>CM040925.1:10423647-11916147 GCA_023029165.1 Gobiocypris rarus
AGACGCAAAACAGTGCTGTGGCACTATTTCAAACTATTTTACGCTGGCGAAATGAAGCAAAAACAGGTAATATTCTGTGCCGGGCTCATTCCAAGACAAAAAAAACCATAACAGTTCATTATGTAAGGTCTCTATACACCACTGAAAATATAGTTATGTATATTACGCTGCTGCAGAGCTAGTACCGAGAGTGAAGCATGCTGCTGCTGCATGTAACATACATGAAATAACTCCTGTAGCAGATCTGTACAGGTGGAGCTGGGGAAGGTGGAGGGTTTCTGAAAGTGTGCTGCAGACTGCTAACAGCAACACCAGTATTTGAATGTTGAGCCGCAGCTCATTAGCCGCTGATGCAACATCAACCAATCATCTGTGCTATGTAGATACCAATGTGATCGCTATTGATTTAAGGACATTTCAGCATGCAACATCTAGGATTTCACCACAGAACTTGGTATTTGTCGTGCACTTTGATTTTTGAATACACGTTGCATGCTAAATTTAGTATTACATTTGGGTATTGCAATTTACAAAAAATATTTGACCAATGTGCTGGCACTCTGTCACTGAATAGATATATTTAAAATAATGCAGGTCACTTTTTACTAGTAACTTAAGACATTTGGCATCAGGACCACAAATATTCCCCCATTGCATTATTATACATTATACATTATACATACATTATATTCAACATTATACATAGTTTAATGTAGTGCTGACACTAAAACTGAACTATACACAATCCAGATTGTCACTATCCACGATACATATTGTTACAATTTAGTATTGCGATATATTGTGACACGATATATTGTTACACCCCAGTACGATGCAATACTATACCAGCACTGAAATAAAGTAGTACGACTCTGTTTAAATAAAAATGTGTTGGGTTGACTTAATAATTGCAATAAAAGCACAGATCATGCTTTCATTTGTTGTCCCTGATCACCCTTGTTCTCAGACGCCCCCTCCGGAGAAGACGTTTAGGGAATGGCCTTATGTGGGCGAACCATTTCCTGTTATAACCACACCACATCCTCTGAGCTGAGATTTTCATTATTTTCATATGCACTACCATTTTATAATACAGCAGTCTAGGCAAACTTGCCACCAGTTTCTAGGCTGTTCTGAGTGCTTTAGGCTGTTATGAGTGGTTGCTAGGTGCCTACTTACTGGTCCAAGTCAAGAAGGTCCACCCTCAAGTAATATTCTGGTCTATAGATAGGGCTCAGACACTTCTTCAACTTAAGTGTTGGACTAGATACTAGGAAGTGTAATTTTCAAGATTCAACGTAGCAGCACCTAACATGACCCCAAAGCAGGAGAGAGCGCGAGCACTGCAGAAGCACAAATATCTCACCACATTTTTTTCCATGCTTACACAAACACCTGAGCCGCATACTCCGTGCAGAGCCCTGACCACCTGCCAAAACCCAAACCTGCGACGCGCGCAAAACAGACGGATGAATCACGGCTGCTAATGCACTCGTTAAGGCGTTACAAGAGGCAGACGTGATCCAAGAGTGAACGCAGGATCCCCTCCAGACTGTCATTTCTCAAAGAGACAATTATGCAACTTATGCAGACGCAGAGACACACCTGGAGACTAAACACCACCCATGTGGGAAGAATGCAGGACAGAGAAATAATAAATACAGAAATGTATAGGAACGAAAAAGGAGAGATTTGTTGGAGTATGAATGAGAAAGAAACACTTAAAAAAAAACTTAAATTTAAAGGGTTAGGGTTAGGGTTAGGGTTACCCTAACATGATATGAGACAAAGTGATGCAGAAGTTCAATTCTGCTGGAGCTGCTCAAAGCAAACAGAGAAACGAGAGAACAAATAATTTTGTGTTATGCTTTCCTCAAAGTCTGACCAAGAAGTTTTACAAACAAAGAAAAATAAATCTTTTAAATTAGACAACTGTTGTTCTAGCATCAAAATGAAAAAAAAATATTTAATTTCTTCAATCCCTGCAAGCAAAAAAAGCACATAAACAAACATGCAAACCCTTTAATTTTCCTCTTTGTCTGTATTAGGCTTTTTCAAACATGCAGAATCAAAGAAAATGCCAAATCAAATGGAGCTTTTTTGACAAAATGCACTGCAGAAGAAGAGTGAAAAGTGCTGAAAATCCCAGCCCCTTCCTATCGGATTCACAGGAGCTGAGGTTGCATCCCGCTGGATGAGAGTAGGAAACGCAGGACCACTGACAAGAGGGCTGAGCCCTCTTCACTGCTCTGATGTCACCAAACACATGACCCAGCCTCTCCAGTAACAGCCCATCAGGAGGGGAAAAAAGTGTGTTTTAAAGCTTACACGTTTTTGGATTGTGAGAATGTCTCATTCCCCTCACAAACAACCACAGAACCACAAGTGCGGTGCACAAGATTTCCCCAGGACGACAGGAGGGAGCCACTGGGGCGTAAATGGTTAATCAGAGTGGGTCAACCCCAGTCACAGAGACCCAACAAGTCAGTAAGTACGCTCTAACCACACTCGTATATGCCGTTTCCATCCGTTGATATCTGTGCCTGAACGCTCTCCTCAGCTGCAGACTGCTGGGGATCATGCGGACTGTTTTTGTTTGTTTGTAGCTGTGTGTTCTCCCTTCAGATGCCTTGATATGATTTGTGCTCCCAGTTTAGGACTTCGAGGGTCACCACGACCTCCAGAAGAGGAGAGAGCCGACGTGTGGCTATGGCGTCTAACAGTCTTTTCAGCTCGGTGACTCCATGTCAGCAGAACTTTTTCTGGGGTGAGTGCTGTGAAAAATTATTTTCATTTCACTGTGGTTCAGCGTCGGGTCACACAGAAGTCAAGCTCTGCGAGCGGGTCGATAACCAATGGCGCGCGCACGCACGCCGCTTCGGGAACGTTAAAAGTCGGCGTGTTTACGTTCGCATGCATGCTAAGTTGCTGACATGTTTGTGTAACTTAAAAACACATATGTGGGACGACGAGCCGAAGAAAGATAAAAAGCCTTCTGGATGTATAAACATTCACTCTGTTTCAATTTACAGAGCTACATTAGAACAAGATGTGGAAAACTTGGGATCGCTGGATATTATGTGTAGGATTTGCGGGGGTTAATGCTAATTGATAAATGCACAAACCTGGTTAACGAGGGAGCTTATGAATGAAAAGCGCTTAAACAAACATGCAAATGCTCTTTATTTGCTTTCAGCTTAGTTTAGGCTTTCAAAATGCCAATTGATGGAGCTTTTTAATATGCACTCTAGAAAGGGGTATATAAAATGTTTTTTTGGTCCTCAAAAACTCTGAGAGCAAAACCAGGAGTGAAAATTGAGTCTAGCATTATGCAGCACACAATAAAAGCCACATGTAAAACACAATCTATGCAAAACCTATTTGAATACCTCAGCTATTCAAAATATACTAACATGTAAAATCCAAACAAATCCTGATCTTATCACACAGTACGCATGGAAATAAAAATACAAAACACTGTTGACAAAGCAATCAGAGATTGTACTTACAGTATTTTCCTCATCAAGTGTCTCATGTCGACGTAATCGGAGGCCTTTCTAGACAAACATATGGAGGCAGGATATTGAGTTCCAGCCAGACAGCGCGAGCTACATGGTTTTGTCATCACTGTCGGCACACATCAAGGCGTTAAAGGTGGCCGCAGAGGCGTGTTATACCTTGAACACTCCGAAAGCATTAGATTATTGGCTTTATATTATTGCGTGCTAACAATAAAATAAAAAACATGATTCACACTTTGAGCTCACATACAAATACCTTCTAGAAACTTTAGAAACCTTTCATAATCAGGAAACATCTATTTCAAGTGTCTTGCATTGATTTAAAACACACACTAGAACACTGAAACACTAGACAGCTGTTGTTCTAGCATCAAAATGGAAAAAGATTATGGTAACATTTTACAATAGTGTCTCGTTTGTTAGCATTAGTTAAAGTATTAACTAGCAAGAACTAACAATGAGCAATACATTTGTTACAGTATTTATTCATCTTTGTTAATAGTTCATCAAAATCCAGCTGTTCATTAATTGTTCATGTTAGTTAATAAATACAACATTTGACTTTAATAATGCATTAGTAAATGTTCAGAATAGCATTAACTAAGATTAATAAATGCTTTAGAAGAATTGTTGATTCTTAGTTCATGTTAACTCTAAAGTAGTAAACTAATGAAACCTTATTTGTAAAGTGTTACCAAAAAGAATAATATGTTGATATAAGCTAAAAAGCACTCTTTTATTTTTCTCTTTATTTGCATTCAGTTTAGTTCATGCTTTTAAACATGCAAAAGAAAATCTAATGTCAATTTAGTGGAACTTTTTGACAAAATGCACTGCAGAAGGGGTCTATAAAAGTTGCATATGTTGTTCTAACAAACAAAATTGAAAAGACAAAAAACGTAATTTCTTGATTCCCTATAAGCTAAACAAATATCTCATAAAGTAGAAAAATAGGGCTGCCATTTACAAAGACACTGAATGGGGACACATAGCCAACAAAATTCTGACAAAATTAATTATATTTTACATTCGTAATGGCATATTATATTTGGTTAGGGATAGAATTCAGGATTGGAATTAACGCTTTAACTTCAAGTAGGATACATTAATAGCGATGCTTGCCTTTGTGGAGTGCTGGTCTGGATAAATCTCATTTAAAAGTACCACCAAGCATGACCCTGAAAAACGAGAGAGCATTGCAGCAGCACAAACATCCTGTCACATTTCCACGTTTACACGAACACAAACATTATTTACGAGTAGAAACGCTCAAACTCCTTCAGGTGACAAACGGCCGTCACATGCAACACGTACAGATGTTAAACAAGCTCTTGGCAAATTTCGCAGAGCGTCACTAATCAATTAGCAGCGTGTTGTTCGGCTCAGAGGTGACATGTGCTTCTCATTTAGAGCGAGTGCTGATATCCTGGCCTGGATTGAGCGGCTTCATTCAGCTAATTGATAATCACATCTCTCGTTTACGCTAGAAAAACAACATTAATGGACGAAACGCGACCTGGGTAACCAAACCTCAGAGGGTGCATGGTCAGAGACGTCCAGCTTATTCAAAAGAAAAGTTAAATGTTAATGAAATGCAATATCTAAAGCCACGCGGAGGGCTTTTATTTTTTTACTTGAGAAATTTAAATCCTTTATTCTCAAGTCAAGGAAACTCTCAAATTGAAAGGCATCAGTTGATCTAGCAGTCTGAAGTAATATGCACTGACTGACAAATGAAATGATCACTTTGGTGAGTGGTTTATACTTTTTGCTGTCATATTTGCATTGTTTTATATCATCAAAACTTTATTTGTGTAGGGAAAAAGTTTGCATTTATCTTGGCTTCAACATCAAGGAATACTATCAGCCGGACGCGTTTTTGTTATGGTGTATTGGCAGCAAAAGGCTTGAAATAATTTACGCCATGTGTGACACGTTAGGACCAAATCACTGCATCTCTCAGACCACGTGCATTTCCTTAACGCGAGTTTGTCACACACGTAACGCGTGTGATAATATGTCTTAAAAACCGTAATTACCCGTTCATGACTGGACAGCTTCAGGATGCCAAAATCAATGATAACAGACGGTGTGTCAGAAAAAGAAAAGAAAAAAAAGGAAACCTAATTAGACATATTACAGACTGAATGGTGAAGAAAAATGAGCTTTGATTCCTCAGAGGACGAGGCTGTAATGTGATATGAGACAAAGTGATGCAGAAGTTCAATTCTGCTGGAGCTGCTCAAAGCAAACAGAGAAACGAGAGAACAAATCATTTTGTGTTATGCTTTCCTCAAAGTCTGACCAAGAAGTTTTACAAACAAAGAAAAATAAATCTTTTAAATTCTACACTATTTCTAGGTAATTGAGTGACATTGATCACAGAAGCTCAAGATGGACATCTCAAATCATGACCATCAGGTTTTGTTCAGTGCTGCTGTCATTAAAATTAAACTAAATGTCAAAATTGTGTGCATTTTCCAATGCAATTTTTAAAAACAAAAAAAAAAAATGGTTATGCTCATATTAATTTTAACTGAAAAAACTGCAATGAAAGAACTATTTTTTAGTGATCTCATTTTTTCAGATCACAGAGTGAATTTTGGTCTTGATGAAGCTGCATTCATTTCTATGTGCAATATGAACCGTTTAAAAGCATTGCTGAAGCATTTACTTCTTTAAAAGAAATTCATAACAGTGCATCTTAACATAAAACTGCTTTTTTTTTTTAAATTGATGAATTTCATTTAAATTGAATTGCCTCAAAACAACCAAGACAGAATGTCAAGGACTACATTTGTTGATATTCCATACAAAAAAAGAAGAAAAAACAAAAAGAGCCACTTCTGCTATGGAGATCCTGTGCCACACACCGTATCCAATATGCTTCTCTACATGACAAAGAGGGGCATTGATGTCTCATACAAACTTGGAGGGAGCTTCTTAGAAAATAATCAAACACTTAACCATGGAGTCTCAGTCAGCCAAACATAACATTAAAAGTGGGAAACAATAAATAGTCCCATAACACGAAGAGACCCGACTTCTGTAACGTGGAAACCCAGTCAACAAACCATCAGAGTGGCCACAAACCATCTTTAAATCATAGCCAGCCAACCCAGCGCCTCTGATATATCACCGTTTGAAGCAGTCGCTGATGGAAATATACATGAAAATACAGAATTCATAGGCAGTGGATTGTGTACGAGGGATGGAGCCAATGGTTGATGTAAGTGTATTTAAAGAGGAGGATTATGGCGCTGGAATCCAGACAAACAGCTCCGATAATGAATGGCCCCCTCATACCATGAGCTCGAGATGCCTTTCAGACCACCTCAGAAATGAAAAGGAATAATAATAATAAAGAGATTTCGGATTTGGAGAACTTTGTAAAAAGTACTTTACAAATATATATTTCAAATAATAATACATAAATCTAATCTAATACAACACTTTCTTTACAAATGAACATTTTTGCATGACAATTTACATGAAAAGATAAGCTGGCTTGGACAAAACCTGATGATCCATGGCTTACAGCTGGATTTTAGACCTTTTGCACACCAAAAAGTCACATGATCAAATTTCACTAATTTACTTACATTTGAAATGGTGCTGAAACCTTGTTTAACATATATAAAAAATAAAAAAACTATAAAATATATTCAGTAATCCACTGTGTGTGTGTGTGTGTGTGTGTGTGTGTGTGTGTGTGTGTGTGTGTGTGTGTGTGTGTGTGTGTGTGTGTGTGTGTGTGTGTGTGTGTGTGTGTGTGTGTTTGTGTGGACTGGTAATCCCTACGGTATGGGGACAAAATGTCCCCACAAAGATTTGCATATCCAAAATCCTTGTCCTTGTGGGACATTTTTTGGTCCCCATGAGGAAAACATCTTATAAATAACACTAAGTGATGTTTTTTGAAAATGTAAAAATGCAGCATGTCTCCAGTGATGGGTAGGTTTAGGGGCAGGGGCAGTGTAGGGGGATAGAAAATACAGTTTGTACAGTATAAAATGCATTTCGCCTATGGAATGTCCCCATAAAACATGGCAACACAACGTGTGTGTGTGTGTGTGTGTGTGTGTGTGTGTGTGTGTAGGTTATATATTTGCTGAATCGACATCTTGTGCTCATTTGGCACAAATTTGGCATTGAGGTCCAGTTTCTCAGTTTCTACTAATCACAATGTTAATTCTGATGCATCAAAAATCAATATCAATAACACCAAAGTGGCATTCAACAACAATCTTTACATCAGAAACGCTCATTCGCCTGCAGACACTGGCACATTTCAATGTAAAAGGCTGTTAAGGTGCCTTCAACATTTCTTATTTGCTTTTTTGGATCAATTGGCAAAGCAGAGGAAGAATATTGCTACAGAAAAAATATACTATATAAACAGACGACTAACAATCCAAAGCAGCTATTTCTTTCAAAAAGAAAACCAAAAAAAATACTTCATGCTCTAATATTGCTACATTTATCAGGCGACTCATGCAACCCGTGTTCTGTAGTCTGCAGCCTCAGGCGGTTTCAAGGGTAAAATATGAAATGTTCAGATAAGTGGACGCCGACTCCACTTGGCTGTTTTTATTGTGCCGTAATGAAGTGATTCCAGCAACTGCATTTAACAAGGCTTTACCTGTTCGCCACAGCCAAAACCTGCCCGGCGTATTGATTTAACCTCGACAGGAATGCAACAATTTCATAAGCCAGAACAGTACTTTAAAATATTTATAACATGATACGCACAAGGGCTATAAGGGAAAACAGAACGTAAAAATGCCCGGAATGAGAGCAGGAAAACTGGACGCGCTGCATTGGCGCTCCTCCTCAACCTTGGCTTCCTTTTCCAACTGTGGCTCCGCAGCTCACCGCAGGAGAAATGGAGTGTTTTCGAATAGACCTTTGTAATGCTTTATTTCCCCTTAAAAATGTACATTTTTGATATGTAAACAATAAGCGAAGAGCTGGGAGTCACACTGTCTGTCTCCAACCTGGCTCCGAAAGCACCATCCCAAAAGCTAACTGGAAAAACACGTATGCAGTTTGTGATTACAGTTTTAAACATTCAAATTTGAGTTAGCTGATGTAAACAAGTCCACGAAAACGCAGAGAAATGCTTAAACAAAACAAATACCACAGGGGAGCACGATGGCGAAAAACAGGGATGAAATGACGTTACGCGTCTGCCAATCAGCCGCCCATGCTTTCGCGCCAGCAAACACGTCAGGGCTAATTACGGAAACCGGTGCGTGAGTGTGAGCAGTGTGCAGAACGCGCACGGCCGCAACGCACGTGGAAATCCAAACATTAGCTTTAAAGGACAAAATACCCCTCTCTAACTGGCATGGTAATCTGACCGCAGCAATCACTCACTACAGAAACCATCGCACACACCTGCGCATATCGAATATCAGCTCGAGGAGCAATGCAGCAGCTCTTTACATGCCAGGTTTGATTCTATAGTATCCAGTTCTAGTCTTGTGTTACAAGTGTTTTGAAACCACAAAAGAAACACTTTGTCATCTCACAGAATTTAAAGGTCTTTAGGCCATGTCTACTGCACTTAAGGATAACTATAGCGCAGTGTCAAACACCTTGAGCTGTTTGGAACTTACCAACAAAATCTTGCAGTACTTCAAGGAAAAAAGCACAAGAACGATGGAGAGATTCTTGTATTTTTAAATAAACAATCAACACTGGACCCTTGCACTATAAAGAGTTTATATTTTCTCATTTCATTATATTACTTATTATTAGCGAATATAAGGACACACCAACCAGCACGTAATCACCATGGACTAAATCATTCATGTCGGTTAATCAAGTGCTTCCCAACTGGTTTTGCTTAAGGACCCAGATTTTACAACATCAAGCAAAATCATTATCATGACTGAATTACGCAAATTTACTTTTTTGAAAATGCAAAACAACAACTAATTATTATCCAGCCATTATAAAACAAACACTAGGATAATGTTGTTTTAGTTTAGCTATGATACAATCAAATTTGCACCAAAAAAAAATAGTAGAGCCATATCAAAATAATTTATTTTTCTATCCTAATTAAGCACTATTACATGGTTAGTTGCATTTGATTGTTTGCGTTCAGCACAGTTTTTTCCCTGAGACCCAACAGTTAACGGATGCCTTTGCATGAAGCTTCAACCTCCCTGACAACGGGACACGGTCTAAATGAAATCAATTAGCGATTATCAGTGCGCCGTAAATGGGCCGAGAACGATTTTTGGAGAAGTTGAGACTCCAAACACAAGGCACATTAAAGCTCAGAGGAGAAAAACAGTCATTAAGAATTAACCCCACAACTGAGCACGTTGTCAACAACACTGTTTTTCTGATTGGAACGGCTGTTGACTCATCCTCTGACGGCATTCGGCAGGCTGCTATAGTTACTGAAGTTAGACATCATGGCTCCTGTTTCATTGTCTCATGTGTTCACTGCGAGCACAAAACTACTTGTAAAGGTGTTTCGGTATACCACTGAATCCTTTGGGGAAATAACAGCCACTCAGTGGAGTATAAAGGCCAGGCCTTATGTAAAATTAATCAGAAAGACTCCCTCACCGAGGTTGACACTGTCTATTAAAACGTTCCTCCTTGCTGTTAAATATGCATTAGACGTCCAAAGGCGAATCTCCAAAGAAGTTGTTTTGCTCTGAAAAATGAGGAGTAACGCTGGAGTTTGATACATTTGGAGAGGTTTGAAAGCAATGTGAAAAACCCGGAGCTTTCCATGGACTTCAGAGTTCAAGCTATCATTTTGCTGACAAAGACAACAAGAGATCTCTCTCTCTCGACATTCTCACGACGTCTAAATATTAACAAGCCATCTTATTAATAAACATGATTCTTCTGGATAGGGTAAATGACGCTACAATTAATGTGAGAGGAAACAGAAAAAGACATGTAAATGCACAAACAATACTCGGCTAAGGTAATTTGAAGATGCTTAAATATTGATGCTTCGACTGTGCGTCGAGTGAAGAGTTTCTACGTTTATATCAAAACAAGGTTGGAGTCTCGTCCTAGTTTGAAGACATTTGAATGCATCATAAATCAATTCAAAAGTTCCTTCTATAGAAAGCATGCTTTAAATAAGCGGATCCTCAATGTATGCTTTTAATAAGAAGGTTGCAAAACATTCTTCTCGGATTTTTGTTTTGCGCACTTCAAGCCATCGATCATTATCGCTCTAGCAGTCCAGCGTTCATAAAACCTCAACCATGAAGAACACAGAGAATCTACAGCACCTACTTATTCTGTTTCGACTTCAAAACACGAGGTTCATATGCACAGGAATCTCTCCATTGTTCCGAGCCTTTTCCCAGAAGTATTGCGAGATGCGATGGGCGAGACTGCAGTTGGCTTACTGGCACTGTTATGTAGGGAGTTCATTATGGAGTAAATAAAGGCTTCCAGAGCATATTGTTCTTTAATTTCACTGCTGTCAGCTGCCACGACAGACAAAAAGAAAGTTAAAAACATGCCCCATCAGACCTAGAAGTCAAATGTATTCAGCCTTGTTTGTTGATATTGCCGTCATGTCACAGACACTATTTGAACTTAAGAGTCGGAACAAATCAATGGCTCTGTTCCAAAATCTAGTAAGCCGACTAACACAAGGGAGCGTTTGAAGGCATCCCAGGTTGGCAGCATTATTAAAATAGTACCCACATTTTAGAGTACTATTGCATTTATCATGCATAAAGCACATGTATTGCAAAAATGTATTAATTTCTCTATGAAGGATAAATGTAATGTTGCCTTTAAATTTGGCCCCAAAAAAAGATATCTTATTAATTACATTAATTAAGAAGAAGAAAAAACGGACAAAGCAGAAGGAAAAAGAGTTGATTAAACACACATTGTTTCAAAAGTTGTATTCACACGCCATGTATATTCACATGCCAAAAATCATTAGGATATTAAGTAAAGATCATCTTCCATGAAGATATTTAGTACATTTCCAACTGATGACCTACTCTTATTGTAAAGTTACGTTAAGTTCCAAAAGAGGGTGATGGCATAGAAGAACCATTTTGGTTCACCAAAGAACCTTTCATTGAACAGAACCAAGGTTTTTTTTTTTGGGGAGAGGGTTGGTTCTTCTTAGCATTAAAAACATTTTCAACAAAGAACCTTTTTCCACTATAATGAACCTATAGTTAATGGAAAGGTTCCATGGATGTTAAAGGTTCTTCATGGAAACATCGATTTCAATAAAGGACCTTCATTTTTAAGAGTGTATCATTTCAATACTTTAGAAACATGTTAACGCTAAACTTGAGTCTCCGGTTTGCTTTGCACAAAAGGTACACTATAATTGCTGCCTATACACTGTAAAAAATATATATGATCAATAAGTTGACAACATATGTTTTTTTACATTGCTTTAACACATCAAAATAAGTAAAGCAATTTTCTAAAAAATGTTATAAGTTGTACAAGATTCATTTTTAAGTCGGTTTAAAATGTCATTAAATTTAATGTCATTTGAAACATTAAAATGACTTAAACATCCATTTTTTTAGAATGTTCTAATCTAATTGACTTAAAATATTCCATTTCAGTTAGAATGCTGACTTATAACATTGGCTATGTAGGCAAGACAGCTCACTAGGTTTTGCAACAAAGCCTTTACGTTGGCATAAGCAACAGTATGTACGTTTAATTTCAAGAATGACAGAAAACACATGTCCAATATGACAAAGATCAGAACAGCAACAGTTAAAGCGTCTTTCAGAGAGAGAGTGCCTCTGTGCAGAAACACTAGAGTTAAACTGTGGTAAACAAATACTCAATAGTGATGAGAGGTTCTTTTCAGTCCCCAAATTACAGTCTGGTTAACCAGAGAGTCTGTGTGCCAGCTCATTACTGATGTTTGCTTCCAATGCGACTCGTCTCCATCCAAGTTTACGAAAACATTCGAGGGGCCTTGAAAGCACAGAGGGTTTTATACAGGCTGTAGCCCAGGAGACAGAAGCCCGAATTAGACAAATGCCTACACGTTGCTAGTCAACAGCCTATGGTTTCACCCAGGTCCTCTAGCAGATCGCTGTAAATGCGGTTAGGCGGCTGAAAGCAATGCTACGAGAGGACAGTGGGCCGTCCTGCCTGGGAATGCCACTCGATGCTTCCCGACAACTCTGAATCTTAATGCCTTATTTAATTACAGTAAGTGGCTGACGTTCACCTAATTGTTGGGAGTAAATTAAAGTGCTACATTCACTCAGTCTCATTACGTTCCCACAAAGACACATAAATGGCTTTTCCATCAGCAACTTTTTCCTGAATATAAAATATGATTGTGTTTTTCTCCCAGATATTATATGACCCTTTCAATGAAGATTTATTTCACAATGCCGATTGCACAAACGAAAGAACATTGTGGGAAAACAAAATCCTACTGCAAACTCTAAAATAAAAAGGAAAATCTATTCAATGGTACAAATGGTACTTTTGTATTTCAGAGTATAAATGCAACATACTCAAGACACTTCAGAGAATACCATAGTACTAGCATGGTCCATTTCCAAAAAGAAAAAAAAAAAAGGTATTTTTTTGCTGGTAACATTACAACTTTAGAAAAACAGTCAAAGTTTGGGGATAGAAAGATATAGAAGTGTATTACAATTACATAGTGCATGATAATAAAGGGACTGACATTACAAACAGCTCATGGCATAGAGGCCGTACGGTTCTCATAGCCACTAATTACAGATACTGATGCAAAAACACAAAACACGTCACATTTAATTGAATAACAATACGTCTCGCAAAAACAGCATATTGACATGCAACGGGTTTTAGAAGCATTAAAAGCTCTCAAGTCTCTCTTATGCATTTACGTCATTAGCATTCTACACTGTAAAAAGAATATTGTCTAATTAATGGTTGTAAAAAGAAAAATACAGGCAACCCAAAAAAGCCCCAGTTCACGATTTCCACATTTCTTGTGCACTAATATTTCCATATTTCAACTATGCATTTCAGATTCAGCTTTTTCTTGCTCATACTGTATCGTTCTTGCAGTATAAAAGGCAGGACTTGCAACCCACAAAAATGCTGGTGTGGGTTTTGTCTGAGTACAGCAGTACTAACACCGTGCCACAAATAATTGTGGCAAAATGAAATAGGTGCTAAAATTTATCATCAAAAATTAACTGGAACTAAATAATGACTTCAGGTATTTTTAAAATGCCAACATGGTAATATGGACTAGGTTACTCTGAACTTTCTGATGCCACAAAAAATGCCATTTCAAATCACTTAAACAGAAGAATTTCATGCAATTGGCACAGCGGCGATGATAAACCCTGGAGTTCACAGAGGATTCGCTTAAAAACCCACTTTGATCAGGTTACAACCACAGGCCATGATACACTTGAAGTCAGCAACAGTTAAAGGGAAGCAGTCGAAGTGCACCGCCTCAGGAACGACTTGTGCCGTGATAAAACACATTAAATATCTTGTCTGTCGACTGAAGCTTCACAGTGGAGATGGACAAATCTGTCCTGAATGAATCCCACCAGAAGAATATGATTTGTTTTCACTTGTTTGTTTAATTTGCCATTTCTGTTTATTTGTTTGATTGAAGTTGACAGCAAATTAGCATTTGATGGCAATAGATCACTTTGCACCAAGTAAACACACTATAAATACATGTTTAAACAACTTTCACAATGTAATTCTAATCAAATCTGAACAATCAGTGGGAAATAATGATTATCCACTGGAATTTGGTTGTTTAATACTATTTTGTAACTTGATTAAGTTTCAGTCCACTTTTCCGGTTCTAGACGTGCAAAGCTCAGCTGTGGTGTTCAGTGTCCGATATTTTCTAGTTGTCTCGCTATAAAATCATCCATCATTAAAGACACTGCTTACCTTACTGAAATACAATAAATGTATTTTAATTGGACAGGGCTCTCAGAGAGAAGGATGAAGGCTGGTCAAATCCACAGAGAACAAAATAGCAGGACGTTAGCCATATTAAACCATCTGTGTTATCTTTAGCACCTTATGCATGTATCATTGAAATTCCTGGCCAAAGAAAGCACTCTTTAGAGCGCACCGGATTATAAACGACTGAGTGATTGGAAGCATGGTCAGAAATGAATTTTACCATACAATGCTTCAGACTGCGGGCAGACATCAAATGCAGGTTGTCAGAGATATCAGCCCTCTTTTGCTGTCAAATAGCAAATTAGCAACATGTTAGTGCACTAAAAAACCTCTGCAGTGACTACTGTTTTTGTAACGAGATGGTTTCACAAAAACAATCCGAGCAAAGATGTAATTTGGCGTACACCCATTGTAGACATCACCTTTACCTGACCACACTATAATCATGGTCATGTTGTCATTTCAAAAAGATCTGCTCATAAACATGACAAAACAACATTTAATTGTGTTCAAATATAGGGTTTGACTGTCGAGGAATGTATCGGCAAGGCCATTAATCTACAACATTATTTTATCAGCCAATAATTATAATGCAAATTAAGATATATTTAGCTTTTTTAACACTATCCAAATCCAAAGCTTTGACAACTGATAATGCACTTTTACTGTTTGTATTAAATCTGCCCTTTAGATATCAGTATCTGCCACTGAAAACCTCATATTGGTCTGCCACTATTAAAAACGACTGAAAAAGATGATTAAACACAAAAATGAAAAAGCACAAATTAAAAGATGAAAAAGCACAAAAATGCCTGAAGTGAGACGTATTTAGCTGATTAAGAAAGTTAAACGGTAGCCTCATTTTAATTTTAAGAGGCACACACTACGGTTCTAATGCTTCTCTCATTGAACCACAAAACTTCCTACCATTTATAAGTACAAGTGATCTCAATTAGAGACCTCCATGAAGGCACGGGGCGGCAGACAGTCACGGCAAGAGGCGGCAGAGGAAACTGTCTTTACATTTTCCTCCCTCACTTTTCCAGACAGCCGGCGTGCCCAGAGCAGACAGCGTCAAAAACACCCGAGAGTCTGTTTTACAGTACGCGCAGATGCCAAGTCCCAGCTGACTTTTTGCAAACCTTATTTCTCTTCTACATAAGAGGGGTCTGCGATTTTTACACTTCAGTTTCGGCTGCAAATAAAAAAGGCATGAGGCAAATGCGTCGCTGACAACAATTGTACAGTGTGACACAGATGAATGCAACAGATTTTTAGACGCTGGAATATAATATCTCCAGATCATCACTCAGCGAAGCGCCTGCCAAAAGAGGAAGAAAATCTTTGCAATTGGAGGCCATTTAGTCTCCATCAAAAATGCCTTCGACTGCAAGCTATAATTAAATGTCTTTCAAAAATATAAGACTGCAATCCAGAGCCCTTTATGGAGTCACAGGGTGATGCGAATTTCTTTTTCAACAAAGGGAAATGTTCTAAAACATTACGACCATGTGCAGTTTAAGACATGAAGTGAGATTCAACAGGCACGGAGCATTTCGTTTTTATGACTCAAAACAACAACAACAACAAAAATCAACATGAAGTTACTCATCACGGCAGATGTAAAAGACGTGTATCATTTCAGGCTGCTGTACAGGCCAAACAAGCTAATAAAAACAAGAGATATATCTTACAGTAATATTTAATCTAGGCAGGGATGATTTCATTACAGGATAAAAGTATGTGTAAGAAAAACCATCAAGAAAAGTCAGGGTCATATTTCCCAGCAAAATCAAAACAAAAATAAAATAAAATAAAATGCGATAACTTGCATGAAAGATTTTTTCTTTGCAATGTTACATTTTCAAACAATTATACACATTCCGCAATAAAAATTATTTCATTGTATAAAAAATTGGGTAACGCTTTACAATAAGGTTTCATTAGTTACCACTAATACATTATTAAAATCAAAAGCTGTATTAGTTAATGCACTGTAAACTAACATGAACAAACAATGAACGACTGTATTTTTATTAACGTATATAATCTTAACAAATATGAATAAACACTGTAACAAAATTATTGATCATAGTTAGTTTATACATTAAATAATGTTAATAAATGAAACGTTATTGTAAAGTGTAACCAAAAATGGTAAGTATGCATGAATATTCAGTATTTTTTTTTCTGAATTTAATTCATGCTTATTTCTATTTATAAATACTTATTATAATGTTTAAAACAAATATAACATTTATTTTTATTTAATAATTGTGGACTGTAGTTTATTACATACTTATTACACAGTAATAAGAATGCGGTATGAAAATGTGCTCAATTGTCATAGAAAAACAATGCAAATAGTTCAAATAGTCTTTAAAATATTCCATTTTATGTATGCAAAACAGAACTTTACAAAAACCTTTGTTGACCAGTTTCTGTCTCCAGTTTTGACTAAACAAAAAGGGAGGCTTTTTGATTTTTCTACTCAAGCTGATGTGTATTTCTGCTCTCAGTATCATTACCCCACACGAGGTAAACACAGTAAAACAAGGTTAAATTGTTGTTGTGATTTGCATGAGTTTGAAGGTCTCCTCAGGTGCGATTCAAAGCAGAACGACAGGATGAATTTCACTGTGGCTTTCCTAAAGAATATCTCTCACTAGGTCAAACCGCAAACGCTCTGTTGGAGGGAAGTCAATGGATCGGCATGTAAATTTTCTTTATGACTCCTTTGTGCTTTTGGTGAAGCAGTTTTGTAGACCTGGATGCTCGCTTTATAGATTGAGCTTAATATTATTCATTCCAAGATCAACTACACTTAAGGTTTTTGACGGAAAAAAAGGGTTTCAGACGAAAATACTGTCGTGTGCCGAAGTACATCTACAGAACCGCAAACACTGATGCGGTTTCCAATAAGCAAACCCTCCTTATTTCTGACAGATGAAATAATAAGCATTATTTGATACTTCGGTAAACCGTAAACTGGCCTTCTGCCACGGCTAAATCCAGACTGGCTCTTCTGAAGGCCATGGCTTCCATCATAGGCACTAGGGCTGTCACTAACGGTTATTTTGACAATTAATCGAGTAATCAAATGTATTATGAATTGAGCTGCTCGGAGACCCTGGAAGGAACATGTAACCTGCACGCATGTAAAAAGTGCCACGCTTCACTCTGAAACTCACAGCGCATATATTTATTCAACTGAATCGCAGCCCTAGCACTATGCTATATTATGATTTTTAAATGGTTTTAATATATCGTGCTGCCTTTAAAGATGGTCTAATATTGCGGTTTATGGATTCTCATCTGTGGAATGCGCCACTTCTGGTATTTTGCTGGTTAATCGGGTAAATCACAATTGAGGATCTTTTAAAAAGCACTCAAATTTAATCAAGGAATCGTGAAAACCCTAATTGGCGCTTTATAAAATTAGCAATGACTAATGTGTTAACTTTACAAAAAAAAAAACATGTACCAAGGTAGCAACTATATTGTTCTCTGAATTATCTTGGAGTCAAGTCAAGTCAAGTCAAGTCAAGTAATTGTATTTATATAGCGCTTTTAACAAATCCAATTGTTTCAAAGCAGCTTCACAGTGTTAACAGGAAAATAATGCAACAGAATTTGATTCGGCTGTAGAGCTGCTCTGGTGAAAACAGTGATGTTATCCAGCTAATTTCAAATATCATATAGTGTCAATGCGGGCAGAACGGTAATATAGTTGAAATTTAAGTGTCCCCAACTGAGCAAGCCAAAGGCAAGGAACAAAAACTCCTTCATGGCCAGAATGGAGAAAAAAACCTTGGGAGAAACCAGGCTCAGTCGGGGGTGCTAGTTCTCCTCTGGCTGACGAACAAACAGTGTATGATTATAATTCTGGCAACATTACAGTTCAGAAGTCATATTAGATAATTAGAGATTCGTAAGATTATTCGAAAGATTGGAGTCATCATGCCGGAGTAGGGGTTTATTGAGGATGTCTTGTCAATGCGGCATTTACAGGGGGAATAAATGCCACATTACATTACATGGCATGGCATGACAAAAAGTGCATATATGGAGTGTCATGTAAATTATATATAAATATGTCAATCAGTCATCACCATATCAGGGTATCACTATCAACTCAACTCCACAGTACTTGTTGTAAGGGCTGGAACACATCAACATTTTCTGAATGATTTTAGACAGGAAAACTTTCATCCACTTACATCATGCTCTGGAGCTCAGGGATGAAGCTTGTGGCCTTTCCGGATCCGCGTCCGGCCGTGGTGCTGCTGCTGGCTGCCATGGGGCTCGCAGCACTGCTGCTCATCTGTAACACACACACACACACACACACACACACACGCACAACACACGGTTTTTACACAACGCCCACTCAAAGCGTGAGCAATTATAAAGCCACTTCACATGGAAAACGCTTCCTGATGCATCCACCGACAGGAGGGGAAACACACCACAAATTCAGAGCCGGACACGTTCAACCGGAATCAATGACAAATGGCACTCACAAAGAGATGTCAGAGAGACGCAGGATGCTTTTTTAAGCTTGTGAGACTGAACTATTTATAATGACCAAAGCAAGGCTGCCTAAAATACTGTAGGCAATGATAGTTGATAAATGATCTTTTAGTTCAAAGGGAACGGCAGACATGTTTAAAGTCTGTTTTGTTCTAATGTTTACCAAATGTTTGATCTTGCCAGCATTACATGGCATGACAAAAAGTGCATATTTAATTTCATATAACATTAGTGTTGTCCTCATTTGGCTCTAAATCCCTGAACTCAAAATGAATGACCTCTGCAAAAAGCATTTAAATATTTACATACAGGAGCCAATATATTAACGACCTACAATTTTTTTTTATATATATATATATATAAAGTAGTGGTCAACCGATATGTATAATTAAAATGATGATGCTATGTAATCATTTAGTCTCTCTCTCTCTCTCTAATATGGAGTCATAAATAATAATAATAACAAATGTGAATACCTTTTGTGAATTTACAATATAAATGGTGTACATTTATAAAAAAATATATACTTTGTGAATATTCAGTACACACATATATATATATATATATTTGATTATACAATTTGAATTTACACATATTAATACAGAAAACTATCAATAAAAATATGTAAAATATATAATATCAGTGGGATTAATATTTTAAAATGTATATATTTTTTCATGTATATATAACTTTTCAGTATAAATTGAGTATATAATTTATACTTCCAATAAATATTTATACTTTTGAGATTTTTTTTTTTGTTGTTGTATAAATTAATTGAGTATTCAGTTCACAAAATAATAATAATAATAATACTTTAAAAACAGAAAGTGTTGACTATCCATTGATCAGGCTGTTTTTAGAAACTGTTATTAATTTTTTATTTTATTTGGAACATTTATACCTTTTTTTTTTTTTTACCAGGATAATCTCTCAATTAATCAGTTGACATATATTGCCATTATGAGGATCTGCATTTATATGGTTCATATATCGGTCTATCACTCAAATATATCTTTCTCATCATGATGGTTCTGACTGTATCTGTTTGCCACACTCCAGAAACAGTCAAAATTACTATCAGACTCAACCAAACAAAATTATTTGCTAATTTATCTGAATTATCCGAGCATGTGCCGTCGAGCAGTTAACATTCATCACACAGCTATCTGCACAGTTTGCAGTTAGACTTCCTCCAATACAAAGAAAACAAATTTACAGGATGCTGATACAACCCCAGAAATGGAGCTTGTCGAATTCAAATGTGCTCATTGTCGGCCTTGTCACGGCCCGCCAGGTTTATTTGAGCAAACCCTGGTCTGTTTGAACCTGAAGCTGACATGAGTGACTTAGAAACCACAACCTTCCTACAGCATCAGACAATCAAATCTCACAGGCGGACAGCCCTTTTCTCACGTAGATGAGACGCAATCCCCATTAATGCTGGTGTAGTTTGACAAACTTCTGTGTACTGATCATTTAAGATATTATTATTATTATTTGCGTAACCTCATTGCAAACCAGTATGACATTTAGGGTGTTCACACTTGAAAAAGAAAATAATAAATTTAGTCCTAGTTTGTTCACACTGTCATTTTTGTCACCATGAATGTAAAGGAAAAGCGGCTTTTATGATGTTTATTTGTGGCTGAACTAAATGCACTCGCTGTATGTCCATACATCTCATGGTATAGCCTTTAATTGGGCATGACAACTCATGAAGAGCTTATAAAATGTGTAAAAGAGTCAAAACAGCAGCAGAACACACAAATTAAGCTCTGTTGCAAGGAGTCGCGGCTCTGATGCCTGTACCGAAATATGATTGGCAACATCACGACTATGATAAGAAAAAACCTGTATGCTTGAGCATTCTGCCCATTTTCTACCTGTTTTTGGTTCATTTACATGTCTTTGGTCCGTCTTGCATTAATATTTAATTTGAAGCGCACCAGTTTGTTTGAGTTCACTTGTTTGGTGCACACCAGGGTTCGGATGTAGCGTTCACACTTAATAAATTGAATCACACTAACAGAGCAATCGCACCAGTTCTTTTTAATCAAACCAAGCCTGCCAAGTGTGAACACACCCTTAAAGTCCTCTTGAAATGAAAAATGACCATTTCTTTATGGAATCTTGGAATCTTTATGGCGCAAAGTCGAACGGTTACGGCCTTGGTTTACTAGCACGAGGGCAGGACAATCTGTCACTCACATGGGATTGACCAATGGGAAACCAAACCAAATCCAATCAGTTCCCTATGGACAAAATCAAGTCCCGCCCAACATTTGTTCTTGTTCAAGAACCCGTTTCACTCAGATATGCTCACAATTGGGCAGAAAAGACAATCGCTTCTTCCGTTTCATCCCGACTTTAAAGGAGTAGATCACTTTAAAATGAAAATTACCCCATGTTTTAGTCACCCTCAAGCCATCCTAGGTGTATACGACTTTCTTCTTTCTGATGACAATCAGAGTTATATTAATAAATATCCAGACACGCCAAGCTTTATAATGCCACTGACGGGGTCCATTGAGTTGGAAGCTCAAAAAAACACTCCCTACATAATAAACATACTCCCCACGGCTCTGGGGGTTAATAAAGGCCTTCTGAAGCAAATCGATGAGTTTGTGAAAGAACAAAAATCCATATTTAACACGTTATAAAGTAAAATATGTAGCTCCCGCCAGACCATCTTCTGTATTCAACTCACGCAGTTTAAAACCTTTATGCTACGTTCCAGTGATACGTTGTGCCAGTTACACTTTGTACGGAAGTTGAATAAGGGAGGCGGTCTAGCAGATATTTTTCTTACAAAACCCAGTTGATTCGTTTCAGAAGGCCTTTATTAACCCCCTGGAGCCGAGTACGTTTATTATAGATGGATGTGCTTTTTTGAGCTTCAAACTCAATGGACCCCGTCACTGCCATTATAAAGCTAGGAAGCGTCAGGATATTTATTAATATAACTCTGATTGTGTTCATCAGAAAGAAGAAAGTCATATACACCTTGAGGGTGAGTAAATCATGGGGTAATTTTCATTTTAAAATGAACTAATCCTTTAAGCCATTATAATCTGCAGCTGTCAAATATCATTCAAGCTCACATTCAATTAAATACAACTAATGTCAAACCAAAGTGACAACAGTTTCAATATGGAGAATGGAGAATGAGATTTCAGAGCTATGACAAAGCAAAGACAATCTTGTCACACGGCTTTAAAAGACTCAAAATACAACACAAATCACATGGACTAGCTTTAATCATTTCGGGGTTTGACAGCACACGTCCTAAATGGCTTCAAAGAGCACCCAGGATATTTTTCAAAATTTCTTATTTTGTGTTCCACAAGAATAACAACAGCATTTGGGTTTGGAACGACATGAAGGTGAAAAAATAAAGGCAGAATTGTCATTTTTCAGCGACCTTCTCCTTTAATCAGAGCCAATATAAATCTTAATTCTGACATGAAACTAAATGTTCCAAAGTGTCACCAAAGCAAACGCAGGGCCCTTTTCTTCAATAAACACATCGCGGCATAAAATTTCCTTCTGTTTTCGCCCCCTCTGTTGGATGAAAGATAAAGCTTTTGCTTTGACTCGTGAAGGCAGATGGTCGCCATACTGGGCAAAATGAATTCAGATGTGGCAAATGAATCAAGATTACTTCAACATGCAAAAGGCTTTGAAAGAACAGAAAAGGGAGCCATTCTATTTATTGCATTTTCCTCTATGTAATTAAATAGTCAGGACTTTTATGTAGCTTCCACGTCTTTTTTTTTTTTCTTCTACAGACGCCCTAGTTAATTTGCTCATTTAGTCGTGGGCATGAGATGCGGCATTCAATTTGTGTTTTGGTAGATTTTGCCAAGAGCAGTAGTCCTACAGCGTGTAAAAACAAAAATATGGATGACTCTTGGTGACATAAAATGATTTGAGGAAGGGCACTTTTACTACTGCGGCTCTAAGAAAGCCCACAAATATCAGCATTCAAAGACCTCCAACATATTTATTTCTTCTTTATCCAAGACATCCAAATCCAACCTTCCGCCACATGCTGTTTCAATATATATTCAACTATATTTTTCATTAATTACAATTACCCCAACTCAGCTGTCTCATAAATTTACAGACGATCATCATAACTGGGGGAAAATCAGAAACATATTTGGCGCTCGCAGTCACAGAAGAAGGAAATGTAACTTAATAGTGCGTCTTTCTCGAAGCCCTAATGAAGTGGCAAATGCTATTCAGAGCCATTGGATGTTTTATTTCCCTCCTACATCCTCGCCGCGCCGCCACACACAGCTCCCAGCAGCGCCTGCCTGCGTCTGCAAGACCTGCAATCATGCAAAATCCATTTCTCTCACACCGAAACGTGTAGATTAAAGGCTCTTGGACGTGTACTTGGACAGGAAGGAGGAGGAGAAATGGCCCGCACGTTCAAATCTCCATCATCTGTGTGTGTGCAAGTTTCCACCGAGTCAGACTTCATGTCGAGTGCTGACATCACTCTTCCTCTGGTCTTTCAAACAGCCAAGGTTTTACAAACAATACACATGGGGGAAAGTCAGGCTAGACACAAGAGTGGGGATGTGATTTTTTCCAGAATAAAACACTGAATTGACTGTGAAGGAAGAACAGAGCATGAAACCTCAACTAGACTCACAACTGGAGTCTAATCAGCACTGAGATTGTGCCATCTTATTATGATTTTGCATAAATAATGTGCATATTTAATTAGCATTTTGACCAAAACAAGCTGATTTTTTTCAGTATAATCTTTCTATGCGCCTGTGTGGCTTAAAAATGCTGAAATGGCGTGACATGAATGATGTGCTGTCAAAAGGCTATTTATTATAACCATAACGGTAACTAGAACGACTTTCACAAGATTTCATAGAATCCAAACAGGTAAAACTATTTCAAATGAAATGCTTGTCAACATTATAAAGGCGCAATAAAGCTTGTAAAAGTGTTTAGAACACACTTTATGAACATAAACAGTGGACTGAACTGACAAACAGAACATTTCCCGTCTCGTTTCGATTTAAATTAAGTTTCAGACTAAATAAATAACTGGATTTTAGCCTTACATGTTAAAGTAACTAAATATTTTTACCTTATATATGTTTAGATGTATTCAATCCATCCACATGTGCTCTTTCAAACTGCAAGGCACTTGACTCTGATGTAAACATACTGGTCAGCGCGTGTCTTTTTGACGTCACGCGGTCTGCCAGGGATTGTGGGTAGTGCAGTTTCCAACGGTTCTCTAACGCATTAGCCCGCAGGGGTGAGCGAACACTGCTGTAGTTCAGCATTTACCCTCGTCGCATAATAAAATACGAATTTAAAGAGTTTTTCATATTTATCCGGTTAAAATGCAATACAAATAAAAAGATTAAATATTATGAATAGGCTAATAATAATTAAAACACAATTCTATAAAATATCAACCTAACTTATTATGTGAATATAGGGCCTACATTTCAACGAAGAATTATTAGAAAATAATTCAATTTATGATTCCTTGTATAGTTGTTTCCCCATACTCTTTTTCAGATATTTTTTAACGAGTCCGAAAATATTAACATAAGTTGTATGCATGGTTTAAAAATAGGGCCTATTGAAAAAATAAAACAGTATAATTTAGATACAAATAGCCTACTTCTTCAATATTGTTGTCATAGCATCTGTGCTGATATTGTATCATAATTAACTCTAGCCCTGGCTCGTTATCTGTCTTTAGAAATAGGAAATGAGTCACTTCTCTTCTTTGCTTGTTTGCTTTCTGTCTGGTTTCAATGAGTTGTGTTTACAATATGTCTCTTTATGAGACCTGTATGTCTCTCAGTGTGAGTGAACAGTGAAAGAAAGCTTGCTATTGCCATAATAAAATGGAATATTTCACTGTTAGTTGCTTAATACGGGTCTTTTAAACCCTTGCATTTTGTACCTTTTCCGTGTCTTTACATTCCGAGATAAATCACAACTGTTAGGGTCTAGTATTTGGTACAAAGGAGAAAGAGCTAAAAAAAATTGATATCAAACGACTGGATTGCTCGTTTATTTTGATGCCATGAAATGGTGCTTGGAGACATGACGTGCTCAAGACTCATCAGCATAATAATCCTCCTGCTTCTGCATATATATAAACCACAAAAAACCTGAGCTCACCCAAGTCCCTGCCTCCTAAGACAAACCACACAACGAGACAAAAACACTGCGGGTTTGCAGCGCCTTCATCTTTCTAACCACAACCTTTGGAATCACCTTTTTAACCCTTCACAAAGACTGTGCATGGACCAAGAAAGGTCTTGAGGAGATTTGCAAAGCCTTAACTTTCTTTTTTACTACTTATATGGTGTCGCGTGTTAAGAAGCGCGGTAAAGTGAACTCTCGGATCGAGCGCTGTGCGCGCGTAATGCGAAGCGACTATTCCGGATTTTGAAGTTTCTTACAGCAACGTTCAACCTTGGCTCGTAAATTATGTCTGCGTTTCCTTTGAGTATAACCAGGAGCTCGTGCGGGTTTATTTCAACGCGATTCACCTGTAGGAGCGCGTAAAGCTTGCGCGTAAAGCCTGAGGGGAACGGACCGTACCCAACTTTTTCGGTTTCTGGAAGGCGCGTTCCTCCGCCTAACGGACTTTCTATAGATCCCGTGTATTTTGTGATCAAAAAGACTGACTTTAGTGCTGATTTGAAGTGTCCTTACCTTTGCTGACATTGTTGTGATGCGCATTCCGGTAGATCCGAGCACCAGCCGCAGGTTCAGTCCGCCGTCCAGCAGCCTTCAGCCGGTGGCGGGGAAGATGAGCGATGTGCAGCAGGAGCCGAACGCGGTGGTGCCGAGACTCCGACAGCACGACAACCGAACCATGGTGGAAATCATCGCGGACCACCCCGCTGAGCTCGTGCGGACGGACAGCCCCAACTTTCTGTGCTCAGTGCTGCCGTCTCACTGGAGGTGCAACAAAACTCTCCCGGTGGCGTTTAAGGTCAGAAAGACTTACGGATTTATAGCCTACCGAGTGATTTACAAAAGTTAGTATATAGTACATTAAACTACATATACATGATTTTTTTTTCCTTTTTCATTTCTAACTATTTGGATGCACATTAACTCGAAATGTGTTTAGCATTTTTGACATGACCATGTTAATGCTTTTAGCTTAAAATATCTGTAGATCTTTTACATTCATAAATGAATATATAGTATTATTATTTTAAACCAGGTTTAAATTCATATATTAGCCTATACAATAGAGATCTGGCCAAGGTCCAGACAACTTTAAATACATACATTTATAACTCAAATTCAAAACTTAAATATGAGTTAGAAAGAAAGACGCAGTCATTTATGACAGTTACAATAAAATAATTCTATTCAAGTTTACTTGAATGTTTATGTCAATGTAAACTCACAGGTTTTGACGCTGCATATATATATATATATATATATATATATATATATATATATATATATATATATATATATATATATATAAACTTTTATAGCTTTTAGTTGAATGTTGATGAACTAAAAATCAGTGGTTTTTTAGTTTTTTCCCCATTTCCTTCATGACTGATTTATGATTTATTTTAGCAGTGTTTTTTTTTTTCTTCACATCAGCACATCATATGCTGTAATGCTAATAATAGTATGTTGTAGTTTTTTTTAATTATTGTTCACGTTTATTTATGGAGTTGCTGATTAAAATGAGAAATCCTGCCGTGCTGGAGAGAAGTGAAATCTGAGAGATTTGAAGCTATTCATAGACACAAACACATGCATGTTTAATCACGCGGCCTAAATTACACACAACTATTAATACTTTAACCAAAAATAGAGTATTTCATATGAACAGACTGCATATAACATATCTGTAACACAGGGTGATTTCAGACTCATTTTGTTCTGTAAACATACATCTTTGTTCATTTATATGAGCTTGTACAATTGAACCAGAGTTCCAGCTCACATTGAACAATAACATTAAAATGCGTTAAACATCATTTTTTCAGTTTGTTATTAAAAACATAAAAACATTCAGCGAAAACCAAGTTCAAGTTTAGGGGGGAAAAGTCAATCATAGTAATTTTGGCTATAAGTAAATGTTTTTTAGTTTTTTTATTTATGTACATTTTCTAATTGCCTTCAATGAACATTACTACAGTATGCAGTATGCACATTGTTTATTGCTGAATCAATAACGTTCACGTCTTGGTGTAACTCAGTTATACTGTAGACTTACTGACGTCACCAGATGTTTTCCAACCAGTTTAAGTGGAATTTTTAATATGACAGTTGATATTAAAGGACAATCTATCTTTTGTTTAATGATATAGTTGCAGGTTTGAATTGATGTATTGTGTTATATACATTTCATGTAATCAGGATTTCATCAGGATTGAACAGTCGTGTAAACAGTGAATATCAGGGTAAATGACAGCTTTTCTGTCCAGGTTGTTGCTCTGGGAGATGTTCCTGACGGGACCGTGGTGACAGTTATGGCAGGAAATGACGAGAACTACTCGGCAGAGCTGCGAAACGCCTCAGCTGTCATGAAGAATCAGGTGGCGCGTTTCAACGACCTGAGATTTGTTGGCAGGAGTGGAAGAGGTTGGTACTTCCACTTTAATTTTATTTATTCTTCACTGGCCGCTTCGTTTGCTTTGGCTAAATCATAAAAAAGGGTAAAATCACGTAAGACATTTCGTTTACAATAAATGACATGTTGGAAATAAAACTTTTGGCATGCGGTGCACAATCCAAATTGAATGGAAGTCAAGTTTTACTGCAAATACACAGATAAAATGGATTTCTTGCTATTTAAGAGAGTATAGTTGGCATCTGTGTAATTTGTCAAAATTTTAATATAATGCAAATTATACATAGCATATTTTACATAAACACAATATAGGATACAAGATTCCTCACTTACGGATAACACTGAAAAGAAAAGAACTGCAGAACTGGAGCCGAATCACAGAAAGGCCTCAGCATTATTATTTTCCAAAAGCGTCCAACATTTTGAGTGCTTCCATGTTGAGAATATAGAAAAAGGGTGTGTTCTAAAAACACAACTGTCATTTAAGTATTCCCAAAGCTTAAAACATAAAAATAAAATAAAAACTTGCATGTAACTGTTGCAGTAAAAATGGCATTTCCATCTAATATTTTTCTGTTACATCCACACTACACAACCCCCCGCCTCCCCACACGCACAGACACACACACCAAAAAAAAAAAATTTTTAGCACATGAATGCGGGCTCAAAGTGCTCACAGACTGCTTATGTGTGGATGAATGCTGCTTTTGATATGCTTGCAATTATTGTCAAAGACAAAATCCTGCTCTTGTGATCCTGTCGGAAGAAGCCATTGAGAGCGCAGGCCTTTGAAGAGAACGGGACAGGCAGCGAGATCATAGGAGCGCCCGTCTGCTGCTGGAGGCTGCGTATACTCGGTCTAGACTTGCCCTACTAATCCACACGGGCACTTAAAGTGAAGCACGTACGTGTGCAGCAGGGAATCCCTCGCATGGCGCCCACAAACTACAGACTGAAACTGGATGAAAACAACTCCAGGTGTTTGGGGAAGTGCCGGTCGACTTGTGGGGTTTTTCAATGGCTGCTGCCGAAATATAGAGAGCAGGTTTGCTGATGGCTGATATACATTGTGATAAACTGATTTTGTCTGATATTTGGGTACGTTGAGATTAATCAGTATAGACGTGGTTATTCTGCCAGTGTCAATTCAAAAATCTAAATATACAAAATTCAAAATTTTGAGTAAATATTGTCAAATAGGGTTCATTTGGATTCAACAACTATTTATACATCATATTTGCTATTACTAAATTCTGTTGCGCACACACACACACACACACACACACACATACACACACACACACACGTTTAATTAATGTCAGTAAGATTTTTTCTTTTTAAATAAAAAAAGATGTCTCTTCTGCTCATTAAGGCTGCATTTATTTGATCAAAAATACTTTAAAAATTGTTATATTGTGAAAAATTATTACAATTTTAATTCACGATTTCTATGTTAATATATTTTAAAGTATAATTTATTTCTGTGATGCAAAGCTGAATTTCCAACATCATTACTCCAGTCTTCAGTGTCACATGATTCTTCAGAAATTATTCTAATATGATGATTTGCTGCTCTAGAAACATTTATTATTATTATTATTATTATTATTATTATTATCAATGTTGAGAACAGTTCTGCTACTTAATATTTTACTGGAAGCTGTGATATATATAATATATACAGGTCCTTCTCAAAAAATGTGCATATTGTGATAAAAGTTCATTATTTTCCACTGTCATTATTTTAGTTCAAATTTAACTTTCATATATTTTAGATTCATTGCACACCAACTGAAATATTTCAGGTCTTTTATTGTTTTAATACTGATGATTTTGGCATACAGCTCTTGAAAACCCAAAATTCTTTAAAAAATTAGCATATTTCATCAAAAGTGTTTTTAATACAAAAAAGTCAACCTTCAAATAATTATGTTCAGTTATGCACTCAATACTTGGTCTGGAATCCTTTGGCAGAAATGACTGCTTCGATGCGGCGTGGCATGGAGGCAATCAGCCTGTGGCACTGCTGAGGTGTTATGGAGGCCCAGGATGCTTCGATAGCGGCCTTAAGCTCATCCAGAGTGTTGGGTCTTGCGTCTCTCAACTTTCTCTTCACAATATACCACAGATTCTCTATGGGGTTCAGGTCAGGAGAGTTGGCAGGCCAATTGAGCACAGTAATACCATGGTCAGTAAACCATTTACCAGTGGTTTTGGCACTGTGAGCAGGTGCCAGGTCGTGCTGAAAAACGAAATCATCATCGCTTCTGCAGCTGTTTCTGGTTCAGAAGTGGCTTGACCTGGGGAATGCGGCACCTGTAGCCCATTTCCTGCACACCCTTGTGCACGGTGGCTCTGGATGTTTCTATTCCAGACTCAGTCCACTGCTTCCGCAGGTCCCCCAAGGTCTGGAATCGGTCCTTCTCCACAATCTTCCTCAGGGTCCGGTCACCTCTTCTCGTTGCGCAGCGTTTTTTGCCACACTTTTTCCTTCTCACAGACTTCCCACTGAGGTGCCTTGATACAGCACTCTGGGAACAGCCTATTCGTTCAGAAATGTCTTTCTGTGTCTTACCCTCTCGCTTGAGGGTGTCAATGATGGCCTTCTGGACAGCAGTCAGGTCGGCAGTCTTACCCATTATTGCGGTTTTGAGTAATGAACCAGGCTGGGAGTTTTTAAAAGCCTCAGGAATCTTTTGCAGGTGTTTAGAGTTAATTAGTTGATTCAGATGATTAGGTTAATAGCTCGTTTAGAGAACCTTTTCATGAGATGCTAATTTTTTGAGATAGGAGTTTTGGGTTTTCATGAGCTGTATGCCAAAATCATCAGTATTAAAACAATAAAAGACCTGAAATATTTCAGTTGGTGTGCAATGAATCTAAAATATATGAAAGTTACATTTTTATCATTACATTATGGAAAATAATGAACTTTTATCACAATATGCTAATTTTTTGAGAAGGACCTGTAAATCATAGCTTCCACAAAAACTCTTTTCAACATTGATAATAAAAAAAAATCAGGATTATTTGATGAACAGATAGTTCAAAAGTAGTACCTTTGATCAAATGAATGCATCCTTTCTAAATAGAAGAATTTCTTTAAATAAAAATCTTACTGTAAAAATCTTACTTTACAAAACCCATACACAAAATATGTAAGTGTAGGAAAAATATTTGAATATTATCCAATGCAAGGCTGTTGGTAGATTGTGGAAGTGACACAAATGGGATGGATAAAGCTTCTGTTAATCGGCAGAGTGGACATAAATATCAATGGCAATAATCGATTAGGTGGACTGTCTGATTACTATTTAGTCTGTGGTGGTTAAAACCCCTGATCGATCCATAATCAGTCCAAGTGGACACGGACGTGTAAACAGTAGTTTCCCGAGCAGTCGGCTGGACTCAGCGCATTCCTGCACAATTGAATGTCCTCACACACCCCCCAACACGCTATCGGTGCACATCCATGTTATCTCCTCACAGCTGTCACAGTGAACAGGGCTTGGCCCGCATAGAGACCCACACCTTCGCAGGCTTAAGTTTCTTCTATCTATGACATGGGATCTGGAAGAGGAAGTCAGGGAGGAGATAGCACAGCATAAGGAAATTAAATATGGAAAACGATACGATGCACGGTGTGGAAGATTAAAATAAGATCGACCGCAATCAAACAAATGACATCAGAAAAATAGCGCTCCTTGAATTACCGTAAGCAACGCCATTTCCTGAGGCGAGACATGATGTGTTTAACATTTGATTTATGCAGAAACACATTTCTTTTTCAGAAGTGCTGTGCCGTATTTATGAATGGATTTGGATATGCTGGGTTGGTTAGGTCAGGGCGGGATGTTTGTTGTTGATCAGGAGTTTAGGCATTTCACATGTCTCTTTCTGTTTAGGAAATCATTTGGAACAGAAAAACCCCACTGAATAAGCCAGCGTTTAGGATATTTTTAGTAGCTGGACACCAACCGTTGGATGGATGGCAGATGCCAGGGTTGGCGGAGCGGTTAGACGCGGGGCAGGGCCGTGATGTGTGTTTGGTATCAACTTGCTGGGAAGGGCCCGGGTGGGTCTAAGAACGTGCTTTTGGGGGCTTATGGATGGATTCCTGTGGCAGAAAAGAAATAGTAATTACATTAGCAAGGCTTATTGCGTAACATGTACAAAAATGTTGGTAAATCAAAAATCTGGCAGTCCTAAAATGCAGGCATATGGGAAATGCATGACTGTTTTTTTATGTTGTTTTACTCTTTCTAATTAATGTTATAAAGAGTAAATACTTTAGCAAAACTTATTGCACAATGTGCAAGAATGTCAGTAAATCAAACATGTTGCAATTCTGCATGCAGGAGTGTTAATTTTATGAAATATACTGTTTAATGAGCTCACTCAAAGGAGTAGTTCACTTTTAAATGAAAATTACCCCATGATTTACTCACCCTCAAGCCATCCTTGGTGTAAATGACTTTCTTCTTTCTGATGAACACGATCAGAAAGTAAAATATAAAGTAAAATATCTAGCTACTGCCAGACCGCCTGGCTCCACGTATCACTAGAAAGAACAGTTTTAACCTGCGTGAGGCATTACACTTTCTGGAGGAAGCTAAATATTTTACTTTATAAAGTTTTTAATATGGATATTTTTCTTACAAAACACAATTGATTCGCTTCAGAAGGCCTTTATTAACCCCCAGAGCCGTGTGGAGTACGTTTATTATGGATGGATATGCTGTGTTGAGCTTCAAACCCAATGGACCCCGTCACTGCATATTTATAAAGCTTGGAAGTGTCAGGATATTTATTAAAATAACTCTGATTGTGTTCATCAGAAAGAAGAAAGTCATATACACCTAGGGCGAGTAACTTTCATTTTAAAACTCCTCCTTTAACATACAGAAAATTTTACTATTTTAATTTTTTGAGAAAAATTGCCTCACCTCTACAATGTTTGCATGTTGTGGATGGTTGTCAGGGTGTTGCTATGCAGTTGCTAAGTTGTTCTGAGTCGTTGCTTACTGGTCCTACTCAAGCTTGTTATACTGCTTGTTTACTGTTGTAAATAAAAGCCAGGATAATTAGAGTAGGATTACAAGAAAATACTATCATTTTTTTACTACAAAATGTACTGTTTAATTCATTGTGTTACTTGCCGTTTCTTTGTAATTATTTGTGCAATTTACTAGCAATTTCGGAGGGAAAATTGGGTAACACTTCATTTCGATGGTCCACTTTAGACATTCTAGTAACTATAAGTAACTTTGCAACAACAGTACACGTAAACTATCTCTCATTAGAGTATTTGTAGACTGTCTGCTTATTTTGATGCTCGCCAACAGACAGTCTACTGACTATAAGTACCTTTGCTACTACTAATTCTACATGTCAACTCTAATTCTGATGTCAACGTATTCTACTAACCCGAACCCAACCACCTCTACTAACATCTAATGAAAGATAGTTGACATTCTGTTGCAAAGTTACAGTTAGTAGAATATCTAAAGTGGACCATCAAAATAAAGTGTTACCAAAATTGTTTCAAGTAAATCCACACCAATTTGTTTCATTGTAAGAGTTATAATAAAGCTTCATACTCTATAAAATGCTAGCTGATGAAGCATTAAACTCAAAACAATGGGTTTGGTGACCTTAGATTATTTGTTTGAAAGCTCTTCCCATTCAAAGAGTTAGTCAGTTAAACCTAGATTTAAAGACATGCTGCCTGATGCATGAGCGACAGTAAGAAGGCAAAGCCAAGTGTAGCTGCCTGTCGTATTGTGTCAGTGCTTTTCCACCCACTTCTTCCTGTCTTACTTGTAGATTGCAGCTCGGAGAATGTGTCATGCTTGACTTCATAGCATGCTTCGCACATTACGCATTACTGCTGAGTCTGCTTCATTACAAGTATCTTAGTATTTCCTGTGCGCTACTGATAGAAAGTTCTGTCTTCTTTAGCATGTTTTAGCTGAACAATATATCTTGTATTGAAGTAAGATCTCACACATTTATGAACATTTAATCTAAAAAAAATTGCTGAGTAGGAGTCTGTAAGATGAAAGATCAGTGACCGCAGCAGGACCCCACCTTGACACCTAACCCAAACATGTTCACACATAAACAATTAATAACAGCACTGAAGCGGAGGTTTATTCTTGGCTGCATTTTAAAAAGGAAAACACAAATGCCACTGCATGAGAACAAGCTAGCAAATGTTAGCAAGTTTCTGTGTTATTTTGCAACAATAGAAATCCAAAAGAAAAAATTAGTCATTCTCATTTTCAAAAAGCACAGAGATCAACCAATAACAAAGTAGACTGTAAAATACATTTCTTTGCCATATATATTTTAATAAAAAATAAAACATATTACTAAAAATATGCAATTGATAATAGTAATAAATATGTATTAATCTAATATTCAACAAATTAAATATTATACTGTAGAATAAAATATTTAAATCATTTAAAATATCTGACTTTTATATTTATATTTATATGATATTAAGCAAAGGGGGTGCTAAGAAAAAAAAGTGTTTATTGCGAAAACATTTTTTTTATTGCATTGTACTTATTTACTTTTCATTTTAGCTTAAATTATACATATATATTATATCTATTTAAATTCTGCACAGAATGCTGTATTTTAAAGTGATAATGGAGGATATTAGGAGATTATGAGGAAGCTGTGGCTTTACAAAGCTCAACGGCTCTGGCCGAGCTGTAATATAAATTAGCATGCAATTGACTCCTCCCCCATCAAAACCTTATTATTATTAAAAAAATTATGTAAGTGAAACCGGAAGTCTGAAACTCAGAGTCTAAAACTGGGAGTCTGACACTGGGAGTTTGAAACTGGAAGTCTGACACTGGGAGTTTGAAACTGGAAGTCAGACACTGGGAGTTTGCAACTGGGAGTCTGACACTGGGAGTTTGAAACTGGGAGTCTGACACTGGGAGTTTGAAACTGGAAGTCAGACACTGGGAGTTTGAAACTGGAAGTCAGACACTGGGAGTTTGAAACTGGGAGTCTGACACTGGGAGTTTGAAACTGGAAGTCAGACACTGGGAGTTTGAAACTGGAAGTCAGACACTGGGAGTTTGAAACTGGAAGTCAGACACTGGGAGTTTGAAACTGGAAGTCAGACACTGGGAGTTTGAAACTGGAAGTCAGACACTGGGAGTTTGAAACTGGAAGTCAGACACTGGGAGTTTGAAACTGGGAGTCTGACACTGGGAGTTTGAAACTGGAAGTCAGACACTGGGAGTTTGAAACTGGAAGTCAGACACTGGGAGTTTGAAACTGGGAGTCTGACACTGGGAGTTGAAACTGGGAGTCTGACACTGGGAGTTTGAAACTGGAAGTCAGACACTGGGAGTTTGAAACTGGGAGTCTGACACTGGGAGTTTGAAACTGGAAGTCAGACACTGGGAGTTTGAAACTGGAAGTCAGACACTGGGAGTTTGAAACTGGGAGTCTGACACTGGGAGTTTGAAACTGGAAGTCTGACACTGGGAGTTTGAAACTGGAAGTCAGACACTGGGAGTTTGAAACTGGAAGTCTGACACTGGGAGTTTGAAACTGGAAGTCAGACACTGGGAGTTTGAAACTGTAAGTCAGACTGGGAGTTTGAAACTGTAAGTCAGACTGGGAGTTTGAAACTGGGAGTCTGACACTGGGAGTTTGAAACTGTAAGTCAGACTGGGAGTTTGAAACTGGGAGTCTGACACTGTGTGGATGGGGGGTGGGGTCGGGGTGCTGTGCCGGTGCTAAGCACATTTCTGGTGGGGCTCTAGCCCCAGCAACCCCCGGCCTAGCGCAGCCACTGTCATTAAGTCACTGTTACACAAGATATACAGTTTATTTGCATGTATTGTACATGATATAAAACCTAATGCGGCCTGTTTTATGCATTTCTGATTTGTCATGTCCAGCAACTGAATATTGCAAATTCAAATCTCAGCAAAAGGCTCATTTTCCAAACTTTTTCCATTATTGTCCGTTGTGCCCAGGCCTTTTCAATCGCTCGAGTTCCTCGCAGTTAAAATCCCACAGTCATCACCGTGACCAGCAGAGATATGCAAATGACCGCAGCACAATGAATGCGACACATTGTCCGGTCGGATTAATCGGGTTTGAACCTTTTTGTGTTTTGCAGGAAAGAGCTTCACGCTGACAATCACAGTATTCACGAACCCACCGCAAGTGGCGACTTACCATCGAGCCATAAAGGTCACAGTGGACGGACCGCGGGAGCCGCGAAGTGAGTACCAAATATCAAACGTCATGTGATTAGCACGCGCTCAAATCGAGAGATGAATGATTTTGTGCAGCATCGCGTCGCCTCCACTGGCATGACGCCCAATCCTCTCAGACAGTGGGACGAGACGTGTGGCCGATGCATGAATTGATGCATAGATTGTGTTACGGTACTGTTTTAAAAAATGGATTCAGCACGCCTCAATGCACAAAGACGGCCTTTGAGGAGCACCAGGCATGTGAAGCGAGAGGCAAATACAAACACGTGCTGTCAAGGCCGCTTGACTTGTGAAAATGTTTACTGTATTGGCCTCTTGTGTCTGTCCGTCAACGTGCTCTTAAGAGTGAGCCGTTTGAACTTTGACCTGTGCTCTGGCTCTGTTCTGAATGGAATAATAGTGTACTGCATACTGCACAGTATACACTCTACAATCTGCTGTTTTTAAACTTCCATTTCCCGCGTGATGAAGAAACATGAATAATGTAGCCCTGATTAATAATTACCATCATTTTTAACATGTATTTTTACATTTTGTGACTGCCAGGAGTAAAGACATTTTTACAAAATTGGATTAAAAATGCAAAACATCCGTCTCAAAATTTTCACAATTAATTGCAAAGAAATGACATGCAACACATTGATTTAAAATGTGAAATTTTGGAGTAGCAAGCCCTCGATAGTATTTTCTTGAAAAATGTACTCAAATTATCTTTTCTTTTTTTTTTTACAGCGATAGGCGTCTCAATCTGAATAAAACATTTAGCATAATGAGGTCATGTGAGAGTTTCAATGTTTGTCATGGCATGCTATTTACTTGCTATTTTTGATAATAATATGCAATATACTACAGGAGATCGAATCTGCCTACAAGTTAATATACTAAAGAAAATTGTAAAATAGTTTGCAATATGAAGTCACATTGTGAGATATAGTCCCAAGAGAAATTAAAAAGAAAAATTATATATATATATTTTTTTATGTATAAAAAATTTACTTTCATCCAGTATTGAGTATGCAGTAAGCAAATTGGTATTGCATGCATGCAGGAAATTGAAATTTCCAAAAATGTGGCCGTTTCTGGAAGACAATAATTGATTATAGTTAATAAAGTTTTACATATGGATATTATTCTTACAAAAACCCATCATTTAACTTCAGAAGGCATTTATTTATGGATTACTTTTATGATGGATGAATGCGCTTTTTGGAGCTTCACAAATTTTAGCACTATTCAATGCCATTACAAAGCTGGAAAGAGCCAAGATAGTGTTTAATTTAACTCAGATTGTGTTCGGCTGAAAGAAGAAAGTCATAGGATGGCTTGAGGGTGAGTAAATAATGGGATCACTTTTATTTTTGGGTGAACTATATCCGTTGAAGTCCCTCTTTAGTTAATAATTGTATCCCTTATAACTCATCTTTGATCACCAAAATAGCATATTTAAGTGGTTTTCCTGTGAAAAAAAAAACGTCAAGCCTTAAAATAACTCGAACGTAACTCTACTTTAGTATGCAGTTTCATGAATATGCAAATTTGCCCCGCCTCCACTCACTCACACCAGCTCAGAGACCCACTTGCTCAACTTGTAGTAAACGCTGCACAAAGGTATCGCGCTTTACAACGTCCGACAAATAACAGTAACTAATATGATTAGCCTTTTCCTTGAGTGCGTTATCAAACAGCTAATAATATTTTGCTAATATACACAAACCATGTTCCTGTTTGCCATCTTAGAATCAGACAGCTGCCTTCTAACAATCAGCAGCCTTAGAAATGCTTTGAATAACTCAGAATGTCAGTGGAGAAAGGCATATAGTTCATCATAACATCATTATATTCACCCGCTATATGGCTAAATGTACCTGATTTCTCATATCAACAGAAAATATACTGCGGTAACCTTGCTTATTTTAAGAGTTAATGAGAGCCTATGCTAAAGTCAGTCCGCACGTTGACGTGATTGGTTACAAGGTATTTTGTGATGTCGGAAACACAGTTTTTGAGACTGTCTTTAGATCAGAGCCCTGCAGTTAGATCACATCCATGCTCTTAGTACTATATATGAAGCATTGAAAGAATAATCCATCCTATTGTTGGGTTACAAAGAAGGTCAGGATGCATTTCCAGAAAAGGAAAAACAAAATCCATTTTATCCATCAATATTGGGTCATTATGTGATCAGCTAGATTTAGAGGAACCATTGTGACTTTTCTCAGACAATAAAAGAAACTTTGATGCTTTGTTTTACCGATACACTGAACAGAGACTTGTTTTCTCTCTCAGAGGAACCTGATCTGGCAAAAAGCTCCAGTTATGCTTCAATTATGAAAAAGCCACTTCATCTGAGTTGATGTCTGGACTTGTGAGTTGTGTGCAGTCCTCGCTGTTCTCGTGCCTGAACCTCTCAGTTGCTCTCACTACCTGAAAAAAGCAAACTGTTAGAAGACGCTGCCAAATTTCAATTTTCACACTGAGCCCCAGGACCCGTAAATACACACAAGCTGTCATGAATTACTTTCATGTGGCAGAGAATGGAACCAGGAACACACAGTGCTTGACTTTCTTTAGTACGTTTATATTAAAGTCTGCTGAAATCTGACATTACGGCCAAAGTTCTTCGCAATAATCGAATAAAAGTAGATCGGATTCCATCAACCGTTAACGGTGACTGACAGATGTTTCTTACTCTTATGTTTTATGCAAACTTTTACATTTTCGGTCGTGAAATTACTCAATGTGTTCATGATATGACAGTAAGCTTTTAATGTGCTATTACTGTACGTTTCTAAATGACTTCACACAAAAAAAACCCATTAACTTCCAAGGAGGGAGCTGAGATGTAGACCATAATATCATAAAAACTGATTTGAACGAGTAAGTAACCACATAAAGCAATGTGTTCAATAGTGCCCATACACTTTTTCAAGTGTTCTTGGACAAAAGTATTTTGTTGAAGAGCCATAAACCAAACAAACCAGCTATGAGATGAATCACATTAGAAACTTTGATTTAAAGCAAAATAAATACAAAAAGTAATCCGATGAAAAAAAAAAAAACAATCCAATGAAATACTTTGAATGGCATAACTGAATAAAAAATTTAAATTTAAAGTAAAGACACACACACACACACACACAGACACACACACACACACACACACACACACACACACACACACACACACACACACACACACACACACACACACACACACACACACACACACATATACACTGATTAGACATAACATTATGACCTAATATTTTGTTGGTCCCCCTTTTGCATGGACTCCACTAGACCCCTGAAGGTCTGCTGTCACTAAGATGTTAGCAACAGATTTTTTAAGTCCAAGCTTGGTTTGGACCACACAAGTGCATGAATGTGCATTTTTCCTGGGCACATCAACTTTGAAGTAAAATGCTCACTTGCTGCCTAATATATCCCACCCACTAACAGATGTCGTGATGAAGAGATAATCAGTGTTATTCACTTCACCTGCTATAATATTATGCCTGACACACACACACACACACACACACACACACACACACACACACACACACACACACACACACACACACACACATGTGTGTCCATGTTTTAGGGGGACATTCCATAGGCGTAATGGTTTTTATACCGTATAAACTATATATTCTATCCCCCTACACTGCCCCTGCCCCTAAACCTACCCATCACAGGAGACATGCTGCATTTTTACATTTTCAAAAAATATCACTTATTGTGATTTATAAGATGTTTTCCTCATGGGGACCAAAAAATGTCCCACAAGGACAAGGATTTTGGATATTGCCATCTTTGTGGGGACATTTTGTCCCCATACCGTAGGGATTAACAGTCCACACACACACACACACACACACACACACACACACACACACACACACACACACACACACACACACACACACACACACACACACACACATTTTATATATACACTTATAAATACACTGTAAAAAATAAAAGTCTGTAAAAATATGGCACATTATACTATATACGTACATATAATTATTTTTTTACAGGATGTTACCTGTATTTTGAATTTTGCTTTGCATTGTGGTTTTGGGTTTATTGAAATTTTTGTAAAATTACTGGATTATATCCAGGCAGAAAATTGCCAGTACATTATCCATTAAAATTTTTTATAGTGTATATACAAATATGTAAGTATTTATGCGAGTGTAGCGAGAATCGATTTTGTAATTCGCCTTTACAGCTTCATGGGTGTGGGCGGAGCTAAAGAGATCTTTTAGCACGATTGCTAAATTTCAATTTCTTCATTTCTAATGCAGGTTGATGGCTTCAGCAAAAGCATATACCATATCAATTATAATAAATTATAATAAATTATAATAAAAGATATAATTTAAGAACCTCAGGGCTCACAACAGTTTAGTTACTGCCCTGTAAAAAATTTTTTGATCAATAAGTTATAAAATATTGCTTTACCTCATCAAAATAATTTCCAACTTTTTATACAGATTCAATTCATTTTTAAAGTCAGTTTAATGTAATTAAAGTTTAAATTAAATGACTTAAACATCCAAGTTGATTGTACTTAATTGTACTTGTAAGACAGCAACTTTTTTTACAGTGTGCTAAAAATTTAGTTTTTAACGGCTGGAACTCAACTTGTGCACTCCTCAGAACACCTTAGCAACCCCATAGCAAGGCCCTGGTTACCACCCAGAGCATTGAAGCATGAACATTTCCTCTCACATCGTAACACGCAATCATACACAGAAACACACAGTCTGATGAGCGCTGCTGTAGATCCAGCCTTGGCGCAATTTCCTGGCACGTTTGTTAAAAAAACATGCCAACCTGCCTGGCACACAGCTGTCGCCACTGGCCTCGTATTCATAGATAACTTTCTGGCGGCTAAACCAACAATATCACTTCTTAAAGTCGTTTTTTCCGCTCTTTTCCTCCTCATCTCAATTAACACATCTGGCAGAAGCGTTTTGGAGTCAATTTATGCCCGTGTGTGATCTTCATTCATTAGCGGATTAATCGTGCCCTTGGGCATCTGTGATGTGACAAGCCTTTCATCTCACGCAGCTCATTCATCTTCAGGTTTTCTTTCTGGCTTTGTGTGCATCCGTTTATCAAGGAAAATAGCAGTCGATCACATGGCTTCTGTTGGTGTAAACACAAACTTTTTTCAATCTTTTTTTTTTTTTGATGTAGACTAGCTTTTTTTCTTTCAAATGCCACATAATTACAGAATTATATAGTTGGTGGATATCTTTTTATTTAGTTAATTAGTATAAACTAGGTTTATTATTGTTGACTAAAACCACCAAAAAACTTTTTCCATTACTTAAAAAATCTAAAGAACCTTTTTCCACTATAAGGAACCTATCCAATGGAAAAGTTATATGGATGTTAAAGGTTCTTCATGGAACCATCGATGCCAATCTTTATTGGAATCGATGGTTCCATGAAGAACCTTTAACATCCATGGAACCTTTCCATTCAACAAAAGATTCCTTATAGTAGAAAAAGGTTCTTCAAAGGTTCCAAAAGTGGGTTTTGGAAGTGATGCAATATAGATGGACCATTTTTGGTTCCCCAAAGAACCTTTCAGTGATCAGTTCTTAAAATAAATAAGTTAATTAATGGCATTGATGGTTTCATGAAGAACCATGCAGCCTTTCTATCCCACAAAAGGTTCTTTATAGTGGAAAATGGTTCTTAAGAATATTACAATATTCATCACACTTAGAAAAACAAGTTGTTCTTTTAAGTACGGTTAACTGAAAGATTATTTGAGGAACCCAAAATGGTTCTTCTATAGCTAAACCTTTTGGAACATTTATTTTTAAGAGTGTGAAGATCCTTTTTCTACTATAAAGGTCCTTTTGTGGGATCGAAAGGTTCCATGGATGTTCAAAGGTTCTTCATGAAACCATCAATGCCAATAAAGAACCTTTACTTCTATCACCGTGTCTACACTGTATCAGACCAATATGGCTGTTAACAGCTAATGGCTGTCTACTTAGGCCAAAGCATCCGGTGCAAAGCATTTGTCCTTCATGTCATTCTGTCCTAAATAGAACGAGACATCAGTTTACTGTCAGAGATTTGTCACTCGTGACGGGCCGCATCCATTGTAGACAATAGTACAGATTATAATGGGTTCTGTTGTCTTTTGTTGCATCGCGTCGCGCCACTGGCGTCTGGTGTAGACACAGTGTAAGAGTATTAAACTGTAAGAAAAAAATTTCTTTTAAGAACTGAAAGGTTCTTTGGGAACCAAAAATGGTTAGTCTATGGCATTACTAAAAAAAACCCTTTTAAAACCTTTATTTTTAAGAGTATATGTTGACCTTAAAAAACACAATATCCTCTCTGAGGTTTTCTGGGGTCTTTTATGTAAGTTAACAGCTTTTATACTTAAGCAAATAATGATGCCGGTCAATCTGCTCTCCTACATCTCAAAGTCTATTTCTCATCCGCATGCTGCTGTTTCTAAGCGGAAGGCAGGTGGCCAGGCAGGAAATGACACATTCAGAGGCATTCGGAGTTGTGCAATGTCCTGTGAGTGTCGTGTAGCTGCCTCTGCCTGCCTGTTTACACATTCCTCCTGCGCTTAAGAGAGAAAAACAGAGAGAGACACACACAAAAACTCTCATTCAGAGAGACAGACAGACATTCAGGCCTTTAATTAAGTTTCAACGTCATACAGTTCTTTACCAAAGGAAGGTTTTATTGCTCAGAGGTTACTCTGTCATTGCTCATGCAGAAGATTTAATTGAGTTTGCCGTTATGTTTATGTATCAAATTTGTCTCGGATGTTTCTCCTGAAATTCCAACACAATTGAGACGATTGTTTACACACTTCATAGGAGGAGGGTAAACGGTGTATATGTTCTTCTTGTGGAATTTTTTCACCACTGTCTAAGTGTTCCCAGTTTATTTCTTTTTTATTTCTCATTTACTTCTTGTTCAGATTGTGATGGTGTGTGCTACTGAATTTGTTTTTGTAAAATGAGTATATGCACTCTCACATTTAGGGCACTATCATACATCCGGCGCAATGTGATAGAGGCAGCGCGAGTGTTTTTTGCAGACTGATCTCATGAAATGACGTATGTATGACATGCCAATTCGTATGCATTTTGCCGTGCTATTAAGACGCATAATCGCTTTTTAGCGTGTTTATCAACGCCGTTTCATTGTATCCCCTACACTGCCCCTACCTCTAAACCTACCCATCACACACACACACACACACACACACACACACACACACACACACACACACACTCTGCCCCTAAACCTACCCATCACAAGAAACATTTAGCATTTTTACATTAAAAAAACATAATTTAGTATGTTTATAAATACATTTACATTGTGGACACACACATAATGGTTCGTTTCGGCGTAGACATACACGCGGAATCACACGGCGTACACATACTTGCGGATTCACATGGCGTACACATACACGCGGAATCACACGGTGTAGACATACACGCGGAAATGATGGTTCGTTTCGGCATACACATACACGCTGAATCACACAGCGTAGACATACACACGGAGATGATGGTTTGTTTCGGCGTGCACATACACGCAGAATCACACGGCGTACACATACACGCGGAGATGATGGTTTGTTTTGGCGTACACATACACGCAGAAAACACATGCCGTAGACATACGCGCGGATAGCTCAAAATGCGTACAGATAACCGCCATTTTGGGCTTTAGAAAGTGGCGTGTATGTTTACTCAAAGTCATGATGCCATGTTGGTTTTTTGCTAGTTTCATCTCAGTGCAGTTATCATTTTCACGTCCAGCGTCACATAGTTTAAATAGCAAATGTACTCGTGCCCAGTGGTTCACCCATGGGCATGCTGGTTTGAAAACAAGGTGTGTTCAGGGCTCGTTGGCTTGTTGCTATTTTGAGGAACTGAAAACGACCGCGCCATTGACAAACAAAAACCTGGACTACAGTCAATAGTGCAGTTATTTAAAGAGCGCGTTAGTAATATGCACCTATAGGCGGGTGCACAAGGCACGTACACTCTGCTTATTACACACACAGGCACGCTCAGCAGCAGACAAACATTTTTTAAAAATATAAAATAAAAGGATTCCGCTCTGGAGAAGCGGTCAGTCTTTCCACTTGCAAATTCCGCCATGGTCCGAGAACAACTGGCTTTTAAAGAGAATGGGAGATGAGATTCTCATTGGTTTATTGCATGTTACGCCCAAAACACACCCATGAATCATTAAGAGACTAGGTACAAACCTTTTTGGACCATGCGCCTGCCGCGCCGACCATTTTTCCCATCGTTAAACTAGCAAAAGTGTTTTCGGACATGCCCTTAGTGCACCAGCGCCATGCTCTTCAGACCATACGTTTAGATCATTAAAATAGGGCCCAAAGACTAGAACTACAGTAACCATCATGTTTACACAGTGCACACAACACCTCTGCGCTTACTCCTGGTTTCTCTCAACATGGGGAAAGAACAAACGTGAAAGTAAACGCATGTGTACAGTTTAAGTAAGATTTTGCTTGTAATTTGACTGTTGACTTATCTTTAATTGGAAATTGGAATAGACAATTGAGAATTTTCACTGTTATCTAAAATTTTGGTGTGATTTCTGCCTGTTTTTGTAAAAACAGTTTAACAGCCGCTAAAAAACATGCATACATGGCTGGTAAATTTTCTTATTTACCAAAAAAAGTAACTGTAAATGTAAATTTAAAAGTAATGCATTTTCTGTCAGGATCACTATCATCAAAGTGATAGACAATTAGCATATTTTAGATTGGCGGTATGGTTCTGTTCTGGACAAGAACTCCCTGCGCATCCATCCAGCCTAGCACGGATAAGAGCAGATGAGCAGTGATAAACCCCCCTGGGTAAACAGAACAGAAGCAATTATGTATTGCAGATAGCATTAATGTCAATATTAAAATGTACAACCTAATTGGGGAATTTAGTCTGATTCAGGGGGAATCAGATGCAAAATCCTGACTGACGAGAGGAGGAGCTGGGGATGGAGGAGGGTAATTAGCTCTGGAGAACGCGATCGCAGCTGATAATACTGAGGGAGCTTAAATATGCATGCTGTGACAGGCACCGTATTCCTATAGGCAGACGAGATCAGCTGACATCACTGATGCGAGCTTGACTAACGTGCCCTGCTAGAACTAACGCTATACACTGGATACTTATTACTTGAAAAAAGTAATCTGATTACATAGCTCACGTTACTTGTAATGCGTTACCCCAACACTGTTAACTATAATAACTCTGATTGGAATTAAAGCGATCTCAAGCTTAACTTTTAGAGTAAAATAGCAATACAGTGTCACTGTAGCAAGATTGCTTGATTAGCAGTTACTACATACTGTGCTTTCATTGTTACTAAGGTGGTCTACACTTTGCCCTAACCATTTAAGCTATTGAGAAAGTGCAGATATATTTTGTCTAGCGTGAAATTCCCCAGCAACATGTACTCATTTGTAAAGAAAATATTCCTTGCGAGATTCAACCAGAGACGGATCCCATGATCTTTAGCCAATGGGAGCCAAGACACACAACAAGACTAAATCCAAACTAAGTGCGTAACTCAAGAGAATGCTACGTCAAATCATGTTGTGCTTGCAGTTGCTTTACGAAATGATAAAATTTATGGTTTTCGTCTGTCGGTCTACTCTTCACAACAGCTCTTGACTGGTCTGGTTGCACAGGGCCACGAGTGTGAACCGCACACTGCTGTAATCATTTGCTGGGTCTCGTGTAACTGTGGTTATTAAGAGTAATTTCGACTAATAGACTGGGAGGGGCCCTCAGACCGTGCAGAGAGGGCCCTGTGTTACTTTTACCACCATGACTGCCAGTGTTCCTTGCACACCATCATAATAGCGGCATTCTTACGCTGATATCTGATCCTTTAGTGCTGGTTTGTTGGTGGGCTTGACACGTGAACGACAGTCTCTATAAGCCTTGTGAGAGGGAAAAGAACAAAATCAATATACAATCATGCCAATTGATTCTTACTGAATTCTTACTTATAAAACAAAACAACTTATTACAAAAAACAGAGAGATGCAAAGAACAGTAGCACACGTGAGGCATATGGACTTCATCTTTAAACTGTTTATGGAATGTTGGCTTCACTTGGTTGGTTCATAAACCATAGATACAAAGAGTGTAGCATTTATTTTACTATGGCACATACTTACAGGTCATTTAAACAAGCACTAAACCCTATTAAAGAATGTTTTAATATTTTAATATTTAATATTTAGTTAAACTTTTTGTCATTTTTATTTTTATTTAGTTGGTATTCGTTTTTATTTCAGTTTTAGTTTTTGTTATTTTATGTTAAAGGTGCAGTAAGTGATTTCTGAGAAACTGTTGATATTGGAAAATGAAAATGCCTCAAAATGTACAGACACAGGAATGTGTCTTTATCCAACGCTGTCTCACGACCAATTTGTACGTATTTTTACGAGGTGGCTAATTCGTTTGAATTTGTACGCCCTCGTATGAATTTGTACGATTTGTCTAAAACGCGGTAACAGGTACGTTTAGGGGTGGGTTTGAGGTTAGGTCATTCGTATGAAATGATCACAAAATTTAAACATTCATACGAGTTAATTCATTCACTCATGAATTAGCCACCTCTTAAAATACTTACGAATTGCCAGTGGACACGCCCCCTACAGCTGATTGGCTCACTCTCTCTCTCCTCCCCATCATGAATGGACACACCCCCTACTGCTGATTGGCTCACTCTCTCCTCCCCATCATGAGTGGACACGCCCCCTACTGCTGATTGGCTCACTCTCTCTCCCATCCCCATCATGAGTGGACACGCCCCTACTGCTGATTGGCTACAAGTGTGTTGTGCTGCTTGGTCCGATCCACTCTCAACAGTGTTTCTCAGAAATTGCTTACTGCACCTTTAAACTAATTTGAAATGAGAAATGTTTCCTTTGCAACTAGCAACTAGGTTTTTTAATATTTCATTTTGGTTAACATTTATTTTGTTTCACGTAGTGATTTTTTAAAATGGTTTTAGTTTGAGTTATTTAAAGGTATTTGAAATATAGCACATTTAACTATAACAAAATTGAGGAGAGCAATCAGTACCATTTTCACATGCTGGACGATAAAATCCTGAAATATAAAAACATCAAGCAAACTCCTAGCAACCAACTAGCAATATGCAAAAAATGATCAGAATGGCATAGGAACCCGCTACCACTTTTCTTATTTATCAAATAATTTCCTTCAAGAACATACTGAACCAATCTTTACTAGTCACTGAAAAATAAGAAAGCATTTTAAGCACAAGTTGCATGTACAATTTAGACTATATTTATAAAGGTAAATCCGTGCAATTTAGTGCATGGGAAAAGTGCACACAAAAATGTCCTGCTTTGCCTGTGTTGGCTCTGTTAATTAATGCCACCTTGCATTGGGGAGATGGAAAACATGGCTTGTTTTTAAAAAGGCATTTGCCAAGATTATCCGTGACGCTGTGTTTTGACTGCCATGAAGACGGCTGGAAAAGAGCTATTGTCTCATGCAGAACTCAGCCAAACACGTTTCATAGAGCAGGGCGGAAAATGGTGTAAATGTTCTTCACATGGAGTTTATTCGCCACAATCGAATTTTCACACTTATTTTTGATTTTATCTCACCCTTTTTTTCTCATTAAGTTCTTGGTACACCAGGGCTAAAGAACCCTGAGGTAAAATGCACTTTTGATTACAAAAAATATATATACAAAATTGTAGCCCTGTTTTCCATAAGAAATGCTTTAAGGCTTCCACAGGCCAATGGAACGAACAAATCTTTCTTTTGCAGCCTCAGTGTTATGCCACCACATGTTTCAGTGTATTGTTTGTATAACAGCTTCTGACAATCAATATGTTGCACATAAAATCTTCTATTGAGTCAGATTGTTTACGTTGCGGTTTGTGCGGAGCCACTCTAATTGCTCAGTGCTGAAATGAGCATTAGCCGTGAACCTGTGATGTTTCTCCCTCTTTGAACGTCGCTCTGCGTGTCCAGACAGGTACACGCACAAAACACACACGGTACGCCCCTCAGACAAAAGAGAGCACAGGACATTGAAAATAAACCTATGAGGATTTTCAATGTACTTTCCCTAAGTACACTTTTGAATGAGAAGTGAATTTAAGAAGTATGTGACTGTTACTGTTGGCACAGTCAACAACAGAGAGTTACACATGACTAGCAATATAGTTGGATGTTTTAGGATTATTGCATGCTCAAAAGAATTTTGTGCTAATATCAAACTAATATCATTCCAGAAATTACTGTTCTGTTCCAAAACTAGCCTTTTAAGTGAAAACCCATTGTTTTTGATAGAAGCCATCAAGTTTTTCTACCAACAGCAATAACCCTATTTATATACAGTAATTATCACTAGATGATAAATATCAGCATTTTGACTTCTTATGTCTCTAAGAAAATATTAAAGGTAGGGTAGGCATTTTTTTTAAACACTTATTGTTATACTGGTTGAAACTCTCTTCACATCCTGATAGCAACCGATAAAAAGTGTTTTAAATATTAAAACGTACAGTACATATATCGTCTGTGGAAGTCTCAGGACCAAAAATCTTCGTCCAATCGCTGCATTCAGTCCGAATGCAATGACACAATGTTCTGCCTGCCTGTCAAAATATGTATTTCCATATCTCCGCATAATCAGCACCCTCTATGAGGCTATGCAGAGTTGTGGACAGACAGTCACCGAGCGCCACAAACAAACAGCAGTCGCCTTTTACAGTTCCTCCTGAACCAAAACAACAAACTTATGCTGCATTCATGCCATGTCATAACCGCAATTACAAGATGGCGTGATTTTTGAGTTTCTATGTCAGCACTATCAACGCTGAAATGAATCTGCAGCAGTCAGGTGGTACAACTAGAGCACTGTAAGTTGTTTATGTTCGTTATTATTGTAATGTTATGTACTTTAAGACAATAATTGGTAATTGATCTCTGTCTGTCATGACGCTTTGCAGACTGCGTTCATGTGTTTTGAAGGAGGCATGGCTTGGAGATGCTCTGAAGGGAGGGAGAGACCTCATGCTTTCAAAGCTGACTTGCTATAGTCACTCCGAAATTGCCTACCCTACCTTTTAGACAATTGCCTACTCATCTTTGTGCCGTTCCGGACCTGTATGAACACAAAAGAAGATATTTATAAATTACATTTATAAACTCAATTAAAGTATTATTAATATTTTGTTAAAGATTGTATGCATATTGTGTAGCATATTTGTGATAACACAATGAAACATGCCAAATTGTGCCCCGTTATTTTTGGCCAGGCTGTCATACAAAGAAATGATGAAAAACAAGAGAGAACCAACAACATTTTAATAACTGATTATGTTGTAGTAAATGTATGCTTTTTTCTGCATGGTAAAATAAAAACTGCAGCTGTTTTGTCAGATAAAATATAAGTTTGGTGTTTTGTTCTTCCTATTTTTATGGTTCTATTGAGTCAATTCAAACAAACATCCCCTCCAGACAAAAATACAGTTAACATAGTACAATTTAAGAATGTTTTGTATTAGAATATTCTTTAAAAAGTCATTTATTTCTGTTTTCAGCATCATTACTACAGTCTTCAGTGTCTCATGATTGTTCATAAATCATTCTAATATGATGATTTGCTACTCAATAAACATCATTGTTAGTTATTATATGCTTTTTATATTATATGCTTTATATTTTTTATAGAAACCATGATAACATTTTTCAGGATTTTTAGATGAATTGGGTCAATTTAAAGGATCCTTGCTGAATAAAAAAGCCCAAACTTTTGAAGAGTAGTTCACACACACACACACACACTGACCCTTATGCATTAACCCCAATTGTGTCATTACAACAAAACAGAAGCATACTGACCTCCACTAAAATATGTGATTTTCAGGGAGCATTGCAACTAATCTGACCAGATAGATACACAGATCATCTTCAGTAGGAGAGCCACACCAGGATTCTGGCCTGTGGAGACACGTATCGACCTAATGTGCATGTTGTATTTATGAGGCAAATAGAGGATTTTTTGTTCGTCCGCACCAATTACCCTACGGCACCGAGCCGGTCTGGCCCCAGATCACCCCTCACACAAATACGTGTTGGCCCTGAAATAAAAGTTTGGTTGTTTGGTAGTTGTACGGTTGCATGGTGTCTGATTGTTGCAGTCGGCCCATCGATTTATAAAGCTCTAGTAGCATGTGTGCCCCTTCTTGGCGTAGTTCACTTCCTGAAGCTTGGAACACACGGACCACACAGGCGACTGGCAAAACTCCAGCGCTGCTTGGCTGCCGTCAGCTTTCTCCATTTCTCTCCCCCTCTCCGTCTACTTCTGATCCTTTGACTGAGCGGGCGTTCGGCCTCGTCCTGTCCTTAAAAAGCTTTTTTCCTCCCCTTGCTAATTTCACGAGATCTGCCATGTGAAATAATCCATTGTTTCACTCTTCTGAGGAGTAGGCCCTCCGCGGCACAGCAATTAAAGAAATGAAATCTAGACGGATGTATGTTTCCCTTTCTTCTTCCATGCGTTTTATTCCCTGTGTCGCCGAGGCGTGATTGATGCTCTCTGACGGCTCTGGCTGATATTTGATGTTGAAAGCGTGCTGGTGTTTAACGAGCATAGGGTGTTATTGCGGGTCACGCCGCTATCATATGGCAATTTAACATGCAGGCGGAGGTTTCTCCAGCGTTACGGACACACAGTGTTTATACACCCGTATTATTTACCAAGGCGTTTTTGTATGAAAAACAAAGAAAACCCTAAGATTCCTTTCAAGGATATAAACAAACCTCTAACCAGAACTATTAAACCTCTTTGGCATGAATGACACATTCAAAAGCGTGTTTTGGCGCCCCAAAAACCCATAGGCTTACACCAAGACGTGTGTTTTTGAAGAAATGAATACTTATATTGAGCAAGGATGCATTAAATTGATCAAAAGTGACTGTAAAAACATGTATAATTTTGTAAGTTTCTATTTCATTTGAACCTTCTATTCATCAAAGAATCGTGAAAATAAAATGTATCATGGTTTCCAAAAAAATATGAAGCAGCACAACTGTTTTCAACATTAATAATAATAAGAAGCATTATTAATAAGTGAGCAGCATAGAATGATTTCTGAAGGATCATGTGACACTGAAGACTGTAGTGATGCTGAAATTTCTGCTTTGATCACAGGAATACATTACATTTTAAAATATATTCAAATAGAAAACAGTAAAGTGTAATACTATTTCACAATATTACAGTTTTTACTGTATTTTTGATCAAATAAATGCAGGCTTGGTGATCAGAAGAGACAACCATAACATTCTAGCATTGTGTCAGCGAGTTTTTTTATTTTTTTCAGCCTTAAATTAAATCCAACATTTCAAATTTTTGCCATAACAGGATCTTCTTTACTTCTCTGGAGAGGTGTTCATTTGGATATTTGAGCTCCACCGTTGAGAGAAATTTCTGGCACTGATATAAACATAAGAGCATTCTGCATGTCTCAGGATATGAGCATTAGGGATTTTCCTCTAGTTCCAGCTGAATCATTCGCATCCCTTTTTTCATTATGGAAATGTAGCATTGGACTTCCAAATGTCTTTTGCTTCTGTCTTCTCCAGCAGCGCTGAGAACATGTTCATGTCAGTGATGAATATGATGTCCATTTGTGTAAGCTGCTTAGGATAAAAGCATCTGCTAATAGCCATGAATGTAAATATTTGGGTTATCAAACATTTCTATATGCATACCCAATAGTTTCGGAATTGTAATCAAAAGTCAGAAATCTCATGATGAACATTGCTCATGAAAATCTTTAAAAGATCTCTAAAAAGTTCCATACTCTTAATGTATGACAGTGTCTGCTTTTCTCAATAAATCATCTTCAGTGTTCTCTATTAGGTTATTAAAGAGCAATATAGTCTACAATGAACTGACTTGAGCTGAATAATGACAGTATTGTCTTTTTACAGAAGAATTTGTCTCATATTTGAGGAAGATTGCATCAATTATTCTGTTGTTTTCCTGTTTATTACCGTGAAACTGCTTTGAAACAACAGTAGAGTTGTGAATGTAGTACGTCTGAATTATATTCAAACTACACATGCATACTATATAGTACATACTTTTTTAGTGGTTGTGAAGTAATTATTTATTTAAAATAAGCACCTACTCAAGAGAGTATTCGGATGCAGCCGGTGTGTCAGACAAAGGAGATACTCAAAATGTGCAGTGCTGGAGGGGCACCAGGATCAGGGTAGAGAACCACTGCTGTATTGTATAAAGCGCTATAGAAATAAAGGTGACTTGACTTGAGTTTGCAGAGTCACAAAGACTTTTACATTATGTACTGATGTATTCACATAAGTGGTTTGCGTTATGTAACCCTCACTGATATTTACAGCCACAGCAACATGACTTTTTCCCCCCAAGTTTCACAGACAACGCTTAAAGCCTGAAAATTACCCCATAATTTACTCACCCTCAAGCCATCCTAAGTGTAGCTATATGACATTCTTCTTTCAGACAAATTAAATCAAAGTTATATTATAAAATGTCCTGGCTCTTCCAAGCATTATAATGGCAGTGAATGGCAGCCCAAAATTTGAAGCCCAAAAAAGTGCATCCATCCATTATAAAAGTACTCCATATGGCTCCAGTGGGTTAATAAAGGCCTTCTGCTAGGATGGCTTGAGGGTGAGTATGGGATAATTTTCATTTTTGGGTGAACTCTCCCTTTAAGTCTAGACCCAGACTAAAATGCATGTTTGACTCAATGCAACATATCTTAAAATATGTCACTGCCATTGTTTTGTCTCAATATGTACATCAGTAATGTTTTTTAAGGCACGTTTATAAAAGCTACTTAAATGTCCTTCTGACTTAATCTAAGCCTTGTCCATGAAACTCAAGCCTTTATATCTTTTGTCAATTTAAATTTGGGGAAAGTATTGGCAGATTTGGTCACTCATAATAACATCAATAATGTGTGAGCAGCTCACCTTCATGCACGCACACACACACACAGGGGCCGTATTCATGGCGGCCGCTTAAACTAAATGAACCCGGTTCCCTTTTATTGATTGTTTCTTTTATAGCATAGTGAGAGGGAATACTTTCAGGGAATTACTCACGCTCCCGACGCAAAGTGCTCTTGTGTGCAGCCGGCATTAGCCTGTGAATGAGGAGCTGTGTTTGCTCAACCGAACTCCAGAGCACAATCAGGTTTTGCGAGATTGGAAGTAGCGAACCAACTGGAGAGCAGCCAAGCTGTTGCAGGAGTTTCTCTTTTCTTCTGTGTGATATTTACTTTACAAGCTATTCAGGGCAACCGACCGGGGCTAGACAGACAAGCGCGGAAAAAAAGACTCACAAAGTCCCTCTTTAACACTTATTCTTCTTAAGTATTGACACAACAGTGCGGTCCCAATGAACTCAGGTCCTTTAGTAGAGATGTTGAGCTCTGTATGGACTGGAAAGGGTGGTTCATGTGTGATCGGTCCGAGTCAGGAAGGGGGTGGACGTGGGGGCATGGCGTGACTCGTACTCTTTATTGCAGGATAGAGGATTGAGTCTGTCCTCTTTTATGGGAAATGAATGAATAAACATTGGCGGGTCATGCTTTTGTCATGACTCACAGACATACTTTCAAGCATGATAGGAATAATAGGGAAATAAAGCAGTTGTGTAATTTGACTGAGAATTATTTTGGATGGAAGCCACGGTGTAAAACAACATGTACGGGCAGGTAGAAAGTTGATTTACTTCCCCTCCTTTTGTGTGCTGGTCGCTATTGTGAAAACTGAGATCTCTGTGATTAGAGATGCAGAGATCACTGATTCATCTGACCCACACGCTCATCTGCACATTTGTCTTGCTGATAATGAAGTTTAATTGTTGGTTGTCCATTAAAGGGACAGTTCACCCAAATGTGAAACATTTACTCACCCTAGTCGTTCGGGGAAAAAAATACTATTATGGTAAAAGCATCATATTGCATTTTATACAGCCTGCGTGCTATATTTCACGTCTTCTGATGTCATACAATAACTTTTTGGTAGGAACAGAGGAACTGTCATTTTAATCTTGCCGTCGGCTGTAGATCTCAGATCTCACTTACATTTAAAAAAAAAGCGGAAGAGTAAATAATGATTTTTTTAATGAATTTTTGGACTGTTCCTCCACAAATCTATGAGGTTTCAACCAATGTGAGGTTGTAGATGATGACTGAATGTTCATTATTTGGTGAACTATCCCTTTAAGAGTGTAGTTTACCCATCATTTATTCACTTTGTCATATTTTGGGTAATCTACTTTTAGACAATGAATGTAAAAAGTGACTGAAAGTACCACGAAAATAATCCATATGACTTATGGAGCCACACGATTGCTTTCTGTTCAAAATTAAAGTTGTTATTCGAGTTCTGAAATCCCATAGGCTCATTTGCATCTGTTCATCACACAACACTTTAACTTCAAAAGACCTGAAATATAGAAAAGCATAAATATAACATTTGTTCATCCTAATGACATTTTGGAGAATCTATAAACTTCACTTTTCCGTCAGTAAACAGTGATCAAACAGCATAAAAATACCATAAAAATGCGCCATGTGACTTTTGTGCTTTATTGCAAGTTGTTCTGAAGCGATACAATAGATGTATTGAAACGTATGTTCTTAATTGAGCTCTGAAATCTCATTTGTTCAGTTGGTTCTGTCCGTCACAAAAAAACTATTGTATGACTTTAAGAGATTTAAGAAACATTGAGCATGAACTACTTTTACAGTTTTACTACTTTTACCGTGCTTTTTTATGATACATCTCCATTCATTGTATTTAAAAAAGCAGCGTCATTCTCTTTTTGAGAAAGAAAAACATAGGTTTGTGGGTTGAGGGTGAGTAAATGATGACAGAATGTTCATAATTTGATGAACTATCCCTTTAAAAGTGAAATGTGCCCCAAAATGATAGTTTGTCATCATTTATTCACTCCACTGTCATTGTAGGATATTTTGGGCAATCTACAAACTTGCTCTTTTCCATACAATGAACCAAAAATGACAGAAACACCATAAAAGCACCATGAAAATGTGACTTTTGTGATTTACTGCAAGTGTTCTGAAGCCATACGATAGATTTTAAGTTTGAATTTGAGTTTACACCTGTCCGTCACACAAAACTTTCATTTTACTTCAAAAATAATTTAAATATGGAGCATGGACTAGTTTTACAATACTTTTACAGTGTTTTTTTAATGCTACATCCATTCCCCATTCACTTTCAAACATTGAGGTGTGGAACAACATGAGGCTGTGCAAATGATAGAATTTTAATTTTTTGGGTGAACTATCCCTTTAAAGTTGGCCAGAATCGAGCAGTGGTGTATTAACTGCAATCTCTGTCTGATATTGTTCGGTAGGACACAGACAGAAACTGGAAGACCCCCCAAAACCGCCGCTGTTCTCCGAGCGCCTGAGCGAGTTAGAGCGTTTACGCCAGACCACCATGAGAGTTGCCGTGCAAACCCAGAGTCCCCGGCCGTCTCTCAACGCCACGCCGAACTCCTTCAATCCACAGGGGCAAACTCAGATCTCAGGTAAACCGGCCCAGGCATTTTCCTTTCCCTTTAAAGCAGCTATTTTAGCCTGTCTGGCCGTCGGCCTTCCTCTGGCGTGATATTTAATGGCGAGTCGTTCGGTTTGTGTACTGTACAAACATCTGTATTTGGAGAACAGGTAGGTTTATTCAAAGCAACGTCTAGGCCTGATTTGCCGAAGATAAGCCTGCAAAGATAAAAGAGAGTGGGCAAGAGGAAAGCTACATGATGCAAGAAATAGAAATGATAGAAATGTCATATAGTGGTTTTCAGAGTGAATCAGATTCAAACAGGAGATACTGATGGACGTGCCAAGTCTGACAGGCTCAAATCCTTTGTCTACTTTTCCCGGAATGAGACATTATCTTTGTTTGGGATTGGCTGCTTACAACACCTTAAAGGGATAGTTCACCCAGAATTGAAGACTCATTATTTACTCACCCTCATCTCGTCCCAAACCTGAAACACAAAAGATGTTTTGAAGAATCTTAATGCTTCTCTTGGCCTCACAACAACAAAAAGTACTGTAAAAAAAAACCACACTATATTTGAAGTCTTCAGAAATTGTATGATATTGTTAAGTGAGAAACTGACCCGAATTTAAATCTGCCCCTTCGTTGTAGCTCTCAAATAAAACTCAACAGGTTCTGGCGAAGATTAATGAAGATTCCTCTATTTTTGTTCCACGGAAAAAAATAACAGCTTACGGGTTTGGAACGACATGAGAGTGAGTAAATAATGACAGATTTTCATTTTTGGGTGAACTATTGCTTTAATTCCATTACATTTGTCCAAATATTTTCATTAGTTCCTGCTTCACTTTTGGCGTATTGGAGCTTGGGGTATTTTTTTGTATTATATGTGCTTAGCTTTAGAGTTTGCCATTCTCTTGGATGGTCTCCAGCCCCTCTCCTGTCAGAGCAGACGCTGTGTTTACTAGAATACTGTAGAAAGCAAACAGGAAACCGTTCTTGGCTCTGAATGTGATTAAGCTATTTACATACCATGGCCTTTTATACAAGTCAGCTCGGTCTTGGTCTTCAAATTGTCATAAAAAGAAAGGTCACCCACTTTGTGTGAACAATGAGTCTTTTTAAACGTGACTCGTTATGAAGAACTCTTAAGGGTGAATCTCGAAAACATAGTTTTCCTAGTTACCTCAAAATGAAAAACTCTCCATCCCCTGTAATGCATCTTAGTATTTTTAATTGTTCTTAATGGTGATTATTAATGAATATTTTGTGCTTTCTGTACATTTATTGATTTATGATTTCTATTATATTCATATATTTGTTTAATCAGCAAAAACATAATAAACATTAAAGGCAATACATATTATTTACATTAATAAAATGTTATCATACAGTAAATTTACTAATTCATTTAAGTAATTTCAATGATGCCATTTTATTTTATTGTATTAAAAGTTTTATATTTAATGAGAAAAATGTAATAAAATGTATTAATAATTAATTATTAAATGATTAATTTATTGAATAATTAAAAGCAGTATTAGGGCTGCCAAAGCGGTTATTTAATCAAATTAATTACATGATGCAGCGATTATTAAATCAAATTAATCCCACATCAAATTTGGCTGAGAAATTGCCCCCAAAAGATTATTTAAACTCATCATTGTGTTAGATGAGAATAGCATCAAACAGACATTACAAAAAGTAACTTTAGAAAAGAAAAAGAAAATATTTGATTCAACAGAGAATTTATAACACATAAACTTTTAGACTTCAATAGCCATGAGGGTGAGTAAATGATGAAAGAATTAAAATTTTTGAGTGAACTACCTTTAATGGGTTTTTTATTAATATGGAAAAATGTAATATTCAGAAATAAAGCACCGCTGTATGTTGCTCAGAGACGCTCAACAGTTCTCCTCTGGCTTTATGGGTAATATTTTCGTTGGCAAAATTGAGCAAAAGCAGACAACATTGTGTCTAAAATGTAAAAATATTAACACGTATTTATTGAACTGACGTATTAAAATCAATATGACATTTGAACTTGTGTCATTCGGGACAAGAACATCATTTGTGTGATATTGCTTAACTCATACAGGGGCAGTTTTGCTCTGATATCTTGAATTTTTGGGGCATTATGAGCTCCATCACGTAGTGAGTTTCATGTTCGTCACAATCAACTGTATGAAATTTACGATGAACTACTGGCGGGGTGGATGTGTTAAATGAGTTAATAAATGTATACAGCCCTAATATATAAATATATATGCTGCTATTGGTTCTGTCTTTGACTGGTGTCATCTTATCATCTTCATAGATCCGAGGCAGGCACAATCCTCTCCGCCCTGGTCCTACGAGCAGCCATACACTCCTTACCTGAGCCAAATGACGTCTCCCTCCATCCACTCCACCACCCCGCTGTCCTCCACCCGCGCCACGGGCCTGCCCACCATCAGCGACGTGCCAAGACGCCTCTCAGGTAAACAAACATAAACCCAAATAAGACTTTAATTATCTCAAATGTTTCTTTTAGACAGTAACAAGATTATTAATAGCAGAACGAATGGAGACTTTTGCTTAAGTTTAAATTTCAGAAAAGATCCAACAATGTCTCAAACTGTGCTCAGACGGACAAAGTCTGCCAAAGTCAGATATAAACATTTCTCAACAACAGCAAATAATATAGTTCTATATTCTTATGGTATACCAATGGTGTCTATTTTTGTTCCTACTAATGGCATTGTACGACAAAAAATCCTGTCAAAATGTAGTTTTTCAGCATTTAAGTGCAAACATCAATGTCATATAGACTATTTCTATTACCCAATCAATTATAGATGGATAAAAATCAAGCCCCACCCTACCCTTTTAGCACTGAATATCCTGTTTCACATAGATGCACATCAGATTACAGAAGTAACATGAGTTGCAAATTGCATTTCACTTGTTGACTCTACATGAATCATAACTGAGCTAAAGGAACAGCCTCGGAGCAAGAAAATTCTCCTATGGGCCTTATCGCTTTCTCAGCCAACCTCTCATTTCAGAAATGTGGGAAATAGAGTGTCTCAATGTGTCTGTATTTACTTTCCTAGCTGATCGTGTTAGCCGTGAACATTTGTCCAAACACTCATTCGCTTCTTTCTCCGCTGAAGTCAAATCAAAGCATTTTTCCAGCGTTAACTTTCTGCTTTGTAAGCGTTTGTTACGTCGCCTGTGGGCAAACGTCTTCCAAGCAATAGCACCTTTAAAAATAGAGGGCATTTGAAAGAATATCTCCTCTAACCCCCGTCCTCTCCAATGGAGTCTTTGAACTCTCTTTTGAAATACCTTAAAAAGGAACAAGAGTTTCTGACTCATGGACCTCAAAAGGTAGTTAGTGCATAATGTGGCCATGGACTTTGGGATTTTAGGTTAAAATTGATTTGAATGCAGGGAAATTGTATGTCATAAGTTCTATAACTGATTAACATTTTTCTATAACTGATCATCATCTGCACTAGGTCACTATAAATGATCCTGCAGTGAAATGCTATATGGAATATTTGTATGTTTTGCTGTTTTAACTCTTTCTCGGCCAGTGTTTTTTGTTTGTTGTTTTTAAGTTGCCAGCCACCGGCAGCAAGCATTTTTGATAATTTTTCCTTTCATATTTTCCTTTCATATTCCTCCAGATATTTTGTTGAATGAATATCTGAACATGCAAGTTAGTAGCCCGTTGATGCAATTTAAATGATGCATCTAAAAGTTAATGGCTTAAACGTATCATCACAAGTTATTAATCCTGTCGCAGATGAAATATAATGTGGATAATATTAAATAAATATATTTTCAACAGGTTAGATACTGATAATTATTCACTCAGTCCCTTTCATCTAAACCTCTCTACTTAACCGTGGGACTCGCACATCCGCCATGTTTGTAGTTTTTGGCACTTTTTATCCGCGTTTGTAGCTCTAATCGAATCCTCGTCCAAGCCGCAATGGGTTGTGGGTAATACCAGCCGCTAGCGTGTGCATGGATCTACACTTCGGATTCTAAGAGGAAAAAGCAGACCATCCGGGTATCTTTGGAATACTCATTTCATCCTACATCCAAATTTGGATTCAGAACGATCATCAGAACACAGATGGAGTAGATTGAGTCCATCAACACCCCCAAAGCTTCACAGTTCTATAACCCGTCCTAAGCCGACATTTCATTCAGTAACATTAGGCAGTTTTGATTAATTTGCTGTTTGATGTTGATGATCGTGTTATTTTTACATTTGCCTTCTCCTTACATATGCTTTTGGCTGTGTTTTGATCAGGAGATTCAGTACTCTTTCAGAAGATGCATAATAGCGCTCCCCTACCGTATAACAGTGAACATTTCCGTCAAAGGCGCGGAAAGAGAAAATTCATATGAGCTCATAACAGTTGCATGCACAATAATTACAAAAGAATGCTATTTAAAATAGTTTTAGATGGGGTTTAATTACCCAAAAGCTCTTGAGTCCAAACCTTTGGAAGAGTTTGCTGTGACTGTGCCTGAATTAATGAAAGAGGCACCAGATTGTGGTCCACCCACCCTTTGGGGTTCATTTTGAAACAAACACACACAGCGTGGACGTTTTCTTTAATACACCTGTTTGACTCTCCGCCAGGTTGGTTTTTGAACTCTTTTTTTTTTCTTTCTTCCTTTCTTTTGGCTCCCCACCCTAACTGATTTCTTTGAGCCTGAAGCGAATGTGAAAGTTTAAATGACTTCTTGGTGTGGCTGCTTTTTGAACCCCGGCCAGCTGCCTCGTTGGGTTTGATTAGTTTAGATTTCACCCGGCTTTCATCTTAGAGATGTCAGCCTTTGTTCTTTCCTCAAAGAGACACACGCACCTCTTGGTCCTAACGCCCCCTATTCTTCCTCAGAGCGCTGCTGAATGGCTCAGCTTCGAGGAGACACGTCCCGAACGCATCGCACCCTCTGCAGCTGCTCTGTGGCGCTGCGCGGCTATTCTTCTCTACCGTGGGCTCGTGTTACACCTTTCAGCCAGAGACCTGGTGACTGATAAGGATGCAGATGAAGGCATGAATAATATTACACAAAGAGCGATGAATTATCAGATTGGGATCACAGGACACTGGAGGACCATAAATAACTTTGATTTTCCCGGTTGTAAAAGTTTGTTTAAGGAGGGTGATTTAAAAGCACTTTGAAATATGCAATGAAACTGAATGCATATACAGATCAAATATATACCTCGATAAATAAAAAAAGTAGACATCTGTCAAACAAATGCTCTGAATCATGGTATTTAAATGATAATTTAAGGTATTTTAGCATTCAGCATTTTTGTGGTATTCTTTGACAGTACCTAATTCAAAAAAGTACCATGATTTAGAAAGATGTCTCTTATTTTATTTAATAAAAAAATGCAGTAAAGCAGTAATAACATTTAAAATAGGTTTTCTATTGTAAAATATTTGTAAAAATAATTTATTTCTGTGATCAAAGCTGAATTTTCAGCATCATTACTCCAGGCTTCAGTGTCACATGATCCTATATAAATCATTATAATGTGATGATTTGCTGCTCTATAAACTTTTATTATTATTATCAATGTTGAAAACTTTGGTTTTTGGAAACCATGGTACTTGTTTTTAGGATTCATAGATGAATATAAAGTTCAAAAGAGCAGCATTTATTTGAAATATAAATCTTTTGTTACATTGTAAAGGTCTTTTGATCAATTTAATGCATGCTTGCTGAATAGAAGTATTAATACATTTTTTATGTAAACTTTTGAACAGCAGCGTACATGCACAAAAAAATACCATGATACATGGCTTCCGTACCTCTTAAATGTGTCTTCTCAAAGTAAGCAGGCATTCTTGTAGCAGGCAGCCCTGAAGCAACCTGAGGTCAAAGGTCACAAGATCACACTGGTGATGGTTCACAGTTTGAACCAGCGTGGTCCTCTTGGTTACCAGCCTTGAGCTTCAGCTACTAGACCACAACATCTCTGTAATACAAAGTGATTGATGTTGTATTAAGTTTAGCCAAAAAGGGTCTGGCAAGAGCTGATAGCATAATGGGTTCATTCTCGTGAATGTCTGCAGCGAAGAGGGACTTTAATGGTGATTGAAGGTTGTATATGTGAATTTCTGTCATTGTTTTGGAAATGTGACTTGGGTCTCCTCTCTTCTGCACTGTCTGCCTGAAGTGTCTTTTTTGTTTGGTTTGAAATGTCAAGAGTTGATAATGTGGAGAGACAATCTGCTTATAATTGGCCACACATGTTCTATAAAGTTTGCCGAGCTGTCACTCATAAAGCAGCGCTCGCGGACGACACGCGACCGCTCCTAAACCAGCAGACGCGAAAGACGCCACTGGATTTATCGTCATAAAAACGTACTTTACCTCAGCAACACACTGAGAGGAGAGATTAGATTAGATGAGAGAGTGTTTGAAGGAAAGACTATTAGAAATGGAAATGGGAAAGGAAAGGGGAAATACAAAGAGAGAAACAGGGAGAAACTGAAAGAAAAAGCTTTTGGGTATAGTAAAGGAAGAAAAATGGGAAACAAATGGGAACGGACAGGAAAGGGGAAATGGAAAGGAAAATATCTTGGTTTGTTTGAAATCCCTGTTAAAAGGAAAGGAAAGGAAATTAAAGGAAAGGATTTTGGTTTGCTTTTTGAAGTAAACAGGAAAAGGAGGAAACTGAAATTGGAAAGGTTAGGAAAGGAAAAATAGACATAAAAAAGTTTTGGTTTGTTCGAAGTAAATGGAAAAAAGGGAAATGGGAAAAGGAAAGGGGAAACAGAAAGGAAAGGAAAGGAAAGGAAAGGAAAGGAAAGGAAAGGAAAGGAAAGGAAAGGAAAGGAAAGGTAAGAAATGGGAAATTGAAATGGGAAAGGGAAAGGGTAATGAAACAAGGCAAGATAAAGGGGAAATTTTAATAGGAAGGGAAAGGAAAAGAAAGGTAAGAAAATGGGAAGTTGAAACGGGAAAAGGGAAGGGGAAATGGGAAAAGGTAAATGAAACAAGGCAAGAAAAGGTGAAATTTTAATAGGAAAGGAAAGGAAAAGAAATGGGAAATAGAAAGGTAAGAAGATGGGAAGTTGAAATGGGAAAGGGAATGGGAAAAGGGAAATGAAACTAGAAAATGTGAAATTTTAATGGGAAAGGAAAGGAAAGGAAATGAAAGGAAAAGAAAAGAAAAGGGGAAATGGAATGGAAAGAAAAGAGGAGTTTGAAATTGTTTATTTATACCCTTTAATTTAGCAGGCGGCTCTATTTGAAAAGCAGATCATGATGAAAACAGTGCAAAAATAGACAGATGCAGAGATGAGGAGATGGGGAGATGATAAGACGTTCCTCTGGGATTCTCTCTCCTGGGGTTCTGGGAGTCACAGCCCATTAGTGGTTTATAATTTAAAAACATCTTGTGGTTCTAAGAGAGAAGATCGGCCCTTCTCTTTGGCTAATCGCAGACATGCCACCACATCTGAGACTGCTCATTATGCATCCTGTGGAAACTGTTTTTTCCTCTAAGCGTTTCCATGTGCGCTCCCAGTTTATTCCGACATTTCTCTTTGATATTCATATAAATGCAAGGATGCGTGTGTTTGTGCATGTGAGCGTGAGTGCACACGACGCATTCACATACAAACCCCTGGACAACCTTCAATGAAGAAACAAACAGCCAAAAGCGAAACTCAAAACCTTTCAGAAGCATGTCAGCACCGTCTGACAGTTAGTTTGCATGTTGAACTTTTATGGCCCGGTGACATTTTTGCAGCATTAGTCTTCATCATGACCTTGAATAAACCCAAGCATTGCGTAATTCAGGTTGCAAATAAACATTTAATTAATTGTTACGTTTTGCTAGGCTAATTAAAAATCTGAAAAGATGAGCCATTATGTTCAGTTAATATTTATTGCCTGTTCCTTGATTAAAATGAAGACTGAGCACTTGTAAAGAGAATCCATTAAGTACGGAATGTGCAGTTACAAAACGTGAATTGATGCGCTTTGGCCACACACACACACACACACACACACACACACACACGCATGGGGACATTCCATAGGCGTAATGCATTTTATACTGTACAAACTGTATTTTCTATCCCCCTACACTGCCCCTGCCCCTAAACCTACCCATCACAGGAGATTGTGCAGTTTACTTTCTGTGAAAAAAACCTCATCCTGTGTGATTTATAAGCATTTTGAAAAGTGAGGAGATGGGGAACGTCCTCATATTTCGGCCTCTTTTTGTAATACCTATGTCATACCCATGTCATTATACATATTTGTGTCCTGATAATTCACAAAAACACACACACACACACACACACACACACAAACACACAAACACACACACAGCAGTTAAATTTGATTTTCAGTTCACCTTTTAGTGCTTAATCCTGTCACACATAATTCAGTAATTTACTGAAATCACAACCGCATTCTACATCCAAATTAACAACCAAAAAATGCAATAGTGACAACCGCATTTACAAACATTCTATGAAGTGAACGGAACTGAACAACTTGTTAATGATGTAATTAAACCCGTATCAGGGATGTGGGCTATATCTACACCTCCTACCCATATCTGATTAAGTGTTGTGTAAAAAAGAGGTACAAGCCTTGAAAAACAGTGAACAAGAACAAGCCCATAATACCCCAAGATAAATCCAAATGATTTATACTGAAAACAACCAAAATATTGCGACCCGGACCGGCCTACTTTATTGGCTCTATAAATGGATTGCTTTATGAACTAAGCTCAATCAACAAGCCCGAAAATGCTAATAACAAGTAGACACAGCAACACTTCAAGAGTCTGTGAAGTTTAACAAACACAGGGTGCATCTCAATCAGCTCCCTGGTTCAGAAGTCAGGGCACTGATCAGGACATGAGTCAATGGGCCGACTCCCTGATCAGTGCCCTGACTACTGAACTAGGGAGCTGATTGAGATGCACCCATAAACAACAAAACACAACGCCTCTGTAGAAGAACATTGATATCCAATCACATTACAGCCTTGAGGTCATTGAATTGCATTCAGAGTTGTGCGACAGTCAATCGCTGGTTGCGGATACCATAGAAAAGAATGAGAAGTGCCGTAAACTGAATCCATACCTGCCACAAAATTGCCCATGACTTCTCTTAAAACAGCATTTATTCAATGTAAACTCTTAAAATAGATCACTTTAAAACTAATGCTTAATGGAAAACATTAGGCGATGAGTTGTTTTCCCACAAATGTAGTTTATTCAGCGTTGTGAAGCCTCTCCTCCATTGACATCCATTAAAAAAGGCCTCTGGTCTCCTTCCCTGCGTCCCGCAGTGTCAAATTTATATAGTGCTTTATACAACACAGATTGAATCAGTTCAGTGTTGACTCAGTTCCATTGTAAAGATCATCAATTATTAAACTTGTGCATTTCATCTGAAGCAATTCTGCAAAAAGTGATGTCATTATCCAGCTCAGTTCAGTTCTCATACAACAGCCTCAGTGCTGTCAAATCAATAATATTGTTGAATATTAAGTGTATCCAAATAAGCAAGCCTGAGGTGACAGTGCCAAAGAACCCAAACTCCATCGGGTGACAGAATGGAGAAAAAAAACCTTGGGAGAAACCTGGCTCAGGGGCCAGTTCTCCAAAACAGTGTTACGTTTTGTTTGCTAACCTTGGAGGATTGCCTTAAAGCGGCTTTGGTCAATCGCAATTTCAGGGGTGAGTCGTGTTCCATACACACACGGAACAGTGTAGGAACTTAAGGGGATTCACTCCTGTATTCAAATGCAGGATCACTTCTGAAACTTTAGTGTGTACCATGTGAACTTTTTTCATGCACTATGAAGTGTAATTTTTCAAATATATGACACTTTCATGCCTTGGGATTTCTCAGCCTCTTCATTATTAATTCCATTATTGTTCACATGACTATTTCATTATTTTGAAGCAAAGAGAAATCCAGTTTATAAAGGGGAGTTTAGTGTCGACAGGCTAGTTACTTTGAGTTGTATGTAAATTAAGTTTGACAGCGCCCTCTTCTGTCTGATTTAACAATGTCCCTTTATTCATTTCAGTCTCAATTGGTGTGGGAGTAGCTTTGAAACTCAGGATTAAAGCTAGTCATAATTCAATGTGGTTATAGTCAAGGTAGTCTTTTACAAACTACTGACAAAAAGTTTTTGATGCTATTTAAATGGGATATAGCTACAGAGACTGAAAGAAATTAGTGAATCAATTTTGGAACTGATCTATTTCATGAACTGCCAAAATGAACAGAAATGACTTCTGAATTCTACACGCAATGGGGTCCAAAAGTCTGACATAACATAAACATAAAACATCTGGGATTTTTTAAATAAATTGTACAATATTTCAGATTCTGTTATTTTGATGAGTAAAATAGTTAAATAAGCACAATACAATAAAAATAATAGCAACTTTGATTAAAAAATATATAAAAAAGCAAAATTAAGTTTTTACAGAGCATGCTATAATGAAATAATGGAAATTGTAATGAAAAAGTATAATAATTACAATAAAACCATTTTCACTAATGCTCCCAGATTTTTGGACCCCACTGAAAGAACAAAATTCCCGAATGAAATATCACTGAAAAACTGCTCTTTTCTCTCCACCAGGTACGTCGGATCTCAGTCCATTCTCGGCTGACCCCCGGCAGTTTGAGCGTCAGTTTCCTGGTCTGTCCACGCTCACAGAAAGCCGTTTCCCCAGTCCCAGAATGCACTATCCTGCGACGTTCACATACACCCCCACGCCGGTCACCTCCGGCATGTCTCTGGGCATGTCCACCACCACCCACTACCACACCTACCTGCCTCCGCCGTACCCCGGCTCCACCCAGAACCAAAGCGGGCCCTTCCAGACCAGCAGCACGCCCTATCTCTACTACGGCGCCTCATCCGGGTCGTACCAATTCTCAATGGTGCCGGGCGGAGATCGATCCCCTTCCAGGATGCTGCCGCCTTGCACTAGCGCGTCCACCGGCAGCACCCTCATCAACCCCAACCTGCCCAATCAGACGGACGGAGGCGAGGCAGACGGCAGCCACAGCAGCTCGCCCACTGTGCTCAACTCCAGCGGCAGGATGGACGAGTCCGTTTGGCGACCCTATTGAGACGGCCTGGTTGAACGAGACCTCAACGCAGCACTGTTAGCCTTAAAGACAGAGTGCGAGAGATAGTTGCATGTAAGCATGATTGGATTTGAAGCACAAACTCATTGGTACTCATTGTTGAATGGTTGCAGTGTATTTTATGACTACACTGATGTTTTTTTTTCATTCTCTAATACAGATGACGATTTACGGCATTAGTCTGATTCATCTGACATTCCACATCGGCTATCAGTGATAGTATAACACGCCAGTCACTGAATTTAAAGGAATAGTTCGCTCAAAAATGAAAATATACTGCCTCATATCATTTTTAAAGGATTTTTAGTGCAACCGTCTAAACATTATTAAAGGGATAGTTCATCCAAAAATGAAATTCTGTCATTAATTATTCACCCTCAGATTTCTTTCCCTCCATTGACAGCTACACAACAGCGATCGTAAAATGAACCCGTATGAATTGAGCGGTTTAGTCCAAATTTTCTAAAGAGACACAATCGCTTTATATGATGAACAGATTGAATTTAGGCTTTTATTCACATATAAACGTTGAACTTTTTGAAGCGTCAACGTGGTAGTTGCGTAGCTGTCTATGGAGGGACAGAAATCTCTCAGATTTCATTAAAAAGATATTTATTTGTGTTCCAAAGTTGAAGAAAGTCGTATGCGTTTGGAACGACATGGAGGTGATTAAATGACAGAATTTTTGGAACTATCCCTTTAAATAAAGATACATTTACATTAAAGTTTTCTGACCCCACTGGCAGATATTTGTTATTGTTTTAATCCAGTCACTTAATTTATGATTTTTATCAGGACAATAAGACTATATTATCATGTCATTTTGCTTCTCAAGTAAATATATCTTGATTTAAGAAAGTTCAGACATAATGTTTGCAGTGTATACAAAATGAGATGTTTAGTGCAATGTTAATGCTGCACATTTAAACAAAATGAATGCAAAAAGCTCTAAAATCCTCTTTAATGTGGTTTTTGAAGCTTGATAGCCGATCGTGGGGCTTGTGCGCTATATATTCTAATGATTCTAAAGACATTCAGTAGCTTTGTGTAAAGAACAGACCAATATTTAAGAGTAAATGCTGCCAGAACATTCGTTTTTGGATGAACTATACCTTTACCTGTCCAAGAGTAAACTTTCACTGCAATAGGAATGCATACACACTATTGGCTCAGAATATTTTTATACTAACTCGGTCTAATTTAGCATTTCTTAACACTGAAAGCAATTTTTTTTATTTATGCGTGTTAGAAGTCATGCTATTTGAAACAGTACTGGCTAATTCCCTCTGATTATTTTAATTTATGTATGAAATGGTAGCAAACGGTACTGATTGAGAAGCAATATAAGCCATATAAACTTTAAATTATGCAATGTGTTTAGAGGGACGAAATTTAAGACATTTGAATATTATTTTTTGGGACATCTATTAATAACTTAATGAAATATTTACTCGTTTTGTAATTTAAATGTTTTGTTATTATTATTATTATTATTATTATTATTATTGTTATTGTAAAGCAACCAAAAAGAAAATTCAATGGTACGCAAGCAATGAAGGAAGGATATTTCATTGTAAGACTATATTGACATAATCAAGTGTTTGTGGATTTTTCTCAGAATAATATCTCAGTCTGCAACGTTTCATATAATATAATAACATGAAGTAGCAAGCATTAAGACATCCAGAAATGTTTTAGACTGAGTAAATCTGAGTCAGTAACAAAATCAATCAATAAATGTACAAAGATATGTTACGAGAGGTGACGTGCTGCACTCTCCACTTGTTTTATTTTGGTATCCAATGTTTAGCAAGTTAATTTATTTTAGATGTAATTTTTTATTTAATGTTTTTGGTGACTACAAGAACGACCAAACTCTTGCAGCAGTGGCCTAAATCTCTGCATCTCCAGATACGGACATGAGAAAATATCGCGCATGCACTTCCAAAACGACCGGTTTCAGTCCCTTGTGCAGATATGAAATCAATACAATCATAAGCCTTCTCTTCTATAACTGGATGGTTAACTGCACTTTGTAGGTTAGTTAAACACTATGCAAACTGTACTACAACAACAAACTCAGAAATGTCTCTTTGCTGTGTGCTAATGTTCTTGAAGTACAATATATAATCAAAGTACTTTAATATTACTGGCATTTTAGACAACACATGAAAACAAGGAAATCTCTGATAGAAGTAGTGGCAAATGAGCTGTTTAAGATGAGCAAACATACTGAACAGACAATCAAATTTAATTACACCAATGAATGTGTACTGGAAAAGTTTATCATCTCCATTTCTACAATTTATTTATTGGTCCACAGCAAGAAGAAATTGTCGCTGACAAGATAACTTTTTGTTGTTACCAATGTTACCAATTTTGATTTGACGATTATATTTGTAATGATGTGATTTTCTTTACACTTTGTAGTTGGCATCTTTGAAGATTAATGTCTATGTTTCTGGATTCGACAACAAGTGGTACTTGATAGAATGTTTGTCCAAATGTAAGTTAATAGGCTGCTGGCAGCACCCTTCTGAAACAAATGTCACTTGTCTTTTTTATTTCTATTTTTGTGTAGAACGAAGCACTTCTTCTTTTAAAGAGATGTAAAACAAATGAAGCTTAAACGCCAGATATAAAGAACCCCAATAAATGTCCAGGATATATATTTAGCATGAAGAAAATTAAGCATAATGACATTGGGCCCAATCATACACCCGGCGTAATGCGACGCCAGGTGTGATGCAAGTGTTTTTTGCTAGTTTCAGCCTGACGCAGTTATCATTTTCACTTCCAGCGCCACGCTGTTTAAATAGCAAATGCACTTGCGTCCATCTGTTCGCTCATAGGTGAACTGGTCTGAAGACGAGGTGTGTTCAGACGCATTGTTGACGCGTTGCTATTTTAAGGAACTGAAAACGACTGCACCATTGACCAACAAAAACCTGGTCTAAAGTCAATAGTGCAGTATTTTATGTGTTATTTAAAGAGCGCGTTAGTAATATGCACCTATAGGTGGGGGCACAACGCACGTACACTCTGCTTATCACACACACAGGGACGCGTAATTATGAAAATAATGCCTAAACAAACTTCATGCAAAATCTTTTCCCTTTAATGTTTGCGATAAAATCAACACGATCTCATGACACAGTGCAATCTCGTAGAATGTATACGCCAAAACTCATTTTGGCGTGCATATGATACGCACTTTATGGCGTGTATATGACACGCTTTTGGGTAGGGTGAGGGTGGGGGTGTGGGGGGTTCGTACATATAATACGCCATAAAGTGCGTATCATATGCACGCCAAAAACGGCATACCATATGCACGCCAAAATGAGTTTTGGCGTATACATTCTACGAGAATATAACCTGAACAAGTTCTTGACCAAATTTGAGAGATTCACCCCAAGACTACAGATTTGTAAAAAACAACTGAACTGATCTTAAAATTAGCCTGTGTATGTTTGTCACCCCAGCTATTTCTTCTGTACAGTATTAAACCCCATTTATTTGAGTTCGGTAACAAAATCAAACACTTACACTGCTTTCATTAACTGCCCCACTATTTGAGTTTGCCTTTTCTTTACCGTGGTGTCTTCTGGTAGCGAGGAGAGCGTTTATGTTTACAGAATGTTTACAAAAACTGCAAGCAGGAAACTGCAAATGTAAAGAACCTCTGCACTGTTAACTTTTTATGAATCCATGTTTAATTGCTTCAACATGCCTGATAACACAAGAACAACCTTGGTCTGTCTTAATCAAACATGTCACAGGGCCAAAATATTTATATGCTTTTGGGCTATTTACTATGTTTTTCATTCACCATTTTGTATGTAGTTCCCTTGCAAGAGTCTTACAACGTCTGGGTCAACAAGCAGAGATTCCTTCCATATCTGTTCCACATGATTTCATTTACAAACCTTTTGTCATTATCACAGACATTCAGAGAGTTTTGGGATTCTCCTAGGAATATCTATTTGCAAATTTCATTTATATAGCCAGTACACAAGGTCAATTAAAATATGAAGAAAACCAAATGCTTCTGCTACATATTTTTGCGCTTTATTATTTTCGTTTCTGGACCCTGCAAACACAATGCTATTGAAATATGCATCATTTGCTTTGTTTTTAAACGACTTCCTTGCACATACTGTACAGATGTTTCAGTTTCAACAGTCCTGTTTGTGAAACTTTAACCTGTTTGTATGGGACAAACAATCCAGTAAAAAATATTGTGAGATTTTTGAGCGTTTCTGATGATTGTATCATTTGTCTTCCAGAATAAAAATGGCTTTTTGTTATAACTAATTGCTTTATTTAATTTTTTTTTATTTCATTAATGGGATTCATTAATTCTCTACAGTTTTTGAGAAACTTTAGGCATGATTTAACAAATTCATACATGAACAGTTTGAAGGAATAGATCAAATGTGTCATATTTTAGAGACATGAAAAAGGCCAAAAATTATACAACTGCATAAAAGTTCTAAATCTAAATGTACTTCCCACCCCTTTTCAATAATAAAATGTCTTGTCATCATGATTGACTTTATTAAAAACACTTCAAGAGCAGGTGCTTCCTAGAAAACCTGAACTTGCGCTGGAAGCACCAAGGGGAGCAAGAAAAACTTTTTTCACTGCTGTTTCACTCAGCTAATGTTAAAAAACAACCTCAGGCACTGCTGGTTTGACAGTTCTCTGTAATATATGGCTGCAATGGAAAACCCCCTCAACCAAAAAGAGCTAATCATCAAGGAAGTACTTCATTAAATGTCTGTATGTCATTGTTACTAAAACATGTTCGCAGTCTGTTACGTTTAAAAATGCTGTTCAGCAGACAGCAGTTTCATGCAAATAAATTAAATTGACCTTAGCTGAACTCAACTCAACCGTATTAAACTGAACTGAACAGAAGATTTTAATTTAAGGGCGCTAAACTTAACTGTGGCTAAATGAAATGATCTTAACCAAACTGAGCAGAACTGAATTTAATTTAACTTCAAATTGAATCGAACTGAACTGGAAATAAAAACAATCAGCTACATAGAAATGACATTTCATCAGCAGTTTTGTTGAACTGAACTGACCCTGAATGAACTGAAGTGATTTGAATTTAGCTGGACAAAACTGAACTTCACATATCTCACAGAAATTTGTACGTATTTTACGAGGTGGCTAATTCGTATGATTTTGTACGAGTGACATAACCTCAAACCCCGCCCCTAAACCTACCCGTCACTGCAGTTTAGACAAATCGCATGAATTCATACGAGTGAGGTTGTACAAATTTGTACGAATTAGCCAACCTTGTACAAATACGTACGAATTGGTCATTAGATAGCGTTGATATAGTTGAACTGACTAGAAATGAAACATGAACATCTGCTACAGTTAGGGTGCGTTCACACTTGTCAAAATGAACCCTGGTGCGATTGCTCGATTAGTGCGGTTCATTTGAACATAATGTGAACACTGCCATCCGAACCCTGGCGCGCACCAAATATCCCGGCCTAATCACTTATCCTAGTTTTGTGCAATAGGCCCCAGGACTATATGTTTTGTTTTTGTTTTTTGGTCCGGACCAAACGAACCAAACTACAAGTGTGAACGCACCCTTAGAAATGACAATCGCCAGCAATTTGGTTGAACTTAATTAAACTGAACCGAATTGAGCTGAATTCAATTCAAGTTTATTTGTATAACACTTTTCAAAATACAATGTTTCAAATCAGCTTCGTAGAAAATGCATTTCATGTTACAATCAGGAAGTATTCTGTCATCGTTGAGCTGAACTAAATAGAACTGAATATAATAACCAAATAAATAGAACTAAGATTAATTCAATCTAAGGGAAATAAACTTGAACTGATGCTCATAACGCTCGGAAGCTTCAGGAAGCAGTGTTTTGAAATCAGCCATCACTATATAAGTTGTTGTTTTTTGCACACAAAAACTATTCTCGTCGCTTCATAAAATTATTGTAGAACCACTGTAGTGAGATGGCCTTTGTAACAACGTCATTCTCTAAAATGTTACCATTGACATGCATTATATGACTGGCACACTGCAATGGTTGGAGTTAAAATCTTAATTTGTGTTCTACTGAAGAAACAAAGACACCTACTGAAAATGAAAACATAATGAAATGACATTTAGCCATCAGCAATTTTATTGAGCCGAACCGAACTGACACTAAACTAATCTGACCCTAAATGAACTGAAGTGAATTGAATTTAGCTGAACAAAACTGAACTTCACATATAGCATAGTTGAACTGACTGGAGATGAAAACATTAAACATCTGCTACAGTTAGAAATGACATTTTTATCAACAGTTTTGTTGAACTTACTGTAACTAAATTGAACCAAACAGAATTGATCTGTAGCTGAACTGAACTACTGTAAGTATAAATGTATAAGAACCCGCAATTTTTGTATTTTTTTTATTTAGCCATAAGTAGTTCACTGATCTGACACTAAACAGAACAAAGGTTGCACTGCTGGTTTTGTGGTTGTCTGGGTTCTATGAGTTTGCAAAGAATGAAAGACATAGCTGGTCTGCATTTTACGTTACACTTCCCCGTCATACATGCTGAAAATAAATAGGGCTTTCTGAACAGCTCTGATGAAAATCTGAGATAATCCATGAGAGGTTTTCTTCCACGGCTTCCATTGTGCAATGGTACTTTAACTTGAAGAGCATAGCAATGTTTAAACTTCTTTGAGTCAGTTTGTTGAACGGGCCTTATCTGTGCATATCTTGCCAGAATATGTAGTCCCAAATCTCCATGAGATTTTATATGATTTCCTGTCACTTTTCCTGTCTATATTCTAAATTTCCAGCAAAGACTTTCATAACATACACTTCAAGACAGACAAATGCTTCATTATACAGCATGTGATGATTAATGCACGTTAATGTGTCAGATGAAACAGATAGGTTAAGGCTGTGAGCTGTTCAAACACGATGCCAGCTGTTTGTCCAAACCAGCACTGAGGGTCTTTAAACGGCCCTATCAATGAACGCAAACATCCATGAGTTCAGCTTGGATCAATGTTTGGTTTGGATCACCTCCGCCAGGAAACGACTCAATGGGCTTATTTAGTGCTACTTAGAGCGGGCTCGACACTATTACATTGTTTTAAGACAAAACACGTGTGTTTCCTTTAGAAAATGAACATTGTGCTCAATGTTCTGTCATTTTATCAAGGCTAATTGATAAAAGTTCTCAGATTCTGTTTTCATTTGTGGGTTGGCATGTTGCCTGATGGTTTTAAGTTCAAATAAACAAGTAGTGATGAGACACTGAGAAGATCTAAGAATAAGGAACATCATCTCTGGCCTTTTTAAGACAAAACTCAAGAGTGGTTACTGATAATAGGATACTTGGATACTTGGATAAATGGATACTTGGGATACCTGCCTGTACTTTTTGCAATAGTAATATGTATTAAAGTAACCATCAATATTAATTTTAATTAAAAAAATTAAAACTCAATGATAACTAGAATTTCCTAACTAAAAATGTAAATATGTACACATTTATTTTAAGTAATAAATCATCATGCACTGGGGCAAGAATAATTAAAAAGGTCTTATTTTTTTCTTTTTTCTTTTCAAATCATTACTTTTGTTTTTAGGTTTAGTAACTTATGATTTTGTGATATCTGGACATTTTATACTCATAATTACATATTTACTAAAAAAACAAACTATCGAATGTTATTGAAGTCTCTGTGTTCAGGTGATTGACGCACTGTTATGAATATGGTGTCAACACGATATCTATTGAATTATCTACTTAGATGTTTCTAGGTAAAGCAAACACTTTAAAAGCATGGTTTACTATTTGAGTAAAAAGTTAAGTACTTTTTACTCAAAGGGATAATTTTTTTTTTACCTCGAATGCGATCTATGTGCAACAGCCTTCTCTGCGCGATTACTTCTGGTGGGTGAGGTCAGATGTACACGATATGCCGTATCTCAATGGGATACAAGCGGCGGAAGTGATCTCTCACGCGTATCTCTACGCCATATTGTGTATTTTGACCTCACATGCCGGAAGTGAACGCGCAGAGAAGGCTGTTGTACATAGATTGCATTCGAGGTAAAAAAAAAAAAATTTGTAAATACTGTTTGGTTTCTCACACAAACTGATCGTTCCGTGTCTTAAGACATCAATGTGGCGTCGCAAGCCGCAGGGTTTAATATGGATTCGTATGTCTATGTTTTTTTACTCTTATACTCAATACTCTCATACTAAAATGTTACCATTGGCATGCATTATACGACTGACAGACTGCAACGGTTGGAGTTAAAAATCTTAATTTGTGTTCTACTGAAGAAACAAAGACACCTACATCCTGGATGCACTGGGGGTAAGCAGACAAACATCAACTTTTTATTTTTGGGTGAACTATCCCTTTAATTCTACATGTCTATTTGAAATTAAATAAATAAATTAATAATTACTTAATTACTTCATGAATGTTAAGTTCTATAGTAGATTTTACTTACAGAACAGTAGCAGTCTAATTTACTTAAAATATGTTAGTGCAAATTGTTAAGAGGATTTTATCAAGTAAATCCTACAAGTTCTTTTTTTCAGTGCAGTTTCTTAATGCCACACCATTTTCCAACTCAGAATAAAAACTAAAACCGGTGTAAGATAAAGTTTAAAAATAAAAAAGTCACATGACAGTCTACACAATTATTATTTTTACTCTGAGGCACGAACGTGCTTCCATAAAAAAAAAGGACTGCTTGTGACATAATTTCACTGCGGACAGTATAATCAATTTGAATTTGTAAAATGGATGTTTACTAAATCAATTTGCACTATGATTATTTGAATAAAAGAGAGAACTAGAACAAAAAAACAACAACAACAATTAAAAGTTAAAATTGTTTTGAAATGGGTTTCAATTTCATTGCATTGGGTAGGCAGCAAAATTATTACCATTTTTTATTTTGAATATTAAATTCAAGACTTTTTTGAAAATCCGCAATTTCATTGGGTAAACGTTTTCTTCAATTTAATTGAATTAAGTTTATTGAACTTTTTTTTTTTTGAATGGCAGAACTGAACAGAAGTCTCTCTTTGAGGAACACTGATTTACGCATCATTTCCTACAGTTCTCTCTGGATGAAATAGGAGGCTTCTGGTTTCACAGCGTGTTGTAAGGGTCACTCATTTCTCATACAGTTAAGCCCCTGGTTGCTCCAAATCACTTCACAAGCAATCAAATCTGCATAGTGCTGTCCCAGTTTGGCTGGAGGTGTGCCAAGGACAATGCCCCAACGCCTTTAACAGGGAGAAACCTGCGGGACATCTGAAAATAGAGACCCTTAGTGTCCCATTGCTGTCTGAAGGTTGCAGACTGGCTAGTCGGGCCTGATGATTTATGCTGGCAGCGCTCGTGAAGTATTTGCTGCCGCTGGGAGGTTTCCGCACAAATGAAGTGTGAAGCTCACGGGAGCACAGAGGCGGCGGGGCGCAATCCTTAAACACCTCCAGCACGCTGGCAGTAAACGAGACACTATAAGATGAGGTTGGAACTAATGCATAGAGATGTTATCTAAAGCTGATCGCACCTGTAAGATCATGATTCATCTTCTGTCCTTTGCTGAAATGATGTGACCATGAAGTTGACCATGAATGTGACCATGAAGTAGGTTGTGTTCCTGGATCAGTGTCCATGATCAACAATGCTGTCAAAGAAAAACTGTGTTGAACATAACCCTAACCCAAACTGAATTTATCAGAGGAAAAAAATACTCATGTTTTTTTATCGTGTTGGGGACTTTAACCTGAATGCACACTGACTCATGGGGAGTTCCCCATGAGGAAACAAGCTTATAAATCATACAAAATTAGTTTTTTTGAAAATGTAAAAATGCAGAAAGTTTAACTTAAATTTATCATGTAATGTCCCATTTTTAGTAGTGGAAACTTGACTAGCTTTAACTAGCTAATTCAATAAATGCCACCTTGCTAATTGGTTTCACAATGCTTTGGTAGCATTAGCATAGCACTTGCTGAATGAGTACAACAATATAATACATTTAACATGTATCTGTTCTCAAACTAAGCTCATGCTCCCCTCGTCACCATGATAAAAAAAAAAAAAAAACATAAAAGAAACTCTTCTGAACTAGCATTAGAAGACATTAAACACTACTAAATATCCCACTTAACGTTAATCTTGCACAAAATACAAACAAACATGATATAACACATAATTTTGGCATTTACTTTTACTTTTTCACTTAATTTTTGAGTGTCATGGCAAATCAGGCTAAGAAATAGAAATCCCAACCCAGTTTTGGTAAATTTAAGTAAGTCTAAATTAAAAGAAACAAGTTCATAAAACTCAAAACAATTAAACAATTAGTTTAGTTTAGTTCACTTTAAATAAACTTTTGCTGATAATTTACTCACCCCCATGTCATCCAAGATGTCCATGTCTTTCTTTCTTCAGTCGAAAATAAATTAAGGTTTTTGATGCAAACATTCCAGGATTTTTCTCCATAGAATAGACTCTAGGGTTTACATTTTAGATTTAGGGATAGGTTTAGGTTTGTACAGTATATAAACCTCTATGTCTATGGAAAGTCCCAACAAAGATGGTGAAACTGTACTTTCCCTACTTTCTGTATACACTAATTATAAACAACATGTACTCTTATTCACTTTATTGTGCCTTACATTATTATATTGATTAATAATACATTGTTAGCTAGTGTGTGCTTTATGTATACATTTCTGATATACATAACGTGGACAAATCACAAATTGTAGTGTAGACAAATTGTAATGTAGACACATGCATTTTCTGTGAAGCTGCTTATATGTATTTTGAAAAGTGCTATACAAATACATGTGAATTGAATTGAAACCGTGTGTGTGTGTGTGTGTGTGTGTGTGTGTGTGTTTTGTGTGTGTGTGTGTGTGTGTGTGTGTGTGTGTGTGTGTGTGTGTGTGTGTGTGTGTGTGTGTGTGTGTGTGTGAAACTGTCCATGAATGAATGCAAGACCTCAAATGCAGCATCATCTCATTCCCAGTCCTGCTTCAAGGTCGTCTGTGCCGAGCCATGGGCAAATTTTAAGAAACACTGCCCTCCTGTGGGTAAACTTCCTGTTTAACCCTCCTGTTACCCTCAAATCTGGAAAAAATGTTACCCACTGACCCTAGCAATTTAAACCTCCAGAATATGATTAAAATTATTATTATTTTATTTTTTACAAAGTTTAATTTTATGTTTACACAGTTGTCCCCATTAAATTAGGAAAAGTCATTCAATCTGAAGCAAAAAAAAAGATGTCAATAGTGTTTTTACAGACTTTAAACATTGAATTGGGTCAAATTGACCCCAAAAATAATAGGAGGGTTAAAACAATGTTAAAAACATTAGATTGACACTGTGGCTGCAACAAAAACACAAAATAAACATTAAAAATGTTGCAGCATCACAATTACAAGCTCTTAAAATATTTCACTAAAACATGCATGTTTGATGCATGTTTACAACAAGCATGAAAAAAGGATGAATAAAAAAAGTTGATATGAAGTTGCAAAGGTGTTCTTGGTGGTCACCCTGTATGTAGTGTTTTGATGGAAACCATACGCTGTGGTAAACTTGAGATTCCCTTTAGCTAAGGAGAGGCAAGGATGGATAGAGGAGGTGAAGAGGAGATATGAGTGCAAGGAGCCAAAGCTCAGTCATTCAGTCTCCATAAATACTGCTGTGAGTCAGGGACAGTGGACGGCAGCCCTTAGAAACCATGAAATAGCAATTTTCTGATGCGCAAGCATAAATCTTAATCTGTGTCTGGTTATGGATGTCTCTAATCACAGTCTCTGTGGTAGTTTCTAAATCAGTCATTTGGAGAATAAAGTCAACTTTTGATGAAGTTTATAGATTGTGTTGAGATGTGAAGCAACCAATAAACAGCCAAACCATCTCAGTATGACATCACTTTGTTAATTCACCCAAGAATCAAAACGGGTCATACTCTGAAGTTTACATATGAAGTACATTATAATTAATTACAGCATCAATTTCACAACTAATGCACATGTTTTGCACATCCCTCTTCATTTCAATTCCCACGTCCATGTGTTTGTACTGTGAAATTGAGCAACACATCCACAGTATAGGTTATTTGGCCCTACTTTATATTAGGTGGCCTTAACTACTATGTACTTACATAAAAAAATAAGTACAATGTACTTACTGTGTTCATATTGTGTTGCAAAACACCTTTGCTGATATTGAGGTGGGATACGGGTAGGGTTAGGGACAGGTGGGATGGGATGGGATGGTCAGTTTAAGGGTAGGTGTCACGAATCACAGAGGCAGGATTCAAGTGCAAGTAACTCAGTCTTTATTGACACAAAAGTCACTGGAAGACAAAACTCAGAACGGTACGAAAACCGGATGAGACGGAGCCGTGAGAGATTTCCCTTGGCAGCACGGGAAGGCTGTGGGCAGCAGAGACTCGGGAGATCGGCGAGGGAAATCCGGAAAGGGATCCACAAACACCAGGGAGACAGGACTGCAACCGACGGGAAGACACACACAGGGAAACATCCAACAACGCTCTGACAAAGACAAGGGAGAAACAGAGAGACTAAATAGGGTGAAGGTGATGAGTTGCAGCTGGCACTGACGACCAGCCACAGGTGCGTGATGAGCCAATCCCAGGCTCCGCCCCAACCAACATGCAACACGCACCCAAGAGTGAGACAGGGAATCCATGAACCGTGACAGTAGGGTTAGGTGCAAGGGAAGTGTCAACTGTGTAATTACAAATGTAACTACAGAAATTAAATACAGATGTAATTGCATGCAGGTATTTTTTAAAATGTAAGTACAATGTAAAAACATGTATGTGCACAATAAGTGCAATGTATCAAATTATTAATTAAAATGTTAGTACATAGTAGTTAAGGACACCTAATATAAAGTGGGTCCGGTTAATTTGTCAATATACACTGCCCAGCCAAAAAAAAGTCTTAAGAGTCTATGATTGGATCATTATTGCAGTGATTATTATGTTTCTAGCATGTTATATGTTTGGAAACCCTCTGTGCTGGAGGAGACTTTACAGAGTGCTTGACTCTTGCATTGTCAATGCAAGACCTTGACCAAAAAAAATGATGCACCTCTTGATTGAAATAAATGTTGTGATGTTTTTTTTCCATCAAGAGGTGCATACATTTTTGTTTGTGATCTTGTATTGACAATGCAAATCAAGCATTCTGTAAAGTCTCCTCCAGCACATCCCAAAGACTTTCAATGAACTCGGGACTCAGAGATGCCAATTCATGTGTGAAAAGATAATCATGCTCTTTCCCAACAATTCTTTCACAACTGATGAATCTTGACATGGAATGTGGCCATGATATGTCTTGTTTAAGAAACGAAAAGCTACACACTAACATTTAACATGTTAAAAATATAATAATCCCTGCAATAATGATCCAGTCATAGACTCTTAAGCATTTGGTTATTTAAATCCAAACAGTGATTTTTTTGGTTGGGCAGTGTATATACATATATTCATGTATTTTTTCTTAATAAAACAAAAACATGGTTATTATTATTGTGGTCATACTAGTTGGAATAATGAAATTCTACAGGTATTGGTATTGACTAAAGAACAGCACTAAACATGAGAACATGCAGCAACACTTTCATCATTATTCTCGAGCCCTGGATGGTATGCACTCTAGTTTCAGAAAAAGGACGTGTGAAACAGAAGTGAGGCTCCATTCTGACACCTTCGCTGGAAGCTGCAGAGTGCCAAATCCTAAACAAACACACGTGTGTGAGTGGCATTGTTCCACCTCATCACTCTCACCCTCTCAATCTTCCCAGCATGCAGCGGGGCCTGACACCGCTGGAACCCTGTGCTCAGAGCAGGCCGGCTCATATTAAGACCACAGAAGGGTCATTCCACGCTCTTCAGAGTGATACAGTGACTTACTGAGAGTAGATAGCAGCTGTTTACATTTTGGTTTTACATCAAATGTTTGGATTCACATCAAAAAGGACATAAAAAAGCACTATAAAAGTCTTCTGAATCCTTATGAGGAAATTTTTGTCAGTACATTTCTCAAGCAATGGTATTTATTTACTTGAAATATAGCGCACAAATTGTATAAACTACTGTTATTGAACTTTTTGTCCTGTTGTTCACTATATGTTATTTTTGGTCATTGTTATATTTTAAATATTCATTTTAGTTAGTTTGTTAGTTTATATATATATATATATATATATATATATATATATATATATATATATATATATATATATATATATATAATTTCAAATAACACTTGAAATAAGTAAATGGTTTTAGTGTTAGTTAACTCTGATACAGAAAACAGAGATTTGAAAAATTTTCTAAATACCTCCGTTTGCGTTCTAGAAATTGCTAGAAAGTAAATGTTGACAGAATTTTAATTTGGGGGTGAACCATGCCTTTAAGCTTTCCACTGAAAAAATAAATATATTGGGATGCAGATCTAAACACTGAGATTGACAGATGGGAAACACATGAAAGCATAACGTATATACTGTATATAAAAAGCAAAATGGAAACTTTAATATAAGAGTGGGTATGCAGCAATTTCGTATCCCATAGGCAATGGAGATGGACAAAACATATTTCTACCAAAGCAAACAATACCAAATGGCATTTCATACTCTCTCAGCATGAAGACTTTTAATTTTCCACCATAAAATGTGAAACCTCTTGGATCTCTTCATGAGGTGCAGACAGACAGCACTGAAGTCTAAATCAAGATCTGACTGATGCATACCCACAATTACCCTGCTGTTTGAAATAGGGGCAAATTTCAACATTTGGTATCATTTAGAGCCCAGGCGATGTCACTGACGCACAACCGATCCACAGTCACAAATCCAACAAGATCTCAAAGGATATTACTGCGCAGCGATGCTTGAATCCAACTCTGTGCGTTAACCTATAATTATAAGACTCATGCAAATGCTTATTTTGATAAAACGGTCTGAGTGAACTACAGGTTGACTTGACTTTACTGGCCTGAAATCCTCTGATGTTGGTGATCTGAGCCGAGTAGTGGAGGAATTGCATGCTTTTTGCGTGGTGCTTTGGCAGTGTCCATGGAGTGGGCTCTGCTTTAGATTACCTTTTGGTTTTGAGCTATGAAAATGCAATTACCACTTCAGTGCAAGTTAAATCAGGTGGGAAGTGAGTAATGAGGTCAGCTGCTTTGACACCCTTCAAGAAAGGCAGAAGCATTAAGGAAAAGACTAATTTTTTCACACGTAATTGCTGGTTTTAGGATATATGATGTGATTCTTCTAGTGCTGTAATGGCATCATTCTTGCTTTCTTACAACAAGCAGTTACCGCAGTTTCTGTCAACAACAAAAAAAAGATACTCCAGTTATTGTAAACACTGTAAAATCATTTTAAAAATTTGAATTATTTTATACTTTCCTGAAGAACATGCAAGGAATAAACTCACCTACGGTTGCAGAGGTGTTCTGAGTGGTTGTCAACTTGTCAGCATGTTGCTGTGCGGTTGCTAGATGGTTTCTTACTGGTCCAAGGCAAAAGAGCCCACCAAAAAGTCTCTATGGTGGTATTTACACTTTATGCATTTCACAGATCAGACTATCTAGACCTATCTAGACCTGGACTTAGTGTAAACGCATTTGAGATGAAATACAAGTTACACAAAAAGCAATTCGGACTAATTTAAATGCATACGTTCACAATTTACATTAAGGTCCAATTCTCACTATTAACTAACTATTAACTATGACTTTTGCCTCAGTAAACTCCTATTACTGCTTATTAATAGTAAGATAGTTGTTAAATGTATGTAGGATTAAAGGTTCAGTGTGTAGTATTTATGAGGACAGATATTAGTAAGGGATAATGTACATCCAGCCTGTCTCAAGTAAATTAGACACAAAATATTGTCATGGGTTTAAATATTTTATTAGCTCTTACGCAAAGCTTCCGTGAAGAAAACCAGTTCCAAACTGTTTTAAACATGGATTACAATGGAAGACTGCAAGGGATAGTTCACCCAAAAATGAAGCCCATGATTTACTCACCCTCAAGTCATCCTAGGTGTATATGACATTCTTCTTTCAGACTAATAAAATCGGAGTTATATTAAAAAAAGTCCTGGCTAATCCAAGCTTTATTATAATAGCAGTATTTGTAGCTCTGTTTTTGTAAGTCCATACAAATGAATCAATGCCTTCTGAATCAATGCGTTTGTATAAAAAAATATCCATATTTAAAACTTTATGAAGTAAAGTTTCTTCCGATCGCTTCTGTATTCAGTTTATGGGAAAAGTGTTGAAAGTGCCTCTGCAGTTCAAAGTCACGGTCGTCAGATGTAGCGTAAGTATCGTGAAGGCACTTTCAACACGTTTCCACGGAAGGCGTTTGGCTGGAACTTCATAAAGTTTTAAATATGGGTATTTTTCTTACACAAACGCATTGATTCACTTCAGAAGGCCTTTATTTTATAGAAGGCCCCCAGAAGGCCTTTATTTTATAGAAGGCCCCCAGAGCCGCAGGAGCATTTTATTTGACGGACAGATGCATTTTTATGATTTTCTAGTCACTCTGTGCTCTCTCCGACGACAACATTTTTGTTCTGTGCCGGCTACTGTAGCGCTGGTCGAATGCAATTCACAACCTAACTAGATGCCACAAAAATTCACACACTGCCCCTTTAAGGGATGTAGAATATGTTTTTTCAAAATAAGGCATTAATATGTGCTTTATAAGTACTAATAAACAGCCAATATCCTAGTAATATGCATGCTAATAAACAACTAGTTAATAGTGAGAATTGGACCCTAAACTAGTGTTACCATGGGTAAAATACCTTATCTCTTCTAAATGTGAATTTTGTCATTGTTTTGGAGCACACTAGCTTATAGATAACAGTGAGGTTAACATATTCATACTAAAAGACAAAAAAGTTCACTCTGTGAACAGACAGACAGACATGAATGTCCCTGAATGATAGACATGATGAAAATAGATAAAACGATAGATTCCTAATGTTGAAAAAATACTTTATAAAGCCTATTACATATGCTTTATGAGTCTTGGTTGTGGCAAATAAAGTTTAAGTATGTGGAGTTACCACAGTTTTATGTAAAAGGATATTATGAATGAAAGTAAAAATACTTGTCGTTCTTATAGGCTATTCATCGTTCATCCTTTTCGATAAAGTTAAAAACATTTATCATTTGCACTTTGCAGTATCATGTTTTAAATCAAATGAAACGTTGTGTAATGGCTTACTGATGACAAAACAGAAGATGCTGCACACTGAAGCTGTTATTCAGGATTACAGAGAATTGCTTAGATCAAAACAATAACAAAAGCAGCGATCACAACTATCACAAATATTCACAGTTTGACTGCGGTGCTACAGTATAAATACTCTGTACATATCAAACAATCTGTAACAAACAAAGTGACAATAGTAACACATGGTAAAAACATTGTTACACACACTTGTGTGTTGCAACATTACTGTCGGATCCAATATAGTCAGCACTACATCATCTTTTATTTTCAGTCTCTCTAAAAAAGCTTGCGCCAAATGGTGTCTTAATCATTAAGAGTCTAATCTAATCTGCAGTAAAATGAAGTGAACAAACTGATCTGGAACTGCATTAAAAATAAAGTTCACCCGCGCTTCCTTATTGTCAGGATCACAAGAAAGGCAATGCAAAGACTGTTTTCCCACAACTTCAAAACAATCCACAGATGCATCACTATGGTTTTGTTACTGGAGTTGACCTGTGTGTGCATCTCTCGTAGTTACTACTGAAGTGTGAATTGGTGGGCGAGGCTAAAGAGACAATAATGTATAAGTAGGCATTATTTGAGGGCACAGCCATTTGTAGTAATGTCTGAAACCATAGGGGACGTTATCGAGTGCACTCATTCTATCCCACATTGCACCACAATAACAAGTCTATGTACACTCAATGGCTGTCCGAATCACGCACTTGTTTTAATTTGCTCCTTCAGGTGAACTTTATAAGTGGACTAATGTAGGGAATAGTGAATGAGGGTTTAGGGGGCAATTTCGGATTCCGCAATTGATTTTCTTCTGTAGAGGTGGTCTTTCGTCACACTATTACATCATAATGTGACAAAATCCAAAATTAGTAGTTTGGAGAGACCGGTTTCATTAAAGATGTTTATTTCGAGAAATCCTTGAGTTCTGAAACTTACAGGATATTTTTATAGTACAATGATGCTTAACTAGCTCATCTAGTTTATCTCGGGCTGAGAATCAATGCAAAGAAAAGCGGTCTTTCTCCGGTCCAGAGAATGACTTATCTGGGGATAGTTTGGGATTCGATCATGGTGCGGGCACAACTGTCTCCTGCTCGAGTCAAGACCATTCTACAAACCCTGAGCAAAGTCAGACTAGGTCAAAATCTCACTATTCATCAGTGTCAAAGATTGATAGGTTTAATGGCTTCGGCATCCACAGTGATCCCTATGGGGCTTTTGCACATGAAACCTTTTCAGTTGTGGCTTAGAGCCCAGGGGTTTCATCCAAGGACCAATCCCCAGAGGCTAATAAAATTGATGCGCAACGGGCTTCGTACACTAACTATGTGGCTCAGACCCCGGTTCCTTGCCTTGGGTCCCACTCTAGGCGTACCTTGTCGCCGCAAACGGCTAACGACGGATGCTTCCCTGATGGGCTGGGGTGCGGTCTTAAGTGGTCGTCCAGCCCAAGGAGAATGGGAGGGTCATCAGCTCGATTGGCACATCAATTGCCTCGAGTTGATGAATGGAATGGAAACTCCACCCAGAAGTAGTCAAGCAGATCTGGATCAAATTTTACAGAGCGGAAGTGGACCTCTTCACCTCTTATCAGACAGCACAATGTCACTTCTACTTCTCTCTCAGTCACCCAGCTCCGCTGGGTCTGGATGCGATGGCTCATACATGGCCCAATATGCGCCTGTATGCCTTCCCTCCAGTCACTCTGCTCCCAGGAGTTCTAGCCTTGATTGATAGCGTCGCGTTGGCGGAACAGAGTGTGGTTCTCGGAAATAGTGTCTCTCCTCAACGGCTTGCCATGGGCGATTCTGGTGAGGAGGGACCTTCTGTCTCAGGCAGAGGGCACGATATTCCATCCCAGGCCCGACCTGTGGAACCTTCATGTTTGGCCCCTGATGGGCACCAACTGAGGGACACTGGGCTTTAATCTGCAGTTATTGAGACCATTTTAAGTGCTAGGGCTTCCTCCACTCTGAAAGTTTACGCCAATAAATGGGGTGTCTTTGAAAGGTGGTGTGAGACACACAATGCAGACCCAGTGAAATGCCAGGTTACTTCAGTTCTGGATTTTATGCAAGAAAAACTATTGGCTTGCCACGCCCTGGTGGATGGGGTGCCGCTCGAGAGGCATCCTCTGCTTGCTTGCTTCATTCGTGGGGCCAGGCGGTTGATGCCTCCTCTAAGATCCAAGATCCCTTCATGGGACTTAGCTATAGTCCTCGAGGGTCTGGTTGAGACTCCATTTGAACCTTAGCGTCTGACAAAATTCTGACCCTAAAGATGGTTTTTCGTATGGCGATAACTTCTCTAAAAACAATTGGGGATATGGAGGCTCTGTATCGCAATATCGCAATCCTGCTTAGACTTTGCCCCAGGAATGGTGAAAGTGATTTTGCATCCTCATCCTGACTACCTGCCTAAGGTTCCTTTCTCGACTGTACATCCTGTCACTATTGAAACCTTCTGCCCTCTGCCGTTCAGAACACCGGATCAGGAGAGACTTCAATAGTGTCTAATCCGTGCTCTTTAGGCCTACGTCCACCGCACTAGCCAGTGGCGTAAGTCAGAGCAGTTGTTTGTTTGCCATGGGGGCCGTAAAAGAGGTTCTGCCGCCACCAAACAAACAATGTCACATTGTGTCAGGGATGCTATTGCTCTTGCCTATGAGGCACGCAGTCAAGCTATGCCTATAGGATTAAGGGCACTGGTCTTCAAACAAAAGATATCTGATGGCTACAGCTGGAGCTCATCTATTTATAGCCTCTTGTAGCAGGTGCGCTGATGACATCACCGACCGAGGCTATAATACCTCCAGGTCAATTTAATTTACGTGTTTTCACACTATTTTTTTACAGCTGGTCATGATAAGACACTTCCCATATGCATAAGCTTATGCAGCATCTCGTTCCGCTTTATCAGGGAACAGGGTTAACCCAAGTAACCCCAAGTGTTTCACTTTATTCATGGTGGTTTCACTTTATTTCATGGTCCCTTGGTAACACTTTACAATAAGGTTGTATTAGTTAACATTAGTTAACGCATTAGTTAACATGAACTAACCATGAACAACAACACTGTTCAGCATTAGTTAATCTTTGTTAAGGTTAGTTAATAAAAATACAGCTGTTCATGTTAGTTCACAGTGCATTAACTAATGTTAACAAGATTTTTTTAATGCATTAGTAAATGTTGAAATTAACATTAACAAAGATAAATAAATGCTTTATAAGTGCAGTTCATTATTAGTTCATGTTAACTAATGCATTAACTAATACAACCTTATTGTAAAGTGTTACCGGTCCCTTTAACACATTATGTTAGTAAGTAATGTTGCACCTATATGTTTACTAACTCTCATTAGAGTGTTATTTCAGTATTAGTAGACTAGTAGAGTTAGAATAAATTGATGAAGTTGGAAAGTTAGTCAGTAGAATGTCTGTTGGGGACCAACTCAATAAAGAGTTAGCAGATATTAATCCAACTGTCTAATGAGAGTTAGGTGACATGTAGTTGCAAAGTTACTTATGTGAACAGAATGTTCAAAAGGGACCATCAAAATAAAGTGTTACCATTAATCTGTAGCCAAGAGAGTACATGGAATAAGGATACCCAATAGAATGCAATCTCATCAATCAAGATGAATGAAGTGACTAAGTAAAAATAAGCCCATATTCTAGTCACTCCTTCAATGAAAGTTTATTGGAAACGGCAAGTCAGAAAAATTAACAAAAATAAATTTGGAAAACACAGGTTTTGACACATATGTTGTTTTCCTCGCAGAGGAGGAGGATTTCCATCTGAAGACAGATGATTGCGTGTTTGGTGCATTGATCTGTGGGGTGTGAGTGAGTCGACCCGGCCTTCATGCACAACTTCAAGACTGCAGGACATTTCATCCAGAAAGGTGCAAAATTTACTGAAGCAATCAAGGAAAGAGCAAAGCGCATGTTTGACCGGCCCTTTGCCCCAATGCCCAAATAAAGACTGCAGACATAAATGCAGATGGTTTAAATTTGCAATGAAAGAAATGTGTTGGACGGCTTGAAGATGGTGAAAGGGCTTTCTCAACAGGACGTAGGGTAATTAAAACCCATGAGGCCGAGCGGCCCTGAGCTACCAGAGGAAAACCTCTCCTGTTTCGGCCTGTGTTCCAATCTGATCTCCATGCTTGTTTAATATTGAAGCAATATTATACTGCTGCCAGCTAAACCTGACAGACATCACATGTGCTGGAAATCAGATGGAACGACAGCTTTTTTCACACGTATTTGACAGTTTGATAGAGGGTGACCATTTGGTTTTCATGAAATATTATCTTAAGCGTCTCATACTGTATCCAGTTGTTGGAACTCAACAGATGTTCGGTCGTAACCACGGCAAGTTATTTATGCCATATGAATATGCTTCCAACTGCAGTGTCATTCAAGGTAAGGTATGAAAAATAATATTAATATTATAATCTTTATGCTGGTGGAAAATAATTAAATAAAAAAAAATCCAATAGCAACAACAAAAAAACTTAAATCAGCTTAATATGTTTTAATGTGGTTTAGGCATTTTAAACTGGCAAGGCTGGTGTTCAACTGGTTTAGCTGGTTACGATCTCCCAGCCTGACAAGTGGCCAAAACACCTCTAAAACCATTAAAGACCAACAGGTTTTAGGCTGATTGAATACAAAATAAGCTCTACAGAACATAGCATAATATGCCACTGAATATACATTTTGAATAACTCAAAATGAAAACACAATGGGGAAACACAAGCACAAAAATGGTTCTGAACATAGAGCTACAACGATTAAAACTGCACGTGTAGAATGGTTTACTAACCTGTATTTTATTATCTGTCATGACCATGTCAAATCGATAAGCGTGACGGTTTCACAAAACGCGGAAGGATACAAAGACAGGAGCTTCGTGTTCCGTGGCTACAAGCATAGACATCATATTAGATAGACGCCCCATCGACCGCTACTGCCTATTGGCGCCGACGAGCGGTGGGGCCGCCATCTTAAACCGGTCACCCGCTCCATTCACTGTAATGTGTTTGGCTGGTGGAATGAGCTGTCAGCGCATTTAATTAATCATTTCTCACATAAAACCGAACTGATTTTTTTACACGGGGGGTTTTCTGCAAAGGCCATATATGTAGCTATGATACAGGACACATGGTTCGGCATATTTTAATATTCATAGCAGGAAATAATATTCATTTAATATACTTAACAGTAATATAACATTCTGATATGAGATATAAAGTGACCAGACGTCCAAAATCAAAATATGTGATGTAGGATATAAGGTATTTTATAAATCACACGCTATAAATATGATAAAGAAGTAAAACAGATAGTTACAGTTTTTTAAAGATATTTTAATAAGTTTAAGATACAATTTATTATGAATTGTCTCCCACACACAAACACACATTCTCTCTCTCACACACTCTCTTTCTCACACACACACACTCGCTTGCTCTCACACATACACACACGCTCTCACACAAACACACTCTCTCTCACACACACACACAAACACACTCTCTCACAGACACACACACACGCTCACACACACAAAGCATGACTGAGAAGGACCCTTTGTGTTTCCGGAGAAAGAGACTTCGTCAGGAAGTATGCAATGGGAGCCTTCCAATGTCCTTGTAGGCCAACCACCATGAATACAAGAGCCTCAGTGGCAACATCAGTCTCACTGTTTCCATCACCCATGTCTACAAAACCAGACATTGACTGTGTATGTGAATTGTATTGCACATGTTTTCTGATGGACATGGCATCCAACATGAGCGAAACACATCCATATTTAGCCTGGTCTCCCTGGCATCTTCTCTCCAGCATATCCAGCATCATCTTATTCAGGCCAGGTTTTGCATCCACAGAACGCAGCCACCTGTAAAAAAAATTGAGAAGAAGCTTTTCAACGTGTTTGAATCAGTAATTTCAAAAATTAAATTCGACAACAAAAGGCCTACCTTTGTATTGTGTGTGGATGTGGGAGGGGAAAATGTCGAGTTTCTCTGAGGTATTTGTATGCCTTTGGACCATGTAGATGGAGCGTGAGCGCAAACTCTCTGTAGTCCTTTGTGTACTCATGGCCTTGCTTTGGCATGTGGTCTATCTGAAGATCTGAAATGTTATGATTTACAATGAATAAGTCCCCTTCAGATAATAACTAAGGAGTTTAATAAAGAGAGTAAGAAGAATAACATGTACATGAATTTCAAAGTGCTTATTTTTTCTTACCGGAGTAGAATTCAAGCTTCTCTTTGAGCTCTTCATTAATGAGGTTCTTTTCCTCAAATCCCCAAAAGACTCTTCACTGTGTTTTGCCCTCTTTTCTCTGGCCATGGAATTCTTCTTCTCTCGCTCTAGACTTTCCACTCTTGCCAAGGCTTCATTGAGCCTGGTCTTAAGAGCGGTAGGAGAAGCAGGCAAGGCATAGCCATGATCCTAGTAGAAAGAGGGATAAACAAGGTTTGAGTAATGTTTCATTTCATAAACATCACTTTGATACCACTAGTTTATGGCCCACATTCTTTCTTATAGTCATCACCTGTCAAAGCAACTGTCAGCACTGTGTGTGAGTGTGTGTGTGTGTGTTTGTGTGTGTGAGAGAGAGTGTGTGTGTGTGAGAGAGTGTGTGTGTGTGTGAGAGAGACAGAGAGTGTGTGTGAGAGAGACAGAGAGTGTGTGTGTGTGTGTGTGTATGTGTGTGTGTGTGTGTGTGTGTGTGTGTGTGTGTGTGTGTGTGTGTGTGCAATGCATGTTCAACATGTCTTAAATTGTGTGTATGGGTTTATTTGTGAGTGTGTTTAATATGAGTGGCAGCAAACAAGTGATATTTTAATATGTCCAGGAAACATTATGATATATGGTGTTTAGAAATATTCACATCATTAGGCTGAGGTTGTGGGCTTGAGGTTGCCGTTTCCTGGGAATCATGAGAGGCCACAGACAGGCTTTCTTCAGCTCTTCTGGAGGTAGATGTAGGCCTGCCCTTTTCCAACTAAAATGAAAAGCATAATACATATTGAAATATGTAAAGGGATAAGTATCTTACCCTGCCCCGTGATTGATAATATAATATTTACATTTATGTATACCAATAGCCTTATGAGGATACACCTACTCTTTGGAGGTGAACTGGGAAGCTGAAGACGGATGGAATAACACCATCTCGGAGTCTGACAATCTGACCCGTCCTATCAAAATCCCCCCTGCTTAAAATGTTGAGAGCAAACCACTGATGAATCACTTGCATGGAATCCTTCTCTCCTCAAAGCCACTTCCCACTTCTTCCTCACATCTTTGTCCTTGGGGAACCTTCAAAAATGAAAACGGAAGATTTTGGAGAGTCTAACGTACACAAAAACATTTCACAAAGGAGGTCAAGCTTATTTTCTTCCTTCACATTTCTTAGAACCTTTCTTCAACAAAACTCCTATTTTGAAATAAAGGAATTAAGCTACTGAAAAGTTACTTGATTCAGTAAATAGAGAGGCTAACAACAAAGTACTAAGTTACTAGCTAAGCTACAAGTAGTGACTGCCCAACACTGATAATACAGTCTATGACACTTGTGTAAAATTCACTGGCCAATGTTATTGTTATTGAGGGGTAAATCGATTTGCGTATCGTCGTCATGTGTGTATTACATTGCTTCCTGAAATCACGTGCACAAACACAAATGAAATAACCTATATATATATTTATACTAACGTACATGGTCGTTGAATGCTTGTATCTCCATGCCGGTGCAGTAAACATAGCCTAGCTAACGTTAGCTGACTACGATTCCAGTAGTAATGTCAAAGATCCTTGCTCCTTCTCATTTATCTGGTAATATTCTATTCACAAAATACAACCAAGTGCGGTAAATGTTGAAACTTACTTGTGAAAAGTAATCCCCTTGATCCTATTTGCGATGGTTCGCCGATTAGAACAAGAAAATGCTCCACAGTGCTCTGGCATCTTAACTGCTGCTACGCAACGAAACTAGGAGTACGACCGGTTCAAGATGGCGGCCGTATTTCTCGGCGCCCAGCGGCCAATAGGGTATCTAGTGTATTATGATATCTATGGCTACAAGGACGATTTCTGTCAAGTTAACAGATCACATGATATGCTACATATTTTTGTTTTGAAAATAGTTGATATTCTCCTTTTAATTCCATCGTAGCTTTGCTAAGGGAGGAGTCGAACATTTGTGGTAATCGACGACATGATTTGTGTTTTGAAATATTCGTCTTGCAGACACGTGACCAAACACAAAAGAAGCATCACAAGCTTTATAATATATTAATAAGAGACCATTAATATAGTTATTGAGTTCAAATAAATGAAAATTCCAGACAGGACTAGATATACCTGAGACTTAAACATGTTCCTATTTTGTGTGATGACTTGATTTGATTATTGAAACAGATTCATCTTAAATATTAGCCTATTTTGTGCCAGTATTTGTATATAAGCTGCAGAATGAGGCCAGTTTATTAATTTCACCACTAGGTGGGGCTGTGTGCTTAAATAGAATTGTTTCAAGCCGATTCTAAAGAAATTTAATTCATGTTCACTTTATTTCTTCTTCAAAAATGTACAAACATTAACCATAATAAATACCAAAGTTAAATATTTCAATATCTCAGATAAGGCACAAATTTGTATTAGGCTACTGTTCACAAGCTAGCAAAAAATAATTTATGCAACACAAAAACGTCAAGGGCTTTACAGCAAGAATTTGCCTTTAAACAAAGAGCATCACCATCCAACCCTGAAAAGTTGTAGAGAAACAGTGGCACAGTGTTTTTTTCTAGACCGTCATAGATAGCGACACTAATAGAGCAGTTTTTGTCACTTAGCCTACAGACAGTAAACATAATGGCAATAGTATTGGAAGTACACACAAGCATGACGAGGGCAGGTAACAGTTTAGCCAGAATATTACAGGACTGAGCCAATATGGCAAATTCTGCTCAAGAACTGCTGAAGAAAAATCATTTTCTCTTTCACCAGTTTTGCATATGATCATTAGAGTCATTGGTTGCTGTTCATTTGCCCGGCCGCTTGGCCACGTCCTGATAAGCCAGTTCAATCTCTCTGTCTGCTGCACAGGTGTTGGTGAATTCATCCCGTGCATAGGCATTCTGCAGGTACCTCCAAACTCCACTCAACTCTGATGGAATCTCAAAGTTACGGAATTTCTTAGAAACCACCTGAATGTGGGAAGAAAAATAATGATGAGTCGAAACAACTGACACAATTTATATTCCAAACAAATCATCCTAAAAGTATTTTAATGAATGTCAAGTTGTCATGTGTTTAAGATACAGTATATGTTGTAATTTTATGGAAATCATCAATTGCTGTATATCTTTGCATGTTGCTTTTACGTTTTTGCTTTATTAATTGTTTTAATTATAATAGCATTTTATATTTAGATATGATGTGCGCTGCAAAAAAAGTAATAATAATTATTTCCCACTCAGCACTTTTGACTTGTTTTCCAGTACAAATATCTAAACATTCTTAAATCAAGATTTACTTGTGGAGAAAAATACCTTAAGATAGTCTTGTTTTTTGAAAAAGTATGAAAATTAAGTATGTTTATGCTTAAAACAAAAACAAAAAAATAGTCTGGCAATGGGGTAAAAAATTCCACTTGCAGATAAGCGCACTTAATTTTGATATTTTTTTTTCAGAAAACAAATTTATATCATGTCATTTTGCTTCTATCTTGAAGAATCTTTAGACATTTTACTGAAAAACAATAAAATGTCAGGGTAGAAGACGACTGCTTTTACTTTAGACAGTATTTCATATTTCAGAAAAGGTATTCTTCACAAATTAGTGTCAATAAATGAACAGGATCCTCTTGTGACAACTTACCCCATACAGTATACGTAGAGTGACAACTTGCCCCACTGTATCTTTGAGAACGTTCAAAAGACTAAATTTAACTTTCAAAAAATTATACTCAGTGCAATAGAGTCACTCCTAGGACGTTTCAGGAATCATCAGTATTTTATCTTGCACTAAGTGATCATTAAACCAGATCTCCCAGCGGTACATCACCTTTACTACGTGCAGTTTAGGGAGGAGGTTGCAGTCTGCGAGCGTTAATTCACTGCCGTCCAAGTACTTGCGGTTGGAGCACTTCTCCTCCCCTGTACCATCGGCATCAATCTCGTCCGGGAGAGGGGAGTTAAGGAAGTTGTCCAGTTTCTTCAGAGCTTTCAGTAGCCCCTTCTCCAGACCTACACAGCCAAAAGTTTGATATGTGCTTGTGCTGAATGTTTTTATCTGAAGAAATATAGTGACTTTAAGTCAAGACAATCCCTGCAAAGGCCTAGTGGAATGTGAATGAGCTTTGGATTACATGTGGCTCCATATTTTTCCGTTGACAGCCGAGCATGCATAAAGAGCTGTAGATATTCCTTCAACCTGTCTAATAAGTTATAGAGCAGACGTTAAACTCACTTGCGTTGGCTTCTGGCTTTGTGTTCTTGATGTAGGCTGAGAACTTTGCAAAGATGTCATTTCCTGCTGTATTTGACTCCTTGTTCTTTGCAGCCAGTTTTGGATACCTTTGGAAGTGAAAGAAAAAAATGCTGTTCACATTGCATAAACAATCAATCCATCTATCAGTATCCTGTCAACCTACTTAGGGGGTGCTAGCATCTCTTCCAAGAATTCCTCGATTTTATTGATGTCTGTCCGCACCTCTCCATTGAAGGTAAGGAATGGTGGGGGAGTTCCAGGAGCAAGGTTATGAAGATCAGCTGGTTTCCTAGAAGAAATATGAAAAACGTTAGATTTTACTGATTTTGATCATTAAACAATGTAGAGAAAGTGATTTCTGCAGACCAGTTAAAAGCGCAGTTTTCTTCACTTATTTGGGTGGGAAAAACATGATTCTAATGCAAAGGCTTTCAACCAGGGGCCTGGGGCCCACAAGGGTGCCTCAGCAAACTTCCATGGGGGCCTGAAGATGACTTATAATGATTTAAAAAAAGATTAAACAAGCATTAAAATAAGCCAAAATAACTAAATTCAAGACATTTGTTATTTTAATTGCCAGAATTTGAACAATTTTGGAAGACCAGAATAGGGTGAATGCAGGTAAAGATAAAGATTGTTCTGTGCTTAATAGGTTAACACATGGTATTTTGTTAGTCTATTTGTTGCTACATGTGTAATAGTCACATTTCATTTTGTGGAGTTCATTTTCACCGATATTTTGATTTCAAATTTCATGTCAACACATGTTCTTTCATTTGCACACTGCCCTTACATGTTTTTATTTTTATTTTATTTTATATTTTTGTTGAATATAATTTAATTGCTGAATTGCTTTAATATAAATGTATAATATGTGTTAATAATAAAAAATCTGTTTATTTTTTTTATTTCTAATTAAAGATTAACTAAGAATTATGTTATGAATAAATTAGGGATTGCCCACTTAACCAGACCAGCTGGCCCACTTTACCTGAGAAGAAATTGGTCTGGTCTCAAAATGTTTATTGGTATATATACAGGACCTTGCAAATAACACATTATATGAACTGTATTCAAACTGAAATATTATAGCTGGACCTTAATGTTAACAAAAGTAATAAAAAAAACATTTAGGTATTTGAATTAGCTTTATCTGCATTCATATGAGGCAGCCTAATTTTAAAAGTGTGATTTCTATGCCTGGGATAGTCATGTAAATTAATAAAATAGTAAAACACTTTAAACGTTTGTCAGGACTCGGGTTTCATTTGTCCCTTTTCTCTTGCACTACTCTATTTTCTTTTCTTTCTGCACATTTTTCAATCATTGCGGCCGTTCATATCTTCGCAGCTGTTTATTATTTTCTCTTAGATTTCTCTATTTAATATGCTGTTTTCTTTCTTGCCTTTGACAGTGTGTTTGGTGTATTCTCTCTCATGTCTTTGTCATCTGCCCAGTTCTTCCTTTGGATTCTCTGACTGTTTGAACTCTTTGATAAGCAGATAACCCATCCTGGTCCCGAATTTAAGCATCGAAGTGGCTCGTACTTCTGGAATTTCTTCCCTGCTTCGGTTTCCTGTCTGTTTCTGGACTTATCTTTGTTAATGAAAACCTGACATAGTCTAGCCAGTCATGGACCCAGAAGATGGAGCTATGTTGGGCCGTCACGATGATTAACTCGCCACTGCCCATCTCACTGTGGAATCTCTGGTTGTGCTGGTCATTCAGCTCTTGGGCCAGTTGCATCATCTCCAAATGCCGACCAGAGCACAGTGTCGCCAGTGCCTGCGGCTGCCAATCTTCTGCCCAGCACCCACGAGCCATGCTTTTACAATCCCGCAGTTTATGCTGGTGAGCCAACTGCCACATTTTTTATCATTCAGTGCGAGGTGGTGTTTTTGCTTCAGCCGTGGACCTACACATCAGACCGGTCTAGAGTGGCTTACATCATCTCCCTCTTAGCTGGAGGGGCTTGCAACTGGGGTGCTGCTGCGTGGGAATCCCAGGCACCCTGCTGTGATGATTTGTTAAACTTCGACTTTGACGATGACTGCAGCCAGCAGCACTGGTGCCGTGCTTCATGGATGGATTGGTAAAGGAATTTAAAGACGAGATCTATGTTCATGATCTTCCAGAGCTGCTGGACGACATCACTGAGCTTGCCATTCGCCTCGATTCTCGGATGGAGCTGAGACGCAGTTTCCAGGGACATTTCAGAAGGTCACGGTCTGAACTCTTTTCTTCCCCTCTTGCTTGCCGAGTTCCCAGTGTGATCCTGGCGGACGACACCTCTATCTCCCCATCAGTTGGTACCCTTCTACCCTTTCAGTACTGCATAATGGATCTGTCATCAAATGCTCCGTTTTCCAATTCTGGGACAGAGGGGAATTTTGTCAATGTCTGAAAAGTCTCCCCATTCTTAGTCTCTCCTCTTCAATCATTGCCCATTCCCTCAAAGGACATCAGCTTATGGCTGTTAATCAGATCACCAGTCTGGTGAGTCTGGTTACTTCTGGGAATCACCGGGAATAATTCAAGTTTTATTTTTTAAATTCCCCTTCTATTCCCATTGTTTTGGGCAATCCTTGGCTTTCCACTCACAATCCTCATATTAACTGGGCAGATAACAGATATCTTGTCTTGGAGTCCTTATTGTCATGCTACCTTCCTTGTGTCTACTCCATTCTGTTTCTTCTTCTGTGTTGTAGGAGGTGGGGGTGGATTTGACTCTAGTTCCTGTCATGTACCACAATCTAACGGAAATTTGTCGGTTCGTAGATGCTTGCAAAGTTTGTGCTCAAAACAAGTTTTCCAAAGTGTTCCACTTCCTTTCCATTCCCCTTTCCAAACTCACCTTGGCTGGGGAGACGGCCCGGGTGGTCGTTGACCACGTCTTCTGCATTCAGAAGAACTGGGGCCCCCTCTGACAGGGGGCCCCAGTTCATGTCCCACTTTTGGAGGGAATTCTGTCGGCAGCTGGATGCCTCCGCCAGTCTGCCCTCAAGGTTCCATCCAGAGAGCAACGGCCAGACCAATCGTGTAAACCAGGATCTTGAGCGGATGCTCCGATGTCTGGCCTCCCATAACCCCTCTACCTGGAGTCAGCAGCTTACTTGGGCTGAGTATGCCCATAACTCCTTGCTGGTGTCCTCGACTGGGAGTTCCCCATTCGGTTATCAACCTCCTCTGTTTCCTTCCCAGGGTGCCAAGGCTTCAGTCCCCTTGGTCCAGGCTTTTATCCAGCGCTGCTGCCATACCTACAGGAGTTCCAGGGAGGTGTTGGTCAGGTCCGAGGGGAGTATTAAAAGAGCTGCTGACTGTGGCACCCAGGTATATCTGTGGGAAGAAGGTGTGGCTTTCCACCAAGGACCTGCCGCTGCATGTTTCAGCACATAAGCTGGCACTGAACCAGGTTCATTGGGCCATACCCTATTGTTACCCTATGCCGCTTCGGGCTGCCCCACCCTCTCTGTCGTGTCCACCCTGTCTTTCATGTTTTTCATATAAAATCTTTCTCACGTTCCCATGTGTCTGTTGGTTGCCTGTCTGGATTCATCTTTGTTAACGATGCTGCCTGTCACTTATCACGGACCTTGATTAATTCTCTGTTTGCTCGCCATTTGCCTGGTTTTGATTTCTTGACTACCTGATTCTCCTCCTCACTTTCCCCTTTGACCAGAAGCTTTACGGACTGATTATCTGTTTTTTGACTATTGCCTGGCCTGCGATTTATTCTCTCTTTTACTAGGTTGAGCCCGGCCCTGTACCTGAACCCTGAGCAACGTTTATTCTTTTATATTTTTTCTAATCTTGACAAAACACATATCATCAGAAAAGTTTGAGACTCAAGATTCCATATTTGGTGAATGTTTTATGATAGAAGTGTTCTTGTGACAGAAATGCATTAATTTGTTACAGAAGAACACATAAACAAAAAATGTTTATGGAATGTGGGTGACGCCGGTGGCCATTTTTGGTATAGCGCCAAACAATCATTTACATTTAGAACTTCTTTAGACATATGGCATTGATATTATAGCAATTTTGAAGTAAAAAATATTTTGTAAAATATATATTTTATATATTAACAGCAACCGTAATGCCAAAAGCAGATTTTAAATAGGGCTGGGCATTGATACAAATGTCCTGATTCGATTTGATTCCAATCTCAATTCGATTTGATTCAATAAATACATTTTCCTACTGCAAAAATGTAATAAATAAAAATGTTAGTGTTTTTGACCCATGCAACACTTTATTGTAATAAGGTTATGACACAAAACATTTAGATACCAGTGAAATTTTACAATTCTCGATTACAATTTCGAAACCACAGCTTAAACTACTATCTGACATGGCGTAATTAGCGGGTGGAACATGTCCCCACCACTTTTTACCAGCGTCAATATTGCCCCCACCACTTTTTGAAACATCTCGCAGTACTGATGTAGCTAATATAGAAACTCCATATCTCCATTTGATTAGCAGTTAGTTTATGTTAAATGAAAGGCGATCTGGCACTGGAATGGGTTGTTTTTGAAATTATGTGCATTGCCGCAATCACAAACAGTTCTATAAATTAAGCTCAATGTACTATTAAGATTGATTTCTGGACATTGTAATTTTACTTTTTGAGCATTTTATTATTGTACATTTCAGATATAACCAGCAACCCCCAAACTACAAGCAAAAGCACAGATAAAATACAATAGAACAAATATACAAATGAAATAAACAGTGCTTTTCAGGTTTTACAGGTAGATCTAACAGTATTTTTCAGGTAGGCCCACAGAAATTGAATAAAGTAATTAAATGCAATATAAAACTACATAGTCTGTATAAATTAAATATAGATTAATACTTTTTAAAGTTACAAAAGTTATTCAGTTAAGAGGAGTGAGTGATTTTTTTCTTTGTCTTTTGTTGTTTGATTAACATTAAAATGTAAACACAGATGTTAGCAGGAATATTAGGCTATTGTCACTTTAAGACATACTGCACAGATACTGTACATATGCGTTGTCTTTCTCGACTGTTTACATTCACTTAAGACATAAATGACACTTGCCAAGACGGGCAATTTGGTCAATATATGAATTTGTCCGTTTATGCGCAAGAAGACGATAAGGAGAACTCAATTTGTAATTCGGGCGATGTCTGAGAACAAAGCGACTTCCTGGCCACGGATGCGTCCGGCTGTCACAGTACAAAATTTCTTTTTTTTTTTTTTTTTAAGTCTTCTTGGATTTTAATATTGGCAAGACTACTTGCAAATGTAACCGGTCCTACTCAACCTACTTCAAGGGGATTCGAACCAGGGTTTCCTGCGTGGGAGGCGAGTTTACTAATAACAACACTAAAGACCACAGCTGCTAGCGTCAGTCGCTAGCGCCCTCCTTGAGGCCAGAGGAGTGAGGTTTACACACACAGCTCTTACTGGCCTACGTCTGTTTCACTCACCCCCTAAACCTCACTCCCATCCAGGTCACAGAACCAAATGTAACCTGTCCTACTCCACCCGGTCCGAAGAGACTCAAACCGGCATCTCCGGCGTGGGAGGCAGAGATGCTAACCAGGACGCTAAAGAGCGCAGTCACTAGTAAGGTTTAAATGCAGAGCACTTACTTGCCTACAGTACGTCTGTTACACAAATTATAAACTTTCACGACAATGCAGCATTGTCCTGATTGGGACTGTCCGGAACGACTGTTCGGACCAGCATCTGTCACATTAAGCACTGAATGAATGACATGCTCCCTGTTGTAACATTGGGCAAGGTAAATAAGAGGATGACATCTAGTGGAGAAGACTAGTAATAAGATTCACATTAATCAGATATTACGTTCAATGTTTGTGAAAAATAAATATAAGAAAAAAATCGATTCATGGCTTTTGAGAATCAATATTGAACTGACCCTGTTTAAAAACAAAAACAAAACAAAAAACAATGAATTGAAAAATCTTCTCTTTTTTTTTCCAGCCCTAATTAAAAAAACAATTGAAATTCCATTACCTTTTCAGATCGACAGTAGTGACATTGAACACGACTCCTTTAAGCCACAGGACCATAAAAAGCCTTTGAGAGAAAGGGCAGTTTCCGATACTTTCACCATCACTGCCAGCCTGAGGAACACAAATCAAACTCAATGCATTCACATCATATACAGTAAGATATATGAATAAGATAATTATGACACATATCAAAGTACAATAGTAATGTACCAGTATTTTTGCAGGCAGGATTTTTTTTTTTAAACACTCAAGATGAAAAAAATAAAAAATGGAACAACCATATAACAAACATTACTGCTTATATACGTAAGTAGTTCTTCCTAAAACTTTCTAGAACTGTTTAGTACTTTCTATAATGGTTGAGAACTTTCTGGAACTTTCTATGACTGTTGAGAACTTTCTGGAATGTTCTAGAACTGTTACAAATGCAAATTATTAGATGGTACCAGTTTCTTGGAGCAAAAATCAAAGGAAGAAAAGAGCGAATAGTGGAAATTTCCATAGAACTCACAAAATTATTTAAGAATTAAAATGATTCTTCCATTATTTTGTGAATTATATGGAAATTTCCATGGTCCTTTCTTCCTTTGATTTCTGCTCCAAGAAATAGGTACCATCCAAAAAATTAGCATTTTGAGTGGCATTCTGCACTTTTCTTCTAGTGAAGATTGTAAAATAAATGCAATTGTGTGTGTGTGTGTGTGTGTGTGTGTGTGTACACTGAATATATTGCATACATTTTTGCATTGATGATTTATGACAAGGTAATCATTGCACATTGTCAGTAGTTTAATAATCTAACATTTGACATTTGCCCTAATAACAATGACATGTTTTATTTCATTATTACATTTATTAAACCCAGATAATGCATGAGCGTGTCATTAAGGCAAATGTGAGATTATTAAACCCATGAAAGTCATTCACCATTCAGTGCATGATTTGTATTCTTCAAAACAGTACGCAATACAAAGAACCAATGGGATTCGGTGCTGATTTTCCATATCTGAAATTAGAAGATCAAGCTACCCAATAGCGTCCTTAAACTGGGCCAGTAACCTGAGCCGGTCATCAGATCTACGGTTGAGCTGAATTATACATGGAAATTCCATTACCTGCCCCATTAGCCCACAGCAAAGGGGTTTTGGGTCATACTGTACCTGTCAACAGAACTTAGTTAGACATCATACTCGCCACCTAAATTAATGTGTTTATCACTTGCTAGGATAAAATGCACAGAGGTTAGTTTTCAAGCACCCGTCTGAGTTAAACAGTTAAAGCTTGATTGGCTCAGATCGAATGTCCAACTTATTGCTGATGTTACACTTCACACACAGAGACATTTACTGTATGCGACATGAAAGTTTTTTTCAATCTGACATTAATCAACCCAACTTTATACTTTCCCACGGGATCAAAGATATTCAGAGCAAGGACTAAATATAAATGTACTATTAAACATAGTTATTTACATTAAACTGCTCTTAGCATATGTTTTATGACTCTCTGTGTGGATTTCTGAGTTGTCCTTGTCCTCTTGAAAAATGCATTCCTTATTGGCATCTTTAGTGCCACGAAGAACCTCCATTTCAAGGTTCTTCACACTTCATTTTAAGATTCTTTTAAGATCTGTTCTCTAAAAGTTCTTTGAGTGACCCAAAATGGCTCTTCTCATGTGAAAACTTTTTGGAATCTGTATGTGTCCATAGTTAAAGCTGGTCACAGGACATTTCAATGCTGTTTCTATGGTGTTAGAGTGCTTTTTGTATGTTGCTATGTGTTTGCAAGAATGTTCTAGGTGGTTACCTGCTGGCTCAATTTAAAGAGAACTTCTAAATCTCTGTGACCAGTGCCATAGTAAGTCTGATTACTTAGTAAAGTACAGGACACATCTTTATAAGAAGACACGTGATTTGAGGAATCATTGACGTCTGTATCACAGTATGTGAAAGTTTAATACTAAGAGTTCAAATCACTAGACAAATAAGCAACTTGGCAAACACTAATAAGGACATATATCAACAATCAGCAACTCTCAAGCAGTAAACACATGCCAACAATGTTTTTCTGTCTCTATTAGCTCTATTTATAACTTTGACTCATGCAATGACTCCACATGGAAGAAATACAGTATCTGACCGTTATTTGAATTATGAAGCTGCTAATGTTTTAAATGTCTTTATCAACACTATTCTTTTCACCCTTTCAGCAATTCCTGCTGTTAACATGTCCTCTAAACGTCACCACATCTGCAAAACTTAATGCAAAACAAACCACAGTAAGCAGAAGAAGTTTCCTTCAGCCCTTTAGAGGAATTAGAGCATGAGGTGTTGATAGAGAGGAAGAAATAATTCAAGAAGAACCCAGAGTTTCTGCTTTGAAATGCTACCTGCCCCCTTTTGAGTCCTGTCCTGGGCCAAACGCCCATCTTAACCTCAGCCGTTGCCAACAAACTTGTCGGAATGCTTACAACTTGTTTTCAAAAGTAATGATTCCTGACTGCTGACTATTGATTAAGTGTACAAAACACAGTAACAGAGCTCATTACAGATCATAAAGCTTATCTTCATGCTTACCTTCACAAAAAGCTCAATATCAGGATCTTTGTCCTCCTCATTTGAGGTCATATCGCTTAAACTCACTCAGATTCAGAGGCTGACAGAGAATTGTAAATGTGTAACGTCCTTTTCATTGGATGCCAGTTTGCTTTCAGGAAAGAGTCTTATATGTGTCCAGCAGGGTGTTGTGATGGTCTCTGCGCTGCAACAAGTTGGTGGCCGTGCTGTCGTTGTTTTGATTTGGTCCCTGCGGTCAGCTGTCAGTGAGAGCCGCTCGAACTGTCACAGGAGGGACAAAAATAGCCTCCACGCGGCGCAGGAGCAAAAGGGAGGAGTTCAGTGTCACCTACACCATCATCCGTTCCCAAACTCACTGTAGCTCGGGTCCTTTATAGAAATATGATGAATCATATTTCACACCTTCCAGTCACAGAATACTGACCTCTCGCAACGCTGGTGTGAAAATCCAAACAGGGCTTAGGAATGACTCAAGGGTCATTCTGTCAAATCAACCAAATTTCACAAATTTATAACTTTTAATAAGATTTTTTTCTGATGAAAGCCAAAATATTAAATAGCATGGTTGGATATTTGCCTAGTAATAAACTATTTTGTAGAGGGGAGGAGGGGGTTAAAATGACTATTTTCATGTGATTTGACACCAAATTACAGGCGGAAGAAAATGACTTTAGAAAGATGGCAGCATCATTTTTTTTTATTATTATCATCATCTATTATTAAAATCTGTAGACTTTAGAAATCCTTGTTGCATTATATGCCAATGGTGACGTTTGGAAAATGGGACAGCACTTTTTCCCCAAATTTGTATGCCTGTAACTCGAGAAGTAAAGATATCTTTTAGATGTTCTTCTGGAATCTGTATTTTTGTGGCCCTGTGAGGTTCAATTCCAAAGATATGGGGATCTCAATGTGGTTCAATGAATAATTGTCACAATGTCCCAAACAGTGTCCCAAATATATATATATAAAAAAATCCCATACCTAAAATACACATTTTAGTACATACTTTGAAAACCACTTTATAGTAGTGATCATAAACAGCTTAATGGCCCTCCTTCACAAAACCTTCATACAACTTCACAGTTTTATCATTGATAGAATATAAAATAATGAAATACAAGCATTTCAGTGAAATATAATTTATGACAATGTGTCAAACCTTTAAAAAAAACAAAAACAAAACAACAACCCACGGTAACAGTTTAAAAGTAGCCCAGGTTGTGTGGGAAAACCACAGACTTGGCAAACCTGCCACTGTTTGCGATGACACTGAATGACCCTCTAATATTCCAGCACTTTTAAGTCTTTCTCCACTCTAGGATCAGTTTTTACTCAATGTATTTGAATCAACTGGTGTTTAGGTGACAAACAATGCAATGGCATTCTGGGATTTTTTAATGTGGCATTAGTGTCCTAATACTTTTTAAGGGGTCACTGTCTGTCAGACCCCAGTAATGCTCATAATCAGCTGGCGGTTCTTAACGGATGGCGTTCAGTGTTGGTGGGTTATGGGTAAGACATTCCAGTAAGTTCTCTCTAAATATAGAGCCGTAACCTCCCTGAACACTCATTTACACATGATTACTGACCTCAGCACTGTACAATAACAGTCACACACTAAACTGTTGCACCAACTAACCAGATAAGTATTTGTGGTACGTCATATTAGACTACGCACATTATAAAATTCAGTTACACTTTATTTTAAGGTGTCATATTACAGTGTAATTACACATTTAAGTACTGAGTAATAATAATTAACTACATGTACTTAGTATAGGGTAAGAGTTAGGATGAGGGTTTGGTTTAGTCAAGTCAAGTCACCTTTATTTATATTTTTATATTTACAATGCAGAGAAGCTGCACAGTGTTAAACAGGAAAATAATGCAACAGAATTTGATTCAGCTGGATTTCAAATGATCATATAGTATCAGTGTGAGCTGATATATAATAATAATTAAAATTGTGTCCACAACTGAACAAGCCAAAGCCGACAGAGGCGGCGATGGCAAGGAACCTGAATTAAAACATAATTTTTAATTATTGGACCACAAGAAGTAACCTAGAATACTGTGTAACACTCGATGGCTGCTCTGCCAAGCCCTTGCCATCAGTTAAAACCTGGGTGTGCTCTTTGATACCAATCTTTCATTTGAAAGCCACGTTTCTAGCATCTGTAAAACTGCATTCTACCATCTTAAAAATATATCTAAATTACGGCACATGCTCGATGCAAAATGCTGAACAGTTTGTTCATGCTTTCATGACCTCAAGGCTAGATTATTGTAATGCTCTACTGGGTAGTTGCCCTGCTCTCTTAATAAACAAACTCGAGCTGTCCAAAACGCAGTAGCTCGAGTTCTTAGAAGTATTTGAGCGAGCTCTTAACACATTATACTCCATCACATCTATTGCGGTCTCAAAATTCTGGCCAGTTAATAATACCTAGAATATCAAAATTAACTGCAGGCGGTCGATTTAGCACCTTAACTCTGGTCTTCCTAGCATTGTTCGGGAAGCAGACACACGTTTCAATATAGACTAAAAACACATCTCTTTTCTATGGCATACACACAGAACATTTTCAATTTCTATCATTCATATCAGTTAAAGGATTGTTTAGGCTGCATTAACTAGGTCAGCCGGAACCGGGAACACCTTATGTAATCATTACATCATAAGAAGAATGGCATCTACACTAATATTAATCTCTCTGTTTATCCCGAGGTTTACTGTAGTCAGCCGTATCCGGGCCGTATCCAGATCAGATGGTGGACCTGTGATGCATGACCAACAAAGTGAAAGTGACCCTGAAATGTAGGGGTGGGCGATATCTCGAGATATTTTTTAAACACGATATGGATTTTGACATATCGTATATATCGATATATTGTTTATATTTAATTCTTGTTCCGCCACTTTGCTTGTTTGCCTTCTCTGTGCTGTGCTAGCCCCCGCTCACTCTGGACGAGCCTCCTTGCTTTTGTTCCCCCTCCCCTCGCGTGTTGTCTCATTGAACATGGCGGCGTTCACAATCAGCCCGGAGGCGACAGAACTCGTCTTAAAAAAAGGACAACTGGCTCCATTATATGGAGATACTTTGGTTTTAAGGTGTCGGACGAACAGCAGACAGATGTCTACTGCCGTGAATGCCGAAAGTTGGTGCCAACCAAAGCTAGCACCAAAAACCTTTTCTACCATTTACAGACGAGGCACAAGCTCGCATACGAGGAGTGCACCAGACTAAAGGACGCAACATACTCCGCAAGAACGAAGAAATTTGTTCGTTTTCTCGAGGTGGCAAGAACAAGAACAAAGTTCGTTCTGGCCAGGACATTACATACTTCACGAGAACAGCAGGTGCCGAACATCTCCGTTTCTCCATTAAACCCCGCCCACTTTAAATCTCTGAGAGTTCTCGGACACCCACAAGAAAAAAGTTCTGCTCAGAAGATGTTTCGAGAAAGAGCTGCGAGAACTCCCAAACCAGGGCTCCGAGAACAAAATGACGTCATTTTCTTCTCAGAGCCCTGGGAACAGGAACTTTTTTCTCAGTTCTTGCGGAGTATGTTGCGGCCTTAAGGATCCCGGCCACTAAACCCACTAGCTTTTTCTTTTATTTTACAGTTAAATTATTATTATTTATGTAATCAGGGATTTTTTTTATCTTAAAATATCGCAGAAGCACTTTGTTCCTATATGCACTGCCTACCTCGAGTTGAGTTGTTTTATTTTTGAATGAAAAGAAGGCAATAGGTATTATTTCTTCCTTTATTTTATTGTTAAATTATTATTTTTGTATACAGGGATTTTTTTTTTTTTAATGTTGCAAATGCACTTTGTTCCTACATTTGCACTTCAATAAAAAAAGACTGTGGTATTTGGCATATTTGTTTTTGCAGTAGTTTTGGGGGGGTTATTTTTCCTGTAAAGATATCAAGATATATATCGTATATCGAGATATAGAAAAATATATCGAGATATATTTTTTGCTCCATATCGCCCAGCCCTACTGAAATGTCTACAGAGAACCTGTCAATTAAACTCCCCCTGTAAATGACGCATCCTCATTAAACCCGTTTCCAGTGTGACAACTCCAATCTTTCGAAAAATCTTATGATTATCTATTTATCTAATATGACTTCTGAACTGTAATGTTGCCAGAATCCTAATCATACACTGTTTGTTCGTCGGCCAGAGGAGAACTGGCACCCCCGACTGAGCCTGGTTTCTCCCAAGGTTTTTTCTCCATTCTGGCCCTGAAGGAGTTTTTGTTCCTTGCCTTTGGCTTTTGGCTTGCTCGGTTGGGGACACTTAAATTTCAACTATATTACCGTTCTGCCCGCATTGACACTATATGAGAATTGAACTGAGCTGGTTCACATCACTGTTTTCACCAGAGCGGCTGTCCAGCTGAATCAAATTCTGTTGCATTATTTTCCTGTTAACACTGTGAAGCTGCTTTGAAACAATTGGCATTGTAAAAAGCGCTATATAAATAAAAGTGAATTGACTTGACGGAACCAAAACTCCAGAGTGACAGGATGGAGAAAAAAAAACCATGGGCTCAGTTCTCCTCTGGCCAATGAACAAAGTGTATGATTATGATTCTGGCAACATTACAGGTCAGAAGTCATATTAGATCGGTTTAGGGCTAATTGCATGTAATTATGCATAATTTATAGTTATTACTACAGTAACGTGTAACATCGACACTGTAAAATAAAGTGTTACCTACAATTCTAATAAGACTATACATACACACTACAAAAGTTTGGGGTCAGTAATGTTTTTTAAAGAAATTAATACTTTTATTCAGAAAGGATGCATTAACTTGATCAAAGGTGACAATAAAAGACATTTATAATGTTACAATTATGTAAGTGAGGATGCAAAAATAAACTTTGACATATTATACTCAAAAATGTATAAGAATTTGGGACCAAAATTATTCAGGCACTTTGACCCAACCATGTTTTGCTGAAGAGTTTTTTCTTGAATTGCTAATGCGACCTTTTACACCACAGACTGAACAAAATGAAGCATTGCTTGGTCATTGGTTGCTCTAAATTGGTATTAACTAATTGTGTACTTAAATTTAACAGCTGACAGCTGATTGGTTGATTGTAATCCATCAAAGATATCTGACATTATCCAGATGAATTTGTTCCGACACAGTTTAACTCTGAGTTCTTGTCATATAGTGAATAAACTGTGATAATATTAGGAAATGTTGAAGGTGTTTGAAAATATTTTGGTTTGACTGTATTAAATTCAGCTTTGCATCACGGGAATAAATTATATTTTAAAATATACTCAAATAGAAAACAGTTCTTTTAAACTGTAATAATATTTCACAGTATTCAAATTTTTACTGTATGTTTGATCAAATAAATGCAAATAAAACCCCCACACCTGTTTATATACAGTATATAGGGCGACAGTGCATTGCTAATAATTATTGCTCTTAATCTGCCAATAGGCAAGTATCAGGTGATTAATGAACGCCAATACATAACCTTGATATATCAACTGATTGTCTTCATAACTGTGTCATGATATATACAGACAGTGAGTACAGTAACCTGTAGTTGTACAATAACATGAAGTGAGACCTCTAGTGGCCGTTTGACATCTAAAAAAGAACTGCACCTGATCACCATAACAGTCATACTAAAAAACAAACACTCTTTAAATATCTGAAATAGATATTTTATTTGATTTTGATGACAAATGTCATGTCATTTTTGAGTGAGAAAAGATTCCATTTAGTTTTTGCTTTGCATAGATTTACAAAGATTCAGAAAGCTCTGAACATACAAACATTTGACAGCCAAACACAGCACAAGCAAGGATGATTTCCTTTGTTTCAGTAACCTTCTTTTTCAGTAACTAAAAACTGATGCACAATAATTTTGACCATTGCTAAATGTACAGACAAAACTGCAAGAAATACTTTTATGAAATGACAATCCATGGATAAAAAGCCATGGGAAAAACTCAAAAAAAAAAAAAAATGTGTGCAGCTTTTCAATGTCATTTTAAGACTGTAAAAAAACAACAATAAAAAAAAAAAAACAATATCCTTTTGCCATTTTCCACTAAAATGAGCAACACCATTAATAAAAAGAAACAACTAACTAAATAGGAACAATAAAATCTCTTAAATAAACTCACTCATTTTTAAGCACGACTAATGCAGCAGCAGATTCCCTTCCCCCAAATCTGAACACACAGATTATAGTGCAACAAGCAAAAATATCAAGCATTACAAGTGTATTTACACATACAAGAACCTCTCAGAAAGATTCAACAACACTCAAAATCATTCTACTTCACAAGAAACATTCAATTTTCAGGTAAAAAGCCCTCTTAAACCCTACAAAAATATTCCTCACTAGGGATTCATGAAGAAATGTGAGATTGATTATTCCTTTATAGACAGAACAACACTGAGACCTAGTTGCATTTGATATAAATGTGTCTCTTTTGCAAAGAAAAAAAGACCAAGCAACCTCTAAAAAAAAAGGACAGAAATAAATAAATATTCAAATTGCGTTGGTTGTGTATTCCCTGGCATGAGAAAACAAATGTAACATGACTTAATAAATAGTTTCACTACAGGCAAAATCTGTACGGGCATTTTCAAGTAACCTCAGTATCCCTTACAGAGACAGTTCACCCAAAAATGAAAATTCTGTCATCATTTACTCTCCCTTATGTTGTTCTAAACCTGTATGAATTTCTGTTAAAAGAAGATATTTTGAAGAACGATGATAACCAGACAGTTGCACCCATTGACCATTTTTCCTACTTCGGCTACCGCCGACTTTCTAGTTACCAACATTCTTCAAAATATCTTCTTTTGTGTTCAACAGAAGAAACTCATACAGATTAGGGGGAAATTTGATCGTGAGCGTAGTTGATGATGACATTAAATGATGACAATATATACATTTTTGGGTGAAGTAAAAGCATGGTGAGCGTAAGTAGATCACAGAAACCATTGCATTCCACTCTATGACCTGCGGCTTACCATGCTTTTAGGAAGTGCACATCAGTTCAAGAGTATAAACGTGGCGTACCTCAGTAACCTGACTGGTAACATATAATATGCATAGTTATAAAGCTAAATTTATATGCTTGCTAAATAGCATTATTGGAAGTTGCACAAATGAATCATTCTGAAATCTGTGTTATACCTGACGACAGCATGCTTGTGCGTGAGGTTAGGAACTTATCTAACACATTACATTTTTATTTATTTTTTGTCCAGAGATGACATAACCTGTTTAAGACAAAGCACTTAACATTTTAAAACTAAAGTATATCTAGCTCAGCAGCTGAGGTTAAAGACCTGCTTCGTCATGTTGTTTAGAACTAATGATGACTAAACCTTATTGTGCCTACAGTGTGTTTTACTGGTTCTACAATAGTTACACTTCACCCTTACAGTTTCAAATATGATTGTCATCTCTGCACCATTTCAGCATTAAAAGGAGCCGTTCACTTTCAAAATGAAAATGCAGTCATTTACTCACCCTCATGTTTTGCCAAACCTGTCTTGACTTTCTCCATGTGTGGGTGAACTACTCCTTTAACATTTTGCATGTGTCCAATAACACTTCATTCAAGTAAAGGTTCATCATCACCATCGTCATCTAACTCCAAGCGGGCGAATGGTCGTGGGGACGAGGCATCTCTGTTCTTCATCAGCCTGAATAGGCAGGTGAAGGTGGTCAGGATTATTAACACACCAATGACGATGCCCACCGCTAAAGCTAGCTCTCCGCACTGCTCGTTAACTAGCGCACAGCGCACGTGAGCAAAGCTGCCGTTGTTGGGCTCCGGAGCGATTCCGATGAGGTGGCACATGAGCGGGTAGAGATCCACGCTGTTAAAGCTTGACATCTTGTAGCCTTTACGGAACGCAGGCCCATGGGCGGCCAGGAAGGGGTGCATGCTGGGAAGGTTATTGTCATAGCCATGATCGCCCACTGCAAAAGACAAGAAACAGATGAAAAACACTTAAAGTGTTCCCCTATTATGCCTTTTCAGATATTACCTTTAATCTAGTGTGTAATATTGCAGTTTTCAGTGCCTGAAACAAGTAATCAGTAATTGCAGTTGTACTTCCTGCATTAACCTATGTAGGTTTGTAACAAATTTGCATAATGCAGCTCATGTGCAGAGTGAAAAAAGCTATGGCGGAACCTAAACCTAGCAGTTCTATCATTAAATCAATATTTGCAATTTTTTTGTATTCTGAAGACATGGTTGGGATTAATAATTTTTGCCAGTGTTTGCACCATAAGAATATGAATAAATACAGAATCTCTGTTTCCATTTCAAACTTGTTATTGATTTGAATTTATATTGTTTGTATTGCGCTGTTTTTCATTTAAACATTACCTGCACTTTTACAGAAGAAAAATATTTCTGCAACTTTTCCATTTCTGACAGGGCTAGTGTTTGGATTTGTACTGTTTTTTTATTTTTTTAATGTAATTTGTATATTATAGGAGCCTATTGATGATGGGTGTTTTACTTTAGATCAATGTTTGTTTTTCTGAGGCTCTCAAGAAAGCATGGAGCTCTCACTTGTAGCCAAAAAAAATATTGTCATTGATATTGTTTGTCCCAGTCTGCCCCAGGGTCAGCTCCAGCCCCTGACTCCGCTCCTGTGTTGGCACCAGACCGAGTCTGCCCCAGTGTCAGCTCCAGCCCCTGACTCTGCTCCTGTGTTGGCTCCAGCCCGAGTCTGCCCCAGCGTCAGCTCCAGCCCCTGACTCTGCTCCTGTGTTGGCTCCAGCCCGAGTCTGCCCCAGCGTCAGCCCCAGCCCCTGACTCCGCTCCTGTGTTGGCTCCAGCCCGAGTCTGCCCCAGCGTCAGCTCCAGCCCCTGACTCTGCTCCTGTGTTGGCTCCAGTCCGAGTCTGCCCCAGTGTCAGCTCCAGCCCCTGACTCCACTCCTGTGTTGGCTCCAGCCAGCGTCTGCCCCAGTGTCAGCTCCAGCCCCTGACTCCGCTCCTTTGTTGTCTCCAGTCCGAGTCTGCCCCAGTGTCAGCTCCAGCCTGACTCCACTCCTGTGTTGGCTCCAGCCCGAGTCTGCCCCAGCATCAGCTCCAGCCCGACTCCGCTCCTGTGTTGGCTCCAGCCCGCGTCTGCCCCAGTGTCAGCTCCAGCCCCTGACTCCACTCCTGTGTTGGCTCCAGCCAGCGTCTGCCCCAGTGTCAGCTCCAGCCCCTGACTCCGCTCCTTTGTTGTCTCCAGTCCGAGTCTGCCCCAGTGTCAGCTCCAGCCCCTGACTCCGCTCATGTGTTGGCTCCAGCCCGAGTCTGCCCCAGCGTCAGCTCCAGCCCGACTCCGCTCCTGTGTTGGCTCCAGCCCGCGTCTGCCCCAGTGTCAGCTCCAGCCCCTGACTCCGCTCCTGTGTTGGCTCCAGTCCGAGTCTGCCCCAGTGTCAGCTCCAGCCTGACTCCACTCCTGTGTTGGCTCCAGCCCGAGTCTGCCCCAGCATCAGCTCCAGCCTGAGTTTCTTGGTTAGTTTTCCAGTTTGTTAATAAGTTCAGTTCTTCTCTTTTCCCAGCCTGGTTGTTTACTAGGTTACTGATTGATCAGAGTATTCTGATCAGGTTTGTCTTGTTAGTCTCTCCCTTTGTTTGCTCTGTGCATTTAATCTTAAATTTCAGTTAGTTCCTTGTTCCTGGATTTTTTTTGTCACAAGTGTTTAGTTGGTTGTGTTTGATTTCCCTATGTATTCCTGTAAGTTTCTAATTAAACACTGTTCCTGAATTTCCCTTGTCTTAGAGAGCCACACTATATTGCAAAATGTTTTGGGACATCTGCCTTCATGTGCACATGAACTTTAATGACATCCCATTCTTAATCCTTAGGGTTTAATATGGACTTGGCCTACCCTTTGCATAACTGCTTCAACTCTTCTAGAAGGCTTTCAACAAGGTTTAGGATTGTTTATGGGAATATTTGTCCATTCTTCTCACATTTGTGAGGTCAGGCACTGATGTTTGACGAGAAGGCATGGCTCGCAGTCTCCGCTCTAATTCATCCCAAAGGTGTTCTGCCGGGTTGAGTTCACGACTCCACACCAAACTCACTCATCCATGTCTTTGTGGGCCTTGCTTTGTGCACTGGTGCACAGCAATGCTGGAACATCCCCAAACTGTTCCCACAAAGTTGGGAGCATGAAATTGTCTAAAATGTCTAGGTATGCTGAAGCATTAAGAGTTCCTTTCACTGGAACTAAGGGACCAAGCCCAACCCCTGAATGCTTTGCATTGCACTTGGTGATGTAAGGCTTGGATGCAGCTGCTCGGCCATGGAAACCCATTCCATAAAGCTCTCCACACACTGTTCTTGAGCTAATCTGAAGGCCACACGAAGTTTGGAGGTCTGCAGCTATGACTGCAGAATGTTGGCGACTTCTGTGCACTGTGCGCCTCAGCATGCGCTGACCCTGCTCTCTGATTTTATGTGGCCGAACTGCTGTTGTCCCCAATTGCTTCAACTTTGTAATAATACCACTAACAGTTGACCGTGGAATATTTAGTAGTTAGGAAATTTCAGGAATGGACTTATTGCACCCATTCTTTCACAAATGTTTGTAGAAGCAGTCTGCATGCCTAGGTGCTTGATTTTATACACATTTGGCTATGAAAGTGATTGGAACACCTGAATTTAATTGATTTAGAGGGGTGTCCCAATACTTTTGGCAATATAGGTGTATCTACTACCGCCAAGACCTCCAAAACAAAATTAGCAACCTTTAAAATAGCACAATAGGGTGTCAACGCAAATGCAAATTTCCACAATAACAATGGAATAGTGATGCTTGCCTTACAGTGGATGCTTGCAAATACCTAAATGTTTTATTATTTAAAAAATGAAATACTAAATATTATAAACATGGACATATTAACCAAAATAAAATTTCAAGGCACATATAACCTTAAAAATTACTCATCGCTTTTAAGGAACACTTACGTCGTGGGAGTCCGCCATGTTGAACAATTGTCCAGCCTTCATCTGCCACCAAAATGATTGGCTGAATCCTTTCATTGTTTTTATAGTGCAGCCTGTCAGGAATATCGTTCTTCAGGTACACATGCATGTGTTTGTGACAGATGGACAGGTTTTTGTATACGGTGGCAATATCTGTGAATAAAAGAAACAAATAAATTGAGGGAAAATATAGATATACAGACATTTGATGATGATGATGATGATGATGATGATTGATGATGATGATGATGATGATGATGATGATGATGATGATGATGATGATGATGATGATAGATAGATAGATAGATAGATAGATAGATAGATAGATAGATAGATAGATAGATAGAAGCAAGGAATATATATATATATATATATATACTGTATATATAACAGTTCATGGTGTCAGGCAAACTATTTTAATTAAAAGATTATTTAAGTGGAGTATCCATGACATATATTACCTTCCAATGGAATGATGGCAGCCACAGGAGTGAGATCCACTACTTTATAGCTGCTCGGACTGATGCAGCCATCCAGTTTAATAAGACGCTCTTGAGAACACTGGGCCATACCATGATCACTTGTGATGACAATGTTTATTTTCCCCCATAATCCTGTTTTGTTGAGCTGCTCCATCAGGAAACCTATGTGACTATCCACCTCCTTCAAAACCTTGGCCATCTCTGTGGTGTTCTCCGGGCCATACTTGTGGCCGCTCCAGTCGGGTTCTTCCCAGTACAGAGTGGCAAACTTAACAGTTCTGTCATTCGTCATCCACTGTGTGAGGTTTCCCAGCCGTTCTTGGAAGGTCACCTTTGAGTCGTACTCAAATTTGTATATTAATGTGTGGTTATGAATATTCACATCTGTTCCTGGCCACATAGCAGATGCTGCCCTGTAGCCATTCCTCTCCACAGACACCCAGATGGGAGTGGCTTCGTCCCACCAGAAAGGGTCACTGTCATTTTTAATAGAGAAATGCTTTTTAGACACTGGGTCAAACATAATACTGGCAAGCATCCCATGACTCTCCGCGTACAGCCCTGTGACGAGACTGTAATGATTGGGAAAGGTTTTCGTCGTAAACACATTGGTTAGCTCACTTACAAGTACACCATCGGAGAAGAACTTTTCGAGATTTGGAAAGGAGTATTTGTTTAGGTAGTCTGCTCGAAAGCCATCAAAAGAGACCAGGAGGAGTGCCGGCACGTCGTTGCCAGACTCTAGAGCCGGCACAGACAGGGTTAATCCACTACAGACGATGAGAGCATACAGATAACCGCTGATTTGCATCCTGTGGCAGGGAATGTGGAAGTCACTTTCTTCACTGTGAATATACAAAAGCAAGTTAGAACAGACAGACTACCTTTTGTTAAAGTTAAAGTCTTATAATGTAATACTTTTTTACCCACAAGCCCTCCCTCCAACAGACGCTCTTTTCAGCAGTCTACAATAATTAACTTGTGACTGTTACAAACCATTACCAACCCATCCTGAATTTTACTGACTGAACATATATATCGCATCCAACACTTGCACAAAACTCAAGTGTTTTCAACAGCAGTTTTCGAATTATTTTAAAATGTGAAATATTTTAAATATTGTAATTCATGTCATACCATAGGACTATTTAACTAAACACTGAAGATTAGGTGAGGCTATCAGATTATACTCAAGTTAATATACTCAGTTGATTACAAACTTATGGCGATGACAGTGTTGAAATAATGTAGAATGTTAGGGTTAGTAATAAGGCTGCTAATCAATAAAATTGACTAAATTGATAAGGAAAATAATTTAACAATGATTAATTGCACATACGTAGTCTTTATAGATACATTCAATATATTTGTTGCATTTAAATTGCACACTCCGTGGAGGACAACAGTTTTGTAAATAATTTATTAAAATTAATTATTTTCAAAAAAATTATTTTTAACAAAAATGTTTTGATTTTCCATAGATTATTTTTGTTTTTGATTTATTGATTAATCAAAGAAATAATCAACAGATTAATCAACTAACAAAATAATAATAAAAACTTTTTATTTTAAAACATCCAAAGTTAATCAACTAGCTTACTGTTGTGTTAAAGGCACAATATGTAATTTTTCGCCACTAGAGGTCGTTATTCAAAACAAAGGTGTAGTTTGATGATGCCTGGATTTCACAGAGCTTTTCTTCTGCCGCTGACAAGCACTTCTGCTTATGGGTGCACTGAAATTTCGGCCACCGAAAATGGCATTATTGATTTCGGGCCGAAATAAAAAAACAAAAATCTAAACCAAAAATGAATGTGACACCCACCCCTCCCAACCGCTTAGGTTTCACTCACGGTCGAGCTGTTGACGCGAGGGGCGGCGGCTTTGACGGGGCGACTCGTTCTCTTTAGCCACGGTCACTCCGCGCTCCCTTCCTAGACGCACAAGGACACCAGAGTGTGCATGCACGGGGAGAGAGAGACTATAGTCTCCTGAGGAGAGGCGCGCTTGGAATTTAACAGCAGCAGTGATGAGGCTACAAGATATTCAGGTGTGCCTCATCACCGCCGCCATTTCTCATAATTTCAGCGCCCCTCCTCTCTCACCCACACCTGTCAGGAAACGATTTCAGGGACTGGGTGGTGCTGATAATAAAGGAGAGGTGGCCGTTCCGTCACATTTTATATATATATATATATATTAGTGGTGGGCCATTATCGGCGTTAACGTGCTGCGTTAAAGTGTGACTCTTATCGGGCATTAAAAAAATATCGCCATTAATCTATTCTCAAAATTGGGTTGGGAGCTGGGTCTATACTACGCAAGCTATAATGACTTTCACCTTGATATTTTAGCGCGGATGTATTCCTAGCCAAATTGCACTGTAGGGAGCACGAACGAGTCTTCGAACCTGCGTGTATGCTGTGAAATTACCACATCAAGCGTGAACGCTGGCTTCCGAACTCGGTGCGCACTGCAGAACCGCATTTCGAGTCCTGACGAGCGTGACTGACATACTGTAAGCAGAGAGCTGTAAATCTCATTTCTGCTCATCTTCAGCGTTCTTTAGAGCATTTGCAGTACATTCGCGGCAGATAGACGCAAGTGTCATTACATACTGAAGCTTTGGTAACAAAACCAACGGTTCAAAAACAAAAATATGAAAAGTTAGGTGAACAACGCTATTCATTTTGCCACCTTCTCGCTCGCCTTTGTTGCCAAGCAACGGGGTAAACAGCTGCTGCCTTGATTAAGCAAACGCACCCCAGTTCAGACCACTCAACTCCTGGTCCAAGCTCTTGTACTCTCCAGACTGGACTACTGTAATTCTCTTCTAGCGGGCCTTCCAGCATCCACTGTTAAACCCTTGCAGCTGATCCAGAATGCAGCGGCAGAGTGGTCTTCAACGAGCGAAGAGAGCACACGCCACGCCTCTCTTCATCAGTCTTCACTGATAGCGCGCGAATCAAATTCAAGGCTCTGGTGCTCGCCTACAAAGCAACCGCAGGCTCTGCACCAGTATACCTAAACTCGCTTGCTCAGACTTACACACCCTTCAGAAGCTTGCGTTCTGCAAGTGAACGATGCCTAGTGGTGCCATCTCAAAGAGGCATGAAATCCCTCACTAGGACCTTTTCTTGGGCCGCACCTGGTGGAATGACCTCCCTGTCTCAATTCGAGCAGCCGAGTGTGTAGCCATTTTCAAAAAACCATCTCAAGACACTTCTTTTCCAGCAGCACTTGACCAATAAAGAATAGCACTTATCACTCTATTTGTTTCTGTTTGTTATTTAATTTAAAAAAATAAAAATAAAAACATGTCCTATGTGTTTTGTGTTCGATTCCGTGAGACTTGTTACAGCACTTGCATATTGTTGCCCTTGACTGGTCTTGGTTGCTTCTATTACTCTCATTTGTAAGTCGCTTTGGATAAAACGTCTGCTAAATGACTAAATGTAAATGTAATGTAAATGTAACGTAGCGCTGTTTTATCATAGAACACATTTGAGTGTGTTGACAGTTATGTTATAATGCTTCGTACGTTTGCTCGGTGGTGACTATGAGACAATTGTTGCACATTGCTGTAATATAGATCGATATTAGGCACGGTAAAACATGATACTCGCAGTAAATCAAGAGATTTAAACAATAAGACTGAGCTATATAATTATTAGTTTTCTGTCAATGAATGTATCCAAACAGTTGCTCACCTGTCTAATAAAACACATCATATATTAATGCATCTCTGGTGTTTCCATCGTTTCTAATAAAGGGTAACGCTGGTATGATATCATTGATAGCTGACGCATGGATTCGGACCCTGCCCTGGTTAAAATTGACTTAAACATCCTTGGAAATATTTAGAATAGTGTAAGTACACATGTCAACAAAACGTATAACATTGTTCTAGTGGTTTTTGGATATTTTAATCCAACAATATTACATATTGTGCCTTTAAAGTTTGTCAAACCATCACACAATCTACATTAAAACCTACTTGAAGGGCCTTTATTTCTGGTCAAGTGACTTCCCTTTTCACAATTTTCAGAAGTCGAAAGTGCTTTTAGTTGAAGAATCATATTTCAAGAATAAGAAATCAATATTTCTTTCAGCTCTGAACTCAAGGAAGTGAAGGAACTACACATGTCAATACTGGGCTGTCCAGGGGATTTTTCACTTACTAAATGTTATCGCCTATAATCTTAATAACAATTTCAATACTTTAACTTAAAAATAATAAATTATAATTAATTATAAATAAGTATATAATGAAGTATCAAATGAAGGTGTAGAACCATCTCAAGGATGATCAGAAGAAATGGACGGCACCTGAGTTAAATATATGAGTGTCACAGCAAAGGGTCAGAATACTTAGGACCATGTGATATTTCAGTTTTTCTTTTTTTAATAAATCTGCAAAAACAAATCTGTGTTTTTCTGTGCTGTGTGTACATTAATGAGAAAAAAATAACTTAAAGGATTTTAGAAAATGGCTGCAATATAACAATGAGTGAACATTTTAAGGGTGTCTGAATACTTTCCGTAACCACTGTAACGTTACATATACATATACATATACATATACATATACATATATATATATATATATATATATAAACAAGGAAGTGATACAGGAAGCGCCAGAGGACAAAACATGGTTCTAAAATAAATCCTGATGTTGAGCAGGTGCATAACAATACAGAGTCCTGGATCACACTTACTGGATCTGAGTAATAATCAATAGAGGCCTGATTAAAACTCATTTATAATACAACGCAATTGTTTAAAACGTAATTTCGATGGAAAATATTAAAGATAAAATACAAAAAAAGAGCAAACAACAAGCTAAAAAAAATGACAGTCTAGCACTGAATACCGTTGATCACATTAACGTTACTGATTTTGGCCGATTTTGGCCAAACTTAGCCGTCAAGGAAATCAAAAAAGCCGAAAAGGACGAAACATTAACGTACCTTTCGACTCGGGACGTTGGAAAGCGTATATTTTAACTCCAGTCACATTAAACTCTTCGGTGATGTCGAGGTGTTTCATAAAGTCAGATATGTTCTGGACTTGATGCAGTTTCTTGCGCTTCCTCAAACACAATGCCCACATGACGTCATAGCATGAATGACAGATCCAGCAGCCAATGAGAGCGAGGGACGTCCCACTGCAGGTGCTCTTCACGCTCATCGTTTTATTTTTCTTTTCTTTTCTTTTCTTTTCTTTTCTTTTCTTTTCTTTTCTTTTCTTTTCTTTTCTATTTATTTATTTATTTATTTATTTTTGTACATACGACACTGTTTTAATTGAGCACAATTAATATGAAAATAATACATCCAAGGTCAGAGTAATTAGAATAATAAATAATCTTTTTTTCTCCTCCGACAAGTAAAATACGACAAGTAAAATGTCGTATTTTTTAGCCGTTGGATAAACAAGTGAACACAATAAAACCACACTGAAATCTTAGAAGTTTGTATCTAAGCAACATTTGACTTTCAAAACAAATATAGCACTTGGTGACAACCAGCCCCAGTTGAAAAGTGAGCAGATTTCAGAACACCTTTGTGTTACTTTAGATATCACACATGCGCACTCTTTAAAAAACATCAGACAGAAATCCAAGCAGGTGTTTTGAACCGGTTTTAAGTGGTGTTCGCGTTTGTCCTACGTTGTGTTTCAGGACGCAAAAACACAGGAACATCCATTTATTTTCTGTGTATAGCTACTATGGAGCCGGACGTCCTGCTTTTGACGCACACAGTAGTCGATGAAACGTTCATGTCTGACGCGACGCGTACACCTCAAGCGATGGAATCCCGACGTCGACCAATCAGAGCACTCGTCTTATAAAAAGTGAAGCGCGACGCGTCTGTCTGAACTGACATCAGTACCCAGTGGACCAATGAAAGACCTCGTTTACGCGACGCGGCACGTTCGCGTTCATTTGCAGTAGATAGGGCTTGACTCACTCACTAAATGCGGTTTGGTGACGGAAGGTAGGTTGTTTTTCAAACATTTGTATCTCTCATATCTCCATATTAACATGAATAGGGATCACTGTGTTTGTGGCCTTCACTAGCGCTGTCATTGGAATGCAGTTCTGATTTTGTCTCTCTCTTTTTTCTTCAACATTTCCTCTGTTACTGTATTTTTAGAAATGTCGTCACGGCTGCATTCTAGCTTTTCAACCTATAAGTAAATATGGGTTTAAGTTTTTAGAGAGATCTGTGTATGAATTAAGGGTATGAACTAGATCTTTGAACTAAAATTATATTTCATGAAATGTCTTCCTAAACTAAACTACACAAATAGATCAGGTGCACTGCAGGTTATTCTTTACACCTGGTTTGGATCAAGGTACTATAGACAGAGAGAGAGAGATAATGTCATATGCACTCTGTTTTTGATGAAAAATAGAGTATTTAATAATATTTTATTAATAATACAGTATTGTTAATATTTAAAGATAAATAATTATATATACATAGCATAATCATATTATTTTTATAGCTAAATATAATTTGTTTAATATTTTATATTTATTTAAAATATTTTTCCATTTATAATGCCACTGTTATATTCTGGATTTATTTTTTTGTTGTTGAAAAATATATTTTTCTTTAATAATACTTTTGTAATAATAATATAATTAAAATGTTTTAAAAACAGTATCTTGAGTTATTTTTATATTTTAAAAAATTGTATCTGTAAAATAATTAGGAATTATATTTATAAAAATATTAAATGTGTATAAAATAAATATATATTTTAAATGTTCATATGAATTGTGAACTAGACATGTTCTTGACAGTTTTCGCGAGATTCCCTGTTGTGTGTTTTTGGCATCATGACAATGGTCAACAAATACTCAGCATGTTTTCAGTATAGTCACGCCAAAGTACAGATCTCCTTTTTGATGGACAGCATCCTGTTGCTCAGTGTTATGGTGACTTTTCCATGAATCAGGACATCGAAAAAAACACTGAACAGCGGGAAACTTTTTGTGGCCATTCCATCCATTCCATTTTCCACAGTAGACTCTCTGTTTAGTTAGCCAGCTTTTTCACCAGTTGGTCCTCCAAGCATCATGCAATTCTAATATAGTCAGTTGCATTTCTCCATGAACTCACACAGCTTTGTGGAAAGTCTGTCACTATTAAAGGACCAGAAATGCAGTGATGCCATGAAATGATAACAGCTTGTCGGCCAGATTAGGAGTTTGTTTGGTGAAGTCTGCGTGCTCTGGTTGATGGCGAGCACTAGAATCGCACAGAGATGGCGGGACTCAAGGGGTTCCCAGTTTAGCAGGCAGCTGCTGTGTCCTAGTTCCATTGCTCAACCTCAACCAAAGTAATATGGAGATTGTGTCCGATATCACATGTAAACAATCTGCTTCTATATAAGACATAGTGCATGTGAAGTATAAGCTCTTTTATGACGCAGGAAATGTGATCATTAAAACTACAGGCCTTAAATCTGGGACAAACTGTTCTGCTTGTCAAAACATTGAATTGGAACCAATCCTAAAATGACCCTTAAGACTGTCACTAGAGGTACACTGAAAAAAAAGGTATGATTTGCTTTGAAACAATTTTCACTCAGAAATTACTAGTACATTTCAAAAATAATTACAAAGAATTGCAAGTAACAATGAATTAAGAACGAAGTGTTGGAGTAGAAATATTGAAACTGTTTTCTTGTAAAATGTTCTTCAACACTTCATACTCACTATTTTTCCAATACAAATATCTAAACATTATTAAATCAAGATGCAGAAAAAATTACGATATATAAGTCTTATTTTGGAATAAAAATTTATCAAAATAAAGTGATTTTATGCCTAAACCAAGAACAAATATCTGTCAGTATGGGTAAGAAAAATAAACTTAATTTAAAGGAAAAACAAGATTGTTATTTTGCTTCTCAAGTTAAAGGGATAGTTTAAAGCGATAGTTTACCCAAAAATGAAAATTATGTCATCATCTACATCTAAGTTGTTCCAAATCTCTATGCTAACCAAAGAGTTGATGGACCCCATTGACTTCCTTAGTAATTTTATTCTGTACTATGAAAGTCAATGGGGTCCATCAACTCGGTTACGCACACTCTTCAAAATATCTTCAGAAGAATGAAACTCATTGAGGTTTGGATCAACTTAAGGGTGAGTAAATGATGACAGAGAGCCCTATTATAATGATCTAAGCACATGTCTGAAGCGCATGGCGTGTCCGAATCCACTTTTGCTAGTTTAACAAAATGGTCGGTGTGCCAGGCGCATGGTCTAAAAGGGTTGTACCTAGTTTCATGGGTGTGTTTTGGGCGTAACATGCAAAAAACCAATCAGAGTCTCATCTCCCGGGTTTTTTGAAAAGCCAGTTGCGGTTGCACCATGGCCGATTCGCTATTTACATGGCGGAATTTGCGAGCGGAGAGAACGCTTCTCCAGAGAGGAATCCTTTTATGGAATCTGCTTATTACCCTGTGTGTAATAAGCAGAGTGTACGCGTGTTGTGCACTGTGACAACGTGGCGCTGGACGTGAAAATGATAACTGCGTCAAGCTGAAACTAGCAAAAACACTTGCATCGTGCCTGGTGTAGCATCGCGCTGGATGTATGATAGGGTCCATCATTTTCATTTTTTCATTTTAATTTTCAGATTCTTCAAAAAAAAATTATGTGGGGAATCTTCTGATTATTATGAAGTGATTGCACAATATAATTGTTCAAATCCCCTGTGCAAAAAGCATAGACAAATTGTTGTCACCACAGAAATATAGTTTTGGTTCATCAATTAATACAATAAGCTGTTGTTCATTTATGCATTTCATTGTGTCAGATGATGGCAAATCTGGTTTCTTCTGTCGATTGCATGTCTGTTTCCAGAGGTGTAAAGAGTACCTGAAAACCATACTTGAGTAAACATACAGATACTTTACAGCGAAAACGACTCCATTAAAAGTCACCAAATTTCAATGCAACTTGAGTAAAAATCTTAAGAGTAACTGGTTTTAACAGCACTTACTGAGTTGTGCCATGCAAAATGTGATGAGTAATTAGGGGCCAAGCACTGAAGGTGCAAAGGCACCTATTGAAACCTATTCTTCCGTCTTCTTCCGCCACAAAGTCTATGGCAGCCCATAGAACCGTATGGTAAAAAGTTGTGAAATTTGGCACACTAATAGAGGATAGTCTGAAATGTCACCATAGCAAATTTGGAGTCTCTAACTCAATCCCTCTAGCGCCACCATCAGTCCAAAATTTGACTCATGTTTATGCTAATAACTATTGAAGAATAAGGGCTAGAAACAAAATTATTAATATTTTCCCGCCATTTTAAATTAACCGAAAAACCTACTTTTGCAAACTCTTCCTAGACGGTTTGTCCGATTTGCACAAAAATTGAACCAGATCATCTTCAGACCATGCTGACAAAAAATCTTGCAAAGCATGTTGATTCGTCAAATCGTTTACGATAAACGCACAAAATAAGTTTACATAACGATTGCGAAAACACACTTAAGGCAATATCTCCGCAACGCTTTATCACATTCAAACCAATCTTGGTACATGTCATCACAAGCATGACCTGAGGCAACATGCAGCGTTTCGGCGCAGCACCACCTACTGGTCCGGAGATACGAAAAATGGCTATTTTTGCTTCTGAACCGTTTTTTCAAAAATCATAACAGTTTTCTTGTTAGATTCAGGACGTCATGCCAAGTCGTCTGATATCCAATTCTACCATATTGGCCATTTTGGTTGACGGCCATAGTAAGGGGTAGTAAAATCCAATCAAAGTCAAGTGTCAGTCATTTTTTACCTGTTTTTTTCATACAACTGTCTATAACTCCAAAACAAAATGAGATATGTTCACCAAACTCGACACACATACAGGTCCTTCTCAAAAAATTAGCATATTGTGATAAAAGTTCATTATTTTCCATAATGTAATGATAAAAATTAAACTTTCATATATTTTAGATTCATTGCACACCAACTGAAATATTTCAGGTCTTTTATTGTTTTAATACTGGTGATTTTGGCATACAGCTCATGAAAACCCCAAATTCCTATCTCAAAAAATTAGCATGGATGTTTGGTTTGACACATCCAGCCATGCTGGCATGTCTTATCTTCTTCTTTGCGCTTGGCCCCGGTATTGCTGGTTACAGCTATATTTGCATTTGTTATCACAGATGTACGGGAGTGAGAGTACAGATATACTTGCTCAAAAATGTAGTCAAGTAGAATGTAAAAGTTGTTATCTTTGATACTCAGTCAAACTGCAAAGTAGCCAAAAAGATGCTTAAGCACAGTAGCTAATTACATTTGCTTACATACTTTACACCACTGTTGGTTTCCAGGGTATATTGAGTCATTTTCTTAGTGTCTGTTTGCTTTCTCTGATCCACAAGGATTAGTGCTTTTCATTTCTCAAGAGTCAACGATGAGTCAAGAACAAAGTTACAAGGAAGTAGATATTATGAAAGAAGACTAACTAGTAAAACAAGTGTTAGTGCACTTGTTGATATAAACTGTCCTGATTACAGAACTGCACAGGTATGTTTCTTTTACAAGACACCGGTTTGTAGATTATAAGATAGTTTAGCACATTTAAGCATGAATAGATTTCAGTATTCACTTGATGCATTTGTGTTTCTGTTATATTTCAGATCATAATCATAATTTCAACAATCTCAGGACTGAAACAGTATCTGCCAGTCTAGTTTGGAGAGCCTCTAGAAAGCTGCTAAAGAACATCAACAACAACAATTATTTTTTTATTTTATTTTTACAAAAGTGTGTGATATGAAAGTTCTCAGAAACAAAAGGTATTTGCATTTTTGCACATCCATTAACTCTGTGTATATTTTGGCTTAAAATCCAAAGATCTGAGACAATTGCTGGAGCCATGCAGGTCTCTTGAACAATTTCCAACAGTGATGTTGGTCTGCCAACTTTTCCAGTGAATGATTTTTAGTTTCCCTACAAGTGATCCTAAAGCCACCGACAATGTCACATGCAGCTGAGTCCTTAAAAAGCCCAGAAAGCCTCGCAGAATCGCAGGAGGACCACCTTTCCAGTTTGAAGGCTTTGACTGAGAAGCTGAAACTGGAGACCAAAAAGCCATCTTCCCTAGACTGGAGAGCGCAGCTGGAGGCGATGCTCACCCAGAGCCAGAGAGTCTCGGAGGCGTTAGCGGCAACGGGTAACACGGAGAAACAAAAAACATCAGGTCCTCTTAAGTGGGCGAAGTCGCCACTGGGCGCTGGTGTGATTCGTGAAGGGAGGCAGCCATCAGGGAACAGACTGGGATTTGGAAGTATAGACCAAGCGTTGGAGTGGCTCAGGAAAGAGCTGGTGAGTTTTTCACCTTGGCTTTTGTTTAGATGAATTATAAATAAATAAATCTTCTTTGTTGTCATTTGTCGGAAAATATATATTAAACAATATACAAAACAAATACATAAAACTTTGTGTATATACAGTACATTCTGATCAAACGTTCATTGTTTTAAAGAAGTCTCTTCTGCTTATCAAGGCATTTGTTTGATCATAAATATAGTAAAAACAATAATATTGTGAAATATTATTGCACTTTAACAGAACAGTTTTCTATTTCTATATATTTTTGAGTTTAATTTATTCCTGATGGAATAGCTGAGTTTTCGACAGTCTTCAGTGTCACATGATCCTTTAGAAATCATTATAAAATTATGATTTGATGCTCAATAAATGTACTATCATTGTTGAAAACAGTTATTCTGCTTCATATTTTTGTGAAAAGATGAAAAAAATGTATGTTTTTTTTCTATTTCAAATAAACGCTGTTCTTTTTAACTTGATCAAAATAACACTATACTCATGTATGCTCATTAAAAGAATAAGCTTATATAAATATGATGATATGATAAATCATATTTTATAAACAGTTTAAAGTCATCATGAAACAGCATTACCACCCATGAATCAAATAAAATAGGAAATGGATATCCTATTTCACAGAGAAGTAAAATGGGTGGTATAATTAATTAAATATCATATCATCATATCAATAATGATATTTATATATCATATTTATATAAGCTCATTCTTTTGATGAGCATACATGAGTGTCTAGTGTTATTTTGATAAAGAGAAAGTTCAAAAGAACAGTTTATTTGAAATAGAAAAAACAAAAATGCCTTTAATGTCACTTTTGATCAATTGAATTGTCCTTGCTAAAAATAATTTTTAATCTAAAACTTTTTAATGGTTGTGTTGTGTATTACATATTAAGCAGCACAACAGTTTACTAGTTTTGTACTGTTTTCACATAACTTTTGGTTTCATTGCTTTTGTTTTGGCCATTTTTTTTAATAAACATTTCACTGAAGGAATCACTGATTTGTGGTGGGGCCCTATTTTAACGATCTGAGCGCATTGTCTGAAGCACATGGTGCAGGTGCACTTAGGGTGTGTCTGAATCCACTTCTGATAATTTAACGATGGACAAAAGATTGGCGCTCCAGGCACAAGGTCCAAAAGGGTTGTACCTAGTTTCTTAATGAGTCATGGGTGTGTTTTGGGCATAAACCAATCAGTCTCCTCTCCCATTCCCTTTAAAAGCCAGTTGCGCTTGCACCATGACAGATTTGCTATTTACATGGCAGAATTTGCGAGCGGAAAGACTTACCGCTTCTCCAGAGAGGAATTATTATTTTTAATATTTAAAATATTGTGTGCTGCTGCGCATCCCTGTGTGTGTAATAAGCAGTATACGTGCATTGCGCACCCGCCTATAGGTGCATATTACTAACGCGCTCTTTAAATAACACAAAAAATACTGCACTATTTGACTTTAGACCAGGTTTTTGTTGGTAAATGGTGCAGTCTATTTCAGTTGCCTCAAAATAGCAACGCATGAACACACCTCGTTTTCAGAGTGCGTTTGCTATTTAAACAATGTGGCGCTGGACGTGAAAATTATAACTGTCGGGCTGAAACTAGCAAAAAACACCGGGTGTATGATAAGGCCAATAGACATTTGTTGCCATCAACTGCTGTAACAATGTAAAGGGCCAGGGAATATGTTATCATAGAGTTTTTCTGATGTATATTCAAGCTTCAGTGACTGTTTACCTTTTTTGTTTCTTTTTTTGCAGGCAGAGATGCGTTTACAGGACCAGCAGCTCGCACGTCAGCTAATGCACCTGCGCAGTGATATTACCAACCAGAGGATCGTGCAGACGTGTAGCCAGCATCGCAAGATGCTGAACGATGCCACCTTTGAGCTGGAGGAGCGAGACGATATGTCAGATTTATGTGATGTTCTCATATCTCCTGGATTAGGCCTCTCCTCGACACTCAAGGTCATCGGGGTCACCAAGATGAACATCAACTCTCGGCGGTTCTCCCTGTGCTAAAAGCAGGACACAGAGGACCGTTTTTATCTTAAAGGGGTAATGACATGGATTCCTTTGGTGCAATGATGCAAAAATGTTTGTCGATGTCTTGTTCTAGGAGCATTCATAATAAATGCTTTGTTTATAATGAGGAGGACGTTTTAAGATATGAAACTTCCAGAATGTTTTAATGGTACAAAGACAGGGTAATGTCATGACCCCATTAAATGAACGATTGTGAGTGTTTGATAGATTATGGAACATTATTAGGATAAAGGTATTTTCAAAATGTCTCTGTTGTTGTGCTTTTAAAGCCAACATGAAAAGACTTTGATTTCAAGTTGACTTAAAACATCTTTACAATCATGTGTATAGTCAGTGGGGTTTGTGTTTGATATTTTGACTTATTTTATACAAAACAGAAAAACATATACAAATTTGGTGAGTTTATGCTTAAAACAAGAAAATAATCAGCCAATGGCTTCAGAAAAATAATCTTAATTCAAAGGGAAAACAAGATTATTTTTCTTACCCCCCACTGGCAGATATTTATTCTTGTTTTAAGCATAAAATCCAATTTGTTGATACATTTTTCAGAAAGCAAGACTTAAAAATATGTCAGTTTGCTTCTTAAATAAAGTTGTCTTGATTTTAGAATGTTTAGTAAGAATTTATTTTTGTTGCCATGTACATATCAAGTTCTCTCAGATATACTGTATCTTATTGTGCAATAGTAAAATATATGTGCCACGTTTTCACAGGCCACTGTTGTTGTGAAATAGGTGTGTGTCTATTATTATTCTGCAAACCTCTCCCTCTTTGTGCTTTTTAACCTGTTTGTTCAGTCATCAGAGGGTAAGGCCTATAGTAAAGTTTGCGTAATAGTTTTAACACTAGTTCTAACACTAACAGGAGAGGCTTGTCATCATAAAGCCATTCACGATGCAAGTACAGTGGAACTTCAGATTCGGGATAGTCATTCTTGGAGACTCGGCAGTAGGGAAATCATCTCTTCTGCATCGCTTCACTGAAGGAACATTTGATGAATCCAGTCAGACTCCACTGGGAATTGATTTCAAGGTGCATAACATGAACATTGAGCCTGATGTTGTGATCAATCTCCTCCTTTGGGACACTGCGGGCCAGGAAAGATTTAGGTGAGTGTCAACTAAACGCACCCAATATCAGGAATAGTTTACACTGATGGTTATCTGGTTTTGTTCCTATTCTATGCTGTTAGTAAGTTTTCTTTCTTTTTAAGACATTAAAACGAGTTTATGTGAACTCAAAACCTGAAGGTAGATTAAAATTTTAAAAAGTTCTAGACTAAATGTTTGCGTTCATTTTCAAATCTCACTTGCTTAATATGAATAAAAACTGCAATAGTTAAATATGTTAAATATAAATACACTTTTTTAACCAATATCTTTGCTGTTGACCTTTGATTGTCCAATTAAACCATATGAAGAAACAAAAATTACATTAGTATATTTCCATCAGCCTGAGGCTTATTAATCTAATTTTGTTATATAAAAAAAGTAAACTCAGCCCACGTTCGAAAAAGCAACACAAGAAAAATGCAACATTACTTTCCATAAACAGAAACTAAATAATTCAATTAGAGTAACTCACTAACACGTTACTTTTAAAAGTAACTTCCCCCAGTCTTGTCACGCTTGGTTGCTTCAATAAGAACACAAAGATTCACATAAACTGTTTTTAATCCAAAAATCCTACAGAGAATACCCAGAAGAGCATGGGGAGCAAACAACCAAAACAACAACGACACCAAACAATGAACTCAAAAAACAAAGGGCTTAAATGACAAGGAGAACTAATGATATAGTTAACAGAACAGGTGAACAGAATCAGTAGCTGAGGGAACAAACTAGGAAACCAGATCAAATCATGACAGGGATACAATTGAACTAATTCAAAACACACTTAAAACCATGAACCTGATAGTATGCCCATGGGTGAGTGGAGGGTTGGAGGAGCCAGGAGGAGGAGAAGCCAGATGGGAACCCAGAGTCCAGCCAGGTAGATGCCCCACTGTGGAGTCGATGGAGGAAGGAGCCATGGTGGAGATCTGGCTGTAGACACCAGGGGAGGCAATGGACGGAAATGGAGCTAGGTGGAGCTGATGAGCCCACGCAACGTAAATGCCTATGTAGTCAAAGGTGGAGGTGCAGCGATGAGTGTCCAAGGTGGAGCCAGGACTAAGGCAGAGCCAGAGGGAAGGCAGAGCTGGACGACGTCCGACCAAAGGTGGAGCCGGACGAAACGATGGTTTCTGGTAGGGCAGAGTGCGCGAGGAGCCAAGGCCAACCCGATAGGTCGACAGGCCGAGGTGGAGCGATGGGTTCAAAGGCTGGAGGCGGAGCTAGGGATCCTCTTGAATGCGCAGAGCTGGTGACCTGAAAATGAGAGGAAGATCCTCACAGAGAGCAAAAGAGGGGGTGAAGGGAACCAGCAGAGGCCGGATTGAGGAACTGGCTATTTTGGGAAGAGGATGTAGGAGGTACTTTCCATGACCTTGAACTCCACAAGCAGTCCCTCGGTGATGCATGGTGTTGCCGGCTCACGCACCTGGTCAGACTGCCCATGTTGCTCAGGCTCTGGAGCGATGTTCCGTCCTCCTTACAGGCTCTGACTCATTCATCGCAGAATGCTGATCTCCACAGTCTGTGGTGGGCTCTGGTAAATTCTCCCTGCAGCTTGAGGACTCCACCAGGCCGATAGTGAATGCCGATTTGTCGTTCACCAGAACTGACTCCACGGAAGTGGCAAAATCTTCCTTAGACCTTCCAGACTGTCCACTGCTTACTCACGATGGCATAGAAAAAGACACAGAGCGAGCGGCCCGGGTAGCGAGTTTGGCATGCTAGATAGATGAAGTGTGATCTTCCAGTGGATGGTCTCCCTGCACCAGGGAGAGAAGATGGACAGCTGCATGGCAGGTCCATGGATGTTCTGTCATGCTTGGTTGCTTCAGTAAGCACACAAAGACAAATAACTCACTCAAACTGTCTTTTAATTCAAAACTCCAACACAGAATACCCTGTGGCCTGTTGCACAAAGCTGGTTTCAGTTGCTACCCAGGTAAGTTTGAGATTAGTTTGAGCAAACTCTGGTTTTTCGGGCTCAAGAAGGTGGATTGGTTTTTAGCAGTGTTAATCACCATGGTAGCTTACACTACACAGCTAACCTGCTCTGGAGCAGCTTTTATTCTGGGTTAGAGATCACAAACTCAAACTGGACCAATCAGCTGCAAGTAAAACTCACATCACCTGTATCTCTCAAATTAAAGTAGTTTATAGTGAAAAAACTTTAGAAACAAAATTGCTCATCTTTTGGTGCAAATTATTTATTATATTTATAATATATGAATTATAATTACTTTTAATTCACATAATATATTCATATAATTATATTATATTGACAAGTAGCCAAATATTAATATAAATATAAAACATGCATTCATAATTCTTTTAAACAACGTGTATTTATTTGAGCTCTTTGTGAACCTATAATTATTAGGCATATTTCTTTGATTAACATCATGCATTGATATAGTCAGATATTCTTTCAGCTGCCTTCTTGAATTGACGCTGCAGCATAAGTGTTTATTCCTGCTTTAAAGACATTTAATTTCATGATAATTTTCAGAACGATCTCTCAATCTTCAGAAGAGAAGTGAATTGAACAGACACTGTGATCGGCTGTTTTCCGCATGTGTCACGCTTTCAGGTGCACGCGCTTCAGTGTTAATTGCAAACTCTGGATTAAACCTGAGTTGACAGAGAAAGTTTATACCAAGCTTTGAGAAACAATTGAACTTGATCTAAACCAGGTTGGATTTATCTGGATTTGTCAACTCTAAACCTACTCTGAAACTCAGAGTTTGTTCAGCTAGCTTCATGCAACAGGCCTCAGGAGAGCATGGGGAGCAAACACAACTAAAACAACAATGACACCGAAACAATGAACTCAAGAAACACAGGGCTTAAACAAAGGGACATTACAAGGAGAACTAATGAGATAGTTAACAATAACAAGGAGAACTAATGAGATAGTTAACAGAACAGGTGAACAGAATCAGTAGCTGAGGGAACAAACTAGGAAACCAGATCAAATCATGACAGGGATACAATTGAACTAAATCAGAAATAACAACCATGAACCTGACAGGTATTTCTCATAATGTCAGGTTGGGCAAGTTGTCATTTAAGTTTTAAATGTTGTAAATATATAATGCAGTTCTTGCCACAATTGGTTTCATTATATATATATATATATATATATATATATATATATATATATATATATATATATATATATATATATATATATATATATATATATAATTTTGTAAAGCACTTTGAGTGCAAAGTATCTTAAAATGTGCTATAAAAATGATTTAAAAAAAATTCTATTATACATTATTTTTTTCAACGTGAAATTAAAAACTTTTGCTGCAGGTCCATCTGTAAGTCCTACATGAGGAATTCTGTGGGCTGCATTCTGATGTTTGATGTCTCACAGCGACAGACGTTTGACCGTGTTTGCAGCTGGCATCAGGAAGTCCTGGACTATGTGAAACCAAACCCCATGTTCTTCTTGCTTGTGGGACATAAGTGTGACCTGGCTGTGGGACGACAGGTCAGGAAGAGTGAAGGAGAAGCGCTGGCTAAAAAACTCAACATGGTGGCTTATCTTGAGGTGTCTACAAAGGAGAACAGTAACGTCAGTGAAGCGTTTGACACCTTGACCAGAGGGATATTTAACCTCTTCCAGGAAGGCAAAATAACCACCCGAGATGACTGGCATGGGTTAATCGCTGGGGCCGCCATTAAAAAAGAGACACCCGTGGCTAAAAAGTCTGCCTGCTGCAACTGGGGTTGAATTTAGTGTGTGTTTAAGAGTAAAACCGAAGTATTTTATTGAAAATGATATTTATTACAGTATTTAACATGTATACTAAAATAGCACTGAACTGCATAAAGGGCTCATCACAGGGAATCAAATTTTGCTATTTTTGAAAATTCAAATTTTGTCAATACAAATATCTAAACATGCAAACATCAATGCCTTTTCTCTGTGCATGTGTGTGTTTGTGTGGTTCAGTTTGGGACAAGGAAAGAGGAAATAGTAATTACAAACTGGTTCAGAGGAACTAAAACTATAGAATAGGCTACTTATAGTATTCTGGGTTGACAGGACAGCATCAGGTGCAGACTTTATCATTTTCATCTTTTTTCAGATTTATTTGCACAGGCGAAAACATGCTGATGAAACCCTGCACACCCATAAAATGGCAATATTAATGCTTTGTTTATGTTGATGGCTTTTCACAAATTCTGTTTCCACAGAAAAATGTCTCAAATAATATCACACCATCTAGAGGTCGTGATAAGCAACTTCAAATTCGAATAGTTTTATTTCATTCAGAACGACTGATTTTATGCAGTTTCACATTAAGCAAAATAACATGATGAATAGCACTTTTTTGATACTGAAACTGATGTATAAATAGTTATTGAATGATGGATTCTCATACCATTGTATTTAAAGGTACACTATGTAACTTTTGAGCCTCTAGCGGTTAAAAAACAAACAAAATTGCATGCATTTTACGGAAGAACATTGTTTTGGTTGTGCTTCAGCTCTGCGTGACTGTGCAGATGAATATGGTTCTTTCTCATTAAACATTCAATACTTAAGGCTTAAGAAATATAGCCAGTTTAGATGGAAAGGATCTCAAGCTGACTAGCTGAAGACATTCCTATACTCATTAATAGAAGTCACGTAAATATATTATATATATATATATATATATATATATATATATATTATATATATATATATATATATATATATATATATATATATATATAAAAGTTGTGTTTACATAATGTGTGTACTGTGTAGTACACACATTATGTAAACACAGACTTTTATTTTGGAATTTGACAGCACTAATGAAAATTAAGTCTCAGTAAATAAATTTAAAAAATTAGTTAGACCAATATAAATACATTTATAATGTAATAAAATTTAATTCAACAAATTCATATGACCTAAACCAACTAATTTTAGTTGACCCAACTAAAGCGCTACAACAACCACAATGAAATGATCCTTCACAATAGATAATGCTTTACAGTGAACTGTTAGAGAGCTGCATATGGCATACATTACTCACCTGTTGAGTAATTAAAACACCATCTCCAGGTCACTTTTACAACATTTCAAATCCCTCAGGTCTCGTCGTCTTCGAAAAGCCAAGCCAATGTTGATTCTTGTTTTATTATGAGCTCTGTCGCATTCTCTTTTGTCAGTTCTACAAAACACCATACTCGCTTCAAAGTAGACAGAGCAATTTTTCTTTATTTACAGATATGACGAGACACGCATGAGTGACGCAAGTAAGGGTAGACCTATTATCGGCCTGGCCGATTATCTGAGCCAATATTAAGTATTTTTATGGTTATTGATATCTGTTATTGATATTTTCAAAACCGTTTTGCCAATAAAATAATTCAGTTTTGAGGTGCGCTATTTGGCTCTGCTGCAGCCACCTCTGTCGGAACTCCCCACTCTGTGGCCTAGACCAATGTCCGCCCACCACCCAGCAGATTTGTTGGAAAAGTCCTAACTACAGTCAATCAACACGGTAGGCTGAAGGCACTGAAAGATTTTCACTCTTACACTAAAAGCTGCTTCAGTGATCACTTATCAGTTGTCTCTCAAGGATAAGGCTAGCAGCCAGATAAACATTTCATTCACGTGCTGATGGGCTGTTCTAACATGCGCCCTTTCTGAGCACATATACCTGAAGCACACAGGCAATAAAAGCCAGTCAAACTGCGCCCGATTACTGGAGTAGTCATCTTTCGAATCTTGGTGCGTTCACACCAGACGCGAATGAAGTGATAAGTGCAAATTATTTACATGTTAAGTCAATGTAAAGACGCGAATAGACATTCTCCGGTTCGAATGGTGCGAATGACACGATTTGCGCGAATGACGTAAATTGAGCTTATTCGCCGTAAAACAATCCATGTCAGCCATTTTGCAACAAGGCAAGTCGCCTGACAGAAGCCCCTCCCATGACACGAATTTGCGTCTGTTGTGTAGTGAATGTCATAAGCAAATGAAGCAAGTAAACTCAAAATGTCTAAAGATTTATTCGCTTCATTCGCCAAATACACACAAGGTTTACATAAACACAGTTGGTGTGTCTAAATGTCTAAAGTGAAAGTAAACTTTTGAGAGAAAAACGGATGCATCTCTTTTTGCGTTTAGATCTTAAAGTGACAGTAAACAGTCTGCCACTTGTCCTTAAAGGGATAGTTCACCAAAAAAATGTAATTCTGTCATTATTTCCTCGCGCTAATGTTGCTCCAAACCTGTATTAATTTCTTTCTTGTGCTGAACACAAAAGAAGATATTTTGAAGAATGTGGGTAACCAGACAGTTGCTAATCCCAACTGACTTCCATAGCAGGAAAGCAACTGTCTGGTTGCACATTCTTCAAAATAACTTTTATTTTCAACAGAAGAAAGAAACTCCGGGTTTAAAACAACTGAAGAGAGTAAATTATAACAGAAAGATTATTATTATTATTATTATCATTAATAAAGGTACACTATGCAGCTTTTCCGTCCGCTAGAGGTCGCCTGTTCAAAACAAAGGCGTAGTTTGATGACGGCAAGTCTGAGGGCAGAATCCTGGGACATGTTGTCTTCACCTCACAGCCGGTGGAAAAGAATCGGGACAGGACTCGGGCAGAAATCATGTTCATGGATGCGATTATTAACTTTACAGTATGAAGCAGAGCAGGGGCGAGTGTTGTGGGAGCTGAGCAAGGCCGCCGGAGAGATTGTTAACCAAAACACACAGCTCGCGAGCAGTGGGACTTTTATTATGACGGGACACAGTTGCCGGCGCAATCTCAGCATTTCCGGTCATGAGCTCTGTTTATTATATTAATTACATTCAAGTGTGTTTAAAAGGATGTTATGACGTTACTCTGTGCGTTCGCTCGGCGGCTGCTGTGACACTTGTTAACACTCCAGTGAGAGTTAAGTTTTTCTGCTAAATAAAACCGGAAACGAGGGTAACGCAGATATGACGCAATTGACAGGCGACTCCCTGACATGCTATGCTCACACGTCCCGGTTCATTGGTAAAAATAGCGATTTTCTCACAATTAACAAATAGTTGGAAACATTTGGGATATTGTTAGAACTCAACAGAACAAAATATATAACATTGGCCTGGTGGTTTTTGGATATTTGACTGCAAAAATCCTACATAGTGTACCTTTAACCATTCAGCTCAGAATTAAAGATGTTTAAAATCATTTAAAGAAAGTTGTCATCAGAGCCCTTGTTATTTTTAATTTTACACCAGACACACTGTATATATCCGTTAAAAATATCAGTTATCGGTCTTAATGATCTGTAATAATCAGTATTGGCCCTGAAAAAACACACACGTCAGGGTCTAAAATATAAATAGGTTTCCCTGTGAATCAGGGTAAGACAATGATGGAAGAAGAATCGATGATGTATTGACATTGTATTGACATTTTTAACACAAAAAAGTTACGTTGTTACAGTTAGGCTAGATTCTGTGTTCAAATAAAAAAATAAAAAACTTTAATTGTCCGAAAGCATATTAAGCAAGTAGGAAAATGATCTTTTTATTTCAGTCACATTTTATTGTATTAAAATGACAAAGATACAAAATTTAAGCATCTGTCCATGTGTACATTTGAATCTTGTTCATCTGTGGAATCTGTACAATACATATAAGCTTTGTATCATTTTCAAAACAAAAATTTAGATGTTGCAAAACATTGTAAAGAATTAAGAGATTTGAACTCATAATGGCATGTATCTAAAAAATAAAAATAAAGAGCAATGTTTGAAAATCTGGCACATTCCCTAAATCCATGAATACTTTGTAAAAAATAAATATCTGTACATCTCACTGCGGGACACATTTGTCCTCGGAGACAACTGTACTCTATTTTATGCAAGGTACAAAATAAAACACACAAACTATGCTGCTATTTTACCCTGATCTGCCTTGTACACCATGAACAAGGTGTGTATCGGCCAGCTGATGTTAGTCCATTAAAATACAGTTTGAGGTTAAGACTGAGAAGTAGCAATATTGCAAAACAAAAAACAGTTATCTTTCAAATCTATTTCTATTTCATAATCTTAAGACCTGCGTCAAACCGAAAACAATACGATGTTTTTTTTGCTGGTGATTATTGAAGAGCAGCCTCATGAAACCAGATACTTTCACTGGATGAGACGACGAGGAGTCTGTGAAAACCATTCACAATTTGACATGATAAACAAGACCATCAATCCTCTGAATTACAAATACACCAGACAAAGACCAACACGTGGTAACATAAAAAGGATGGATAACAAATTAAATGTAAATATACCCGAATCTTCAGAATACCCTTTATGCTGTTAAATCATCAACTATGGCAAACCCATGCAAAATTACAGACAATTTTTCTTTTTTTTGGGCCCTCTTTTTTAAATATAAAATCTTAAAAGCTACTGAAACACAGAAGATTTTTCATATCAAAGATACAGCCAAATGAAACAGTCAGATATCTAAAGCATAATATACCTTTTCCGTACATGTTTAGACAACACGTCACACAAAATAAAAAAATTTAATTTATACCTAGATTTCTTGATTCCATTTTAACATTCGAATAAACGCAATAACATTAATACAATCCATAGATCCAATCAAAAATAAACTATAATCAGTTTGACAAGTAAAAAACAGCCTTTTCTCTAGAAACAAACTACAAAACCTTTCAAACACATACTTTAGAATATAAACCCTGACCAGACAACTAATTTCTAAACTACCTTTCAAGTAAGAGAATATCCTTACAAACACATGTATGGGAGATACAATCACCCCTTACTGAGGAATCAAATGTGGTCAAATGTCTTCTGTATGTACTGTAGGTACTTTTGCTTGGGGTCGCCCTGCACAGCTTTGTTAATACATATATATTAAAATGTCTTATATTTGGTCTCACATAAGCGATACTGTTTGTCCTTAGTATAGTTATATTATAATTTCAGTGGTGACAAATTGATTAACCAACTGGAAATAAAATCCAAACCAAACTACATCACATTTGCAAGGAACGTTCCATGTTCAAAACAAGTTGAAGTCTATACTGACAGCATCAGAAACTCATTAGACAATGAATTGCATTCATAACAAATATAAGTTGTAATGCACTTAGAATGGAAGTCGATGAGATATCGAACTGAAATAAACATAAATTACACACTGTTTGGAAAGCAAAAGACTACCCATGTTAACAAGACTATATGTCTGAGAAAACTGCTTACTAACCTTGTCTGTGAAAAAATTAAATAGTAGTTCATTTAAAAAAAAAGGTTTTATTTCAATTCTGACTTCTTTTTTCCACAATTGCAAGTTTTAAAATCCAATTCTGAGGGGTACAATAATTTGGACAAAAAAAAAATTCAGAATTGTGAGATTGCGAGACAATTGCAAGAAAAGTTAGAATTATGCGATAAAACGTTGCAATTACCTTTCTTATTTTTTACTCTGTGGCGGAAACCATTCCGTACATTATTGGTGCCAGTGTTATGGAAGTTACTTTTAAAGTAATGCGTTGCAATATTGCGTTACTCCCTTAAAAAGTAACTACTTGCAATTGTGAGAAAAAGTAACTATGCCCGCACACATACGCATTCAAACATGCATGTCGACTAAACACGTAATCGCATGCTGTCACCGGTTTCATAGAATCACATTTACACTGATATGACAACAGTATCATTTTCAAAACTTACACTTTGAAAACTACTTCAAATTTTGCATTCTTAGGCCACCAAAACACTGTTGTCCTGTAAATGAAGGTCCAGAAAGCATTCAAAGTTTTACAAACGTTGTAGTGAAAGCGTCCCCTAAGTTAATAACTAATGATCTTTGCAACGGAAATTAATCAATCAAAAACTTACTTAAGCTGGAAAATGGTTTTCTTCTAGAGCTATTGTACAGCCAAAACAAAGTTTGTTGCATTCATTTCCATTTATCACTGTAAATCTGCTTTGAAACTATCTCTATTGTAAAGTTATAACTAGGTTCTAACCCTGAACCTGCCCCTAAACCTAACCTTAACCCATAGTTACATTTGGTAACACTTTGTTTTACAGTGTCCTTGTTACATATGTTACATGCACTTACCATAGTATTAACAGTAAATTATGCATAATGTAACTAACAGTCAACCAAACCCTAATCCTACCCTAAATCTATAGTACGTATATATAGTTAATTAACATTACTCAGTACTTAAATATATAATTATACACTGTAACAATGACACCTTAAAAATAAAGTGTAACCTTACCTTATATTAACAGCACTAAAATAAAGTGTAACCCAAAATAATTTTGAGGAATACTGAAAGATTGTTTGTGAGTAAATGCACACTCACATAAATGGGAAAACAAAGTAACTTACATGAAAAAGTAACTCAGACATTTTGTTGTAAATTTAAACGTTATTTGTTACTTTACTCATTCTTTGAAAAAGTAGTCTGATTACGTAACTTGTATTACTTGTAATGCATTACCCCCAACTCTGATTGGTGCAACATCTCTGCTTTTAAACTCTCCAGAATAAAAATAAAAAAACTAGAATGTCTTACCATATTGACTTCCCATTGTAAATGCATTGTTGATTTCACAAACTGAGATGAGTTTTAATCATTTTCTTTAATTGACAACTTGCTGCCTTACATTTTTAAGAAAAATCCACTTAGCTGTGTAAGTCATTTTAACTTAAAGGGATAGTTCACACAAAAATGAAAATTATCCCATAATTTACTCACCCTCAAGCCAGGACATTTTGAAATATAACTCTGATTGTATTCATCTGAAAGAAGAATGTCATATACACCTATGGTGGCTTGAGGGGGAGTAAATCATGGGGTCATTTTATTTTTGGGTGAACTATCCCTTTAAATTACATTAAACTTTAACATTAAAAAAAATGAGTTGAAGTAATGTAAAAACATACGTTGTCATGACTTTTTACAGTGACCACACTTCCAGTCCATAGAGCATAACTTGTTTTGAACACATCATTTCTCTTGACATATTTATCTATATTTAACTCAATTTATTGATCCAAAAGCATTTAAAATGCTTTTGTTTTTTGATGCAAAATTTAAAAAAATGCAACAAGAAACAAACACAAATTGATCGAGTGGCATTCCCTGCATGTTCAGATGTGCTTCACTTTCAATACAAACCGATTCATAGACACACAACAAATTCAATTTCACATTCCACAAGGATGCATATAGCAAAATCTAGGATTCATTAATACATACAACAGAGATGTCTTTTACACACCACACACTTTGACCACAGACAATTCAGACTCCTGCTTGGAACGACTACACTGTGCGAGTTACACGTGTTGCATGAAATAAAAGTCTTACATATTACATTGATGTTGAGATTTTACGTTGTGAAAACGTGAAAACAACAATCCACGTCTCACCAAAGAACCTGAATAATTGTTTGAGGCCAAAAGAGAGCTAAAATACTTCACTTTATCCAAACATAACCTGTAGCTTTGCTCAACATTATTTATATATTACAAACACAATTTATTATTTATGCAAGTCCCAATATAATTCAAAGACTACCATGAAATTGCAATATTCATGCACTACGATATATCACACTTCTGTTTGTCGAGGGCAATCAACAGTTTAAATAAATAAACATTCATCATGACAAATTTCAACACCGTCCAGCAATTGCAATAGGAATCTATTTGTGGGAATGAACTCAACATGCAGTTCGCCTGCTGTTTTTTAAAATCTATAGTGCGAACCTGCCATTATTGTGCTGTTCTTTTGTCCCATCAAGTCATTCTTATTCTAACTTTTGAAGCAAAGTGAATCTGTTTTATGACAAACATAATATTCAGTTAATGCATTTTCATTACATACTCAAAACTGACATGGGATTACTTTGGGATATACAGTACATAACTAAAAGTTTATCATGAACAAGATTTTCCGAACGTACGAAGAAATAAGTGGTAAAATATATTGCACTATGCTATGTGTACCACATATATATTATACTATATTGTATAACAAGTTTTTATACTTTATGTGAATAAATCATACTACGTGGGATAAAAATAAAAGTGACATTCCTTCTTAAAGCAACTTCACTCTGTACTGTTTGGATACCAAAGAATACGCTCTTGTGTTTGATTAGTAGAAAAACATTTCCACAGGTGAATTCATCACCACAGCAAGGGTAATATTTATCATCTGAAACTTTGGTTTGGCATCAGATGTGACAACTGAGGTCTTTATAACACTGCAGGAGGAGTTTCATATCTGGATCAATGTTCAATCGTATACTGAAGCTAAGTATATACCTAACAGCTTAACCTGCTTTGCATTCTACATAGTTTCACAAAAAGGAAAACCATATATGTTAGTTTGCTAGTAAATATAAAGCTCAACTAATCTAATAAAAATGGATCAAATACTACACTGTAGCTTCTGTGCTTGAGTTAAACTGTTACTGCTCCACCAGCTGTACTCATTAATCTATTCCATAAACTATTCAAACGCGCTAAAATTGTCCAAAATATTGTGTTAATGTCTGACGAAAATAAAATAATCATAAACCAGAAATATCCAAAACTCAAAAATATACAACAAACTAGCCAAGCTAGTTTTTTCATGCCTTGACTTAAGAACAAAAGGTTAGTAAATCAAACTTAAAACAGTTCATATCCTTTTGAAATTGCATAGTCTGGAATTGAGGAACTGCATTTTGATTGCTGAATTTGTACTGACTTACGGTTGTTGAGCATCGAACCTGTTTCTCGCACAAATCTGCTTGAACAAAGTAACTTATTTACCAGGGCTGTCAAATCGATTAATTGTGATTAATCGCATCTAACAAATGTGTGTTTATAATATATTGGCTAATTGGCTGAGAGACATTTCCAGCCGTGCGACATTCTCCCAGTATCATATAAACATTTACGTTAGATGCGATTAATCGCGATGAATCGATTTGACAGTACTATTATTTACACATTGTATAGCATGTCAGTAAAACACATTTATGTGAAACACTTTTAAATTGAGAAAAGATCAAATTAGTAAAACCATTTCAATAAAAATTCTTACATGAGGTGAACAAATCCTCTAATATTTCAGTGCCAATAAGAGTTTAAAAAAAAAAAACAATAAAAACATATTTCAACGCCTATTCTAACTGCTAATGTAGCATTACAGGGTTACCAGAAACATTCTATACAAAAGCAACACTGTAATGTCTGTCATATTCATCAAGCAGTTCCCACCGAATCACGAAAACAAAACAATATAGATAAAAACATTTTGTCTGTTCATAACAAAAATGTATTTCTGCTGTACATTATATACAAGTCATTTCTGTTCTGTAATTTTTTGGATGAACAGTCTGATACGTCGATCAGTACAAGGTAAGGCTTTACAAGAACAAATCTATACATTTAAAACATAATATACAAAATGTGGTTCAGTTTTAGCACCTTGAAGATATTGTTCTCAACAATGGTGAAGCAGTACTGGACATCACTTACAGAAATTAACTTTAGCCCTAACGTTTGCCTCTCACAATGGACCAACAAATATGTTTATTCTGTCGTTTTTTTTCATAAGGCCGATGTCTAGTATTGCTTCACTGCCATCTGTGAACCGTCTATTCCAATGCAGTCACACCCCAGAACCAGAAGCGCTCGCGCTGGAATGTTTACATCATCGTTCTGTCGTGTTGCTATGTTACATGTGTTTATGTACAGTTCCATTTACTGCATTGGCACATTTGAAAGAAAACAAAATAGAAATATACTGGCATTGTTGTTTGCTGAACTGGTTGCCTTGGCGGTTAGATAAGGCACCACAGGGTAAAATAAATGGGTGAAAAATGAAATAATGGCATATGACCATTTCTATTTCTAACATTATCACATCCTAATGATGACATCGATTAGGATGCCATCTTTAAGATGTCTGTGAAAATCCCATAGGCCATAGTTTAACATGGCGGTATTAACCGAATGCTTAATTATAATAATACAATGTATAATAATGAAGGTTTCATTATAATATACATATATATTATTAACTGAATGCTGCAATGCTGTTCATTTTCTGCCCATATCAAGGAAGCCCTTGCATTTTCTGACGACAGCTGATGAGTATGTCAGTCTGTCAGAGGAAGAAAAAAAGCCTGAGTAAACAAAAAATTGATTTCGACTCCATACGTATCATTGCAGGTACTGTTTAACAGGACAACAGTATTATTTGTGGTGTTTTCAGCGTGGTTATATTTCAAAAGTCAGTCCTCAGCAGTGGAAGCTTGTTTCTAAACCTTGGACTCAACATTAACAAGCTGAATGCATTTGCATGTTCACTGCTTGGTTAGAAGGAGAACTAATCACAGTGTATTAGCATCCAGAGGAGGCCAATAGGTGACTAATATTTACAGCACAGATGTGCATTAGTGAAGATACACCAATGGACATACGGCACATCTGGCAGCCATCAGAAACATAACAAATAAAAACACACACTAACCATGAAAAGATGTAGGTTTCTCCAGCAAACAACAGTGGTCCAGAATGCTGTGGATGAGCGAAATCAAAGCAAAACATGCAGAGAAAACACACACACAGAGTCATGAAATGAACGCTGGAGGAGGACTGTCCTAGAATACCTCAGAATGACCTATTACTATAGATTTATACTTGAAGGGAAATCTAAAACATAAATATCTGCACCAGAATACACCTGAGCCACACGTTAATGTGAGGGAAGGGCTAGCAGCAACCAGGGAGGAAGCCGAGTCTAGAGAAGCAGCGTCAAAGAGCTTCCAGCAATCCAATGACAACTTTAGGGAAAAGCACGCCAATTAGTGATTATTCTCAAGCTCTTTTTCCAACCTGGCAAGAACCCTTTTCACCTGCTGGATGCACCTGTATGGCATCTGGTTGTTGGGATCAAAGCAGGCACAATGGAGTCAAGGACATATGTGATCTCCTGCACATGTATGTGGTGCACCAAGCCAGCGCTGCTTTAGGTTTGCTCTTATTTGGAAACGCAAAATTGCAACGAATTAGTGTGTAAAACAAGTGCCATGACATTAGAGACCATTCACAGTTAAAGGTGCATCAAGTCATTTTTTGTTTATGTTTCACTGGCCAATGCAGCACAAAAATGTACTATAATACAATATTTTTTTGTAATTAAAATGCTAAAAAAAAATCAAAATACAAGGTTACTTTTGAATACAAATCATGCTGCCTTCTAAGATAATAGCTGCGTCCCAGTTCAGAGTCTGCATCCTTTCAAAGTCAGCGCGAAGAAGGCAGTCCCAATTCGAAGGCTCCTTTGAATGCGGCTTACACATCAGTCCTTTCTTTTCCTGGGCCGTCAAGGGTAGAATGAGTGGATTCCTCACAGCCTAGGACAATTCACCTTTCGCCGGCAGTTTGATTGACAGGCGATCTGACCAATCAAAATTCGCCATCCACCAAATACGCCATTTTTGTCCGACAAAGCAGTCAACAGAGTTCGTAGATTAATGTCGGTGGACTTGAACTTGAAAAACAGAGTGTATTGTCGTCTTTCCGCGGTTGAAACAACATTTCTTGAATTATTCATGATTATTTGATACTATAAATTAATTAGAAGGAAAATCTGATCGGTTCAGGAGCTTTAACTGAGGCACTACAGCGACCTGTCACCACACATTGGTATAGAGACACGCGTCATAATCTGAAAGCCACGCCCACCGGGGGGGGGAAACAAACCAACCGTCTCCATTGACTTTTATTGTCTTCTATTGCGTGAAGCGGCCTCTTTGTCATTTCGGACTTATTACAAAAAACGAACAATGTCTAAAAGCTGATTTGTGACAATGTGTACAGCAAACAAGCTAAAAAACCCAGAACCAAAAACCCAGAAGTTTTTATAAGCTGTTGACCCAAAAAAAGAGCGTTTGAGGACACAAAAGTGGATACAGGAAATTGAGGCAGAGCGTGACATGTTATATTACACCGAGTACTACGCCCACTGGAGGGGAACGTAATCATTTATATAAATATATATAAAACTGACATTTGGATATTTGACAAAATGTTTACTGCAAACGTAGGCATACTGAGTGTCAGGATCCCAAAATGTAACCATTCTTCCTGCTGAAGCTTCACGTCTTATTGCCTGTATCCACTTTTGTCTCCTTAAACGCTGTTTTTTTGGGGTCAACAGCTTATAAAAACATGATGTGTTTTTTAGCTTGTTTGCTGTACACCTTGTCACATATCAGCGTTTAGACATTGTTCTGTTTTTTTGTAATAAATCTGAAATGAGAAGGAGGCAGCCTCACGCAACACAAAGTCAATGGAGAGCGTTGGATTGTGAACATTTTGTCAAACGTTGGCATGTTATAGATAGTTTATGCTCTTTATAATGTACATAAATGGACCAGGGAGAACATATTGTTTTCAGACAGCTGAATATAACTTTCATAACTCTGAAGTCTGCCTCCTTCAAAGGATGCAGCCTCCGAAATAGGACACAGATAATATCTTTTGGTCAAATTCAACAAATTCAAAGGTGGCATTTGATGTACTGCAGTGCATAAGCTCAGTGAAAAAATCCATTCAAGAGGGCAAATGTTGATTGTAAGTATACTTTAAAATTAATTGCAATTTTTACCAAAATGCATTGGTCAGCCTCATTAAAAATTGACTTTATTTATGAGAGCTATTTATATTTAAAATTAAATTAGGCTATTTGCAACATGAGCACTGTTTCTTTGTATGAGCATAATAAAAAAAATCAGAAGTACAGTTTTATTCATTTAGGGGTAAGACTTGTTTTACAGTGAAAAAAAACAAAAAAAACTTAGTGGACCTTTAATAATTCCACATTTCTGTTTTCACATGGCAAAAAAATTAAAAAAACATGAATAAATGTAGCACCAAAAACAAACTGCATGCTTAGCTAGTAAGAAATATATGCTTTCCTATAAAGCACCAATTAGCAAGGAGGATGGCCTTGACAGGTGGCTGGGTGCACCAATAGCAGAGAGAGACCGTTACAGTAGAGGATGTGATTTGGCTTTGTTTCGCGCTGCGAGCAGCAGCAAGCCCTGTGTGTTGAGGCAATTATCATCCTCTTCTCAGACGATCGCAAAATCCTCCTATGGTGAGACTCTGCCACGGTCACTTGTGTAAATACACTCAGGTATATTCAGGCAAAGATAACTTCAAATGCCATTAGCTTAGCATCTTTTTGCACCGTAGAATAAAATAAATATTAAAAAACTGTCAATTAAGTCATTACACATAGGAAAAATATGTGGGCCAGGGTTCCCCAGAGAACCACAGCCACATTTCCGCACCTCACAAGTTTATTACTTGGAATTTTAGATGATGACACAAGACGAACAGATGAGAGCAGTAACCGTGTACACTATGCAGTCTAAAAGCTCGAAAAGAGGTTGAAATAATGGAGAGGACCGTTCACACAACGCCACCTTGCCGAGGGTTTTCTGTGCTTATTTCTGCTGAGATAAAACAGGGACATGGGCTACGTTCACACCGCAGCTGAATCTCAGTCCAATGTTCTGCTTATGTGTGTGAACACAGTGCCGACCAATCGAACTCGACATTTGTCATAATTGCACACTTTCATCCTGGGATTGAAGATGGGCAAAAATGGTCAGTGCCACAACGCTAAACCTCCTAAATAATAATGAATATATAATTTATAGAAATGTAATATAATATAATAAATTATAATAAATAAATGACTTAGAATAACAAATAATAATTATTTAGAATAATACATATTATTTATTTAAAAAAAACTCGGAGCTGAAAATCAGAATAAGGGATTTTGGGTTGCGGTGTGAACATAGCATAAATAAAAACATCCCAATAACCAAGAACAAATCGTTTAAAAATCATCAATTCAATGTGCTATTCGCTGTACAAAACTGTTCCTTCAAAAACATGAATAATGTGCTTTAATTATTATTTTAAACTCCCACTAAACTATACAGATCTAACATGATTCTCAGTGCAAGATTCATATTAATCATATTGTGCAAAGGGTTAAATGGATTTGAACTGTGCCATACAGAGTCAATGAGGTATTTCTTTAATAACCAAATAAATAAGACACTTTAACAAGCTGAATACAGATTTTAAGGCAAACAGACAATGAATGCCACTTGGAATTTGTCTGACAGGAAGTAGATTCTTGCCTGCAGAGGTCAGTCTAAAAGAGCCGTGTGCAGAGATTAATTCACTAGAGGTCGCCAAATCGCTCTACTGCAGTTTGCTAGTAGGCGAAAATCGATAGCTCTTATTGAAAATAAGTGACTTTCTGTTGTATTGTCGATGCAAATCACTGTCAAATGTGAACCCCCTTTATTCAAGTTGAAAATTCTAGGTTATAGCAGGTGCTTTCTGCATATAAACGTCAACTTGAGCATATTGATTTAATGTAAGTGTGAAAATAAGCTCTGAAATATCAGATCAGCTAGTATAGATTAATAAAAGTTGTTAAAAACACAAGGCGGTGTTGATGTGGTCATCCGATCTCCATTTTTCCAATGTAATGGTTTCCGCTGGCTGTAAACACCATGACGCATATTATATATATATATATATATATATATATATATATATATATATATATATATATATATTCCCTCATGGGGACAGACATTGTAAAAAAGAGACAGTATATACACATACAAAATATATACACATCTTCAGGAGGCTATTCACGTAAAAGTAAAAGTGCAATACTGGATGCTTACACTTGCTGTTCCTCTTTTACACACATTTCTATCATTTATACGGAAACCAAAATGGCATGCATTTTGAGAAATGTAGCAGATCTGAAACTAAATGGAGGAGAGAGCCAGCCATCACAGGGACGACTCGTACTGTAGGAGCTCGTACAGAAGCGGTCCGTCCCTGTACCTGATCCCGGCAGTTGCGGGCGTAATGAACTGCAGGATGTTTATCGTCCTTCTCAAGCGCCTGTCCACGAAGTGCGCGTCCCAGGCCGGGTAGCGTTTCCTTGGCATGTCGATCTTGATCAGCGGTCCCTCCGGCCTGTAACGGCCCAAGGGAGTGGTGGGCTCTGGCGAGCGCACCTGAAACACGGGCAGGCAGGTGTCTGCTGTGGCATCATCTGGCTGGCCAAAGGTCCCCGTGGAAGCCCGAGTGGGCGTGGGTTGGGACGCTCGCGGACCAGGAGTGGGTGCTATGGGCTCGGCCTCCGGGGGTAACGGAAGTCCCCAAAGAAGCTCGGCACAACAGGAGCTAGCTAGCACCCTTATTTTAGGTCCCATCGGATGAAGGACCCCATAGTAGATGCCCATGAAAACCACCCCTGAGGCGAAGGTTAGGTAAACTCCGCAGAGCACCGGCACAGCATAGGAGTCAGTGCTGATTGGGTCTCGGTAGGCGTACCACAGGCAAGTAAGCACCGTATTTTCGGCAAGCACCACGAAGTAGTAGATCACCATGCGGTACCGGGTTCGACCCTCCTTCACGTTGAACCAGCAGAAGATGTAGACGATGCCCACCACCATGTTGAAGAGCACCTCTTCCCATTTGGACATGCAAAAATCAGTGCCTCCGTGCACAATCCAGAACGCCATGGCGCACCAGTGCACAACCACGAAGATGCCGAAGTAGATGTGGAAGATAGAAGCAAAGAGAGCGAAGGAAAGCACCCGAGAGGATATTGTGAAAAGCCTCCAGAAGATGTGGATCAGGGCACCCCTGTAGCTCATGCTCTTTTTGTCGTCTCTGGAATCGCGCAAGAGCTTGTGATACGAAGCCAGGACCCAGGCCAGTGAGAGCAGGGAGGCAACGGAGGAGACACCTGTGAGGTATTCATGACGAGAGACGTTCTTCAGGACTTAACCAGACTGCTTTATAAAATGGTGGCAAGAGCAATATGATAAGTCGGTCATGCCTCATAGTTTCCAGGTTCAAACACTCTATTCGATCTCAAATGCAAACAACGCAGGGGATTTTCACACTGCAGGCATTGATTTTTGTAATTTAACCCAGAGGACCGTTTAGAAGCGGGTTTTGCACCCCTTTTTAACCAGGGTTATAAAACCAGAACAGGGTTAGAAATTGCAAAAGAGTGAAAAGTCCTAAACAGTGCTAAAATTCATTCAAGGTGATAATGCATGAGGCAACTTCTGAGCAATGTTGCTGAGCAATGTTGCCATCAAATGGCAACCAGGTGAGACACAGGCCCACGACCGTTCTAAAGTATCCAGATAGAAATTTGTTTCCCTTTCTCAATGGGAAAGTGCCCAAGCAACATCACTCAGCAACATTGCTCAAAAAAGTTGCCCTCTGTATAGTCACCTTCATGGTTAGCTGTAGACCTACGACAAATCGTGATCCTTAACTTTATCTCAATACCGAAATCTCAGCTGGCTCAGTTGACATCGATTAACCTTTTCTGAATCGTTACATAAATTGGTGTATACGACATGGTGAGCCCGGAGACTGTATTGTACTCTTGGTGTGCTATAAATAGAGTATTGTCACTTGACATGGAGTAGAGGCTTGGACCCGGAAACATCTTTACAAGCCATTTCAGACCATGTCTTACATGCAGTCAGCATAAAGCATGGCTTGAGTGACTTATTGCATTAATAACATACATTTTAAATCTCAAACGTCACAGAAATGTGGAGAATGTTGACTGGAAACATTTTGGAGACATATTGCAGGTGGATTCTCATGGTGACAAATATGAATGCTGCAGGGATGAAGTCATTTTTGTAGGCCAACCCATAAGTTGATATCACCTTGGTTCCCTCAATGAAAAGTCAAGTAGTGTTTTTTCCATTGTCTTTCGGACACTTGCAAAAAATTTGCTCTGTGACCAAAAAAAAGTTTATGATTCTGACACATTTTGTTCATCGGGATAAATGAACACAACTTTTATGAACACTGAAGTTGGAAAGTATGAGTTTGTAAGAGCGCAAGTATAAATACAACAAGGCTGTAAAAGTGATTAGTGATGATGAGGATAACCTGTGTAGTCGCATTTAGCCACTTTTAAGCAACCACCCTTTTCAAGACGTGTAAACGCTTGAAAAAAACATCATGAATGGGGTATTACTGATGTATTTTTTGTGTCGTAGAATAAAACGTGAATACACCTTGAGCCTGTGTTCACCACAGACCTTATTTCAGGCATTTAACTAAAAACCCATTCAAAAAGACCTTTGACTTCAGGATGATGAAACCGGAAGTGCAAAAATGCAGACTCATTTCTGAGTTTCAGGACTCAACCCTGCAGCACTCTATAGATGTCTAGGTGACGTACAGTGATCTATTTAGCTAGCATTTATTGAGCATTCTGACTTTAGCTGATTAAACTAACTCCACTAATGGATGGTTCACACTCACACTGCAGTGTCTCGGCCCGGTTCTTCTGGATCATTATACAGAGTTGTAGCACCAGTTGGGGGGCACTCTCCAAAAACGTCTCCAGCAGACGGAGCATGTTGACGTCAGCGTACTCGTACATCATCGCCCAGTAGAAGCGCCGCCTGTGTTCCTTCTGTCGCCGACTCTGGATGCCCAGGTACATCGTGCGGATATACCTGTTCAGAAGATCATAGACATTACTACAAAAAAAATATACTGAACCTGCGATTGCTGAAAGCTATAAAACACAGCACTATTATTGGGTTAAATTATGTCTCTCATCTAGACTGGGTAAACCCAGCCTGATCTGCCGGCGATTTAATTTCGTCCTTTAGCTCAGGCTGGAAACCTGCAAATTCATTTATCCTGCTTCTTTTACACATTTGCGAGAATCAATCACAGACTGGCTTATCCACCTGGTGCGCAATTGGCGGGTTTAACACAATGACGGATAGAGAAGCGGTGGATCAATGCCCGTTGATCACACCTCTTGTGGTCTGATTGGCTGAAGGACTATCCAATTGCGTAGTCATTGCGTAGTCTGATTGGTTGAAGGACTATACAATTGCGTAGTCATTTGAATTATGCTCGTTGATCACGCCTCTTGTGCAGTAGAAAATACATAGCAGAGTCCCCAGACTAATGTTGAATCTTAAAAGATTGAGCTTGCATCTCATCTGCAATGCTCCTTGAATTTTCTATGAGTCACATAGTTAATAAAAAGGGTCACACATATCTGGTGCAGATACGTGGTAAAAATAAACTTTGCGCAGCAGAAAACAAAGAGGGAAGCGCTTTTGAGTACCAACATTTTTGGGGACAAATACACATTTACTTACTGGAGTAGGATTTTTCTCCATCTCTGGTGAGATAGCAATCATGATGATAAGTGTGTTTATTAATTATTAGTTGTTAAATATCTTTCTAGTTGGCTTTTTCTAGAGACCTATATTTCCGCAATGCACAAAAACGCAGACGTAATCATTTTGAAATTTGTAATGAATAAGTAAAAAGCAGGTCAGTACAATTCAATCAAATTGCGATACAGACTAGTGTCTGTGAACATTAAACCGTAAAAAGACTATTTATATACGAATCCTCGCATTTTCTGCGTGTCTTTTTGTGAATGAATGTTTAATTTACCACACACACATTGGCGCTCGCTGTTTTCAGTCTCTGCAACCTCACTATATGAGAACATGAATGCATGAACTTCATCTCCAGAGCCGCTATCATCATATCATAAACACACAGAAACTCAAAGGTCTTCATAGCAACCCATCAAAATAAAACTTCTGTTTAACTTGACAGAAATATATTACATTCACTTGACTTGTCTACGATGACAGCAGACTTTGTTTTGACCCAAAACCAGCTGTTGACTGTTGCAAATAGCAATCGCAGGCTTAACCAGGGAGAAAGAAGTAGGCCTATATCATCATCTACCATGTTCGGGAGAAAAGAAGATTTAGGAAAGTGATGATGACAGTTTGTAGCATAAGTGTGAGTGCCAAGCAATCTCCAGATGCTCCCTTGAGAACCAGATAAACGTTATGTGCACCCCAGCTAATAAACATGCATCTCTGGACAAAATGTTCTTGTAATTTTTTGGATGGATGGATCTTTTTTGTGACAATCCCATGTTACATAGAAGCCACAGGACTACATACATTTAATGCACAACACATTCTGATACCAATAAGCAGCCTAAATTGCACATAATTTTAAATGTTCCCAAAAGTTCCACCGTCACAATGCAGCAATTCCCAAACACATATCTGAACTAATTATATCATGTTAGTGAAATTGTACATCCTGATATGTATGAAAAATAATAATAAAAAACCCCTAAACAATTACATTTGAAAATGTGGTCATCGTTTACTCATACTCAAGTTGTTCCTAGGGATGGATTGGATGGATTGGATGGATTGGATGGATTGGATGGATTGGATGGATTGGATGGATTGGATGGATTGGATGGATTGGATGGATTGGATGGATTGGATGGATGGATGGATGGATGGATGGATGGATGGATGGATGGATGGATGGATGGATGGATGGATGGATGGATGGATGGATGGATGGATGGATGGATGGATGGATGGATGGATGGATGGATGGATGGATGGATGGATGGATGGATGGATGGATGGATGGATGGATGGATGGATGGATGGATGGATGGATAAATGGATGGATAAATGGATGGATAAATGGATGGATAAATGGATGGATAAATGGATGGATGGGATTGAAATAGACCATTAACAACTTTGGAAATGCATTCGTTCCGAAACGATGTGCAATAAATTGTAGCCTATCATTTTCACAGGCTGCCTGAGGCACGGCAACTCTGGCAGCACATCAGGCCGTGAGTGTGAATTATTTATGTCTATAAAATGAGCTTGAGCACATGGCAGCAGGAGATTCCCATCAAGGGCAGACTTATTACATCAGCGTTTCTCAAACCGCTTTGGAGGACCCCCAAAATGGCACTCCTTTTTTGTACACCCAGGACAAAAGCAATATAGAAATGCAACAACATACGGTTGACAAGAAAATGTCACGGCTCAAGTGTTTTTTTATTACCATTGAGGTACTACTATTATAGTTTATTTTCATACATTGATTTAGTTATTTTCTAATTTTGTTTTTTGGTCATAAAGCTTTTAATTATTTTTTGTTTGTTTTAAATATTTTAGTTGCTCTTATTTAACTATAAAAAAGAACCTGCAGCGCTCACATACTCTTGTGGAAAGCTGTGAAGTAACACAGAAGCGGCGTGAGATATCACAGTATAACACAGCATCCATTTACAGTCCGTGTAGGATGTTTCTGCGATATGATGATTAATGGCCAATATTGACTGTATGCAAACACACAGACAACCCTCTTTATGTTGATATATACCCAGTAGAAACTGCACTGCCTTGAACCGGGATATTCTGTGTGATCCAGTAGGCTTCATAGTGTCAGACAGTCATATCTCAAATCTCTCTAATAGTAACACAGGAAGCCTTTATTTGCTTTATGTTTCCAGCTGAATGAGTCACCGTCCGCAACTGTGCCACGGATATCGACCCGGATGGGATGGGAATTGGTGCAGGTTACAGTAATGTTCGGTTTCATGTCACCCAGGCCGTTTCCCGTGTTAATCAATACCGCCTTGAAAGCATGGAGTGCATGTACCAAAATGCCCCAGAATAAAGCTGATAAATCTAGAGACACAAATTCAAAGGATGATGTTCTGTGCCATACAATGAAATGTTTTAGTAACACTGGGCTTCAGAAGACAAAAGTAATTTTAACCACAATGTAAAGATATGTACTATATATTCAGCTATTTATAATGTATATACACGTGTTCTGCAGTCTCTATACATCTCACAAAGTCTTAATTTATTTGATCAAAAATGCAGTGAAAACAGTAATATTTTAAATATTACCATTCAAAATATCTGTTTTCTAAATTAAATGTATTTTAAATTGTCATTTATTCCTGTGATGCAAAGCTGAATGTTCAGTATCATTACTCCAGTCTTCAGTGTCACATGATCCTTCAGAAATCATTATAATATGATGATTTGCTCAAGAAACATTTGCTTAGTAGTTTTTGAACTTTCTATTCACCAAAGAATCCTAAAAAAAAAAAAATAGCATTTTATTGAAATGGTCTTTCCTGTCCATCTTTGAGGAATAAAAGAGCTCATTTCTTTCTTTCAAATGTTTTTTCCTGTGACCCCGAACACAACGCAGCTCAAGATGAAGTCATCATAAAAAAGAAACACTAGAAAAACCACAGCAACAGCTCTAGAATGGAGAGAATACAGAGAAGTCCCATATTCATGCAACTTTCCACTGCATTGATCTACAATCTCTCAGATGCCATGATACGGGCAACAAAACTATGAATGAAAATACGTTGCCACAGTCTTTTCAAGAATAGTTTATGACTTGAAATAGAATTACAGAGATTTGCTCTCTATTCTCTAGGTGTATGAATCTTGGATGAAAGACGCCTGTAAAATCCTGTGAGGAGCTCTGAAGTTTTCCCGCTAAATCCTTCCTGGGGAATTTATGAAAAAAAAGGGGTTCCACTGACAAACATGTGGAGAGAGACAATGGGAAAACGATTGGGAACATTATGCATGCATGTGAAGTCTTGATAAAACAAAACAAAAAAGATAATTATTTCTCATTTAGTCTCACTTCCAGAGTTAACGTGTGAATTAAAGGAAGTTGTTGGAAGCGGTGAAAACTGTGACATGTTGTTGCTCTAATAATACGGAAACAGATGGAAAGAAAAGAGGAGAGTATAGACAGAGAGGTAGACTTACACTCATCTCGACCCGTTCCGGAAGCCTCTTTCTGTCTCTCTTGCCCTCCGCTATGTGAGCGAGTAAACCTCCCTGTCCCAAACCAAACTGCTTCTGTCTAGATCATCAGTCCATCAGGGAAACTAAAGCAAAACAAACAGAACAAAATGGAGTCATGAAATGAGAATGGGGTGAGGGGAGAACACACAACAACCAAACTGCAACAGAATTATGGGATCGAGCAGACATCAAATGAAAATGGGTAAAATGACTCCAAAGACAAAAAGGCAAAAATTAGAAACTTGTAAAGCTGAAGGACAGACGTGATGTTTAATTCTGAACCTGAATACTAAGTCTGACATTTTTGGCTGCTCTGTTTCTTGAACTACTAGATATTGCACACCTGAAGGTAAATATATGCATACATATGCATATATTCATCATAAATATGAATAGTTTGATATGATGATACAGTGGCTATAGAACTTCACAAGAGTAAATAAACATCATGAGCAGGGTCAGAAAATAATCTGGGCTCTGAAAGTGGGAGGAAAAAAATTGGGGGGAAAAAAATATGCCTCTACTTAAACATTTTTGCAAAACTCCACAAAAAAATTGCCTATACACACAATTCACTGTAGTTTCCAACTGAAATGAACACTAATGTCAGAAGAAAAGAAAAAAACAATGTTTATTCTAGTGCTGTCATATCGATGAATGATGATTATTCATATCTAACATAAAAGTTTGTTTAAATAATAATTATATTATATTACATACACTATATTGCCAAAAGTATTGGGACACCCCAAACACTTCCATGGCCATAGGTGTATGAAATCAAGACATGCAGACGCTTCTACAAACATTTGTGAATGTGTCGCTCTCAGGAGCTCAGTGAATTCAAGCGTTGTACCGTGATAGATTGCTACCTGTGCAATAAGTCCATTTGTGAAATTTCCTCACTACTAAATATTCTACGGTAAACTGTAAGTGGTATTATTATAACAAAGTGGAAGCAATTGGGAACAACAGCAACTCTGCCACATAAAAATACCAGAGTGGGGTCAGCGCATACTGAGGAGCTGGATCCAAGCTTTACATCACCAAGTACAATGCAAAGCATCGGATGCAGTGGTGTAAAGCATGACGCCACTGGACTCTAGAGCCATGGAAACATGTTCTCTGGAGTGATCACATTTCTCTGTCTGGCAATCCGATGGACGAGTCTGGGTTTGGCAGTTACCAGGAGAACCGCACTTGCCTGACTGCATTGTGCCAAGTGTAAAGTTTGGTGGAGGGTGGATTATGGTGTTGTTGTTTTTCAGGGGTTGGGCTTGGCCCCTTAGCTCCAGTGAAATGAACTCTTAATGCTTCAGCATACCAAGACATTTTGGACAATTTCATGCTCCCAACTTTGTGGGAACAGTTTGGGGTTGGCCCCTTCCTGTTCCAATATGACTGTGCACCAGTGCACAAAGCAAGGTCCATAAAGACATGGATCAGTGAGTTTGGTGTGGAGGAACTTGACTGGCCTGCAGTTCTGACCTCAACCCGACAGAACACCTTTGGGATTAAAGCGGAGACTGCGAGCCAGGCGTTCTAGTCCAACATCAGTGCCTGACCTAAAAATGCGCTTCTGGAAAAATGATCAAAAATTCCCATAAACACACTCCTAAACCTTGTGGAAAGCCTTCCCAGAAGAGTTGAAGCTGTTATAGCTGCAAAGAGTGAGCCAACTCCATACTAAACCCTATGGATTAAGAATGGGACGTCATTAAAGTTCATGTATCTCATATATACAGTGTATATATTATATATATTATTATTTATATATATATATTTTTTTTTTTACACAAAATGTTATGTTAGATGGGATTAATCACGATTAATCAATTTGACAGCAATCGATTTATCCTTTAATCCTTTACATACAAATTATGATTACAGGGGTAGATTATCGATTAATAAAGACTCACTCAAAGGCTCAAAGACTTGTAGAAATGGCACTGCTGCTTCAAAAAATTCATTTTTATCTCACATTTGCTTTTGTTAACACTATGGGTTAGGTTAAGTGTAGGTGGTTTGTTATTTTCAAACACAATTGAGCACTAACCTTTTAGTGCCACTCAACAGACATTTCATTTCCAAACTAGTACAATACATACAACTTTGCCAAATTCATACCTGTTTCAGATAAAACTGAACATGTATTTAGCTCCACTTACTGGACATTTACATTTCACTTTGAAAGTGTTGTGAAACGGGCAAGAAGCAACATAAAATTTCTGCAAAATGATATTATTTTCCAATGAGCATGAATTATAAAAAATGTGAGGGCAAAATTATGTGCTGAACTCTATTCTAGTTATGCTATATGAATTAATATCACGTAAAATATGACAGTCAGTCATTAATCACAAAACAGCCCCCTTCAGGATGATTTGAGACTGTAAATTATCCCTCATTTATTAACAACAAAATAGGAAATTATATCACACAATAATATGGCCAGGAAAAAAGAGCTCAGTTAATGCTAAAATTGCCATTTTAAAGTGACAAATCTGCCCCAGAAATGTAAAATCCACACACAAAAATGCCCCAGTAAATGGATTATTACATAGGCCTTCAGAGTTGTACAAATATTGCATAAAATATCAGCTGGAAAAACACTGAATAAAAAGAAAACACTCTGACGACTTCAAAACCACAAATACATTCAAATGCATGGTGACAGATATCAGTAGAGACATGCATAATTCAACACAGGGACCGGCAAATTATTTCAAATGTATTCCAGCAAAGAATTTATTGTGTTATGATATGTCATGCATTATTTAAAGACACTTTTGTGCTGAATATTTATTTCATTTGTCTTCTAGAATGTCACAGTCGAAATGTAAAAAAGTTCAATTTCCATTATGTAAGCCGACAGCCAACAGAGAGTTTTCCACATGTGGAGACAAGTGCGTACTGTAAATGTCAGCGGATAAAACAACCTACATGCTTCTTTTTCCTAAACTCGGGTGCATCCCAGAAAACAACAGGAATGCAAGTTACACTTTGACTCTGCACATTAAAACTTGGATGCATACGAGAAAGTATTTTAACAATTAAGTTGTTTTCAACCTAGAACATTTCTTTAAAGTCACCATGAAATCACAATGGACAATTCTTATTTATTTAATTGAATATTACAGTATATATTTATTATAAATGATTTATCCTTACACATCATTTAATCAAAATAATTTCCCCTCACTCTTGCAGCTTTTCTCTTCTCTGTTTATGGGCGTGAGGGCGGGGCAATAGTAAGCCATAACCATCCTATCTATTCCCCATGGACAAAACCAAGTCCCGCCCTACATTTTCTTCTTGTCATTTCAAGTTTATACGTCACAATATGGAAGAAAAGACTAATCGCAACTTCCGTGTCATGCCATCTTTAATATATTAATGTATGGTTGAAGATGCTATAGTATTTGTGAAAGAAGAACATTTTCACGGTTGCTCCTCCATTTGACCCCCAGATGAAGAATTCAGGTGCTATTTCTAGCAAGTACATCATGACTAAGAGAAAGATCCTGCTGAGACACTGTAAACTCTCTCTCAGCCGTTACTGAAACTCCCACAGGGAGGATAGATTCAGTTCACAGGCTTTATGCTTTTACCCTGAAACTTTCACAGATTGTGCCTGCAATCAATAATTGAACACAACTTTAACACTGAGGCTTATGCGCACCTCAGGTTTTCACAGCAGAATCTTTTATAAGGAACTAGTCAGGGTTTACTAAATAAAACCTTTAACAACTCTATAGACTGTTGAGGACTTAGCAATACAATATAAGAAAACAGACTTTTAGACTGATTTTTAGTTATACTCACAATATGATTTTAAAAAATGCATTAAATGACCATCTTAAAAAGAGCAAAAAGCCTCACTAAATAATTCTCAATGTAAGTACTTTCTGTCTAGCTAATGTCAATCCTTGAAAATGAATCACTATAATCCAGTTTTCAATGTTCTAGTATTTATGGTATTTTTAATCGCAGCTGCAGAATTTCGAAAATTATTATCATTTTGAACAGTGATAAACGTAAAAGCTGATAAAAACTATAGCGGCAGTCTTCTCTGTTCTTTACTGAAAGTCCAATACATAATTCTCCAATAAAAAGAAATAGTTAAGGCTAATTCAGTGGTCAATTTATCTGAAAGGTTAAATGTAGATGTAAGAGCTACTCAGGTTTAGAAGCTAAACACATTATTAAATAAGAAACATCCCTGTGCATATTGACAGTTTTACATTGAATTCATTCCTGTTGCATGAATTGCATACAACGGTCTGCTAATTTGAACAGCTTTTTTCAGGGAAAAATGTTTTATTTATCGTTAATGTCGTTCCAAATCCGTAAGACTTTGGTTCTTCAGAAACACAAATGAAAATCTTTTTAATGAAATCTGAGAGCTTTCTCAGAAAGCAGAAGCTCAAACGTGCTGCGTAACACGAGAATGAACATCAGTGGTTCTTGCTGATGCTCAAACGTGCTGAGCAACACGAGAATGAACCTCATTGGTTCTTGCAGAAGCTCAAACATGCTGTGTAACACAAGAATGAACCTCATTGGTTCTTGCAGAAGCTCAAACGTGCTGCGTAACACGAGAATGAACCTCATTGGTTCATGCAGAAGCTCAAACGTGCTGTGTAACACAAGAATGAACCTCATTGGTTCTTGCAGAAGCTCAAACGTGCTGTGTAACACAAGAATGAACCTCATTGGTTCATGCAGAAGCTCAAACGTGCTGTGTAACACAAGAATGAACATCAGTGGTTCTTGCAGAAGCTCAAACGTGCTGCGTAACACGAGAATGAACCTCATTGGTTCTTGCAGAGGCTCAAACGTGCTGCGTAACACGAGAATGAACATCAGTGGTTCTTGCTGATGCTCAAACGTGCTGTGTAACACAAGAATGAACCTCATTGGTTCTTGCAGAAGCTCAAACGTGCTGTGTAACACGAGAATGAACCTCATTGGTTCTTGCAGAAGCTCAAACGTGCTGGGTAACACGAGAATGAACCTCATTGGTTCTTGCAGAAGCTCAAACGTGCTGCGTAACACGAGAATGAACATCAGTGGTTCTTGCTGATGCTCAAACGTGCTGTGTAACACAAGAATGAACCTCATTGGTTCTTGCAGAAGCTCAAACGTGCTGCGTAACACGAGAATGAACATCAGTGGTTCTTGCTGATGCTCAAACGTGCTGTGTAACACAAGAATGAACCTCATTGGTTCTTGCAGAAGCTCAAACGTGCTGTGTAACACAAGAATGAACCTCATTGGTTCTTGCTGATGCTCAAACGTGCTGCATAACACGAGAATGAACATCATTGGTATTTAATGATTCTAAAATACATGTTACTGCGTATTAAAATAATACAACTGCATATTAAATACAAAAATCTTCCTCTTCTTTGCATTTCACCTCTGCTTTATCTTTCTAATAAACCTGCCATTGTACACTATGAATATTGCTTTGATCAGTAATGAGTTACTTGTGTTCCTCTGTTTTAAGTTAAGCTCCTGCTAAATGCATGAACGTAAACTCAAAAAGGCAAAGAAAACATTACACACATCAACTAAAGTCTTATGCAATTTTGTCCCATATGCAATTTTCCACATATAGGGACTGATATTGGAGACCTTGTGTTGAATTTCTCATGTCATTCTACAGAAAGAGCACAAGCTAAATAAACCAACTGCAAAAATGCTAAACATAAACAAGATAAATGTTGCATGAGTGGGTGGAGGCTTGTGAGAGCGATACGTGTCCCAGGAGCCGCTTGTGCTGTGGTTAAGTGGAGGCAGTAAAAGCCCTGTAACTGGCTGGTGGAAGGTGTGAGCTCTGGGGCTCAGGGTTACTAAAAGCACACTGAACAAATAGAGGAGATTCAGGTCAGTGTGTCAATGCCAACATCTAGAGCCACACCAACTGCTGGTCCGGTCTGGTCTGTGATTTAAAGATCATGCTTATATAACAGGACCGCATGAACCCAGATCTCACCATTTTCATAAGGATGTTGCTCAGAGGCTTTAATAACAGATGCTAGAACGCAAATTAGATTTTTGCATTTTCTTAATAGGTCAATGAAAGGTTTCTAGGTGGTTTCTTACGGCCCCTATAGTGACTATTTCTTGCTCACGTCTCTGTGATATTGTGGTCTAATTTTTATTTTAAGCACCCTTCATTAACAAGCCACATGATTTGAGGAACCATTCATGTAGCACAAAATGATGTTTCTTTAAGTTCGGGAGAAGCACGTTCAAATGATCTACCAAATCATGTCATTTCTACCAGCTGTCAACAATCAGTAATTCCAATCAGCTCAAGTGGAAGATCACATAAATAACCCAGTCAACTAACCAATGTTCCTCAACAAGTTTTGCAGCATCCCTCCATCCCTTTGCAGTCTTCCTCACACGCACCTGGTTAACTTTCCTAACCGGAGATACAGGGGGAGTACTCTGGGTTCAGGCCAAATACAGAGCTCGGAGCCCTCTCCTCGGACAGCACGCCAAATACGCATACCATTTATTCTACTTGACTTATTTGTAAGTGTGAACTCATGAAATAGCACACTGCAATTTTATTTTAATTTTCTTACTCAGTATTTAATAGGCTATTTTCTACCCTGGTTTTAGCTTAGCTCCCAGAACGCTCGGTTTTTATGGGTGTGCCGCACTGAAGACTTGGAAGTAAACGCCCACTGCTATGATTGGATAACAGTTTTGCATATTATAATGAGCTCTGGCTCCCCCATGAGTACACGTGAGGGATTGTTTTGAAAGCGTGTGGGAAAACGTAAACTGGAATAATGTGACGGAATGGGCTTGCAAAATATCTTTGTCAACACACACAATGATTTATCTCTCATTCACCCACAATTAATGTTAGTTTTTATTACTTGGCCTGTCTGATCGGTGGATATAACCGCGAACTGCGCATCACTAACACACACACACACACACACAGACACACCAAGTACATACATCACCAAAACTTAACTGCAGACAAATCAGCATATTCAAAACTTCCGCGATTGTACTTTTTCCGTCAACTAACAAGTGAACGACGCACATCAAGAAAGATTGATTCTAGAAAGGTTAATTCAAACACATATTATTAACTGCTTGATAACATAGTCAAGTTGAGTAAAAGTTGAGCGAGTGGATCTCTGAGCTGGTGTGAGGGAGTGGAGACGGGGCTAATTTGCATATTCATGGTCTGCAAACTAAGTGAAAGAGTGTAGAGTTACATTGAAGCTATTTCAAGGCATGAAGAATTAACATTTTTTAAATTTGTCATTTTGGTGATCAAAGATTAGTTTTAAGGGATACAACTATTGACTATAGGGGTCTTCAAGTATTGCTTTCAGATTTATCAAAATTAAGTTTTTAAAGGGGTCACAAACTGCATTGTTTTATTGTTTTATGATGTTTCCTGGGGTGCACTTAAAATGTTAGAATGCTTTTTACATCAAAAATTGTCATATATTTATAAATTAAGGCATTTTTCCTACCCTGATTTTAGCCCCCTGGTTTGAACACTCTGTTTGAAGGGTCTGCGGTACGACTTCAGTGTAAACGCCCACTGCTGTGATTGGTTAGGGTTAGGGTTTAAAATAGCTAAGTATTACTCTCTCTTCAAGCACGTTTTTACTATTACGGCTCTCATGGTTAACTAATCGTGAAAAGTGTTGCATTATATTTAGATCTATGGCATTCTGTTTGATTGACAGCTTCAGCACGCGCATCTCCAGCGATTGCAAAGGGAGCTTTCTTTGATCGCTTTCTTTTTATAGAATTGAATCACTGTTAAATAACATTATTTCCATCCCACTAAGAGAAACAACGCAAGTTGACGTTTAGTCACTGGTTTGATTTACTGACACACAGACAAAGAACATCTGACTCATGAATCATTACATTTCAGATCAGGCATTAGAATTAACATAGTACATGTTGCATTACTGTCGAGTCCAGTCACTGCACAATATTTTGTAGCATGTTTTTCCCTCAATGGCATGTTTATTGCTTGGTAGCTCGAGTATGTTTATTGCTCTGGTTTAACACCAGGTAGGTCGGCTACCTATTCTAATGCATGTAATGTGCAAATTGATGGGCGGGGCTTAACAGGCAGTGATGAAGCAGGCGTTGCTATTCTTCTGCAGAGGCAGTGCTTGACTCCCTTTGACGTCATAGATCCCCACTTTGAAAAACTGCTGGGCCTGGTGTCAATAAAAGCTTTTATTGGACTAACAAGGACGTTTTCAGCTCTGAGACTCTTTTTTGTAGAGTATGATGACATCTTATATGTCAAAAGCTCAAGGAAAATTTGATTTCTCATGACTCCTTTTTCTGATCCCATTGGCAGATCTCTTTCTTTTTTTTACATTTTGATATATTTTTTTTTCAGAAAACAAGACAATATCTTATGCCATTTTGCAATGGAAACAAGACAAAAATACAGAGTACAAAAAAAGTTTTGTAGTGCAGGACGATTTTTAGGCCTAAGTTCAATATTTAGGGCTGAGGGTTTGTTCAAATCACTAACTTTATATGAGCAATACCTATCATGCCTTACAAAACTGCATAATTCTCAATGAAAACACCAAAATAAATTAGGAAAAAAGTCAGTCATTAATCACAAAACAGTCCCCTTCGGGCCGGGGTGATACAAGATTTATTACCATGACTTTACATGATCCCTCACACATTTATCAACAACACAACAATATGAAATAGCATCAAATTATAATTTGGCACCAAAAGAAAGAATTTTAAAAAGTAATTTGTGAAATTTACTGAAGTAATTCCAACACCATTTTTTCAGTGTATGCGCAATACCATGACAATGCATTACAAACCACCACAGATTAAATATACTCTGTAAAAACACCAAAAATGTATTTTTGTATCACCGGGGTCCAAAATTCCTCTTGGTAATTTCCTTGATCCTACAAGACCAAATGTCACAGAATAAAAACTGGACATGATCTGCATTTGTAAACTAAAATCAAGGATGGGCTGAAAGGATTTTCATGCTGTGTGAACTCAAGAGTCAAGCTGGGGTCTTACACTCTCAACACTGCAATCAGCCCTCATCAGTGTTAGATCTCTGCCAAGGGAAGCATATGTGCATCCAGAGAGTGTGAGCGCCGCCGACGGGGAACACATTTTCTGCCTGTGCTTGCCAGCTTCTGGTCACCCCTGAGCTTGACAGATGATCTTAACCGGCGTGACAATCAACTAATTGTCTTATTCAGGCCTGGAGAGGCACTGACTATTTCCTGTCGCCCTGCTGTAGAAGTAAAGCATCAACAACAATCTATTCTTACATATCACTGGATACTCTCAGTAAACCGGTTACAGTGCTGTATGGAACTTATCACACACAATTATAGATACTGAATATAACACAGCATTTATTATTTGGAAATGCTGTCATCTGGCAATTGGATTGTCTGGAAAATCATACAGCCTACAGTCTTTCTCTAATCCATTACCTGCCTTAAAACTGAAATGAATACAAATAACGGTAACACTTTACAATAAGGTCTGTTAACTTTAGTTAATCTATTAAACATAACTAACAATGAGCAACACATTTGTTAGTGATTATTAATCTTTTCTGAATACAGTCGTTCATTGTTCATGTTAGTTTGAAGTGCATTAACTAATTTTAACTAATACAACATTTGATTTTAATATTGATTAGTAAATATTGAAATGAACATTAACTAAGATTAATAAATGCTATAGAAGTATAATAAATGCTATACCCTGCTGCCATCTGGTAAGCGCTTCCGAAGCCTGATGGCAAAAACTGAAAGACTCAGGAGGAGTTTCTTTCCCCAGGCCATCAGACTCCTGAACTCAGTCACGTGACTGCACTTCACCCCGCACACACATAAAACATCCAGTTTTAACATTACATCCACATAGTGTCATTGCACTGCACTTTATTCTTATTGTTACTGTGTAACAACCAGTAATTAAACCTGTTTGCACATTATACTTCTGTTTGCACATTACATTATACCCATTGTTTGCACATTTTACTTTTATATATATATTTTATGTTAACCAGTTAGTTATTTATTTTATCTTTTACTTGATTACTTATAATTCTATGTTGAGTACTTTTTATTCTATTTCTATGTTTAATTTCCTCCTTGTGTTTCTTGTAACTGTTATTTGCACTGTCTATGGAGCGGACCTGTTTACATTTCACTGCCAGTTATATATTCTGTATATAATTGTGTATGTGACAAATAAAACTCTTGAAACTTGAATCTTGAGAAGTATTGCTCATTATTAGTTAATGTTAACTAATGTTGATTAATGAAACCTTATTTTAAAGTATTACCCAATTATCTAAGAAATTGCTTTTTGAAATTAATGTAGAGCTGTATATGATTGGTTAAACCATAAAGTCATTCTGTACCATTTCACCAAAAGACTGCAGTTAGTAAAGCACAAGCAAATTAAATTCATTGCACAAAATCTGTGAACACGTTTTACATTTCTTAACAAACTAAAGCCTAATTTTATGGGATACTTGATTTATGACAATTAAGCACATTTACACCCATCAAAATCCCCACAATAATGTTATTCTCATTGTTTTATTCCAGAAAATAAACATCTATCACTAAATTTGTATTTGTAAAAATAGGTATTATAAGTGTTTAAGTATGTATACATGTGATGAGATACGTTTAATTGTACAGTATTTTCATCTGTTTGTACTTAAAAATGATCATATTGGAGTAAGAAAAAGTGCCTATTGGTAACACTTTACAATAATGTCTCATTTGTTAACTTTAGTTATGTATTAACTAACATGAAATAGCATTGAGCAATGTTACAGTATTTATCCATCTTATTAATGTTAGTTAATAAAAATGCTGTTGTTCATTGTTTGTTCAAGTTAGTTCACACACTCAAAAAAATATCATATGATGCTGTTCACTTTATTTAAGCAATTTATCTTGATTTAACACAATTATATCAGGTTTCTGGTTCAAATGTAATTGATTTATGTTAAACTGACTTAAAACCATTACTCTTTGACATAACTTGAGGTTTTAATTTTGAAATAACATGTTTCAATCAAGTAATCCAATCAAACAGGACTTTCATTTCCCATCATGCTTTACAAAGTGGCTAAATTCAGAGAGTAAATGTTTAAATAAAGTGCTATTTGATACATTTTTAACAAGATGAGAAAATGGAGAGACTTAATGCTTAATGTTTTATGCTGGTATTTAAAAGTTTGTGTTTTGGAGGTTACCATTGTGGTGAGGTGTAGAGCATGTGCTTGGGGTGAGGACGTGCTAATAACAATTAACGAATAAGTATTTCACTAAATAAAAATAATCAAATAAACTGGATTACTTGTTTTGATTTTTATATTCATTTTAGAGTAATTAAACTTGATAGTTTTGGAGAAAGTTAAGAATGTTAACCTGATTTAACTAAATGGCATTGAATTAACCTTACGTAAAAATAAATATGTTTACTGAAATAAGCATGTTAATTAAATTCAACATAACCCAATCATGTGGAAACTGTTGACATAAAAAAATATCCATGTAAATCCAACGTATAATCTTTTTGAGTGCAGTGCATTAATAATATTAACAAATACAACTTTTGATTCATATAATACTTTCGTAAATGTTGAAATTAACATTAATAAATTAAGATTAATCAATGTTGTAGAAGTATTGTTCATTATAGTTCATGGTAACTGATGTAGTTAACTAATGAGACAGTGTTAGCATAAACTTTAAAGAGACAATGAGAATAACAGTAATGACAATATGCGAGTAAATTGTCATTATTTTTCATGAAAATAATAAGCACACTGCAAAACTAAAACAAGTTTCTCTTTATGCAAATCATATTTTCCTCTATAAATTTGTGAGATTTACTCAAACACAATTTACCACAAAAAAGTATAGTTATTTAGCATCACAAAAAAAGCATAAAATATCCTTCCCTCCTGAATGCAAATCTTAGTGATGTCCAGCCTTGTTCCATGCATATCACAATGTTTACTCCAGAGCCTCTCATGGATGAGACACATCAAGATAATGCAACCCCTCACCAGAACACACACGCTTCTCAATCAGCATAAAATATGACCTTGATATTTTTACAACATCCTGAAGACGAGACTGAATACAAGCGACATCCAACAAGACCAAGCCCAAGCGGGATGCAGCAAAAACAACCCAACCAGACCGAGGTCTGTTTTCCTCTTGCAGAGGTCATTCAAGTAAATTAATTACAAGCTCTATCGATTTCACACTCTCAAGCCTGGAGTGAGCCCGTCATTCTGCTGAAATGAACTGTTTGGCATCGTTACACAGATGGTTAGAGGACACAGAACGAGCCATAAAGCAAGAGAAAGAAAAACATTTGTGTTTCAAATGAGCACTGCCTCTGAGATGATGGGAATATAAGGCACCGTCCGATGCATCTGCATGCAGAATAGCTCTGTTGATGTGTGTTTGTTCAATGTGCATCATCTCTGGAGTGTGCACATTGATGTGATGTCATGCACCAGCCAAAACAACCATAAACCATCCTGTGCATCTGATCAAAACAAGCAGGCTGTTCCCTGAATAAATCACCACATTCTCCCAGTCCACAGACTGGATGTGTGCATCATCCTAAAAGCGTTTCAGGACTTTCTATCATCGTCACGTCAGCGTCTTACCTCCACACTTGTCCCATCTGAAGGATGTGCACACAGGCATGCCATATCCATATCGAGATCACACACCACCTGTCCCTGTCGTAGATGCGCGAGCTCAGATCCGCCGTGGCTTTCCTGCTGAGCCCTCCACGGCCCCGAGCCCACCGCCCGTATAATCCTGGACGAACCACCTGAAGCTCAGAATCTGGACCAGCACCGACGGCACCAGCACGAAGAACAGGGTGAGCCCAAACCACAGATAGTCCCGTTTGGAGTAGTAGTCCATGGCCAGCCACAAGTCCGTCCCGACGTCCCAGAACAAGACGAGCATCGCGAGGACGATCCAGAGGCAGTCCAGCCACAGGCGCTCCTCCGGCTGCTGCTGCTGGTGCTGATGCTGCGGCCGCCTGCGCTCTCCAGCATCCCCGTCGCCCAGCAGCGACCGCAGACACGCGCTCCTGCAGCCCCAGTAACACGACGACGTGTTGCAGCAGTGGCAGATGTGTATGGCCGAGCTGTCCAGCGCATCGTCGTCGCCGACAGCTTCGTCCAGGTTGTGCAGCTGGGCGAAACCGGTAACGACCCCCACGCCATCGGATTTTGCTGCCATCTTGCTCTCTGAAACGCTTCATCCCCCCCTCTTCCGTGCTCCGTTACGTCACTTCCGCGATACCTGTGCGGGCGCGCGCGTGTGTGTGTGTGTGTGTGTGTGTGTGTGTGTGTGTGTGTGTGTGTGTGTGACGATGCTACTTAAAATTGTCTATAATTACCAGTTAAATGTCTGGACGCATGCTTGATTTTGACAAATTTTCACATTCTGCAATAGTAGTTGCCTATTTTATTTAGCCTAGTGATTTTATATATAACAAATAGCCATATATAATAATTTTAAGATGATATAAAATGCTAACTGTATTATGTCACACTTTAATTAGCATTTTGTGAAATTTCTGTAGACAAACCTTTAAAGTGATAGTTCCCCCAAAATTAAAATTGTCATCATTTACTCACACTCAAGTTGTTCCAAACCTGTATGAATTTCTGTCTTCTGCTGAATACAAAATAAGATATTTTGAAGAATGTGTTAATGCCAGTTGATGGGCCCCATTGACTTTCATAGACAATACTATGAAAGCCAATGGGGACCATAAACTGTTCAAAATATCTTATTTTGTGTTCAGCAGAAGACAGAAATTCATACAGAAATGGAACAACATGAGGATGAGTAAATGATGACACATTTTTTTTTTTTTTTTTGGTGAACCATCTCTTTAAGGATCTAACTAACTAACATTGTATTAATATTATATCAATATTAAATAAATAAAGCTTGTTTCCACCATTATTGTCCTGTAAAAACTATACAGTTTATTTGACACAATAAATATTTCTCAAGGTTTGTTTGTTTACTTATTTTTTTATTTTTTTATTTGTGTATTTATTTTTTATTTTTTTATTTTAAATGAATCAATGAAAAACCATTCTGTGAATTTAACATGTTGACCTTTGATGACAATGGAAACCTGCCATTAAATTGCCTGTTATTGTGTTTTCAGCACAAAAATTATTAATAATAATATTTTAGAGTTCCTGTGCATTTGTATTGATGTTCTGTTTAAAACAGCATTATATTATTGCTCCTCTCATGCAGTATTTAAACCGGTTGTTATGTTAAAAGCAGAACACTGAGAGAGAAAAAACCTAGAACACAATCTGTGAGCTCCATAAATCCACTGCAGTTGCTTTCAGCACATTGGGAATTTCCTAGATTAGCACAGCACAAGCAAAACCCTCTGCCACAGGAATATGACAAAAGCCCCCTCGTCTTTAGTTCCATCCCAATGGAGAGAGTCCAAATCTTCAAACAGACACTGCGCCGCATCTGACAGAGATACTGGGCGGCAACCGCTCTTCACTAATTAAACTGTCATGATAAAATGAGAGGAGTAGATGTGGAAACCCCATTTTCAGTAACAGGAAGAAATACCCAAAAGTGTGAAGCATGCCTATATTTAACCCTCTAATCCATGAATTATTAAACTACAAAAGAAAAGAAAAAAATAACAGAACAAATGTGTATTTGTATTAAAATCAAAAATATAACCATTCCAATCTTTAAATGTTGTGGTAAATATTTCTTTTTAAATAAATGTTAAATTTAGTTTGAGTAAAATGGCTTAACAAATAATGATTTAAAATCTGCATCTGTAATTAATTCCAATTCATTCAACACATTGGAAATGGGAGATCAAGTCAAAGGCATTGGACTGTGGGATATAGTATTTGGATGTAACACCATACTAGTGGACACCATGGTTTTTGTTTTTTTTTTCAAATTTTGCTTCACGAAGGAATACATGCAAATGTTACACAGGAAAGAGTTAGAGAACGAATGAGAAATACAACACAATTCAGTTTTGAGAGAACTAGTTAAGATGAGAAATTCTAGTGTCCAGCATTCTGCCAGACTGCAAAAGCAAACCCCTTTCACATGTTTCAGCAGCCGGTCTCCTCTGTTCAGAAGAGTGACTACAGCTCTCTGCAGTGGGTTTGGACCAAACAGAAAAGCTAGAAAACGCAAAAGCACAAGGGCATGAAATTTTTATGAAAGCTAATGTTGTGACTGTAGGGGCAGTGCATACTACAAGTGAGATAATTGCCTGCAGATCCCTTGAGTTCTGGCTTGCTTTCATGTGCTGCTATTGAAGCAGACAATAAATGTATATTTCTTGCATGACTGCTGCACATGAATGCTCATGCCAAGAAAGACACACCATTGATTCAATATGCACAGGATGCCACTGCTCAAACTGGCACATCTGGAATCACTGATTCTTCAGACACGGACATGTCCCATTATTTTATCTGGCTTTTTTTTTTTATAGCAGCATTTTCAATTTTTGAAAATGATTTTTTATTGTATTGAGGTGCCCTTGAGCAAGGCACACCCAATCGCTCCTTAGGCGTTACAGCAAAAATGACTGTCCACTTCTCCAGGTGTGTGTGTCCGGTTTGCAGTGTGTGTGTTCACTACTACTACTCCTAATGTGTGTGCACTAACTTGGATGGGTTAAAGAGGACAAATTCCAAATATGGGTTACCATACTTGGCCTTCACTTCTTATTATATTTTAACATTAAAGTCCACATGAAATGGAAGTTGCAATAGTCCCTTTCTTCTCTATTGTGACGTACATTATATCAGAGTGAAATGGCTTCTAGAACAAGAACAAATGTATACCGTGACTTGATTTTGTCCATGGGGATTTAATTGGATAGCTGGATGGTTTTGGTTTGCTATTGGTCAATCTCATGTGAGTGACAGGTTGCCCCGCCCTCGTGCCAGTAAACACATCATCAGAGGAGAAGAGATGTGGCAAGATGAGCAATTTAGGTTAAAAAGTATGTACTTTTTTCCCCCCGCTTTTTTTCGCTAGATAAGACCCTATTCCTCGTCTGGGATCGTGCAGAGCCTCTGAAGCCCTTCGAAGTCCTTTGAAACTGCATTGATTTGGAACTTCAACATTTTAGTTGCCATTGAAGTCTATGATGTGGAGAAAAATTCTGGAATGTTTTGCTCAAAAAATGTAATTTGAGTACGTTAAACGCATTGTCATTTTTAAGAAACCAGTTTGAGATTATATGAGCTTTGTGTCATGGTGCGTTTTACTGCTGGAAGTAGCCATTAGAAGGTACACTGTGGTCATAAAGGGATGGACATGATCAGCAACAATACACAGGTAGACTGTTGCATTTAAACTATGCTCAAATTGTACTAAGTGGTCCAAAGTATGCCAAGAAAATATCCCTCACACCATTACACCACCAGTAGACTGAACCTTGTTGGAGTCGGCATCAATTCCTCGAGTCCGCGTGTTCGTTGAATGAGGAGAGCAGGAACAAAATATAGTTTAACTCTTTTAATGATTAAGTAAGTCAGATGAAGAAGCATTCAGAGCTCTGGGTCACAGCTGTCCCTGATTTACACAATCCTATGCAAGGCTTGTCCAGGCAGTCTGCGACAAACTTGCCTTTCCCTGACCCAATATTTATACACAAAAAATACATAAGTTGTCTTTCTTTGGGAGTCAGATGATTTTCTGGTCAGCTGTGCTTCGTTTGCAACATCACCCCTCCAATTCCTGGACCCAAGACTGCTTCTTTGTTAACAGACACATAACAGAAAGCATAGCAAAATGCATAGCAAAACACTTTCTCATATGGATCTGTAATACCTACCACAACCTCTGGCTGTTGCTGGTGACCCTTATGTCCAACAGAAAGTACACACAGTCTTAAAGCAAAATCATTTCATAAGCTAACATTATCTTAAATTTACTATTGTTAATGATTAATTTCTTCAAGCGTTGTTAGCAATAATGCACAAACAAATATTTTATTCTCAACAACCTCCGATAAGGCAAGACTCATCAGACCAGGCAACATTCTTCCAATCTTCTATTGTCCATATGTCCGATGTATTATGCGTTCAGAGATGCTCTTTTGCAGACATCAGTTGTAATGAGTGGTTATGTGAGTTACTGTTGCCTTTCTTCAGTTTGGCCATTGTTCTCTGACCTGGCTTCAACAAGGCATTTTTGCCTTTTCATTTGCCATTCACTGGATATTTTCCCTTTTTTGGACCATTTTCTTTAAACCCTAAATCAAGATCCCAGATCAACAGTTTCATACTTGTGAGATTACATACACAAACATTTAATATGCATTTTGTTCTAACTTAATATAACTTTAAATATTTTATTACAAAACAGAGAACAAATAAGGAATATGACCCATTAAAATTCCCAGGAGCTTTTTTGAGTGCTAAATGTCATGTAGGTGTAGGGAAAAGTCATTTGGAGACAAGCCCTACCAGTCTTCCAGCATATCACCGTGACACACAGAGTTTCGTGTTCATGGGTTCACTGAGTTCAACACTTTATATTAATAAACCCTTTAATAAGAATGGATGTTCAGGTTCTATAGTACCTGAGCTAGTTAATTGAAAAAACACACAGAGGAAATTTCCACTGGCTCCGTGTGGAAGACTTGGAATTGATTGAAAGAAAATTATTTGCATTCATTATTGCTTATAATGCTAAATTCAACCAACGTTTATAAGTCGGGGCAATTGTTAGCTGTCTATGCAGGTGGTAGAGAAACATTGTCCCTTGTCATTTGTAGAAATAAAATGACACATATTCACCATATAAAGATATTGATATATTTAAAGATGGTGCACTCAAATGACTATGAATGAGAGAATGTGCAAAGCACAATATGGCAGAATAAGGTCCGCCTTCCTCTTTTTCTAAATCTGCAGTTGGTGAGGTCATTAGGTGTGTTTGGCTTGAAACAGCACTGCACAGACTAAATGGTGTATGACATCAAAGTACCATGAGAGTAATTCAAAGGCAAACCAATCGGTCTGCGCAGTGCCGCTTCAAGTCACTAAGCACTTCCTCTCGAGGGAATCTCTGCCACCATTTTGAAGTGCGTTCAACTTCTTCAAGTGGGCCAGGGAAATGTATTTAGACAGATCCTCGGCTCCTTGATTTTGACAGAGTCTACTCAATGGGTGCATCGCAATCAACTCCCTAGTCAGGGCACTGATCAAGGAGTCAGATTGAAACTCAGTTTCAATCACAAATTCCTTCCAGTGCACTGAAACTAAAAAAATAAAACCCACAATGCACCGCAAAACCGCTAAGCACTTCCCCTCAAGAAAACTATATAAGTCAATGGGGTCTATCAACTGTTGATGACATTCTGACATTCTTCAAAATATCTTCTTTTGTGTTCAGCAGAAATAAGAAATCCATACAGGTTTGGAACAACAACAACAAAGTTTTTATGTTTTGTGCTTCAGAAATGTGATGTAATTTGGCCTCGTACATTTCACCCTGTAGCCCAAGACTGGTTGGTACCTGAGATGGGAACTAGGTTGCTGCTGGAAGCCCAAGTATATGTCTCTGCAGGTTAGTAATAGGTATTACCACATTGGAAGAGGTGTTAGTGAGGCCAGCAGGGATGCTCACTCTGGTCTGTGTGGGTCCTAACACCCCAGTATTGTGACATGGACACTATAATCTAAAAAGCATTAGTTTAACCTGACGTTAAACCAAAGTCCTGACTCTCTGTGGTCATTAAAAATCATATGGCACTTCTCGTAAAAGAGTAGGGAAGTACTGGCCACACTCCCTCCATTGGCCATAATCAATCATGGCCTCCTGATAATTCCCATCCACCGAATTGGCTCGATCACTCTCTCTCCTCTCCACCTATAGCCAGTGTGTTGTGAGTGCACTGGCGCCGCTGTTCTGTGGCTGCTGTTGCTTCATCCAAGTGGATGCTGCACACTGGTGGAGGTTGAGGAGAGAGAGACCCCTGACATGATTGTAAAGCACTTTGGGTGTACAGTAGTACATAGGAAATGCACTATATAAATACCTCCATTCATTCATTCATTCATTCATTCATTCATTCATTTATTCATTCATTCATTCATATAAATAGAGCCTAAAGGCTGCAAGTGTTCTAGAGCTAATATATATATATGTATATATATATATATATATATATATATATATATATATATATATATATATATATATATATATATATATACACACATATATATATATATATATATATATATATATATATACACACACACACATATATATATATATACACACACACACACACACACACACACACACACACACACACACACACATATATATATATATATATATATATATATATATATATATATATATATATATATATATATATATATATATATATATATATATATATATATATATATATATATATATATATTGGAAAAGGATAGATTATTATTTTGAAAGCAAAAAAGTTTTGTGTTTGATCATCTAACAATAGACCTATATGTTTGTTTGTTTGTTTTTTTTTACAAAATATGTCACTAATTAAAATAAATGATGAATATATTAGATAATGATATATAAAAGCAAGTGAAAAGGATGTGCAATCTTTCTGTAAAACCTTTTTTTATTATTATTTTTTTTTTTTGGCGTGTGTCTTTAAAAGTTTTAGGTTCACTATGGTAATGTATTCTTAGAGTGCATACAATGTAAAGTGGGTGTGTTTCGAGGGCACTGACCAATCACAGCAGACACCGGCTCACCGTGACACTGTCCACGAGAGACTGTCTGAGACCTGTAGCTGATGCAACACTGATGGTGGATGAACTTGAAGGTGTCTGTCCAGTGATAGATATTTACACCTGATCCTGTTGAACTGTGATGTAGTTTAGGAGCCTACAGTTCCTTTACACGTTTCTTTTCCCTTTATTCTAGAGGATTAGAGCGGTGGTATAAAAGGTGAGTAATTCAAAGTTGATCTTATCGATGTTTTCATCGCAAAATGCAGCATACGAATGACTTGATTTAGGCTACTGGAGGAATGCTTAACACGCGATAAATGTAGGGCACCCGGAGTCATTCAACAATTTAATAATCAGAAAGCGATACATGTATGTAGTAACCAAAAGTGAAATGTGTCCATCATCAACGGCTGCGTGTTGTTACAACAGAAGCTGTAGATACTGGTGTTGATTGCTAAATAGAGAGTCTCCTCCCAGTTTGCAGGCACTGTAGCAACTCATAATGGAACAACTGCACACAATGGAAAAACTACACATAATGTAATACGTATTACATTATTATTGTAATAAAATGTTCATAATGTAAACATTTTCTCAAAATGTAATAAAATCTTGAGCTCATAATGTAATAACAATTTTTACATTATGAGAAAATTATCAACTCACCAAAAACGTCATATTTTCATTACTGTAATAGCTTTTAAAACATACAAATATTAGTATTCCCTTACAATACATTTTTAAAAATCTAAAGTCAGTCTTAAACTACTTCCAGTATATTACTGTTAAATGACAAAGAGTTTTAAATACTAACACTGTAAAAATGTAACAAAAAAACTGTGACGTTACACAGGAAGTTCATGGTGGAGTTGGAAATGGCTTCTGTCTCTTGTTTAACATGGGATTATGGGGCTGTTTTTGCACATCAGAGAGATGTTACACACTAAAAGATGTAGTTTCAAAGTTTCAACAGTGTAGTATATGTACAAATGAACTAGAATACACACACGGAGAAGCATGCAGAGATTTTTTGTCTTAAAGTCGACATGAAATGCCACTTGCAATGCATTTTACTGTCAGTAAGGGAAAGATGCTAAAAAAAAATGCTAAGCTGGAGTCTAGACTTGAATTTATCCATCAGGAATCGATTGGATCAGGAAAGTGAGTTTTAAATAGCCTGACAATCAATCAATCAATCAACTTTATTTATATAGCGCTTTTACAATGACGATTGTTTCAAAGCAGCTTCACAGTGTTAAACAGGACAACATTGCAACAAAATTTGATTTGGCTAGTTTAATTTGGATAGTTTATAGAATTATATATGACCAAATTAATAAATTATATTTGTATATTTAGTTGAGTAACTTGGATCATAATTTAAGTGTCCCCAACTGAGCAAGCCAAGCCAAAGGCGACAGTGGCAAGGAACCAGACCCACATCGAGATATTGGGTCTGGGAACTCACCATTGACAGGGCTCAATCCGAAGGGCGGGATAAACGGTTGTCTTTCAAATTCCCTCTGCACACAATTGGATAGCGCTACAACCAACCAGAGCAAAAAAGAAGGTGAAGCGGAGCTAGTTGATAGATGACGGACTTTCGCCGTATCCGGTCGGCAAAACTCTGAACACATCTTCCTTTCTTAAAGGAACACTCCACCGTTTTTAGAAATAGGGCTTATTCAACTTCTTTCCTACATTTAGATATGTGGGCAAATGCATTTTTGTCTCAGTGCATGCATTGTTTTAGTTTGGCAGGGTCATCGCTAGGTTAGCTTAGCATAATGAATAGAATCCTATGTTGCCAGCTAGCATGTCCCGAGTAAAAGTGATCAAAAAAAAAAAAACACACCTAATTACTTCTTGTGGCCTGCATATTCACAACGAGTACAAATAGCGATGCAGATTAAGACTAGGCGATTTCCTATGCAGATATTGATTTGGGACTATATTATGGGGAAGCACAGGCGAAGCACTGCTACTTGGGCGCAGAGATATCACGCAATACATGAAATCTGTGTGATATCTCTGCGCCCAAGTAGCAGTGCTTCGCCTGTGCTTCCCCATAATATTTGTATTCGTTGTGAATACGCAGGCCACAAGAAGTAATTAGGTGTTTTTTTTGGATCACTTTTAATCGGGACATGCTAGCTGGCAACATAGGATTCCATTCATTATGCTAAGCTAAGCTAGCGGCGACCCTGCCAAACTAAAACAATGCATGCACTGAGACAAAAATGCATTTGCCCACATATCTAAATGTAGGAAAGATGTTGAATAAAGCCTATTTCTAAAAACGGTGGAGTGTTCCTTTAAGAATTAAGAATCAGTGCTGTTCTTTGTTCTTTTTTCAAAGAAAAGACCACCGTTCGCCAGCTTCTTTGTTTACAAGTAGCACGCGGAACCTCTAAAACCTGTTCGTCATTATGTTAAGCCCGCCCACCAACTCTATACACGATGTGATTGGCCTGACCAGAGTTCGGTTTTTCCAGCTCGCATGTCTACCGAGAGTTGCTAGACTACACTCGCAGCAAATTAGATTTGCTGCCGCTAGGGTGCGTCTAGATTTATAGGCTAAGTTTTAAATGAAATTAGGTGGATAGAAAATTATTGTTGATTGGTGACGTCAGCGGAATAGTAAGGTTGTTTCAGAGGTGAAGCAAGTCAGAGAGATAAATACATTTTACATCTAAACTACTGGTGTAAAACCTAAACTATCTGGTGGATTTTGTTGGCAAGTTAAGACTGGATTTAGATTTTTAAAATGGTCTATAAAGGAATAATTTTTAATACAAATAATAATAATATAAATTAATATTTAAATCTGTTGCATTTCGCAGGTAGTTTAAGTATTAATTAATATATTTTTTAATGTTCTGTAAGGGAATACTAATATATGTATATATTTGTATATTTGTATATGTTTTAAATGATTACATAATGAGCTCAAGATTTAATTATGTTTTGAGAAAATAATGTAATACGTATTACATTGTGTGTAGTTATTACATTATTATATACATTAAGTTGCTACAGGCACGTTTAGTTGTAAAGTGCACTAGTTTAATAGTGTAAGGAAACACACTACTACAAAAATTATATGTTTATTGTGAACTAAAAAATTTAGATTTTCTTTTGACGTTGGTGTGACTAAAAGATTCACTGGTAACCTTCATGTTTATTCAGTTTAATGTACTTTAAATGTTTCTTTTAAACAAGTTACTTAAGAATCATTTTTAGACTACGAAAGAAAATAATGTGACTTTTAAAGTGGCTATCAATACGTTTATGAATTAACTGTGTGGTACTGTAGTAAATGAATAATACATAAATAGATTTGACTCTGGTCTTGGTTTTTGTGAGGCTGTTATAGCCATGACCAGAAGGTGGCAGCACCGGGGTGTTTGATTTTGGCAAGTAAGATGTTCCTGCCTGGAACAACAGTTTTTGATCCTGGAACAACATTCCTGTCTGAATATTTAGTCCTAACCCTATCCCTACCCCTAAACCTAATCCTACCCATAAATTATCCCTAAAATCAGAGGGAAATGATAGGTGAATAAAATGATGTAGAAGCACCTAACCCTGGTTGTAAGCCTTGACATAAACTGTAAACTTGTCCCTGTCCAATCTGATTTGTGGTTTATTAATGTTGTTGCACTTGGTGAGATCACATTCTACAGCCACAGGTGCTTTAGTTAAACTAACAGATTTGAGCTTTCTTTCTTTCTTTTTTTTCTTTCTTTTCTTGTATGAAGTTCACATAAAAACTCTTGGAAACTTTTTCCATGTCTTCATTATTTCTAAAAAAAATATGGTATAAATGTTACTCTTTTCACTCTTAAACTCTAATTATTACATGCTTAAAACATGACATTCTACGATAAATACTGTTTCAATACTTCTTGTATGAAAGTTAGCATATATATGGTTCATGTAGATCTACAAACCAGAAGGTTGGTGGTTCAATCCCCGGTTCCACCTGACCCGATTCCACCTAACCCCATGGCGCCTTGGTTGGCTGACACCGCCGTCGGTGTGTGAATGGGTGAATGTGAGGCAACATGTAAAGCGTTTTGGATGGCCATGGGTCTGTTAAAAGTGCTATATAAATGCTGTCCATTTACCATTTACCATATATATGTAGTGCTGTCAAATCAATTCATCTCGATTAATTGCATCTAAGTTTGTTTACATGATATATACTTATATTATTAAATGTATACATGCATGTGTGAACATTGTAAGTGAATGAGTGACACTGAGATGTGTTTCCTTTGTAAGACTCTTTTGGATGTGAATTTCTGATGTGCTTTATTCAACACTTTGTTACGTGTGTTGGCAGTGAGTGGAAGATGCGGTCCTGTGTACGAGCTGTGAGTGGGGCGGCGCAGCGGGTTCACCTGGCTCCAGCCTGTGGCTTTCAGCCTCTCGCTGTTGTAGCTCGCAGTATCAGTTTCTCTCCATGCCAAGTCACATCCGATGCCAGTTTTCACTCAGTGTCCTCTGGATCAGATCATCCCAGAGTTCTCATTACTGGTATGAGTGGCTAGACCGTTTATGGCTAGACGTACGTGTGTGTGTGTGTGTGAGAGAGAGAGAGAGAGAGAGAGAGAGAGAGAGAGAGAGATTTGAGGCCTAAATTGATGTTATATAAACCTTTAGATGCCATGTTTCCCTGGTTACCACATTCTGAAGCATGCAATGTAGTTTCCATGGCAACATCAACTGATGATGATTTTTAATATTTTCGCTCTGTTTATCATTTCAGGGGGTCTGGGGCAGCTGGGAGTGGGTCTAGCCATACTGCTCAGGTGAGTCTGAACTAGTGCTGTCACGATTCCTCGAATGCTCAATTTTAAAAGATAATTGATTGCAATTTACCCGTGTCGATTAACCAGCAAAATACCGGAAGTGGTGGATTCCACAGATGAGAAACCATGAACCGCATTATTAGACCGTTTTCTAAGGCTGCACGATATATTATAGCAATTTAAAATTATAATAAAGCAGAGTGGAATGGTGAAATCACAAAGGATGAAATTCGGTTCTATATATTTACATGAGTGCAGGTTACATGTTTCTTCCGCGTCTCAGAGCAGCTCTGTTCACAGTAAATGCTGCTTCACACAAACTCGGTCTCTGCATGTGCTTTGCATCAACAAAGTCTGACACACTTTGTACAAATATGTGAATTGTTGTTCATTGCAATTTCAAAATAAAGGTTTAAACCAGTGTGCGAAATATGGTTTGGCTTGTTGTAGGCTGTCTATAAGCATCCGCCGTGCTGCTTTTTTAAATTTGAGAGACTGCCTGTTTGCACGGTTTCTGTTAGGTGAATGTGCTTTGCCAGTCTCCGATAAGCTATACCTGGCATTTATTCAGTTGATTGCTCTTGTAATTGCGCCAGATTGGTACCAATTACTAGCCACATTTACATGCACACTTTTTTGTCATTTTGTAAAATCATTCCGATTGAAAGATTCAGTTTACATGAGACGTTATATAAACCGATCTGGTCTTTACATGTGCTGACGCTTTCAATCGCAATTCTTTTTGTGACATGCGCACAGTTTGTCTGCCGCATCAGAAATGTCAATGCTGTCCTCTCCATGAGCTGAAATGTGTTTTTTGGTTGCCATAGCAACTCTCAACGGCCATCATGACTTATACGGTTTTATAAAAGCTATTTATTTGCAGAATCATCTCAGAAAAAATTGTTCTCTCAAGCACAGTTGAAGTAAAAAGTGCCTGAAACAAACGCTGTCAATATAATATGGTAGCCAGGTTATGTCTGTGTCATTATTCCAACATTATCTTCATAACTTGTTACAAAATAAAGTTTAACACCTCAGAAAATGTAAGTTTCCTCTCTTGTCAGCATTATACCCTGGTGTGAGTGCTGAATATCGCGTCACAGAAGGACGTACACTTAAAAGTAATTGGATCAGGTCGTTTATATGGTGGAATTTTTCGTTTGCTCGATTCATGAAAATGTTTTTCCCACCCCCCGCCCTCAAACCGATTACAATTTCATTTCAAGGTGTTTAAATGGAGCATTTTCATTCGAATTGGACTTCTAAACCGATTAGTACAGCTTTCCATGTAAACTCACCTAGTGTTGCTTTACGAATACTATAGGATATCGGATTATCAACAATTAAGTGTGTGTGTGTGTGTGTGTGTTGTCATGTAGGCTGTAGACTGATTCTACCCTGATTTTCAGTCAGTCAGTGCTAGTTGCCAAAAGTCTAAAGGGTTTGCTCAGTCAGAGTTAACAGATTTCATAGAAAATCTTGTAGTGTTTGATGGGAACTTAATGTATGAATTAAAAATAAAAATAAAAGCTTTAGACTGATTTCATCCAGTTGAAGGAGATCAAACATGTTTGATATTTTGAGCTGATTTTAGAACACATTGTTTTCACTTGTTATGTGTCTCCTAGCAATGAAGCGCATGTATCTGTGTGAGTTTGTTGTGTTCAGAATGACGACTGGTAGTGTGTAAATGATCCTCAGTCGTCTATGTATCATAATCACTTTCAAAGCGTTCAAGTTTACAGTATGATGCCTAGTGTTTTAAAATATTGTGTGGTAAATTCCAACCTTTAGATTTAGACCACCCCACCTTCTGAGAATATGCCCCCAAGACATGTCAGGCAACCTGGGGTTCTTCCCAATACTCAAGTTGATGCTCCCTTGTTCCCTCGCTTATACCCCTGTGACCCGGAAACTCAGCCATCATACTCGTACTCAGCTATCTTGATAGACATTTCAATTATCTAATTGGATTTCAAGGAGGCAAGGAACAAGGAGCGAGGAAACTGATGAGTCATGATCGAGGAAACACAGGTGTTTCCTCCTGACCTCGCAGCCTAAAGGGGTGGAGCTAAGACACGAGGAAAGGAAGTGAGGGAGCAAAATGAGGATGCATAAATAAGAAATGAGAAGCACCCCTGATGTCAGCATCTGTTTTTGATTAGCTGAAAAAGTACAATGACACTGTCTAGGGTTGTCTATTAAGATTGATTTCAGCACACCTGATATCAGTAAGAAAATCTTGGGTGATTCTCAAAGCTCAAATTGATGCTTCCTCGTTTCCAAACTCCTCATCCTCCAGCCCGTGACCTGGACACCTATTGAACTCAGCCATCTTGAAGGACATCTCAATTGCACTGCGAGGAGGCAAGGAATGAAAAGCGAGGAAGCTTCCTGAGGGGTCATGAATGAGGATACACAGGTGTATTCTTGACCTCGCATCCTAAGGGGATTGTGCTAAGACGCAAGGAAAGAAAACAAGGATGCACAAATATAAAATGTGAAGCACCCCTTGTTCACCGCACTCTTTGATTTTTGTAGTATTACATGTTTAAATCAATTTTTGTTTATCTTTTTTACAGGAAGCAGTTTGGAAAATATAATGTAATTCTATCTGATATCAGGAAACCCCCAACTCATGTGTACCAAAGCGGTGAGTGTCATTATATATATACTTATGGTGGGCAGCATCAGTTCTTCATTTTGATTTGTATTTTGAATGTAAACATATTTTATTCTAGAAATATTTAAAGGGGTCATGAACTGGCTTTTTAATTTTTTGTAAACTGTTGTCTGAGGTCAACTTGTGACGTGTGTGTTCGCTGTCAGTACATTGGGAATTGTTTTGAAAACGTGTGGAAAAACAGCAACTGGAATGATTTGCCCACAGGGCTGGCAAAATGTGTTTATCAACAAACACAATGATTTACCTCTCATTCACCCGCAATTAATTGGAATGTAATTTTTTATTACTTGGCCCACCCAATTGGTAGATTTAACCCTGAACTGCATCACTACAGACTGATCTCATGAAATGGCGTATGTATGACACGCCAATTCGTATGCCATTTTAGCGTGCTATCAAGACGCATAATCGCTTTTTTAGCGTGTTTATCAACGCCGTTTCATTCTATCCCCTACACTGCCCCTACCTCTAAACCTACCCATCACACACACACACACACACACACACACACACACACACACACACACTCTGCCCCTAAACCTACCCATCACAAGAAACATTTAGCATTTTTACATTTTCAAAAAAAAATAATTTAGTATGTTTATAAATCCATTTGGTTAGTTTCGGCGTAGACATACACACGGAATCACACGGTGTAGACATACACGCGGATAGCTCAAAATGCGTACAGATAACACACAATTTTTGGCTTTAGAAAGTGGCGTGTATATTTACGCAAAGTCATGATGCCATGTTGATCACTAACACACACACAAGCATCTTCAAAACTTCACTGCAGACAAATCAGCATGTTCAAAACTTCCGCGATTGTATTTTTCCTTCAAATATCAAGTCAAGTGAATGACACACATCAAGAAAGGAATGTTATTTCACTATTTAAGATAGCCTGTCTGGCAGGCCGGTGATACATTTTGGTAGCCCGACTGGAAAACACATTAGCCCCGGGACGTCTGGCTTTGCGAACCCTCGCCCATACATGTTCTAGTCTGATCCCTAATCGTAGGACAATGAACCAACAACACCTCAAATACAAAGGATACTCCAGCCTGTGACAGCGTGGTAAGTTATGTTTAGTTAGACACATACACATAATCAGTAGATATCAAATGATCTGTAACAGTGCAAAACTATCACATATAAAAAAACATTTACTCACATAAGTGTGTTGCACCATTCCTGTCAGAGCCAATAAAGAATGCACAGCATCTCATTCTGTCTTCAAATCCAGTCTCTTGTTTACAAACAAATCCACAGTGAAATGAAGTGAACAAACGTGCAATGTCTTACACACGTGAGCTGGTTCCTCATTAAAAATAAAGATCGTTTACTGAGCTAACTGCAAAGCTTTTCTTTGATTTTCAGCTCTGGAACTTACAGGATATTCTTATATTAAGATGACCCTTTATATGATTTCTCAATTCATGCCCCCTTTAAATGAATGTGTAAAATACAAAAACGTAAACTAAATATATATATATATATATATATATATATATATATATATATATATATATATATATATATATATATATATATATATATATATATAAATTTCTTCAGGTCCCTTTATATATTCCGACATTTTGGACTACAAAAACTTGCGTGAGATTGTTGTAAACAACCGCATCACTTGGTTGATACACTACAGCGCCCTTCTGAGTGCAGTCGGAGAGGCCAATGTGTCCCTCTCTCGTGACATCAACATCACTGGTTAGTCAATGAGGGGTGTGACATTACATTTTTATCATTCCATTTGTGTAATTTTCATCTAAGGTTTTTTTTTTCTTTCTTAAACTTCCTCATCTTTAGGGTTGCACAACGTTCTTGACATTGCCACAGAACATGGGCTCCGTCTTTTCATCCCCAGCACTATTGGAGCCTTTGGCTCGTCCTCCCCTCGTAACCCCACCCCTGATCTGTGCATCCAACGACCACGAACCATTTATGGAGTGTCCAAGGTTCATGCTGAGCTAATGGGAGAGGTCAGTACACTTTGATAACACCTGCAAATTTTAAACATTTGTTGAGATTTTAGTTTTAGCATGATATTAAAATAGAATGAGAAAAGGACAAGCCTAGGCAATATAAAATAAAATCAACACGGCCATTTCATTAGGTCTTATTGCATATTACTTTTTTTCACAGTCTATGATGCAATCACATTTCTTTATTGTATTTTCCAGTATTACCATCACAGGTTAGGTCTTGACTTCCGCTGTCTCAGATACCCAGGAATAATTTCTGCAGACTCTCAACCTGGTGGAGGAACTACAGGTGAGCATATCTCCTTTGGAACAGTGTTGTTGTTAATGTTATGGCAATTAAAATGAACTCCGTTGCACTACTGAATAAGAGACAAACCTTAGCCAATTGTCTTTATAAAGATTTAATTTCTTGCAAGAAAGAGCCACAGTCAATACAGCCATCAGTGCCTGCATCGAGTGTGAACTGAGGAACCAAAAGAAGGCCCAAGCTCTTATACCCCCACTGTCTAAACAACCCTTCTCAGTAATCTCCCACACAGGGTAAAAGTAAGAAACACAACAAACAAATGGCCCCCCTTCTGTCTTAGATCTAATTTAAATTAAAAGCAAGAAACACAATGGCCCCCCTTCTGTCTTAGAACTAATTTATATTATCCGACATCTTTTGGTTGGGGAAAGCTCTCAAACTCTCAACAAAATGTTGAAAATTTTAAATGTTGCCTTGCCTTGAAATAAAGTAATTACTACTAAAATATTAAAATTACTTATAATAGAAATAAAAATAAATTAAAGATCAATAGAAATAGCCCCACTCCGGATCCAGAGCCAAGCCAGCTGCCTTCCACACTCTGCACAGAGCCTCCCACTCCCACCTCTTCTACCAAAGACCGTCAGTCTGCAGCCAGACGGCCGCTTTCACTGACTCCCTTCAGTCCCTGTGCTTCCCCACTGTTGACTTCATTCTGCTGTGTGGATCTGCCTTGGGTCTTCCGTCTCCAGCTCCACCTTGGCAAGGGGATCTCCAGACTTGCCTACAGCTGCTGAGCTCATCACTCCACCTCGGCTCGTCGACCAGTTGGCTCCACCTGGGACCATCGTCCTTACGCCTCCTTCATCCCACTGGCTCCGCCTTGGTCCATCGTCACTCTGCCTGAGCCATGAACTTCCAGGCCTTCAGCTGCGCTTCGTCCCTCCACCCCCTCGGTTCTGCCTTACTTCTAGCGCCACATTGGTCCTCAGTCCCACCGGCTCTGCCTGACTTCACTTCAGATCTATCATGTCACTTTGTCTCATTGGCTCTTTGGCTCCGCCTGGGTCTCCACCACCATCTATTATCCCCCTGGGACCGCCTGCCAAGTCTCCACCATGGCTCCTCCCTCCCTCAACTCTGCCGTGGGCCTTCGTCCTGGCTATGCTGTGGATCCCAACCTAGGTCTTCCTGCTCCTGTCTCCTCCCTGGCTCCATTCCACTGTCATCGCGCCCGGTTTTTCCCATTATCTTATCCTTCTGCATCCTACCTGGTGCTCGCGCCTCAGCCTTCTTCAAAACCCCTTTAAGTTGGACTCTTATTGGCATGAGGATGCAAATTCCGGGGGGAGGAGCTACTGCAATGATCTCAGTCTGTTCAGTTTTGTTTATCCTGTCCCGTTTAGACTGTTCTTTTTGCAACTTAGTTCGCTTAGTTACTGATTACGTTCACATGTTATTCATTTAGTTACCTCGTGATCTCTGTATATTTCCTCAGTTTCCTCTGTTCATTGTTCCGTGTCATCTTTAGTTCATGTGGTTGTGTTATATGCTTCATTCTTGGTAATCTTCTGCATGTTTGGTTTTGGATTTATTTTTAAAGACTTTTCTGTTTATGCTCCTACATTGCATGCTTCATTACAGCCACACATGTGACACCCTCATAATCTTTAATAAAAATAACTTCCCCTCCCTCTTGCAGCGTCTCTTCTTTGATGGCAAAATCAAGTCCTGCCCAATATTTTTATTGAAAAATATTTTTAAAGAAAAAATCTCCACTTTGGTTTCATGCTGACTTATAGTATATATGGTATAACAGTATATGATTAGTAACACTGGTCTGGAAGGCTAATGCATGTAAACCCTTCGCCTCCATTTATTCTGTCTCTTCTCTCAGACTATGCTGTCCAGGTCTTCCACGATGCTGTGAAAACAGGCAAATTTGTGTGCAATCTGAGTCCTGACACAAGACTCCCCATGATGTTCATTGAGGATTGTCTGAGAGCCACACTGGAGGTTCTGGAAGCGCCTGCTGAGGTACTCGGTATGCGCACATACAACATCAGCGCCATGAGCTTCACTCCAGAGGAACTGGTACAAGAAATCAGGAGGCACCTGCCAGACCTGCAGGTCACATATAAGATTGACCCAGTTCGACAGGCCATTGGTAAGGGTCTGACTGAAACGAGTTGTCAGTAATTTCAGTCTTACTTCCAGCATGAACCTACATGTGTAACAAACTTGCATAATGCCAGCTTTGTTGGCTGCCCGCAAACAAAGTACTTGACCCACATTCAAATATGTGGATCATGAGGTTTTTTGACCTTGGATGCGATGTATTGTAGGACACTTTAGAACAAAATTAGTAACATTTAAAATAGCATAATAGTGCCACTGCCACTTTAAGCAAGCATCATGACATTTGGTGGTCATTTAATTTTTTTTTAGTAGCAGATAATGCACTTTTGTCCATTTTTTATCTTTCCAAACTGAACACAGGTCAGTGTGATATCTGTTTCTGTGTTGTTTCTTCTAGCTGACAGCTGGCCAATGATCTTCGATGACGCCAGTGCCCGCAGTGACTGGGGCTGGAAGCACGAATATGGTTTGCCAGAACTGGTTCAGGCGATGCTCAACTTCACTGGATCAGCCTTCAGAATGTCTCATGCAAACTAATCATCATCTGCGTCATGTGTTTGAGGGTTTTGGGACCTAATGGAAGGGGTAGTAATTGGCCTCTGTAGCACACTGAGATTAATGAAAGTCAAACTTTCTGCCTTTTTCCATATGTAGCCTGTACTTGCAGTTTTTAAAGTAAACCAAAGATTTACAGGGTTCAATTATATTCTTAACATCCTCAAACAACTTAATAAATAAATAATCTTCCTGATCATACATATTTAAAATCTATTTAAGCTTTAAATTATTTTTTTTGTACTATTTTTTCTGTAGCAAGTTCAGTGTGAAATAATTAGCTTTGGTTCTTATCAGTGAATATACTGAACTCTGAACAATACATTATTTATTTGTTCTGCTAGAATGATTTACACTACCATTTAGAAGTTTGGGGTCAGTAAGATTTTTTTATTTTTTTAAGAACGAATGCATTTAACTTAAACAAATATCAGAATGATGCTGAAATTCAGCTTTGCATCATAGGAGTAAATTACACTTTAAAATATATCTAAATAGAAATCGTATTTTTAATTGTAATGACTGTATTTTTGATCCAATAAATGCAGTCTAAGCACAAGATACTTCTTTGAAAAACAAATATTGTACCAACTCCAAACTTTTGAACGGTAGTGTATACTTCTGAGATGTTGTGTGCTTGTGTGAGAGAAATGTAATGTCGTAGTATAAAAACAACAATCCTAATTATGGTGCTATTTCTAAAAAGCATTATTAGCCTCTTAGTTTTATTAAAATAACCGTATACTGTAGCCAAATGTAAAAAAGAATAAAAAAAAGTACTTTTTTGTACATTTAATTGAATTATTTAGGCTTGACACGTGTAACTCCTGAATATATATGTATAGATAAAAAATCTAAACCTGTATTTCTTTCTTTACAAAAGAAGATATTTTGAAGAACGCTGGTGTCCAAACAACATTGGAGCCCATTGACTTCTATTGTATGGGCAATTCATTTCTTTGTGTCTTACTGAAGTAAGAAAGTAATACAGGTTTGGAACAACATAAAGGTGATTGACAGAATATTCATTGTGGGGTCAACTTTTCCTTTAACCATAAAACAACCTTGGCTTGATTTTGGTCTAAAAAAAATTGCACATAAAAATGTTTTAAGTAGTGAAATGTCACTGCCAAACTCTTCATATACTTAATGAAATGCAGTCAATAAAACGAGAGCTGCCGCTTGTTTTATATGGCCACTGCATATTTTAAGAAACTTTTTTAGGTGTGGGCATGAATCTGGTAATTTATTATTTCATTTGGCAAACATGAGTAAAATGGGTTGTAGAAATCAACCATATTAGCTGCATTATGGATAAGGCCTCTACACACAGTACAGACAGCATATACATAAAGTAATCTTTATTTTTTATTATATTTCATGAATGTCTCAAAATATTGAATTTTTATAGAACTGTATTTCAAATTCCCTTCTTCTTTGATTTTGTAGGAGTTGCCAGATTGTGCTTTTCAGGGAAAACTGGATGATTTGCAAAGTGCCTCAGTTTCATCTGCAGCAGATCCTCGGTGAGATGGGCTTCCTTCGTCAGGGACTCCATTATAATTTCTCCTTGCGACTGCAGAAAACTGCGCAGCAGCTCTTCTACCTCCTAAAGGAGAACATGAGTCAAAGAAAATAGTTTTGCGATTAAATCTTTGATCCCATCTTTCATTTTATTCCCAATGAGTTTGTTAAACACCAAAGCCTTATCAACAAAAGAAGATAATGGAACATTGTGTAATTAGTTACTATAACTCATTTGTTTTCTTTTTTTCCCATCAGACAAATATTCACATTTGTAAGCACCATCAGGGATCCCAGTAATGATGAAGAAAGTAGAATCACAATGTTACTCCTTTTATTTTTTAACTCGTATATGAACTTATTTAACCATGACTGGGGCTGCATCTGAAATTGCATACTCTCTTACTAATTTTGAATAAGTAATTACTTTACTACATCTAAAAAAGTATGTTCTATATGAATGTGTGTAGAATGAATGTACTACATTCGCCATGAGGGCATCCCTGTCATTCACAAATGCTCTCCCATGGGATAGTAAAGTGTCCATCATATGCACACTTCAGAATCACGCCAGAAGTAGTAGGTCATACGGGTCATTTTTGCCTAGGCTTTTATGTGTACTGTGAATTCGGACATACTTCTTTTGTTACATACAGTTTTCCGCCTATTATACAGAAGGGAAGAATGCTATTTTGGATGTGGCCAGTGGGCCTGTCCAAATACCCACTCTTGTGGTCTTTGCACTTGACCACTTGTCTACTTGCATTTCCTGTATTTTGCCCAAGAGTTCAAGTAGGCATGAAGACCGCAAGTGTGTGCATAACATTTGATTACCCGATGGGACACTTATAGTGTTGCAAAAATGCAAGTGTTTACAGGGCATTCATTTGATTTTCAATACTTTGCATCTTAAAATAAACTTATAAATGTCTGTTCATTAGTACCTGTGTAACATTAGACACCATTTAAAAATTGTGTTTCTAATTAATCTAAGTTATAAAAAGAAGTTGCAAATATTGTACGTACACATAGCCTACTTGCACCAATACTACCAAATGATATGTAATTATATGTATATGCTTCAAAGCGGTATTCGAGATGGGTTTAGTGTGTGTTCAGGGCACAACGCTTAGGCATTTTTAAGAAATGATATAGTATTGCGTGCTTACTTCCTGTCCCATGCACACGCTCTCAAGTGGCCAAGACCGCAAGTGTGGGTATATGGGCAAGCCCTATTTCTCCATATCACAACATTGTTTTCCATTGAGAGACAAGTACTGGGTCTCAGAAGTTTAAAAAAATCCCATTTATTTTCTCCACAGAGAAATTGATTTTCAGCGTCAGCGTATAAACCATTCAAAGCAGACCTACCACAAGCTCTGAGGCTGTTTAGCAATGATATATGCTTCTGTAGAGACCACAAGACTCAATCCATGTGTTCATTTTTATAGAAAAATCCAAAGCTGTTGAAAAAGTGGCCAAGGTAGTTGTGCTCAACTGGGTTAAATAACAGAGCGGTGTTCCTTTAATCCATCTTATCTGGTAACTGCTGACAGCATGCAGCTCCTTAAGATATTAAGCAAGAAGTGGTCTTCAGTATGAGGGTGATAACCATAGGACAATACGCAACAGAAATAATCCTTTGTTACTTCTGTCAGTATGAATTATTACAGCCTTCACATTTCACACTGTGCTATAAAAAAGCAAAGTTTGCAAAATCAGTTTTTTAGGTCAGTGCTGGTGGAAGGCCTGCGGTTACGCATCACAGCCGCTTGCCAATAGCTTGGAGATTTACTTTGATGGTTTTTCAAAAGGTAATAGTGTGCCAACAGCTACAGGGCAGCTTAGGATCACAATCCTGTTTTATATCACCAACAAGCAGGAAACTACATTTCAGGTTGCTTCAGAGACACTGTCCAAACAACCCGTCTACTTGAAATTTATTCCTTTTGATAAACATGTCAATTGAAATGTTGATAAATTCTTCTTATAAATCATTTTTTTGGTGTTTACTGAGGCAAGCCATCACTATTACTTTTTAAAGCAGTCAAACTTATTTTTACCTGGTGGATAAAGGTTAAAAAAAAGAAGTCATTTTAGAGCCATGTCTAGATATGAGAATATAACAGAGACTTTCGGGGTAGACTCGTAAAAAACACCTATTTGAGTCATTAATAACTCCATTTATTTTCTCAATAGGGAAATTAATTTTAAACAATAACTTATAAACCTTTAAAGACAGCCTTAATGTGATCTACGAGGTTCTTAATTGCTTCTGTTAAAGCCGTCAACTTGCATTATTTTAACTTAGTTTTAAAATAATTGTGTTTAACAGTGGAATTTGTGGTGAAAAACTACATAACCCATGATACTGTACAGAGAATTCCACCAATCAGAGTTGAAACAAGCGAAATGCACCAAAATATATATATTTAGCCCCGCCCACTTCCATTAAGCACTACGAATGACGTAATTGAGTCGATCGCCCTACTAAAACATATATGCATATTTTGCAATAAACTTAAAATATATTGTTTTATGTATAATCAACATTTACTTTTTTTTTTTAATCGATTATGTAGTTCTCAATGCTTCATGGGATTGTAGTTCTTTCCCTCACTAGAGCTGTAAAGCACACAGTCTTGTACCTTTGTATTTTTGTCTCATTTTCAAAAAATGTTTTGCTTCCAATCAAAGTTTGTAATGTTATGATTCACCTTGTAGCTGATTGGCCGTTCATGACTTATAAGGCTTTAACAAAGAAATCCCTTTGGGAGAAACTAATGGAAAAAAATACTTCCGGAACCAACGGTGCTGAAAAAGTGGGTGGGCACGAAAAAAGCAGGTGGAAAAATCCCATAAGATTTCACTGAAAGAATTTCTAGATACAATATGAGAATATAACAGACTTTGGGGTAGACCAGTAAGAAACCAGCTCTTAATCATTGATATGAAATAACCAATATTTTATACCTGTTTGCTCATCCGGCCTTCAAATGGAAGACTGTTTAAACTGGCCTGCAACGTTGCCATCATCTGAGCTTCTGCCTTCTCTTTGAGTTCCTTGATTTCTGCTTCTTTTCTTGACTGAGCCAAACACAGGTCTTTCAGAGTCCGCTGCCGTTCCCACTCCACAGCATCTGTACCTTCACAGAGGGGCTGTGGATGAGGTGGGCTTTCGATCTCAAGCTCACAGCTGATGTGTTTAAGACCCGTCTCGCCGTTTAAAAATGCCTGATAAAGCCGCTGATGAGGAACATATGTTTTCACAATGAAGTCCAGAAGAACAGCATGATGGGCAGTGGAGAGACGAGGCTCTATCTGAGACAAACGATCCTTGATGAGGCAAATCACATCTGATGGCTTCAAATCTAATAGGAGTATTAAAAGCAAAGATTATCTCTGAAAAACTGCACAAAGAGTGATATGCAAGTGATATGACAAAAATAAATTGTATTTATTGAAATAAGTAAATATTTGTTACTTTGGCAATATGTATTTAAATGGCCAGGGGGCAATGTCACAATTAGGGTGACCATCAAACTGAACACAAAATTGTGATTAGTATTAATTATTTGATAATACTGCACACAATATTTGCTCAAGTCATTATGATATTGCCGTTAACATTGCATTATACTGTTTATAGCGAGGCTATAACATGCGTAATATTATTATAAATAATATTTTTTAAGGTATACTATTCACAATGCAATATGTTTGATTAATATATTTTATTGAAATTGAATTGACATATTTGCCCCATAAAGAGAGGCTGCTCACTGCAGAGCAATGGGTGGAGCATGCATGTAGCTCATCCCCACTAGAACTCCAGAGGGGCGAATGTAATTTGTGCCTAATGGGTGGAGCTGAATATCCAAACACACCCTAACCCTACCCACAACTCTATCCCTCCATCCCATTGGAGCTCCAGAGAGGAGGAGCTGAATGTCATTTGACTCTGCAGTGAGTACCACTTGCCCTAAAGGCCTATAAAATATAAGAATATTTTGTAAATTATCATTGATGTCATATTTCCATGATATTTATACATAGGCTATAAACATATCTTATTTTTTTTAATGTTTTGTGTGATAATCATCTATATATCCATTACAATACCATCTGAATAATTTTGTGAATAAAAACTGGCAAAGAGAAAAACTGCACAAAGAGTGATAAGTAAGTGCATAAATGACAAAAATAATAATAAGTAACGATTTGTTACTTTAGCAATATGTATTTAAAAGGCCAGGGTGCAATGTCACAGTTAGGGTGACTATCAAACTAAACACACAAGATTACAGTAAATGCAAAGATATATGCTAATCTCAATAATTAATTCGAAAACATTGTAATAAACAAACGTGTTTGCGTAGTATTTATTCGCTATGAACAACATAAAATTACGCGCGCGCATAAGACTTCTAGGCTTCCCTGTGGTCACGTGATAAACAAATATTAGGCAGTAACGTTAATCAAAATCATTATGGCAAAAGGGACATTGTTAAATGACCCACCTTTGAGTTTCGGCAGGAGATCTTTGGTGATGTTTGCCACTTGTGCAACTGTTGACCACGACAGTCCACTTGTAATTGCTAACATCACATTCTCATACACAAACTCTTGATGTAAATACTGTCTTTTATCGTCACCATCAAACTCTATCCAGTGAAAACAGCTCCTCAGACGTTCAATACCATCATCTCTCTGAAACAACACATATCAGATATGAGTTTTTAAACAACATGTGCAGTGTGTTAATGCGCACACGTCCTTCACAGTGAATGATAGATTTACTGTAACGTTAACGTTATAATGACTTCGGATGCATCACGCGCATCTGCTTCGTGTTTCTCGCCCATATCAACAAGTGCCCGCGCAGGTAAGAGCCATCGTTTTAATATCTCGCACTGTTTATGTTAAGTATAAATTGTGTTTATTTGTATGAGAATGTGGTAAAGTCAAAGTCAAATAGCTGCAGGTTTACCTTCATCCTCGATATCTCCTGTAATGTGTGTATGGAGGCCATCATGAGACGACTGCTGTTGTGTTTGTTGCCAGGGAAACCTAGAAGACTTATTTTCTGTTTTTAAAAATAAAACACACATGAGCTTATATCTAGTGTAAACCTTATATATAACAATATTGTGATATTAGTATTAATTATTAATACGGCACACGATATTTGCTCAAGTCATAGGCTATTGACGTTAACATTGTATTATACTGTATAGTTAGGCTATAATTAATAATAAGCGTATTAATATCATAAATAATATTACATTTTTGAAGTTAATATTCTCAATTTAATACGTTTGATTAACTTTTATTAATATATTTTAGTGAAATTAAATTGACATCTTTGCCCATATAAGGCATATAAAATATTATGTTAATGTTAATTACCATTGATGTCATAGTTCCATGATTTAGGCTACTATAAAACCCAACATCATAATGGTTTTGTATACCATTATTAAAATAATGGTCAGAGTATATTAATGCAAATATTTTATGTCATTTTCATAATGTAAAATTATGATTATAATGAATCATAATATTTTTTTATAATATGCTAATAACAATATATTGTAATCTTTGATTTGAGTCAAAATATTTTTTTGATCATTTTGGTTTTATAGCATTAAGAAAAAAATACATAAAATGACATAACGTTGTGTCGATATGCACTGTAACTTTTTGTTGGTCAGCGCAGGCCAGTAGTTTTCTTTTTGTGCATTTCTATGCCTAAACCATTAACAACAGCTCGTTTTTGGAGATCTAAGAGTTAATTCTCTTTGGCACAGATGGCCACACAGAATAATCCTCTTTCAGAGGAGTCCCACTTCTCCTCCTCCTCCTCCTCCTCCTCTCTGGATGAAGGTCTGCCTGTGATAATTAGCCTAATGGAATGGATGACTGTGGATAGACAATATGCAGCTGTGGCATGTCCGTGATTCATCGTCGTGGGTGGAAAGTGACATTCTTTACAGGAGGGAACGCCATGCTTTCAAACATTGTGCTTGTTTCATCCTCACCTGCGTGAGCCGGAGGAAGGAGCGCTGCTTTTTGTAAGAAAACCTGTTGAATTTTCTAGCTGGATTACTTTAAAAGTATCGACAGAGCTTGGATTGGTGTCGGAGGATTTGGCAGTCGAGGCGAATGAACCTGTGCCTACAGGGTAAAGCCAATGTGTGGAATTAGGACAGAGAATCAAGATGGCTCTATGTTTGGTTAATAAAAACGTCTGTTTTAGCTTAATGATTTTAGTAGAACAGCATGCCTGGCACTGCAAAAACATATTTTCTTACTTAGTAGTTTTGTCTTGTTTTCAAATTGAAAATATGCATTTACTTTAAAAGAAAATGACTTATATTTTTTAAATGACTTGTTTTATGAGTTTAGTGAGTTTATGCTTAAAACAAGAAACATATCTGCCACCTTTAAATTAAAGGGTTAGTTCAACCAAAAATGAAAACATTTTACTCACTCAAATTTGAGAGTCACTGTCCCTCAGGTGACATCTACGCAACAACCACTTTGACGCTTCATATGAATTGAGCGTTTAGTCAAAATGTTCTGAAGAGACTCCATCGCTTTATATGATGAACAGATTGAATTTAGGCTTTTATTCACATATAAACATTCATCAACTCATCAGTTATGGTAAACGGAGGCTCAAGCTTGTTTGTTTGACGTGTGAGTTCATTCTCCTGTTACGGAGCACTTTTGAGCTTCTGCAAGAACCAATGAGGTTCATTCTCATGTTACGAAGCACGTTTGAGCTTCTGCAAGAACCAATGAGGTTCATTCTCGTGTTACACAGCACGTTTGAGCATCAGCAAGAACCAATGAAGTTCATTCTCATGTTACGCAGCACGTTTGAGCTTCTGCAAGAACCAATGAGGTTCATTCTCGTGTTACGCAGCACGTTTGAGCTTCTGCAAGAACCAATGAGGTTCATTCTTGTGTTTCACAGCCATTTTTGAGCTTCTGCAAGAACCAATGAGGTTCATTCTTGTGTTACACAGCACACTTGAGCTTCTGCAAGAACCAATGAGGTTCATTCTCGTGTCACGTAGAACGTTTGAGCTTCAAAAATAACCAATGAGGTTCATTCTCGTGTTACGCAGCTCCTAAATTCAACGAGACAAAAAATACCGTAGAAGAAAGTTCATTTTTTTGCAGTGTGAAGTAAGAGGTATAAGCTAAAATGGGAAAATGTAAATATGGAAGTATTTATTTGTGTGAGAGCTGATAATAGGTTTCACTATGATGTTGAGCACTAGCAGATGAACTGATGCATTGCTTTGAATGTCAATGTTAGTGGGTACAAATGCTATGAGTGTATCTGTTGCATTATATAAACCAAATCTTATTATGTAGTCTTTTTGTTTAATTTGTTTGGTTTTTTGTGCGATTCTCATTTCAGAATTTTGTAGTTTTTTATGTTGAAAAGTGACTAATATCTAAGGCTCTTAGTGCTGTTAGGAATATTAAGTAAGTGTTATGTAAGTAAGTGTCATTTTACACAGTTTATACGTTTTTTGCTAATTATTTAAATGATCTCGAACTGATCTGGTTGTTGTTTTCATGCCGCCTCCCTCTTCTCACATATCCCATGAGTCTTTAATGTTCTAGCTTGAGTCTCAGTAATCTGACAGCGCTGTATTGCAGGTTTCTCCCAATAGGTTGCCAAGTTCTCACTTACTAATTGTGGGAATCATGTGTAGCACTTTCAACTGTTAATTTAACCTCTAGAGATTTATAATTAGTGTCACAAATATATGTACACTTCTCAGAGGTTTTCAGTAATTAATTTGATCTAAATGGTCTTTTTGCAAGAATTGGCAGCGTCTAAATCAAACATGGAATGTAAAAACAACCGTATGAATGTTCCTTCAGCTTGCGGGTAATAGTAGGTCACTTAAGAGTACAGAGGATGTGCTGTCTTTTCCTGAGATTACAGTAAGCCTGTGCTTTGGCAGTACTAGAGTGAGCAACAATCACTTATGTCCTGTTACACTATGGTAAAATTTAGTTTTTAAATTACCTTTGGCTAGTAAGCAATCACCTAGAACACCTTAGCAACTGCATTGCAATGTCTTGGCAACACCTGAGCATACACAACAAGCATCACTCCTCGTCATTTTAACAATTTACAAATGTTACAAAATAAAAAAATGCATGAAATTCAAAGTGCTATATGGTTAATATTACGGCACTGTGGGATTCTGAGAGAATAAGAAGCCATGCACTATAGGCACTACATTTATACATTTACTTTCATCTCAAGGTGTCCTTGGAAACTGAATACAAATCAGTTTAAATGAAGTACCAGGTAGATATTATTGAGAGCATTAATTTTCAAACACTAAGGAAGGTTCACATGAAATATTCAAAATGTAGTCAATTATTCTATGAAGATTTCAAGTCTGCTATGTTGTCATTACATATACTATATTTAAGTTAAATTGATGTGTATGTCAAATACACATGCTTTGTTGAAGCATGTCAAGAACATATTAAGGTATTTTACCCCCAAATATAATGAAAGAAAATGAAAAAATATAATTATATAATTGCTATCAGATCAATTAATCACGATTTAATCGAATCCTAACATAAAAGTTTTTTGAGAGCATTATATATATATATATATATATATATATATATATATATATATATATATATATATATATATATATATATATGCATCTGTTATTAGCGGCAAGTGAATATTTTGTCCTCAAAGTTGATGTGTTAGAAGCAGGAAAAATGGACAAGCGTAAAGATTTGAGTGAGTTTGACAAGTGCCAAATTGTGATGGCTAGAGGACTGGGTCAGAGCATCTCCAAAACTGCAGCTCTAGTGGGGTGTTCCCGGTCTGCAGAGGTCAGTATCTATCAAAAGTGCTCCAAGGAAGGAACAGTAGTGAACCGGCAACAGGGTTATGGGCGGCCAAGCTCACGTGGGAACTGGGAGGTGAAAGCTGGCCCGTGTGGTCCGATTAAACAGACAAACTATTGTAGCTCAGATTGCTCAAGAAGTTAATAGAATAGAAGTTAACAGTGCGTCGCAGTTTGTTGCATATGGGGCTGCATAGCCGGAGACCAGTCAGGGTGCCCATGCTGACCCCTGTCCAGCTTCGAAAGCGCCAACAGTGGGCACATAAGCATCAGAACTGGACCACGGCGCAATGGAAGAAGGTGAAAGCAATATAAACCTTGAAAATAAAAGTAATATAAACAATTAAATTATATTGAAAGCACTAATATAATTTAATTGTTTTACATAGTTATTACGTTGCATAAAATGAAAAAAAATATATCATATCAAGTGTGACATGGATGTTTGTGAGATTCGCCAATAAGTTTGGTATCTTGTGATTGTTTGTAGTTGTTTTATATTTATATACCATCAGGAATGGTATGTTATGCCACTGCCAGTCTTCAGATATAAGCAGTAGAGAACTGGAGTGAATTTGACAGCAGAAGTATTTTTAGTCTCTGGTGCATCATTGTTTAAAGAATACATGTTTGTAGACTAAAACAGCCTGCCATCAGGGGTCAAAAAGCAGACGTCTCATAGCTCTGTGCATCTCTGTTTATGCAATCCTGGTGTCACTGTCGTGTCATGTGTCTCACGCTCCCCTAGACTTCAGTGAAATCTCAAGATGATTAAAGAAGCTTTTCGTTCTATCCTTAGCTGCCAAAGGCCCTGATTAGTGGCCAGACCGTTGTTGTGGGAGGGCTTGTAAACTTGTGTCCCTTTTGCAGTCGTGTACTTGGATGCTACCTGGAACGGTGCTCTGTATAGTCAGATTTTATTTTATTTTTAATTTTTTATACAATTTTTTAAGCATTAGATATGTCGATGTATTCTGTAAATGTAAGTATATTGTTCATATTATACATATATTTTATATACTATAGTGTTTTTATATTGAGCCGGGCTATACAGAACGTGTGTGTGTGTGTGTGTGTGTGTGTGTGTATGTGTGTGTGTGTATATATATATATATATATATATATATATATATATATATATATATATATATATATATATATATATAATGATTAAGTGAAATGTACAGTGAAAACATGAGCTTGAGGCAGTATGTGTAGGCTCTTGTGGTCAATTATCTACATTTTATTCAAATATAATTAGAACATAGACTGTCATTTTATTCAATCTGGTACACTTTTACTTTTCAAAATTTAGTTAAAAGAAATCTGATAAAACTGTCTTTGCTCTCAGTTTGATACATAAAATGATTTCTCAAAGATAATGCTCTTGAAACTTCTCCTTAAACCCAACAACAGAGAGATTACTAGGGAGTCCATTTAATCAAATTTCTTTCTAAGTTCATGGGTTTCAGATGTTGTCATTCACATTTCCAAATTCTACCCTACAGATTGAATTGACGTGGAGGAGAGATGCAGAGAGCGGCCCCAGGCTCCTTCGACGCTGGTATCCATTTTCAGAATGAACATTTTCCTCATCCTCCAGCGTCGTCTTTTGGCTCCAGCGTGAAAGCGGCCAGCCCAGCCAAGAGAATTACCTTCTACAAGAGTGGCGACGCTCAGTTCAAAGGGGTCAAGATGGCCATCCATAAACGCAGCTTCAAATGCTTTGATGCTTTATTGGATGACCTTTCTCAAAAGGTCCCTCTGCCTTTTGGTGTGCGTACTATCACGACCCCCAGGGGCACCCACAGCATTAAACATTTAGAGCAGTTAGAGGATGGAGGCTGTTACTTGTGCTCTGACCACCGCTGCGTCAAGCCAATCAACATAGAGGCTGCAGGGAAGAGGCCGGCGGTCTGGCACCACCACAGCCACCCACATAATACACACCGGAAGCCCTCCCGACCTGAGGAGACCCCCTCGGGACATCAGCATCACTATCGGCGCCCCAAAAGGATTGTTCTAGTGAAAAACAATGACCCTACTGTTAGGCGATCCGTCATTCTGAGCAGACGAACTGCTCGAAGTCTTCGCGTCTTCATGGACGAGATTTCAGAACTCATGCAGTGTCATGTCAAGAAACTCTACACTCTGGAGGGACGCAAGGTCAGGAAGGATTTAATTTCTTCAGCCATTCTTTAATTAGTCGGGTCAAGTATTTTAGGAGGCAGGTGTCAGGTCAGGACAGAACTGCAAGCCCTGGGATATGTTCTAGCTACTAATCTAAATGTGTCTTAAAATCTTAAAAAAAAATCCCAGACATATGATTTTTTCTTCTTCTGTGAAACACAAAAGGAGAAATTAAAGTATGTTAACATTGTTCTTCCATATATTTATTGACCAGTGGCACTATTAAGGACCAAAAAGCACCATAAAAAATCAATTTGACTTGTTGACTGCTAGTGTTCTGAGGAATGAACCAGAAAAAGACTTAAAAAGTCATCATTTACTGAAAAAACCTTGCCCTTCACTATAGCTCTTAAATCTTCTTCATGCATGCACATTTTCCATATTAATGGCACCAGTTGCCAATATTTTTTGTGTGTCTCATAACCGAATGTTTGAATGCGTGTATGCACTATTTAAACACTATAGGGCATTTAATTTAATGCTTTGTCCTTGACAACCCCATGCAATGCTCATGTACAGTAGGATGGAAAATAACTTTCTACAAAACATCTCCATTTTCTCTTCCATGGAATTCATTCAGGTTTGTACAAATATTAAGAGGAGTAAATGAGTTATTGATTGAACTATTTCTTACAATGTAAAATCAGCATTTTGTGTTTAATTGGTTAATTTACATATTTACATACATGAATGTGCTGCTATTGTCATTGGAGAGAACCATTATGTTTGAGTTTTGAGGATTTAGGGGTTCACATTTCTAAAACAAATCTATTAATGAAACTTTGTTCAGCATTTTAGATCAGTCACTAATATGGTTAAATTTAAATATAGTTAAAATGTTAATGTTAGAAGGTAGCTGCCTATGTAGACAGTGATATTAAGTATATGTCTCTAAGTGAATTTGTCTCATTATATGTCTTTTGTCTTATGTTTATTCACTGCTCTCCATAGATTGACAGTATTCAGAGTCTGATGCAGTGTCCTAGTGTGCTGGTCTGTGTGGGTCGAGAACCCTTCAGACCGCTGCTAATGGAAAGTTTGAAGAAGCTCTCAGATGAAAAGCTTCCAGGAATGGGCACAAGGTCTCACTCTAGTATCTGCAGTGAAGGTCATGAAAGCAAAAAGAATGGTAAATATTTTCTCTTATTGTATACACAGTTCTGGTTAACTATCATTTACATTATTTGTTTTAGGTGAATCATTATAGTGATTAACAACCCATCTACCCACGTGCCTCTAATAATAGACTGAAGGTGGAACAACCATCCACCACCAACTCAAATGTAGTTAATGTATTATCAGCGCTGCTGAATCAAGAGCATGTCTCAAATATGCGTCATTATATTTGCATGTTGAATATATGATGTTATTATTATTTATTCATATTTTTTCTATTATTTTGTTTTAACAGTTAACTTTGGCCTGGAGACAAAGAAAAGCATTATCCATCCAAGATCCGACTCCAGTAATATATCTACAAGATTCTCTCTTTCTTCAGAAAAGTCATATCAGAATGGATTATGCATGACACCAGGACAGTCCGGTTGTGTCAGCACCTGTCCATACATTAAAGAAGTCGCAGTGAATGATGACATTGAGAAGAGAGTGCTTGTTAACAAAGACGGCAGCCTTTCTGTGGAGATGAAGGTTCGCTTTCGGCTTTTTAACGATGAGACTCTCCAGTGGTCCACCGAGATCAAGAAGTCATCAACAAAAGTGAATGACTCTGGCTCTGTAAAAAGCCGATTATCTTCAAGCTAAAGCTGAGTATTCAGACCCATCCTTCTCTGCATCTGAAGAGACTGATGAAGCCTTTGCAACAAAGCTGCATCAGAAGCATCTCAAGGAATCACTTTGTCAGAACTTTTGCAACCACTGCCAAGAGTACGACATCTGGAAAAACCCCATGCACAAAGACCTGGGGGCCTGCAAATCACCCAGTTCCAGTGGGTCATCTCACAGAGTTGTATGCAAAAAGTCATCGGTGGATAGTACGCACACAATTTCTCGCTCTAGTGGGGAGTACACTGAGCATGTGGTGGAAAAGGCGTCATGCTTTCAGCAGACAATGGAGGAAGGGGACACCAGAGTAGAATACTGTGCTGTAAGTCATTGCAGCAATCGAAGTGAAGTATCCTCTGCTGGAATCACTTCAAAGAGCAAGAGATCTTGTGAGGATGGCTGTGAGAGTCACATTAAAAGTAGATGTTCTCAAATAGAACATGAAATATCTCCTACTCCACATTGTGAGGTCATTAAGGTCATGGAAGAGCGTCCGATTTCTGCAGTCAGCAACTCGTCCAAAGTGCTCGAGTCTTTGAAGGAAGATCAGGATGATGATTATGATGAGCTTCCTCCAAGTATCTCGAGAGCATCACACTGGTGTCAAAGTGACCATATTGAGAGTGATGATCAACCCAAATGTGTTCATTGTTGTGATTGCCAGACTTCACCAAGATCTTATTTGTCCCCCAGACCTCCAAGTAAACAATCAAGCAGTGTTGTTCACTCACTGAAGCCCAACAAGTATAAAACCACTTGTGCAGTAGAGCCAGACGGGATGAGTACAACATCTCCGGTTTCAAAAGTGTCCTCCCGATCCCATCCATGTCACTGTGGAGCCATAACCCCTAGTTCAGTTTCATCTGGTCGGCAGCACAGGTCTGAGGGGAGGGCTTGTAATACAATTTCTAGACATAGCCAAGCATCTTGTAAATCTAAAGGCCAAACAAGCAACCCTGCAGGATCTAATGCATCAGATGCTCTGGAGATTTGTGATGGTGATGCTGAAAACAGATCTTTAAGTGCCACGTCAGGTGTGTCGAGAAGATCTGGCGAATCTGCTGTATGTTCATGCTGTGGTGTGAATAAAAGATTGACTGAGAATCTAGAGGGGAGCGAAACAGAGAAAGCTGATTCCATATTGTTGAAGTCAAACAAATCTGCTGCATCCACTTCAAATGCTCATGAAAACTTTGAACTAGTTAATAATGCATTGGAAGTTGAAGCCACACGGGAACGCTCTGAGTCTGCACTGTCTAAAAATTCAAATGTCTCTTCTACTTCAAAAATCTCCAAAAAGTCCAACTGCTCTGCTCATGAAATGTGTTCTGTTGGGAAATCATTAAAATATGAACAAAATGAAGCAGAAAGTGTTGAAAAAAGAACCAAAAGTGCCACATCAGCAATGTCAGCTGGGTCAGACTTTATTATTTCAGAGAGAGAGCCCACACCAGCCTTGGTCCTGACAGAAACCGATGAAGCTGGAGAAAAAAGCCAAGAAAGAGCTGTCAGCCCAATGTCTGCCCATTCAAATTTATCAGCTGCATCAAGGACCTCCCACAAATCAAAATGTGCACATGTAGAGAAAGCTAAAACGCTTAGATATTGTAGTCCAAATGATTTAGAGGAAGTGCCATCAAAGCTACTTAATTCTCAGGGTGATAAATCAGAAAGTGCTGCAACTCAAAATCATACTACATCAGATAATCATTGTGAACAAGACACAGACTTTCTTCAAGAAGTGAGATCAAATAGTGCCACGTCTAATAAATCAAACCAATCTTCTGAACATCCATCACATACATCAGAGCAAACAACTGGGTCTGTCAAATCTTGTTGCGAATTACAAGACAAAGGCACTCCGAAGTCCAGCAGTTTTGATGATCAGTGTGAGCCGGAAACTGAAGTAACCTCAGAGGAAAGACTATGCGGTTCACTGTCTAAGTGCTCAAAAACTTCTGTAAAATCAAATGCATCCTCTAAATCTAAGGAAAGAGTTCACAGTGCAATATCTGTTAAAACAAATGCATCTAAACGGTCTTGTAGGTCCTGCAAATCAAACCACAATGTTTCAGAAAACAAAGTTACCTCAGTACCAAATGATGTAACACTTGAAGAATGTGCAACTCCAAAAAGTGAGTCAAAGAGAGCTACCAGCACAATGTCTCAGACCTCAGAAAAGTCTACTGCCTGCTTTGAAAGATCCGTCAAATCCGGTGCAAAGAACCCTACATTCCAGGAAATGAAGAATTGCAAAGACATGACACAGAATGCCTTAACCGTGACCTCTGCATTGCCTAGGACAAAGAGGTCTCCGTCTCCTAGATCAAACCATGACAATAAAATTAAGACTGATAGCAGAGCAACAAGTGGAATGTCAGTAAGCTCCTATGTATCCTTACAATCCCAAAGATCCAGTAAATGTAATTGTCACAGCTCCTCAAATGGTAATTTGAGAGAGACAAATCCTGAGAAGCAAAAAGAGGATGCCAATGATGAATCTGAAGAGAGCTTATCAGGGAAATCAAAGCTGTCAGCTAAATCTTTTATCAATAACATTAAGTCTTCAGGCAACCAGTTTGATGAGCCTCTAAGCCCAACATCAACAGCATCTGTTTCTCTTAGACTAGGAGAAGAGCACAAGGATGATGACTTTGATGAACAATCAGTCAGTGGCATGTCAGCCACCACAGAGGACAATGGACATAAGATAGACAGTATAAATGGAGTGGATACTGAGGAAAGGCCAAAGACAGAAGCATCTGTGAACTCTGCTATTTTATACAGACCCAAAAAGTCCCATCACAAGAACTGCAAGACTCCTGTTCAAGCCATTTCGCCTGTCTCAGCTGTAAGCATCATGTCAGCAGAACTGAAGAAAAGCCACAAGTCGGAAAGCCACTTAAATGAAAACAACATCAGAGTGCCCTCAGCTTTGTCACTGTCATCTTCACGAAGTAAGTCACACTCCAGAGTTTCACAGGGAAGTGCTAAAAATACAATTATGAAAGGGAGAGATTGTGAAGCTGTCAACAACACCAACCAAGCAGAATTGACAGAAATGTCCTCGAAACATGACCAAAGTGAAACAGCCTCTGGAAAACATACACCAGCAAGTGACTGTTTACATGCATCAAAAGCCTCTGAACATTCAATGAAGTCCAAAAATGGCCAAAGTACTAGAAAGAGTGATGAAATATCTAAATCTTCTTCCCAATGTTTGGAAATGAATGAACTGATTATAAAATATAACAGAGACGATTTTGGGAGCATGGTTAAATCTCTTAAAACATCCACATCAGACAGAAGATCTGTGAAAAATGATGCATCCAGGCCGAATTCAGCAGCAATGTCTGATATTTCCCAAAATTGTAAAAGTCTACCACAAGAGATCCCAAACAAGAAAAAAGCATCAGTCAAGCATCCTGATTCCTCAAGCAACAGTGTTTTATCTCAGGCACTTTCCGCAGCAGATTTGTTCAGAGATATTATTGGCAATGCAAGACCAGCGAGCAGAGGGTCAAAGTCAGTTGCCTCCAGCATAAATGTTGACATGGTAGAAAATAAAAGCCAAAAAAGCAGCAGGAGCAAACACAGGGAAGTCACCATCTCATCGGAGTGCAACAACAAGGAACTGATGCCGTCATGCTTACCGAATACTTCCCCTATAGAAGTTGTGAATGACTGGCTTAGGAACATTCCAATTGAAGGCCATGTTTATGAAATGGATGTCGAACTCACTGAATATATAACACTGGCTCAAGGTGGTGAGGACACTTCTCAAAGGGACAAAGGTGAGGCACCAGAAAGCATAAATGAGTTGGAGGAACCTTATGAGGATCAAGCAGCTGAGAATCATATTCAGCAGGAGACCAACAACAGTTGTGGTGAAAAAGCACAATTGGAAACTCATGAAATGGATCCCGACCCTGAAGAATTAACCAAACAAGACAGTTTACAAAAGCAGTGTCATTCTTCAGTTCAGGTCATGAAGGTTTTATTGGGTCCAAAACTAGACAGATCCAGTAGTTTACCTGAAGTCTCCCCTGTTTATGGAAGAAAATTAAGCCAGTCGGCTCAAGGGCTGTTGGACTGCCTTGCAAATTTACGATTGATTGACTCAGACTCTAAAAGCGAAAAGCATCGTAAATATAATGAAATCATGATGATCCTACAGTCGCTCTGGCTTCAAAAGCCCTCTGATGATGAACATAAAAAGCAGAACACAAAGGAGAATCACTTAGCTGAGGATGAATTTAACCCACGGTCTTCATCTGGGGTGGATGTAAGCAGCGGCTCCGCAAGCTCTGTTAAAGATAGCATGAATGGCGTTGTAGAAAAAATAGAGACCACACTAGGCACAATACCACCAATTGCAGAACGGGAGGTCTCAGTGCAAGATAAAGATGAAGAAAATGAGGAAAAGTCTACAGATAATGCATGTGTCTGTTTAGATCCATCCAAAGCTCTTTCAGATCCACTAACTCCAGACATTGCAGAGCGAGTTCCAGGGAGTCCAATAAATACACAACTGGATAATGACCAAGAAAATGGCCTATTACACAATGAAGATGTTGAAAGCAGTGAGAATAAGAATGAATCAGATCAAACACCACTAACCACTACTGATAAGAGCTCTGGGAATGAGAGTTACACAATTAAATCTATAGAAAATACAAGCTCAGGAACTCCACCGTCTGTTCAGAGAGTTCCGCTTACTAAAAGAGTTTCACAAGACCCAGATCCCATTTGGGTACTGAGCTTATTAAAAAAGCTAGAAAAGCAATTCATGCTACATTATGCAGACGCCATGGCAGAGTTCAAAGTGAGATGGGATTTGGATGATAACGTAATGCTTGATACAATGATCAGCGAACTGAAAGAGGAAGTACACAAACGGATTCAATCAAGTATTAACCGAGAACTGCAAAAAATCCATAGTCGGGTTGGTAGGGGTCCGAAACCTCCGGGAAATAATCTATCGAGAGAGTCAACGGTCCAGACTGAGCAGCGACGCAAACGTCTTCGTGTCATGCGCAACAAGTCCATTTCCATATCAAGGAGTGAGGAAAATTACACTGCATCAGGTACTGAATACAGTGATCAACGCAGTGACGATGAATACTGCCCATGCGATGCATGCATGAAAAAGAAAATGGCGTCCAGAGCGGTCCAGCGAGCTCAGGCTATGAGTTTGGCTCCAGTTATGATGGAATTTGATCTGCGTAAAATTTTACAAATGAAAAAGGATCCAGCCAAACCTCTAGAATCTAAGCCGGAAGAACAAAACACAACCAACTTGAGTTGTGGAGGTAATAAAGAAGAAAACAACTTTGAAGTGGTTCATGAAGAGGTAGAAGAAATGGTTCATGAAGAGGTAGAAGATACGAATGATGAAACTAGAGGCCAAGATGTAGATCAAGAAGACCCAGATGGTCCTCACAATACAGTGGATGAAGGTGAAAACACAAACAACAAAGATGTATCTTTAGACTCAGAGAAAAGAGATCCAAATGACAAGGAAACTGATGGCAAAAAGGAGACTGGTGATGTGGAAGATGGTGAAGATGAGGTGAAAGAAGGTGAGCATGCAAAAGAAGTGGCAAATTGTGACACTGAGGGGAAAGAGGAAGTAGAGTTTGTTGAGGAAGAGACTGAAAAGGGAGATACAGAAGAGGATGGTGATGAGAAAGACATTCTTGAGGGAGATGCAGCAAATGCAGAAAACAGTGATACAGCTGCGGAGGCAGAAAGAGAGAATGAGATGACAGAAACTGGTGATGAAACCGAATCAGGTGACAACGGAGCAGAAACTGAGACAGGGGAAGAGAGTACAGAAGATAAGTCTGCAGAAGATGGTAGTGAATCTAAGTCAAATAAAGACAATACACCTGAAACTACTGAAGGTGAAAAGTCAGATGAGACACCAAATGAAGAGTCAGCCAGTGAGGAGAATGCAGATGGAAACCAAGATGGATCTGTGAAGGACGATGCCGAAGAAGATGGGACATCAGACACGGGACAGGACGAGGACCGGCCTGACGAAAAAGCCATTGTGCCAAAGGTAAAGATTGAGGTTGAGGTCAGAGGAGACACAGAAAATGAAACAGACAAATATAGCTCTGTTGAGGAAGATTTTGAGAATGATAAATCTGATGAAACTGTTGCTGATGTCTGTGAGAGCACACTAGCAAAACAGGTAACGAGAACATCAATGGAATCACAACCAGGATCCGTAGAGAACTGCACAAATCAGACAGCACAAGCTAAACTAAAAGATCTTCAGAGTTTTATGGAAAGTGTTGAAAGTCAAGGAGATAGCATGGTTGTGATTACTAAACAGCCACCATACAAAGAGCCAAATGGACCAGGAAATCAAAAGGACATGTGCAATGGCTTGCCTGGATGGCAAGTGTCTCCTAAAATAAGCAACAGGGCCAATAAACAAAAGAATACGAAGGATAAACAATGATATGGTGAACAATAAAGAATTGTACTATTTAATTTAACTCTCATATAAAGCACTTTATTTTTGATTACTAATGTTCCTTTAGTTGGGACTTTAATGTTTGAGATAATACATTCACTGACTTCAAAGACATCTAAAGATCTAAGAGAAACTTTGAAGAGAATTCAAAACTATATATTGCACAATTCTGTATAATTCCATGTAGTCAATATATTTTATTGTTAAAAAGTTAAAGAGACCAGACTTTTATTGACTTGTATTTAACCTATGGAAACATATACACAGACAGTGAAATACTGTATATACAGAGTCTTACAGTCACAGAATGAAAATTGTACTGATAAATATTTAAAGGAACACTCCACCGTTTTTAGAAATAGGGCTTATTCAACTTCTTTCCTACTTTTAGATATAAGCAAATGCATTTTTGTCTGAGTGCATGCATTGTTTTAGTTTGGCAGGGTCGCTGCTACCTTAGCTTAGCATAATGAATGGAATCCTATGTTGCCAGCTAGCATGTCCCGAGTAAAAGTGATTTTTAAAAAACCCACCTAATTACTTCTTGTAGCCTGCGTATTCACAACGAGTACAAATAGCGTTGCAGATTAAGACTAGGAGATTTCCTAGGCAGATATTAATTTGGGACTATATTATGGGGAAGCACAGGCAAAGCACTGCTACTTGGGCGCAGAGGTATCACGCAACACATGCACAACATAGTAATTAGGTGGTCACTTTTACTCGGGACATGCTAGCTGGCAACATAGGATTCCATTCATTATGCTAAGCTAAGCTAGCTGAGACCCTGCCAAACTAAAACAATGCATGCACTGAGACAAAAATGCATTTGACCACATATCTAAATGTAGGAAAGAAGTTGAATAAGCCCTATTTCTAAAAACGGTGGAGTTTTCCTTTAATTCTCAGGGTGCTGTATGTTAAAAGTATTATTATTTACATGCATTGTTCAACCAAACCTCAATCAAGGTTAGCATTGCATAACATTTAGTTCACATGCTTAATGGCACAATTATATTTCAAAATATATAATTGCAGATGTAAGAATGGTCTATTACCTGAATTTATTTGAGAGACATTCAGTTCAGCAGCAACCATGACTGTAAATTTCGAAATCACTTATTTCAAAAGATTTTCTTATGCTGCTAAGTGGTGCTTGATGCCGCATTTTACATGGTAAAACATCTTGGCAGATGTGGTCAAAAGCATCCTTGACCAAGGTTTGTTGTATGTTGCTATTGTATTGTAACATTTAATAAATGCTCAATTCTGAGAATGTCATTTGGGTTTTTTTCATAACAGGGAAATGTTGACACAAACTAAACAGAAGTATAATATTTAGTGATGATTGCTTATTATTGCACATGTTTGGGGGTTTATTCTAAATTCCTGTCCATAAGGCCAGAAAAATGCTCAGAATGCAAACACAGAATGCCTGAACTATGATGTGACAAACCTTCCAATGTAACCAAACACCATTAAGTGTTGCTTCAGGTTTCTGGCTATAAACATGTCAACAATTAAACTGACTTGCTCAGCAAGATTGTCTCTTTATTGTTCCTCCGATGGCAGTTTTTTTAACCTGAAAGAGTGGTGTCATATTTGTTCAGTTTTGTGTAACTAAAGAGTTTGCATCTACAGAATATATACATAATTTATCCTAAACTGTTTGTGCTCCAAACACACAATTCCACAAAATCTCCCAGATTTAAAGATTTTTGCCTTGCATACAGATAACAGGCAAGTTTTGCACAGGTAAGCACCTCTAGAACAGGTTTTCTTCTTTTTTTTTTGATGTTCTTCATTGTCAAACATGCTTCTTCTGTTTTCTTCAGTATTCAGTGATATTGGTGTGTACACACGCTTACTTGCTGCAGAGTTTGAGCCAGCAGCTTGAATAGTTGCTTGCGTCATTCTAATCTCATTGCCTTTGCATTGGGAGTATCTTTAGCTGGGTGAGAGGATTGAGGTTAACTTGCATCAGTCATTAATCTAGTACAGCTATTAGTAAATAGAATGTATATACTTCAAGAGTGTGCATAGACTGTCATACCAGCCTGCATTTACAGCGAAATTACAGGAAACCATTAATCTCGCATACTGTGTTTATTTATCCCCTTAATTCCTGATGTAATGCCCTCTTGTGTTGTGTTCTGAAACCACAGGCCAGAGAAGGGTTAACATTAAAGGGATAGTTCTCCCAAAAATGAATTTCAAAAATTGTCATCATTTAGTCACCCTTGTTCCAAAGATGTTTGAATTTCTTTGTTCTGCTGAACACAAAGGAAGATATTTAGAAGAATGTTTGTAACCAAAAAGATCTCGGAAGCCATAGACTACAATAGTGGGGGAAAAAATACTATGGTAGTCTATAGTATGGTAGTTGGTATAGTCAATGGCTGCCGAGCTGCTTGAGGGTGAGTAAATAATGACAGAATTAAACATTTTGGATGAACTATCCCTTTAAGGGCCCTACTTTAATGATCTAAGTGCATGGTCTAAAGCACCCGCCTAAGTGCACTTAGGGCATGTCCGAATTCACTTTTGCTAGCTTAACGATGTGGAAAACAGTCTGTGCACCAGGCGCATGGTCTAAAAGGGTTGTCCCTATTCTCTCAATAAGTCATGGGTGTGTTTTGGGAATAACATGCAATAAACCAGTCAGAGTCTCATCTCCCTTTCCCTTTAAAAGCCAGTTTCGCTCACTCCATTGTGGATTCACTATTTACATGGCGGAATTTGCAAGCGGAAAAACTGAATGATTCTCTAGCGAGGAAACGGATCTGCTCGTCCAATGACGCCTGCTTGCTCGTAATTACTGTTAAAATAGGTAGGCTAATTCTGATACATGTAATGTCTATCCATTATGACATGTAGGTCATGTTATGTACACAATAATAATCACAATAACATTTGAATCCTTTAATTTTTCACATTTAAAAATGTTTGTGTGCTGCTGCACACAATTACCCTGTGTGAGTGAAAAGCAGAGTGTACTTGCGTTGTGCACCCGCCTATAAGCACATACTAACGCGCTCTTTAAATAACAAACCAAATATTGCACCATTGACTTTTGACCTGGCTTTTGTTGGACAATGGCGTTTTCAGACCAGCATGCCCATGGGCGCACAAATGGATGCAAATGCATTTACTATTTAATAGTGGTGGGCCGTTATCGGCATTAACGTGCTGTGTTAACGTGAGACTCTTATCGGGCGATAAAAAAATATCGCCATTAATCTATTCTCAAAGTTGGGTTGGGAGCTGGTCTATACTACGCAAGCTGATGACTTTCACCTTGATATTTTAGCGCGGATGTATAGCTACCTAGCCGAATTGCACTGTAGGGAGCGAGAACGAGTCTTCGAACCTGCGTGTATGCTGTGAAATTACCACATCAAGCATGAACGTTGGCTTCCAAACTCGGGTGCGCACCCGCAAACCGTACTCGAGTCCTGACGCGTGACTGACATACTGCAAGCAGAGAGCTGTACATATCATTTCTGCTCATCTTCAGCGTTCTTTAGAGCATTTGCAGTACATTCGCGGCAGATAGACGCAAGTGCCATATACTGAAGCTTTGGTAACAAAACCACCGGTTCAAAAACTAAAATATGAAAAGTTAGGTGAACAACGCTATTCATTTTGCCACCTTCTCGCTCGCCTTTGTTGCCAAGCAACGGGGTAAACAGCTGCTGCTCTGATGACGCAAACGCACCCCGGTTCAGACCCAAATAATATAATATGAACAGCAGGGGGGGAGCAATCAAACTTGGGTTCGGTCAGGCAATTGAACCAAGTGTGAAAGCACCAGTCATTATTTGAGTAGCACATATATTCTAAAAGCTTTCGGCAGAATTCAAATGAGCCATTTTAATCTAGGTTAATTCCAAAATGAATCTAGATTAATCTATTAATCTATATTAATTATCTATGCCCACCTCTACTATTTAAACAACGTGGCGCAGGACATTAAAATGATAACTGCGTCTGGATTAAACTAGAAAAACAGCGACCTCTAGCAGTGAAAATTACATATTATGCCTTTAATATTTTTTAAATGTAATGAATTCCTATGATGGTTAACCTGAATTTCCAGCAACATTATTCAAGCCTTCAGTGATCCTTCAGAAATCATTCTAGTTTGCTAAATGGACTATACTTCATAGTAAAAAAAATAAACTGCCAAAAATAAAAAAATGTACTGTAAAGCTTTTATAATAGTCTCAGTGTTTAATTCTTATATGATTAGGAATCTGTCAAAGAATTTGAGCATTTTTCATTTCACAAGTATTTAGGAGCTGTTAAAATATTTAAGTAATGTAAACGTCATTTGAAATGTTCTCAGAAGGAAGAAGGAAAAAAAAGTGCACTTACAGTAGCAACAGCCCAGGTATTTTAAAGATTACATTACTACATTATAGTGTTTTTTATCAGGTCACTGAAGATACCTATACAATAAAATTTATGGAGTCCACATAAAAGTTTAAAAATTGAACATTCATATGCAGTGGCTCTGCTGTCACCAAATGTTGAAAGCTGACATTCCATTTTTACATTGTGGTCAGAACAGCCATTATTATTTTAGTTCAGCAGCAGTGATCAAAAAATGTCAGTCAGCAATGGAATATTAAAACAGCTTTTCGGAAACTAAGAAACTTCATAATCACCTTTAGTAATACTAATTTGCAATACTAGTTATAGTCATTCATAATCATGTGCATGAGATATTTATGTATCAGCCTGTGAAGTGTATAGTATATGGATGAGTCTCATGAAACCTGTCAAGGTGTCACATCACCCCAAAATCCATTCATATTTTTTACATTGGAAATTGTTTATGACAATAAAGAACATTTTAGTACATATATAAATTTGTGACTAAAATGTTCTTAATTGCTTTATAATGCTTTACTTCTGTAAACTATTACGTAAGTTAATCTATACTTGTTGGTTACATATAAGCTACTGTACTGTATTCCTCAACACTGGAGTGTCTACTCCAGGTCAGTAACAGGCTCATGGATGAGAGCCATCAGCTTCTCCTGTAGCTCTGTAAATGTTGGCCTCTCTTTAGGGTTTGACCTCCAGCACAGCAGCATAATGTCATAGAGCGCTTCGGGACAGCCAGGCGGTTGCTGCATCCGCTCTCCTCTCTGAATGCCTCGAACGCATGTCATTTTGTCTTGACCTGAGATTGTAGAAGGAAGAAATATATCAGAGTTGGGTAAGATGCAATCCCAGCTAACAGGGAATATTGGCTAATGTTCTCACGGTTCTCTTACAGTTAGGAAACAAACGTTCGGTCAGTAACATATAACATTAATTCAAAGTTATGTGGTCTTTAATAACGTTTGAAGAACATTAGCACAATAACGTTTTTTTATACATCACAAATTGAACTTTTCTGAAATGTTTTAGTTGGACGTTATTATTACAAGTTTCAGAACCTTCGGAGAACATTCAAAAGTCACATTCCTGTAATGTTTGCAAAATGATAAAATGGAACGTTTTCCCTAATGTTCATATAACCAAGAACATTACCCTGTGGTGAAAATCAAGTTTTTAATTTGGTTTATACTATATCTCTAGGTGGTGTTTTGAATATGCTTTCAGACAAACCATGTGCACATTCGTAAGTCAACACCATTGAGTATTTTCTCTTTAAAACTTCAGTGAACCAAATGCAGTTTGAAATCGCTGGTGTTTCGGATGTCACAAACTAGCTTGTAACCAATCACGTCAACATGCGAGAGTGGGCTTTAGCATATCATTAACTATTCTCTGAAGCAGTGGACTGAGTGTCAAGAGTCGCCACGTATAATTTTCTGTTGATGAAAAATCTCCACGGACGTTGTGAGTTGTTCAAAGCGTCTCGGATCCGGATTGATACTGAAGGCAAATGGGAACATGGTTTGTGTAACATTAGCAACACATAGCTGTTTAATAATGTAGTCAATGGGCGTAGGTTTAGGATGACAAAATTGTCCCCACCAATATTTTAGCGTGCTGCTATGGATCTATTCCGACGGCCAGGGCGAAACAAATGAAACAGTTGCCACCGTCCCTTGAAATACGGAATCGTCCCGTATTTACAAGCAAAATGACGCGTCCCGTATCAAACCGAGAAGGGGGAGGCTGCAGACCTGGAGCAAGACAGTTCTACGGCCCAGGCAGTTTTACGCCCCTGTTGTTCGTTACGCGAGCAGTAGGGGGATATAACGTTACGGCGAAATAACATAATTAAATCGAGGCTCGCGTATAATTGTCTTGCTCCAGGTCTGCAGCCTCCCCATGTAGATCAAACCCGGGACGCGATGAACAAGATTGTGTTTTAGCGGCTTTGCTGCCATAGCGACAGAGTCTCGAGAGCATGCGCGGTGGAAACTTGCGCGGTTTTTTAAAAGCATGTCGAGCTCGCGTCCTCCGTTTGAAAGCAAGAGGATTTCCAGATATAGTGCTGTAGAAACAAAGGTATCAATGGGTCTGTCCAGTAACTTACGATGAACCTAAGGCGAACTGCACACTTTGCAGAGAAGCATTTCAGTGTTTTAGACTGTCTGACTTAAAGCAGCAGCGCTGGCAGACACATCCGTGCTTCTTAAGGTAGGCCTATTTTTTATTTTATTTTATTTTATGGATAATATATTAATATAATATTCCATACATTATCAAAGCTTGGCAGACGTATTTTTCTAGACATTGGACTGGTTCATTAATAGATTATATTTATCATTTAGCTATAGCCAGACTGTATCAATAATAAATAATCCTAAAATCATATCATATAAAGTTTGACATTTAAAAAATATTTAGATAAAAATTGGACAAATAATTACATAATAATATAGTCATGATAATAAATTAATAAAGAAAATTTAACTTTTTTGATATTTCAGAATTGTCAGTAAAGTGGTTACTGGTTCAGAATGACGGCTTAAAGAGACAGTGCACCCAAAAATGAAAAATCTGTCATAATTTCCTCACTCTCAAGTTGTTCCAAACCTGTATGCATTTCTTTGTTATGTTGAATACAGGAAGACACATTCCTACCATGGAAGTCAATGGTGCCCCCAAAGCAGCCAGGTTACAAACTTTCTTCAAAATATCTTCTTTTGTGTTCAGCAGAACAGAGAAACTCATAAAGGTTTGGAATATCATGAGGGTGAGTAAATGATGACAATTTTCATTTTTGGGTGAGCCATCCCTTTAATGTGCACCAATATAGGCTACTAAGGAGTTCTTTAGAAAGAAATAAAATAATCAAAAATAATATTAAATGTGTTCTGTTGCAAGTTTACATAGTTGATTCCATGTTTATTGTTGAGCTGTTGTCATTGTTTAATTGTCACTTTTATCGCCTACATCACTCTTTAATTGCCAAGTTTGTAAATTATTTTCAAAAACTGATTCAAAACTGATTTTTTTAAAAAACACAAAATAACTTATTTTCAATATAGAAAGTGATTGTGGACTGGATATGTTTTGACCTTTTATCACAGTCTTGGGCATGCCAAAGATTAGTAACAACACTGGCTTTGATGCATTGTTAGTTTTTGTCCAGCATCAGATTTACATTTTTTTTCTCCCTCATTTATATGCAGTTATTATACTCCATACAAAAGCCAGAAACTAACAGAAACTTTTTTTAGCAGAGGCCTATCTAAAGGTTTAATGGTGCCACCTGGTTATCAACTGTAAAATATACACATTTTACCTCTTCCAACAAGGAAAACCACAATCAAGAATACATGATTACATGGTGCCATGGCTTTGCAATCAAAAATGATAATGATAGTCAATGGGGCAAAAACAGCCACAAACAGTAAATGAGGAAGAAGAAAAAAAATCTGATCCTGTACAAAAACTAACAATGCATCAAATCTAAAGTTGTTCCTAATCTTTGACATGCCCAATACTGTAGTAAAAAATCCAGTCCACAATCACTTTTTATATTGAAAATAAGTCATTTTGTGTGTGTGTTGTTTTTTTTCCAAATCAGTTTTGAAAATCATTTATGAACTTGATAATTAAAGAGTATTTTGCTTTATTATTATTTTGGTACTGGATAATTTCAACTGAAGAGCCTCATAAATTAATAGATGTATTCATTCCTAAACTATAAACTATGGTGCATTTCCATACTCAGTAACATAAATAAAAGACTAAATGGGCAAACCTGGTGGGATGTCCCCACCAAAGCTGAGACCAAACCTATGCCCTTGATGTAGTCAAGCAAATTACCGTTATGAACCACCTTCAAGCTGTTTTAAGGAACAAAAAATATTTTTTTTTCACAGGAAAAAATGTTTTTTTTTTTTTTGGTGATTTTGGTGAAAGATGAGTGTTAAGAGATACAGTTATTGACTACAAGGGGACTTTTACCATTTTCAGAGAATATTCAGAAATAAGCATGTTTACCAGGGTATGGGTCATCTCCATACGTGACGATTTCAGTTAAAAGGATGCCGAAAGACCAGACATCACTTTTGCTTGTGTACTCCTGGTGATCAAATATCTCAGGGGCCATCCATTTCACAGGGACCCTGACATCTGCAGGTACATGAGAACTGTTGTATACATTTTGTTTGTCTTATCATTTGTTTGCATGCATGTACATATCAAATATCTCACCTGATGAAATCCTGTTTCCTGGTAGATTAATTTGAGCGAGTCCAAAATCTGCTATTTTGCAACATTGCATATCGGTAAGCAGAATGTTCTCAGCTCTCAGATCCCTGTGAACTATTTTGTTCTCGATGTAAATCATTCCTTCTGCAATCTGAGAGATTCAACAAAATAAAGACACAGGGCTTTAATCATCATAGACATTGAGGGGGAGAAGTCTGCACCAATAATTAAAAATGACTAAACGGTTCCCCCTCATTTCTTATACTTGCCAATATTTTACTTAAAGTAAAACATTTTAGGTGGCTTTACAGTGCTTGTCACAATTATTGAGATTATTGCAGTATTTATTATAAATATTCATGCTCATCATAATTTTTTTATGATGAGCAAAAATTCATGTGCCCTAGTAATCTTTTATTCAAATAATTTCACCTCCCTCTTCTCTGATGAGTGTTTACTCGTGCGAACGCGGGGCAACCTGTCACTCACATGGGATTGACCAATAGCAAACCACAACCATCCAATCAATTCTCCATGGACAAAATTAAGTCCCGCCCAACACCTTTTCTTGTTTGAGAAACTCTCGAATCGCTCTCCTATTCAAGACATACTGTAGATATAGCCTTAGTTTAGCATCAACTAAAAAGATCCCTAATGAAAAAAAAGACTTGGCTGATAGTCTTTGCGCTGCTGTATTATCTCGCTGTGCCTAAATCAGCCGTAATAAATCAAGATACACTTGTCGTTGTGTCAGATGTGAATGAGTGTTTTATGTATGTGTACGGTGAGGGCTTCCTCTTTCCTCGTTCCTCACCTCCATGAGTGCATTTAGAGACATGTCCTTCATGATGATTGATTTTCGAGTCATGGGTTTGGAAGACAGAGGAGGGAGAAAATGAGGAAACATCACTGTGAAAATTAAGGAGCAGCCAATCCTGCATGTCAGCAGAACTGAACGGAATTGCAAACATAATGAACACTCTCCCCTAATATTAATATTAATGTTGCTGCGGAGCAACAAGTCTATGAACTGCTTACTTATAGAAAGACCATATTTATATATTTTGGTTATATGCAGTGGTGGGCTGTCAGGGCCATCATCGCCTTCTCTACTGGCCAATTTCATAATTAAATTTAATTAATGTGTGTCTGAATGTATCTAAATGCAATTTCTGTCCTGTCTATTTCAGTACGTTACAATTATATTTCCAGAATTTTTTTGTGAGGCTGAGCTGTATTTTCCATATGTCTGGAAACCTGCACATTTATTTATCCTGCTTCTGTTACACATTTGCGGGAATCAATCGCAGACTGGATTGTCCACCTGGCATGCTATTGGCGGGTTTAACACAATGACGGATAGAGAAGCGATGGATCAATGCACGTTGATCACACCTCTTGTAGTCTGATTGGTTGAAGGACTATCCAGTTGTGTACATTTGAATTATGCTAGTTTTTCATGTCTCTTGTGTAGTAGAAAATACATAGCAGACTCCCCAGACCAATGTTCAAGCTTAAACTGAGCTTGGTCTGGTGATAGCCTGACAAGTTCCACCTGTCATATAAAGACACTTTTCACCATTATAATCGATGAAATCCTGCCCTAGATTCCTCCCCATTGATTATCCTGTTTCATTCAGAAATAAATCAGATTGTGGGATTTTCATGTTAATCCGCTGCAGAACATGCAGCCTGCTCCTCATGTGCGATAGCCTACTAGCCGGACTCTTTCTTTATGTATACAGACGTGACGTAATGAAACAAAGACATGCTTGAATTTCCCACGGAACTCCCCCATACCACTTAAATTATTACACATGATCATAAGCTTACCTTTGTGAATGGGGCTAAGGTAAGGAGATCGTTTTGAACACTGGCTTGTTGTGTTCTTGATTTTGGATCATTTTTAACCCCCAAAAAAGTTACAGACTGCAGCTTTAAGCTAAGCCATATGATTTTTTTATATTTAATACATTCCAGACAATTGAATTACTCTCAAAGAAATCAAGTTACCTGGACAGCAAAATCCATCATGAGCGAAAACTCTAGATCCTGTTTCTCTTTGTGGCCTGGGGAAAGATATAAGCTTGATTTTTTTTTTTTTTTGTAAAAGCAATGTGACAGTTAAGATCAAGATTAAGGTAAAGGTAAAGGTATATGTGGTGTTTATTATCTGCATACAAGTTATTAGTTCACTTACTGATGAGAAATGTCTTTAAAGAGCCATTTTTCATGAGCTCTGTCACTAAACAGACGGGTTCACTAGTGGTACACACAGCATAGAGCCTCAGTAAACGCTCATGGCGAAGCTCTTTCATGATGTCAATCTCTGTTTTGATATATGGATAATTGACAACTGCAAGTAAAATGGTAAAGACAAAAAGTTGCACCATAAAACAAACCAATTAAAATAAATTGAGCTGTGCTTTTTATAAACACTGATGAGCCAAAACATAATGACCAGTCACAGCTGAAGCAAATATCTTTGATCATCTCCTAACAAGGCCCTATATTAAGATCTGGGTAGATTAAATGGTAAGCAAACAATCAGTTCTTGTAATCAATGTGTTGATGCGGGAGAAAATGGGCAGGAATAAAGATCTGAGTGACTCTGACAAGGGCCAAATTGTTATGGCAAGGCGACTGGGTCAAAGTATCTCTGAAAAGGCAAGGCTAGTGGGTTTATCCGGGTCAGTAGTGGTGAGAATTTACCAACAGTAGGAGGGACAAACCACAAACCGGCTACAGGAGTGCAAGGAAGGCTATACCGTCCATTCTGAGCCAACAGAAGGTCTACTGTGGCACAATTCACACTGAAATTTGAATGATGGTTATGGGAGGAATGTGTCACAACACCCAGTGCATCACACTCTTCTGCTGTCTAGCTGGAGACCAATCACAGTGCCTCATGACCCTGTCCACTGTCAAGAAAACCTACAATGGATACACGAGCGTCAGAACTGGACCTTGGACCAGGGGAATAAGGTGGTCCCATGAGTCACGTTTTTTTTTACATCACGTGGAGGGCCATGTATATGTGCGCAATTTACCTGGGAAAGTGATGGCACCAGGATGCAGTGTGGGATGACGATGGAAGCCGATGGAGGGAGTGTGATGCTCTGGGCAATGTTCTGCTGGGAAACCCTGTGTCCAAAAAATTGACAAGTGGTGCCTTCTACCTAAACATTGTTGCAGACCAGGTACGCACCTTCATGACAATGGTGTTCCCTGGTGGAAGTGGCTTTTTTTAGCAGGATAATGCCACACTTCACACATTGTTCAGGAATGGTTTGAGGAATTTGAAGTGTTCAAGTTGTTGTCCTGGCCTTCACATTCTCAATTCAATTGAACATCTGTAGGATGTGCTGGACCAACAAGTTTGATCCACGACCGCTCGACCTTGCAACCTACAGGATTTTCTGCTAATGTCTTGGTGACTGAGACCACAGGACATTTTCAGGGCTCTTGTAGATTCCAAGCCCCGGCAGGTCGGCGCTGTTTTGGCAGCGGGACCAACAGCATATTAGGCAGGTGGACGCAATGTTTTGGCTCATCTGTGTATGTATTTCTGAAAATGCACAATACTACCTGGCTTGAGTTGAACGAGTCAGTGGTTCTCAAACGGTGGCTTACAACATCAAAATTAAGGCTTTATAGGCTTACAGATTATTGAAAGGGTAAAAAATATAAATGTTACAAGCAGGGCGGGCGAGAGCCAGGCCTGGACATTTCTCATCCTTCACTGTCATCCTCCTTTTACACATCCGAGCTCCTCCGTGAGAGATACACGCCACCAGCCTAACACTGTTCGCTCATGGCTCTCGCCCGCCCTGCTTGTCACAATAGAATTTAAAGTTTATGTCTAACCAAGTTGTGCACTTCTTCTGTATGATAAGCATTGTTGGGTCACCACTCAATATTTTATGTAAAATATGGGACCTGAAGTAAAACCAGTTGAGAACCACTGAATTAACCTATTTATTGATTACCTTTGAACTCTTTGATGGCCACATCTGTTGTATTGTTCCAGCGCCCCTGCCACACCTCTGCAAACTCCCCACTGCCAAGCTTCTTAAGTTTGGTTAGTGAACTTCTCTCTACCTCCCATTTGCTGTCAAATGACAGAGTAAGAGGTGCTGGCTGGTCCAGCTAGAAGAGTAATGAACCGATTGGAAGTAAACTTAATAACAGAATGCTGCCCTGCTTTCAATAATCTGTAAGTTCAAAATCTTCACTGACCTTCACACAGGGTTCATAAAGCTTTGCGCAGAGTCCGCCTTCATTTTCAGAGTAAAACTTTATCAGCTCACACAAGCTCTTGAAAGTTGTATGATGAACAAGGAAAAACTGTTTGTCACTTTCTCTCTGCTTGATCCTGTAATGTCGTGCATGAGGTCCATTCCTCACTTTAAAAGAAATCATTACAAGTTAAGATCGATACTGGTTTAATTGATTTATCTCTACAATTTAGGTAAGACTGCAATAGATCATATATATACAAAGATGCTGGTCATATAATTAGAGTATCATCAAAACGTTTATTTATTTCACTAAATCCATTCAAAAAGTGAAACTTGTATATTATATTCATTCATTACACTCAGGCTGATATATTTCAAATGTTTATTTCTTTTCATTTTGATGATTATAACTGATAACTAAGGAAAATCCCAAATTCAGTATCTCAGAAAATTTGAATAATGTGAAAAGGTTCAATATTGAACACACACTGTGCCACACTCTAATCAGCTAATTAACTCAAAACACCTGCAAAGGCCTTTAAATGGTCTCCCAGTCTAGTTCTGTAGGCTACACAATCATGGTGACTTGACGGTTGTCCAAAAGATGACCATTGACACCTTGCACAAGGAGGGCAATACACAAAAGGTCATTGCAAAAGAGGCTGGCTGTTCACAGAGCTCTGTGTTCAACCACATTAAGAAAGGCGGAGGGAAGGAAAAGATGTGGCAGAAAAAAGGGTACAAGCAATAGGGATAACCGCACCATGGAGAGGATTGTGAAACAAAACCCATTTAACCCAAAATGTGGGGGAGATTCACAAAGAGTGGACTGCAGCTGGAGCTGCTTGACTACACACAGATGTATGCAAGACATGGGTTTCAGCTGTTGCATTCCTCATGTCAAGCCAATCTTGAATAACAGACAGCATCAGAAGCGTCTTGTCGGAGTTAAAGACAAAAAGGACTGGACTGCTGCTGAGTGGTCCAAAGTTATGTTCTCTGATGAAAGTACATTTTGCATTTCCTTTGGAAATCCAGGTCCCAGAGTCTGGATGGAGAGAGGAGAGACACACAATCCACGCTGCTTGAGGTCCAGTGTAAAGTTTTCAGTCAGTGATGGTTTGGGGTGCCATGTCATCTGCTGTGTTTTCTGAGGTCCAAGGTCAACGCAAATCCTTTCTTTGTATTGGTTTTAAGTAATATTCTAATTTTCTGACGTTCTGAATTTGGGATTTTCCTTAGTTGTCAGTTATAATCATCAAAATTAAAAGAAATAAACATTTGAAATATATCAGTCTGTGTGTAATGAATGAATATAATATACAAGTTTCACTTTTTGAATGGAACTAGTGAAATAAATAAACTTTTTGATGAGATTCTAATGATATGACCAGCTCCTGTGTGTATATATATTGAATTGAAATATATATAGAAATAGTATATAAATGAAAAGCAGTAGGCTTGAGACATAATTTGTGTGTGAATCACATGTACCTGATAAGTAGAATTGATTATTCTCATGACACTTCCAGATGAGAAACGCACCCTCATAATTCTGGGGTCTCAGCAGACATCTCCTGGCCTCTATACGCATTTTAACATTCTCAAAATACCACCTGAAAATCAGTCGATATTAGTTTTTATTATGACCATTTTTATTTGTGTCCAATGTAGAATGTGGTGTATAGTAAATAATGTAATGGATGAGCATTTTATTTTAGGGTTCAGTTCTCTACAATTTTTAAGAATAATGGTGTCTGGAAAGGTTTGGAAAATTTGATTTTTTTTTTAACATTACATTAATTAAAATATGGAAGAAATGTGTTTATTTGAAACAAAATATATTTTTAACTTGATTTTTCATTTATTTAATTTTTTTTTATCTTATACTTGTCTCATGACCGTTGATTCATCCTGATAGCCTATATTTTAGCTTTCTATCTGTAATCAGTAAAACTATCTCTGTGATCATTCTCATGAGTTATGTGTACAGAAAAACACAAACTGAACAGTGCCAGCAACTATGGCTATTTCACCAGAACTTGTGAAACTGGAAAGACGTGATTACAGTTTCATTTAGGGCAAGGCTTCAAAACACAAAGCGTTTGATTACTCTGTATATTATTCATTCACACAAGCTCAAATGATCAAATGTATAAGTCAAGGACTTACAACTCGGCCTCGATGCTATCCAGCGGCTTGACAAAATCTTTAGGCACATATCCCTTTTCCTCCACAAAGCCATTAGATCGGTCATCCTTAGCTGTGCGTCTCCTCACGTACAACCAGTACTCTGTCTCTCCCATCACTTCCAGAACATCGCCTTTCTTCAGATTTAAATCCCATATTGTGCGTGAGGGATAGTCGTGGATTGACTTGACCCTTTTACGGTTGATTGATGGCTGTTCCTTCTTTGTTGGGCAACATGGGCAGCAGCGTTTACAGGTGATTGCAGAATTCCCCATGTTCAACACCAGTCATATCTGCTCATGCCGTGTGCATTTGTGCAGAATGATGGTACAATGGCATGACTAGCTCACTTATACTACCAACACAGACAAGTTCCTATTGGTTACGGTTAGTATGGCAAGGAAGTATTTGGTGAAACAATGATCAGAATTTCCCTGATGTCATCCAGTTGGGTTTGCTTAAGCAATAACAAAAGGCCATAGCTTGCAAGCATTTAATTTAAAACCAGGTGTTGTAGTTGATACTTCAGTTACACAGAAACCAAGCAACCTGAAACACTTAATATATCTTTTAAAAAGTCCCTTCATTGTGAGAATGCATTGTTTTATTCTGTGTTCAGTCTGCAGTGCTCTTGTTTTTCATCACTTTAAAAGAGTGATGAATTGAGAAATCAACTTTCCCTTGAGCCTTTGATATATAAAATGTAATGGTAATATAAGAATATCCTGTAAGTTTCGGAGCTGAAAACTTCCTTGTTAGTCAAAGAAAAGCTTTTATTGACACCAGGCCCAGAAAACTAGAGCTCTCAAATAAATGTTGATCAACGACGTAATAGAACGGGGAAACGCTGCCTCTACAGATAAATATGTACGCCTGCTTCTGTAGCCCCACCCACCGACTCGTGGAGCTTAACAGATCATGCTACCGAACAATAAACATGCCGAAGATAGCAAGATAATCGTTTGTAAACAATACACAGGTCTAGACTGGATTTGCAGACATATTGAGATTAAAACACAATGCTGTGCCTTCTATATTGGATCTGACAGGAATGGTGCAACACACTTATGTGAGTAAAACATGTTTTTTATGTGTGATAGTATTGCGTTGTTACAGATCGTTTTGATTATGTGAATGTTTCTAACTGAACATACCTTAGCACGCTGTTACAGGGCACAGGCTGGAGAATCATTTATTTGTTGGTTCATTGCGATTCGGGATCAGACTCGGACATGTATGGGCCAGGGCTCGCAAAGTCCAACGTCCCGTGGCTATGTGTTTCCCAGACGGGGTACCAAAACGTAAGCCTGTCGGCAGGCCGGTGAATTTTTAAAGGTGAAATAACATTTATTTCTTCATCTGTGTTGTTCACTCTCTTGACTTGATATTTGAAGAGCGTGCGCCCGTGCGGGTGTGCGGTTTGTGCTTATATCCATCGATCGGGCGGGCCAAGTAAAAAAATAAATAAATCAGTTGCGGGTGGATGCGAGATAAATCATTGTGTTTGTTTGATAAATACATTTTGAGAGCCCTGTCAGAGAATCATTCTGGTTGCCGCTTTCAAAACAATCTCTCACATGAACTGTCAGGGGTGCAGAAGCTCATTAAATATGCAAATCTTATCCAATCCTAGCCGTGGGCGTTTACTTCCAAGTCTTCAGTGCGGCACACCCATCAAAACCGAGCATTCAGGAGAGAGCCTCAAAACCAGGGTAGAAAATAGCCTATTACTGTCACGGTTCATGGATTCACTGACTCATTTCTCTCTAGATGTTGTTTGGTTGTGTTGGAGGCGTGGTCACTGATCACTGCAATCACCACTTCACCAGCTGCACCTCATCTCACCTGCCTATATGTTTGCCTTACCCACATCCTGTGTTTGTCGATCGTTGCAGTTCTCCCTGTGTGTTCTCGTGTGCAGTCGTCTTCCCGTGTCTGGTGTTGTGGATCGTCCTTCCATGTCTTCTGGAGTGTTCCGTCCTGGAGTTCCCGTTGCCTGGTCCTTGCCCATTGCGTCCCTGTGTCACGTATGCTGCACCGTCTCCGGATCTCCTGTCACCGTCTGCCTGCCACGAACTATCAGAGACTGCTGAGCTTTACTGCTGTATTCGCTGAGTCATTACTAGTATTAAAGAGATTATTTTGCACTCGCTATTGGATCCGCCTCTACTTTGCTTCACACACACCGTGACAATTACTAATTCATTATGATGTTTTTGAATTTAAAAAATACACAAACGTCATAAGTTGACCTCAGACAACAGCACTTGCAAAGTATAAATGAAAATATACATAATTTAAGTATCAATCATTTTATTGTGTGTTCAGTGCTCTTGTTTTGAGGAGTTGAGGCAGGTGCTCACTGCATCTCGAATCACAGGATGACAATCCAAATGACGCTGTGCTTCAGCATGAGTGCAGCCACTCTGAATCATCACCAGTGCAGTCGGGACCACCTACCAGGGCAGAACATATCAGATATAACAGTTAAATCGGCCCCACTTTATATTAGGTGGCCTTAACTACTATATACTAACATTTAAATTAATCATTTGATATAATTCACTTATTGTGTATTTAAAAACAAAACAAAAAGTATAAATACCTGCATGTAATTACATCTGTAATTAATTTCTGTAGTTACATTTATAATTACACTGTTGACACTTCCCTTACGCCTAACCCTACCCTTATGCACACCACTACACCTGTCCATAACATTACCCGTATCTTACCTCAGTATCAGCAACAGTGTTTTACAATGCAATATGAACATAATAAGTACATTCTAGTAAATACTTATTTTTTATGTAAGTACATAGTAGTTAAGGCCACCTAATATAAAATGGGACTGTTAAATCTGCCTTTCATAAACAATGCTTTCTTAAACTTTATAATAATCTACTTTCTTCTTTCATTTAATATGCAGAGGCAGCTGTAAGTAAGCAGAGCAAAAGTGTAATCAATTTGTGGCCATCAAACTCCTCTACTCAACCGGTGGTTTGTGTTTGGGGTGGGGCTATTTGTTTGTCTGGTAGCAGTGTGTGGAGACCTGTTTAAAAACAATTTTTCAAATTTTTTGCAATTCAGTATGGTGACTCAAGTGGCACAGAAACTACACCCTTCAACTTCACTTGTTCCGCTATTCTGTTCCATTTTTCTTACAGTACTTTAATCACTCGATGGTACTATGTTATGTCTTATTTGTTGTTTGTAATCACCCTTACTGTATTGTATGTAGTTTCTCCAAGGCCACTGAAATGACTGAAGAGTGAGTGTCAGACACTGTGTCGGACACCGGTGACATGTTAATATATACTATCAGAGTTCTCTTCTGGTCAGTTGAGAAAATATATACATAAGTAATTATTACTCACAGGTTTTGATTCTGAGGAGCAAGCTTGTCCAAATAAACTAGTACTGGGTACTGACCCATCTTTCAAGAGCAAGCATTTTGCGAATCCCGCTTTGAAGTCAGAGATTTTACGTTTTTGAGGATTTCAAATGTCTTATCTAGTGATGTAGAACTGTCGAATTACAGACGCATCATTTAGGTGGTAGGGCCTATATAACTTTACAATAACTATTATTTTAAACAGCTGTGTTACACACTGCATGAAAGGGAATATAATGAAAAACCCTAATAGGGGCACTTTAAAAGTAAGTGCCATGTAACCTGGCATTTTTTTAATCTTTAAAACTTCAGTCTGCCTCCACAGATGTTCAAGATTAATAAACCAGTTCTTACTCTCTCCCGTCTGTTAGCCTCCTGTGTGTGTGTCGGACATCTGCTGACGTCATGTCTTCAGTCAGATCATCTTTGCTGTAGATGGCTCTCAGTAGAGCACTTTCACACTCTGTTGTGGAGCTGCCTGTGAACCGCTGACAGTGATGGCATATAATTAAATCGACCATATGTAAAGCACACACAAAGGTCATATTAAAGTTCCAGCTCAATTACTTTTCAAAACTGAAAGCTAAAATTAACCAGATATAACATCTGAAGAAAATATGATTAGTGTTTGCCTATGCAAAATTCTTTGTTACAATGTCAAGGTGTTGACAAAGTATTTTCAATAGTTGCTCGGGCATGGCATTCAATATATAGTTCCTTTAAGAGATCAGTACAAACAATTCATTACTAATACCTGTAAGATGTTGATGGCTCTCCTGTACAACTTGCTGTTAGTTACTCTGAGATCTATCATGTAATTCATGTAGACTTTTCCCTTCAGTACATGAGCCCCTGTGCTGATCGCATTAAGACACAATTTGGTTGAAAGCTCCCAGTGCTGTCTCTGTTGAATAAAAGAAGGCTTGAAATATTTACTTTAAACTTGTACAGCTAGGTATTATAATATAAATATGACAACTAAATATTACTTACTAGGAGTGTAACGGTACACGTATTCATACCGAACCGTCTCGGTACAGGACTTCCGGTATACAGTGCACGTGCATAGCGAACTGTACCAAATGCAATCTTTATCAGTTAACAGTAGGTTTGTTTTTCTCTTGGAACATACTTAAAGGAACACTCCACTTTTTCTGAAAATAGGTTAATTTTTCAATTCCCCTAGAGTTAAACAGCTGAGTTTTACCGTTTTTGAATCCATTCAGCCGATCTCCGGTCTAGCGGTAGCACTTTTAGCATATCTTAGCATAATTCATTGAATCTGATTAGACCGTTAGCATCTCAATTAATAATTACCAAAGATTTCTATATTTTTCCTATTTAAAACTTGACTCTTCTGTAGTTACATTGTGTAGGGAAATGAAAAGGTGTGATTTTCTTGACTGATATGGCTAGGAACTACACTCTTATTCCTACGTAATAATCAAGGAATTTTGCTGCCGTACCATGGGTGCAGTGGCGCAATGATATTACGCAGCGCCTGAAAATAGTCCCTAGCTAGGTAACTTCCAATGTGACCGGCACAAATGGTAGGTAGTCATGTGCAAGTAAACCTCACACCTCTGTCCTCAAGAGACGCTCTAGTGCCTTTAGCCTCCTTGTTAGAGCGTCCGACTCGAACGGGCGGGCGGTTCAAACACGAGGGTTTACATGTTCAAGACCCCTTGGGATGTTCGTTTACAAGGTGAGAAGTCGTGTTTACGACATCATGTGCATTCAAGTCTCTGTGGTCGGAGCAAGATTGCGGTGTACCTTCTTTTAATAAATTTTCATGAAAAAACAATGTTTGTTAACTCTGCTTATAGAAAATGAAGAACAAAGAATGTGCATCGGGTGAGTTTTAAATTAATCCATGAAGCCACTGTAAATGACAAAGCCTGACATTGTCACTGCTAAATATCTGTTATATTCAACTACAGATGAATACAACTCGTACAGATCTGGACTTAAAGAAAATACCGAACTTCATGTGCGTTCAACTCGTAAAAACAATTTACAACATAAATACAAACTTCACGACATGACTTGAACGCACCATAAGGCTAAATCCAAAATCGCCCCCATACCTTCAAATAGGGCATTATTTGAGGGGACAGCCATTTGTAGTGGTGTCCAAAATCATAAAGGACATTATTGAGTGCACTCATTCAATCCCACATTGTGCCGCAATAACGAATGTACAGCCGATGTACACATGGCGGCTGTCCGAATTCACTCACTCGTTTTCATTCACTCCTTCAAGTGAACTGTGTTAGTGGACTAACGTGAATAGTGAATAAGGGGTTTAGGGGGGCGATTTCAGATCCAGCCTAAATTTGTGTAGTTGCAGAGTTGCAGCCGGCAAATTAGGTAGTGGATTTACCTGTGCGATTAGCCATGGTTCTGTGCTTTGTAAAATTTCGACTCTGCTCTCCTCCTCCCTTCTGCACCAGTCTGTTCAGCCACACTTTCTTGCCTTTTACATTCCAAAATCTCATCTTCAGTGTATTCTGGTTCAAATAGATACGCTTCAGTAAATATCTCTCACAAACGTCTCCATGGTTACAAGGCACGCTCCCTTTGCAAGCAGGTTGTCATGTTGGTTATATTGACGGAAGTTAACCTATTTTCAGGCGCTGTGTAATATCATTGCGTCTACAGGACCCATGGTACGGCAGAAAAAATTATTTGATTATTATGCAGGAGTGAGAGTGTAGTTCCTAGCCATATCTGCCTAGAAAATCACAACTTTTAATTTTCCGTCGCTCTTAGTACACACTGTAACTACAGAAGAGCCAAGTTTTAAATAGGGAAAATATAGAAATTCTTTGGTCATTTTTGAGCCAGAGGCTAACAGTCTAATCAGATTCAATGAATTATGCTAAACTATGCTAAAAGTGCTACCGCCAGACCGGAAATCAGCTGAATGGATTCGGAAACGGTAAAACTCAGCTGTTTAACTCTAGGGGAGTTGAAAAATTAGCCTATTTTCAACAAAAGTGGAGTGTTTCTTTAACATCAACATCTGACGGTGTGAGGATACATTACAACTTACTGAAACGTATCATATGTAATGTAATCACTCAATCAGTGTTTCAACGGTGGAAAGATGTCAATAAAACAGCTTGTAAACAATGTCATGTAGCATTACATTTACCTCAGGCAAGTCACTGCGTGTCCACAGCTGGTTAGTTCACTATAGAGAAATTAACTTGTTTGCTAAATATATGCAATATATTAGCCTATATATTCATTATATTCTACTTAACCTTTTAGTGATGTTTTGATTATTTAATGTAGGCTATTTTGTAATTAGATTTAGAATAATAGTTCATGCAAAAACTGCCGTATGTGAAGTTTACATGTTTGCAATGTGTTATTTTAGTGATGATTATTATATCTAAAAGTAAATAGCTACCGAATTTAAGCTATTTGGGCTTTATTGGTATATTATAGTAATGTAAAGTATTAAGTATGTATAGTTTACACTTTACAGCATTAGCAGAGATATATTTTTTTAATCGTTAAGAATGGATTTAAGGACAGACACAATTTGTTCAGTAAACCACTGTTTAATTGTTTTAAAAAAAGTAAGAAAGAAAGAAAAAAAAAAGCTATGTTATATTTAGTTTTCTCTCCCCTGCTGTACTGAACCCATACCGAACAGTGACTTCAAAACCGAGGTATGTACCGAACCGTCAGTTTTGTGTACCGTTACACCCCTTTACTTACCATTACAACTGAGTTCTCATTCTCTGAAGAAAAAGGCCATGTGATGTTCAGGACTGATTCAAACATGTTGCAAACTCTTTCCTAAAACAATATAGTAAAAATATAGTTAGCTAAATTAGTTGTTTTAATGCCTTTTGCAAGACATTGCACCATTTCTTTCGTTTCATCTTCGGAAAGATCTTTCTTTGTCCTCGTATTGCATGAGAACTGTGACTTGCTTAATAATGTGGAACAACCTCTTTAATAGGTTTTACCTTAAAAGACCTGGCAAACTACTTTTTTTAGTTTATTGTACTAAAATCCAACTGATATGTCATTTGCATAATATTACTATTCTATATTTATTCCAACCTTTGTACTTTTAAAGTTATTGGCACTCAAGAATAAAATGTCCATGCAAAAAATATCTGATTACATAAACAGCCTTATGCATGTGTAAGACATGGAACGGAATTTTATTCAGAAGTGAGTTTTTGCTACAGGCAAAAATCCTGATTATTCATTTTACTCACAGGAATGGTGAATTTCTCAAGGTCATGAGCAATCGCATGCAAATTAGATGTCTTTTGCCTCAGTTGATTGGCCAGCGCCGTCACCTCATGAAGGTCATCTCGAAAGAGAGACATTAAAAATATATTTAAAACACATTCAAGGCACTGCTCATATTCCAATGTGACCATATTGTCAAATGCATTTAAATCGTAATAGATTCATGTTTTCTCACCATTCACTGTAAACAGAAATAAGACCATGTCATTTGGACATAGGCTAGGTAAGATGGTGTCCATAAAATCCTTGTGACCAATTATGAATTCTGGCCCCTAAAAATAGTTGTTTTTATATTAATAGTTGTTAGTATATATTAGAATGAATATTCAGATAAATACAGTATATTAAGCTACCACAGTGTTTGATTACTGCAGTTGTTTCACATTTAAACGGGATACAGTAGTTTTGCTTATGCATACAAAAATGCATACAGGTTTGAAACGACACGAGAATTAATTTTCATCTATGCTTTTCAGTCGTTAAATTAATTGCTTTGAGCTCACCAAAGATGACAGATCTCCTTCTTTGTTTTTCATTTCGCTGAAACCATTGTTGATGAAACCTCTGATGTCCCCAAAATCTGAAAAACAAAACAAAACAAAAAATCCATAAAAGTACCCTTGCAGTGTTATTAATTAACCCATTTGTCAAATTAACAAATTAAAATAATGCATCATATAATAAAATGACATCAGCACCTGCTCCATATGTAGGGATACATTCACTGGCATCAGTCATTCCTATAATCCCAAGAGTTTGCCATCCAAAATAGTACACATGTGCTTTTAACTGAAGGCTGTTAAAACATTTACAGAAATCAATCATAAGTCAGCCTTTAATTATGATGAAACCTTCATTATTAAGATACATTCTCCACCTTTTACTGCATGCACCTAAAGTTCAGCCTATTCATGTGAATGGGAAAACTCCAAGGTTTATGCATTAGGAAGTAGTGCAATGTTGGTTGTACCTCTCTCCTGCTCTGTGAATAAGTGCTGCAAGTTCATCACTGCGTGAGTAAGTAGTTTCATAAACCATCTCACTCGCTGTGATCCAGGCAGACATACATCTGGATGACACATTTAATTACAGTAGATTACTCATGAGAGAAGTTTAATATGTTCTATGACATATTTATATATGTACTGTATGTAAACACTCACCTAAAGGATTATTAGGAACACCTGTTCAATTTCTCATTAATGCAATTATCTAATCGACCAATCACATGGCAGTTGCTTCAATGCATTTAGGGGTGTGGTCCTGGTCAAGACAATCTCCTGAACTCCAAACTGAATGTCAGAATGGGAAAGAAAGGTGATTCAAGCAATTTTGACCGTGGCATGGTTGTGGTAACAGACAGGCCGGTGTGAGTATTTCACAATCTGCTCCGTTACTGGAACTTTCAGGCACAACCATTTATAGGGTTTACAAAGAATGGTGTGAAAATGGAAAAACATCCAGTATGCGGCAGTCCTGTGGGCAAAAATGCCTCGTTGATGCTAGAGGTCAGAGGAGAATGGGCCAAATGATTCAAGCTGATAGCAGAGCAACTTTGACTGAAATAACCACTCGTTACAACAGAGGTATACAGCAAAGCATTTGTGAAGCCACAACACGCACAACCTTGTGGCGGATGGGCTACAACAGCAGAAGACCTCACCGGGTACCACTCATATCCACTACAAATAGGAAAAAGAGGCTACAATTTGCACGAACTCACCAAAATTGGACAGTTGAAGACTGGAAAAATGTTGCCTGGTCTGATGGTAGAGTCAGAATTTGACAGAATTAAACAGAATGAAACATGGATCCATCATGCCTTGTTACCACTGTGCAGGCTGGTGGCGGTGGTGTAATGGTGTGGGGGATGTTTTCTTGACACACTTTAGGCCACTTAGTGCCAATTGGGCATCGTTTAAATGCCACGGCCTACCTGAGCATTGTTTCTGACCGTGTCCATCCCTTTATGACCACCATGTACCCATCCTCTGATGGCTACTTCCAGCAGGATAATGCACCATGTCACAAAGCTTTAATCATTTCAAACTGGTTTCTTGAACATGACAATGAGTTCACTGTTCTAAAATGGCCCCCACAGTCACCAGATCTCAACCCAATAGAGCATCTTTGGGATGTGGTGGAACAGGAGCTTCGTTCCCTGGATGTGCATCCCACAAATCTCCATCAACTGCAACATGCTATCCTAACAATATGGGCCAAAATTTCTAAAGAATGCTTTCAGCACCTTGTTGAATCAGTGCCACATAGAATTAAGGCAGTTCTGAAGGCGAAAGGGGGTTAAACACAGTATTAGTGTGGTGTTCCTAATAATCCTTTAGTCAAGTCAACTTTATTTTTATAGCTTTAGGTGAGTGTATGTCACAACTGAAATTGAAAACATACTCAGGTGTCATCATTTTGTCTCTAAATGCAGCTTCATGTCCGGCCAGAAGAACAGTTTCCAGAATGATTTTAGTTGCACTGCCTCCTTTCATCCTGGATGATCCACTGATGGCCTCAGCCTAAGGAGAGACCAAAGGTTTTTCAACTACAGCAACTGCTTGGGCGCTCCCATCATAAGGATTAGTTCACTTCAAAATGAAAATGTCCTGATATTTTACTCACCCAAGATGTTCATGTCTTTCTTTCTTCAGTCAAAAAGAAATTACGTTTTTTGAGGCAAACATTCCAGGATTATTCCTTCACATCAAAGACTTCCATGGCAACCAAAATGTTGAAGGTCCAAATCAATGCAGTTTCAAAGGGCTTTAGAGGCTCTGTGGAGGAATAGGGTCTTATCTAGCGAAACCATCTGTCATTTTCAAAAAAAATATGATGTGGAGAAAAATCCTGGAATGTTTTCCTCAAAAAACTTAATTTATTTTCCACTGAAAGAAAGAAAGACATGAACATCTTGGATGAGATGGGGGTGAGTAAAATATCAGGAAATTTTCATTTTGAAGTGAACTAATCCTTTAAACAGCAGTACGAACATTGATGTTTATTGTTTATGTGTTCATTTCAATTATGTCAATGCAATTTCTCATACCCCCAATACAGGATTTAGCACGAATGCTTTTTTAAGTCTCTGCTCTGCAGCCATCCTTTCTGCAACATCTTTAAAATGAAATGAACAGGCCTGCATATGCTCACTCCTGTCAGGATGGCAAGTGTTAGCAATTTGTTGTTGTTATCAATAAAAAAAAGTTAATTATTTGTTTGTAATTTACAGAAAGGCATTTGGTTTTGTCTACTTGATCCTTACCTCGCCAAATGTACGGGATTGAATCCCAGAAGCACTGGGGTGAAGATGTCTAAGTGGTTCAGACAAAAATCCAGTTGCCCAGCAACAAATGGTGCCTTTGAAACAGAACAACAACATGAAGCACACTCACAGGTTACCTGCAGGGGGCTTTGATATGAGTGTGCATTATAGGGTTGGCTATCATTCAATTTTAACAATTGCAATTCTGCTTATCGATTCAAATTCTAATAAATTCCTAGTTGATTTGATTCCAATAAGGTAAAAAAAAAGTAGATAAAATGCAAAACATTTTTAAAGTCTTTTTGCAAAATATTTCATTGCAGCTGAATACCATGAACAAAAATCACAAGGCTAAGGAACACCAACCCGCTTTTGCCTATGGTTTTAAACAAGAATTCCACAAAAGCAACTACTAGCCTAAGAAAAATTCCAAGCCCTATTAAAGACAGGTACTTAAAAAAGACCAAATAAACAAATTAGCAATAGCATAAATATATACAAATGAACAAAGATGCAAATGAAATGAAATATTTTACGATTTCCAGAAGGACGGCGATCTCTGCCGAAAGGACAGGAGCACTGAGGTGGAAAGCACTCCACTGTAGGTGGGTGTCTGAAGAATTGAATCTATTGAACCTTCAAGAGATTCAATTCTTGAAGGCCTTTTCTGAATACGTCTGAATGAGTTTGGGACTCTCAAGGGCGACCCCTAATGTCGGTATTTCAACACAATGTCAAAAGTGACCGTCATTAAGGGAACGGAGATATTTCCAGGCTGTAGTTTTGTCGTCTGCGGCTTTAAAGGGTTAGTTCACCCTATGACTGGCAAGCGTAACTGTGTGCATTGTCGTCATATGTAGCGTAAGCATTTTGAATTGTGAAAGGCGCTGGCGCTACACTTTTTCCATAATTTGAATACTTAAGGCGATTCACTGGAAGCTATAATTTACTTTAAAAGTTTTAAATCGCTTGGCTTCAGAAGGCCTTTATGAACCCCCCGACGCTGTGTGGAGCAGTTTTATGATGGACAGATGCACTTTTATGGACTTCAAAAATGACCCAACAGTCACTGCCATTAAAAAACTTGAAAGAGCCAGGACATATTTTTATATAACTCTGATTTTATTCGTCTGAAAGAACAATGTCATTCACCTAGGATGACTTTAGGGTGAGTAAATAATGGGATAATTTTAATTTTTGGTTAAACTAACCGTTTAAATGCTCAAGTTCTTTGAAGCAGTATGGATTCTGATTGGCCGACATTGTTTTTATTGTTCATCAATTGGGAAAAAAATCCTTCTGAAAGTGATTACAAATATATTGTTTATCTGTGCCGAGACTGCGTTATCATTGTTGTTGGGGTGTAGCCTTTTAGAACTTATGTCTTGTTATCATTAGTTATCGCTCTTGGTGTTGTTGTGACTTGTCATACCGACATGCCACAGGATATTCCAATGAACAGCACATGCTTCTTTCCTGCACAAACCTGTTAGTGAAAGAAAAACAGGAAATTGAGAAAAGTTAAGTATGTTTAATCGTGTCATCGTCTAACCATAATATATGAATCTTGTTTTTGTAGGCAAGGGTCACTATTAATATCATCATTCAAATAAAAATCATTATATTTGATATGTCAAAGTAATGTACTTCAGTTACTTTTCTAATCGATTAGACTTGAATTTTAAACTAAAAGATTATGATGAACAGGTAAAAAATAAAGACTTATATTGAAGGAATGACTTGGGTTGAGCAGTTTTGACTTGAGCCTATAAGCAACACCCTAGCAGTGTATAGCAGAGTTACAGTTTTTCTTAGTCACTTTGGTGCATTTCTTGAATCATCCTTAATATTTGCAAAGTATGTGCATATCTCAAAACAATTCATAAAAATAGCACCACAAAATCCTGTAACTTACTCAAAATCTTCAGTTTCTTTTATTTCTCAAAAGGAAGTATTTATGTCAATGAAGTGCCATCAGAATGAAAAGTCCTTGTGTCAAAATGCTTAGTCATGTTGTCAATATAAATGCACTCTGTTAGTATAACCTGATGTAAAAGTACAAATTCACAGATTGCTCTGTGTGGGATATTGATTGAAAGAGACTGGATAGAATTCACAGTTAAACTTTTACTACGTAGTGGTCTGATATAAAAATTTAAAAACAAACATCACAATGCCATTGTGATACAGACAAGAAAAAGAAATAGGGGCACAAAGTGAAAATACACAATTACAAAGGCAAAAACAGGAGACCCCCCTTAGGCAGAACTTGATAGCTTTTGCATTCCTCACTGCAGTCTGTCTACACCTCCTGACATGCCAGTCTGTGGGGCCACAGATTCTCATCTACTGTACATCACCATGAATATCTTCCTTTGCAACGTGGAAAAAAATCTTTTGGGATGTCTTATCCAGCCTCTGCAGGCGTTTATGATGTCCTCACAGGCTACATCTATGGCAGCCAGTAGGGTCATGTGACTGGCGATCATAGACCTTCCAGCTCCATGCTGAGAATTCCTCAACTTAGTTGAGTTAAGGAATGGGGAATAAGGTGGGAGGAATTCCATCAGCATCCTATTCATAGTTTTCATTCATCTGACAGTCGTGAAGCCCTGGAGGGCAAAACCGCCATAGAACTCCATTGAACTGCAGAACAAACCTGTCAAATTTTCATCTTAAAACAAAAATATGTGAAAAAGATGCATGTTTTAGGGACTTCTGCTGCAGTTTTTCAATCACATTAGCAATGTAGGAAAGCGCAGACAATTTTAAATAATCAATTTGCATGAATCTACCAAAGTAATCGCAACTTGTTCAAAAGAATGAGAAACTGCTTATATGATGTGCACCATGCAGTGACAATGATGTGACTATGAAGTAGTTTTGAGAATGTCATTTCTGATCTGAGAAATGCACCAAAGTGAATGAGAAAAACTATAACAACCATTTTGAACACTTTAGTAACCACATAACAACTGCCTGGCAACCGTCCAGAACACTCTGGCATTGCGATGAGATTCCGCTTACATGTTCTTCTGAAAATGTGAAAGAATAGCCTATTGTCTCTTAATGGGGAGACTGATTTATTACTATGGTAAAGCTGCATTGCATTGTTTGTCTTCCCTCTCTGCTCTTATGTTCACCTTGTCCAGCATGCGAGCTCCGAGCACCGGGTCGTCCTCTGGAGCCTCCTGTGATGTCAGCAGGGCCCTTTGAAAACAGAGTCCTGAAATACTGCAGTGTCACACTGGAGTCTCATCTTATGCATCAAACAGACAGACTGTTTATTCACCTGTCACCTCCAGCTATGATGTACGAACAGATCTGTTTCTGTCTTTGTGCGTTCAACATCTCATTAAAAGACGTCTGAGGGGATAGAAAATAGAAACTGAATATGGCAAATAAAAAGAAAAAATTTAACAGTGGGGAAAATGTCGGGTAGGTTTCTAATTGTATTTCCTTATTTTTTATTATTCAATCTGTTACGTTTTTATGTTTTTATTTATTATTCTTTAAATCAGTAAATCTTTATACCACCAAAAGAAATGCAATACGGCCTGATGTTCCACAGCCACTTAAAACAATCAAACTCTCCTCTGGGTCCTGCAACGACAAATCAGTTATGCTGTTTTAACATTTATTAAAGAAAGTTTCTAAAATTAATTAAAAGAATAAATTTAATTATAAAATAATTATAAAATGTTAAATATAAACAGTGCCTTGCGAAAGTATTCGTAGCCTACCCCTTCATTTTTGCTGCCTTATGTTAAACTGCTTTAAAATATATATCTTTTTACATCAATACACTCCATATACCATAATGACAAAGCAAAAAAAACAAAAAACATATTTGTGAAAAATTTATTACAAAGTAAATATTGAAACAAGAAAATTGCATAAGTATTTGTACCCTTAACTCAGTACTTATTCAAAGCACTTTACAGCCTCAAGTCTTTTGAGATATGATGTGACAAGCTTTGCACATCTGCATTTGGGGATTTTCTGCCATTCTTCTCCTCAGATCCTCTCAGCTCTGTCAGGTTGAATTGGGACCGTCGGTGGACAGACATTTTCAGGTTTCTCCAGAGATGTTCGATTGGATTCAAGCCACTCTGGCTGGGCCACTCAAGGACATTCACAGAGTTGTCCTTAAAAGGTAAGTTCACCCAGAAATGAAAATAATGTCATTTATTACTCACCTTCATGCCGTTCCAGACCCGTAAGACCTCTGTTCATCTTTGGAACACAGATTAAGATATTTTTGTTGAAATCCGATGCCTCAGAAAGGCCTCTATTGACAACAATGACATTTCCTCTCTCAAGACCCATAAAAGGTATTAAAGATGTCATTACAAAGTCCATCTCACTACAGTGGTTCTACAATAATCGTTTTTGTGCTCAAAAAAACTAAATAATGATTAATAACCTATTTCAAAACACTGCTTACTGAATCCTTTATGAATCAGTGTGTCGATCCATGATTCGGATCGCGTGTCAAACCGCCAAACTGCTGAAATCACGTGACTTTGGCACTCCGAACCGCTGATTAGATACGCTGATTCATAACGCTCTGAAGGTTCAGGAAGCAGTGTTGTGTTTTGAAATCGGCCCATCACTATGTAAGTCAATGGATGCCTTTCTGAGTCATTGAATTTCAACAAAAATATCTTGTGTTCCGAAGATAAACAAAGGTCTTACGGCTGTCGAACGACATGAGGGTAAGTAATTAATGACAGAATTTTTTTTTTTTGGTGAACTAACCTTTTAAGCCACTCTTGCATTGTCTTAGCTGTGTGCTTAGGGTCATTGTCCTGTGGTAAGGTGAACCTTCTGCCCAGTCCGAGGTTCTGAATGCAAGGTTTTCATTAAGGATATCTCTATAGTTTGCTGTGTTGAGCTTTCCTTATGTCCCAATGAGTCCCCCAGTCCCTGCTTTTGAAAAACACCCCACAGCATGATGCTGCTTTACTGTTGGGATGGTATTGTGCAGGTGATGAGCAGTGCTGGGTTTCCTCCATACATGATGCTTGAAACCTTTAGGTGCATATTTGCAAATTCAAAGTGGGTTTTCATGTGACTTTACTGAGGAGAGGCTTGAGTCCGGCTACTCTGCCTTAAAGCCCAGATCGGTGGAGTATTGCAATGATGTTTGTCCTTCTCCTTTCACCCGTCTGCATATATCATGGCTCTCCTTGGTTACCACTTTAACCAAGGCCCTTCTCCATTGATTGCTCAGTTTGCAATCAATCGATTTGCTCTGCTCTAGAAAGAGCCCTAGTTGTTCCAAACTTCTTCCATTAAGGATTATGGAGGCTACATGCTTTTACTGAACCTTCATTACAGCAGATTTTTTTGCAGTCCTCCTCAGATCCGTGTTTACACACAGTCCTGTCTCTGAGCTCTGCAGGCAGTTCTTTTGACCTCATGGCTTGGTTTTAGCTCTGATATGCATTTTCAGCTGTTAGACATTTTATTGAGAGGTGTGTGCCTTTCCAAATCATACCGTTCAATTGAATTTGCCATAGGTTAATAACTCCACTCAAAGTGTAGTAACATCTCAAAGATGATCCAGCTAAATTTCTAATAATAATAATTCCTTACATTTATATAGCGCTTTTCTGGGTACTCAGAGCGCTTTACATATAGAAGGGGGGAATCTCCTCAACTACAACAAATGTGCAGCATCCTTCTGGATGATGCAATGGCAGCCATATTGCGCCAAAACGCCCACCACACACTGGTTTATTGGTGGAGAGGAGACAGAGTGATGAAGCCAATCAGTATATGAGAATGATGAGGAGGCCATGATGGACAGAGGCCAATGGGAAAATTTGGCTAGGATGCCAGGGTTACACCCCTACTCTTTTTCCGAAAGGACATCCTGGCATTTTTAATGACCACAGAGAGTTAGGACCTTGTTTTAATGTCTGAAGGACCGTGCTTGTTACAGTACAGTATCCCCATCACTATACTGGGGCATTAGGACCCACACAGACCACAGAGTGAGCACACCCTGCTGGCCTCACTAACACCTCTTCCAGCAGCAACCTAGTGTCCCCGAAAAGGGTATGAATACTTATGCAATGGAATATTTTCACTTCTTAATAAATTTGCAAATGTATCACAAAATCAGTTTTTAGTTTTGTCATTATGGTGTATAGAGTATAGTTTGATTAGAAAGAAGTAATGTAAAGCAGTTTATGATAAGGCAGCAACACAACAAAAGGGGTGTGAATACTTTCGCAAGGCACTGTATATTATATAAATATATAAAATACTATATTCATGTTAAAATATACTTAAAATGAAATTTTTATTTTTGAGTTGTTGATTAAAATAAAGTATTTAAAGTATATATTACTGACCCTCAGAATTATTTCAACCCTCTTTGCAACATCCACCATCGTTTGGATGACAGGTGGACTATACAGTCTCTATATAACAAAATGCACAGGTCAGCATTGCATGGAAAACTCTTGTTAGGAGTGTAATGACTTAGGAAAACACAATTATTCCTAGGCCAAACCTGATAAAATGGATAATGATTAATTTTTTTCTCAAAAATCTCAGCGTCGCATCGCTTCAGTATTTGCACCAGCTGTTTGCTGTGCGCTCTATCAATATCTCTGCTGATGGGGTTGCATTTCTCCGTCACGGGTAGAGAGAGCTCGTAACACGACTGCTGTGTTAGACAGAAAACCGAGCACTTAAGATTACCAGCATCACTCAAGAAGAGCTCCTTTAATTACATTTAAGCTTACAAGGGTAGAAGATTTGTTGGTCTATTATACCAGCTAAAGGACATTTGAAATGAAAGCACAGGCAGTTAACAGTGTTCAGTCTTCACTCACCTTCAAGTGATCCATGTTCATCAGACGGTATTAAGACTCCAGCGTTTCAGTGCAAACTCTCATAATTAGTGCAACGCACAGTGAAAAAGCATGAAGTTCAATGCAGTTTGTGCTTGAGAAGAAAAGCCCTAAACAAAGTGAGCATAACAAAGTTCACCAAATGAACTTTGACTCATCAGCTGTAAAAAAATATTTCCCCTCTAAAAGACAGACATTGACACACACCAGAATATTAGTTTTTTTTTTTTTTTTTAACTGTATTTGATTACTGCATATAATGATCAGTAGTAAAGGCAGTTTTCTATTTTATTCTATTCTAGTATACACCGATCAAGCATAACATTATGACCTAATTTTGTGTTGGTCCCGCTTTTGCTGCCAAAACAGCCCTGACCCATCAAGGCATGGACTCCACTAGACCCCTGAAGGTGTGCTGTGGTATCTGGCACTAAGATGTCAGCAGCAGCTCCTTTAAGTCCTGTAAGTTGTGAGGTGGGGCCTCAATGGATCAGACTTGTTTGTTCAGCAGCTCATCTGTTTGATCGGGTCACACAGGCCAGCCTTTGCTCCCCACGTGCATTAATGAGCCTTGGCCGCCCATGAACCTGTGGTCGGTTCACCACTGTTCCTTCCTCAGACCACTTTTGATAGATACTGACCACTGCAGACTGGGAACACCCCACAAGAGCTGCAGTTTTGGAGATGCTCTGACCCAGTTATCTAGCCATCACAATTTGGCCCTGGTCAAACTCGCTCAAATCCTATACGCTTGCCCATTTTTCCTGCTTCTAACACATCAAGGTTGACAGGTGGCATGATGAAGAGATAATCAGTGTTATTTACTTCACCTGTCACTGGTCATAATGTTATATAATCTGTAGACTAAATCACAGTAGACTATATATATATATATATATATATTATATTCTCTGGATTGTCTTACTTTTTATTGTTATATTATAGTAATTATATTATATCATTTGAACCTACTGTGTGCCCTTTTTTTGACAAACACAAAATCAGAGATTTGACAAATTACTGTGTTTTCCAACTGAGTTATGCTTAATTGGAAGTCATGTGTATAATTTCCAATGCCCAGCAGACACAATCAGCTAAAAACACACAGCCATTTTTATTTTATTCATATTATTCTTTGCATTCACAATTCGGTTAACATTGGATCTGAAATTCTTGTGTGAATCTATTTCTGATCTATTCTATTCTGTAATATTATATTCTCACATCTTTTGATGTGAAATCGTCAAGTATTATAAATTGTTTGTTATTATTGCCGTGCTCTATCGATGTGCAAGTTTGCATGGCGTCATAAATCGCACCTAACAGAGCTGGTAAGGGTGTTTTTACTGCATTCATCATAGTAAAGGTTCGTGCGTCATGCGGCAATAGAAGGTGAATGAGTGACTGCTGAGAATAAATCAGTAACTGGCCACCTGTGGGTCATGTGCCCGCGATGCAGCGCAGCTGATTTATTGGTATTCTTAAAGCGTCTTACACGAGCGCATAAAGTGAGGAAGGCGAACACGAGCTTTGTGGTGGACGCCATGCGCGCGCACGCGTTACATTAGTCGCGCAGCGAGCATGTAACTGGTGGCAAGGCTGACGATCCGCGAGTTCCGTTGTAGTATCGGTGAAAGGACATCAAAGGTGTGCTCTTTTCAGCTCTCAAATCACTGAACGTAATCGCAAAAGGAAGCGTCTTCCTCGCTCTTTCCAGCTGAGACGGATTCGGATGGCAACAGATTAAGGTGCACTGGACATCAGATTGCGAGGATGCTGAAGATGCTGCTGGTTTAGATTGTTTACCATCGTCACTGTATATCAGTGTTGCAAAGAAAATGCTTTGTTAATAACCATGTGATGGCTGGAGTGATGTTAACTTCAGGTTACTTTTTCTTGCAAATTGGCGTCACTCATCTGGAATAACTCTTGAGGAAGATATGATTCACCTAGTCACTTTTATGAGCCTCGTTCTGTCTTTGTTTGGATGGCACATCTGCTTTGCAGGGGCGAGTAAGTCAACTTTCCCTTCTGTCAAATGAATGTCCTACAGACTAATAATAAAGATCAAATGCAGCGTGCAGCTCCCATTACTTGTGCGTTCATGTGTTGATCATCATGACTACAGTCCATAAGCATGCCGTTTTATAATCCTTTCAGTAATGTTTAATATAAGGCCTTTTTCCTGAGCCAGTGGAGGAAGACATTAAGGAAATTGCCTTTTACCCTGTTAGTCATTGTCTTTGATTTAATAGGCCAATAGATAGTGCTGACAGATTGACCTGTGCTGGAGCATGTCAAACCATGGCATTTAAGTGCCAGTGCATGCTGAGAATTATATATTGCATGTTCTTAAGGGGGAATAACAGTCTTGCTTTCTTGTATTAAAGATTATTTGATTCATCTATTTTTGTTTCTTGAAACTAATTGATTGCAGCAATAGAGGATCTCATTTTGCACACCCTTCGATGCTCTAAAAGTCATTTAAAGTGCTTGCAGTGGACTGCCAAACCTTATCAAACTCCACAGTTAATTGAAATACTGGCAGCTCTCTCAATGTACTTCTTAATTAGATAAGAAGTGTACCACTGATGTATGTTCATCAAGCATTGACCTTGGCACATTACATTGAGATGAATTTCTCTTTTCTTTGGCAAATAACAAGATAAAAAGATGAGTGCGGTTACTCATCCCTCTGACGCAATGCTTGCTTTCTTGCTGAGCTCTGTTAATGTGTTTGATCCTGAAACACTGGCTGAATTGCCCTGCCAGGGTAGCAGCCTTGGTGTTATTGGGGACTAAATCATTTCCAAGAGGGTGTTTAGCATTGAAATGGAAACCGAATAGGTTTAGAGTAGGCTCTATTCTGTACAACTGCACTAAATGTTTTTTTTAATCGATTTCGGGTGATTTATGAGCAAATTTAGAACTTTTTTCACCTTTGCATTAGCATTAACATTAGCAGTATAGTGTTTTATGCACAAGTAGTTCATCTTAGTAATTTAATTGTATTTTATATACCTTTTGAAGTAACATGGATGAGCTTAAAGCATACTTAAGAAAATAAAGATGTTGGTCCCTATGGATGTGCCTATGGACTTCACTGATGGTTCACAGGAATACAGGTTCAAGCCTGATCTGGATCATCTGCCATACATAGATTTTTATTTCATATACAGAAATTATTGGATATCACCAAATTGCCAAATGTTAAAAATGTATGTACTATAATGCTTGCAAATTATAGTTCAAACGAGTCTTGTTCTTCAACCCATTTCCTATCATTTTTGTTTTGATGTTATCTACATGCCTATAAAATAAATGTGCTATCTATCTTATCTGACTATTGCGTTTTGTTGTCAGGTTGAGTCAGACTTAATATTTTTGATATTTAATTATTTGTTTTTAAGTCAGAGATTTGACAAAGGTAAAGCACTGTGGATTGTCAGTCATTTTGACCAACTGAGTCACACTTATCCCATTAAATGGAAGAATTAAAATTGGAATTAATTTGCATAATGTCTCAGCAGAGTGAATCAGCTGAATACAGAAGTGTTGCATATTTATGAACTGTATTATTGTAGTTGTTCATTGAGCCGGTGTCAAGTTGGTCCTTGAATGTCTAGGGGAAGCAGAGACAGGATGAATTTATAAATACTACAAAGCATCTCAAAATCCCTCACAAACATTATCCTTCAGCATACAACAGCTATGTTTAATAGAATCTTTTTAAACGTGACATTTATGCAGCTGGAATCTTTTATTGAATTTTTCAGTTGTATATGTTTGGGTGCATCAGAGGGTTGTGCTAAGTATTTATTCACGCTGGTGATTTGTGCTTCACAGACCGCCCTGCTGCTCCTGTCAATGTCTCTGTTACTCACCTGCGGGCAGATTCGGCCACCGTGTCCTGGAATATTCCGGAGGGAGAGACCGTAATTGGCTTTGCCATCTCGCAGCAGGTCAAACAAAGTTATTACAATGAGATTCAGCCCTACGGGGCTTTATTACAATTAAGGGAAGTCTTGACATTTAATATCTGCAATAAATTTACCATCTGATGAGTCTTTAAACATGTGTATGTGCATGTTTGTTTTAGCGCCAGGACGGATTGATGCAGCGTTTCATTCGTGAGGTGAACACGACCAGTCATGCTTGTATACTTTGGGATCTGGATGAAGACACAAACTATATTATCCAGGTCCAATCCGTCGGACTCCATGGAGAGAGTCTGGCCAGCAAAAAGATTCCCTTCAGGACTCTTAAAAAGTCTGAACATTTTCAATCCACCATGATGGACCAAGGTAAACGTGTGCTGGATCTGCATTGGCACAATCAATGTCATTCAGTTAATAAAGCAAAAATATTATCATTTAATTAAAAAAAAATGGGTGAAGGATTTAACTTAATGAATTTTCCCTCAGAAATTGCTAGTAAATTTTACAAATAATAAGTAGAAAGGCTGAAATTCTATCTTGTATAGCATAATCTTTGTTTTATTTAAAACTTAATAAATAATTTTGCATTAGTATATGATGAGCTCAAAGCTCACAGACATAAAAATTCTTGTCATGCTCAGTAGCAGTGTAGTGACCCCCGCCTTCCCCAGCTCCACCTGTATAGATCTGCTACGGCTAATTGATGTATGCTACAGTGGCGAGTGGTGTGGTCTTTATTTTTTATAAAACCAGGTATGCTGGGTGCACGTTATGTCAAATGCACCAGGTGCAGATACGTTGGATGGGTTTTGCGTTCACTCTATAGAGAGTGTTAGCTGCTTAGTTGCTTACTCTCATGATACAGCAACACATAATGTGTGTCCGTGCGTGTCTGCGTGTGTGTGTGTGTGTGTCTACGTGTGTGCGTGTGTGCGTGTGTCTACGTGTGTGTGTCTACCTATAGATACATATTACTAACGTGCCCTTTAACACAAAAAATACTGCACTATTGACTTTAGAGCAGGTTTTTGTTGGTCAATAGTGCAGTCATTTTTAGTTCCTCAAAGTAGCAACGTGCCAACAATGCGCCAAACACACCTCGTTTTCAGATCAGCATGCATGCCTATGGGCGAACAGATGCACGCAGGTCCATTTGCTAGATAAACAACGTGGTGCTGGACGTGAAAATAACTGTGTCGGACTGAAACTAGCTAAAAACACTTGAGTTACGCCTGGCATCACATTGCGGCGGGTGTATGATGGGGCCCAATATGTTAAAATACCTTTTTTTGCGAAGTAGCCTACATTTACCTGTTGATGCCTTCACAAGTTTTGTTTGTTGAGTCAGGCACGACGCATGAAAGGGACAAAATATGCTGTATTTTTGTAGTTCCGCTAGGTAGCACTAATGTCACACAAAGCACATGCTTCACCTTTAAACGGTACAGCGCATCGGCTGCTAAATCAGAGACAACAAACAAGCTTTCCCTATGCATTACAACCCCTACATGCCAGCAAACCAATGGGAGCGCGGGACAGAGATGACGATACATAAGAACAGAGCATAGATGGCAAAGCTGTTGTGGATCTTCGAAGCCCCGCGCATGACATGCAAGAAAAAGAATGTAAATTGTGCACACAATTTAATACTTCAATCCCTTGATTTGCTAAATCATGCGCACAATTTAGCAAATCGAGGGAACGAATTAGTAAAACGTGCCCACAATTTAGCCAACTAGTTTTTTCCTGCATGTCAGGTGCGGCAGCTTATATGGACAGCACGCCCCTGGTATGTTACATTGTATGGCATCAGCATGTCTTGCTCACAGCAGAGTGTCGTTGTGTGTCCTGTATTGCTCTGCGCAGTGTAGCAGATCTATTCAACCAAGACCAAACATATCAACACTGTCATGTCTATTACCAAACTATTACCAATGCCAAACACTCCCAGAGTTGTCATGACTGAATCAGAGTTAATGATGTTATTTCTATGATCTCTTCAGTCTTCTTACATGTTGTTGTCTTGTTTACCTGATCAGATGACCCTGCGGTTGAGGGTTTAGACCTTTCCAGACACCTTCAGACTGGAGAGATACTGATCATTATGACTGTACTACTAATGTGGGCAGGTAAAGGCCGTTGTCTCGGATTTAATTACACACAATCATGATGAACAAGTTAAAAAAATATGGATATTCATGATATTGTTTTCCAAAGGAAATGATTTGACTTGTCCCTCCACTTAACCCTGTGAAGCCTGATTTGATGCATCAGGCTTTTATAGTATGATACAAGAATATGGAGCTCATCTCGATTTTATTAAGAGGCTCAAAATATGCAATTTAGTGCAGTTCCTAATATTAATATGACCAAAAGGTAAGATGAAATTCTGATAGATTGTGATGTAAATCAATGAGATATTTATAACAGTTTAGCAGACTACTTGCATAAATTCACATAAATAATAGTTGTCACTCTACACTCACCTAAAGAATTATTAGGAACACCTGTTCAATTTTACATTAATGCAGTTATCTAATCAACCAATCACATGGCAGTTGCTTCAATGCATTTAGGGGTGTGGTCCTGGTCAAGACAATCTCCTGAACTCCAAACTGAATGTCAGAATGGGAAAGAAAGGTGATTAAGCAATTTTGAGCGTGGCATGGTTGTTGGTGCCAGACGGGGCGGTCTGAGTATTTCACAATCTGCTCAGTTACTGGGATTTTCACGCACAACCATTTCTAGGTTTTACAAAGAATGGTGTGAAAAGGGAAAAACATCCAGTATGCGGCAGTCCTGTGGGCGAAAATGCCTTGTTGATGCTAAAGGTCAGAGGAGATTGGGCTGACTGATTCAAGCTGATAGAAGAGCAACTTTGACTGAAATAACCACTCTTTACAACCGAGGTATGCAGCAAAACATTTGTGAAGCCACAACACGCACAACCTTGAGGCGGATGGGCTACAACAGCAGAAGACCCCACCGGGTACCACTCATCTCCACTACAAATAGGAAAAAGAGGCTACAATTAGCACGAGCTCACCAAAATTGGACAGTTGAGGACTGAAAAAAATGTTGCCTGGTCTGAGTCTCGATTTCTGTTGAGACATTCAGATGGTAGAGTCAGAATTTGGCGTAAACAGAATGAGAACATGGATCCATCATGCCTTGTTACCACTGTGCAGGCTGGTGGCGGTGGTGTAATGGTGTGGGGGATGTTTTTTTGGCACACTTTAGCCCCTTAGTGGCAATTGGGCACTGTTTAAATGCCACGGCCTACCTGAGCATTGTTTCTGACCATGTCCATCCCTTTACGACCACCATGTACCCATCCTCTGATGGCTACTTCCAGCAGGATAATGCACCATGTCACACAGCTCGAATCATTTCAAATTGGTTTCTTGAACATGACAATGAGTTCACTGTTCTAAAATGGCCCCCACAGTCACCAGATCTCAACCCAATAGAGCATCTTTGGGATGTGGTGAAACAGGAGCTTCGTGCCCTGGATGTGCATCCCACAAATCTCCATCAACTGCAAGATGCTATCCTACCAATATGGGCCAACATTTCTAAAGAATGCTTTCAGCACCTTGTTGTATCAATGCCACGTAGAATTAAGGCAGTTCTGAAGGCGAAAGGGGGTCAAACACAGTATTAGTATGGTGTTCCTAATAATCCTTTAGGTGAGTGTATATCTCCTCTATAATGTCTCATTTAGATGATATTTAAATGCTTAGTTTATTTTGCACAAGTACCTGTACCTCAAAATCTGGATTTATCACATTTGATACTCACAATTTAAGATTATTTTTCTAAAAAAAATGTAAATTTCGTTCTTATATTTACTTGAAAAGTTTTGATCATATTTATAATTTAGAGGCCTTAGAAATTTGCATATACAAATATGAAACAATAGGCTTTGCAGGGTTAAAAAAAGGTTTTAATGCAGAATATCAAACCTGCTGTAACAATATTTTAAACTTCTGTTCTGCATTCAAATGTTATAATTTGGCATCAGTGAAATATTTTCCTAAGTATTGCTTTGTTGTTGTTTTTTTACAGTGACCTTAAGAAAACTTTTGTCCTTTCAAACTCAATTGTGATTTCCAGATGGAAGATAGTGTTTTGTTGTAATTAAACATATCAGATCTGCGTCCCCGTAATCAAACTGATCTCTGTCTTGCTGCAGCTGTGATTGTGCTCTTCTGTAAGCAGTACGATATCATCAAAGACAACGATTCCAACAACCACAGTAAAGAGAAAAGCAAGCCGCTGTCTGGCCAAAGTACTCCAGATTACCATAACGGAGGCCTGCTGGGCAGCAAGGTGAGACCTTCACCACTGACCAACACTGTGGCTTTCACTGTGGTCAGTGTTGCCAGGCTCGCGGTTTTCCCGCACAATTGGGCTATTTTAAAAATGCAATCACGGGGAAAATTACAGAATTACAGTGTTGTGCTTTTTTTGGGCTGTAACTGCCAAATGTATGTCTTTAGACAAAGAAAAATACATCCTTTTTTACTAATGTGTGTTGATCCTGTGACTGAATACCTGGCAACCTAAAGACAGCTGAAAAAGCAAGTGAAGGTGAGACGGTATGAGGAGCACGTTTGATGTCACTTCACATCCTACAACGTAACATGTGTTTCGCCTAAAAACATTTTAAGGCGGGTTAATTGAGTTTGGCATTGTAGATTAATTGCACATTAATGCTTGTGTGTAGACAAAACAAGAGTATGTAAAAGTATGACTGATTGATGTGTACAATCTACAGTATGTTCAAATAATTTGGAAAGTACACAGACACTGCGTGTTTTAATCTTGTAGACATAGCATTTTAATCTGCAAAATGCAACTATAAGCCATGAAGGTATAAATAAATTATGAACATCATGATTTTCTGTAAAGCTGCTTTGAGACTACGTGTATTGTGAAAAGAGCTATATTAAAAGCCCAAATTGGACTGATTTTTATGGTTGGGTTTTAAACAAGTTATCATGCTAAAAATTTTAATCAATGAGTAAAAGAATTTAAAAGCACCAAACATAAAATAAAAATAAAAAAATGAACTATAAAATACAGGTTAAAAAATAAATACACACATATACTGTACATATAAACATATCTAGCTAAAATCCTTGAAATAAGATTTAAAATATAGAATAAACAAAATCAAAATGTTTATTAAGGCCCTTTATGGGAATGCTGCAGTTGTCATCTGTGATTGGACTGGGGGGAAATAGGGATCATTTTCATTTAGGCCAGGGTTTGAGTCGGCTTTGGGCTGGACATTTTTCTGGGACTTGGCAACCCTGACTGTTGTTTCCAATGGAATGCTGCATTATCTACACCAGTGATTCCCTACCGGGGTTGCACGTACCCTAGGTGCAGGTTCCAGGGGGTGCGTGAAAGATTCTGACTCTGCTTGGTTTGTTCTGCATAGGCGGAATAGGCAGGCATGCCGGTAACGCCGTCAATCGCACCAGCATCAACTCAGCCTGGCGGAGGGGTGTGCGATATTGACAAAAAAAAGATATCTCTATATTTCCTGGGATTTTCTCGATAACGATAATTGGACTATTTTGCTGAGTGTGTTTTTGTGCTGGTACTTTGGCAGGTGTAGGACTGCCATGATCAGCTGACTCCTAAAGTTTATGATATTCTTCATATTCTGTGGGGTGGTCAGTTCATAGAAGTGACAGAAATAATCTTTTTTACCTTGATACATTTATTTTTTTTACATCTTTTTGTGTCAATTTCATAAAATTAATAGGACACAATAAGGCTGTTACCATCAAATTAAATAATAATTTTATCAACAAAATGTATCTGCAGTGCAGAGGAAACACAGAAGCTGCATCTGAAGTGGCATTTAGATCATTTACACAGCTCAGAAGAGACAAAATAATATCATGCAGTTATGCATAAATAATGTTTTGATGGTTAAAACAAAATGTTGAATAATATTGATATTTGAAATTATTTAAAACCTGAAAAGGTTCTTTAACTGTGAAATTTAAACCGCCTGTAGGTGGCAGCAAGTCACGTTTAATGAGTGAGTCATTGAGATTCAACCGATTCATTCAAACAGCTGATTCATTCAAGGAATGAATCATTTGACTCTCTTAATCTATCTTAGTCATTGAATCATTGATTCAATTGATTCGTTCAAAAAGCTGTATCGTTCGGTGTGAAAACACCGCTGTGTTTTGCTCAGAGACGCAGATACAGTGCTGTGTGTTTGTTTTGAACAATTTTTCGGTGGCGAAATAAAGCAAAAATAGGCAATATGGAAGTCTAAACTGTAAGTCACTTAATATTAACTTCTTGTTTAGTAAACTTGTATAAAATCAATATCACATTAAATATTTTATATTATATAAATATAGCACACAGTGAAAGCGGAAAGTGAAATGTGCACTTGCATAAGTCTAATCAACAAACTACATCACGTGGGGTATGCGTGCACTCTCTGGGTGTGTGTGAGGGAAATACTCGATAATGTCGGATCGCACATCGTTAAAACAACAATTACGATATTATCGCAGACGATATCGCACACCCTAGCCTGGCGCATTATTCACTGCAAATGTTTCCATTTTACTCTGCGATTTTTGCAGCGTTGAGTATTGTAGCCAATCACAGGCATGTTTGTTGAAAGTAATGTCCAATCAGAGGTGTTTAAGTTACTGGTTGTGAGAATCTGCCCAGTATCCTTAAAATGCTACATGAGTTTCTGTTTAGTGCCAGTTTGTCCTACATGCTCACAAACCTAACCCTAACCCATTATAACAAACAAAGTATGGATGCATTGTAAATTAGAGATTTATTGTGCACTTTAGATTCATTCATTAAAAAGGGAGATTTCGCAAATGTGCCAAAATCAGTGCGCCTGCGGTGACAGCTTTCTGTGAAATTCATTCGCAATTCGTTTAACAGTCGATTTAAGAACAGTTTTTGTTTTTGAGACTTTGACTTCGACTACATAGGCTACTTAAAAGTACATAAAGCGACAAACTTTGATGAAATGTATTTTTTTATAATGTTTAATATAAATCCAAAAGCAAAACGAGTGGAGAGAAAAACAATATTAGGCAGTTGAAATAAGTGCTCCTCTGCCGCCATCTAATGGTTATAGTTGTAATTTCATGTATTTTTTTTATTTATAAATAATTGTTTGTTTTCCATCAAATGTTGTATTTAAAATATTAAAATTTAAAATGTGTATTTTGTCCAGTCTTTTTTACCCACAACATTGCTACCATTCAAATGTTACCTACTGACCCCAAACTTTAGAATGGTAGTACTGTATAAGTATACATTATTTATACTGTGTACTGCCTGTTAAATTTTTCAATTAGCATAACTTTTTATTAGTATACAGTAATAAAGTACTTACAAATCATTTGCAAAGTATTTAATTTAGTTAATTCAAAGCTTGTATATTGTAGTGTCTACATTGTTTATATATTAATATCCTATAAACTGTACAAATAGTGAGTTCTTCATTCATTGTCACTGTGATTTTGAATTGTTTTATTTAGCTTGTATGTAAAGAGTTAATTGATTAAGCCTGTATGTAAAGCGTCAGATAGTTGTTTTGTATCCTAACCCTAACTTATGCTTAATGTATTTGTAAACTTTAAAGAACACCTAATATTAATGTCCAAGAAAGAATGGTTTAAATCACTTAATGACATTAAGATTTTCTTTGACCTAAAGTGAGAGTTCTGTTTACTCCAAATAGCCATAATTAGCTCCCTTTACTACATGGTTTAAAATACTGTACATCATTTATATGATTAAGTTGTTAACAAAGCATTGAACTATTAAACCATACCAATAACAAAACAATAATTTTGTTAGTGACAATGAATAAAGAAATCACTATTTGTACAGCCTATCCATATTTATTATTAACAAAGAGACTACATTAATTAACTTTTAACGAATAGTTTGCAAATGATTTGTAAGTACTTTATTACTGTACTTATAAAGTGTTACGCATGTAACCAAACATGTAACCAAGTGTTTTTATGCATTCAGCAAATATTAATCAAAACAGAATTTAAAAATGCAAAAATAAAATTTTGTAAATGCTGTATGTTTTAACTCTTAGTAGCCTGATCAAGTCATGTATAAATGTTAAAAATCACACCTTAAATTACCCTTGGTTGATTCATTCATAAGGAAGTCTAGAATGTTATTGTGATTTATTCTTATTGTCTATAAGTATGCAACATAAAATTAGATTCTCTCAAAACACATGGTTACTTTTAATTGGTCGTCAATGTAGAAACAGGCTGTACTGTATGTTCGGATACTGCATGTTTCATTGCGGTATAAAGTGCATGCACACTGTATAATTTGACCATGTCATACAGGTATTCCCACAGAAAATTTGGTAACACTTTAACAGTAAGGCCCCATTAGTTAACATTAGTGCCTATAGAGTAGTATTGCATCCTTCATATCTCCAAAGACTCTTAAGTTTTATCAGATTTATAAAAGACAGATATGCTGTACCGATTCTTTCAGAAAACAGCCGAACTCGTGGAGCTGTGCATGCAGTGGGTGGACCTAAAGAGTCACAAGCACACACACAATACATCATGGAATTATCCCTGGATAACTTTAGATTTCATTATACGTTCGTGTTTTTTTACATTATATGCACTGACGCTCGCCGATTGCTATCAAAACACAGACATTTGATGCAATTTCACTCACCGCCTGTGGTTTCCACTCATGACAGGGAACAAACACACACACATGCAGAACTCTGTTACTGCTCTGGAAAAACACCCCATCCATTGTTTCCTTAATGCAGGTTTTTTTGGGAAGCTAAATAAGGTTATCTTTCCCTCACAACCAGAAACACACTTCTTTGGTGACATTGTTGATTTTGTAGTCTTAAAAACAAAATGACAGCGTTGCCGACGGCTCCTTCAACCGAACGAAGCTCTCTGATGGCCGTGCTCTTGCTCTCGCTCTGGTTGACTTGCGCACGCGCTCATCCAGGAGAAGTCCCCATAAAAGGAATTACGCCCTTTGACATCATACAGGGCCATACTTGAATCCTGAAGGAGTGTATTTGGCACAGAAATACCCCGTCTTACGTCCAACTCTGGGGGTTTTTTTTTCGTTTTTTTTGGGGCCATGTTTAGCATGAGAATCCAACTCTTTAACAGTGTAAATGAGTCAGAATGCATGAAATGGCATTAGACCCCCGCCCTTTAAGCAAATAAAGGAGTGAAAAATGACTGACCCTCAGAGGTGGACAAAGTACACAACTCCATTACTTGAGTAAAAGGAATAAAAGTGCCACTGGTCAAATATTACTCTGTTACTCAGTGAAAGTTGTAAAAAATATTTTTACTTAAAAGTAAATGTCCTGTTTTTTATGTTAACGCATTATTTTGTTATTGTTGCATTGTATGAATGAACACGCTGTACCATCATGGTGGTTTAAGCCAGTCAATGACACTCCATCCAGCATGCTATACGACTACCTTGAACTCATTTCAATACTTGTTACAAAGCTCTTTACAAAGCTGCTGTCACTTTAAGGCTGAATGCACGGATCCAATACACTGAAACGCATTCGATATTCTTCCAACTGTTTACATTGACTTAAGACAATCAACTGTGTAAATATTCGTAATACTTGCGAAAACTGACATTTTGACACAATTTTGAAGGACTCATGAAGGACTGACTGGATCTGTGACTTGAAAACTGTGATATGGGTGTATCTGCACTGTGCAGAGGCACAGTCTTCCATTTTGAAATAAGCTGATTCAAAATATTGTCCAAAAAAATGCTGGAAAATCATTGAACTTCACAACGCGTGTCTCTATAAGAGTGGTTACTGTTCTGCAAAAAACGATTTTCGACTAGTAGGACCTTGATAGATATGTAGTGGAGTAAAAAGTACAATAATTGTCTTTCAAATGTAGTGAAGTTAAAGTCATAAGTTTCCAGAAAAAAATACTCAAGTAATGTACATAGTTCCTGTCCACCTCTGCTCACCCTCTGCTTTAAAACAGACATCTGTTGGACTGTTATCCGCCAAAGATTCATGGCACAACTGTTAGAAAGTTTGATTGTATTTATTAATTTATTTATAAAACAACTACTTAAAATGCCTACATTATATGCATATTTACATTCAAGTTGAAACCATTTTTTTGTAAAACTATATATTTCAGTTGCAAGCCCATGTGTTAAGTAACCATATTAAAAATACATACAAATCCAAAACTACATTCATTGTTAGTTCATGTCTGCTCAGGTCCATTAAATAATATTAACAGATACAACTTTTAATTTGAATAATGTATTAGTTAATGTTGACATTGACTTGTTAACTAAATTGTTAAAAGCTTTACAAATATTTTGTCAATGAAAATGCAGTGCTAGCAAATGTAAGCCTATTGTAATGTGTCATGGACAATTCACATACTGAATATTGTAAAAATTATTATTATAAGTGCAGTTCCAACATCAATATTCAATATTCTAATCTCTGACCATTTTTACTCATTTGTAGTTCCAAAGGACATCATCCTCCGTTAGCATCATCAAGGTTTAACCCAGGCATCATCATGAAACCTGGTCTGCCATCAGACCCGTCAGCGGATATCAGCTCATCTTCTGATATTCAAGACAACCATTTAAAGGCAATAGTATCGTAAACCTCTCAGCTCCCTCAGCCAAATCGGGAATTGTAAGGTAGTATACGGGTATTCAGTAGTATACTCCAAAAAAGAGCAATGTCCTGGACAATGAACATACCTCTTTACCCATTGCATAAACTATAATCACAGGAGGAGCTATTGGTGCTATGAATATGATTGTGGAGTTCCAACATTGGCAGCGGGATACAGCAGTTTAGATGTGCGGTAATGGATTTGTTGTGTGAATGTGTTCCATTGAAAGAGAATGAATAATAATAATACATGTGGCATTTCTCATTTATACATGTAAATTATGACAATTCTTCGTCAGCCACAAAAGTGGCCTTATGCATTAATCATTTCTAACCACAGTGAACTGTATATCAATGGCTTGTTTTGTGTTTTAATTCAGTATTAGCACTGTGTTACTAAATATTTTACACCCTCTTAGAGTTGATTGTTCAACAGTGGGGTTTACATAAGGACCAGTGCAAGGGTTTCTGTGTTCATAGAAATGGTTTGGTGTGTGGCATTTCTATGCCAAACTAGTAAAGTTTTGTATTAGTACAAGCATATGTCTACCCTGATATTGTCATGTGCATAATTAAAAAAAAGAAAAGAAAAGATAGTTTTTATTAATTTTTTTCTGACTAAGTGAGAAGTTTTGATTAAGTTACACGGTAAAATAGCTACTCATAGCTGTAGTTTTGGGCAATAGATAAAGAATGTAGTTTAAATACTGTATTTCACTGCAAAGGTTAGAACCGAAGTTTATTAATATTCTTATTCTCAATCCTATACTTGCCAATAAATGGAAAATGGAAAACCGTGAGTTTTGTCTGTTGGTTCTTATAGAGACAGAAATGTAAAATATATATATTTTCCCACATCCCACAGATGCTTAAAGGATCTGCTGCTAACATCTTGGTGCCAGATACTCAAGTGGAGTCCATTCCTCAATGGCTCAGGGCTATTTTGGCAGCAAAAGGAGAATCAACACACTGTGTATCTGGCACCAAGATGTTAGCAGCCTCACCTTTAAGTCCTGTAAGTTGTGAGGTGGCCCTCCATGGATTGGACTTGTTTGTTCAGCACATCCCACAGATGCTCTATTGGATTGAGATCTGGGGAAATTTGAGGCAAAGTCAACACCTCAAACTCGTTGTTGTGCTCCTCAAACCATTCCTGAACCATTTTTGCTTTGTGGCAGGGCACATTATCTACCGAAAGAGACCACAGCCACCAGGGAATACCGTTTCCATGAAAGGGTGTACATAGTAACAATGCTTTGGTAGTTGGTATATGTCAAAGTAACATCCACATGGATGGCAGGACACAACGTTTCACAGCAGAAAATTGCCCAAATTTAAACAACATTAGCTTGTCTGTTTGATCGGACCACACGGGCCAGCCTTTGCTCCCCACGTGCATCAATGAGCCTTGGCTGCCCATGACACTGTCGCCACAAGAGCTGCAGTTTTGGAGAAGCTCTGACCTAGTCGTCTAGCCATCACAATTTTGCCCTTATCAAACTTGATCAAATCCTTACGCTTGCCCATTTTTCCTGGTTCTAACACATCAACTTTGAGGACAAATGTTCACTTGCTGCCTAATATATCCCACCCACTAACAGGTGCTGTGATGACGAGATAATCAGTGTTATTCGTAATGTTATGCCTGATCGGTGTATATAGGCCTCCCTACAATCATATGATATACAGTAGAGTGAGTTTAATAAATAATAGCGATAGATAGAGAGATAGAGAGAGAGAGAGATAGAGAGAGAGATTAAAGCACTGCTGTACTCCGATCTTCCAGTAAGTGTCGCAGTTTCTCTGTTTCACACAACTCTTTCAATCACTTCCTGTGCTGCACATTCCCATCACAACAACTCCAGCAGCAATGAAACTTGCACACTTTCACTTCTTCAACTCATGGAGACAGATCACAGGGATAAAAATCAACATGGACGAATAATTGCTCATGGAGAGACGTTGATATTCCCGCTGCTGGCTGTCCAGTGGGTATAAACAATGGACTTTTATTGTATGTTCTCTTTTTGGGCTAGCTTATCATGCTAGTTAGCCTTCGACTGATATCAAGATAAACACAAATTGCATTCAAAATATCTTCATATGTGTCATCGATGTGTATTCAAATCAAGCCACATACGTCAGCTTCGCGATGCGAGGGTCATATAATCGTATATGACACTGTTTCTGCAGTCCTGTCTGTGTATTATGCATGTAGTTTAATTTTAGCTCACGCTAACATAAATAATAATAAGAGTTTTAGTTGTTTGGCTGTTTGGATATGGTTTTTCACGGGCTACACATTATAAAACGTGTTTAATTCGGGGCTTATGAGTGAATTGAGGAACTCTTTGTTCGGGAGAGGAAGAGAAAAATGAGGAAGAGGAAGATGGTGGTGATGAAGATCAGCTCAACAGGGAACTGCTGATTATTAACAGACACATTCAGAAAAATGCCCAGAAGAAAACAGTCCAACCCACAGCCTGTCAAATGTAAGTCTGGAGTTCTATCTCACTTGATTTCACCCCAATTCACAGTTTGACATTATTTTCTGTTATTTCTTGGAATTAATGCCTGCTTTTTATTCATTTGTAGTGCTGAATCAGTGATTGTGATCATTTGTAATAAGTGCATAAAAATGTATCCTAAATTAGCCAGTGATAAACTTATATTTGGTCATGTTTAGACTATACCTATATGGCCAATCATGACTATGTTCATTTATTTCAAAAAGAATACACAAGTCTAACCTGGTTTATTTGATCACGTCTTTCCTTTTGCTGTATCCGGTAAGAAAACACAGCAATTTTAGTTCCCCTTGAGCTTTTATATAGTTTTTAAATGAGTTGCCTTGACTAAGTAAGCAGAATCTATTTCCAAAAGCTTTTGTTTAATACTGAGTTACATCTTTAAGAATCAGCTTAGCTCGGTTCTATCTCAGTGAAAACATTGGCTTCCCTCTCTTCTGTCGTCATTCTTTCCTTACTCCGTTTCCTCTGGACAGACCCCTGTTCCTGCCGCGGGACTCGGGGTTGACCCATCTCTGTCCCGATTCCCTCTGTTTATCTATTGTCTCTCCACTGTTCCTTCCTCCTTCATTCATTTCAATCATATGTTTTCCTCTGTGTCACATGACCCTTCAAAAATCATTCTAATATGATGATTTGCTGCTCAAGAAACATTTATGATTATTATCAATGTTGAAAACAGTTGCGTAAAACATTCTTTCAGGATTATTTGATGAATAGAAAGTTCAAAAGAACAGCATTTATTTTAAATTGTAACCCTTTAAATGTCTTTACTGTCACTTTTGAAAAATGTAATGCATCCTTGCTGAATAATTCTTTCCCCCAAAAAATAGCAAAATAACAATGTTTTTACACAACATTGATAATTATCATAAATTTTTCTGAAGGATCATGTGACACTGAAGACTGGAGTAATGATGCTGAAAATTCAGCTTTGATCAAAGAAATAAATTACATTTTAAAATACATTCAAATAGAAAACATTTATTTTACATTTTAATAATATTTCACAATATTGCAGGTTTTGTTGTTGTTGTTGTTGCATTTTTAATAAAATAAATGCAGCCTTGGTGAGCATAAGAGACTTCTTCTAAAAACATAAAAGAACGGCAGTGTACTATATATTGTACATACATTTTACCCAATATTTACTCTGTAAGTCTGAAAAATGCAAAAGTTGTTTTCATCCATTGACACGTATGCTCGTAGGTTTCCTCAAGCGTCTCCACGTTGCCTTAGTTTTTCTGGATTTAGTCTGTCTCAGTTTTTTCTGTTTCTTCATGTAATCACAGACAGACTCGATGATGGTGAGATCAGATCATAACGGCTCCCATCAGACTTCTTGTGTATATATATATATATATATATATATATATATATATATATATATAATCTCTAATATAATATATAAATAATCTATAAATAATCTAAATAAATCTAAATATAAATAATCTAAATAATATATAAATAATCTCACTGGATTATTACAATTAATTGCAAAATGAATGTTTGAATATGTAAACTGATATGTCCTACTGACACACTACAGTAAAACTTTTGCACAGTACTGTATGTGTGGCACAGGCTGTGATGTTGTACTGTTTGTTTGCAGTGGGATCTGAGGATGGTGCGGCGGTTGGCAATCAGGAAAACCTCGTCCTGGAGAGTGACTTCCTCCTCGGACAGGAGCTGGGCTTTGGAGAAAATGACTACAGGATTGTTGGTTTTGAGAGGGACTCAGGTCAGTGACGTAAATTAATTACTTTAATTCAGCTTAAATTATTTAGCTATATTATATTTTAGCTATATTATCCCATTGTTCAGCCAAGGATTTGCCAAATTAAAAGCATAGTTTACCCAAAATTTCAAATTCTGTCATCATTTACTCACCCTCATGTTGTTCCAAACATGTATGAATTTCTTTCTTCTAATGAACACAAAACAAGATATTTTGAAGCAGGGCTGTAACCACCATTGAGGGGGAAATGGCCATATTGCAATTTAATCATTTAAATGTCATTCATAACTGAATGTGAGGAGACAAGAACATTTTTTTTAAATAAATTTTTGACATATTAGACAAGTGTGAATGTGTGCATATAATTTTTTTTAAACAAATGTTCTGAGTTTAAATACACTAATTCACAACTAGGCAATAATTAGTCCTTGTACTTATTTTGCCGTTATTATTTCTTCTTTATTCCCTTAAAACCCTTTAATCATTTAATTATTTAATTTTTCTAAAAAAAAAAAAAAAAAAAAATGTGTTGCAAATATAATTTACTCTAAAGCAATATTCTCACCAGTGTTCAATCAGCTTTGATGTATTTAAATCTGCATATTTGTGATATTTTTACATTTTATAAAGGCCATTTTTCCCTAATCTTATTAAATATAGGCTATGCTTCAGTTTTCATTTTATATTCTTAAATTTGATCAATATATAATAATAGAAATATAGAAATTAGAATAAGTATTGGGCTGTTACAAATCAAATTAAATAATTTACACTGAAAAATTACAACTGCATTAAATAATGTTATGAGATTGTTTTAAATATTTTTTTGAATATACAAATAAGAAATGTTGGAAAGAATGTTTAAACTTGAAACTAAACCGCCAGTAGGTGGTGCAGGTGACCTTCTTAATGAGTGAGTCATTGATTCAAATGATTCGTTCAAATGGCTGATTCATTCACAAATGAGGCAGGCCCTGTCCCAAATGGCACCCTAAACCCTCACGGTCTTCCTCTGAGTCCGCACTTTCACGAAGTAATGCCGCTTTGACTGCCGGGTAAAAGTCCTCTGCGTAGCTTGCAAACTTGCGGGCTCAGCTGAAGTGCGCATCGAGGGCGCATAGCAGCCGTAAAGGGGGCGCTCACGAGCACCCTTCTCTAAGCTTAAATTAGGAATGGGACACTATAAGGCCTTGTGGACTTAACGGACACGCGCACGCAGCGGCCATTGTAAGTCCACAAGACCAAAAGTGAACATGAAGTGTGCCATTTGGGACAGGGGTACAGTGGTTAATGAATAGGTCATTGAATCTTTGATTCAACCGATTCATTCAAACGCTGAATCGTTCAGTAACACACTGTTGCTGTGATATGCATTATGGTTCTGCTGTGATCTTTGTTTGGAAATATTTTTGCTGCTGAAATAGAACAAAAACAGTCAATAATGCATCTAAAATGTAAGTGACTTAATGTTAATTAATTGTTTATTGAGCTGTCATATGAAATCAGTGTCACATTTTCAGTCGTAATGTATTCAGAAAAACCACTCTCGGTTGTGTGACGTTGCTTAACTGTATCATATGTTATAAGTATAAAAACTCCACATTTTGTATTTTTTCCGCAGTATGTTACTGAGTTTCTCTGAGTTTTCTCGCTCATTTGTTTTCGATTTCTCCACAAGAGGCTGCCTGAGCCTCAACAGCACAACCTTGTTACCGTTAGTACATTATACTGTAGCATAATGTAGGTTTTGCTGTTGAGGCTCTCGCAGCCCCTCAAGGTTATTAGTAGTACTACATTATATATTATTATCCACTATCGATCGCCACTAAATTAATGCAGAATCATTATTGCATTATTTTTGCTATTGACATTTTAATCAACTACTTGTCTGGTCGGGCAAGTAAAATTCTCTTTCACTTGCCCCTTCAAAGAATCCACCTGTCCCGGACAAGCAGACAAGCGTTAATGTCGAGCCTTGTATATTCTAGTGTACTTCTAGTTGACTTAAATGGGTCATGAACTGTATTGATGTTTACATCAAGAATTGATGATTTTTCCTACCCGGATTTTAGCCCTCTGATTTGAACGCTCTGTTTGAAAGGGCATGTCTGTTGTGAGACTTCAGTGTAACCACTGAAGTAAATGGTAAATGGACTGCATTTATATAGCGCTTTTAACAGACCAATGGCCATCCAAAGCGCTTTACATCTTGCCTCACATTCACCCGTTCACACACTCACTCATACACCGACGGCGGTGTCAGCCATGCAAGGCACCATCCAGCTCGTCGGGAGCAGCTGGGGTTAGGTGTCTTGCTCATGGACACCTCGACACTTGGTCAGGTGGAACCGGGGATCGAACCACCAACCTTCCGGTTTGTAGACAATCTACATGAACCACTGAGCCACTGCCGCCCCTTTGATTGGCTAACATTTGATTGGCTAACATTTGATTGGCTGCTTTGAACACTGCTTTGAACACTGCTTTGAAGTCTTTGATTGGCTAACATTTGATTGGCTGCTTTGAACACTGCTTTGATTGGCTAACATTTTTTGTATATGAAATAGCTAAGTATTGCATGTTTAACTCTCTGGAAAACTTTAAGAACGTTTTTACTATTACAGCTCTCAAGGTTAACTAATCGTGAAATGTTGATTATAGCATTATATTTAGATCGTGGTATGAAAGTTAGCAGTGATGAGCATTGTAGCCAATTGCAGACATGTTGAGCGAATGAATGCAGGGATCATGTCATTTTTAACTTGATTTTTACACACTAACGGATGCTTTCATAATAACTAACAGTGCAAACACAATGTAAATAAGAGATTAATTGATTATTATGGGAGTTTTGGCATGACTTCAGAGCTCAGTACTGATACATTTGCGCTGTTTGATTCACAGCTCCAGTGAGTGTAAAGGGAGCATTTTTTGATTGCTTTCTGTATATAATTTAATCACAGTTTAAATAACAGATTATTTTCATCCTACTAAGAGTAACAATGTGAAGATGACCGTTTAGTCACTGGTTTGATTTACTGACACATAAATGAACATAGATGACTGTACATGAATCATTGTCAGAATCACTGGTCACAGATTAGAATTAGAATTAACACGGTTACATACATGTCGTGGCATTACTATCAAGTCTATATCGTAAAAGTCTGTTTGCAAAGCCTGCGCTGAAATTGCGACAGATTTACCAAATAGTCCACAGTGAAATGTACCAAATACAAATAAATAATGCTCAACTGAGACATTAACATTGAAAATAAATAAGCACATGTCTAGCATTAGGATCCGTTGGAAGTTAATGTTATTTTTTGTCCAGTGGGCCTGTCACTTTTCTCTACCCCAGTGGGCGGGGCCAAAGTTGCAATGATGAAGTAGGCTTTGATCTTCTTCTGTATAGGCTGTCTTTCACCTTTCATAGATAGGCACATTCCACAACGAGACGTTTGCTGGGCTTGGTTAAAAAAAAGCTGCTTTTGGACTAACAAGGAAGTTTTTAGTTCTGAATCTTAAACAATATTCTTATAGTATGATGACCTCTTATATGTCTAAAGCTCAAGGAAAATTTGATTTCTCAGTTCATGACCCCTTTAAAAAATGTTTTATTTTTTTGCCAAATGTTTTTATTATTATTATTAAAGAGCTACACTGTGTGATATTTTCCCCATCTAGCAGTGAAAAGGTATATGACCATCCATTGAATATTAGTTTCTGTTCCTCTCAATTCCGATTTCGTTTTAACTCCTACGGTGGCCGATTTAGTCCAAGATTAACATGGCTTCCAGTTTGACCTCGTCCATGAGTGTTCCTTCAAGTGATGAGGTTACTTTAGAAAACTATTATAATTTGCAGTTATTTAATTTGTCAGTTAACATGTAAGTTATGACATCTATGTAAAATGAATAATAGTTTTACGTTTTCGTAATTTTTTACCATTTCATTGCTTACATAAGCGATCAGGTTCCCAGACGAATGCAAGCTAATCTTAGTAAAGTAACTTTTCAGTGCTATCGTTATTCTGTATATTGTACGACATCACTAGCGTAAGGCAAAGTTTACATTGTAGGCTATATCAGTCTCAAGCAATCCCCCTCTTCACATTCGACACAGTGCCATCGAGTGTCAAAACGCGAAAGCTTGAAGCTTGAATTTACGGGTATGTCCCTCTTTGGCTAATGTACTTTCAAGATGGAGGGGCAACATGGCGGCGCGCATTCAAACCCCTCACCCGTATGTATTTTCAATGGCATATTATAAACTTACGAGAATAATTTGTTACTTGAAAGAAGTAAATATACATTAATGAGCACATATAATTTTGAAAGAACTAAGTGTTTTTAGCTAAGAATAAACTAAAAAAGTTACACAGTGTAGCTTTAATGAATTCATATAAAAAATAGAATTATTATTATTACTAGTTGTAGAACAATAATATGTTATTATAAATGTAATAATTATATTATATTAAAATGCATGTTTGAGCTGTTTTAACTGAAAGCATCTTGGACTGGCATATCTTAAAATATGTCAGTGCCATTGTTTTGTCTCAAGATGCATGCCAGTAATGTTTTTTTCCTAGGACACATTAAAAAAAGCTACTTAAATGCCCTAATTGAGCTAAGGCCTAATCCTATCTTAGTCTAAGCCTGATCTGCGAAACTGGGCCTATAGGTTTTTTTTAAAGCATATGTTTTGCCTCAACTTCTCATGTAAATTTAATCAGGAAATGGTTTGAAAGCAGAAAGAAAACTAAGTACTGCATAACACAGCATTTTATGATCTCCTGATAGACTCCGTCACTGCTGACATTGGAATGCCGGTGTACGGCTTCAGCGATGAGGACTGCTCCAGCTACAACCGTCTCGGCATTGAGAGCGACTTCGAGGACCCGCGAGACACAGAGAGCGAGCGGGAGGAGATGGGCCCGGATGCCACCTTCGCACCGTACCTCTCCTGCAGACAATGCGGCCAGCTGTTAGGCGACCCCCTGAGCGGGACGCTGGATCTCGCCTTGTACTGCCTCCAATGCGGGGCCGAGGGTGGAGATGCCGACCGGCAGGACAAACCGTTAGAAGAGGCCCACCCGGCCGACAGCATGCAAGGAAGGATAAACAGAGGCAGAGCCACGTCCGATGGAAGCTCTTGTAAAACATACTCCTGCAAACTGTGCAGTTTCAGCTCACGTTACTCTAATCACTTGAAACGGCACATGAAAACGCACAACGGCGAGAAACCGTACCAGTGCCAGCACTGCTCTTATGCCTCCGCCCAGCTAGTGAACCTGCAGAGGCATGTGCGTACACACACGGGCGAGAAGCCTTACAAATGCGAGTTCTGCACGTTCGCGTGCAACTCTCTGGGTAACCTGAAGAGACACAAGCGAATGCACACGCAGGAGAAAGACCTGAACTGTGGCAAGTGCGATTTTCGTGGGAACAACAGCCACTCCTTAAAGAAACACATGATGAGCCACAAGGAGGACAAATCTACAGCCTTAACGGAAGGTATTTGTTCCACTTTATAGTTGTTTTAACTTCTTAATCAGACTGATCTCATGAAATGGCGTATGTGTGACACACCAATTCGTATGCCATTTTGGCGTGCTATCAAGACGCATAATCGCTTTTTTAGCGTGTTTGTCAACGCCGTTTCATTCTATCCCCTACACTGCCCCTACCCATCACTCACACACACACACAAACACTGCCCCTAAACCTACCCATCACAAGAAACATTTAGCATTTTTACATTTTCAAAAAAAACATAATTTAGTATGTTTATAAATCCATTTACATTGTGGACACACACACATAATGGTTAGTTTCGGCGTAGACATACACACGTGGAATCACACGGCGTAGACATACACACGGAGATGATGGTTCGTTTCGGCGTAGACATACACGCGTACAGAGTGTACATAGCTCAAAATGCGTACAGATAGCATGCCATTTTTGGCTTTAGAAAGTGGCGTGTATGTTTACGCAAAGTCATGATGACATGTTGTCTTAATAAATGTTCCTGCTGTTACTGTGAATGATTCATCAGTGCACGTTTGGGTTGCACAATTAATCAAAATAAAAAAGAACGAAATTGCGATATAGCTTAGTGCGATTATCGAATCTGGCTTAGTGCCAGTAACATTTAACAATAGTGATTTTTCTAATGTTTTTTAAATTTATTTAATTTATTTATATATTTATTATTTATATTTATTTGTATTTATATTGTAAATTGTGCAGCCCTATAAACAAGCACAGCAAACCTAAAGCTTTTTTGAAAAAAAAAATTTAAATGGCAGTTTAGGAATGCTCATAACCGATTAACCAACAGTAAGAATTTTGATCGATTAACATTATTGGTTAAATGTTTAAAAAGTAATTTAAGTACATTTTCAAGATATTTTGGAAATGTTTGCTACATGGTTAAAAAATACTCTACACATATAATATTCAGCTTTTGAGAGAAAATAGCATACAAGTCGCATTTTATTACATGTATGTAAAATACTGGTCAATAAAGCAAAACATGTACAAACATTATAAATATATACATATATATATATATATATATATATATATATATATATATATATATATATATATATATATATATATATATATATATATACACACTCACCTAAAGGATTATTAAGAGCACCTGTTCAATTTCTCATTAATGCAGTTATCTAATCAACCAATCACATGGCAGTTGATTCAATGCATTTAGGGGTGTGGTCCTGGTCAAGACAATCTCCTGAACTCCAAACTAAATGTCAGAATGGGAAAGAAATGTGATTTAAGCAATTTTGAGCATGGTATGGTTGTTGGTGCCAGACGGGGCGGTCTGAGTATTTCACAATCTGCACAGTTACTGGGATTTTCACGCACAACCATTTCTAGGGTTTACAAAGAATGGTGTGAAAAGGGAAAAACATCCAGTATGCGGCAGTCCTGTGGACGAAAATGCCTTGTTGATGCTAAAGGTCAGAGGAGAATGGGCCGACTGATAGAAGAACAACTTTGACTGAAATGACCACTCGTTATAACCGAGGTATACAGCAAAGCATTTGTGAAGCCACAACACGCACAACCTTGAGGCGGATGGGCTACAACAGCAGAAGACCCCACCGGGTACCACTCATCTCCACTACAAATAGGAAAAAGAGGCTACAATTTGCACAAGCTCACCAAAATTGGACATTTGAAGACTGTAAAAATGTTGCCTGGTCTGATGAGTCTCGATTTCTGTTGTGACATTCAGATGGTAGAGTCAGAATTTGGCGTAAACAGAATGAGAACATGGATCCATCATGCCTTGTTACCACTGTGCTGGCTGGTGGCGGTGGTGTAATGGAGTGGGGGATGTTTTCTTGGCACACTTTAGGCCCCTTAGTGCCAATTGGGCATCGTTTAAATCAGTGGTTTTCAAACCTGTCCTGGAGGACCACCAGCCCTGCACATTTTGAATGTCTGCTTATATCAGACACACCCATTTCAGGTCTTGCAGTCTCTAGTAATGAGCTGATGAGTTGAAGCAGGTGTGATAGATGAGGGAGACACAGAAAATTTGCAGGGCTGGTGGTCCTCCAGGACATGTTTGAAAACCACTGGTTTAAATGCCACGGCCTATCTGACCATTGTTTCTGACCGTGTCCATCCCTTTATTACCACCATGTACCCATCCTCTGATAGCTACTTCCAGCAGGATAATGCACCATGTCACACAGCTCGAATCATTTCAAATTGGTTTCTTGAACATGACAATGAGCTCACTGTACTAAAATGGCCCCCACAGTCACCAGATCTCAACCCAATAGAGCATCTTTGGGATGTGGTGGAACGGAGCCGTGCCCTGGATGTGCATCCCACAAATCTCCATCAACTGCAAGATGCTATCCTATCAATATGGGCCACCATTTCTAAAGAATGATTTCAGCACCTTGTTGAATCAATGCCACGTAGAATTAAGGCAGTTCTGAAGGCGAAAGGGGGTCAAACACAGTATTAGTATGGTGTTCCTAATAATCCTTGAGGTGAGTGTGTGCGTGTGTGTGTGTGTATGTGTATGTGTGTATATATACACATCTATTGATTGGATAGCATCTCGCAGTTGATGGAGATTTGTGGGATCCAGGACACGAAGCTCCCGTTCCACCACATCCCAAAGATGCTCTATTGGGTTGAGATCTGGTGACTGTGGGGGCCATTTTAGTACAGCGAACTCATTGTCATGTTCAAGAAACCAATTTGAAATGATTCGAGCGTTGTGACATGGTGCATTATCCTGCTGGAAGTAGCCATCAGAGGATGGGTACATGGTGGTCGTAAAGGGATGGACATGGTCAGAAACAATGCTCAGGTAGGCCGTGGCATTTACACGATGCCCAGTTGGCACTAAGGGGCCTAAAGTGTGCCAAGAAAACATCCCCCACACCATTACACCACCAATTTTGATGAGCTTGTGCAAATTGTAGCCTCTTTTTCCTCTTTGTAGTGGAGATGAGTGGTACCCGGTGGGGTCTTCTGCTGTTGTAGCCCATCCGCCTCAAGGTTGTACGTGTCGTGGCTTCACAAATGCTTTGCTGCATACCTCAGGTTGAGACGAGTGGTTATTTCAGTCAAAGTTGCTCTTCTATCAGCTTAAACCGTGTATGCTGTGAAATTACCACATCAAGCATGAACGCTGTCTTCCGAACTCGGACGCGCATCCGCGAACCGTTCTCGAGTCCTGACGAGAGTGACTGATACTGCAAGCAGAGAGCTGTAAATCTCATTTCTGCTCGTGGTCAGCGTTCTTAAGAGCATTTGCAATACATTTGCGGCAGATAGATGCAAGTGCCATTATGTACTGAAGCTTTGGTAACAAAATCAACGGTTAAAAATATATAAAAATTAGGTGAACAACGCTATTCATTCTGCCACCTTCTCGCTTGACGTTGTTACCAAGTAACGGGGTAAACAGCTGCTGCTTTGATGACGCAAACGCACCCCGGTTTCGGACCCAAATAATATAATATGAACACGGTCCAGGGAGCAATCGAACTCGTGTTCGGTCCAGGCAATCGAACCAAGTGTGAAAGCACAAGTCATTATTTGGTAGTACACATATTCTGAATGCCTTCGGCAGAATTCAAATGAGCCATTTTAATCTAGATTAATTTCAAGATTACAGTGAGATTAATCTAGATTAAAAAAATGTATCTATGCCCACACTAATATATATATATATATATATATATATATATATATATATATATATATATATATATATATATATATATATATATATATATATACACACACACACACACATATGTATATGTTTGTGTGTGTATATATATATGTATGTATGCTTGTGTGTGCGTGTGAATCTTCATGTTCTGTTGATTATGCTGCTATTTATGCTTGTAAAACAAAATTTCCATTTGTCATTTTTAATGGGTCACTGACACTTATCCATTCTAACTGAACGTTATCCTGGCGGTTAACAAGCTTCAGTTGTCGGTTAGAGAAAAAACTCAATGACCATCCCTATTGCAATTCCAATTTCATCTAAATATTGTAAATTTTTTGGCGACACCGTCGGCAGATGGAAGAAACACGTGAAAGTGTGTGAAACTGTAGTAGACCGTTATTCAAAAGAAATGCCAATACTGCCTCTCATAAATAACATGAAGACTTCACAAACCAAGACTTACAATTGACAGCCTACTACAAGAACACCAGTTTGAGCAATCTGCAGTGTAAAACAAACAAAATCAAACAAAAATTACACAACATGGCATCATGACTTTGCGTAAACATACACGCCACTTTCTAAAGCCCAAAATGGCGTTATCTGTACGCATTTTGAGCTGTCCGCGCGTATGTCTACGCCATGTGTTTTCTGCGTGTATGTGTACGCCGAAACGAACCATCATCTCCGCGTGTATGTCTACACCGTGTGATTCCGCGTGTATTTCTATGCCGAAACGAATAATTTTTTAAAATGTAAAAATGCTAAATGTTTCTTGTGATGGGTAGGTTTAGGGGCAGTGTGTGTGTGTGTGTGATGGGTATGTTTAGGGGTAGGGGCAGTGTAGGGGGATAGAATGAAACGGCATAGATAAACACGCTAAAAAGCGATTATGCGTCTTAATAGCACGCCAAAATGCATACGAATACGCCATTTCATGAGATCAGTCTGAATTACAACAGAAATACAAATTAACACATATTTGCAAAAAGAAAAGTGATATATGTTCTGCAATAATATTGGCATGTTATGCAATTCATCCTGATAAATAATATGGTAAACAGAACGGAATAATATACAAAACTGATATTCTCATCAATGTGTCCGTCTGGCGGAGCAGATATAGATGCAGTGCCGCCGCTCCCAACACGCACATCACGCGCTGTGCGTAGGGCACCAAGTGCTAAGGCGGGCACGACAAGAAAATTCTCTCAGAAACCTGTTTCTCTCTTTCTCCTCTTTTCCACCTCGCCAACGATAACTTCTACTTTTTTTTAAATTTCCTCTCTGTGTTTGCCATGATTTCGCAATCGATGAATATTAACTTGTGGGCGTTTCACAGACTATTTATGGGCAACCATGGGCGTGACATGAAGCCGCAAAAGCTGCGCTACATTTAGAATTGATTGTGATTTATTAAGGGAAAACTGCATAGGATGTGCATGCGCACGGTTTTATAAATCCTAATATTTCTGTGCGTACACACGTCCTATGTTTCATCCGTAAGCCACTTCTGATGCAAATCCTAAGCAAAGTTGAAATGAGGCCCCAGATCACTTTTTCTGACCCAGTCAGTTCCTGATGGATAAAAAGTATGACCCTTTTTTCTTGTTTCAGAAAACAAGTTTCTAGTTTCACTCACAAATGTGTCATATTACAGAAGTAAAATGGGTTATGAATGCCATTTCTTGTTAACTTTAAACTGCTTTTATTTGATTTGAGGACACCTCTCTGCTAGTCTGATGTTTTGGTGTTTTGAAGTGAACAAAGAAACACCTGTTCTCTTCAAAACTGCAGTTTTTTTGCGGGTGTATTTACACTTACTTTATGCTTGCTTATGATACTTTGCACTTTGAGCGCTTCATGCTGCAAGCCAAAAGAGGTAGTGGAGTGAGAAGTAAAGGGAAGTAGAAACTGTTGGGTTCCTAAAACTGGGTTTGCTCAAAAGAGGAAAATGGCCGTTCAGCTTCTTTTTTTTATACTTTGTCTTTCAGATTCGGTGGTGTCTGACCTTACTCTTCACATCAGCAACGACTCCGACTTCCTCCAAAGCTATGACACCCTACGAACGGACCGCCATCCTCCCTCCCTGCTGCACACCGAGAGTTTGGCCAAAGAGTCAGACCCTCTGCCCGAGCTGCTATTTCCCTTCACGTGCCGTGTGTGCGGCGTGGTGCTGGAGGACGAGGAGGGTGCAACGGCGCAAATCTGCAGCAAATGCACATTAGACATGTTGTCCAAAAGCTCCCCCCCCAGCCCGGAGAAAGGCGACAAGCTGTACTCGTGCACGTCGTGTCCGTTCGTCACACAGTACCCTAACCATCTCGCCCGCCACATGAAGACTCACAGCGGCGAGAAGCCCTACAAGTGCCCGCAGTGCAATTACGCGTCCGCCCACTTCGACAACCTTAAGCGGCACCACCGCGTGCACACAGGCGAGAAGCCGTACAAATGCCGCGTGTGCGACTACGCTTGCGGCAACTTGGCGAATCTCAAACGGCACGAGCGCATCCACTCGGGCGCCAAGCCGTTTCAGTGCAGCGTGTGCAGTTACAGCTGCAACCAGAGCATGAACCTGAAACGCCACATGCTGCGGCACACCGGCGAGAAGCCCTTTAAGTGCCAGGAGTGCGGCTACACCACGGGCCACTGGGACAATTACAAACGCCACCAAAAGAAGCACGGGCACTCCGCAGAAGGGTGGCTTAAGATGCAGCTACCAGAGAAAGAGGATGAGGATGAGGAAGGGGAAATGTAGTGGGCTCTCTCTATTGATGTCTAACTCCAGTTGCCTTATTTTTATCAGAGGAATCCATGCGTCGCGGCATGGCCGGTTTGCTGTTATGTTTTGTTGTTTTTCACATGGAATTTGATTGTATTTTGTATTTTGTCCAACTGTTTACAGCAGCTGATCACAGAATCACAGGTTTGCTATTTAAGACCGTCATCTCAAACTCAAAGAGCACCACTTTATGAATTTTCACCACTGGGTGAATTTCACAAAAACACCAAAATTAAAAGGACACATAAAAATCATATTTTGGTAAAACTTTACAATAAGGTCTCATTTGTTAACATTAGATATGTTTTTACACCATCTATTAACATTTGTTGATGTTAGTTAATAAAAATACAATTGTTCATGTTCGTTCTCAGTGCATTACCATAATGTAATTATAAATAATGTATAAGTAAATTTTGAGATCAACATTACCTAAGATTTAATAAATGCTATATAAGTATTGTTTATCTTTACTAATGTAGTTAACTAATGTTAACAAATGAAACCTTATTGTAATATGTTACCTATATTTTGCATAAAGAAAGTGTGGCCTGATTTTTAGGACCATAAAGATTTTTTTTGCAATTAGAATTTTATTTACATTTATTAATGTTTAATGTATTTTTTGTAGTTACTCTATTGCAGTAAAAAAAAAACCTAATATTTATTAATAATTTGCACAAATTTCAGTGCAAACCATTGTCTTTTTCACATTACAATAATGAGAATCTTTTTTGTTCTTTTGTTTGCCGTCATGAAAATGTATGCAAAAAAAATAAATCCTAAAACCAGACTTCCTTTTCTTTTATGCAAAATATAACTTAATTTTTCTTTTGAATTTGGGATAAAATATATTCTTGAGGCACTTTGTGAGATTCACTACAGAGCCCCTAATAGGACATGTTGATGGAAAAAGTGAAGATGGGAGGAAATATTATATTAAATCATACAAATGTTTTGTGTTGCACAGAGACACGTTGCTTTCGCTCGCGAAACTATATAGTTTCACGGGGGAACACAAAAGTTCTGCAAGAGAAAGCAAACATTGGAATATAATTTTTCCTCCCACCTCATTTTTTTCCCAGTCACCATGTCCCTTTAGGGCAGGGGTGGGGAACGTTGATCCTGGATGGCCACTCTCTTGCAGAGTTTAGCTCCAACCGGTTAAACTAAACTCTGCAAGAGAGTCCCCGATCAACATTCCCCACCCCATCTTTAGGGGCTCCGTAGATTCACACCTCTGCTGTTATGGATTCTGGTTTAATTGCTGAATGAAAGAACTGCAATAAAACCAACGAGTCGCCGTGTTCCAGGCCGATGCCGCAGCTGTAGTTGTGTTTTACTCTGTTTCATGAGGGATTTGATGACACTGAAGAAGTCTGGCTGCTACTGTATGTTCACTTATGCACAATGACAGTGATGTTGCCTTGTCTTGGGGAGGTGCTGCACCTCCTTCCCTCATTTACTGTATATGAATTTCCTGGTGCCACTGCAAAATGCTGCACTGATCGGGGGTTTCATCCACCTCCAGCACACTCGTTATTTTTTCCAGGGCATTAGAGGGACACGTATGAGTGAGTCTCACGAAAACTGTTCAGAAACGCTAGTCATATTGAACCCCAAAATCATAATCAAGGGAATGTTTTGCATGAAGAATACGAAGGTTTTCTCTTTTTTGCATTGTGACGTTACTGTCCCACTGTACAATGTTCATTATTGTAATGTTAAAAAAGTATATAAATTGTACAGTTATTGTATATATTGTGGTAGTATATGATGTTCTATCCCTTTATTTTTATTACTGTATTACAGTAAATGATTTTGATTGCATTACAGATTAAATGCTTAACCGTCTTGAAATTGTCACAATGCAAAAAAAAGTCATAATGGTCATAATGGAAAACATTTTTTCTTTGTGTGTGTGTTTGGAAAATGACCCAGATATGTTTTCATGAGATTCACAATTATGCGTGTGTTTGACTTTTTTCCTTCAGTTTTATTTAGATTAAAGTGTGATGCCTACTGTGAGATTTTCTCTGAAGAAAAGTAATCATGGAAACCTGTAAAGGTTTATTTTCTCACACATTTCGTGGGAAAGATCCTGTTTTGCTTTTTTCTCTTAGTTGTGCAAACCAGTTCATGAGGAAGAAGGTGGGGACCACACATTAATACTCTCTTTATTGAAACACGTGCATTGATTTGCGAACAGATCACATTCAAAACAAACATTTAACCATTTTGTACACAGTCACTTTGATACATATTTGATATGAATTGGTCCTCTCTTTTGTCCGATTTGTCTCTTACAGAACTGGCACAGTCACTGAAATACACAGCAAGAGTTCAGTGCAATCAGGGAATTAATGAAATAGATGCACAGCACTGAATCCAATGATATTTGCTTTGCCATATAGTATAACATGATTATTTATGTACTGTATTTTTGTGGGTTTCATTAGCTTTCTGATTTTTGTACACAAAATTGTTGAACTGAAGAACTGTCAAGTGGCCTTTGGTTTCATAATAAAGATGTTTATAACCTTTTATTAAAATAGCTGAGTTAAGACATTTGTAACAAATAATGGAGCAAAATTGGAGTTATAAATCACTGAAGAATAAATATTTAGTACAACACTTAATTACGATGCACTAATTTGATTGGACAAGCAGAATTCTAACAATCATTTCACTACATGGTTGGTTATTGACGCACAGTTCACGAGTCAATTCACAAGCTTGAGATATTGATTAATTGGGGCAGTACATAATATTCTCAGGAAAAATCATCTCTCAGCTAATGCTAGCCCTTACAAAAATTAACCATGGTTTTACCACAAATAAAACCAAAAAACCACAGTTACAACTTAAACCATGGTAACCACAAATTAACCACGGCTTTGCTACTCTAACCATAGTTTAACCATTGCATTTGTGGTAAAACTGTGGTTATATAAATGGTAATCAATTAGCCCAAAAAAAAACATGGTTACTACACTTTTCCTATAATAAAACCATACATTTTCATAAGGGCTGTACACTACACAGGAAACATCTGTTGTTAGCTTATATAACTATAAAATTAAAGGATAAAATTAACTGATTGCTATAGGCTACTTTCACTTTTTAAAAATATATAATAATAATAATGTTATAACTTTTAATGACAATTATGTTTCTACTCGTTTTTTTGAAATATTAATGTTTAAATGGTGTCTGTCATAAAACATGACAGATTTATTCAAACATACATAAAATATTGAAGAACAGGTTAAGTAACAAAGACTATACAATGTAGTGCATATATTTAACAAAATACTTTTCTTTGGAGTACTTTTTTTTCAAGCTGACTAACAAATTTGTGATCATTAAAGGGATCCCAAAATTGACTCACCCTCAAGCCATCACAGGACATTGTTCTTTTAGACAAATAGAATCTGAGTTAGGCTATATACGTCATCGTTAACGGCAGTTATGATTTTTTTTTTTTTTGGAAGCTAGTTAAATATGTTAAATATTGATATTTGTCTTACAAAAACCCATCGATTCGCTTCAGAAGGCCTTTATTAACCCCCCGGAGCCGTGTGGAATAATGAATGGATGCACTTTTTTGGGCTTCAAATTTTGGGCTGCCATTCACTGTCATTATAAAGCTGGGAAGAGCCAGGACATTTTTTAATATAACTCCGATTGTATTCGCCTGAAAGAAGAATGTCATATACACCTAGGATGGCTTGAGAGTGAGTAAATCATGGGATAATTGTCATTTTTGGGTGAACTATCCCTTTAAGTGGCTTTTCTGTTTCATTGCTGTTTAATTGATTTTTTCCGTGGTGAGACATGATACAGATTACGGTAAGTTGTAGCCTAGTTTCTTTCAACATACCTTTGTGGTGTTCATGTTTATTTTGTGCTGTAACTAGTAAAGTGGGGGTGACATTCAGTTGGATGAGCACTCTGTGCTGCTGTTTTTTTTTTGTTTGTTTTTACCAGTAGCTAACTACTTTATCCAGCAAGTAGCGGTGTAGCGTGACCAAAAGCTACATTCCGTTTTGGGTTCTGACGAGAACGAGCCTGTAATGATCGAAGCGGAGTGTGATGCTCAGCTCAATATTCCGCTCTATGCCAGCGCGCTTTACTCAACGTTCGCTCAAATCCTGCTCAGACATTAAAATGTATCACTGTAGCCTACTATACTTGTTATAGCATTAAACTAAATTTAATTTGTTCCATATTTATGTTTAAATATTATAATGTTATTTTTAAATTTCATCTATGCTCGAATATATAAATAATAATAAAAAAATGTCACCTCCTTTTGCCAGCAGGTGTTTAAAGGTTACTATAACTGAATATTGGCATGTAGACAGGGCCGGATTTAACTCATATTGTGACCATAGATTGTAAAAAAAAATGGATGCAGTGTCTGTGACGTCACCCATAGGATGCTGAAGAGCAGTTTTGTATGGAAGGCCAACAGGGCCAAAACGTGTGAAACTGGCGTGTAAACACGTAATTACGTGTTTACGCGTCATTTACGGGTTAACACGTAATTACGCGTTAACACGTAATTACGTGTTGTCACGTGAAAGACGCGTTAACACGTTATTATTGGACCGTGGAGCTTTAGCACCACCTACTGGTGTAAAATAGAGCCAACAGAAAAACATTGAACAATGCCTTTTCAGAGCATTAAATTTTTTTCACGCTTATTCTGTCATCTGTTGCCTGTTTTATATTATTGTAAAAAAAAAAAAACTAATGCTCTGAAAAGGCAATGTTCAATGTTGTGACAACACGTAATTACGTGTTAACACGTAATTACGTGTTAACCTGTAAATTACGCGTAAACACGTAATTTACACGTGTTTACACGCCAGTTTCACACGTTTTGGCCCTGTTGGCCTTCCATAGTTTCGAAGCGTTAAGTAGGGATGAGCTGGCCGTTGCCATCTTAGCACGTCATTGTGCATCACTCCCGGATAACAGAAAATTATGGAATAAAAAGACTGTCAATAATAACACGTGCATAAATAAAACTCGTACGTGCGTAATTCTAGAATTTTCACAAATAATATGAGCGTAATCGTGATTTACGATGGTACGATTCCAGAATCTATGAGTAAAACAGTTACAGGTACAACATTTGCCACGTTTGTTTGACTCATGAAGCGACAATTATGTCACCGCTGTCACAGGTGACACATCGATCACACACACAGTGCGCGGGACCGGCTTTTGAAAATGTGCAAAGTGGCGGGACTTGGGCTGAGCTGAGGTGACGCGATGACTAACAGACAGCGGATAAATGGCTACCCACCTGCCACTCAAAGTGACCACGCCCTTAATTATGCAGAACTTTAAGGCTTTATTTAACGTAAACGAATGAGTTATAAAAAAAAAATTCACCCCCTCACAGTTGTCATGAAGGACAAAATTAGCCGTTTAGACCAAAACTAGAATTTGAACCAGGCTGTAAACATGTTTTTTTTTTCTGCTGTAAAGTTAAGATTCTGCCCTTCTGGAGCCTGTCCCTAGTGGCCAATCGATGAACTGCAGTTTAAGTCATTTCCATATTGGCTTCAAGAGAGACCACGGGAGGTTGCCGCTTTATTGTGAAATAGACAAAAGACATTTGAAAGGCAAGTTCAAGATTCAAGAAGTGGGTGGAGCCAATGAAGTTACAAGGTTGTTTTTAGCTGTTTTTAATACTTTTTATTGGTTAAATATTTGCAAAATCCACAGATTGATGTAATGGGTGACCAATAGTAAATAATAATAAATAAAAAAAAACGAAATAGGGTTTCTGCCCAACAGTGACAATATTTTAAATGGATAGTTCACCCAATAATGAAAATTAGCCCATGATTTACTCAACCTCAAATCATGCTAGGTATATGACATGCGTATTAGCGCCCTCTTCAATCAAATTTGAAGTACGTGTGCTTCTCCAGTCCGAAGATATCAGGGAAAGTTATTTTTCTAAGGTAAGTTTTTCATTTCACCACATCCTTTCCACATTGAATAGCTTCTCATCCTTACATGACTGTTAAAGTTCATTTACATTTTCGTAAACCTTAATCTGTGCTCTGTAAACTGTAAAATGACTGTGTGTCATGCAAGGCCATAATAAAACCTGGAGAAATGTGCGAGGTGGTCAGTGGGGTACAGTTGAGACGCAGTGTATCAATTGTACCCGGACTAGAATCCTATTGCGGCATATGCAGTTTAGTTGCACGATGTAAGATCGCAAGTTATTAGTCACATTCAGACAATGTCCAAAGCAAATTAAAACAGCATTTGATGTTTGTGATATTTGAACTGTGTACTCCTAATTGACATATTTATGAATATGAAGGACATAAGAATATTAGGGCATGTTATAAGATATGCAAGGTGGTATATGGGTACAGTTGATACACTGCAAAAAAAATGCTTTTCTTACTTAGCATTTTTTTCTTGTTTCAAATCCAAACATCAAAATAAATAAATAAAGTAAGAAGTATTTACTAGACAATTAAAAATTATTGTCTTGTTTTGGGGATTTGCAGGATGCCCCGCTTCAGAGTTAGGAGTACGAATAGGGGAGTTGCTGCAGATCTTTTAGAGAGGGCCTCAAAAAGTGTCGTGGAAGGGAGGACGATTAGGAGTGCAGCACAGGAGTTAAACATTCCTGTTGCTTCCCTGGACCGATATGTGAAGAAGCGAAGAGACCTTATTGAGAAGGGCTCAAGTTTGATGCCCTCAGTGGGCTTTAAGGGCTGCAATGCAGTTTTTACTGCTGAACAAGAGCTCAAGCTGGTTTCATATGTGAGGAAAGCAGCAGCTTTATACTTTGGGCTCCCCCCAAAAGAGGTAGGAATACACTGAAGAGTAAAAGTTAAAGCATCAATAGGAAAAGTTCAGGTTAAGCACAATGTTAATACTCAAACAAGCCACCAAAGACACATAGAACATAGGCTACACATACAAAGACAAGAAGAGAAATTATGTGTTCTTTAAATGCATTGTTAAATAGCCTTAAACTTCTAGGTTAATTATGAAATTATTCAATCATAGTGCAAGTGCATTATTAATTTATTTGTATTGTTTCAGATACACAAATTGTCCTTTGAATTGGACAGTTATTATGGGTTGTCTTTTCCAGCACAGTGGGCTGTAAATGGCATGGCGAGTGAGAGCTGGTTCTCAAATTTCATGAGAGGGCACCAACCCCTTTCAATAAGAAGGCCTCAGGCCACAAGTTTAAGCAGGGCCACCAGTTTCAATCCCACAAATGTGGCAACTTTCTTCAGTAATCTAGCCACAGTCCTGTCGAGGGATGGGTTCACAGCTAAAGACATTGGAATATGGACGAAACTGGCCTAACAACAGTATAGAATCCTGGATGCATTGTTGCAACTAAGGGAGAGAGAAGAGTTGGAAGTGAGACATCTGCAGAGAGGGGGTCTTAGTTACCATGGCCTTGGCAGGAAATGCCCTGGGTACCATTACTCCCCCTCAATTGGCACAGCCAATGGTAGTGGTTGGATGCAGGAGCAGGACTTTGTTGTCTTCCTCCAGCATTTTGTTGAGCATTCCAGGGCAACAGAAGACAACAAAGTCTTGCTCCTGTTGGACAACCACTCCTCTCATGTGTCAATTGCAGCTGTCAACTTCTGTCGGGTGATTGGCGTGGTTCTGTTGTCTTTCCCCCCACACTGCACACACCAAATGCAACCACTGGATAGACCAACTGTTTATGGGCCACTAAAGAAACACCTAAACAGTGAGATGGACAATTGGCACCGGAGGCATCCTGGAACAACAATCACCATCTATGACCTGCCAGAGATGGTCGACAAAATCTTACTTCTGGCAGCAGTAAGTACATCAATATATTTAATTTATATTATCCCCACAATTATTGTTTTTTTTTCTTTCTTGTTATTTTTTTTTTTTTAAGTGTGTGTTTATCCTGTTATTGTTTTTTGTTGTTATATTCTGTGTATTGTTCTGAGCATCAATAATAATAAAAAAATAATTGAGATGTCCTAAAAGATGTCTGAGCTCAGTCAGTTTCCGGGTTATAGGATGGAGGATGGAGGAGCGAGGAAACCAGGATGTTTTAATTTCGAAGGCTGCGTCCGTCTAGAGGGCACATCCTGTGAAGGATGCAGTATACGGAGTGTCCTCAATCAGAATGAAACGAGACATCCTTTGTAGGACACACAGGCAGGAAGTATCACGTTGCTATGCCAACACGTTCAGCCTTGTTGCGCTCTCACGCCAATTATATGAATGAAAATTATTTATAACTTGAAAATGACTATGAAATGTTGCTTGCTTTGACAGCAATGTACTTTCTAAACGTTTAAAAGCACTAAACACTTGTAATCCTGTTCACCACACCTGTCCGTTAATACAGGTAATAGAGCTAATACAGCTTAAAAACAAAAACAAGCTTGAAACTACTTACATTTAAACACCACATGTACGCTTGCATGTATATCTGGCGGTGGTGCCATGTTTTCAAATAATATTAAAAAAATTGGACGGTTGTTAACAGCGACGCAAAGAATTGTGGGTTATCTGCAGCAGCAAAGGCTACACCTCATGCACACTCCGAATTCCTGTGAAAGAGAGGCGCATTCGGAGTGGCCTACTCACTTTTTCAAATGAGACAGCCTCATCACGACGCATGCAGCCTTCGAATGCGCCATCCGGAGGACACAGCCTTCCGAAATGAGACACAGCCATTGAGAAGCACCCCAGGTAGGCTTGTCATGACGTCACGTACGCATTTTGAGTTTGACTTTCAACATTTTTCCACGGAAGAAGACGGTCGGCCGAAAGTTTACCTGATTAAGTTTTAAATATGGAATAAATATTACACAAACGCTTCGATTCGCTTCAGAATCTAAACACCCAGGAGCCGCGTGGAGCATGTTATTTGACGGACAGAGATGCACATTAAAGAGCGCCAAAATGGTAATTATTGTTTGAATTTCATAATAAAATTGACAATATGAAAGCTACGACTTCATATTCAGTTTATGGTCTGCATTCTTGTGAGTGAAGTCACACGGTAAAAAAATGGGATTTTAGTTGAAGTTGCTTGCAGTTGGTATCTGCAGTGCACTGATACTAAGTTGCTCGTTTGGTTCGTGGCTTTCAACATGTGCCCTTGATAGAAATAATGAGACAAAAACACTGAATAATCACTTTGTGGGACAATCAAAATATGTTTTTGAATAGTTGGCAGTTGCCACAACACCCTCTCCTCCTGTAGGCCTACCTGCTGTAAAAAATCCTGTAAAATATATATACTTTTATTTTTACCGATAAATTACTAGAATTTAATTTAATATAATTTAAGCACATTTTACTTAAAATATAAAATAACTCCATTACATGCAAAAACGTGTTGATAGATAGTTGACGTATAATGCATGTGAATGGTAACAAAATCTATTGTTTACATTGACCTCACTCACCTGAAGTGATCGCGTGCTCAAGGCTGTTGGACATAGTGGTGTATTAGAGGTAAAAAAAAAATATATTTGTATGTGTGTGGTTTTTTTAACTCACAGTTCTCATACTCTCATGTGTTACCATTCACATGCATTATACGACTGACAGACTGCAACGGTTGGAGTTAAACATCATCATTTGAAGAAACAAAGTCACCTATATCTTGGATGCCCTGTGGGAAAGCAGATAAACATCAAATTTTCATTTTTGGGTGAACTATCCTTTTAAAACAGCTCAAAAAGTCTCCCATTGGGTGTCTCTGCTGACCTCTTGTGGGACAATAAATGATATAACATGAGATTTCATGACTCTTGCCACTAGATGGCCCTATAACTCAATATTATAGAGCTGTGGAGAAAATGAACTGTTCCCCTATCTGTGTGTTCACACCAAAATGTAAAGTTTGAATTTTGAGCATTTTTTTAAAGTTTTTTTTTTCTATAATGGTGTGTCTAATTCATCTTAGTAAGGTAGACAGCAGGGGGCAAAACAAGTAGGAAAAAAAAAGTAAGAACATTTATTTGAAAAAAAAACTTATAACTGTAAAAAAAACTGTAAAAAAATGCTGTTATAATTTCATCATGTATTACTATTTTGCATTTGTTTGGGTGGGGTAGGGGGAATGTTTTGCATTGTAAATGTTCAAATCTAACTGATGACTGATTTTTTTACCGTCATTAATTTTTAAGGGGAATTACTAGGTATGTATGAATGTTTGTGTGCATGCGAGTCTGTTCTCTATTGGGTATGTTCTAGTCCCATACCTTAATTTGTGTGTGTGTGTTTGTTCTGGATTGTGCCACTGACCAGATTTGTTATATTTTTTGGACAAATTATAAAAAAAATATTCCTTGCATTCCATTTATTCCATTTATTTTATCCATTTTTTGTTGTCGTTTGTTTGTTTAATCCACGTTCAGGGGCCTATTGCACAAAACTAGGATAAGGGATTAAGCCAGGATATCTTGGTGATCCTGGCTCAATTTATCCGTTGATACAGTTATCTTTCGTTATCATTCTTGCCGTGAGTGTGACTTCAGGGTAAGTTTACACGACGGCAGTGTACTCAATTTTGCTTAGAGATGACAAGATCATCAAGATATCTCGGCTTAATACCTTATCCTAGTTTTGTGTAATAGGCCCCAGGTGTGACAAAAGTCCGAAGGTCTTGGACAACTCTGATGAACACTCAGTTTAAAAAAAAAATTTGTTTTGGGTAAAACATTGACCCAAGGAGAGGATGATGTAAAGTAACTGTGGCAAAAATGTTGATGAGATTCCTTGAAAAGAAAAGAGAGGAGATCACCTGCAATTGAGATCATTGGTTAAAACTGCAAAAAAGTGTGCATTGTGAGTGAGATGGTCAGATCATGTCCTCCAGGCATCTCTGCTTTGTTGCTTAGTCCAAGAAATCCTATTACTTTCCCAGCATTACTTTTGCAAGATTGAAGACTTTTCTCCTCAACAATGGCTGCCACGCTACAAAATTTTGTTTATCCATTAACTTAAAACAGCATAGACTAGAAGATTGATTCTTTGGATTTAAAAATCGACATTGGTTCATCAAAATGAGAATCGATTAAATTTACATTAGGAAAATAACAAGAGAATATAATGCAAATCAATTGTTTACATTTTTAGATTTTCAACAAAACTTATAAAGTATTTTTAAAACGCTATGTTGAATTAATGTATTTTAAATAAATTTACATGAATAATAATGGCAACTAAAATGTAAGCACATACTGAAAGAATAAAGACAAGTGCTAGCTTTTGGTTTTTATTTTGAATCAAAATGTGCTTTTATTACAATACACAAGATGGAAAACACAGGACTGGCATGAAAAAAAAAAGTTACTGGATTTTTGTTGATGCATTTAGAAAATGTCTATAGTAAAGAAACATTTGGCTGTTCAACTGTTTTAACATTAACCTTTTCTTTCCTGTAGAGAGCAGAAGCTTTTACAGCGAGACTTCGCAGAAAACCAGAACACAGCGCAAATTTTATTACTGGTATTAAATACAAATTATGCACAACAGCAGTGTTTTTTGTGATAGAAGTTAAAAGGGCAGTAATGTAATGAACACATATTTAGGATCCTTTTCATTTTGGATGCTAATCCATTTGTTTTTTGCTGTTGCTGGCTGAATTCACGGCGCAGTAGCTGGTTGAAAGGGACCAAACCTCTCTCAAACACCTGACTTGGTTCCGTTTTACCAGCAACTAAGACGTGTTTCTGAGGACAGATGAGTTTCCAGCCTAATTAATCATCATATTAATAGAGGTGAGGAGGAGAAGCATCGATTTCCTCAGTGTCATTCACACATCAACATTTTACATGGACAATTACCCAGTCATCGTCTGATTAATCTCAGGTCTAACTTTTTGTTTAGCATGAAGGATCATCATGTCAGCAGAAGACGTCCATCCATGTCATGATCTTCCTTCTGGAGGACGATGACACAGCGAGTGCATGGATGTGCCGGTATGTCCTCATTCTGGGGTGTCTGTCCAGAATTAGCTCTTCTCCACCTGTCCAACTATTTCTAACAGTAAACAGTGGTGATGGGCGGCAGCTGTGTTCTGTCACTCAGAGCGCTTCAGTATTCATGTCATCATGGAGGAGCTCAGAAACATCACCATGTGTTTATCAATGACCTGTGCTTGACTTTGACATAACCTTTAGAAAGTCATTTGTAACCACATGTGTAAGGTTATTAAGTAGATCCTTTAAAACAAAAGATGTCAAACTTTCTAAACCTGGGCCACTTTAATATTAAATGCTCAAAATTCTTATAAAGTCTCTATAATATCTTCCATTAAATTATTATTCTATAATGTCTGTCAGTTGGGCAATACAAATACCAAATATTTCATTGTTTGAAAATGTTTTTTTAAGCACTATAGAATCAGCTAAAACAACCAAGATGATATTTAGGGTCCTTTTGAAAATAAATATTTTTAAATCAATTAAACAAATTAACTTAATAATCTTAACTAACCTTAATGTTTTTATATATATATATATATATATATATATATATATATATATATATATATATATATATATATATATATATATGTATATATATATGTATATATATATATATATATATATATATATATGTATATGTATTTATATATATATATATGTATGTATATGTGTGTGTACATATGTTACATTTTAAATGTTTTTATACAACAAAATAACAAAGTTATAGAACAAATTAACCATCTTAATGTTAATTGTCATATTGTCTAAGGAGATGTGTAGATGATGATGATAATGTCTCTCTGAGGCCACACACTTCCTTACATTCCATAGATTGATTCCGTATATGGGGATATAAGGAAGTATGTCGTCTCAACGAGCAACAGCCGGATCTGTTAAACAAACAGTACATCACAACTTTGTTTGTATAACTCCGATAAAACAGTCCAATGCAATATCTTAGGCATATGGGAAGTTGACACATAACATGGACTTCTCTATAGATTTGATGAATATTTTTTCCTCTCATTTTAAACATCCCTGCAGTGAAACAAATGAACATTTAAAAGTACAAATATTCTATTTGATATGAGGTCATAACTTAGATAATTATAAAAGAGTTGTGTTTTGAATAGTTTGAAAAAGTTTTTAGAAGGTGTTAAATGCTAACTTTAAGCAGTTTGAAAATCATGGTCATGTTAAGTCAAGTCATATTCCATTCTGGCCTGGCAATTATTTAGTAAATAACAGGCTATTGTCTAGAAAATTGCATGCTGCTTTTGGTTAAAAATGGCATTTTTACAACAAACCACAAACCAAACCCCTAAAACAAAACCTCAGCAGTAAAAGACTCAAACAAGGAGCTGGTTCCACATCGAAAAGCCCTGCAATCCAACAGTTTTTAGCACAGGTTTCCCACATTACTTGCCAGTCCCTTGGTTTCCAGTCCATCAAACAGGACAAATACAGGTCCGACGCTCTCTGTCCTCCTCTCTTCCATGCTTATCCTCGTCTCTTGCCATCTCCTGGATTGTGTCCAGACCTGGCTTGGCTTCCCGTCCTTTTCTATGGGTTGCCCTCCCCCTTGTTGGCGGCCTTCCACCTGTTGGTGTCTTTTAGAGGCCTGGGTCTCTCCTAGACCTCCTGTTCGCAGGCCTCAGCGCTCTGACAGGGCCTCACACCTCTCAGCTGTTCACACTGCACCCACAGCGAGAGCTGCCATTGAATGTCAATGGCTTCTTAAAAAAAGGATGGGGTGGGCAAAAAGACAACTGCCACCAGCTTTTATTGGGACGGCATGACAGTAAAGGTTTTCTGGTGCACAGCTGACAAAGAAGTTCATGATTTTGGTGTATGCAGAAATATATCTCAGTGAAGTTAATGTTAATAATTCATTTAGTCTTTCTATAAACTTCTAAGACCAGGGCTTCAGGGCAGATTTTACATGCTCATGTCGTTTTAGTCTTTCATTTCAGTGTCTATATATAGCCTAGAAGCTTTTTTCCACCAGGGAATAAAAAAAAAGAAGGTAATTGCGACTTTATAATGCTCAGTTGCAAGTTTATATCTCACAATTCTGAGAAAAAAACCCACAAAGGACACAACCTGAGTTAAGTAACTGAAGATATGAGTAGCATTTAGTTCTACTTTCCATATTTTATGGGGATATTCCATAGACATAATGTTTTTTTATTCTCTACAAACTTTTTATTCTATCATAACTTAGTTTGATTTATAAGCTGTTTTCCTCAAGGGAGCCAAAATGTTCCTGCAAGGACAAGTATTTTGTATATTGCCATTTTTGTATGGACATTTTTTCCCTATAACGTAGGGTTTACCAGGACCCGTATATATAAAATGGCATAAGGATATAGATATAATGTCCTTGTCCTTGCGGGGATATTTTTCTGGCTCCCTTGAGGAAAACAGCTTATATCTATATCCTTATGTAATCTTAATTATATATGCATTTAAATAATATATAATGTATCCCATTCTCATTTAATGTATATATTTGCTGCTGAAGAAACATTTCTGATTATTTTTATCAATGTTGAAAGCATGTTGCTTCACATTTTTGTGGAAACAGTGATTCCATTCAAACATTTTTGGAAAGAATGAGTGTAATAATACTTTTATTAATCAAGGATGCAGTAAATTGATTAAAAGTGACAGTTATTCTGTTACAAAAGATTTCTATTTAATAAATGCTTTAATAAATGTAGTAAATAAATATGTAATAAATGCATATAAATGCATATTTCGTTGAACTTTTGTTTCATCAAAGAATCCTGAAAAAGTATCAGTTTCCACAAAAATGTTAATCTGCACAACTGTTTAAAAATTGATTGTAATAATTTGAAATGTTTCTTGAGCAGCAAATCGGCATATTAGAATGATATCTGAAGTATCATGTGACACTAGCTATGTTTCCATCCACTTTTTTTTGTGCGCATTTTGGGATATCGCATCAAAAAATGCTGAATGGAAACGCCAAGATACGCATAAATTCTAAAAATGCGCATAAAAAGCGTATGCGCTCGTTTGAGTCGGATACATTTTCTATCCGATATGAAACATGCACATAAACTATGATGGAAATGCATTTACAGAATAAATTCCTCGATGCACATAAAAAAAATCATGTGACTTTCACGATGTAACAGCATAACTGTACTAACCAGCGGAAAAATCTTGAAAAAGCATCTGAAATGCTGTTTTGGTCGTTCAGAAGTCTGTTGTCAAAGATACTCTACAAACGGTCCTTTTCTTGGACCGTTCCCACCTGTTGGAATGACCTGCCTGTCTCAGTTCGAGCAGCCGAGTCTGTAGCCGTTTTCAAAAAACATCTCAAGACACTTCTTTTCCAGCAGCACTTGACCAATAAAAATAGCACTTATCACTCTATTCGTTTCTGTTGTTGTTATATATAAAAAAAAAACTGTCCTATGTGTTTTGTGTCTCGTGAGACTTGTTACAGCGCTTGCATATTGTTGCCCTTGACTGGTGTTGGTTGCTTCTATTACTCTCATTTGTAAGTCGCTTTGGATAAAAGCGTCTGCTAAATGACTAAATGTAAATGTAAATGTAAAGATACTCGGTTTATTTCCCTCCTAGAACTGTCCTACATGACTGTGTTCCCAAACAACAGCATCTGCCTCTGAAAGCAAGACAACAAGTTCAGACGCACAAGTTTCTCTGAGAAGCAAATAATTTATTATATACGAAAATCATTATATATGGTGGCTTCTCCTATGTTTCTAAGTGATTTTTACCGTTAGTTTATCAGGAAGTGACAATTATGGAAATGGTGCTTTATTCAAAAATGTTTTATGCGATATTGCAATTTGGCTCATAAGTTGCATTCGCAACTTTGGATGGAAACATAGCTACTGAAAACTTTGTAATGATGCTGAAAATTCAGCTTTGCATCACAGAATAAATTACTTTTTTTATATATATTTTAAATAGAAAAGTCCATTTAAATGGTAATATTTCACTATATTACTGTTTTTACTGTATTTTACAGCCTTGGTGAACAGAAGACTTCTTACAAAAAAATTAAAAATAAATCAAAATTCATTGACTCAAAAACGTACAAGGAATTTTATTATTTTTCGTTGAATTTCAAGTGTACTATATACAGATCCAGAACAGGTGAATATGCAAAACATAAATAAAATGTATGCTGAAATGGTTAAAGTGCCACAGGTGCTAAATTACTGAAAGGTAGAAAATGCTGTGTATTGAATAGAAAAAAGTAATAGTTACAAATGACAGGTCAAACACTAATCCTCACTGTTAACCGCTGCTACAACCAGAGGAAAATTATAGGCTGAAGAATATTGTTCAGCGCAGATCTATCTTACAGTCTGATTGGCTGAATAGTAACCAGGATGTTGGTCCAGGAACATCTTTCTTGGTGAGCATAACAATAACAAGACATTGAAATCCACTGACTGCATTTATTATGCATTTACCCATTTTTGTTTGACTCTGAGATCACATGCAAAACTGCTGCTCCACGGACAGAAACCGGAGCTGCAGGGGAATGTGAACATGGAAGCTCATAATGGCTAAGGTCAACACCTGTGTTCTAAAATCAGCTGGAGTGGAGAGAGATAGATAGATTTAGAGACGGAGAGAGGTTGAGCTGTAAGACTCATATTGAAATTCAACCCCCAGTCTATTTCAGTTGCACACAGAAGCTGTAAATAGCCTTGGCTGCTTGTGTGTGTGCCTTCAGATCGCTATAGAAGCTCCATGACATGCCCATGACTCTGTTTCAGTCAAAATCATTTATTAATCATTATATTGGTTAATCACTGAATTATTGATTATTCTTTTAAAAACACTACAAGTCACCTTTATTTATATAGTGCTTTTTACAATGCTGATTGTTTCAAAGCAGCTTCAGAGTGTTAAACAGGAAAATAATGCAACAGAATTTGATTCAGCTGGACAGCCGCTCTGGAGAAAACAGTGATGTCAACCAGCTCAGTTCAATTCTCATATAGTGTCAATGCGGGCAAATCATTGATATAGTTTAATATTTAGTGTCCCCAACCGAGCAAGCCAAAAGCCAAAGGCAACAGAGACGACGGTGGCAAGGAGCCAAAACTCCATCAGAATGACAGAATGGAGAAAAAACCTTTGGAAAAACCAGGCTCATTCGGGAAGTAGTTCTCCTCTGGCCAACGATCAAACAGTGTATGATTATGATTCAAGCAAACATTACAAGTCAGAAGTCAGATTAGGTCAGAATATTCAGAATATTTATCCAGTTCCATCTGGTTGAAGATCGGAGTCATCACGCAGGAGACGGGTTTGTTAAGGATCAGTGGACTGGATTTGTGACTATGAGGCCTTCACAGGGGAGAGTCCAGTTGATAGAATCTTTGCAGACACTTTGGGGATGTGTTGTGGTCGTGTCTAGGCGCAGGTCCACCATCTGATCTGGATATGGCCCGGATACGACTGACTACAGTAAACCTCAGGATAAACAAAGAGACTAATATTAGCGTAAGTGCCATTCTTCTTATGATGTAATGTACATCAGGTGTTATGGGAAGTGTTCCCAGTTCCGGCTGACCTAGTTTATGCAGCCTAAACAATCATTTAACTGATTTGAATTATAGAAATTGAAAATGCATATGCCATAGTAAAGAGATGTGTTTTTAGTCTAGATTTAAACTGACAGAGTGTGTCTGCTTCCCGAACAATGCTAGGAAGACTTTTCCAGAATTTAGCTGCTAAAAAGGAAAAGGATCGACAGCCAGCAGTTGATTTTGATATTCTAGGTATTATCCATTGGCTGGAATTTTGAGACCGCAATAGACGTGATGGAGTATAATGCATTAAGAGCTCGCTTAAGTACTGGGGAGCTAAACCATTTAGTGTTTTGTAAGTAATGAGCAAGATTTTAAAATGTATGCAATGTTTAATAGGGAGCCAGTGCAGTGTTGACAGAACCGGCTAATATGGTCATACTTCCTGGTTCTAGTAAGAATGCAAGCTGCTGTGTTTTGGACCAGCTGGAGTTTATTTATTAAACATACAAGGCAACCACCCAGTAGAGCATTACAATAATCTAGCCTTGAGGTCATGAACACATGCAGCATTTTGCATTGAGAGCATACAGTATTGTTCAAAATAATAGCAGTACAATGTGACTAACCAGAATAATCAAGGTTTTTAGTATATTTTTTATTGCTACGTGGCAAACAAGTTACCAGTAGGTTCAGTAGATTCTCAGAAAACAAACAAGACCCAGCATTCATGATATGCACGCTCTTAAGGCTGTGCAATTGGGGTATTAGTTGAAAGGGGTGTGTTAAAAAAAATAGCAGTGTCTACCTTTGACTGTACAAACTCAAAAAGTAATACAAACTCACTTAAGTAATATTTAGTTGTATGACCACAGTTTTTTTAAAACTGCTTGACATCTGTGTGGCATTGAGTCAACCAACTTGTGGCACCTCTCAGCTGTTATTCCACTCCATGATTCTTTAACAACATTCCACAATTCATTCAAATTTCTTGGTTTTGCTTCAGAAACAGCATTTTTGATATCACCCCACAAGTTCTCAATTGGATTAAGGTCTGGAGATTGGGCTGGCCACTCCATAACATTAATTTTGTTGGTTTGGAACCAAGACTTTGCCCGTTTACTAGTGTGTTTTGGGTCATTGTCTTGTTGAAACAACCATTTCAAGGGCATGTCCTCTTCAGCATAGGGCAACATGACCTCTTCAAGTATTTTAACATATGCAAACTGATCCATGATCCCTGGTATGCGATAAATAGGCCCAACACCATAGTAGGAGAAACATGCCCATATCATGATGCTTGCACCTCCATGCTTCACTGTCTTCACTGTGTACTGTGGCTTGAATTCAGAGTTTGGGGGTCGTCTCACAAACTGCCTGTGGCCCTTGGACCCAAAAAGAACAATTTTACTCTCATCAGTCCACAAAATGTTCCTCCATTTCTCTTTAGGCCAGTTGATGTGTTCTTTGGCAAATTGTAACCTCTTCTGCACATGCCTTTTTTTTTTAACAGAGGAACTTTTCGGGGGATTCTTGAAAATAGATTAGCTTCACACAGACGTCTTCTAACTGTCACAGTACTTACAGGTAACTCCAGACTGTCTTTGATCATCCTGGAGGTGATCATTGGCTGAGCCTTTGCCATTCTGGTTATTCTTCTATCCATTTTGATGGTTGTCTTCCGTTTTCTTCCACGTGTCTCTGGTTTTGCTCTCCATTTTAAGGCATTGGAGATCATTTTAGCTGAACAGCCTATCATTTTTGCACCTCTTTATAGGTTTTCCTCTCCAATCAACTTTTTAATCAAAGTACGCTGTTCTTCCGAACAATGTCTTGAACGACCCATTTTCCTCAGCTTTCAAATGCATGTTCAACAAGTGTTGGCTTCATCCTTAAATAGGGGCCACCTGATTCACACCTGTTTCTTCACAAAATTGATGACCTCAGTGATTGAATGCCACACTGCTATTTTTTTGAACACACCCCTTTCAACTAATTCAACTAATTGCCCAATTGCACAGCCTTAAGAGCATGCATATCATGAATGCTGGGTCTCATTTGTTTTCTGAGAATCTACTGAACCTACTGGTAACTTGTTTGCCACGTAGCAATAAAAAAATATACTAAAAACCTTGATTATTCTGGTTAGTCACATTGTACTGCTATTATTTTGAACAATACTGTATGTCGTAGTTTAGATATATTTTTAATATGGTAGAATGCAGTTTTACAGATGCTAGAAACGTTGCTTTCAAATGAAAGATGGGTATCAAAGAGCACACCCAGGTTCCTAACTGATGACGAGGACTTGACAGAGCAGCCATCAAGTGTTACACAGTATTCTAGGTTACTACGTGCTGAGGTTTTTGTCCAATAATTAAAAATGAATAATTCAGAATTAAGTAGTAGGAAATTATTAGTCATCCACTTTTTTATATCAGCTATACATTCCTTTAATCTTGTGAATTGGCAAGTTTCGTCGGGGCATGAGAAAATATAGAGCTGATTATTGTCAGCATAACATGTCACTAACGCCATGCTTCCTAATGATATCTCCCAAGGGCAGCATGTACAGTGTGAAAAGCAACAGTCCTAGTACTGAGCCTTACTGTACTCCATACTGAAATTATGGCTGATGCGACATCTCTTCATTTACTGCTACAAAGATCTAGATTAGTTCACCACTTTATCCATTTCATGTAGATGTGGGATACTGGGGTTAATGGTCGCATTTTTTACTCCAGCAAAAAAACTCAATTAAATAAATGGTGGTTTTATTTATTTAAAATAGACACAATAGACACTTATTTTTAATATAGAATAGCTTTTCAGCTAAATGTATCTTTTTTTTTATCTATCTATGAATATTTGAAACATGTAAACTTGCCCCTACCTGCCATGTAAAATTATTATCTTAATAAATCACTAATATTTATTTTTATTACAGTTTTTGTATAATACATTTTTTTTACATTATGTACATGCTACACATATGTCCATATTGCCTTGTTAATATTGTATATTCTTTGGTGCATTATTAGTGATTTAACATCACATTGCATTGAAAACCATTAATTAAATGCCTTTTGTGCATGTAAGAGTAATTTGATTTAAAAAAATATCTCAGTGGAATACATACAGGATTTTTATAGATAATTTTTTCAGCCTGTTAGATTATGAACTACCAAAATACATTTCTATATCAAACCTGACTGATTTAAATCCAACCTGCAGTTTTGAGGGGTATCGGCTAATGGCTTCCTCACATGTTCGGGTTGAATCATTAGTGTTTGAGCCATTAAAGTAAGAGGCCTGTGTTTGCCGGCCAGTTGCCGTTCCTGTGGTTGATACAGCTGTTCCATAAGGGCCACACGAGCAGACGCCTGAAAGACCTGCCATTGTGTACGTTTCTATCAGCGAGGTCAAAGGTACCGTAATCAACAGTTAAGAAACAGGTGGGGATTCTGACGGGAGATGGCAAATGCTGCTGTGGCCTCAGCGAGACCGTTTTATATGACAATGAAGACACAGATTCTTTGTTTGCAGGGTTGTAGGATCATCTGAATAATGATAATGACATTTTGAGTAAAGTTGTGTTGGATCTCCCTCATAACAATAGAGCTTTTTATAATATACTGTACTGAATGTGAAACTAAATGATTTCATGGAATGTGGCTGTCATGACAGAGCCCTTCTCACCTCTTAAAGGGGCAGTACACCTATAAATGAGAATCTATTGATAACTACTAAATATCAAAAGTGAAACATCTGGACACATCACAATAATTCAAATATGGGGAAAATGTGTTTTTAACTGTCATGATTTTTCTTTGTATTTAAATAAAATAAAATTCAATTTATTTTTTTATCAACATTATATCAACATGAATTGTTTTTAATACATTTTTTTTTAGAACAATAAGCAGTCAACATTGTCCTGGACATCATATGTGTTTCAAGGAAGAAAGTAAGTCATACAGGGTTTAAATTGAGTAAATTATTTTTTTCTTTATTTGGTGAGCTATCCCTTTAACATCAACAATGGAATCAAAAGTCACCATCAAAAAATCTAAATGTTATGCTGTAACCCCTGTGATATTTACTCTGGGAGTGAAGACATGTTGGATGAGAGCTGAGCAATTGTAAGCAAGGACAGGACATGATGAGTCCTTTAATGACTTCATGCTCAAGTAAGTGCTAAAGACCTCCAGATTCCAAAAGCCAGTGACAGCTGTCAGGTGTGGAAAACAGCTAGTCAACTTATAGTGACCAAATTAATGCAAATGATAATTTTAACCATATAAAGCCTACTGTATCATATTTTGTATGCCAGTTTCTTAGGCCTGTAAATGATCAACGTGATCAAAACTTTGATGAAAAACCTGTTGTTCACAATCTAATACATGCCGTGTGTTGTCTGATTGATAGTACTTTTTTAGCAGGTAAAAGGCCTTTACTTGGCAGAGAGGGCTCAACGTGCTGCAGAAGAAAATGCATGCAAATAGAAAATACACCAGCAAATTCATTTTGAACAATAAGCCCAGCCAGGTTATGGGTCCCCTTGAAAATGTTCTAATGCGGTCTGTGCTATTTGCACCATGTTTCTGTATTAGGTTGCATTGAGTATTTACAGCGTGTTTCTGTAATTGGTTGCGCTGTGAGTATTTGAAGCATGTTTCTGTATTTAGCGGCATTGTAAGTACAACCCCAAATCCGAAAAAGTTGGGACAGTATGGAAAACGCAGAAAAAAAGAAGTGATTTCTAAATTTACTTTGACTTGTATTTCATTGCAGACAATACGAACAAAAAATATTTCATGTTTTGTCTGGTCAACTTCATGTCATTTGTAAATATGCATCCTTTCCTGTCATTCAGACCTGCAACACATTTCAAATAAAGTTGGGACAGGAGCAATTTAGGGCTATAATGAGGTAAAATGGTTAAATGATGTGATTTGAAACGGGTGATGTCAACAGGTGATTGTAATTATGATTTGGTACAAAAGCAGCATCCAAGAAAGGTCTAATCCTTTAGGAGCAAAGATGGGCCGAGGATCGCCAGTTTGCCAACAAATACGTGAGAAAATTATTGAAATGTTTAAAACAATGTTTAAAACAATCAAAGAAAGATAGGAAGAGATTTGGATATTTCACATTCAACAGTGCATAACATATTTAAAAGATTCAAGGAATCTGGAGGAATTTCAGTGCGTAAAGGACAAGGGCGCAAGCCTAAGCTGAACAACCGTGATCTCCGATCCCTCAGGCGGCACTGCATCAAGAATCGTCATTCATCTATAAGCGATATCACCACATGGGCTCAGGACTACTTTGGCAAACCTTTGTCAAGTACCACAATACGTAGTTACATCCACAAATGCCAGTTAAAACTGTACTGTGCCAAAAGGAAGCCCTATGTTAACAGTGTCCAGAAGCGCCGTCGACTTCTCTGGGCTCGGAGGCATCTGGGATGGACCATCACACAGTGGAAACGTGTACTGTGGTCAGATGAATCAGTATTTCCGGTATTTTTTGGGAGGAATGGACGCCGTGTGCTCTGGACCAAAGAAGAAAAGGATCATCCAGACTGTTACCAGCAACAAATCCAAAAGCCAGGGTCTGTCATGGTGTGGGGTTGTGTCAGTGCCCTTGGCAAAGGTAACTTGCACTTCTGTGAAGGCACCATTAATGCTGAAAAGTACATAAAGATTTTGGAGCATAATATGCTCCCTTCAAGAAGACATCTTTTCCAGGGACGTCCATGCATGTTTCAACAAGACCATGCAAAACCAAATTCTGCACACATTACAAAGTCCTGGCTGCGGAGGAAGAGGGTACGGGTACTTGACTGGTCTGCCTGCAGTCCCGACCTGTCTCCAATAGAGAATGTGTGGCACAAAATGCGACAACGAAGACCCCGTACTGTTGCCCACCTTAAGACTTGTTTGCAGGAAGAATAGGACAAAATTACACCTGAAACACTTCATCACTTGGTGTCTTCAGTCCCTAAACGTCTTTTAAGTGTTGTGAAAAGGAATGGCAACATTACAAAGTGGTAAATGCTTTACTGTCCCAACTTTTTTTTAAATGTGTTGCAGGTCTGAATGACAGGAAAGGATGCATAATTACAAATGACATGAAGTTGACTAGACAAAACATGAAATATTTTTTGTTCATATTGTCTGCAATGAAACACAAGTCAAAGTAAATTTAGAAATCACTACTTCTTTTTTTTATTTGCGTTTTCCATACTGTCCCAACCTTTTCTGATTTGGGGTTGTATTTGCAGCGTGTTTCTGTATTTTGTGGCATTGTAAGTATTTGCAGTGTGTTTCTGCATTTGATTAGGCTGTGAGTATTTGCAGCTTGTTTCTGTATGTGGTTGCATTGTGAGTATTTGCAGCGCTTTTATGAATTGGTTGCGCTGTGAGTATTTACAGCATGTTTCTAAATTTGGTTGCGCTGTGAGTATTTGCAGAGCTTTTCTGTATTTGGTTGCGCTGTGAGTATTTGCAGGGTGTTTCTGTATTTGGTTGCGGTGTGAGTATTTACAGCATGTTTCTGTATTTGGTTGCGCTGTGAGTATTTTCAGGGTGTTTCTGTATTTGGTTGCGGTGTGAGTATTTACAGCATGTTTCTGTATTTGGTTGCGCTGTGAGTATTTGGAGAGCTTTTCTGTATTTGGTTGCGCTGTGAGTATTTGCAGGGTGTTTCTGTATTTGGTTGTGGTGTGAGTATTTGCAGGGTGTTTCTGTATTTGGTTGCGGTGTGAGTATTTGCAGGGTGTTTCTGTATTTGGTTGCGGTGTGAGTATTTACAGCATGTTTCTGTATTTGGTTGCGCTGTGAGTATTTTCAGGGTGTTTCTGTATTTGGTTGCGCTGTGAGTATTTGGAGAGCTTTTCTGTATTTGGTTGCGCTGTGAGTATTTGCAGGGTGTTTCTGTATTTGGTTGTGGTGTGAGTATTTGCAGGGTGTTTCTGTATTTGGTTGCGGTGTGAGTATTTGCAGGGTGTTTCTGTATTTTGGTTGCACTGTGAGTATTTGCAGGGTGTTTCTGTATTTGGTTGTGGTGTGAGTATTTGCAGGGTGTTTCTGTATTTGGTTGTGGTGTGAGTATTTGCAGGGTGTTTCTGTATTTGGTTGTGGTGTGAGTATTTGCAGGGTGTTTCTGTATTTGGTTGCGGTGTGAGTATTTGCAGGGTGTTTCTGTATTTGGTTGTGGTGTGAGTATTTGCAGCGCTTTTCTGTGTTTGGTTGCGCTGTGAGTATTTGCAGTTCTTTATTTGGTTACATTTTGAGTATTTGCAGCACATGTGATGTCAAACTGTTGAATGTTTTCTTAATTTGCTGCTGTTTCTTCTATTTTCATGCATTTTCTTCAGTTGCAGCGCATTGAGCTTTCTCAGCCACCATACTTTTAGTATAATTAAAAACGTCCCCTTTCAGGTTGTGGTTCACATCTTTTTTTGCTGTGAAATCTTTATTGATTTTTAGTAAATGTAAGAACAACTTTATAATATTCCAAGATGAGACTCTCAATCATCATAGCATTGCATTGCATTATGTTTTGAAAATACAGGGCTTTGATCATAAAATATAAGCATTTAAATATCACGTTATCATGTTGGCAGATAGAGTGACAACTGATATTTATATGCATTTTATGCAAGTAGTTTGTTATACTGTTATAAAGATCTCATTGATTTACATTAAAAAACTACTGGAATTTTATCTTACCTTTTGGTCAAGTCAAGTCAAGTCAACTTTATTTATATAGCGCTTTTAACAATGCAGATTGTTTCAAAGCAGCTTCACAGTGTTAAACAGAAAAATAATGCAACAGAATATATTTCGATTATCATACAGTAACAATGTGGGCTTTAGATCAGTAATTAGATAAGTAATTTGGTCTATATGGTTAATTTAGTTTAATAATTAGATTTATTTTGAAATATATTTGAAAAATAGTTTTTTCCCCAACTGAGCAAGCCAAGCCAGAGGCGACAGTGGCAAGGAAACCAAAACCCCATCAGGAGACCTAATGGAGAAAAATAAACCTTGGGAGAAACCAGGCTCAGTCGAGGTGCCAGTTCTCCTCTGGCCAATTAACAAACAGCGTATTATTATTATTAAAGTTATTATTTTAAAGGTCAGAGGTCATAATCGATCTGAATATTCGAAAGATCTGAGGCAACACGCCGGAGACTGGTTTATTGAGGATGATGTATCGATTAAATAATTATTAAAAATAAAAAAATAAATATCGGAGTCATTACGCCAGAGACAGGTTTTTATTGAGGATGCTGTATTGATTCAACAATTACTAAAATGTAATATTCGAAAGATCGGCGGCAACACGCTGGAGATGGGTTGTTTTGAGGATGACATAAATTTAAAGAATTGTTAACTAGGACTATTCAAACAATCGGAGTCATCACGCCGGAGACAGGTTTATTGAGGATGCCTTGTCGATGAGGCAGCTTAAGGGGGAGTCTAAATGACACGGTCTCTGCAGACACTTCAGGTCATAAATATCAGCAAAGCAAATGTTATACTACAGGCACTGATGTTGCATGTTTTGATATATTTGCTCAGTTTGAGTTTCTGAATAAAATGTAGGTGTTTTTTTTTCCCTCCTCAAGTATGAGCTCAATTTTTTTTTACTATATCATACTATATTCAAGCCATAAAAGCTTGAAATATGGTCTGGGATTGTTGTTTGTTTGGTTGTTGCCCTCTGGATCAGTGAATCCCAACTGATAGGCCGTGACCCAAACGTGTATCAGGTTTGTTCTGATAAACAGTGCAGAATAAATGCTTGTCAATTGCTAATTAAATGCAACTCACAAGGTATAGTTTGCTAAATAAATACTTATCAAAAGGAAAAATGCTTCTCCATATCTTTTGTTGTTATCACTGTGGTGCATTCAATAAAACGGCTGTATTTTGATGCAAATTAATTTGTCTTAAGTTCATATGACTAATATTAATACAATAATTGGCTCATTGCTTGTTCCGTATGTTTGGCTGGTAAACATGCTTTTGCTGTTCTTTATGCATGTACAATATTCCCTTTGCATTTAAGTGGTGTTTAAACTGTCATTTGATATTGTTTTAATTGTAAACTCAATCCAATATCTCAAGTAAATGTATCATGATTTAAAAAGCATTTTTGCAGTGTAGTAATGTATTAATATTGCATAGTCAATCCAACTATTTGTAACATTTAAATGTGACATTCTGTTGACATTTTGCACCATAAATAGTTTTTGATTTACCAATTGTGTGGAGCAAAACTAGGGAATCCCTGCTCTAGACTAAACCTGCCAATGAAATCCCATCCGCTCCTCAGAGGCAGTTGAAGCAGCAGCTGGTGAATTTCCCCCTTACTGCATTGTGGGGGCTGCACATGGGCCACACGGCAGGTGGCACTGCCCAGAGAACTTTTCCTCCGGCAGAAATGTCACCTCTTTCCAAGGCCGGGATATTCAGCTGGGATATGATTAGGCCCTGTCTCTTATCCTTCAAGTTCCCGGGAGAATGAGAGGGAAAGGCATTTGCTTTTCGCACATTATCTGAATGGCAGACGTGCCATGCGAGTCCTGCTGTCTGACCGAGAGTCACAGCCGCTGCCATGACAATTGTGCACTCATTTGTTCAGGGAGCTTTATTTTGCAGGACCTTTGAAATTTTTTTTTTTTTTTTTAGGGATTCCTGTAAAGTAATAGAGGGGTCAGCCATGTTCTGCTGGACTAAATATTAATATGCTTGTGGGTGCGGTTGAACAGGGCTAAAAGCGCACCGAGGTAAAATGTGGATATGACTTTATTCTCTTTTAAACCAGTAGATGCCACAAAATTCAGCTCAGCACTTTTCTTAACATCCGCTTTTGATGATACTCGTGGAAATTTGACCACAACAAGTTGATTCTGTGCTAATTTGATCTAATATTAATGCTGTTTTTTTTTTTCATGTAGATTTATGTAGCAAATGAGAATCGATAAATATTCATATTTTGAGAGAATGGTCTTGTTAATGATTTTCCAGTTTTGTTCAAGGTAAATAAAGCAATTTTTCAATAGTGGAAACGTATGTAAAAGTATGGTATCTGGGGTAAAAGGCACCCCTGCTTTTAGGGTGAAAGGCACAATAATTAACACATATCACATTGGGTATCCACCAGATTTATAATGAAACCATATTGTAAAAAATATTTGTATCTTATCATATAATTACTTTTACTTTTAAAAGGTCCTTTTTTAAATAATTTTGTTTCTGTATTTTAAAATGAACAGTATATTTTAAAGGATTTTAATGACAGTATAATTATTGAAAAAAAATGAATTATTTTCTAGTAGTTTCTATGCTAGTAGATTTCACAAACAGTTACAAAGAAATTGCAAGTAACATGGGTAAACAGGAAATAAATCTAATATCTTAAGTCATTTTGCAACTCCAGTATCTTGATTTAACAAGGTTTAGATATTTGTGTAATAAGACTAAAACTATATTTTTTTGGAGTATATTTTATTTATTTTTTTAAATAAAGTGACAAAGATTTTAAGTAAGTCACTAATCAACCATTTGCTTAAATGAGAACTTCAACTTGTGCTTATGGAGAATTAAACTTAGGCACTTAAATTGCTTACAGACTGGAACTATACCTCAAATCAAGATAATTTGTTTCGATCCAGTGATCCTAAGAGCGTATCAAACCATAGATATACATGTGTTACCATAGATATACATGTGTTACCATAGATATACATGTGTTACCGGCGATGTGTGAATGTGTGCGTGCTTTGATACTTTGCCTAGAGTGTAATTGTCATTCGTTATAATACCTACATAGGTAATGTATAGAATGCAGGAAAAGTATGCAACGTAATTGACCGTTCGCAAAGACCCGCCCCCTTTAGTTACTGTTGCTATGTCCGACAAGCCATTGCGCTCTCACAGGTTCTCACATAGAGAAAATACATCGCGGAGCAAAGAGAACACAGACAACATGCCGACAGACAGGACAGAGCAAGTTACTTTTGATATGAAACAGTCTCGTCTTTAAATTTTTCTATTTTTTAAAAATAAATTTAAACAATAAATACCATTTTGTGGCTCTTTAATGTGTTGTGATCGCTGTAGCGCCTCAGTTAAAGCTGCTTGAGAACCGATCATCTCTTCCTTCTAGTTCATTGATAAGCATCAAATAAACATGAATGAACACTAAAAGAAATGTTGTTTCAACCGCGGAAAGACGTCACTCCATACCGTTTTTCAAGTTCAAGTCCACCAACGTTAATCTACTAACTCTCCTGACTGTTTTGTCCGACAAAACGGCAAATTCTGCAATTTGATTGGTCAGATCGCCTGTCAATCAAACTTGCTGCTAAGGGTGAATTGCAAAAACAATTCTTACAAACGTCACACATTCAATATATTCCCTTGACATTCTATATAATACCTGCTTTTCACATATACATATACGGTAACATATACACTATATTGCCAAAAGTTTTGAACTTTTAACTTATGAACTTTAATGACATCCCATTCTTAATCCGTAGGGTTTATTATGGAGTTGGCCCACCCTTTGCAGCTATAACAGCTTCAACTCTTCTGGGAAGGCTTTCCACAAGGTTTAGGAGTGTGTTTATGGAAAGTTTTGACCATTCTTCTAGAAGCACATTTGTGAGGTCAGGCACTGATGTTGGACGAGACGGCCTGGCTCACAGTCTCTGCTCTAATTCATCCCAAAGGTGTTCTATCGGGTTGAGGTCAGGACTCTATGCAGGCCAGTCAAGTTCCTCCACACCAAACTCACTCATCCATGTCTTAATGGACCTTGCTTTGTGCACTGGTGCGCAGTCATGTTGGAACAAGCAAACCAGTTTTTATTAATTTCCCCAGTTGGGAGCATTAAAATGTGATTGGTCACTCCAGAGAACACATCTCCACTGCTCTAGAGTCCAGTGGTGGTGTACTTTACACCACTGCATCCGACGCTTTGCATTGCACTTGGTGATGTATGGCTTGGATGCAGCTGCTGCACTATGGAAACCCATTCCATGAAGCTCCTACGCACTGTTGTTGAGCTAATCTGAAGGCCATATGGAGTTTGGAGTTCTGTAGTTGTTGACTCTGCAGAAAGTTGGTGACCTCTGTGCACTGTGTGCCTCAGCATGCGCTGACCCCGCTCTGATTTTTCGTGTCTGAGTTGCTGTTGTTCCCTATTGCTTCCACTTTGTTATAATACCACTAACAGTTGACCGTGGAATATTTAGTACTCCTGAGACTGACCCATTCTTTCACAAATGTTTGTAGAAGCGTCTGCATGAGGTGCTTGTTTTATATACCTGTGGCCTTGGAAGTGATTGGAACACCTGAATTCAAAGATTTGGAGGGGTGTCCCAATACGTTTTGCAATATAGCATACATTTCCATGTAAAAAACTTCCAAAGTCATGTGATTTCAGTAAACGAGGCTTTGTTACATGTCATAAATGTTTCGAAATGATTTGATGAAAATTCAATGGTTCTCATGAACCAATGTCTATAATAGAGGTCTGCTAGCCCGTCGGGTCCCGGGCAGTGGAACAGTGAATGATGACCACCATACATGTAGCCTTCACAGTTCAATTATTTAATAAATTTTTTTTTGGCGAAGAGTTCTTTTGAAACTTTGTTCTTCAGTTACTTTAAAGGATAGTTCACCCAAAAAGGAAAATGATCCCATGATTCACTCACCCTCAAGTCATCCTAGGTGTATATGACATTCTTCTTTCAGACGAATACAATCTTAAGTTATATTTAAAAAATCCTGGCTAATCCAAGCATTGTATTATAATGGCAGTGAATTGTTGCCTCCTTTCTGAAGTCCATAAAAGTGCATATAACTGCTCCACGCGGCTCCGGGGGGTTAATAAAGGCCTTCTGAAGTGAAGTGGCCCGTTTGTGTACGAAAATATCCATATTTAAAACTTTACTATGTTTGAGGCCTATAATAAAGGTTTACTTTTTAGTAGCATGCGTGTGTGTGTGTTGCTCAAATTGACATTGATGTTGGTCTCGGGTCGGGTCGAGTTCAGGCTGAAAAATTGCAAATGTTGTTGGGCTGGGGCCGGGTTAGGGCTTGAACACACTGAATCATGGCTGGAGTTCTTGGCCCATGCAGGGGTCTAGTCTATACATAATTTTTAACTGATTTTGGATACATTTTATACATTTGTACACATTTAGAGAAACATTTGTAGGCTATAATAAAAAGTTGTATTTAAGTCTCTTATTGGTCTGATTTAACAAGCTTGCCATAAGATTAACAAAAGCCCTACAATGTAATAAAATATCACATTATGAAGCCACTTCATATTTAATGATATTAGATTAATTGCATTTAATTGATTACGCTTTCAATAAAACATTTGCAGTTAGTTTTGTTCTGACCAGCAGCGGTCACCAGCATGTTACGTTTCGAAACCATTAGGGTAAAGGTATCGATCCAACAGTAATTTACACAAGGCTTGTTTTTCTCATTATTAATTGTTAGTTTGATACATTTAGGCCAAACGAGGGGTTCAGTAATGTATATAAAAAATACCAGATTAATAATCTGAAAAACAAGCCTTGTGCATTATGGGGAATGATATTCTGAATAATTTACAGTTGGATTGATACCTTTAGGTCAAACAGTTTTTGGTTTAATGGATTTAGAGTATTGCATTTATAGTTACAAAATTATTATAAAAGATATGAAATGCTAATTCCAAAAATAGAGCCTTGAACAATAAAAGGGATCATTTTCTGAACATTTTACTATTAGTTTGATATCAATGTCATACAGTTAAATTGTTTAATTGATTAATAGCGCATGAAAACATTGTTTAATGGGTATGAAACTGAATGTCAAGCATTAAACTAACTGCCGTGGTTGACAAATCCATGGTAACTCTAACTAAAGAAACCACTGAAGTAGCAGGATATATGGTTCTACACAACAATCTCAATAACACATAAAACAAGTGTGATTTATTTCTTATAACAATATATTTGTAAGATACCAAAGGTAAAATGCATCTAATCACGCTGCCATCTTAGATAGCTAACTTTTTTTTTGTACATAAACTAACTAATGCAGACATTAATGGTCATTTATTATGTAGTTTAAACCATAGACATATAAAATACGTACATGCTCAATTGGCTGCAGAATTGTACGTCAACAGCGCCACCATTAGTTCGGGCAACTTGCCATACTCTCAAAAGTGGACTGAAGATTGGGCTATTTTGAGGATTTGTATTACTCTGCACATGTAAGTATGAGAAGTTGTTTCTGGTTTTATTTGGTCATTATAACATTGTTGATCCAAGTTGGCCACCAAAGTCAGGCTATGAAAACTGAAACTTTATAAGAAATAAAATAAAGTTGATGATTACAGGATCAGTGGTGCTACAAACCAATCAGAACACCATATAAACTGTATAACACACTTTAGCAACCGCATTAATTCTTCACAAGATATAAAAGTTCATTTCAATAAGTCTAAATGTTGAGCTGGTCACTTGTTAAAGGTTTTGGTTTCTTTAACCATGTGAAAAGCTTTTAAGATGTAGATGGAGATTATGCGTTCAGCAGCTTTTTGCATTTTGCTCTTTACTTGCTTCAGTTTGATGTGCAGATGTTTCCTGATAAAAAGAGAAGTTGGGCTGTACTTTAACTCTCCCTTGAGAATCTGTTGCATCAGTTAAGCTGAGATGTCTCTTTTCAAACTTATTGGCTCCAACAAATGAAATAAAATAATAAAATAAATAAATAAAATAAACAAAAAGCATTGCAATGTATTATCTTCCCTTCACTAGAACTCTTTCAGACATTCAAATATCCATATCCTATGCAAAGACTCACATGTTCACTGGTGATGAAGGCCTTTATTTGGCCTTTCACAGGGCACTGAAGAATAGTTCCTGGGTGTGTGTTTAAGAGGAGAGCATACTGGAGCATTCTAGACTACAGGATCCGCACGACTGACCTGCGATTTCATTGTTCTCATGTTATAATCTAATGGGCTTCCCCCATTAATCTGACGTTTGTGATATCAGAAGTGATCAATGCTTCACTGCTCTTTTAATGAAGGACTCGCTGTACATCGCTAGTGTTTTCGACAGTAAAGGCATCGATAGCCCAGCGAACAACAATGGGACTGGTAAATATTATTTTTGTTCTGCACTCTTAGATAGAAGATAAGGTTCTGTCAGGCACTGAGTAGAACCTTTTAGGAGTTCACATAATTTATGGATTTAGTTTTGATAAATGTTTTGTTATAATTAAATGTTATGAATTAAACAGCTCGTAAACACAGTTCATCTCTAGGAAAAAAAATATAAAAGTATAACAAATAATCATTTAACATTTCTCCTTAAATAGAACCTTTCTGGCTTTGAGTCATACTTTGAGTTAAATGTCATCTTTAGTGTTTTGCCTTGTTTTAAGGGGCCGTTTACACGTTTTCAACTAGACATCGACCAATAGTGGATATTACCGATATGATAACTAGTTTGGACCAAACTTGCTGATAACTAATTAATCAACCTATAGTTTTTAAAATGGATACTGGATAAAAACAAACACACACTCCAAGTTAAACAGTTATAAACTTTATTATAAAAAAAACCTATACTGAACCATGAAACTGTACTAAAATAAATATATAAATATAAGTATGTTAATTACGTGAATAAATATTGAAGTAAATAAAAGACATGCATTCAAATCAACAATGAACAATACTTCTACAGCATTTATTAACTAATGTTACAAGTGGAATCTTATTGTAAAGTGTTAACATTTCATATAAATCCAAACAGTCACGCTTAAAGATGGCCATCTTTAAATATCGATGCAAAGGCCACAACACTGAAATTACATAAACGTATATAACATCTCGTACTTTATTTGCTTCTATTTTAGAACACTTGATGCTTATCTAATCAAAATATCTATTGCAGTATTTGATAAGAAAACTGATATCAGATGCGTTTCTGATTTGTCGACTGTGAACATTTAAATATGTGGCTAATGAAGCCATACGTGACCAGCTGAATGTAAACTAATGTAAATAGATAGTGACAATTGTGAGATTAAACATTTGGGTGGGATTTGCGTGTATTTTTGTCATATTTTTTTAACCGCTTGAGGTACTAGTAATGTTAGCGTCTTCTCAGCCTCGACAGCATTCATTCACTGCTGTTCTTTTTCTACTAATGCAGCATCTAGTCAGCAAATCTATTACTTTATAATGATATGACCACATGTACTGCAGTGTTCTTTAGACATACCGTTTCGTTGTCTGTGTTTTAAACAGTGGTGGAGGAAGTACGGAATCTCAGTACTTAAGTAAAAGTACAAATACCCAGAGATATATTTACTTTAGTAAAAGTAGAAGTACCACAATGACAACCCTACTTAAGTAAAAAGTAAAAAGTATCTGATTTTAAATGTACTTTAAGTATTAAAAGTAAAAGTACTTGCATGACAATTTATTCTCTTATTGTCTATATTCTAATAATTAAAAACATTATTTATTTAAACATTATGGGCTTAAATAAGTTAGTTTTGGGTTAATGTAATTGTGCTCACCATCTGTGGCCCATTTTACATTACAGCTTTGATGTATTTAAATCTGCATATTTATGATATTTTTACCTTTTATAAAGGGCGTTTTCCCCCTAATCTTATTAAATATATGATATGCTTCAGCTTTCCTTTTATATTCTTAAATTGTATCAATACATTAAATTAGAATAAGACAATATTGGGCTGTTACCAATCAAATTAAATAATTTACACTGAAAAATTACAACTTAATTAAATTATGTTATGAGATTGTTTTAAATATTTTTTTGAATACAAATAAGAAATGTTGGAAAGAATGTTTTAATATGAAACTAAACTGCCAGTAGGGGGCGGCAGGTATTAATGAGTGAATCATTGAGTCGATTCGTTCAAACGGCTGATTTGTTCAAGGATGAGGCAGTCGTTTGTGAACAGGTCATTGAATCTTTGATTCAACTATTCATTCAAAACACTGTATCATTTAGTAACGCTCTGTTCCTGCTTTGTTTGGAACCATTTCGCTGCTGAAATAGAACAATAAACAGTCAATATATTGCATCTAAAATCTAAGTAACTTTTTGTTAATTAGTTTATGGAACTGTCAGTCTCATATGAAATCAGTGACACATTTTCAGTCGGGATGGCATTCAGGAAAACAGCACTCTTGGTCGTTTGATGTTTTTAACTGTATTATAGGTTATAAATATTAAACTCTCTGTGTGAGCGGTGCTTATTTGTTTCCATTTCTCCTCAAGAAGCTGCGCGAGCCTCTTTGTACTTCGTTACATTCCACCACTGGTTTTAAATGAGCACATAAAGTGTCAGCACTCTCCGTGCAGCCTCGCATGTCAAAATAAACAGCGCAGGAAATCAGTGATAGTTTTTATTTCAGCTCTAGAGGCCGCTCTCGTACTGTATGATGACAGCGGACCCTTCTCAGCTGCTCCAGTCTCCCTATATAGCTCCAGTAACATAACCAACCCCAAACCTTTCGTCTTTGTGTAAACTAGAAAAACGTGTACAAAGTCATGTACATATAGGTGCATCATTTTTCTTTACAAAGTGACATCACCAAGTACTGGCAAGGCATGCATAATACAGCGTATTTAAGTCGTTTTCACGGATTCATGTGAACAATGATCATTTTCACAAAATTGTCTTCACCTGTTCCCTGTTCCAATGACTATCTTCCTCGTGTATTTAAAGGGTTAGTTCACCCAAAAATGTAAATTTTGTCATTAATTCTTCTCCCTCATGTCGTTCCAAACCCGTAAGATCTTCAATCATCTTGGGAACATAAATGAAGATATTTTTGATGAAATCCGAGAGCTATTGAATTAACACTTTTAAGGTCCAGAAAGGTAGTAACAACATTGTTAAAATAGTCCATGTGACTCCAATGGTTCAACCTTAATTTTATGAAGTGACGGTATACTTTTTTGGGTGAACTATCCCTTTAAGCCTTCAGTCTTCCTCAGTTCTCGGTCTTGTGTTGAAGTTACATTCTAGTGTGTATGGCTATATTATTCCTGTTGTTTATTAAATGTTATTTCATTGTTTTTCTTCGTCACACATCTTTGTTTGGATCTTCAGATCAGAATTTTTCTTTTTAAGAGTGTGACGTGATCATGCTTTTAAAATGTAGTTTCATGATGTCTTTTTTTTTCTCAGCATAACTCTCATCCGAAGCTTTACCCCGGAGATATTCTTGAGTTTCCCGGCAACAGTTACTTTTCTCATTTTGGAGTTTACTATGGTGAACGGGACGGAGTTCCTTACGTGGCCCATCTGACCATCAGAGGTGAGTGTGTGTGCGATCTGTTAGTGTGAAATCTTGAAATCTTGAAATCTCATGACTCTCCTCCCATCATCTCTCTTCAAGATTCAGACACCAAACTCCTCCTGTTCGGCCGAGCTATAAACGCTGCAGTAAAGCTTGACCCGCTTGCTGTAGTCGGGAAGAGATTCAAGGTAAGAAACTACTTGGATGACAAGCATCCACCTCGAGATTTCTACAATCTCATCAAGCCGGAGATCGACGACGTCATGACGAAACCCATCACCTATGACGTCCTGTTCAACAACAGCGAACATCAGGCCACAATGTTTCGATACGGGGTTAAAAAGTCAGAGCAGGTAAGACATTTTTTCTAATTCTTAACATGATTATTATCTTTATGATTGTAGAGTTGACTTATTATTACATCTGTCTAACTTGGATGAAAATGTTAATTTTAGCCTCTCATGTTAAAATGTAATTAGGATGTTCTGTTATGGATAACATTTTTGAAAATTGTTTTCAGATTGAAAAAGTCTATTCCAAGATAGTTCCCACCTGGAAAGAATTATTTGAGAAGAAAAAGATTTAAGAGACTCGTGCTGCATGAAGACAAGAGTTCAAGATCATACAAAAACATTCTTTCTTTCTTAAATAATTAAAATATTGGAACCTACTGATGTCAAATATACAAAATGATTTGATGCTGCATACAGTCTGAACAAATGGAATAACCACAATACTTTGTATTGTATTAAATGTTTTGTTATAGGGGTAGTGAATCTTCTGGTTCAAGTCTCGCATGTCTCCACAAGGAGGCAGCAGAGAGTAAAAAATTACATTGGGCTAAACGAGTTAAAAAGCAGGAATGATTCAATGTCTTCATTAACCAGAAAAATGTCTTTTACATATTAAAATAAAATGTGTGTGTCTTATCCGTAACTAGTATAGAGCTGAGAAATTATATGTATCTTTTATCATTTTAAATGTGATGGATAATCTACAAATTTTCATGTACAAAAGCTAACTAACATTTTGTAAAAATGGGAAGTTATTAAAATGGCTTCAATGAGAACTAAGTCATTTCTGTTCATTTTCCCCCACTTTGGTTAAAGCTTAAGTTAAACATGCATTTTGTTATTATTATTATTAAGAAATTCTCCTTACATATCTGAGAATATGTCATAGAAGACTTTAGAGTTTAGACATTTGACAGCAAGCAGATAAACACCATCTGCCTAGTATAGGGGTGAAAAATCACCACGGGGAAGACCATGGATGGTAACAATGACTGAAGAGTCTCTTTGCTTTATTTTGGTTAATCTCAGTGTTCACTGTGGCATGACGGAAAAGGATGCAGGTGTACAGTAGGTGTGAGAGGGACAGTTCCCTAAACAGAGGGTGGCAGAGAAAGGTCATAAGACAAGGTAGGCGATTTGTTTCAGACATTTTTTTTGTTAAGCTGGTTTAAAGTTGTTGTTTTTTTCAATGGTCTAAATTTATTTTTATATGATGACCTGAAATTCACCCAAAATCTATATGAGTTAATATGAAGTACTCTTATTGTGACTGGTACAAAGGTCCCACATACATTCCAACAGAAGTAAACCAAAAGGGTATAAAGGTTTTAAGAGAATATTTTGCTTTCAGTAGAGGGCAGATCCTTTGCCAATTGGTCTTTCATGCATATTTCCCTTGTCCCCAAAAGGTGTTAACTACTCAGACCCATGTTCCCATTTTCTGTCTTGGTCTGGTATTTGGAATAGGCTCGGGTGCGATTTGTGGTCAGATCAGCCCATAAAGCTGAGCATCCCCTGGAAAAATTCCCATTAGGGCAACAGAATGTTGACCGACCAACCAAATGTTGACCAAAGCCTTACCTCTGTTTAATGTTACGTTTCTCTAGCTAAGTGTACATGGGAAACCATGGTATGACCAAACCAAAACTATTATTAGAGAAAGTATTGGTCAGCTTATATCTGAAGTAGTGGTCATAACGTCTCATGCTGAATAGACCGAATGCGCAGAAACCTTCACCCGCTTACCGACTGGGCGGGCCCTACAACGGCCCACAACGGTTTGTGACTCGTGTTTGTCCTCACTATCACTGCTGTAATGAATCTGCAGTCAGGTGGTACAGGTCAGTGCTCGTTGTTTCAGTTCATTATTATTATAATGTTATGTGCTTTTAAGAAAAGCGGTAGTTTAACGCCGCTGAACACTCCTGAACACTCCCTGCTATACGTGTTCATGTGCCTTGGAGGAAGCGTCGCTTTGAAGACGGGCAGTGTGTATATATATAGTGCATCCAGAACATTTTCACAGCATTTCACTTTTCCATATTTTGTTATGTTACAGCCTTGTTCCAGAATGGAATGAATGTATTATTTTCCATAAAATTCTACAAACAACACCCCATAATGACAACATGAAATACTGAATACTTTGCGGATTGATATAATTAAAAATATAAGATACTGTTACCTAAATTTTTCTTTACTAAAATAAATAAAAAAATAAAAAACTTAATCTGATTTTATTTCAGCCAGTTGCCAAGGCTGCATTTCTCATTTTCATTTTGTTAAACTTAAATAACTAAAAGTAACTGAAATAAAACATTATTTTGAGTATAGTCATAAAATGACAAAAACAAACAACAAAATTTAACTTTAAAACTAAAATAAAAAGAGACTGTAAATATAACTAATTCAAAATAGTAATAAAAAAGTATAATAGTATCTCAGTGATACTAAAATAACAGTAATACGGACATTTACAACTATGTAAAAACGTTTACTAAAAAAATAATAAAAATGGTATGCTAAATATCTTCAAGACTTTGGGAGGCTGTAGCTGAAATAATTAAAAAAAAATGTGAAGAATAAAATATGTATGTACTTTCCAGTCCTTCTCGTCCCTTTAGCTGTTCATTACTTATAACTTATATTTTTGCTATTATTATTTTGTCACTGGTGTACAGAGATGGTGTACATGTTACTTTGGTGAGACTTCAGTGAAAGAGTCAAACTAACAGGCACTTCAAAATCATTTGCATAATTAATTATTCTGAATCGTATTGCCAATTAACTCCGTCACAGTGGCAGAAAATACAACGTCTGTCAGAATGAGTTCTGTGTAATTTAGCTGTCTTGTTGTATTAAGTATGATACTCTATTAAAAAGTTGTAATATTTAACTGGACTTTAATCACAAGCTTTCCACTTCATGCATTCAGACCTAAGGAAACATGATTGCTTTTGGAGAAAGCCAATTTATAAGCACACAAATTACTTTTTGATGAAGGTAGGGATTTTGTATTACTCAAGTTTTGACAGCTTCCTTTTTAGATATTATAGAACTTATGTGGAAATCCTCTCCGGTAATTATATGAAAGTTAAATAAAAGCACAGACTAAACATTTGGCACTTACTCATCTGGTATATGCATCAGTTCTTTGTAAGAAATCCATCTAGGAATAGAAAGGCTTATCAGAGCAAAAGGAAATCGCCGAACCGGAACCCCGGTTTCATCTGTGAAGGTTCTTCTCTATTGTTTGCGATATGAATGCCAGATTGAATCCCATAATTAATTCATTGAGCAGCATTAACACATATAACCGCAGAGCTAGAGCTCCAAGAAATCTCTCACGTCACTGGAAATAATTAAACCAGCACACGTAAAAGAAAGAGAAAAAACGCTCGCTTATTACTGCTTTTTAAATAGAACTAATCACTTGCACTTCTTTAGCTCCTATAAGCACAAATAAGAGAATATAAAAGAAATATAGCCTGAGAGTGCATTGACTGTTTGAGGACTAATAGTATGGTAATTTACACTGACATGATAAAGTGTTTCAGGATAAATGGACATAGAAATGGACTCATCACACGGCGATGAGCCAAGAGTGTTTTTAAGTGGCCATGTGAAGAGTTCGGACATCATGTCTGAGCATGACATTCACGTATTTCCAAAGACCCAACATCTTGAAGCAGGATATAATGACAGCCTGAATAATAACCTGTCAACTTACATGGATCAGTTGACACAAGCTAGGGCAGAATCGGTAGTCACACACTCATACATGTGAACAAAATACTTAAATTACAGGACAAACACCTAACTTTAATTTTTTCCTCAAATCATGTGTCTTGTTGAAAGATGTGCTGGTACTGCTCGAAATTACAATGTGAAACATCTATTATTTTGGTTGCATAATGTAAACTATATTATTGCCTAGCTATATGTTAGAATATATAGTACATCCAACTTCAACTGCATACATACAGAATATTTATGTAAAGCAATATATATAGTATGTAGCAAATCTTGAGTGCATGATATTTATATTATCGCAAAAATGTAAACTCCATTATTGCACGGCTCTATAGTTAGATATGGCTATATTAAATCCAACCTTTTTCTTTATACACGCATACACTCATGTAAAGTGATATATACTATACATCTATATTTAGCTGTAAAAAAAAAAGTGTATAAATCACTGGTTTTTCTACAGTAACATTGTCCAACAGCGACACCAGCAGGTAAAGTTACAGTGGGACGCTGCGTCTCTTGTGCTTCCAGTGAGCCCATTGAGTTTTAACAGACCCCTAAAGCATGCACTGGGTTTGTTGCGGGGGAATTGAGAATGAGAGCTGAGAGAAGGCAATGCCTCCATTGCACTGATTGGTTTGTGCGATAAATCCCGCCTCTTGCTATACAGGAGCTGGTCATATAATTTCACAAATTCCATTCAAAAAGTGAAACTTGTAAATTATATTCATTTATTACACAGACTGATATATTTCAAATGTTTATTTTTTTAAAAGGGGTTATGAACTGGCTTTTAAAAAATTATACTATTGTCTGAGGTCAACTAATGACGTTCGTGTGGTTTTTTTCATTCAAAAACATCATAATGAATAAGTAATAGGCTATTTTCTACACTGGTTTTGAGGCTTTCTCCTGAACGCTGGGTTTTGATGGGCGTGCTGCACTGGAGACTTGGAAGTAAACGCCCACAGCTAGGATTGGATAAGATTTGCATATTTAATGAGCTTCAGCTCCCCTGTCAGTTCAGTTCACATTAGGGAGGGATCGTTTTGAAAGTGGCAACCCGGAATGATTCTCTCGATCACAGGGCTCGTAAACGTCTTTATCAAACAAACACAATGATTTATTTCTCATCCACCCGAGATTGATTGGAATATTATTTCTGTAGATCGGTCGATAAGCACGAACCGCGCACACACACACACACACACACACACACACACACACACAGACACACATGTGCGCGAGCTCTCAAATCAAGAAAGGAATATTATTTCACAATTTGAGATTCATTGGCCTGCTGACCATTACATATAAAAAAGACGTTTTACTCACATAAGTTTGTTGCACCATTCCTGTCGAATCAAATAAAGAAGGCACAACAATGTGTCTGCAAATCCAGCACCTGAGACTTGTTTACAAACGATTCCGTAGTGAAATAAAGCAAACACACATACATGTCTTCCCCATGTGAGCTGGAACTTCATTAAAAAATAAAGTTCAACCACTCATTCCTAATAGTAGCATCCGAAGGAAACTTATGCAGCGACTGTGCTCTGTGACAGGTTGTGGAAGAACAATTTATTACTTTGCTTGCCATGATCACTGCTCTGTAAACCTGTAGCTCCTCGACTCTGTGGGCGGGGCTTCAGAAGCACGCATACATATTCATCAGTTGAGTCGTGTTTCTTCTTCCCATGACGTCATTGGATTCCAGCTCTCATTTTCTGTGCCTGGTGTCTATAAAAGCTTTTCTTTGACTAACAAGGACGTTTTCAGCTCTGAAACTTACAGAATATTCTTATATTACCATGACATTTTATATATCAAAGGCTCGAGGGAAAGTTGGTTTCTCAATTCATCACCCCTTTCATTTTAATGATTATAACTAACAACTAAGGAAAATCCCAAATTCAGTATCTCAGAAAATTTGAATATTGTGAAAAGGTTCAATATTGAAGATACCTGGTGCCACACTCTAATCAGCTAATAAACTCAAAACACCTGCAAAGGCCTTTAAATGGTCTCTCAGTCTAGTTCTGTAGGCTACACAATCATGTGAAAGACTGCTGACTTGACAGGTGTCCAAAACATGACCATTGACACCTTGCACAAGGAGGGCAAGACACAAAAGGTCATTGCAAAAGAGGCTGGCTGTTCACAGAGCTCTGTGTCCAAGCACATTAATAGAGAGGCGAAGGGAAGGAAAAGATGTGGTAGAAAAAAGTGTATAAGCAATAGGGATAACTGCAAAACCCATTCAAAAATGTGGGGGAGATTCACAAAGAGTGGACTGCAGCTGGAGTCAGTGCTTCAAGAACCACTACACACAGATGTATGCAAGACATGCAGTGTGAAACCCCCTGTTGGTGATCCGTCGTGCAGTGTGAAACCCCCTGTTGGCGATCCGTCGTGCAGTGTGAAACCCCCTGTTGCCGATCCGTCATGCAGTGTGAAACCCGTTGCGATCCGTGCAGTGTGAAACCCCTGTTGCCGATCCGTCGTGCAGTGTGAATACCCCTGTTGCCGATCCGTCGTGCAGTGTGAAACCCCCTGTTGCCGATCCGTCATGCAGTGTGAAACCCCTGTTGCCGATCCGTCGTGCAGTGTGAAACCCCCTGTTGCCGATCCGTCATGCAGTGTGAAACCCCTGTTGGCGATCCGTCATGCAGTGTGAAACCCCTGTTCCTGATCCGTCATGCAGTGTGAAACCCCTGTTCCTGATCCGTCGCAGTGTGAAACCCCTGTTCCTGATCCGTCATGCAGTGTGAAACCCCCTGTTCCTGATCCGTCGTGCAGTGTGAAACCCCTGTTCCTGATCCGCGTGCAGTGTGAAACCCCTGTTCCTGATCCGTCGTGCAGTGTGAAACCCCTGTTGCCGATCCGTCATGCAGTGTGAAACCCCCTGTTGGCGATCCGTCATGCAGTGTGAAACCCCCTGTTCCTGATCCGTCATGCAGTGTGAAACCCCCTGTTCCTGATCCGTCGTGCAGTGTGAAACCCCCTGTTCCTGATCCGTCGTGCAGTGTGAAACCCCTGTTGCCGATCCGTTGTGCAGTGTGAAACCCCCTGTTGCCGATCCGTCGTGCAGTGTGAAACCCCTGTTGCCGATCCGTCATGCAGTGAAACCCCTGTTGCCGATCCGTCGTGCAGTGTGAAACCCCCTGTTGCCGATCCGTCGTGCAGTGTGAAACCCCCTGTTGCCGATCCGTCGTGCAGTGTGAAACCCCCTGTTGCCGATCCGTCATGCAGTGTGAAACCCCCTGTTGCCGATCCGTCGTGCAGTGTGAAATCCCCTGTTGCCGATCCGTCGTGCAGTGTGAAACCCCCTGTTGCCGATCCGTCATGCAGTGTGAACACAGCAGTGACTGAACGCTACCCCAGATAGTCATGCAGTGTGAAAAGAGCAGTGATCCGACGAGTTTGAAAATCGTGAAGTCTGAACTCGGCTTTAGCAGTGCCACAGACTGATCGACTCCATGCCACACCGCATTACTGCAGTAATTCAGGCAAAAGGAGCCTTTTCAACTTTTCATATTCATACTTTTCAGATGGCCAAGATTTCTAAAAATCCTTTCTTTGTATTGGTCTTTTAATTAATATTAAAAATATCTGAGATGCTGAATTTGGGATTTTCCTTAGTTGTCAGTTAATCATCAAAATTAAAAGAAATAAACATTTGAAATATATCAGTCTGTGTGTAATGAATGAATATAATATACAAGTTTCACATTTTGAATGGAATTAGTGAAATAAATCAACTTTTTGATGATATTCTAATTATATGACCAGCACCTGTATATAAAATTGAGGACTTTGCCTCTTCATTTGTTGGGGTCCAGAAAGCTTATTACATTTTTATAATATTGTTCTATTTTCTTTTTAGATTTTTTTAAATATATTTTTTATTATTATTATTATTATTTACCTTTTAAATTTTGATTTTGTCAATAAATAAAATAATAACCACATTCTTCGCATTCCTTCAACTTAAATTCAAAATAACATTTCACACATAATAAAATTCATTTCGGGTCAAAATGTCCTGAGGGACGGATGAGTTAAAGAATGTTGGAACCCATTGACTTCCATAGTAGGAAAAAAACAATACTATGGGAGTCAGTGGGTGCCATCAGCTGTCTGGTTAACAATATCTTTAAAATATCATGTGTTCAGCAGAGGAAAGAAATTCATACAGATTTGGGTGAACTATCCCTTTATGATATTATAAACATTATGATGTTCTAAATCTGCTTTAAAAATGTGTATTGTGCGATAGACAAATAATAGATTTGACTTGACTGGTTTTAGCATGCAGTTCATAGAAATCTTCTATTGCAGAGCTCCTCAGATCTTGCCCTGGAGAGTTTAGAACCAGCCCTGATCAAATACAAGCTGATCAAGGTCTTCAGGGTCACTAGAAAATCACAGATACGTGAGTTTGAGCTAAACTGTGCAGGGCAGTGGCCGTCCACGACTGGATTTGAGGAACCCTGCCCTATTACGTATGCACCAGATCTCAGATAAATCTGCCTTACATAGGCAACATTTCTAAACAATTTCTGCAACTCGCACTTGGACCAAACTGTTTCAGTTATAAAGATGAATGATTTTGGGAAATGTCTTGAGTGTTGTGGCCCTCAAATCTGCAACTAACCAGCGATCTTCATGCATCATCTGTGGGATTGAGCATTTTGACGGGGTGGACTGTCCCTCGTGCACACTAAGCCTTCCAGTATCAGAAGTATCACTGATGGAGCGTCTGTCTGTTCGTGTCCTTCATCGGATGAGGTTAGAGCGATGCTGTCAAACAAACCGTCATTCTGAAAGAGAACTGCCTTTGTAACTTGTATAGCACATTTCATGACACACATGGTTTCAAAGCAGCTTTATAGAAAATCATGTTAATGTTTATTTTGTCTAAATTATCTCCAAGCCTTATAGTCACAGCAGATTAGAGCTGGGCGATAATATAGCTTACATTTTGCAATGATATAAACAATCATGCAGTTGAGATTTGCTATAAGAGTATACTGTAATTATGCAGGTCAAGTAGAATGTACTATATGTCCAATTTTTAATAAAACGGGATAATATAATTTACATTTTGCAACAAACAAAAAAAACAAGCAGTTGAGAACTTCATAAGCTAAGTGCACTACATATTTAGCAGTTGGACTTTCATTTTCATGGTATTGTTTGGCTAAATGAATGCAGATTTAATGCATTTCCAGTCTTCAACTGTCCAATTTTGGTGAGCTTGTGCAAATTGTAGCCTCTTTTTCCTATTTGTAGTGGAGATGAGTGGTACCCGGTGGGGTCTTCTGCTGTTGTAGCCCATCCGCCTCAAGGTTGTGCGTGTTGTGGCTTCACAAATGCTTTGCTGCATACCTCGGTTGTAATGAGTTATTTCAGTCAAAGTTGCTCTTCTATCAGCTTGAATCAGTCGGCCCATTCTCCTCTGACCTCTAGCATCAACAAGGCATTTTCGCCCACAGGACTGCCGCATACTGGATGTTTTTCCCTTTTCACACCATTCTTTGTAAACCCTAGAAATGGTTGTGTGTGAAAATCCCAGTAACTGAGCAGATTGTGAAATACTCAGACCGGCCCGTCTGGCACCAACAACCATGCCATGCTCAAAATGGCTTAAATCACCTTTCTTTCCCATTCTGACATTTAGTTTGGAGTTCAGGAGATTGTCTTGACCAGGACCACACCCCTAAATGCATTGAACTAACTGCCATGTGATTTGTGGCAGATAGACGCAAGTGCCATAACCTACTGAAGCTTTGGTAACAAAACTAACGGTTCAAAAACAAAAATATAAAAGTTAGGTGAACAACGGTATTTATTTTGCCACCTTCTCTCGACGTAGTTACCAAGTAACGGGGTAAACAGCTGCTGCTCTGATGACGCAGACTCGAGTTCGGTCCTGGCAATCGAATCAAGTGTGAAAGCACCAGTCAGTATTTGGGTAGCACACACTTTCTGAATGCCTTCAGCAGAATTCAAATGAGCCATTTTAATCTAGATTCATTCCAAAATCACAGTGAGATTAATCTAGATTAATCTGTATTAGATCAAAAGGGTGCTTCAACTAAATACTGAGCAATGGGTCTAAATACTTAGGACCATGTGATATTTCATTTTTTCTTCTTTAATAAATCTGTGTTTTTCTGTCAATATGGGGTGCTGTGTGTACATTAATGAGAAAAAAAAGAACTTAAATGATTTTAGCAAATGGCCGCAATATGACAAAGATTGAAACATTTAAGGGGGTCTGAATACTTTCTGTACCCACTGTATATATGCACAGCAGACTCACCTATAGTTACCTCGGCAGTTTTCTGCATCCCTCCACCACCCCGACCCCTCACTCTAGACCTGTTCCTATTCTCAGCCAGGGATACGGGAGTACTCTGGGTTTGGGCTAAACAGGTAGTTAAACGGGTGCGGGAAAAGAAAAGGAGCTGCCCACAAGGCAATCAGCGCAGATGATAGGACATTTTCAACTTGACTACAGTTTTATTCTCAAATCATTCAATGTATTTTGCCTATACCTAAAAGAACCTTTATGTCAACCCAGATTAAAATTTATAAATCTAAATATTTTTTGCATTTATAATGAAAAGGCCCAGCACCCAAAGCTCTGTCGCATGTTGCCTCAATTGTGAACTATGCAGTGTGTTTGGGCGGATTGCAACATGCGACAGAGCTTTGGGTGCTGAGCCTTTTCATTATAAATGCAAAAAATATTTAGATTATGATCCAAGTTACTCAACTAAATATACAAATATAATTTATTAATTTGGTCATATATAATTCTATAAACTATCCAAATTAAACTAGCCAAATCAAATTTTGTTGCAATGTTGTCCTGTTTAACAATGTGAAGCTGCTTTGAAACAATCGTCATTGTAAAAGCGCTATATAAATAAAGTTGATTGATTGATTGATTGATTGCCAGCAACAGTCACTATGATTGTTTGTGATTTGGTCTTAGTGACTTAGGAGTCCTCTTGACTACTAACGTTTCACGTTCATTTAGGGGGTGGTTTAAGCACTAAAATGTCTCTGTCACCTCTGGCTTGGCTGGCTCAGTTGGCTCAGTTGGGGACACTAAAATTTTCTACATTTTCAACTAAATATCCAAATAAAATGAATTACAAAACTCATTAACTATATCAACTATATCTCTGATCTGCCCACATTATCACTATATGATAGATTGAAATGAGCTGATGACATCGCCGTTTTCTCCAAAGCATACGTATAGCCGAATAAAATTTTGTTGCAATATTTTCCTGTTTAACGCTGTAAAGCTGCTTTGAAACAATCGTCATTGTAAAAGTGCTATATAAATGAAGTTGACTTGACTTGACTTGACTTAGAGCAAAAATTTTGGAATCCTAAAATTAGTACTGACAAGGCCATTACTTTTAAAAATTAACCTATGCACATATTAAAAAAAAATACATTTACAGATTTGGGAGATGCTTTTATCCAAAGCGACTTGCATTGAAAATATACTTTCCCATGAGCATTTTCTGTGAATTAAACCCATGACACGTGCACATGTAAACATTGAGTGGAACTATAAGCAACTTTCAGTTGTGTTTAGTTTAGGGTTGCACTTTTAAAGGGTCAAAGTACATGTTATTAACAATGTTTATCTGAAAACTGACCAATACATAACATACGCCCTGATATCCATGTTAACCATTCATGCTAATTAGGAAACATTTGTTTCTGACCAGAACTTCAATCAAATATTCCATCATTACTGCAATTGCCTAAATCCAAAGCTGACTATGGTTAATAATTAAAGTGCATTATCATTAACCAGAAAGTGTAATTATTTATTTAACAAGTGTACAAAAAGCAGACAGCAGAAACTTAACTTGAATCTTAGCAAACAGGAAGGATGTCTAAACACATTCTCTCTCCTCTTGAGAGTTTAGACACTGACACCCAGAGCATCATCTAAGGCTATCCCTTTTGAAAACAGCGACTCGCTCACTACTGCAAAAAATGACTCTTTTGTTTGTGAAATCATTTCCTTTTTAAAATGAAGCAGTCACAGCGGTTCTAGTGCCGCTCTGCCTTCCACTCTAAACTCCATTATAAGACCGCAATCTCAGGTCAAGGCAATCAGCCTGCTTTAACAAAGAGAACGGCTGCTGTTCTTAAAGGACGAGGCGCAGTGACTGTAATCACAGCTCTGCCTCAGGAAATGACAGCGAGACTCCTTTAACCAGTTAAGAGTTCAGGTTTATTCATACCTGAAAAATGGATGTATTAAAGGTGGAAATCAGTAATTAACTAAATCATTTAATTCTCAATCGATATTTAGAGCAGGGTTACTGATAAAATGATGTTCACAAAGACTGCATTTATTTGATCAAAAATACAGTAAAAACAATAACTATTACAATTTGAAGTGCCCCAATTCTGTTATTTTAAAGTTTCCTTATTTAGTCTCCAACAACAGGTTTACATGCACCAAAGTAAAAATTTTCATTTATAGACAGTTTTAGGTAATACTACATACGATGTAAAACACAGCTGGCCCCGAGCCCTACGCAAGTATATGTTTCCTCTAGTGAGCCTTCTTGCACAGTCAAGGAGGACAAGGAGCAGGTCTTGTTAGGTGCGCCGTATTGGCCCAACCAGACCTGGTTCCCAGAACTTGCGCTCCTCATGACAGCCTCTCTCTGGCCCACTGAACTGAAAGGGAACATCTTGGATACGTATGTAACCCTCATTCCCCGGAGGAGGTAACAGAGACATGTCCCGTCGCCTCAGTTGCTGTACCTCCGCTGTTCGGCTGAGTCACTATGTTCGGTTCCTCGGCGGAAAAAGGGGTTGGACAACTTCAGATTTTTTTAGGTCGACATTTATGTCATGAAAGCAGAGTCATTGCCAAGTTGTTTTATGGATGATATAGCTCTGTTAAACAGGCCAATAAGAGATTATTTTTCCTTTTAATTATACAAATGTATAAATCTGATCAGAGATCAACAGAGACTGCATTACTGTCAGTCACTGAAGCCCTGCGGATGGCAAAAGCTGCTTCCAGATCATCAGTCCTAATCCTCCTCGATCTATCTGCTGCATTTGACACAGTGAATCACCAGATTCTTCTATCCACCCTCTCATCACTGGGCATCACAGGGACTCCACTCCACTGGTTTGAGTCTTACCTCACAGGTAGGTCTTTCAAGGTTGCCTGGAGAGGTGAGGTATCCAAAGCACATCAACTGACCACGGGGTTCCTCAGGGCTCAGTGCTGGGACCTCTTCTCTTCTCCATTTACACTACGTCACTGGGACCCATCATACAGGCACATGGCTTCTCATACCATTGCTATGCTGATGACACTCAACTCTATCTTTCATTTAAACCAGATGACCCCACAGTAGATGGACGCATCTCAAGCTGTCTGGCAGACATCTCGGCATGGATGAAAGAACACCACCTTCAGCTCAACCTGGCAAAGACTGAGTTTCGCCTTCCCTGCCAATCCGACTCTACAACACAACTTCACCATCCAGCAAGGTTCATCTCTGATTACCCTCAGGGTCGGTCAGAAATCTTGGTGTAATCTTTGACGACCAGCTGTCCTTCAAAGACCACATTTCAAAGACAGCTCGATCATGCAGGTTTGCTCTGCACAACATCAGGAAGATCAGACCGTTCCTTACAGAGCATGCAACACAACTTCGCCCAGGCCCTTGTCATTTCTAGGCTTGACTACTGCAATGCGCTTCTGGCTGGTCTTCCATCGTGTGCAATCAAAACTCTTCAATTGATTCAGAATGCTGCAGCACGTCTTGTATTCAATGAGCCCAAAGGGCCCATGTCACACCTCTCTTCATCTCTCTGCACTGGCTGCCACTTGATGCCCGCATCAAGTTCAAGGCCTTGAGGCTCGGCACCAGCATATTTCGACTCGCTCCTACGAGTCAACACCCCTACCAGAAGCCTTCGCTCAGGTAAGGAGCGTAGGCTTATGGTACCATCACAGAGAGGCATGTAATCCCTCTCCAGAACTTTTTCATTCACCGTTCCTGGCTGGTGGAACAATCTTCCTACCTCCATCCGGATGGCAGAATCACTGTCATCATTCAAAAGACAGCTAAAAACTCATCTCTTCCGTGAACACTTATCAAAAAAAAAAAAAAAAAAAAACTCTTTTATTCCTTCCTTATTCTAGCTTAAGCTTATTCTATGTAATATCCAAAACTTGGTAATTAAGGCACTTTTTGCGTTTTGCGCCTATTCATGACCGATCGCTTCCTGTACTCCTATGTTGTAAGTCGCTTTGGATAAAAGCGTCTGCTAAATGCCTAAATGTAAATGTAAATGTAGATCAGATAAAACCCATAGAGACTTGTTCAGTGGTTTCCCGTTTGGTCTCATTGAATCCGCATGATTCATGGCTTCTTTGAGATCATCACCCACCAGCGGTGAACCATTGAAGGAACGTTTACTGAAATCATGTGACTTTTATCGTTGATACACACTCTGAACCGCTGATTGGAAACAAGATTCATAAAGGTTCTGAAGCTTCATGAAGCAGTGTTTTTCAAAATTGCCCATCACTAATTGCACCCTCTATAGGCCATGTTTAGCGACTAGTCCATGTCAAGCTTAAAGCATCATGGTAGAGCATTAAAGTCCCAAATATTTTACACACAAAATATAAAACCCCATAGGACTGACGTCATAGCTGCACCACTCTATTTTACGCAATACACAAAAAAATTGACAAAATGCGTGATTATCCATTGACATTAGTTTCTAGAACTGACACTACACAGAAATGTCCATTTGTTAAACACCAAACCAGCACAATTCTGGTAGACTTATCAATTCTGATGTTGCTAATCAAAAACAGCCAATTACAGTAATTGCCCTGGCCGATATCAGTCAGCAATATCAATGTTTGTAGCAAACATAATACTGTTGATGTATGCAGCAGTATTGAATCGGTTTTGTACAAAGCAAAGGATTATTTATTGATTTTATTTTGCAAAGCCATTAATAAAAAACAATTCGTAATAAAATGTAATTTTCATCAATATTATGTAAAAAAAAAAAAGGCAGTGGCTATTTACAAATAGTGGCAGATGCAATACTATTGATCTGTCAATAGTGACAGAATCATACAAAATTGTATGAGATTTGTACAAAAGGGTGAAATGTATGGACAAGTTAAAATATTAGCACACTATAAATAGACACTGCCTTAAAAAACATCATTATTGCAGCGTATTACAAAATACTTCACATGTAAAGAAGAGGACTACTTCACTCAAATGACAAATTGATTATTGTTATGCAATCAGCAAGCCTGGACATCAGTGCGCTTTAGCTGAGCTGGTTCAGTCCACCTGTGTGATTTAAATCAAGACCATCATCTCATAGCTTGGGATAAATGGGGATAGAGGTTTTCTGGTGTGTTTCCTTCAGCCAGGAGATGAGGATTTTATTGAGCTCTGTGGGCCTAAAGAGAGACAAGGGAAGAGATCGGACTCGTCAACCAGAAATGACTATGGCATTAAAATAATTAGTGATGCTTTCTATTACTATGGCTAATGCCAAAGGTTCGAGATTTAAGCAAATCATTAACCCTGTAAAGCCTACTGTATTATTGTACATTTCTAAGGCCTCTTAATAATCATGATCCTAACCTTAATGAAAAACTACTACAAGCTTCAAATGACATCGTCTGGTCTATAGTTAATACTTTTTTAGCAAGTAAAAGGCCATTTAGTATAAAGTGTAAAAACATCCACCTTCAGCTCGTCTTTTTGCTGTGCAATCTTTACTTTATTATTTTTATTAAGTAAACAGAAGAACTTTTACATTGTCAATATTTCAAGGTGAAAACTTACTGAACTGGAGCAACTTAGATGTACTAAACATCATTCATCGTGTTAAAATGTATCAAATATGATCCATCAGTCATTTGAGGAATGTTTATTTGTTAATCTCTCGATCATTATTTTATTGCATTATATGATTTAAAACTACAGAGCATAAAACTAAGCAATTAAATATAATCTAAATAAGACATCATTGAAATATATAGAGCGACAACTGATATTTATATGCGTTTAAATGTGTTATTGATTTACATTACAAGCTATCCGAATTTTATCTTACTTTTTGGCCATATAAAAATAATCAACTGCTCTAAAATGCATATATTTTGCTCAGTCAGGTGTGTTTTCCTCCTTAAGTATGAGCTACATATTTTTTGTATATCATATGAGCCATAAAAGCCTGATGTATCAATCATATTCAGCAAAAACACATATGCAAAGCTTTTTGACTAAGGTTCGATTAACTTTCCATTTAAAAAAAAAAAAATGTCTGACTATTATTTTAATGTTAGGCTTTAACATTAATACTTACTGTAAGGGGTTTGAAAGAAAAGCAAACAAGTGTTTTAATCAACACATTTAGCAAACCTCAGTGTGCATATTTCCAGTGTGCATATTGAAAGCTCATATCACAAACCAGCTCTGAACTGTGTCTAAGTTCAGAGATGCTTGACAAGGGTGTTTTTGTCTTATGGGGTCACAGGGTCACATCACGTGTCCTGTTTTGTCTTATGGGGTCACGGGGTGACATCACATGTCCTGTTTTGAAAATGAAGCAAGGCGTTTTCTTACAGATTCTGAACGTCAGCGTTCATCTATTGATTGCTGAAGTTCAGTGGAGGGTGGCGAGGTTGATGAAGGTGGATAGGTCAAGAGATGATAAAATAATTTATGGCTGCAGGGGTCGAGTTATCAAGCCCTCGGATCAGTGTGGAGAGGACGGTTAAATCGCGGCCTGCACTGATAGTAGGACGGGTAATTAGATTAACAACCACGACAAGGACATTACCATTATGTTTGAGATGCACCCTGCAAAACATATTTTCTTACTTCGTATTTTTGACTTATTTTCCAGTACAAATGTTTAAACATTCTTAAATCAAGATACATTTATTTAAAAAGTAAAAAAACATAAGATTTTTAAGAATATTATTATAGAAATGTATGAAAATTAAGTTGAGTTTATCCTTAAAACGAGAAAAAGTCTAAGTAAACCTTATATAATAAACCTTTTACATGTTTTTCTAACCCAATTCACACCTTTTTCTAGTTTGAACTCTTTCACCCACATTGACGGAATTGTCCGGCTTTCCGTGTTTTCACTGTTATAAAGTGGGGTGCTATGACATCTGAAAGAGTACGGAATCTCCTGGTCAAAATACAGGTTATAGAATTTGTACGGAGATGCACATGTAAAATTTTGCAATCATCAACATTAAATGGTGGTCTAACGCTATTTCATGCATTGTGACTTATATACACTGTTAAAGAGTGGATTCTCATGCTAAACATGGACACAATTTCAAAAAACGAGTTGGACGTATGACAGAGTATTTCTGTGCTATATACACTCATTCAGGATTCCAATACGTTTAGTAAAGTATGGCCCTCTATGACGTCCTAAAGGACAGAATTGCTTGTATGGGCACTTCTCCCGGATGAGTGCATGCACACATTAACCAGAACAAGAGCAAGAGCGCGCCCATCAGCAAGCTTCGTTCGGTTGAAGGAGCCGTCGGCAGCGCGGCCATTTTGATTTTAGACCACAAAATCAACAATGTCATTAAAGAAGTGTGTTTCTGGTTTTGAGGGAAAGATAACCATGTTCAGCTTCCCAAATAACCCAGCTTTAAGGAAACAGTGGATGCAGTTGTTTTTTCCGGAGGAGCAATGGAGTGCTGCATGTGTGTTTGTTTGTTCCCTGTCATGAGTGGAAACCACAGGCGGTGAGTGAAACTGCATCAAATTTCTGTGTTTTGTTGGCAATCGGCGCGTAAGTGCATATAATGTCAACAACAGGAACATATAGTGAATCGAAAGTTATCCAGGGATAATGCAATGATGTATTGTGTGTGTGTGTGTGTGTGTGCTCGTGTCTCTTTAGCTCCAGCTATTGTATGCCTGCACGAGCTCCGGTGTTTTCTGAAAGAATCGGTACAGCATATCTGTCTTTTATAAATCTGATAAAACTAAAGACTCTTTGGACATATGAAGGATGCAATACTACTCTATAGATACTCATGATTAACACGAGACGTGTTATCCATTCAAACGTGTGTTTTGTACCCTTTAAAAGAAGCTGTAAGTAAGAATGACAGCCAGTGGTTGAAATGGGTACTGCAGTCCAAATTCAAAATATTGTTTGCCCCGCCACCTCCTCTTCAGACTAGACACTCACGCGAGTTGCCAGTTTGAGCATAAGCAACATGGACGAGCGCAATTGACAATGGAAGGCGAGGAGACTGGCAACTTTTGAGAGCTGGCAAGAGTTGGACATAATTTTTCAGAAAACAAGACTTCATATATTATGTGATTTTACTTATATTTGCAAGAGAAACAGCAAATACTTTTTGTATAAGTTTTTGCAGTGCAGATTGTGGCAGCAAGTTTTCACATTCAAGTATATGTGACTAAATTTGTTATTGTAAAAAACAAGATAAGCTTATACAAACCAACAAAACCTGACAGATTAATCTGAAACAGGCCAGTTTAACTGAATAAAGCTTTGAAATGCCCCATGACATGAACGGAAAGAGCAGTTGGTGGTGTGAGATGCACATCAGTTCCATTTTTGACAGTTCCAGCAATTTTTCACACTTTAAAAGGCATACAAGTTACATTTCACCCTTCGACCAACACTGTTGCTCATTTTTAGTAAAGCGGTTTCACAAAACACAAGTTAATAGAAAAGCTTTTTCAAATAGATCAGTTATTTAGAAACATAACATCAAAGTTCCTCAACTAAAGGCCCTTATTATTAATGTCTAAACATATTTTCTTTCTGTTGATTATGGGGTGAAATGTGACCTGGATGGGTTTGTGACAGATTATGTGAGATTCATTCTGCATTATTAGAGGGGAGTTCTCGTTTTTTTTTGGTATTGTATCTTTAAATCATGGTATATGAGGAATGTTTTTGTCTATATGGTCGTTCAACCTTGGGGTGAGCTAAATGTTTCTGTCAGTGTCACGCTACGGTTATTTATGTGATTGGTTGGTTGACCGAGGTGATGGTGTACAATCACTAAACCTGACCATGTTCAATGATGGAAACCCTGTGTTTGATCAATCCTTCATTTAAAACCAAATGCCTACACCAGTCCTGATAGTAAACACTCTCCTGAGAAACTGAATGGTAAAGTTTAAAGAGTGCTGCCCAGTGCTTGACTCCATTTTTGTCATCTAACATGCTCAGGGCTGGTGACGCCAACAAAAGACGCTCTAACGGTTTATACATGACAATGAGTAATAGTCTGTCAGAAAATAATAGTCCTATAATGTTGAGCTGACAAGCATCCTGAACATTTCAACACAATGCAGTTTGTTGCCGATGTAGGTCTACATTTACAAGGTTTTAACATGACAAAAACATGTCTGGGTCATATTTCATCCACATAATATAGGATAACAAATGAACTAATAAATAAAATACATAAATAAATATACACATATACACACACATATATATATATATATATATATATATATATATATATATATATATATATATATATATATATATACATACATACATTTTATATATATATATATATATATATATATACACATACATACATTTTATATATATATATATATATATATATATATATATATATATATATATATATATATATATGAGTTTACAAAATATACTATTGTATGTTTTTGCATAAAAATAAAGCCGATTTTAAATCACAAACAGTGATTATAATATCAATGATACTAAAATGTTTTCAATAATATATATATATATATATATATATATATATATATATATATATATATATATATATATATTTTATTTTTATTTATTTTTAATTGTATTTTTTTTATTTTCTGTTTTAATTTTAACTTAAAGATTAGTGTTTATTTTTATTTAAAGCTGTAGTCCGTAAGTTTGAATCCTGCAATTGCAGTTATTTGCAGAGTTATCATCTATACGTGAGTTGTGCATCAGCTCCTCACCCTTCTTTTTTCCCCTTTTGATTTTTGGGTGAAATATAACTTAGACATACATATCCTTGCCCATTTTCATTAGAATCACCTGGTATGATAGTATATGATAAGGTATATCACATGATTCAGAGTATTTACTACTGAAATGTGTAGTATTTGATTTGAGACAGACAAGAAATGATGGGGAGAAAAGGGTGAACATTTCAGAAAACATAAGATTCAAACATGCATCACCCACGTGAGCCAGCTAACCTAACCTGACATTGTATTAACCTATTTTATTTAATCAATTATTACACAAGAGTATACTAAAGTACTAAAGGTCAGACAGTCCGTCGATTCTTTTTTTCTCTCCAATTTACTAGAAACCAAGTATTCCTGATACCCTGCTGACATTTAAGCAGCAGCACCATGTCATTTTAAAGCCGTTCAGGCATGTACCTTGTCGCTTAATGAGTGTTTGATTGTTGAATGTCAATATATCTGTAATAAGTTATTTTTTTGTAATGCAGTCCCAATCATATTTAATGCCTTCACATGGTAGATAAAATGTAGTCAATTTATAAAGATGCTAATCATAGTATTTTTCATATGTAATCATAAGTGTGAATATTTAATAATTGCACTACTCTGGTTTAAGCGGTGCTACTTTTAAAAATTATTTCTAAAACCTGCAATTATTACAAGTGTTTTTTTTTTTCTTTCATTTTTTACATTTCTTCAAATAAAATGTTTCGAACAAAACATCTTCAAGGGAATGTTGTTTTAACTGGCCATAAATTCATAGTTTTTCCCTGTCTTCTCAATGTCACTTTCCATCCTGTTAGTCTTTTGTAAAATACCTTTAACTAAAAAAAGCCAGTTCCTCAATGACATCATCCTTCAGGAAGTGATAAAATATTTTATTTATAACGGGGGCACAAACATCAGTTTACAGTGACCCTTACCTCTCCATCTGAGTCCAGTGTCCACACTCCTCAATGTGGCCTCTGGTGAGGTTGTGGATCTTCAGACAGAAAACATCGAAGACATCTGATCAGTTTACTGAATGACATCACACATTTAATCTCAGTTTAGGCAAAGGCCCTGTTTACACCTGGTATTAAGATGGTATTGACCGTATCACAAGTTGACGAATCTAAATACAGGTGTAAACGAGGTCTAAAATGTTTTGAGCTTGTCCACTTTCAACCACTTCCAGAGGTAGTAGAAAATGTATTCGACCAGATTGCTTTCATAGTGTAAACGCTCATGTGGTTGAACAGCCACAAAAGACCACCTACTCTCCGCCTATTGACCTAATGCATAAACATTATGGGAAGAGTGCTAGTCAGACGGGATTTAAACTGTCGGCTGAAGACCCAAGTTTGGTTTGAAGATGAAAATTGTACCAAGCACAATGTTCTCTCACCAAACCTGATTTCTAACACACACACTGCATTCAGCGGGTCTTGCAGCTTTCAGAGCACAAAAGCATAAAGCTAAAGCTCTCCGTATGTTTTTCTGTCGTCTCTGTGTGCGTTCATATTAAATTGTGTGAACTTAGTTTATTCATTAGATCAAAAGATCTAAAAAAACATACATTTACCCAACCATGAAATCAGGACAGAAGTGGTCGAAAGTGGACAAAAGAGACAGATTAAAACACAGGTGTACACGGGTATGTGTCTCCCTCGTCTATTGGTCATCCCATCGACCAAAACGCATACCAGGTGTAAACCAGGGCAAAAGTGTCAGAATTATTGCAAATAGATGCTAATATTTTGTGAGTCTACGGACATGAACATCTCAATCATGGTAATTCCGACATGAAAAGAATAACAAAACCCTCTCACCAGGTTTTCCATGCCTGTGGCAAAGGCTGGCAGAAGAACAGGGTCCTTTCCTGCGGTCACCATTAAAGCTGGCATCATGATCTGTGATGGCAAAAGCATTTTAAGTTATGTACTTTCTCCTAAAACAATGAACTGATTTCATTAAAATAAACCATATATATCATGTTTTCTGCATTAAGAAAATGAAGCCTAATTTAGCTCCATTAATTTATATATTTTTATTTTTATTTTGGGGTTGAATATAACCCAGATGCATCCTTTACCATTTTCATTAGAATCACCTCGTATATGTCGAACTGCCCGTGCACAAAGATCCCTCATATTCTCGAGCATAGCTTTGTTAAATAAATCCTTGTGACTTCATTGTACACCTATGGCGGTGATTCTGCTGTTGTGAGAGGGGTGTGGGTGTCTAAGGGTGGCTACATACGTATGGTGGAATGATCAATGTTGTGTTGTAATTTGTTTATTCCTGTATTGTCGACAGAAGGGGGCCCCAGATGCAAAAATATTTTCCGAAAGGATAATAAAACTAAACTATACTATATGCTGAAGTAATATCACAATTTTATAAGCATTTCATAAGACATATCAAGTTTCACTGCATTTGCAGCATGAAACAACATTCAACAGCATCAATCAATCTGCACCTGTAGTATTATTTTTTAAATAATAAAGATGCACATGAGTGATGCAGCCAGAGTAAAACACTTGAGCTCAAGTCATGGAGGTGCAGATGTTGGGGCAAAGGGAAGAGACGCCATCTGCTCCACTCAGGCCACATGACTGCGCTAGATGTGCCGTGGACTTGCTGGAATAAGTTGCACTCGGGTATTTCTGACAGAGAGGATGTCAGAGATCTGGTTTGCTGGCAGAGAGCTGGAGAACGGTGAGGACACTTGCCTTGCCCCTTGGCCTGGAACTCATCCAATGCCAGTTCCTCTCCCCGTTACGGTACCAGTTCAGAGGACCCCTGGGACAGAACAAGACCCTCAGTGACAACATGTCATCCACCATGTGCATGAGCATGCATATATTATCAGTGGCTGAAATTGAAAGGTTTAGTTCACAGATATAAATAAAAATTCTGTCTTTCCAAACCCATATGATTTTCTTTCTTCTTAGTATTAAAAATAAAAACAAAACATTTGTGTGGATAAAGCTGACATTTTACATCTGAAATCTCATCCACACATATTTAGCCTTACTGTAACACATTCAGAGATGCAAATCAACAGATAGACAGACAGATAGATTTCTAACGTGGACATCCATGTTTGTGTTAGTTAAACATGATTTGACACGCAAGTGCAAGCCAGCTGTGCACTGCAACAGAACTTTTGCTCGCAATTACAAAGAAGCTGTCTATATTATGCCAGAACTACACTGTCAGTGGACTTATTCATTATACAACACAATTGACAAGAAAAACTTGTCTAATGCTATGAGACACTGGTAATGCTCTTAATATGCTATACTGGTTCGGTTATACAGAATTATTGTGTAGGCGATTTCACAACGAAATTAAACCCATTGCTGCATCTAGCGTCTAAGTAATATGCTGTAAATGACAAATGAATGTATATATTTTCCTATAAATATGGTAGAAATATGATTATATAAATGTCATTCAGCATATAATTACATTTCATAACTGAAGTGTCAACTTTACCTTGTTCATTAGGGTGTTATGGTTGTTCTTTATAAAACTGCTTAAAACTATATGTAGTAAAAAAAAAACAAATACATTGAATTGAGTGTGCAAACATTTGACAAATGTAATTTCTATTAAAAAATATGTATAAAATACGAGGAACGAAAAGCTTTGACCAGGAAGGGATGGGGATTTATAAAATGAACAGTCTGAGTACCTTATTAGATAAAAAATATGTGTGGAGAAAGTTTGCAGTTTGGGGACATTTGTAGTTGAAAAAAGGTAATAAATCGCAATATGTTATTGCAATACTCAGCATATTGCAATTTCTTTTTAAATCGCAATAATATAGTATTGTGGCTTAAGTATCGTGAAAATATCATATTGTGGAGCATCTGGCGATTCCCACCCCCGAGAGAGAGATCAAAAATGATGTCTGGCCTAGGAAAACTGACATCTTCACCCTTTATTTAAATATTATGATTATGATTTTGTAAGAATACTGTGTAGTTCTGCTTTGAGTCAATCATTTTATTTGTGATAGCACAATGAAGATTGACAAATGGTGTGGGCATCGTTTTGGCCAGGCTGTCATACAAAGAAATTATGAACACATGAAAAAAACAAGAGTACCAACGAAATATGATTTTCTGATTATGTTGTAATCAATGTATGCAATGTAGGCTTTTTGTTTTTCTGTGCATTTTTTGGTTAAATAAAACTTCTATCTGTAGTTAAATACATATGTCCTTCATATTTAAAAAATGTAAAAAATATTTCCCTAATATTTTGATTGTATAATTGCACTTGTAGGTTCATAAAAAAGCACACATCCCCTCCAGACTTCACTTTTAACCATCAATGAATGAAGAATCAGTTGCAAACAAAACTGAAACAAGAACAGATGCAATCAGATCGGTCCAATTCACGAATTAATTGTTCAGTGCGATTATTGAAATGATTTTAGCGGTTAATTGAAGAGAATCAGCTCGTTCACCAATTGCAATATCAAATTGCCTTGAGCAATATCCTTTATTGGACCACTGATATCGATCATAACCTAAGCCCTAAAAATAACTGACACTTAAAATCAGATGGAAATGATAGCTTGGTAAGGGTTGTTCCAGGTTAGTAAATCACATTTGCATTAGAACACAGTCATACACACACCCACACACACACACACACACACACACAAATACCCATTTTGGAGCCCATTTTCTCAGTGTACCTGAAGCCGCTCTTGGTGTACTGCTGAACGTAGTACTGGAGAGCAGACTCGCTCAGAATAGCACTACGGGGCGGATCATCGGGCGACCCCACAAACAATCCACCTGATAAACAAAGGAGAAGACAAGGAAAACAACGATAAGGCCAGTGCAATCATGCAGGCTTGTGAGGCTCTGTGCACACCGTTCAAGTTTACCGTTCTTCTCAGCTGCGGCTAGAATCAAACTTGCATTCATTTCTCAATACAAAAACATTAAACCAAATCAGAAGTCTGAATAATCATGACTGAATAACAACCAATTTTATTAGCTGAAGTTAATGATGCTGCCAATCACTCTCCATTGTTCTTCAACTAATACAAATTCCAAATGTCAGTCATAGTTTGATGTACTTTCTTACCTCTCTGGCAGACTCCAGCAGTTTTTAGCTTAGGAAATAAATCCTGCAGATTATAAAGAGAAGATATTGAAGGTGGTTGCCTTTCAACCAGTATAACAAAACAGTGTTCATAAAAAAATTCTTACCCTACCTTTAACGTTATGTTTAGTTTTGACCTTAAACCTACCACGTTCAGACAGTAATACACAAATCAGGACATGTGCACATTCAAGCATTTCATGCAGTGGGCTTAAATAGCTTGCCCTTTTAAAAGCAGATTTATTTCACAAACAGCTGACAGTCATGAACAAAATATGATTTTCATTTAGGTACAATGACATATACTAAAATTCAGCATTAATAACTTTATTAATAACTTTTCTAGCCATCAGTCGTGCGCTCTTAAATTCCTAGAATCTCCCTTTCTTGGCTCATTTTGAGTCAGACTTGTGAATTCAGTGATTTCTTAACTGGAGATCATATGAATCAGTGAGTTATTCACTTACTATATTATAACGTTAATAACGTTATAACGTACTATATTTTCTGAAACCAGACGCTAATTCCTCTGTTCTTTAATTTGCATGTTGTCAATAGATCACGCGCAAAACTTTCCACTCCCATCTGCGCTTTTTTGGAATTGGCTCTCATGCTAATTTGCCCTGTTTAGTAAATCTGGCCCTAGGAGTTTCTACATGCATGATACATGCAAGGATGTGAATTATACCTTTAATTGTGCAGCTGGTTGAGGAAAGCTGTGTTATTACTTTTTCTTAGCGATCAGGCTTTCAGTTTTTACTTGCCAGATCATAACATGGGCCAAAAAAAAGCCAGACTTACATTTATAGAAACCAGAATTTCAGACTCTGCAACCACATTACAACACACTAGCAACCATTAAAATACAAAAAAAGAATAAAAAAAAACATACTTGACAATGAAAATAAAAAAAGGCATTCAATTTTTATAGTTTAGTATAAATAACATGGCTCTTTGTTGGGTAAATGGCATTTACACACGTGAATGCAATTATTAGGTTTGTGTCTCCGATGACGTGCACCTGTCCTCCCCACGGTGATTTCCTCGTTTTATGGGTAGGACGTGCAGCAGAAGGGGATTGTGTCTAGAGATCCCCGTCTGCTCTGACACCGCAGCCCACGCAGTCATTAAGATGCGGCGTGTGGCTACCTGCGCCTGAGTGATGGCCGGCCTGCCGTTTGTGATTCATTAGTCCAGGATCAGAGTCCCGGATGGGAGCCCTTTAAGTGGCCCTCATTATGATGCTGGGTCATTCAGCACCAACCGCACGGCTCGGCTCTTTGATCTCCATCAGTGATGGCTTTTTGATGCCACGATAAGCAATGTAAATTTCTAACAGATAACTATGCCACTTCAGATGAAGGGAGAATTTTCCTAGTGCACAAGGTTCTTGCTCAGGCAAGATTTTGGCTAGTGCAACATGAATTATTATGCTTTTATTAAACAACTTATTAAGATACTGGCAAGATTATGATTATGAAATCTGGGTTTAAACTTTGTACTCACAGGTGACTAGAACATAGTTTTTGAGCCAAAAAAAAACAATTAAAGGATCATTACACACACACAGACACACACACACACACAAATTACTTGGTCAATGCTATCATTAGGCTTTTAGGAATATAGTGCATTTACTTTGTTTTTTTCTGTTCAGGGGTCCTGTTCAGACATGATGACAGTTCGACACTGTGAACTGTCATTGTTTGGATACGAGTTGCATGAAGGTTCTTTCTATTCTTTGTATCAAACTCTATTAAAAATAAACTGAATTAAACACTGAAACTTACAATCTCACTACTTGCAAAGAACATCAGTTTGAAGGTTCGTTCAAGGTTTTTCTCCAATTCAGCCTCTGCAACACCCTGATACAAAAGATAAGAATATTTATATTCACAAATACTTATAAATGGTTTCAATTTACAGCAAGGTCCCATTAGTTTACATTAGTCAATGCATTAACTAACAATGAGCAATACATTTGTTACAGTGTTTTTAATCTTTTTTAACTTTTTAAAATATATTATAATATAAATATTATGTGTAATATATATAAAATAGCTTAGAATGAACATCACATAATTTAATGGTGATATTACTCACAGGCTTCTGAAAATAGATCTGGTAATCAAAGATTGGTATGGCCTTGAGTTTCTCCATTGGATTTGTTTTTGGATCCACAGGAAAAAGGGGTGTGTTGAGAGACGCCACAGCCCTTCATGTCAAAAGGAAATTATTAGTGTATTCACAAAAGTGTGATTTTTCGATGTGCGCAACAATATGACGACATATATTCTTTAACCATTTTGTTAATGATTCTCTGCTTGAAATGTAGTACCTCACTCTCTCAGGATGATACTGAGCCATGTTCCACACCAGAGAACCGCCCCAGTCGTGGCCCACCAGAGTGACCTGAGGGATGCCCTGTGGAGCAGAAGGACTCGATTATGAACTCATCTACGCAATAATTATCAAAATGGGTGAAATTCACAAAGAACTGTCATGACATCAGAAATCATATTTCAGTCCAAAATCACATATTTTTCCTCCAAATTTAAATAACTTACAAAATAAATAAAATAGCTGAAGGCAAAATGCTTTAATAAATACATACATACATACATAGACATTTCCGAAAGCAAAATATTTAAATAAATAAATAAATACAAAAACAAATATAATTGCAGGAGGCTAAATTACTTACAATTGCTAATGGCAAAATAAAAGTTCCAAAGAAAGTAAGCTTGACAAGACAGCAAAAGTTTTGAAGCAGTTGTGAAGGAAATGTTTAATTAATCATAACTAACATTTATTTTTCTTGCAGGATTAACATCGATATGCTTTTGAACACTAAATGTCACCCACAACTTAAGTCGTAGAGGAAATCTACCACACAGCACTGGCCCAGTTTTTAAGCTACTCTCTCAGTGGAGTACAAACACAGATCACTTCCCGTAGCACAATGGTGTGTGTTTCTCTCTGCCTTATTTACATGATTAGACCACCAACTGTAGTAGGTAATTAGAGGATAATGACCTCCTTCACATCACAATGACAGCCAGCCCATTTGTCAATACCTGCTCTCTCCTCATCTCCATCAGTCTTTCTTTCTCTCTCAGTCTCCTTATCTTGCCCTGTCTCTTCCCCTCCTAAAGCTAAGCTTTGACTGATAGTCTTTTCACTTTCATCTGGCTACCAGGAAAGCTAACTAAGTTTATTAAATTCATTCACAATATGTACAACTTTATTATTAAAATTATGCCTAATATGATGAAAACATCTTTGATAATGTTTCTTGTCCCCTTGTTGACAGTTAGACATTCTAATGATAACATTACATGAATCGCATAAATGACAAGGCTATTTTCGATTCAAAACGGTAATAAAAAGTCTATTAGTTTGCCTGATTATTTCTGTCTGTGGTTTAACATTTCTCTCCTAAAACTGCTGTCAAATATTTAGAAACTTACATCTTATCTTGCACGTGCACATTATGACTGTTAAGTGAAGCGTCAAGCTGTACTGGTATTCGAGCCTAGCAGCTTCTGTAAACACAAAGCCTGCTAACTTTGATTTGATTGGTCATCTAAAATATTTTGATATTAACGAGCGGTGACAGAGAGGCAGCTCAGATAAGAAGAGTAGTAGACTTAATATTTTATTAGGCAATTATTTCACAACCTTTATCATATACACCTCAGAAAAATATGACCTAATAGCTGGCTACGACCATGACTGCAGACGACTCAGTTATATGATGAACCTTGAACCTTAACTTGTGCACAGAGACATTATCACAAAAATAATAAAAAGGTTATGGAATAAAAGGCACACAATTATTCAGAAGTCCAATGTATGGGCACAAGACATTTGAGAGCAGTTGGTACCAGTGCCACTAATTTCTACACATGGTGGGGGTATGGGGGATTTTTTAAATCATAAAAGATAATTTAATCATAAAATTACTATTGTTTTTTTATTAATAAGTGCAGTAACTAATAATATTTTGTTTCTTAAAAATGTACATTCGACAATAAAGCACTGAGCTTGAATTGACAACAGTAAAATTAAAAACCCTAAATGCAAAATATATATACACACACACACATAACATTATGACCACCGACAGGTGAAGTGAATAACACTTATTGTTTTCAATATCGCAGCACCAGTTAGGGGTATAAAAGCCTTCTATAACTACATTCATTGCACAATGTTTCTCCTGGTTTCCACACCAGCGCTGTTTAATGTGATATCTATGGTTTATAACAGAGAATTCCGGTCTGAATTTGAAGATCTTGCAGCGATATTATTCATACTGTGGCAAATTCAAATGCTTTCTCACTGGATCTCCCAGCACTGTGTAATAGTGGTGTCGCGTGACCGAAATAAGCCCACAAGTAAACCTGTTCTGAGCTCACGCTGTGCTGTAATATTGCTCCGAGCTGATAAACTGTCCACAAAAAGACAGTTTTGTTTAATTTGCTGTTTGATATTTTTTATATCCAACAGAAATGGCAGCTCTTGTAAGCTGTGCAATGTGGTAATTGCACCAGTGTGACCTTTAACAAAATGTATTCGCAGCAAGAAAATGTTGGTCGCAATCTGGAACCCTGTGAAGCATTTAGATTTGCCCTTGCAGAATTACCATTACAGCCAGTTATAGTTGGATAGAATGCAGATGGGAGCGTTCACATACTATCTAGTGTACTTCCAAGTTTGTTCACTGCATTCAGTAATATAGTTCTTCCTGAATCATAAAGTTTTAAAAAGCTCTTCAAAAAGCTGTACCATGTACCGATGGCCAAGCACACTGGACAGCAAACTATTTCAGTGGCTGCGCAAAAGCAAAGAAGGGCAACTGTCCAGACAAAAATGTTCATATTTACTAGAGGTCATAAACCATCATATTTTGAGGTCCTTGGCTGCCACCTCAAGAGAAAAGGGACCAAAGACACTGTGATCAATGTACTTCATATGGCCCACAGGACAATGTCCCACTGCATGTCACGAACAAGCTGAGAGAGTCATAGCTAACAGACATCGACATAGTCTGGTCAAGTGAAAAAGACTGGCCACAATCAAAGGCAATATTCAAACTGCAGAGATATTTGATATTCCTTCAAATAATCAATAGAAAAATCAGAAAAGACCAGCAAAACTTGTGCATGCATTTCAGGACAAATTCACTGACTGGTTTGCACCACTTTTGCACACAGTGTTTCAGCACAAACACTTGTGTTTTATTCACTAACCAAATGCAAATCAGGTGTTATCTGCATTACAGCCTTGAAATCCACTGGTCTGTTCAGCAGAGATTGTGAACCAACTAAAAAAAAAAACTCTGTTAAACGCCCCTAAACAGGGGTGAATAATGTGCAACACCGGCTTAACACTTAACTGTTCACACATTCACTAAAGTAACACATGAACACTGTACTCAAATGAAGTAGCTTGAAAAGGGGGAACTGCTCTCGTTTTTTAATTTCCTGTCATTTAGCCTCAGTTCAGTTGGGTATGTCAGTTTAACACATGGATCTATTTTGAGAGGTGCAAAACAGCAGCGCTCGATGATCTGATAATGAGCAACACTGAAAATGTAGAAAAGAATATCTCAGCATACAAAGAATCACGTACAGACAACAATGTTGTCAAAACGATCCCTGTTCACAAGGATTCACGAAAACGACAAAAAATGCTTTATCATGCATGCCAGGCCCGTACTTGGCGATGTAACCTTGTGAAGAAACACTACGCGTCTATAAACTCAACACGTAATGCACGACATTACCGCTTTCACAAAATAGTTGTGTTAATGCACAGCAAAAAAATAAAAAATAAACACATTTTCCATTTTAAGTTTAAAATTGCATTTGTAATGTACACTAAGCAAAAATAAAGTATCCGCTAAGTTTATGTACCAAAAAACAATCTTTGTACTGATTCTGTGGATTGCAATTAGTAGTTGTCATAGGTTAGGAATCTTGAAAAACACAAATCTCATACATATTTCATACATCACCTTGGGGTTTTTTTAACCACAGGTTAAGGCCATTCTTGACCCTTTGTTTAGCGACGTGCCATACTTTATTTTGTAGTTTTGAAAAGGGGATGAAAAACAAGTCTTCTAACAAGTGCAGTGTCATTACTTCAAAGTTGTGAAGAAACAGAAGTAGTGACAGGTTTTCTTCTGTAATGTGACATACTTGACGTAAATGCAACGCATAAATGCACGACATTAACGTTTTCTCCAAAAAGTTGTTGTGTAAATTAACAGTAAAAGAAAGCACAATTATTTGTTTAAAACAGTATCTTGTAAATGGCCCCTAAAACCGTCAGTGTTATCTGAGCAGAAGCAGTTTTATAACGTGTGCTGAAAAACTGCTGTTTTTCGCCAGCTTAAACATTTACAAAACACATGCAATTGCATTTGACAGTGATTACACTCGAGAATCCTTTTGTACACTGAAAGTAGAGATCCTGATATAAATAAATTATTTGCAGTAAGTGAGTCATTCGCTCTAACCTTAGTCAGTTCTTTTTAATGAATAATATTTTCACGAATCGTAGATAAGTGCAACCAGCAAGGACAACCCCAGTATGTGCTGCCAATTTATGCTCTTTTAATTCTTTCTTAATTCAGACTGCGAACTAACAAATCTGTTAAAACATTGTTTCTTTTGCTGTGGCACTGTGGATTCAGTAGCAGCAAAGGAAACAGTGTTTTAGTCCTTTAGTCTGTCTGCTATGCAAAAGGAATGCAGATATTCAGGAGCGTAACATATTTAAACATAAACCAATTCACATTAAGAAGTGGTTCTTGAGTGCCAACCTTTAGGTACATGTCTAACATGAAACAGCCCTGCATCAAATGTTTTTTAATAATATAATAAATAGCCGTCCTCAATAATCCTGTGATTATATGTACGTGTGAAAGTAAAAACAGTACATACCATCTTATCCAAAAATGTCACCAAATCCTAAAAGGCCACGAAAGAGAGAAGAAATTATCAATTTTGAGTAACAACATATAACATAGGATGGCATATATCATAACATGGGATAGTTTTGCTTACCAGCATGATCTGTTCCTGAGAGTACTCCTCAATGTCTGCACAGACAGATGAGAATAAAAGAGCTCATTCTATGTTCTGTATCTTTTCATATGATAATAATAATAAACATTAGTTAACATGTTAACTGTATATTATATCAGAAGCATCACACTTAATAAAATGCCTACTTAATCCTTAATATTTTGATTGCATTGTATTCGTTTTATATAAACAAAAAGCCCCTGAGATCATGTTATATTGAGCACATGTTCAAAATAAAGCACAGCCTTCTTGTATCTTACTGTTCAAAACAGGCACTGTCATTCCACACACAATTACACTTAAGTAACAGTCAAATCTCATCACAGAAGTGACCCGACAAACACGGTAAAGAGCCATGCTGCTCGTTTTCATTCTCAGCATGATGTCGTAGCAAGGGAACGAGAGTGCTATAATCCCTTCGGGCATTTATTTCGGTTACCTGGAAATTCATGCTGCTTGTAAGGAGGAAGCATGACATTTGAGCGAGTAGCGCACGCCGCACGCACACGTTTAAAACAAACTCTCAGCAGCAGTTTTTAGGATCTCTTACCCGTGCATTTTAGAGTTTAATGCGATTGCAAACAAAGTCAAACCTGTCCTGCAAACATTGATGACAGTTACTGTTGGTAAAAAAACAAGACAATAATATATAATAACAAAATATAGCTAATGTAAAAAAAAGCAGTTCTCAAAGCATGAAAAATGTTCCAAGATCAAAGAAACATAACCTATTATAATTGCCTATTATAAATGCAATATCTTGAGCGTCCTTAATCACAGGATGCAATTAAAAAAAAAAAAACTTTGCCTTGACGAAAAGACTATGTTTTAATGTACATTGAGCAAAAATTAAGCATGTGTACTGATTCTGTGGATTGCAATTAGTAGTTGTCATAGGTTAGGAATCTTGAAAAACACAACTAAGCTTTTCACACATCACCTTGCAGTTTTTAACCACAGGTTAAGGCCATTTTTAACCCTTTGTTTAGCGACATGCCATAGAGCGGTTGTGGCCTGTCCGGTTATAAAAAGGTCAAAATACGTTTTAAAAATGAAAACATGGATGAACAGGTCTGCAAATGATATGCATTTAGAAAATATAAAGGGTGAATTTTCATTTAAGACCTAGACACAGAATGCATTGACAGCAAAGAAAATTCAGAAGAAAAAACAAAGTATGAGACACAATGTATTATATTATAACTGACCTGGTGGTGCAGTGGAGCCACCGTAACCCTTCATATCAAGGGCCAGAACCCTGAAACCAGCATCAGCCAAAGCCGGAATCTGATGAGAAACAATAAAGAAAAACAATTGTAACACTTTACAATAAGGTCCCATTAGTCAACATTAACTAAAATGAACTTATATTGGGAAATAGTAATAATGAGCACTAATGTGCCTAAGCAAGTGATTTAGAACTGATTTCTAAAAATTGCTTTTTACAGTAGAGTCCAAGTTTGTCTCATATTTAATGAAGTGTGCATCATTGATTCTGTACTATTATCAATCTGTATTGTATAAAGCAAAGTAGCACTAAAGTAAATACAGGCTTGCATTACTCTACTCTTCCTTTTATTATCCAAAGCAACTTACATTTTTACCAATCCCCTGAGGCGTATTATACCTGAGCTTTAATAGTGACAGCTCATGGTGTGGGTTACCAGCTCTGATCTTTAACCACCATTAAGCTAGGCCAAACTCGCAGCAATACGATTTCATGATTTCACTATCTTCAGAAGGAGATAATGCTGATGTTCCTCACCTGATACCTCCAGGAAAACCAACTCTCGGGGAAGCCATGGCACAGGAGAACAGGTGGTCCATCTCCCATGTCCACATAATGGATCTTCACACCAGGCTGAAAAACAGAAGAACATCCTTTTCGAGACTTTTTTTCTGTCAATGGCACAATGCCAGTGAACTTTGGCACAATTATGACAGAAATAAGCATTATAAATTACCTTAATATTCACATATCCGTGAGAGACGTTTTCAGGATCACAAAAGGGTGGCTGGAGGTCACCGGTGACCTGTTAAGTCAAGTCAAGTCAAGTCAAAATGTATTTCTATAGCACATTTAAAAGCAACATAGTTAAAGTCTTCTGAATTTTATGATATCAGCAAGAGGTTTCTGGAATTTGTTAAAGAAGGAGATATTGAAGAGGCTATAGATGTGTGAAGTTACTGTATACACAAAGTGCTTAACAGGAGCGTACGGTATAAAGCGTTTTATATGTTCTTTTACTGCTAGGACTGTGGGGGAGGGGAAGGGAAAGGGTTTGATAGTACTTAAGTGTGTTATGCTAGTTTGTCATGTGTTGTAAAATCCAATAAAAATATGTAAAAATTTAAACATTTAAAAAAGCTACAGAGTTGCACCAAATTGCTGTACAATAAATCATTGAGCATATAAAAAGAAAGCATGCAGTGTACATAATATAAACACATTAAACTGCATACAATGAGAAAACTTCAACATAAAACCCTGACTAATCTTAATCAAAAGCCAGAGAGAACAAATAAGATTTAAAACTGGCTAGCAGACCTCACATTAAAAGGCAGACTGTTCCAAAGTTTAGGGAGCACCCTTTACAGTGACAACGTGGGACAAAAGCTGATTACAAGACTCAAGTGCTCTTTGGGGAGAGTAAGGAATCAGAAGGTCACTAATGTATATTGGTGCGACACCAGATAAAGCCATGAACACAAAAACAGCTATTTTAAAAACATTTCTAAACTTTACAGGAAGCCAATGTTAAGTTGTAAATAGAGAAATTTGATCCCTCTTTTTTCTGACGATTTGCAGGAGCGAGATCGCAGTTTGAGGCTGGCCGGAGCATAGGGAATTACAGTAGTCCAGACGTGATGTGATGTTTTAATTTCGTAACTGGTCTGAGATAAAAGACACTGGCCTTCACCAATGTACTGATGTGTTGCTGTGTACTGAATGTAATTTTTTGCATGTGGCTGAACACTGGCGGAAAGAGAACCTAAAATAAAAACAGATGGAGACCAGAGGGAAACAGCGGTGCCTAAAATCAGTATTTTGCTTTTCCTTCTGTTTAATTGCAGAAAAATGATTAGCCATTGAACATGTTAAGCAGAACATCTCACACATATGTAGTAAACATAGATAGAGATGACCCAAAAGCCTCCAACACAGCAGATTGCTTTAAAACAACATGGTCTTGATGGGAACTACGTGGTTTAGGGTCAGAATTCCTCACCGCTATTCCTGTAAGCTTCTGGATTTCATTAAGAGCCCCAGTGATGTCCTTGACTTGAACAGCCGTTATTCCCAAACCTTCAGCTGCCTTGATGCTTTCTTCCTCCACATCCAGCCAGACCACCTTAAACAAGTAAATTAAAACAACATTTGATTACATCCTTAACTAGCAGGCTTTGAATCTTTTGCAGACCTTCTGAAATAATTCACTGCACCTACTTCTTGAGGTTTAACAGACAGTTTCTCAAGGGCCTTGTTAAAGATATCTGGCTCTGGGATTCTGGCACCAGCATGGCAGGATCGCAAAACCAGATCAAAGCGGCTTTCCAAAACGGAGAGAATCCTAGCAATGGCATCTCTCTGAGGGGTGTCATCCACCCAGACATTGGCCAGGACGCAAGTAGCAATGCCTTAACAGATAAATCAACAAGCTTTCTGAGAAAAAGATAAAGGGCATATATTTATATTTTCATGCAATGCAACATACCGTGACGACGAAGAATGGCAGCAGCATCAAGAACTGGCTTGTTGAATTCTACCTCACCAATGAGATTGAAAAGCTTCTGAGCTGAGAATTGATCAGGTAAAGCCAGACCCTGATCTACTGCTACTTTCTGACAATCAGCTTCAAACTCAGAAATCATCTGCAAGAGGTAAACGGAAACCAATGACACATGAGTAAATATTTGTCTAAAGCAGACTGGATGCATGGTATGTCATGTCAAGCGTGAATACATTTTCTGCTGTAATAAAACATACTGAATAGCACACTGACTAAACTGATTAATCCTACTCAACATGAATGAATGAAAATGACCTGAGTCAGGGTGATTTTCCCTTTCTCCGAGCGATACAAAGCATTCTCACTGCCAAGTTTTGCAGTCACATTCTTAATGAAACCCCTAGAGAGAGAAAAACATGCCTTTAATGTTTTAACCAGTTATTTTAATGGTTATGTTAGTAAAATATACCTAATCATAAATACAAATGGTAAAAGTTATGTAAAAAATATATATATATATAAAAACGAAAAAAGTATTTTATTTATATAATTAATAAATAAATAAAAGTCACATACCTTGAAATACCAGAGGTTTCCTCAAACTTCTGAAAATTCTGGGCAAAATGAGGGGTAACAACACCACCCCACAAACTAAACAACACTGCCTTCTTCATTGGAAACCAGTTTTATTTCCTTTTATTCAAAACGAACACGAAAAAAGAACACAGAGGAGAAAACATTATACAATACAATTTCTTGTTTATGTGCTTTAGTCTGGACAAAACACATAAAGGACAAAGTTCATTGCTGCCAAAAATTAAAGTTCGGTTCTGTAAAGCCCTACATTTACCTGATATACCGCAGATTCTGGGAGAGTTCGCGTTAGTGACCAAAGTAAACTCAGTATAGCTGCCAACTTCTAAAACTACTGATAGATTGCTGTGGTTCATGAACGAACTCTGGTAATAAATACAAGTAGTCCTACTATGGCGAAGGCACAACTAATTGAATATTAATCACGTAACTTGACGTTCACTAAATACGCGTACCTGATTGGCTGAAAGGCTGATCGCAAGAGGGCTCAATGATCAGTTGGCGAATTAACGAATCCTGGTCTGCATCTCAATGTTACATTAATAATATTTAATACTATATAGGGTGGATAGTATGCACATTGGGATGCTGGAACGGATATGAATGAGAGTAGGTCCTGGACGCTCCAGAAAGGTTACCAAGCAACGTCAACAATACCTATTTATTATTCATACGCGATACAAGTTGTATTAATTGCGAACTTTGACAAATGTTTGTAATTACCGACTATTTTATTTAATATTAAAATATTTACGATAATACATTTAAATAATATGATAACTATATTATTTAATATTAAAGTATATACGATAATAAATTAAAATAACATGTTAACTATACTGTTTAATATTAAAATATTTACAACAATAAATTAAAATAATATGATAACTATATTATTTAATATTAAAATATTTACGATGATAAATTAATTTTATAACACTTGGGGAGGGGGTCTAGCAAAAGGTAAATATAAATGTACTTATATTTTTATATACATTTTATATAAATAAATAAATAAAAATACTAAAATAAATAGAATTTATTTGGATGAGATCGAAATCCTTGAAACAATGAAGTTACCTCGCCCGCTCTTACATTAGGTGAATATTCCAAGTAAAAACTTAATAAAAAAATATATATATAAAAATAGTAATAATAATAATTTTAAAAAATTATTTAAAAAAATATATGTATATATATATATACAAATTATAATTCATTATTATGAAATGTCAACACAAAGAAAGCGTTAGCCTTAAGCGGATTGGCTAATCCTAAAACAAATTGTGTCATGTGAATATTTCTTTCATTATTATTGATTAATGTTTGAGGATTTGTTTCAGAATGTTCACCCCTCCCACTGGTCCTCTATGGAGACGCACAGCGAGTCTGATGCCAGAGCAACATCACATCCAGCAGTCATGACAAGTCATTTCACACGTTTATAGCGGACTTCTGCCTGTCGATATGGAGCTGATTCATTTAAAACTATTTTTGAAGAATCTGTGGCTGTTCTTTCTTATTGTGGGACACGTCAAACCTGGTAAGTGCAATCCTTTTTTTTTTATTAGAGAAATTATATATTGGCTACTGTATCTATATATAGGCTATAGCCTACACGGACATCGAATATATTCGTTCCTATCCTGCATATTTAAAACCATTTGCATTTGTGAATGAAACACGTAGCCTACTATGTAAAGCAAAGTATAGGTTAATTAAAAAGTTTTAGATGATGTATATTGAGTGTTAGTATCTGGTGAACGTGATTTCACCAAAGAGCAACATGTTCCTGGATCATCATAGGCTATTTGTTGATCCTGGAACATTATCAACCAATCAGATTTGAGGGATAGATGGGATAGATTTACAGTTTATGTTTAGGCTTACAATCAGGGTTAGGTGCTTATCAGTGTCATTCACAACATTTCCCTCTGATTTTAGGGATACCAAATAATGGTGACAATTAGTATCTTATTTTCATATATCTGTGGATGAAATGCATAATAACATTTTAAACATTATTTTGCACAACAGTTGCATATTTTATGCTTTATATTTCACAGTGTCCTCGTTACATGTTATATGTAGTTTCTATAGTAATTACTATAAATTATGAATAATAAATAACACAACCAAATCTAATCCTATAGTAAGTACATGATAATTACTATTACTCAAATAATTACTACTACTTACGCTACAACAAGGAGACCTTAAAGTAATACGTGTAATTCTATATGGAATCCATTGCCAATATTTTTAAACAAGCTAACAATTCAGTACTTTTGCATATATGGTAGGAATAAAAATTCAAAATAGACATTCGGAAATTAATATTATTTTTTCAATACAACTGAAATGAATGCAACAAAGAAGTGTTTTCAGTTGTGTGTTTTTACCTCAGTGTATGTTTGCACTGCATCGGTTGCTGTCCCTTTGTGACTCCACTCTACAGAGTCTAATATGAAGTTTCCACACACTGTACTAAGAAAAAAAAACATCACAAATCACTGGACGGCTGGATTAATTAGAGCTGACTGCGGTGATTAAGAAACAAATAGTAATTACAGTGAGGAGGCGGCTCTGCTCGGCCAGCCTTTTATTTTACCCAGCCATAACTCAGTTAGTGTGACGTGACCTCAACAGCGACCTATTCAGTGTTGCGCATCCTGCACAGAACATTTCCAAAACATTTATCAGACACTTTGTAATCAATTACAGCGCTGAATTAATCAGTTGTCACTAATAAAATAAAATAAGTGCATGATCAAGATCAGTCAGAACCTCTAACATCATATGAATATCTCTTGCAGCACTATCAGATGGTTGGATCCATGCGCATGCAGAAGACAGACTCTTTCAAAAACTCTTCATCGGTTACAATAAGTGGTCCAGACCTGTGCGAAACATCAGTGATGTTGTTATCGTCAAGTTTGGCCTCTCGATTGCCCAGCTTATTGATGTGGTAAGTTGATATTTTGCATGTTTTCTATGCTTGATGCTTGTCTTGGTCATAACTGAGTGGCAAATTAAAAGCGTCAATGCACTAAAACCTTTTTAAATGAATACAAATGCCAATCATTTTTGTCCTAAATCAAAACAAAAAAATCTAAAAACTGAAGAGTTTGTAAATGCTAATAAGAGCAACTGCTAGGGTCTCTGTAATATTCTGGTCTCCAGAAATGCAAGAATGAGGGATTTATTCATCTTCCAGACAAAATGGTTGATGCTAACGTCATCCTCTGATATTCTACAGGATGAGAAGAATCAAATGATGACAACAAACGTTTGGCTGAAACAGGTGAATGTCTTTATATTTAATTGAAGTGATCAATTATTGATATTGTGGTCAAAGCTCAAACCAACAACTAATCCATTAACCCTTTAAATAACCTTCATGGTGAAACCAAACACTATAAACACATTCTCTAAGCCTCAATCACACAATCAATATCAATCAAGCAACTGATGAACTGGAGGTTACGTTAAGTAGCCTATTTTGCCTAATGTTGATCAAAGGGACATATACACTGATGATCCAAAACAATATGACCGGTCACAGGTGAGGCGAATATCATTGATCGTCTCCTAACAAGGCCACATATTAAGGTCTGGGTAGATTAGATGGTACACATACAATCAGTTCTCGTAATCTTTGACAAGGGCCAAGTTCTTACCTCTTAGTGTGTTGCTTCCGGTGAACTGTGGTGAGAATTTACCAACAGTGTCTAAGGAGGGACAAACCACAAACCGGCGACAGGGTGTTAGCCACCCAAAGCTCATCGATGCATGAAGGCAACAAAGGCCATCCCGTCCATTCCGAGCCAACAGAAGGTCTACTCTGGCACAAGTCACACAATTAGAGTGTCTATGATGACCTACGAGCATCAGAACTGGACCTTGGACCAGTGGAAAAAGGACGCCTGGTCCGATGAGTCACGTTTTTTTACATCATGTGGACGACCATGTACTTGTGTGGCATTTACCTGGGGAAGTGATGCACCAGGATCCACTGTGGGACGACGACAAGCCGGAGGTGTGATGCTCTGGGAAATGTTCTTCTGGGAAACCCTGGGTCCGGCCATTCATGTGGACGTAAATTTGACACATGCCGCCTATACCTAAACATTGTTGCAGACCAGGTACACCCCTTCATGATTAAGTCAAGTCACCTTTATTTATATAGCGCTTTTAACAATACAGATTCTTTCAAAGCAACTTTACTGTGGGAACAAGAAGATAATGCAACAGAATTTGATTCGGCTGGACAGCCGCTCTGGAGAAAACAGTGATGTCATCCAGTTCAATTCTCATATTGTGTCAATGTGGGCAGATCAGTGATATAGATGCATATTTAGTGTCCCCAGCAAAGCAAGCCAAAAGCCAAAGGCAACAGAGGCAACGGTGGAAGGAACCAAAACTCCATCAGAATGACAGAATGGAGAAAAAACCTTGGGAGAAACCAGGCTCAGTCGGGGGGCAGTTCTCCTCTGGCCAACAATCAAACAGTGTATGATTATGAATCAGGCAAACATTACAAGTCAGAAGTCAGATTAGATCGGCACGCAGGAGACCGGTTTGTTAAGGATCAGTGGCACTGGATGTTGTGTCGATGAAGCCTTCACAGGGGCGTGTCCGGTTGACAGGATCTCTGCTGACACTTTGGGGATGTGTTGTGGTCGTGTCTAGCTGCAGAGCCACCATCTGATCTGGATACGGACCGGATCCGGCTGACAACAGTAAACCTCAGGATAAACAAAGTGACTAATATAAGCGTATAGATGCCATTCTTCTTATGATGTAAACAAGTACATTGGGTGTTATAGGAAGTGTTCCCAGTGTTCAATGGTGTTCCCTGGTGGAAGTGGCCTCTTTAAGCAGGATAATGCACCTAGCAGGATAACGCTGCACACATTATTCAGGAATGGTTTGAGGAACATGATGAAATTCCCCAGATCTCAATTCAACTGAGCATTTGTAGGATGTGCTGGACCAACAAGTTGAATCCACGGCGGCTCCACCTCTCAATCTACAGAATTTGAAGGATCTGTTAGACACAGAGCACCTTCAGGGCTCTTGTAGAGTCCATACCTCGGCGGGTCAGTGCTGTTTTGGCAGCAGGCGGAGGACCAACAGCATATTAGGGAGGTGGTCGTAATGTTTTGGCTCATCTGTGTATAGTAATTATGGTAACACTTTACAATAAGGTTTCATTTGTTAACATTATTTAACTGTTAGCCTTTTTATTTTTCAACCAGCAGCCTTATCACCCTGTAACCCAAGATTGGTTTCCCACTGAAGCTAAGCAGGGTTGAGCCAGGTCAGTACCTGGATGGGAGACCTCCTGGGAAAACCAGGTTGTTGCTGGAAGAGGTGTTAGTGTGGTCTGTTTGGGTCCTAACGCCCTTAGTATAGTGATGGGGAGACTGTACTGTCAAAGAGCATCGTCCTTCGGATGAGACGTTAAACCAAGGTCCTGACTCTCTGTGGTCATTAAAAATCCCAGGATGTCCTTCGAAAAAGAGTAGGGGTGTAACCCCGGCATCCTAGCCAAATTTGCCCATTGGCCTCTGTCTATCATGGCCTCCTAATAATCCCAATATACTGATTGGCTTCATAACTCTGTCTCATCTCCACCAATCAGCTGGTGTGTGGTGGGCCTTTTGGCGCAATATGGCTGCCATTGCATCATCCAGGTGGTTTGTGGTGGTTGAGGAAATTCCCCCCTTCTATATGTAAAGTGCTCTGAGTACCCAGAATAGCGCTATATAAATGTAACAAATTATTATTATTATTGCTAAAGCAGCAAAGCACAGCAATGTCAATATCATGGGTTTGATTCCCTATAGGGAAAGCAACTACTGATAAAATGTGTATTGTGAATGCAATGTAAGTTGCTTTGGATCCTGCAGGAATGGAACGATTATAAACTGCGCTGGAACCCCTCTGAGTTTGATAATGTGACGTCTATTAGAGTCCCATCAGAGATGATTTGGGTGCCTGACATCGTCTTATACAACAAGTAAGTATTTATGAAACATGCAGGAATATTTAGCCAAGGTGGTCATGAGATCTCGGACATTAGTCAACTCAAGTCATCTTTATTTATATAGCGCTCGATACAATACAGATTTCAAAGCAGCTTTACAGTGATAACAGGAAGATGCATTTCAGTATTTCAGTTTCATTAAAGGTTATGGTTAAACTAACACGTGTCCTGTTAATATTCTAAAAGAAAGAGGGCGGTCCAAGTCTTAATGGCTCTATTAATATCTGCAGCCCCAAGATCCAGCGCTCTAGTGTTTCTGTAACATTTATGTGAAATCAAACAGACATGGCGTGAAATAAGATGTTAAGCACTGCTGTAGTTGATTAAAAAAAGGTGCATGTTTTAATCTCCTAATAAAATGTCAAATGATTAGTCTATTTTCAGAAACACCAGGTCTGTCTTTATCTAGGAGGCAAATTTGATCTCGACAAAAGAGAAATTGAGGTCCTCTTGCATCATCAGACCTGAAGCAAAAACTAAAACAGTGATGTAGATATTTTAAGTAATTACCGCAATTGTCATGGAACATCTTCCTAGAGGCATAAAGAAAGTTTGTACCCCAGATACATCAAAGACACTTCCTATGATTCATCCATATTTTAAAGAAAGCACTTTTAAAAGGCTCATATCATACTTTCTGTGACTCATTTATAATGTTAGTAAAGTTAGTGAAGTTTTTTATGGTCCTTTGATTGCAACATGCAATTTTCTTTTTTCTTTGCTGTGCCCTTAAGACTTTAGATAATTGCTTTTATTAATTATTTTAGTCAGCAATAAATAATTGGTCAAAAGTGACAGTCAAGACACTTATAGGGCCCTATCATACACCCGGCGCAATGCGACGCAAGTGTTTTTTGCTGTTTCAGTCCGATTATCATTTTCACGTCCAGCACCACATTGTTTAAATAGCAAATGCACTCGTGCCCTGTTCACCCATGGGGTCCTGGTCTGAAAACGAGGTGTGTTCAGGCACCTCGTTTGTGTGTTGTTGGCACGTTACTATTTGAGGCAACTGAAAACGAATGACAGCCATTTGTAGTTGTCTCTGAAACCATAGTGGACATGTTCGAGTGCACTCAGTCAATCCCACATTGCACCACAACGGCTGTCCGACTTCACGCACTCGTTTTCATTCACTTCTCGTGAACTGTAGTGAATGAGGGTTTAGAGGGCGATTTCGGATTCAGCCTGGCTTTTAAAGGGAATGGGAGAGAAAACTCTGATAGGTTTATTGCACGTTACGCCCAAAACAACACACCCATTGCTATTAACTTAAGAGAATATGTACAACCCTTTTTGACTGTGTGCCTTATTAAACTAGAAAAAGTGGATTGGGACACGTTCTAAATGCACCTGCGCCATGTGCTTTAGACCATTTGCTCAGATCGTTAAAATAGGGCCAATCATATTACAAAATATTTCTATTTGACATAAATGCTGATCTTTTGTTCTTTTTATCCTTTTTAGGAATCCTAAAAAAACAAAAAACATTTTAAACATTGATAATAATGTTTCTTGAGCAGCAAATAATAATATTAGAATGATTCATATGACACTGAAGACTGTTGTAGTGATGCTGAGAATTGTAGAATTCAGCTTTGATCACAGGAATAAATTATGTTTTACGATATATTGAAAAATAGAATTTTAAATACATGTTAAATACTTTTTCACAATATTACTGGTTTTACAGAATTTTTGATTAAGTAAATGCCACCTTGGTGAGTACCAAAGGCTTCTTTAAAAAAGAAATCTTCCCGATCCCAAACTTTTGAACAGTAGCGTAACTCGTGGTTTTTTCTACAGTGCGGATGGCGAGTTCGCAGTGACCCACATGACCAAAGCCCACCTGTTCTACACGGGAAAGGTGAGTTGGGTTCCTCCAGCCATCTACAAGAGCTCCTGCAGCATTGACGTCACCTTCTTCCCGTTCGACCAACAAAACTGCAAGATGAAGTTCGGCTCCTGGACCTACGACAAGGCCAAGATTGATCTGGAGCAGATCGAGAACACTGTGGACTTGAAGGACTACTGGGAGAGTGGCGAATGGGCAATCATCAATGCTGTGGGAACCTACAACACAAAGAAATATGACTGTTGTCATGAGATCTACCCGGACATCACCTACTTCTTCATCATCCGCCGTCTTCCTCTGTTCTACACCATCAACCTCATCATTCCCTGCTTGCTTATTTCTTGTTTGACCGTGCTAGTGTTTTACCTGCCATCGGACTGTGGAGAAAAGATCACGTTGTGTATTTCTGTCCTTCTCTCCCTCACTGTTTTCCTATTGCTCATCACTGAAATCATTCCCTCGACGTCTCTGGTCATTCCACTCATTGGAGAGTACTTGCTCTTCACCATGATATTTGTCACCCTCTCCATAGTCATTACCGTGTTTGTGCTCAATGTGCACCATCGATCGCCCAGCACCCATAAAATGCCCAGTTGGGTCCATTCTGTGTTCCTGGACCTCATTCCCCGTTGGCTCTTCATGAGACGCCCAGAACCCGAGCTGAAGCACCGCAACACGGCCAACCTCAGCACATCCAAAAGCTGGCTTCAGCAGGAGACCGACGTGGATGGGCAGAACTGTCAGGACATGGAGTTCGGGGTAGGGATGGGAATATCCACATCCATCTTGTCCCCATCCGCCACGCATCTGTCCGACTCGGAGCCTTTACTCCAGAAGTACGAGCTCCAACAGTTAGGACACATGGTGAACCTGTGCCAGCGTCCAGCAAAGCATACAAACCTGGTGTCAGACCCCAGTCTCAGCTTCTCACCGTGTGTCCTGCAAGCCCTGGACGGGGTGCGCTACATCGCTGATCACCTGCATGCTGAGAATGAAGACTTTTCAGTGAGTGACTCAATCATGAAGATTTGTTTAGTGGTTATGGAAGCCCCTTTCTGCCACACAAGAAAAAAAAATCATGTGCTGGTGAATCATAATTTTGAAATACTTTAAAAAAAAATGATTAGATAAAACCGGAAACTTATGACAAAAAGTCTAAACTAAATGTCAATTATGATGAAGTCAAAATTACAACATAATAAGTCATAATTATAAGATTATATGTCAATCATGAGATAAAATGTCAAATTATGACATCACAAATTGAAATTATGACAGTGTCATAATTGTGATAAAAAAAATCAAAACTACAACATGCTGTCAAAATTATAAAAAGTATAAAAATTGGAGAGGTATAATTGAAAACTGACATCAAAATTTTGAGACAGATTAGAAATTATGAATTACTAAGTCATAATTATAATATTAAATGTAATTATGTCAAAATTACAACATACCAAGTAATAATTACAGTATAAATAGTCATCGAATGAGATAACATTGGAAATTGACAGTCAAAATGATGAGGTAAAGTCAGAATTAATTTATACTAAATCATAATTATAGGATTAAATTTCATAATATTGAGATAAAATGTAAAAATTATGACATCTCAAGTCATTATGAAATAGAAAGTTGTAATTATGAGAAAAAGTTGAAATAATTATATTTCTTAAATAATTTAAGAGATAAATCAAAATTATGACATACTGTCATAATAAAGTCATAAAATTTAAATTGACATCAAAATTATGTGACAAAGCCGAAATAATGATATACAAAGTGCTATTTAAAAGATTAAATGTCATAATTATGTTGAAAAGCCATAATTATAAGATAAAATGTGAGATTAAGTTTAAAATAAGAACTAAAGTTGCACTCATGAAAAATAAAGTAATACAATAAAGATAAAGTTGTAATTGTGAGAAAGTCTTAAATTATAGAAATTATGTTGCAGTTACTAGAAAAAAATTGCATTATGACAAAAATGGTGACAAAAGAAATGACTTTTTTTGTGTCTAAAGTACAATTGATAAAGTGCTGTGAATATTGCATTGTTTCTCCACCATCTAACAGATACTCCTCCGCTTCATGGCCACTGACCTCATTACATTGTTCAGTTTTCCTGCTCTGAGCACTTTTGAACAACACCGTGTTTGCTTTTTGACAGGTCAAGGAGGACTGGAAATACGTGGCAATGGTGATTGACCGTATCTTTCTGTGGATGTTCATCATCGTGTGCCTGCTGGGGACGGTCGGCCTCTTCTTACCTCCCTGGATATCAGGAATGATCTGAGCTCTTGCTTTAAGAGCCGTGATACAGACCAACATCAAGAGCTCTGATAAAGACCAAAGCCAAGGCCTTTACCAGGGACCATTAAAAAGATAGCAAACATTTTGTAAAAAAGGTCTTTTTATTTCATCTCCTTTTGATGAGAGATATCTGCTCGTTCAGGAATTATTTGAGGACGCAATTCATTGTTACAACGCAGAAAACACAACTGAGCTCTGGCTGAATGTCTGACATTTAGCACTATCAAACTGCACCCGAGTCCTGTCTTTTCCATGCATAAAGAGCGGGGCCACCACCGCCGCAATATGCAAAATTAACCTTTGGGAAAGAGACAAACGCTTATGTGACCCCGATGGTTGGCAGTTCAATTCAGTTCACTCTTTACCCTTTATCCAACTGTTCAATGAATCGTAGATTACATTTCGTGCCGCTTTCAACAGCAATTATCACCAAGGTCAGAAGGCAACTTTTTGAAAACGCAATGCTTTTGATATTGCGAAGGTTGTGTCATTACGCAAGATGGGTCTGTGAACCATGTGGGTCAATGATTTTTAAATGGGACCTGGGAGAAAAATGACATTCTTCTCGTCCACTGAACTACAACACTATTTTGCCAAACATGAAGGGCTATTGAAGCCAAACTAACAACTAGGATCTGCTGAAATCAAGAATGAATCGTGACATAAAAATGTCTCCTTTAATTGACTTCATAATTAATGTAAGTGAGACTATCTGCCAGTCATTTCCCTTAATAGCTCTACTTCACAGCTGTGTAAAAGTCCCTAATTAAATAATGATAAATGAGATGACATAAGCATTGTCGCCCTCTACTGATGGTTGTGTAAAACACAACTGATCTAAGCCCTGGATTCCCAGTGTCACGAAAAACCTAAATAAACAATTCAATTTTGATCAAAGGCAAAAATATAAAAAATTGAGGTTAACATTGATTCAAATATTTAATTGATCTTTGTGAGTGCAATCTACATGAAACTCAATTTACTTTTTATTTTTTATCTAGAAATCCAGATTGATTAAAAAGTGAACTTTCAATTAATTTGAAATATTTGAATATATTTGAAATGATATTGGATTTTTAATTCAAGTCTTAATTTATGAAGGCATTGAAAACTCAGAACAATTTTAAAAGTATTTTTGTGATTCTAAAGTTACTGTATAGAAATACTATTATATTGATGTTCCATTTATTTTCTATAAAAACATACTTGTAAAGGTTAGAGAATCAAATAAATGAATGCTTAGAAATGACAAAACTGCAAAGGTCTGCATTTATTTCCTTCCACAATTAAACACATTACACTTAAACATCATTTCAAGCATACATTTGAGAAAATATATCTAAAAACATTCAACATTCAAAAGCACTGCTTTCATTACCTTTCGGAAGCATAAATAAATCGAGTTGTGCCAGGTCATTTACAAATAAATTCATCCTCTAGCTTTCTCATTGGATAAAATCACCCGTTTGACATCCAATCAGGGATCATATCTAGGGTGTGGTGGATTTGGCTATATTTGCTCGTACTCTGGCCTGGTCCACGGCGTCCAGAAGGTTCTTGGAGTCCATGGCCAGCGTGTGAGCGGCCGTCAGCATCTGTTTCTTACACTCGTCCTTCAGAGACGTGACGGCGTTCTGCTGAGCCAGACGCATCTTACTGATCAGCTCGGCCAGATCTTTATTCAGCAACTTCTGAGTTCCTTCAATCTGGGGAGAAATGCATTCTGGGTGAAACCCTTGTGGGTTTGAATCATCCACCATCTACGAAGCTTTGTTCAAAATATCTCACTAACCCAGGTAACAAAGATATGTTCTAAGAACGTTTTACGAATGTTCCCATTAAGTCATGAAAACATTATTTTCTGGATGTTCTCTGAACATGAAAGGAGGATATAAGTAGAATTCATAAACCCTTGTTTTAAGCAACACTGGGTGGCTGTTAAGTGAACTGCAGCCAGCAATTATTGCTTCTGCTCACACTTGTGCACATGTAACGCACCTGAGACTGAAGGCCCTGATATTCTCAAGGCGAAGTTCTTTGCTTAGAAGTAAAAATAAGTCGGAACTACCATTGCAGTGATATACTTTTAACAAACATCCAAACACCGTCCACACTGCTGAGTGCGACATTTAGATGAATTTGTAAATATTTGCAATGCACTTTCCTCTCAATAACAAAAAAGGCAGCGGTGAGAAAACAGCAGTTAAGAAAGCATCTGATCATAGCGATGTGGATTTGTTTGCACCAGATCTGCAATTGACCATATGCATGTTTAATTCCTGGTTTTCGATCAGCCAGCTTGACTTTTTAATGTTGTACTTATATTTTAATGAATTTATTGATTGCAATAAAGACAAAGCTTATGGGAACGTTGGAATAAAGAACACACAACATTTTTCCAGCACTTCGATGTTATTTTTAATGTGATGACCAAAAACATTATTTGTTCATCCTTCTGAAATTGTCTCCATGTGTAAAACCGAACGTTTCAAGAAGTAGGAAATACAACATTTGATAGAAAACACTTTAAAGGTGCAATATGTAAATTTTCCATCCGCTAGAGGGCGCCCTTTTCAAAACAAAGGTGTAGCTTAATGACGGCAAGTTTGAGCCCAGAATCTTGGGACATGTGGTCGTCACCTCACAGCCGGTGGAAAAGAACTTAAGTTAACTGAAGTTCTTGAGAATGTTCCGGGCATATGGTCAATTCATGTCGACAGATGAGGTCATTAAAATTACACTGTTATGATGTTTGATTATAAAGTACACTCACCTAAAGGATTATTAGGAACACATGTTCAATTTCTCATTAATGCAATTATCTAATCAACCAATCACATGGCAGTTGCTTCCAAGGGTGCCGCTAAGGGGGGGAAAGTTAGGACGATTCTAAGGGCCCATGCACTTTTGGGGGCCCCCAGAGATTGGTTTTATTAGTAGTAACAGTACTAGCAGTAATGTAATATAAATTATTAATGTATAATCTACCAGAGTAACAAATAAAAAAAAAATTACATCTTATTTCTGCATTTCTGGCAAAATTACCCCCCAAATGGTACGAACTTCATATTCTTTCATAGGGCCCAAAATTGCTAGCAGCGCCCCTGGTTGCTTCAATGCATTTAGTGGTGAATGGGTCAGAATGGGAAAGAAAGGTGATTTAAGCAATTTTGAGTGTGGCATGGTTGTTGGTGCCAGACGGGCCGGTCTGAGTATTTCACTGCTCAGTTACTGTGATTTTCACGCACAACCGTTTCTAGGGTTTACAAAGAATGGTGTGAAAAGGGAAAAACATCAAGTATGCGGCAGTCCTGTGGACGAAAATGCCTTATTGATGCTAAAAGTCAGAGGAGAATGGGCCGACTGATTCAAGCTAATAGAAGAGCAACTTTGACTGAAATAACCACTCGTTACAACCGAGGTATGCAGCAAAACATTTGTGAAGCCACAACACGCACAACCTTGAGGCGGATGGGCTACAACAGCAGAAGACCCCGCCGGGTACCACTCATCTTCACTACAAATAGGAAAAAGAGGCTACAATTTGCACAAGCTCACCAAAATTGGACAGTTGAAGACTGGAAAAATGTTGCCTGGTCTGAGTCTCGATTTCTGTTGAGACATTCAGATGGTAGAGTCAGAATTTGGTAAACAGAATGAGAACATGGATCCATCATGCCTTGTTACCACTGTGCAGGCTGGTGGCGGTGGTGTAATGGTGTGGGGGATGTTTTCTTGGTACACTTTAGGCCCCTTAGTGCCAATTGGGCATCGTTTAAATGCCACGGCCTACCTGAGCATTGTTTCGGACCATGTCCATCCCTTTATGACCACCATGTACCCATCCTCTGATGGCTACTTCCAGCAAGATAATGCACCATGTCACAAAGCTCAAATCATTTTTCAAATTGGTTTCTTGAACATGACAATGAATTCACTGTACTAAAATGACCCCCACAGTCACCAGATCTCAACCCTTGAGAGCTTCGTGCCCTGGATGTGCATCCACAAATCTCCATCAACTGCAAGATGCTATCCTATCAATATGGGCCAACATTTCTAAAGAATGCTTTCAGCACCTTGTTAAATCAATGCCACGTAGAATTAAGGCAGTTCTGAAGGCGAAAGGGGGTCAAACACAGTATTAGTATGGTGTTCTAATAATCCTTTAGGTGAGTGTATATTTAACACCATGGACTACATGGATCTGGCTACGTGAGACTATAGTTTGAATGAATCGCTTTTCTTTGCATGTTAAATTGTTCTTTTTCTTTTCTTTGAATGAATTGCATTTATTTTGTGTTCATTGTTCATTTCTGGAATGTGTGTGAGCGACACATCCTTCACATAAAATCAGTCTACAGGCTTTCATAGACAACCTATAAAGTTGAGAAAGGTCTTGTTTTTTGCTTTTTAAACATTGGCAATACAAAAAGCAATTACATGACAATTCTTATACAGCCCTCATTTTGTAAAAATTAATAGAGCATTACTTTTGAGCATTCCAAAACTAGAACATTTCAGAAAAAGCGTTCCATGAACAATGTATAAATAAATGTTTCTGTGCTAACATTTTTAGAATTATATTGAAAGACCAGATAATTCGGACCGAACGTTCTATTAATGTCTTTGGCAGAATGTTTGTTTGTACCTATCCAGAACGTTCTGATGTTCTTTGTTAGACACTACCTCCACACTTACCTCCACTCTGATGGACTCGTGTAAAGACGGGAGGATCTCGTCCACACTGTGGATCAGACTGCGCAACGTCATTCCTACCGACTGCCAAATAAGACAATAATAATGACCTTATCTTACACAGAAAAGCAAGCATTAAGCATAAATGACCAGAAATTACATTGTTCAAAGTTTCCCTACCTTCACCACATTGACGTACTCTGAGGCTGGTAACGTGTTAACATCGTTCTTCAGCTGTACCACGACCTTCACCATCTCCATGACGTTATGGTAGACCATGTCATCTGTGCGATCCAGTTCTGCTGTGGGCGCCGGCTATGATGGTCAGAATCAGTCGGTGTTAATATGTGTATCAAATCATTGCAAATAATGTTCATGCGCAGATAATTTTTCTTGCATTGTGATTTAAACCATAACAGTGTTAATTTAGTTACTTTTCATTTTTAATTTTAATTTAGTCATTTTGTTGTGTTTTTGTTATTGCTATAATCTGTATTCCCTGGTGGCTGTGGCCTCTTTCAGCAGGATAATGTCCCCTGCCACAAAGCAAAAATGGTTCAGGTATGGTTTGAGGAGCACGAGTTTGAGGTGTTCAATCCAATCGAGCATCTCTGGGATGTGCTGAACAAACAATTCTGATCCATGAAGGCCACACCTCGCAACTTACAGGAATTAAAGGATGCTGCTAACACATTGGTGCCAGATACCACAAAATACCTTCAGGGGTCTAGTGGAGTCCATGCGTTGATGGTTTAGGGCTGTTTTGCCAGCAAAAGGGGGACCAACACAATATTAGGTCATAATGTTATGCCTGATCGGTATATACTGTATATATATATATATATATATATATATATATATATATATATATATATATATATATATATATATATATTTTTTTTTCAATTAATATTTATTTTAAGAAACAAAAATGCTTTTTTGATGGTTTTAGTTTTTGTTCCTATAATAACAATAGGTTACTGTCGTAACCCCGGTTCTCTGAAACATCGAGTGGAGAGATCCACCTAAGGGAAGGGCATCCGTACCTGACCTCTCTGCAGAAGCATTCAATTGCACCAAGTCTGACAAGACAGGCTGGAGCGCGCAGCCAATGCCCAGTAAGGCCCCACCCCTTGCCCCACCTGCGGGCATAAATAGGCTGCATACGCTACTGTACATCAGTAAGTATATTCGCTTCTCGTGCGGCAAGCGGGGCAAGGCTGGTGGATCTCTCTACTCGATGTTTCAGAGAACCGGGGTTACGACAGTAACCTATTGTTCTCCATCATCTCGTTTCGAGATCCACCTATGGGAGAGACATGGACAGCTCCCCGATTGCCCAATACACTCACAGTGAGGTCCTGTTAGCCAAAAAAAGACGGTCACCCCGAGGGGCGGTGCACGACACGTCTCATAATCATGAACTCGCCACACCGACGAAACCGCGTAACTGCGGTGTGAAGCAGGACATGAAACATAGGCTATGTGTGGCACACATAAAAGAAGGCAGGGTTAGGAAGACCCCACCTCCAAGACCGAATGTGCTACTGAGGTTCTGGTGACATCCAGCCTGTAGTAACACACAAACGTATGGGGAGAAGCCCAACTGGCAACAGAACAGATATCCTGCAGTGATACTCCCCTGAACAGAGCCCAAGAGGCGGCCAAGCCCCTCGTGGAATGAGCTCTGATGTTCCCTGGGGGTTGCATTCCCTTTGATTCATATGCCAAGATTATAGCGTCCACAAGCCAATGTGAGAGTTATTGTTTTTTGTTTACTTTTTTTTAATGTTTCTGTGTGTGTTTTGTTTTCTGGGAAACACTGGGGCCGAAGCCTTTATTATTTGGGTGAGGGGAACACAGTATGTGCGTGTATGGCCTCGTCCTCCTTCTTCTTGTCATCGCATCGTTGTTGCATCATAGCAACTGCAGGGCCAAAGAGAGCCCGGCCGGGCTCTACCGGGTGCCTGCGATACATCTCTTTCGCTATCCGGGAGACCAGAGAGGTTGAGCCAGAGCGCGCACTCTCCTACCACGGAAAGCGCCATTGAGCGCCCGCAGGTTTGAACGGCCTGACAAGCACTACGGAGAACGAGGTCATTAACCGTGATGATCTCATTCCACAGTGCAGAAGAGGGAGAATATCCCTTATCTAGCTGTTGGCCCAGGTCGTCCAGGATCTCCGCTTGGTAATCGGAAAGGAGGGAGGAGACATTCAGAGCCCTAACAGCCAAGGCCGAAGATTTATAAACGGCCTGGTGCACCGAGGCAGAAAAACGGTCCATCCTGGGTTGAGGTGTCTGGCTCCAGGTGTCTGGGGCGGGAGGTTACCCGTGAAGATGTCCTCTTCGGGGAACTCTGGATTAGGCTGGTCAGCCAAAACAAAAGCAGTCGCGCCTCGGGAGGTCCCCGGTAGCGCGCTGTCGTCAACCTTGTTCCATATCCAAGTGCGACAAGTCGAGCTCGCCACACTGAGTAGCGGCAACTTTAAGGCAGCGTCGCAGGAGCTTCTTAGGCAGTACCAGGCAGTAACTGCAGTTCTCCGGGTTCTCTATTGCCTCTTCTGCATGCTTGAGGCCAAAGCAGACCACACAGAAAGGGTGAAGATCCTTAGCGGCGATAAGAGACCCACACGCGACCGGGCAGGCCCGTAATAGGCTATAGACAGAAGAAGCAGACTGAGAGAGCGACATACCCACGAAAAACTGCAAGCGGCTCTGAATGCAGACACAGAATGTGGCAGAAAAGAAACTGTCATGCCCGGCGGAGGCTGATCTGGCGATATTTCCTCCTGCAGACAATAAGCGAGCAGGGCAAATCCAACCGAACTGTGTCAGTGCAGAGATCGCGAGAAGCGAATGTCAACTGATGTACAGTAGCTTATGCAGCCTATTTATGCCCGCAGGTAAGGGGTGGGGCCTTACTGGGCATTGGCTGCGCGCTCCTGCCTGTCTTGTCAGGCTTGGTGCAATTGGATGCTTCTGTAGAGGTCAGGTACGGATGCCCTTCCCATAGGTGGATCTCGAAACGAGATGATGAAAGAGAACCCTGAACCATGTATGTTTCACTTCTTAAAAGTTACCAGTCTCTCCATTTTATTTATTCTGTTCCTCTCATTTGGTGGTGCTGACCAAAGGTACTGCATAACTCGGAGACAGGTTTCATTTCAACTTCACCAAGGCTGAAGTCAAAAGACACTTGGTAAGGGAATCTTCCCTCATCCTCTTTCTACTGACCCATTATCAAGGTGAGCTCAAAAGGCCCAAAGCTCATTAGGTTTTAGTCACAGAGCTAAGAGTAAAACCCGCCGCTTTGATTGCTGCCATCTGCTCGTCTGGAAACTTCCAAAGGACGACTGACACCTTTACTCAGCGGCTTCAAAAAGAGATCAGAAGTCTCTGCTGCCCTTCAACCCAGTCCCTAACCGCATTAAAAGAGCAATTACCTGAGCAGACACCCGCGGGGGCTTCTCTGGGGGACCCTGGAATTGAGCTGAGAGCCAAACACAGCAAAAAACAAAGTGTGACAACATATAAGAAGCTTTACTATGGATCCTATAGGTCATCATTAAGATTGTTACAATATTGGCTACTGAAATAATACATTTTAAAGGAATAGATCAGGAATATTTAATCATGTCAAACCAGTGGTGCATTAACAAAATTGTTATGTTATCTAAAACTGAAGCTAAAACTATCAAAAATTATTTCATTTAAAAGAAATAAAAAGAAAAAATCCTGAAATAAAATAAAAGGTAACACTTTATTTTAAGGTGACGTGGTTACACGTTACTACATGTACTTACTGTAGTAATAACAGTAAATTATACATAATTACAAGTAACTAACCCTAAACGTAACTCTATAGTAAGTATATGTAGTTAATTAATATTACTCAGTACTTATTTGAGTTAGTACAATGTAACTACATCACCCTAAAAATAAAGTGTAACCAAATGAAATATCACATTAAAAACAAACTAACTGAAATAGACCATGTTCACAGAGCAGCAGTCCTGTATTTGGACTCCTTAATACAGTTACATTCACAGACAGTTAAGTCATTTACAGTAGTGACAACTGTACATTTTCAGGACTCACAACCACATTCTTGAACCGGACTGGACAACTAGTCGGTCACGCCATACTGTCACATGCCTGTCCTGTCTTGTGTGCACATGTGGGTTTTGTTAGTGTGGCCATGTGCCTCTGCCCCCTTGTTATCTCGTTTTTGGTTTCATTTGCCCCACCTGTGTTCCCTCATTTCCAGCTTGATTTCTCCCCTTTATATACTCCTTGTGTTTGTAAGTCTTTGTTGGATCCTTGTTATGTCTAGGTCTCCCGTTTCCCCGTGATTCCCAGTTGGTATGTGTTTGAGTTCTTTGTGTATTGTCTACGTTTCCTGGTTCCCCGTGACTATTTGGTATGTGTTCTGTTCTTGCCCCCTTGTGGGTTTTTTGGTTTGTGTTTATGTTTTGTTTTATAAATAAATCCCCCTTATTACTGCACTTGAGTCCTCGCACCTGTTTGTCCTTTGCGTAAACGTGACACATACAGTGCGAGTGCAAGAGAGCCGCTCTGCACTGCACAAACACATGTCTACCCTTGCAGGTTTTCATGTGTAGTTTCAGTAACTTGCAGTGACAGAAATACGAGGGTTTTAGCCAATCAGAAGTAGGGGTGTGTCCACTCATGATGGGGGAGGAGAGTGAGCCAATCAGAAGTAGGGGTGTGTCCACTCATGATGGAGGATGGGAGAGTGAGCCAATCAGAAGTAGGGGTGTGTCCACTCATGATGGGGGAGGAGAGAGAAGGAGACAATCAGAAGTAGGGAGTGTGTCCACTCATGATGGGGGAGGAGAGAGAAGGAGACAATCAGAAGTAGGGAGTGTCCACTCATGATGGGGGAGGAGAGAGAAGGAGACAATCAGAAGTAGGGAGTGTGTCCACTCATGATGGGGGAGGAGAGAGAAGGAGACAATCAGAAGTAGGGAGTGTGTCCACTCATGATGGGGGAGGAGAGAGAAGGAGACAATCAGAAGTAGGGAGTGTGTCCACTCATGATGGGGGAGGAGAGAGAAGGAGACAATCAGAAGTAGGGAGTGTGTCCACTCATGATGGGGAAGGAGAGAGAAGGAGACAATCAGAAGTAGGGAGTGTGTCCACTCATGATGGGGGAAACAGAGTGAGCAAGTGGGAGATTTGAAGAAAGACTGTAGAAAGAGAGATGGCTGAGAGACATTACAAAAGAGAAAACTTCAAAGGGATATCACTGGAAAAAAAGGGTTATGATCAGACAACAGCTGGAGAGACCCAAGCAGGAAGGCCTGAAAACAGACGCTGCAATTTGGGTTGTTTCTACTCTCTACATGAGTAGCATTAGTTTAAAATATGTGCTGCTGGCGACCAAAAACAAACCCTTTACCAAGTTTCGTACCATTCCAATGAAGCCAAAAATTCAACAACAAAAAAAAACTTTGGGTCACAAATTACTGAACAGCACCAGAGGGTATAGATTTTTCAGTTTTATGGACGCCGCCATCTTTGATATTACTTTGGTCGCTGTCGCTGTTGTTGTTACTGGTAGGTACATGACTGATTCTTGTTGCATGTTTATAAAGACAGTATTTCTGTCAGGACCACTATCGTCAAAGATGATTGACTATTAGCAGTTTGGATTGGCGGTATGGTTCTGTTCTGGGCAAGAACTCCCTTTGCATCCATGCAGCCTAGCATGGATAAGAGCAGCGATAAACCCCTCTTAGGGCAAACAGAACAGAACCAACATAATGTAATTGCAGATAACATTAATGTCGACATTTAAATGTAAAAAATTATTTGGGAAGTCAATGGGAATCAGAATACCAAATCCTGACTGGACGAGAGGAGGAGCTGGGGATGGAGAAGGGGTAAATGAGCTCTGGAGAACACGATAGCTGCTGATAGTACTGAAGGAGATTATAGGTGTGTTCAACATCGCCTGCAGCTGGATGCATCTGATCAGCGGGAGTAGCCGCGTGCAGGCGGGGAGGAGCTGCAAACGGAGACGTGAAGTCGGACATTTTCTGCTTCCAGTGGTGACACTCACGCTGTGTTTTGCATACTTTAACACAGCTGAAGTTAAATAAATGCAATATTTGTCAAATACTGATGTGTCAGAAGAAATTTTAATTCAATACTTTATGTACAGTATCTGTTTGTACAAGAATAAAGTTCAACATATAACCCTACACTATCAATGAAGTGGGGTAGATGTTTATTTATCAGTTTTATTTTGATAAACAGGACAATATTACATTGCGGCTACATGAAAAGGAGGTTTTACCGTTATAAAAAACTGATTTGTGAGAAATTAGTGGAACTAAAGGTTTTAGAATAAACACAAAACACACATGCTAGCTGTCATGCGGTGACTCCGGCCAATCGTGGAACAACTGTGTTGTCATCAGAGCTCATGCAACCTGGTGCAGCCGCTCTTGAGAAGCTGCACCGTCTGTATAAGCCAGCTATTCTCGAATCGCTCTCGCGGTACTTTGTTGACATACGTCACAGTCACATGCCGTCGGCGCTGTCCAAATTCGGACAACATTTCTAACCGGCATGCACTGCTTCAAGTCAGCCAGTCAGTTGATGCGAGCTTGACTAACGTGACCTGCCAGTCAAGTCAAGTCAAGTCAAGTCAAGTCAACTTTATTTATATAGCGCTTTTAACAATGCAGATTGTTTCAAAGCAGCTTCACAGTGTTAAACAGAAAAATTATGCAACAGAATATATTTCGATTATCATACAGTAACAACGTGGGCTTTAGATCAGTAATTAGATCAGTAATTTGGTCTATATGGTTAATTTAGTTTAATAATTAGATTTATTTTGAAATATATTTGAAAAATAGTTCTTCCCCAACTGAGCATGCCAAGCCAGAGGCGACAAGAACCAGAACTGACGCTACTTTGAATGGGACATTTGGAGAAATGCGGTTGTCAATTCCAAAAACTGACAGTGTCAACATAGCCTAAACTTTAATTTGATGAAGGAAAATTACTAAAACTGAAAAATAAATTAAAGCTAAATATATATATATATATATAAAAATATATAATCACTAAAACAAAGGATTCAAATAAAAATATAAAAATAAAAGCTATTATAGTGTATACATATTCCTAAAATGCTAACACTGATCAACTCAGCATTTTTGAAATTGAACAGCAACTTCAAATTTGCTGTTTATCACTCAAGGCTACCATATTACTTCAGAAGACTTAAAAAATACAGAACACAAAATAATAGCATACAGGTTTTAATGATAACTGAACCTTGGGTGAAATATTCCTTTAATTCCTGATGAAGTAAAATATATGTAATCATGTGTTAAAATGAACTGACCTTGGCTTGTCTCGTCTTCTGACATCTAAAAAAGAGATGAATATGTTATCAGTGTAGAACAGTGGAAGACAATGGTCATGAAGGGACGAAGACAGTATAAAAGAAACTTTAAATATTTAGTATATTACCACTTTAGCCTTCGTGTCGTCATTGGCAAATGGATCCTGAAAGAGAAACATGAAGATGAAAAGCTGTTCAACCTGATAAACTTTCATAATTTACTCATTTCAAGTGAAACGAGACAAAATACATGGAAAGGAAAGTAATTTCAGTGAAAGATTAGAAATACTAATATTGTTTTGTGCACTGATTAATAATGCATGAAAGCAAGATAATAAATAACCTTTTTTATTTAACTGTTTTTTTAAACTGTACTGATCAAACATTTTTATTGACTGATTGTCGATAAAAAAATTTATACTGTGAAATTGACTGTTTTGGCAGGAGAGAAAGAACATTTTGCTAACGCTCACATGAAAACTTTATTTGTGAATGTTCTGTAAACATTCAAAACGTCCACTTTTTTATGTTTTAAAAACGTTGTTAAAGGGATACTTCACTGAACAGCATTAAGCCTTGTATAAGTAGAACGCCGGTACTATATTCGAATAATCATGCTTCCCTCACTCATATCTCCCTGAGGCGAGAGATTTCTTTATTTTGTGTCTGGAAAAAAAAAACTTCAGATGACGCAAAAATTGTCATTTGGCATAAGCAGAGGCTTTTTTGGCCAGAGAGACTACAGCCAGTAGTAGGAGCTAGTTCCCCATGTTTTCAACCCGCCCATACGGGGTGAGATCTCTCTCACAAAATGTAAAATGTGCATGGCCGCTCAGGCATTCGTAACAAAACGAGTGTTTTCAATGAATTCCTATGAAAGTAAAGCGTCCATAGGCATGAACTGAAAACGCGCCAGACTGGACACGAACCATGAATGAATGCCGGGCAGCAGTGCTCATTTTAGTTTCGGTTTAGAATAAGCACCAATTCAGGGGCGGGTTGCTTGAATTGTGGGTTCATTAGCCTATTATTCTTAATGAAAAAACAACAACAAAATGGTACAATGACAAACTGACTTAAATAGGTGCTTTTACATTTCGCTTTGAAACCAAATCTTCCGCGATCATCTTGTCATTCAGCTCCTCGGTCTCGTGATGAATGAGATCTGACTCCTGCTGCGTTTGTGCTGTGACTCTCCTTCGGCTCATGCTGCATTGAGCAGACACGTTCAGTTTTTAATTGTAGTGTCTGTTCTGTAACGGAACTAAATTATTTTATTACTATACAAATTAAAACGTTGGTGGGAGCGGTGCCGCGGTGGGCACATTTCTACTACATAAATGACCCATTTTAAATACACATTCATCTTTCCAGCGGTAAAGTTTCCCTTTAAGGAAACATTCCCTTTTATTATTTCTGCAAACATGGGAATGTTACTTTTGAATGTTCTCTGAACGTTCTGAAACAACGAATAGATCAATATTAAACAAAGAACAATATTAAAGACCAGTGTCCTGTTGCACAAAGCTGCCACCCAAGTACGAGATTAGTTTGAGCTAACTCTGGTTTTTCGGGATCAAGTAGGTAGGTTGGTTTTTAGCTGTGTTCGTCACCATGGTAACTTACGCTATACAGCTAAATTATTCAGGAGCAGGTTTTATTCTGGGTTAGGGATCGGAAACCCAAACCGGACCAATCAGCTGTCAGCAAAGTGACATATCTGACGCAATAAAGCCACTCCCCCTGAATCTCTCGCTCCAAATTAAAGCAGTTTATAGTGAATTAGAGACAATAATTGCTCATCTTTTGCTGCTAATTATTTATTAAATTTATATTATATTAATTATAATTATTAGCCTGGATGCCAGCCGAATTTAGCCCCGCCCACAACATTTTTGCTCGGGCAATTCGGTCTGGACTCGCTCCATAGAGGAGTAATTATGCCCGAACAGAAACTGTTCGGACCAATGAAATTGTCAGGGCGGGCTTTAGACGATGATGGACAGATGATCAACAGTAACATAATCATCCACGTCATCAAAGGCGCTTTGGGTTGAATTTGCTCTTATCCTAAACAGAGAACATGTTCGTATATGCATTCACCTTCAGTATTTCTCTCAGAAACGATGATTGTGTCAGTAAGCACTCTGTGTATCCTTAAATTCTTTTATTACAATACTGGCAAAGATCGTTTACACTCATCTTTTCTTGTAACGTTATTTAATCCAGCGGCGTGCAGACAGGGTTGCCAAGTTTTTTGCAATGTCGCACAATTGCTACTCAAAACTATAGCCCAAAACAATAACTTTCCGGGGGGTTCTCCGGAAAAAAATGGCGTTTGGTTGGCAAAATATGTTATTTTAGCAAGGTTGCCTGCTAAAATTCGCATTCCTGGGTTTATATAATCACATAATTGGGGTCGCTTCAACCCGCGGACATGGAGAAAAACACAGACTTGGCAACACAGTGCAGTTGAGTTCTGTTGACATTTGACAACTAACGTTACGCGTCGCTCCGTTGCTCTGATTGGTTGTGGGTCTATCCAATTGAGGTCTTTCCTGGCTCGGTTGAAACACGCCCCATAATCAAAGCTCAATGGAGCGGTACCAGACTCATATTCTGACTAGAATTGAGTATGACCACGTCAGGCTATATAATTATACTAATTGACAAAACTTTTTAATTAAATTTAAATTATGCTTTTAAAACAATATAAATATAATACATGCATTTATATGTCTAATGCTTTTAAACAATGTGCATTAATTTGAGCTCTTTGTGAACCTATAATTATTAAGCATATTTCTTTGGTTCACATCATGCATTGATATTGTCAGGCATTTTCTTTCAGCTGCCTTCTCAAACTTTCGCTACAGTAGCAGTGTTTATTCCTGCCTTGTAGATGCATTTAATTTCCTGATATATTTTCAAAATAATCTATTAATCTTCGGAAGAGAAGTGAATTGCGCTGTTTCTTTTGCGAGATCAAACTGACGCTCTCCATGTTCCGTGTGATTTGCTTTCGCTACACCTCACAGTTTCAGCTTCAGAGTTAATGGCAAACTCTGGATAAACCCAAGTTGACAGAGAATGTTTACAGAGCTTTGTGAGACCACTAAACCTGGTTGAATTAAACCAGGTTGGATTTATCTGGATTTATCCCATCTAAACTCTAAAGTTTGTTAAGATAGCTTCATGCAACTTTCTATTAGCGTTACTGGAAGTACAATAGTTCATAACTTTAAGAGAACCTTGCCAGAACATTAGCCTAAATTCTAAGAACGTTCACCGTTAGCTGGGACGGCTCTGACGAGGGCCATTACTGATGGCTTACCAGAAGCTTCTCTTCTTTCTCCAGCCACTTGTTGTCCTCCAGCATTTCCTGTTTCTGCCTCCGTAAAGTTTCCTGCACACGCTGTCTGTCCAGTTCCCACAGCCGCTGGGCGTCTTCCTTACTGCTGGGCTCCATAAAACCCTGATCCTTCACAAACACACAGAAACATTTACTCACATGAGCTGCGGATGTGGACTTTTACTGCTTTCACTCCATGTCTGTGTCTCCAAGTTAATCAATATGCTAATAGTACTCCAAATATTGAAATTATGCAGTCTTTAAAAAGGAAAATGGTCCTTAATTAAAATAATAAAATATTATAATTTTTATTTTATTTTATTAATATAATTTTTTTTAATCAGTAATTGAAATAAAGCTGAAATAAAATAATATAAATATGAGATTATAAAAAATGTAATTGAAAAAAAAGTACTAAAATGACTAAAACTGAAATAAATAGAAAATAGAAAAATACAAAATTAATAAAACTTAAATGATAATTCTAAATATTAATAAACACTATAATATTATACACTCACCTAAAGGATTATTAGGAACACCTGTTCAATTTCACATTAATGCAATTATCTAATCAACCAATCACATGGCAGTTGCTTCAATGCATTTAGGGGTGTGGTCCTGGTCAAGACAATCTCCTGAACTCCAAACTGAATGTCAGAATAGGAAAGAAAGGTGATTTAAGCAATTTTGAGCGTGGCATGTTTGTTGGTGCCAGAAGGGCCGGTCTGAGTATTTCACAATCTGCTCAGTTACTGGGATATTCATGCACAACCATTTCTAGGGTTTACAAAGAATGGTGTGAAAAGGGAAAAACCGTCCAGTATGCGGCAGTCCTGTGGGCGAAAATGCCTTGTTGATGCTAGAGGTCAGAGGAGAATGGGCCGACTGATTCAATCTGATAGAAGAGCAACTTTGACTGAAATAACCACTCATTTCAACCGAGGTATGCAGCAAAGCATTTGTGAAGCCACAACACGCACAACCTTGAGGCGGATGGGCTAAAACAGCAGAAGACCCCACCGGGTATCACTCATCGCCACTACAAATAGGAAAAAGAGGCTACAATTCGCACAAGCTCACCAAAATTGGACAGTTGAAGACTGGAAAAATGTTGCCTGGTCTGATGAGTCTCGATTTATGTTGAGACATTCAGATGGTAGAGTCAGAATTTGGCGTAAACACAATGAGAATATGGATCCATCATGCCCTGTTACCACTGTGCAGGCTGGTGGCGGTGGTGTAATGGTGTGGGGGATGTTTTCTTGGTACACTTTAGGCCCCTTAGTGCCAATTGGGCATCGTTTAAATGCCACAGCCTACCTGAGCATTGTTTCTGACCATGTCCATCCCTTTATGAGCACCGTGTACCCATCCTCTGATGGCTACTTCCAGCAGGATAATGCACCATGTCACAAAGCTCGAGTCATTTCAAATTGGTTTCTTGAACATAACAATGAGTTCACTGTACTAAAATGGCCCCCACAGTCACCAGATCTCAAACCAATAGAGCATCTTTGGGATGTGGTGGAACGGGAGCTTCGTGCCCTGGATGTGCATCACACAAATCTCCATCAACTGCAAGATGCTATCCTATCAATATGGGCCAACATTTCTAAAGAATGCTTTCAGCACCTTGTTGAATCAATGCCACGTAGAATTAAGGCAGTTCTGAAGGCAAAAGGGGGTCAAACACAGTATTAGTATGGTGTTCCTAATAATCCTTTAGGTGAGTGTATAAAGAATTCTAAACTAGTACTCTCTTGGACTATACCAATTTTTGTCAATAAGCATTCCTGTAGCTCAAATAGTTCATGGCGCAAGCAACGCTTAAGTCATGGAATGCAAAAACTGAAAGAAATGTATATACCTTGAATGCAATGTAATATGTGCCTAATGCATAAATATAAATGCTGAATAAGAATGTCCCTCCCTCAGAGTTATAAATACCACCTGCTTTCGACTAGCATTAGCATGTAGCAAATCATAGTTCTTCTGTCTTCTGTTGTGGTAACATTCATACTTTATTTCCTGTCTCAACCATGAATATGTCGCAAAGGAAGTGGCTGAAATTGATTCATTGCGAAAGTTTCTTTTTTTAGTCTATGGCATAAGCTGTCAAGGGTGTTTTTGCCAGGCTTTGGCATAAACTAAAGGTTGTTTTTACATAAAAAAAACTGGATGATTTCTATCCTCCTGAATTTCCTGTTTTATTAGGAAATATATCAACACAGGAAAGAAAACTGTGCCTATCAAGCAAACTCACTGGGTCTTTTAAGGTTATTTGAAAGTGTCCAGTGGTCTGTGTGTCCTACTGTCCTTTTTAAAGTATTCTAGCTATACTGCAAAATATGATTAGATAGAACCCCACGCAGTGCGTTAGGGTTCCGTTTAGTTGCATAGCTTGGGCTATGACCGTAGGGAGTGCTGTCGCTGTCAGCCCAGTGTGACCTGAGGGGGAGTCGCTCAGGTTTTTCAGTGGAATTACTTGTGTTGACAGTTGTCACTGCCAATAGGCAGACACTCCCCTCAGCATGGCGGCGTTGGTATATCGTTCCCCGTAGCGTCGGCTAGACGCAGCGAGAGTTCCCTTTCGAAAGGGAATGTCTAAGGTTACGTATGTAACCGCTGTTCCCTCAAAATGTTAGCACAAAACGTTGTGCATGTCCACAACCAGCCTATAATGAAAAATCCACCCACTCCTTTTTTTAAATCCCCATAAATCATAAGAATTGTCTGCATCCGAAATCGCATACTTCCCTACTATATTGTAAGTGAAAAAGTGTATGTGACAAAAGAATATGTCTGAATTCACAGTACTCATAAAAGAGTAGGCAAAAAGTATCTGGATGACCTACTACTTCCGGCGAGATTCTGAAGTGTGCATACGATGGACACATTAATATCCCATGAGGCCATGGGAGAGGATTTGTGAATGACAATTAAGCGACATAACTGATCCTGGTAGGTCATGTGATAATGACAACATGGCGACTGTAGTACATCTAAATTGCATTCATACTGCACAAATTCGTACTATATAGAACATACTATTTTAGTGGTCATGAAGTAATTATTTATTCAAAAAAAGTACCTTCTCAAGAGAGTATGAGATTTCGGATGCAGCCAGTCTCTCCAAACAAGTGATCCCAAATAAGAAACCATGTCAATTCTAATGACAGTTCTGTGACCAGTGATTCTGACATGTAATGATTCATGTACAGTCATCTATGTTCATCTATGTGTCAGTAAATCAAACCAGTGACTAGGGCTGCACGTTTTCAAGTTTTTCATTAACCGTTAACCGAGGCCCTTAGTGGTTAATACTCGGTTAATCCAGCCAGATCTCACGAAAAATGCGTATAAATAGTAAGAGTGTGCAATGTCGTGGAATGCATTTGATACGCACTTTATGGCGTCTTATACATACGAACCCCCCACCCCACTACCCTAAACCTACCTAAGAGAGCGTGTCATATATACGCCATAAAGTGCGTATCATATGCACGCGAAAAACAGCGTATCATATGCACGCCAAAATGAGTTTTGGCGTATACATTCCACGACATTGTGTGATTGGGGGGTTATTATTTTTAGTTTATTAAGTTGACGACCGCCATCTCCGTAGTGAACGCGCCTATAGAGAGAAATGCACATCATGGATTACATAATCAGAGAGTAGCCTATTTCTTTTCGTTTTAAATTGTTTAAAGACATTTCAAGCTGCATTTTGCACACTTAAGTTGAAAGGCATTTGTTTGTGCATGCATGTAAAACATCTGCAACATTTATCAAGTTCACTGATAATTATGCGTGCATTTATGAATTATTATCTAAATTAATAATGAAACCAGGACAAAACATAAACTGCTTTGTTTGTTTAGAATGGAATGGATCGCATCGCAAATAGATCCGAATGAAGAAACGAACCATAGCCTAGTAGAAAATGTTTTTTCCGTCTATTTGAAAGTTAGGCTAATAAACATGTTGCATTCGGCGGCCTGATTATGTCATTTTTAAAGTTACATAGCCTGCCTCCAGTTTTCTTCAACTTTACTTATTAAGAGGCGATAGTTGACCGGCATAGCCTATCATCAAAATGTCTGGAAAACGAAATTTCTACCCTTTTTTTCTAACTGAAACTCTGGAGATACAGACACACACAAAAAAGGGTAGTTCATTTTTAACACCTTTAATAACTGGTTGGATCACATTTGAAATGCATTTATAGAAATAAAACGCATGCAGTGGTAAGGACAGAGCAGTAAAAGTCGGTCACTGACTTTTATGTCATGCGCCTGTGAACAAGGCCCTAGAATTTAATGCAGTCATATTATAGCACACTTTTTTTTAAAAAACTTTGTGCTAAGAAACAGTTAAATAAATGCGTTCAACAACAACATTTATCTACACCCATTTTGATCAGTAACAAGGTGAGTTGTGTGCCTATAGCTTACACTGCAACGAAGGGCAAATTAAATACAAAATTGATTGAAATAATTAAAACACAAGAGCATATTCCCCACATTTTTCATTTTTTTAAAATAAAAATCCCCAAAAATAAAATTAAATCAGGCTGCTCTTCAGAAATCCTTGTATTTGAATTAGTTTTTATTAAGAAATATTAACATGTCAACGTGATCGGGAGTGAGACTGCTGCGCAGTCTTTTACTGTAAGTCCAGCTGCCGAAAACACCCTCTCTGAATGTTAGAAAACTCATGACTTCTTCTTGTGGATATTACAAATGCCTGGGAGCGTTCTGGCGGTCTCTAGTGGTGCAAAAATATATTACAACTAAATTCAAAGCACGCCATTGACGCCACTTAATCTAGCAAAATATATCACTCGGTTACGCAATTTTTAACGGTTAATCGGTTAACCATGGACACCCCTACCAGTGACTGAACGGTCAACTCCACATTGCTTCTCTTAGTAGGATGAAAATAATCTGTTATTTAAACTGTGATTGAATTATATATAGGAAGCGATCAAAGAATGCTCCCTTTGCAATCTCTGGAGATTTCAATCAAACAGTGAGAGTTTATCAGTGACGAAGTTCTGGAGTTGTGCCAGAACTCACATAATAATCAATTAATCTCTAATTTACATTGTGTTTGCACAGTTAGTTATTATGAAAGCATCCGTTAGTGTGTAGAAATAGAGTTAAAAATGACATGATCCCTGCATTCATGCGCTCAACATGTCTGCGATTGGCTACAATGGTCATCACTGCCACCTTTCATACCATGATCTAAATATAATGCTATAATCAACACTTCATGATTAGTTAACCTTGAGAGCTGTAATAGTAAAAACATGCTAACATTTTGAGAGAGTTCCACATGCAATACTTAGCTACACTATATTGTCAAAAGTATTGGGACACCCCTCCAAATCATTGAATTCAGGTGTTCCAATCATTTCCATGGCCACAGATGTTTAAAATCAAACACCTAGGCATGCAGACGCTTCTACAAACATTTGTGAAAGATTTGGGTCTCTCTCAGGAGCTCAGTGAATTCAAGCGTGGTACTGTGATAGGTTGCCACCTGTGCAATAAGTCCATTTGTGAAATATTCTCACTAATAAATATTCCACAGACAACTGTTAGTGGTATTATAACAAAGCGTAAGCAATTGGGAACAACAGCAACTCAGCCAGAAAGTGGTAGGCCACGTAAAATTACAGATCGGGGTCAGCGCATGGTACAGACACACAGTTGGCAAGAGTTTCTGCAGAGTCAATAGCTCCACACCTCCAAACTTTGTGTGGCCTTCAGATTAGCTCAAGAACAGTGCGTAGAGAGCTTCATGAAAAGGGTTTCCACAGTTGAGCAGCTGCATCCAAGCCTTACATCACCAAGTGCAATGCTTTGTGTCGGATGCAGTGGTGTAAAGTACGCCGCCACTGGACTCTAGAGCAGTGGAGGCGTGTTCTGGAGTGACCAATCACGCTTCTCTGACTGGCAATCCAACTGGACGAGTTGGTGGTTGCTAGGAGAACGGTACTTGCCTGACTGCATTGTGCCAAGAGTAAAGTTTGGTGGAGGGGGGATTATGGTGTGGGGTTGTTTTTCAGGGGATGGGCTTGGCCACTTAGTTCCAGTGAAAGAAACTCTTAATGCTTCAGCATACCAAGACATTTTGGACAATTTCATGCTTGTTGTTTGGGGAAGGCCCCTTCCTGTTCCAACATGACTGCACACCAGTGCAAAAAGCAAGATCCATAACGACATGGATGAGCGAGTTTGGTGTGGAGGAACTTGACTGGCCTGTACCTTCTCGTCCGACAACAGTGCCTGACCTCACAAATGCGCTTCTAGAAGAATGATCAAAAATTCCCATAAACACACAAATAAAGCTTGTGGAAAGCCTTCCCAGAAGAGTTGAGCTTTTATAGCTACAAAGGGTGGCCAACCATAATAAACCCTAAGGATTAAGAATGGGATATCATTAAAGTCCATGTGCATGTAAAGGCAGGCATCCCAAAATTTCTGGCGATAGTGTATTTCATATGCAAAGACATTAGCCAATCACAGCAGTGGGCATTTACAATGAAGTCTTACAGCAGACCCACCCCTTCAGCATTCAATTCAGAGGGCTAAAATCAGGGTAGGAAAATTTTTTTATTGAAAAAATTATTAATTAAACATTTTTGATGTAAGATTCCTACTAACAATATAAGTGGACCCCAGGAAACATTATAAAACAATGCAGTTCATGACCCCTTTAAATACTGACGTTTTGAACATTCAAAGAATATTTTAGAAGTAACGTTTCATGATTTAATGGGAACGTTAGAAAAACCTTCTTAGAAAATATTCTTGTTATCTGGTAACTCTTTTCATTTTGATATATTTTTAGAAAATATCTTATGTTATTTTGCTTCTCAAGTAAATGTTTCTTAATTTAAGAAATGTTGTATTTGTACCGGAAAACAAAACAAATTTTTTTGCAGTGAAATGATATAGAAAAAACACAGGAGCAGTATGTTTACACTGCTGAAAGCAGGTGGCACTCTTACCCCCATACTGCCACGGTGAGGGGACAGCGGCAGAGTTAGTGTGCAGCCGGACATGAGCGCGGACAGGCGTGCTAATGCGCAGAGACTCGGGCAGCTGGAAAGTTGGCCACGTGAGCAAGAACACACAGAGAAGCAAAACTAAACCACACTCTAAAACATATTTCACACAATGGCATGCATAACATGGCGGTTTTGAGCACAAATGCAGAAAAGCAGGCCAAAACCCCACATACTGGAAATGGTGTGACTTGACCTAGATAGACGTGACCAACATGAAGCTGTTTATAGGTACAGTCTACAGTCTATTTTAAATGCATCATCCACAGAATAAATACAGGTATATTGCTCAGGAGTTTGTCTTTTATTGCTCAGGAGACGTAATGGAAGTTCATATTGAGATACTAATTATACTCATACTTATAAGTGTACTTATAACTACAAAGGGGCTGCATTTTTGCAGTTTAAGCAACTACAGACATAGGAGGAAATGTCACCTGCCAATGTAGATGTGGGTTGAGAGTGTTGAAACCTGATGATTTCATTCTTGATGGCTTTTCATAAAATAAGAAGAGAGATGAAAAGTAAAAGAGTGAGTATGATAATAGTACGAGAAGAACAGTATGAGAGAAATGGAGAGTGATAAGACTGACACCTTCGGTGGAGCGTCAGAAAACGGATTTATGTTTATGGAGCGGGTTCTGGCTCTCATCTCATCCACCTCCATTTCCTTCTCCATTTTATGAACATCGCTGTGGGAAGCAAACAGAAAACGGTTGATGTTATAGTTTGTATCATTTTTACACTTATTATTTATTATTATTATATACATTTTTATTGCATTTTAAAATTGTTCTTATTATTTAATTGTATTATTATTTATTGTACTTATTATTTATTCTAGTTTAATTTGTTTTAGTTTAATTTTTAATTTGTAGGTATTCATTTTTTAATATAAATGTTTAATCCTGACCACTTCTTTACATCTTCATTTTATTTTTAGTATATTTGTAACATTTGAACTTTATAATTTGTTTAATATTTTTATGTAATTTTTATATATTCCAGGGGTCTTCAAACTTTATGATGCCAAGGACCCCCAAATATGATAAATGTAATGAATGATGAACCTTTCATGAGGGACCCCCTTCCTAAAATCCATCTATATATTTTTATGTATGGATAAAACAATATTGTTAAATACATAGTAAGTGTGACATTATAAATACAACATAAAAACTTAAATTGGCTGTTCTTAATGTTGGCTGTATAAACCTGAAGAAGAACATTTTCAATTAAAAATTATTTGTAAAAGCAACTTTCACAATAAATGTATGTAAGCAGCCTACATACTGCGTTAGGAAAATTGCCTTACAACCCCAGTGAGCAAAACTAAAGGACCATAGTGAGAAAAACTAGAAAGATACAAAGCAAAGACATACAATTCTGGAAAGTATGTACTGTATATGGCAAGAAAGGAGAGAAACATTTAGAACTTAAACAGTTAGAATGTTTAGTAGACTTTATCCATTTTTGCTTTATCTTTTTATTCTCTGAAATTTTCTGAGGACCCCTTAGAATCTTCTCGAGGACCCCTGGGGGACCCCAGTTTGAAAACCCCTAATATATTATATTATCACTTGTACCAATTTTATTATTTTATGCAGTATAAATGTATATACACACATTTTGTATGTATATATATATATATATATATATATATATATATATATATATATATATATATATATATATATATATATATATATATATATATATATATACATACATACATACATACATACATACATACACACATACATACATACATACATACATACACACACATTTTATTTAAAACCAATTTTTATTTTTTACATTTTTATAATTTGTATTAATTTGTAATTTATATATATATATATATACATATTTATATATACATATTTATATATACATACATATACACATACATACTTTAAGAAAAATCACATTCATTTGATTTAAATATATATATATATATATACTGTATTGTTTGGGTTATAAATAGAGCCGTTTTAAGCGCTGAAATGTGTACATATGACTCCTTTAAGGGTTAAAACAGACAACTCTATAGGTCTTTGATGACTATGTCTTTGATGACCGCCCAGCAGTTATGTACTAATGTACAGTAGGTCAGTGAAGCTGGGTCTATTTTCATTTTCATAATTTGTATTATTATTTTAACTTTTATTTTTAATATAATTGTTTTAAATTTATATTATTATTTATTTATTATTTTCAATATTATTTATAATAATTGTAATATATAGTTTTATATAATATTATTTTTTATCTCAATGTCCACTTACTGTAAGTGTTGGTCAGTTCGTATTATTTTTATTTGGCGTTTGATGACAAGCAATGACGTACCTCAGCTTGCACACTAGCTCGGCGAAGCTGGGTCTCTCACGGGGGATGTAGGCCCAGCAGCGGGTCATGAGGGAGTACAGGGTTGGCGGGCACCTCTCGGGTTTGGGTAGACGGACACCCTGCTCCAGCTGGTTTATCACATCCTTGTTCTCCAGCCAGAAGAACGGCTGCTGGCCTCCACTCATGATCTCCCACATGCACACAGCTGAAAGGAGAAGCACAGGAAGCCACTAAGAATCAGGAACTACAAATTGCTTTTGATGTTCATTGCAAAACTTCGAGACATTGTGAAAAGTTTGGTTCGTCACAAGAATCAGCATTAAATCAGCAAGAATGACAACAGGAAATAGGAATTTACACCATGAAGATGTCTTGAAAAACCATTGTGATTACATTGATTTATTTCCTAATATGATAAAAACGATGATTCAGCTTTGAAAAGTCTGCATTGCGTTTTGCAAACGTGTCACAACACATCATGCATCTTTAAACGCATTAATCTCTCTGACGCTACATCATGCTTCAAAGTCACTAACCAAACATCCAGACATCACTGGCCGAGGTAAACCGTCTGAAGTTGATGGACTCCGGCGCCATCCATTTGATGGGTAATCGAGTCACGGAGGCTTCGGAGAGAGAACAAAGTGTCATTTGACAGTATTCAGTATAAGAAATGAGAGTGCAACTACTCGTAGTAGTGTGAGTAAGATTAAAACGGAGAGATCTGTGACATCTAGTCAGAACTTGCCTTTGTAATACTCTTCCTCTTCTATGTATCTGGACAAGCCGAAGTCTCCCAGCTTCACACAGTCTGGATTAGCAACCAGCACGTTTCTCACAGCAATGTCTCTGATGGAAAAACAGTCAACTGAATAACTCAATTATCTATGCACCACTAAAACAGGCTTTGCACAACCACATGCATGAGATATAGATGATCATCAAAAGGAGATATGAAAATATTCCACAGATGTGAAAAATAATAAACCGCTGTTTTATTTTTAATGCACGTGTGAGGTGTGAGAAGGCAAGTCCTAATTTTGTGTCTTAATAATTATAGTTGTATAATAATTAATACATTAATAATTTTATTCAGCAGGGAGTTCTTTCGAACTTTCTATTCTTCCAAGAATTAAAAAAAAAAGAGAATCATGGTTTCCACAAAAATAATTAAACAGCACAACTGTTTTCAACATTGACTATATAACAATAAGAAATGTTTCTCGAGCGGCAAATCATCATACAAGAATGATTTTTGAAGGATTATGTGACACTGAAGACTGTGTTCAACTGTTTAATAAGTTCAAATAAAATCATATTCAGTAATGAATCAGCTTTGCATCACAGGAACAAATGACAAAATATAGTTAAATAGAAAACAGTTATTTTTAAATTATATTTCACAGTATTACTGTCTTTACTGTATTTGTGATCAAATAGTTTCCCGTTTTTTTAAATGTCTTTACAGCCGACAACAGCAAAAGAACCAAAATCCACAGCGACACTGACCAAGCAACTAAATAAAGCAAACAATAGGATAAAAACAAATTATTTGGTTTTTGCCACAAAATTACGTTTAATTAAGTACAAAACGCACATACTCTCTTTCTCCCGCTCTCTCTGCTCTCCCACTCAAATACACACATACAGTGCCGGCACACACTTGCACAGAAACGTGTCGTCAGCGCTGCTCTGACGATTTGATCAGTAAAATAGTTTAGCAACTTAAACGCTACATGTCATTTCTCACTAGCGAGGGAATAACAGCACTGTTCTTACAAGTCCGTATTAGTAGACGCTGCTGCTGAAGACTCACAGACTGAAGTAATTCGCACATGCGCGCTCTCTCTCTAATAACTTGCTGCATTAATAACTGCATTAGTCTACTATCAGTGGCTCAAACCTCTGTTACTAGCTCTACAATGGTGTTTTGGAATTAGCAATGGAGACTTAGGTTTAGATGCGTAAGAAATTAGTCCTGCACACAATTGTTTTAGGGACAAAAACCTGACAAATGTCTTGAAATACATCATCTGAACAATGTTTTGAGGTGCAGTAACCGTGCTATAAGCGCCGTGTCGTGACCACATTACCATCTCAGGTATGCATTATTTTTCTAATAATTCAATGGCACGGCGTCAATTATTCCTTAGTTAGTAAAAAAAAACTTGTAAGAGTGGAAAGGGTGACTAATTAAAAATATTATTTATCCAAAGGAACAAAACTACACATAGTTGAAGAATCACCCAAGTTGAAGTACAGTGAGTAGTTGTGTGGATGTCCATATATACTGTACACTTCACTGCAGTTAACAGAAGGTGTTTGACCTACGGCCTTCATTTCTTTTGCAATTGAAATGGACTTAAACTAAACTTTTACCTATAAAAGTGTTTGACACTCTTCTGCCCCGAGACAAATTTATTAAAGTGAAAATTCAAGAGGAATAGATGTTTGTAACATGCCAAACAAACCTGATTGTACACAAAGACATCAGTTATAAAAAAGCCTTTCTGTTCTTCATAAATGTGTTTTTAAAACAATAACTACCAAAAGCAAATGCCCAAAATTTCAAACTAAATAGGTAATATTTATTCACAATAATAGCATAACGTATTTAAGCAAAAGAGACACAGGTGTGCCGGCGTACCTGTGTACCATGTTAACGCCCTCTAGGTATGCCAGGGCTTTGCTGATCTGCAGGCTGTACAGGATCAGGGTGACATTGGTTAGTTTCTTCTGGTTCTCCGTCAAGTAATTTCCTAGCTGAAGTAAACACAGAAAAAACAAGATGACATTTAAGTCTGATTAACAATATTGCACAATGAGCAGGGCCAGATTTATCCCTTATTGTGACATTGGCAAGAGTGAACAGATACAACAAAGAGTGCCTTTAGAAGTCAATATTCTGCAAAAAAAAAAAAAAAACTATTTCCTTAAAGGGATAGGGAACAACTTGAGGGTGAGTAAATGATGACAGAATTTTCATGTTTGGGTGATCATCCCTTTAATGAGTAATTTTGTGTGATTTAACAATACTATTGCTGTCAGGGTTCTGTCACTTCAGTCTGGCTTATTCTAAGTTTAGTGACACACCTATCAAGGTTTCGAGTTCGCTGGAGCCATACGCTCTTTCGCAAATCAAACTCAAAACCTTGTTGGATTCTTCACTTAATTTTAAAGAACCCTTTATGCCAAAAAGCTTTTATATAAGAAACAACAACCCGATTTCACGGCAATTTGTACATATTTTACGAGGTGGCTAATTCATAAGAATTTGTATTCGTACGTGTTTTGCTAAATCGTATGTATTTGAGTTGGCCAAGTCATATGATTTCGTAAGAATGACCTGCCACTAACCCTGCCCCTTAAACTACCCGCGGTTTAGACAAATCGGTCGTGCGAATTAGCTACCTTTGTACAAATACGTACAAATTGGTCGTGAGACAGCGTTGGAAGAAATGTCTTAAAATATTGCATAATTCTTTCATGTTTAATTGGTTACAGAACTGTTTTCCAGTGATCAAGTATGTTTACGAGCTGCTTAATTAAAAAAAAAAAAATGAATTAAAACTAAATTAAATTTAAATTAAATCCATAAAATGATCCCCTGATGGAAACCCTAAAAGGTTCTATATATGAAGTTCCGGACAGAACCGTTTGCATGTTCTATAGAGAACATTTTCCTCTAGGAGTGCAGACTTTGAATTAGTCTCATATTTGAATAAGTTTGCATCATTAATTATGTTATTTTCCTGTTAACTGCTGTGAAGCTAACTGAATAAAGGTGACTTGAGAATTTTCCTTTCTACAGATTTTCCTGTAAATGAACAAGCCGCTGTAAAGATTGAAGTTAATGAAATTAATGAATCTCACCTCTCCATGCTGGTAAAGCTCCATGACAATCCACACGGGATCCTCTTCGATAATTCCTATGAGTCTCACGATGTGCGGATGGTCCAGTTTCTTCATGATCACTGCATGATAATGATTTAAGGATATTATTGTTCTATTCAGGCATCAGTTTGATTCTGCAGGTGGAGGGTAAAATAAAGTAATTAGCTCCGTGAAGCCATGGATTACAGTGAAAACGGAAGAGCTAAGGTCTGTTTGTTAGGCACGATGTGGAGCTGTTCTAAATTCACTGCAAATCACGGCTTCTCTGAGCGTACTGTTATTCCACATACCTGGAAAGGTTTCAAGAATTAAACAAACACAAAACACACACACACACACACAAATATGGTGCTACTGATAAAAAATATTATTCTTCTGCTAAGAAATGTAGTTCTTTAGAAGGGGAATGGTTTCCAAGCAACACACAGATGCAGTGGCGTAGCAATGCTGATGTAATGCAGGCACAGGTGTATGTTTGTAGAGTAATTTACAACAGCTTTAAACGCAGGTCAACCAATCATTATCAAGGACCGGAATGGTTTTATCACAACTTACAAGCTTCACTCATGAACTTCTCCTTCACATCAGCTGTGCAGTCCTTGCATGTCTTTACAGCCACATTCACTTGCTCCCCTGTCTGAATAAAGACAAGATTCATGAGCTTCCTGTCCAGAAAGCTGAACTTCAATGGGTTTCTAGTGATTTCTACTAAATCCTTGTGATCCGTTAAGCTGTATATTTTGGCCTGTAGGTGTGTGACTGACGCACTAACCTTGCTTTTATAAATCCCATCATGAACCTCACCAAAAAAACCTTCACCCAGAATCCGGCCGAGCACAACGTCGTTCCGTGAGAGGCTGAATTTACTTGCTGGAATATAAGGGGAAAGAGCTAAAGACTTCAAATAGATAAATAACAAAAAACATGAAAAATCCCTTAAAATATATTTTGGTTCTTACTTGCAACTGGTTTATCTTCTGGTATCTCTGAATAAATATCTGAACCTGTGAAAAAAAAACTTTACGTATCTTTTATACAATATATATATAGTATATATTATGTATTGCTTTACATACTTCTACTTTCCATGTCAGATCTGGTGTTTTCCATACTGCTTTGCAATAGAAAGTTAGACAGGATCAATGAGACATAACAAATATCAGATGGAAATCAAATAAATTAAAAAAGGTACACATGTATATATATATATATATATATATATATATATATATATATATATATATATATATATATATATACACACACACACATACATACATACATATATATGTACACCGATCAGGCATAACATAACAGACAAAACCTTCCTAATATTGTGTTGGTCCCCCTTTTGCTGCCAAAACAGCCCTGGCCCGTCAAGGCTTAGACTCCACAAGATCCCTGAAGGTTTGCTGTGGTATCTGGCACCAAGATGTTAGCAGCAGATCCTTTAAGTCCTGCAAGTTGCAAAGTGGAGACTCCATGGATCAGACCTCTTTGTTTAGCACACCCCACAGATGCTCAGTTGGATTGAGAAAACATGATTCATCAGACCAGGCCACCTTCTTCCATTGCTCCGTGGTCCAGTTCTGATGCTCACTTGCCCACGACCCACGTGGCTGCCCATGACCCAGTTGCCAGTTCACCACTGTTCCTTCCTCAGACCACTTTTGATAGATACTGACCACTGCAGACCGAGAACACCCCACAAGAGCTGCAGTTTTGGAGATGCTCTGACCCAGTTGTCTAGCCATCACAATTTGGCCCTTGTCAAACTCATTCAAATCCTTATGCTCATCCCTTTTTCCTGTTTCTAACACATCAACTTTGAGGACAAAATGTTCACTTGCTAATATATCCCACCCACCAACAGGTGTCGTGATAAAGAGATAATCAGTGTTATTCATGTCACCTGTCATTGGTCATAATGTTATGCCTGATCAGTGCATATATATATATATATATATATATATATATATATATATATATATATATATATATATATATATATATATATATATAAAATACAGAAAAAGCCAAACATCACTGCTCACCTGCAGGGTAAAGGAGGTAGAGAGATTCTAGCATCTCTGTCTGGTAAACACAAACAATAGTTTGTTATTTGTATTGTGGCAAACACAGCGTACACTATGTTTCTCTACTAGTGATGGTAAAACACTGATGAGTCGAGTCAAAAACTAGAGGAACTATTTACATTGCTTTCATTAGTGGATACTAATTTAAGATTTATGATGTTGGTTTCATTACCTGGTAACATAAAAGAATAAAACCTATGCACCTTTATTGGGCACTATTAAAGTCGCCTCATTTCCATGCTCCAAACGACAGTAGCCATCGATTAAATCCACCATGTTCTCTGCGATGGCCAGAGAGGCTGTGCTGATGGACAAAGGCTGAAAAAGACACAACAGAAAGGTGAAATAATTTAATATGCATTATTTTAATCTTCATAAGAAAATCAAGGACTGATTAATCAGGCCTTTATTTTCAGACATGTGTAGCTGTGTTTACCTGTTTAGCTCCTTCTATAGATATATGTAGCAGGGTCTTTCCATCATTCTCAAGGGTGTATTTAATACTTTGAATTTGCGCAAATGTGGCAAGACAGACTGGCTAATGAGGACACATCAAAGAAAATTATGTTAATATACATTAAAACCATAAAAAAGAAAAACCCTTAAACTTATTTTATTTCAGCTAAAACTTCAGCCAAGGCAGCAGTTCTCATTTTGATTTAGTTAAACTTGATGTACTAAAACAACCTTAAAAATTATATAGACGTACAAGAAACAAAAACTAATAAATAAAAGACAAAAAACACACAACAAAACTTTAACTAAAATTACAATAAAGAGAGAAATTAGAAAGCTAATTCTAAATATTATAAACAATTATAATAGTATCTCAATGATAAAATAACACTGGCACAATCAAAAACAGATAATAATAATAATAAAAATAATATAAACATCCTATATGTATATGGAGCACTCTATTTCACACCAATGATTTGATGATACATTTTTTTCCACTGTGGTCAACTAACAAACAGAAGTGGTTATTATCACTTTGCTGTGCGAGTTCTGCGTTTCAGAGTAGAGGCTGAGCAGTAGGATTGACGTGTTAGGGGATGTTCTTACCACAGAGTTTTTATCTGTGCGTTGTCGAATACCTTTGGGGCCGATGACCAGATCCACAGAGACGCTCCATCCTTGCTGCAAAAGACATTTCCAGCATTTACGGCATCACAATTACAGCTTGATCTACATTGGTCACTTAAAGAATTCTCAAATCAATGTCATGCATGGATTAGATAACAAAATGTCAAAGCGATATTTTATCTGAGCTACAGAAAGATAACAAGCACATTTTTTAAGTAAAACATTTTGCATGATTAAAAAAGTTTTATATTTCAAATGTTGTAAAAAAAATGTGTTGCTGAAAATAACAGAATTCATAGCCATCGCAAAACTGAAGTTTTTTTTGCAGCATTTAATTGAAAAAACATTTCCTTCGAGATTGTTATCTAATGCAATGACATTCACACTTCGGACTGTTTTTATCTTTCCAACCACTAGTTCTCATGTTTTTTAGAGAGCAAATCTCACACATCAACCGTTATTAACATGGCTGTAATTAACAAAAAAAACAACTTACCACCAGCTCACAAGGATAAACCTCTTCATCAAAACTGGAAAAGACAGATAATGTCTCAAAGAACTTCATGATGCACTGCTCCTCCTTCAGCATGGAAAACTGCTGGAACGTTTGCTGGATCAGTTTTCTCAGATGCTTCGGCTGTTACCCACCAGACATACATGAACAACATTTTATCATTATTAATCAAAAATCACAAACTTTTACCGGATCATTTTGCTGCCTTATTCTCAAAGAGGTCAAGAATATGTTTTTACCTTCATACTGCTGATTAATTCTTGAGGAAAGAACAATTGCAGGCCGACATCTTTCCTGACAGGAGCAGAAATGCCATCAATGAACGGTGTGTATTATTGTGTAAAACTATCTAACAGCACAAGACAAGCTACTTACTCCAGCAGTTCAAAATTAGATTTTTTCTCCAGGCCGTTGGCATTCATGTCTTTATAAAACCTCCTGTAAGAATTAAAGAAAAATTGAAGGGATGTCATTTGAAAATTACGTTTCTGAAGCATTCTATGTATTATGTTGTCTTTCATTATTACATTTATGCATTTGGCAGACTACATTTTATTTTATGCAGTTCTTGCATTCCCTAGGAATCAAACCCATGACCTTGCGTTGCTTGAGCTACAGGAATGCCTTATTACTTGTTTTTAATTACCATAATCACTTTTTCTGTCAGGACCACTATCGTCAAAGATGATTGACTGACTATATAGTTTGGATTGGCGGTATGGTTCTGTTCTGGGCAAGAACTCCCTGCACATCCATGCAGCCTAGCATGGATAAGAGCAGGGGGAGCAGCAAAAAAAACCCTTAGGGTAAACAGAACAGAACTAACATAATGTATTGCAGATATCATTAATGTTGATAGTAAATGTACAAAATAATTCAGGAATTCAAGGGGAATTGGAATACCAAATCCTGACTGACAAGAGGAGGAGCTGGGGATGGAGGAGGGTAAATAAGCTCTGGAGAAACGCAATAGCTGCTGATAGTACTGTGGAGCTATATATGTATGCGATGATAGACGTCGTATTCCTATAGGTAGACGTGATCAGCTGATGCGAGTTTGACTAACGTGACCTGCCAGAATTGACGCTATACGCTTGATCATTATAAAGTGGGTTTAATTTTGTTATATTATAAATTATGGTATTTTTTAAAAACTTGTTTTCATGTAAAGTACTTGGTTCTAGTGCTGTCCCAATACGAAAATTATGACTTTGATACGATACCAGTCTAAAATACCTCGAGACCGATACTAAATCGATACTGCAGCAAAAAGCAGTCAAAGTAATTACTATTAATTTGTTTTATCTTTTTTTTTTGAAACCCTAAAAACTCACTTGTTCCTGCCCTGCTTTTTGACCATTCCCAATTCTCTTTATTTAAAAGTAATAATAACTACATGCCAGTGTGAACATCCTTACAGAGATGTTTGCAACAATCACATTATTATCAGTCATGTTAACATTCATTCACTAACCTTTCACTATTCTGAACAGGCTGGGATGACCAAAATCTCATTTCATGACACAAATAATTAAATATTTTTTAATTTAATTTAATAATTACAAAAACAGGTCCTTCTCAAAAAATTAGCATATTGTAATAAAAGTTCATTATTTTCCATAATGTAATGATAAAAATTTAAGATTAGATTCATTGCACACCATCTGAAATATTTCAGGTCTTTTATTGTTTTAATACTGATGATTTTGGCATACAGCTCATGAAAACCCCAAATTCCTATCTCAAAAAATTAGCATATCATGAAAAGGTTCTCTAAATGAGCTATTAACTTAATCTCCCTAAAAACTCCCAGCCTGGTTCATTACTCAAAACCGCAATCATGGGTAAGACTGCCGACCTGACTGCTGTCCAGAAGGCCATCATTGACACCCTCAAGCGAGAAGGTAAGACACAGAAAGAAATTTCTGAACGAATAGGCTGTTCCCAGAGTGCTGTATCAAGGCACCTCAGCGGGAAGTCTGTGCGAAGGAAAAAGTGTGGCAAAAAAACGCTGCACAACGAGAAGAGGTGACCGGACCCTGAGGAAGATTGTGGAGAAGGACTGATTCCAGACCTTGGGGGACCTGCGGAAGCAGTGGACTGAGTCTGGAGTAGAAACATCCAGAGCCACCGTGCACAGGCGTGTGCAGGAAATGGGCTACAGGTGCCGCATTCCCCAGGTCAAGCCACTTTTGAACCAGAAACAGCGGCAGAAGCGCCTGACCTGGGCTACAGAGAAGCAGCACTGGACTGTCGCTCAAATTTTGCATGTCATTCGGAAATCGAGGTGCCAGAGTCTGGAGGAAGACTGGGGAGAAGGAAATTCCAAAATGCCTGAAGTCCAGTGTCAAGTACCCACAGTCAGTGATGTTCTGGGGTGCCATGTCAGCTGCTGGTGTTGGTCCACTGTGTTTTATCAAGGGCAGGGTCAATGCAGCTAGCTATCAGGAGATTTTGGAGCACTTCATGCTTCCATCTGCTGAAAAGCTTTATGGAGATGAAGATTTTGTTTTTCAGCACGACCTGGCACCTGCTCACAGTGCCAAAACCACTGGTAAATGGTTTACTGACCATGGTATTATTGTGCTCAATTGGCCTGCCAACTCTCCTGACCTGAACCCCATAGAGAATCTGTGGGATATTGTGAAGAGAAAGTTGAGAGACACAAGACCCAACACTCTGGATGAGCTTAAGGCCGCTATCGAAGTATCCTGGGCCTCCATAACACCTCAGCAGTGCCACAGGCTGATTGCCTCCATGCCACGCCGCATTGAAGCAGTCATTTCTGCAAAAGGATTCCCGACCAAGTATTGAGTGCATAACTGAACATAATTATTTGAAGGTTGACTTTTTTTGTATTAAAAACACTTTTCTTTTATTGGTCGGTATAAAAGCCCTGAAATATTTCAGTTGGTGTGCAATGAATCTAAAATATATGAAATTTTAATTTTATCATTACATTATGGAAAATAATGAACTTTTATCACAATATGCTAATTTTTTAGAAGGACCTGTAGATATTTCATTTAATTTTATCACATTGTAACACATCCGATTTCTAACTCAACTCTGTATATATTCACTAAAGACATTTCCGACTGTGTTTACCTGAATACTTGTCAGTACGTGCATTTTTACATATTTCTGTCCATTTAAACCCAATAATCTGCAAAACTGATGTCGTGATCGCATGCTGTCTGAGTGAAAGGCGTGAGCGCACGCTTCAGGTCAGAGTCCGGCAGCGCGAGCACGTCCCGCGTTGGGCATTATTTTCTCTTGCATGCATTTCTGTTGCTTTCTTTGTCATGCTCTGCATGTATATATTTAACTCTTCTGCTTCCAATGCTTGGTGAACGGTGAAAGCAGAGCTCTGCACACACGTCCTGGCTCCAGCTGTCACACATCGACACAAATAAATACTGCTCTTATTAGGGTGCTGATATTCTTAAAGTACCGGTACTAATAAATTTGCATATCGTACCGTTTTTAATAGCAGTGTCTCGTAATACTTTTCTAGTTCTAGCTTCTAGTTGTGCAGCACTACTTGGTTCTTATTGTAATTTTTTTAGTGTAAAGCAATTTAAGCTGCATTTCTTGTATGAAAGGTATTATACAAAAAGTTTATAATAATTTCTGATATTCAGTTACATTGTTAAAAGGGTCATATTATGTCCTTTTTCAAAGTCTGCTAGAATAGGTTTTCATGTAAAAATCATGTTGTTGCAGCACCTCCTTTCAAAAGGTGCAATGTGCTGTGATTGGTCAAGCGTTTTGAGCTTTTTTGGGAAATGTCACGCCCCTTACCTTAACTGCGAGTTTCAACATGCTACTCATTAACTCAACCAGGCATTGCCTCTTTATTTTGCGTATGCCTTTGGCAGGAATTAATTAAATGAGGAATATTGTATTATATGTGTTCGTTCCCAGAAGAAAACTCAAGATTCAAAGAATTTCAGGGAGTTCAGAAACAGTGCGCACTGATTTATAGAGAATGACTCTGTTTGGACTGACTTTGTGCTTTGTAACTTTGCAGAGCATGACACACTAAAGAAAGTTGAAAATATGAAAAAGCAAGATAGGTCCTCTTTAACATGTTCAACTTACCTGATCTCCAGACAACCCAGTTGCAGTGCCATCCCATCACTAACTCTCCTAGCAATATGCTGCATGTAGTCACTGCGAATCTGCGGAATAACAACAATCACACGCCTTTATTTGCCTTTTTAGATGTGCAAACCACCATCATACAAACTGGCAGCCCTTCAGCGCTACATCAGACATTCATGATGCTTCAGTGCAAATGGTGTGACTAGTGTTTCCTAAATAGGATATGGGGTGGTAATTTTGAAGAAACACTCCCTGTGTGACAGGTACCGACCTGCTGGTAGAAGTAGAGCATTGTAGTTTTGTCTTCTTTTAACTTCTCCAGGAAATCAGGAGGAATGTAACGGATCTTCAAATCATACCTATTCATGACAGAAGAACAAAAACAGGGTTAGTAACACACACACAGACACACACACACACACTATTTGCTATTTTGCCAGTTCTCCCACTTAGAAATCATGGAGGGGTCTGAAATTGTCATCGTAGGTGCATGTCCACCGTGAGAGACATAATCTAAAAAAAAAAATCAGAAATCACAATGTATGAATTTTAAACTATTTATTTGTATGATAAAGCTGCAAATAAGTATTTGAACACCTGAGAAAATCAATGTTAATATTTGGTACAGTAGCCTTTGTTTGCAGAGGTCAAACGTTTCCTGTTTTCGCCAGGTTTGCACACACTGCAGGAGGGATTTTGGCCAACTCCTCCACACAGATCTTCTCTAGATCAGTCAGGTTTCTGGCTTGTCGCTGAGAAACACGGAGTTTGAGCTCCCTCTGATTCTCTATTGGGTTTAAAAGCATGATGCTACCATCCCCATGCTTCACAGTAGGGATGGTGTTCTTGGGATGGTACTCATCATTCTTCTTCCTCCAAACACGTTTAGTGGAATTATGACCAAAAAGTTCTATTTTGGTCTCATCTGACCACATGACTTTCTCCCATGACTCCTCTGGATCATCCAAATGGTCATTGGTAAGCTTAAGAAGGGCCTGGACATGTGCTGGTTTAAGCAGGGGAACCTTCCGTGCCATGCATGATTTCAAACCATGACGTCTTAGTGTTTTACCAACAGTAACCTTGGAAACGGTGGTCCCAGCTCTTTTCAGGTCATTGACCAGCTCCTCCCGTGTAGTTCTGGGCTAATTTGGGAGAATGACAATCCTGTTTAGCTTCTTCCATTTTCTAATGATTGCTCAAACAGTGGACCTTTTTTCACCAAGCTGCTTGGAAATTTCCCCGTAGCCCTTTCCAGCCTTGTGGAGGTGTACAATTTTGTCTCTAGTGTCTTTGGACAGCTGTTTGGTCTTGGCCATGTTAGTAGTTGGATTCTTACTGATTGTGTGGGGTGGACAGGTGTCTTTGTGCAGCTAACGACCTCAAACAGGTGAATCTAATTTAGGATAATAAATGGAGTGGAGGTGGACATTTTAAAGGCAGACAAACAGGTCTTTGAGGGTCAGAATTCTAGCTGATAGACAGGTGTTCAAATACTTATTTGCAGCTGTATCATACAAATAAATAGTTGAAAAATCATACATTGTGATTTCTGGATTTTTTTTTTTTATTATTATGTCTCTCACAGTGGACATGCACATACGATGACAATTTCAGACCCCTCCATGATTTCTAAGTGGGAGAACTTGCAAAACAGCAGCGTGTTCAAATACTTATTTTCCTCACTGTATATACATACATACATACATACAGTGGGTACAGAAAGTATTCAGACCCCCTTACATTTTTTTTTACTCTTTATTATATTGCAGCCATTTGCTAAAATCATTTAAACTCATTTTTTTTCTCATTAATGTATACACAGCACCCAATATTGACAGAAAAACACAGAATTGTTGACATTTTTGCAGATTAAAAAAAGAAAAACTGAAATATCACATGGTCCTAAGAATTCAGACCCTTTGCTCAATATTTAGTAGAAGCACCCTTCTGATCTAATACAGCCATGAGTCTTTTTGGGAAAGATGCAACAAGTTTTTCACACCTGGATTTGGGGATCCTCTGCCATTCCTCTTTGCAGAGCCTCTCCAGTTCTGTCAGGTTGGATGGTAAACGTTGGTGGACAGCCATTTTCAGGTCTCTCCAGAGATGCTCAACTGGGTTTAAGTCAGGGCTCAGGCTGGGCTTTTCAAGAACAGTCACAGTGTTGTTGTGAAGCCACTCCTTCGTTATTTTAGCAGTGTGCTTTGGGTCATTGTCATGTTCGAAGGTGAACCATCGGCCCAGTCTGAGGTCTTGAACACTCTGGAGAAGGTTTTCGTCCAGGATATCCCTGTACTTGGCCGCATTCATCTTTCCCTCGATTGCAACCAGTCGTCCTGTCCCTGCAGCTCAAAAACACCCCCATAGCATGATGCTGCCACCACCATGCTTCACTGTTGGGACTGTATTGGACAGGTGATGAGCAGTGCCTGGTTTTCACCACACATACCGCTTAGAATCAAGATAGAACTTTTTGTCCTTAATTTTAAGCGGTATGTGTCTTGCACTGAGGAGAGGCTTCCGTCAGGCCACTTTGCCATAAAGCCCCGACTGGTGGAGGGCTGCAGTGATGGTTGACTTTCTACAACTTTCTCCCATCTCCCGACTGCATCTCTGGAGCTCAGCCACAGTGATCTTTGGGTTCTTCTTTACCTCTCTCACCAAGGCTCTTCTCCCCCGGACATCCAGCTCTAGGAAAGGTTCTGGTCGTCCCAAACAGAGTGGAGGCCATTGTGCTCTTAGGAACCTTAAGTGCAGCAGACATTTTTTTTCAACCTTGGTTAGAGCTCTTCAGGCAGTTCCTTTGACCTCATGATTCTCATTTGCTCTGACATGCACTGTGAGCTGTAAGGTCGTAAATAGACAGGTGTGTGGCTTTCCTAATCAAGTCCAATCAGTATAATCAAACACAACTGGACTCAAATGAAGGTGTAGGACCATCTCAAGGATGATCAGAAGAAATGGACAGCAAGTGAGTTATATATTTAATTGTCACAGCAAAGGGTCTGAACACTTAGGACCATGTGATATTTCAAATCTAAATACTTTCTGTACCCACGGTATATATATATAGAGAGAGAACTCATTTCCAGAACTGTAAGACGGAGAGAGCTTAAATGCATGAATTACTATTGAAAAGTAAGATTTATTTTATTTTATTATATTAATAATTTTATTCAGCAAATGCATTAAATTGATCAAAACAGTAAAGACATTTATAACTTTACAAAAGATTTAAATTTCAAATAAATGCTGTTCATCAAAAGAATCCTGAAAAAAAAGATCTGTTTCCACAAAAATATGAAGCAGCACAACTGTTTTCAATATTGATAAAAATCATAAATGCTTCTTGAGCAGCAAATCAGCATATTAGAATGATTTATGAATGATCATGTGACACTGAAGACTGGAGTAATGATGCTGAAAATTCAGCTTTGCCAATAAATTAAATCTAAACACATTCAAATAGAAAACAGTTATATTAAATTGTAATATTGTTACATAATATTGTGTTTTTTACTGTGTTTTTGATTAAATAAATGCAGCCTTCGTGAGCAGAAGAGACTTTTTTCCAAAACAACAAAACATCTTGCTGAGTCCAAACTTTTGAACAGTAGTAGTAGTGTATAATATATTTAGATTGAAAGTATATTAAATGGCCGAAACACATATGGGGAAATCTAATTACTAAAACATAACAAAAATATATTATTTATATTTATTTTAAAATCAAATATTAGAAAAATATTTGGTAACATTATTTAAGGTGACAGTCACACGTTATTACATGTACTTACTATAGTAATGAGAGTAAATTATGCATTTGTAACTAAACCCTAACCATAACTCTATAGTAAGTACAATTAATTATTTAATACAAATTAAAATAAAAGGTTACACTTTATTTTAAGGTGTAATTGTTACAGTTTAATTATATATTTTAGTATTGATTAATAGTAATTAACTACACGCTTACTATAGGGTTAGGGTAGGATTAGGGTTTGGTTGAGTGTTAGTTGGACGTAATTATGCATACTTTACTGTTATTACTATGGTAAGTACATGTAACATATGTAACAGACACTACAGTGCTACCAAATAAAGTGTAACCAGAGGAGGAAAGAGTAATAAAATATTCTACTCAAGTAAAAGTACTATTACTTCAATGAAATTTTACTTAAGTACAAGTAAAATTACCGGTCTAAAAATATTCTCAAGTAAAAGTAAAAAGCAGTTCATTTAAAAGTTACTGAGTTACTTTGTTTAACAGCGGGGGTGGCAGACTCTCCCATGTAGGGTTGAAATAGAACGAGATTTTCACGATATGATAACCATCTCAGAAAACCTCAGAGTTTCACAGCATTGCAATTTAAAGGGCACCTATTATACAAAATTCACTTTTATAAGGTGTTTGAACATAAATTTGTGTTGGCAGTGTGTGTACACAACCACCCTATAATGGTAAAAATCCAGCCACTCCTTTTTTTTATCCCCATAAATCATTAGCAGTGTCTCAGAACAAGCTGTTTTCAGATTCCTGCAGTGTGACATCACACTGTAAAGGCCCCGCTCACATGTGTTTATGGACACTGACATACTAGCACAGACCCCTCCCTCAGAGAGCTGTAGCTGAGCTGTTCACAGTCCACCATGTTTATCTCCTCGCCAGAGTGTTTGTTATTAAAGCTACTAAAGTTCAGTCAGCCAAGGGCAGTGAGTGAATTTCTGTTTATCTTCTGTTGTTTGATTCATATTAGCAGCAGGTACTGTATTACACTGCTTTCACTTTAGTAAATTAGACAGGCAGATCCAATATAAACACACAAGATTTCTGTAACTTGCTGCACAGACACAACCAACTGTTTACATGTGAACTTTGTGTGTTTCTGACTAAACCTTGAGAGCATTTGACAGTTTAATCGCAATAACACATGCAAGAGAAGTAGTCTAGTTTAATAGACTACTCACGGATGTGCTGTCATCCAGCTCTGTGCGCATGCGACAGGAGCATGTGTGTGTGTTTAAGTTGAGAGCGATAAGGCTTTAAAATGCATGCAGATGATAATATTTCATGATGATGAAGAACTGCAACGTCACATGAACGTGTCTGCGATAGAGATGATCATTAAAACAAACAGATATCACGTTTCAGTTTTCATTTGCGTGTTTACTGCTGTGAATGAGCTGTGTAGGCTCCGCCCTCTCAGGTGGGGAGCAGCAGCTCATTTGCATTAAAGGAGCCACACACAGAACAGCTAAATTTTCTTCAACCACAAAATTGCCATTTTCAAAATGGTATATTAAATGATCTGTTAGGAATTTTGATGTTAAACTTCACAGGCACACTCTAGGGACACCTGAGACTTATATTACATCTTGTAAAAAGGGACATAATAGGTGCCCTTTAAAACAATTATTTAATAAATAAACTGTATTATTAAATAAATGAGCCATCAGTTAAAATGGCCATTAAATGAATGTTCTGTTGCAGCACCTGTTCTGATCAGAAACAAAAACAAGCAGATCATTTATTTATATAGCAGTGTTTTGCACTTTAATATTCACAGACCATGTCACGATTTGATTTATTGTACAGCTCTACTTTTAATTTATTCATTCATCCATTAGTTTGCATGTTTTATGTGACATCTGCGTTAAACTATAAATAAAATTCTGGGTTTCCCTCCTCATCACAGTAATCATTCAGCCTTAAGTTATAAACACACCTTTATCTGCACAGAGGGATGGTGTTCCTGAACATGTTCTGTGTGTTTCCTCCTTTTGCAGCCACTTTGCATCACATTTTTTGCAAATTGGATATCCTCCAAGACAACTACGTATTTTTTTTTTAATATCTACAGTATTTCCATACTAGCCTGGGGTTCACAACGCTGTTTGGCTTTCAGCTGGGTCTGCATCACTGACGTCTGTCTTGTCCATCTCCATCTTTTGTGATTTTTGCGCATTTGTTCACCCGCCCTCCAATTCAATGCAGTAGTGCAGTAGTGCGATTTTCCCCCTTTATATTATATACTTATTTATTTTTACTCAGTAACGGATATGGTTTAAAATGTAGAAGTACAATACTTCAAACAAAATTGTAATTGAGTAGTTTTTTGTGTGATTCTAACTTTAAGACCTGCGTGAAGTTGGCCCCCCACCCAACGCAAAACTTTGGCAAAATAGTCTCAATCGTTTGTGCTCCGTTTGTGCCATACAAATTTTAGTTTGTGCTGCTTTGGTTTTTAAGATATTAAAAAAAAACATTTTTAGGTCATTCTGAGGTCACTCAGCCCCCCGCATTCTCATAATTCACCTCAACTAGCCTTGTTTGTTTGTGCTTCGTTTGTGCTGGTTTGTGCTGATAAAAGTGTCGTTTGTGCTGCTTTCGTTTTTTAAATATTGGACTTTGAATTAGACGATGACGTCACCAGCCCCCGACCTGCTCCAAATTCACCCAAAATAGTCTCAATCGTTTGTGCTTCGTTTGTGCTGGTTTGTGCTGATAAAAGTGTTGTTTGTGCTGCTTCCGTTTTTAAAATACTATATATTGAATTATAGCCGATGACGTCACCAGCCCCCGATCTGCTCCAAGTTGATGAAGAAAATGAAGAAAAAATTATTCTTTATTGAACAAATGATAGTGAGGAGAAGTGAGGAGAATTGAGAACAAATGAGAATTGTGCTTTTGTTCTAGTGCCGAAAGCTGATTTAGTTACATCTCGATGGCAATCGCGCTATGTAGGCTATATATTATAATATCTGAAGTTTTTTTTATTTAAATAAAACACCACAGCAACTACAAAAACATTGATACGGAGTTGCTGTTCTATTAAAACATCTTTACTGGCAACATTTTGGTAAGAGATTGAGATTTGAGTACAAACCCAAAATAAAATGCTTCATGCTCATAAATCGGGGGCTGGTGACATCATTGTCTAACATATTGTGTCTAATATTTAAAAAAAGAAAGCCACAAAAACGAACCTTTTACCGGCATAAACAAAGCACAAACGATTGAGACTATTTGAGGTGAACTTGGAGCAGATCGGGGCGGCTGGTGACGTCATCGGCTATAATTCAATGTATAATATTTAAAAAACTGAAGCAGCACAAACAACACTTTTATCAGCACAAACGAAGCACAAACGATTGAGACTATTTGAGGTGAACTTGGAGCAGATCGGGGCGGCTGGTGACGTCATCGGCTATAATTCAATGTATAATATTTAAAAAACGGAAGCAGCACAAACAACACTTTTATCAGCACAAACGAAGCACAAACGATTGAGACTATTTTGGGTGAATTTGGAGCAGGTCACTTTTGGTGACGCTGGTGACGTCATCGTCTATAAGTCAAAGTCCAATATTTAAAAAACGAAAGCAGCACAAACGACACTTTTATCAGCACAAACCAGCACAAACAAACGAGGCTATTTGAGGTGAATTTGGAGAATGTGGGGGGCTGAGTGACCTCAGAATGACCTAAAAACCTTGCGTTGGGTGGGGGCCAACTTCACGCAGGTTTTTTTAAGTAGTCTTAAAAAGCTGTAATTTTATTTTTTTACTTTTTGTTTGAAGTATTGTACATCACTACATTTAAAACCATATCCGTTACTGAGTAAAAATAAATAAATTAATAATACAAAGGGGGAAAAAAAAAAATTGCGCTCCGGAAACGACTGCGTTAAATTGAAGGGCGGGAGAACAAATGCGCAAAAATCACAAAAAGATGGAGACGGACAAGACAGACGTCAGTGATGCAGACCCAGCTGCATCAAGATAAAACTTTGTAACATTTTATTTGATTACCAGTTTTTTGATAACATATTTGTATTAAGTAATTAAAAGAAAAGAAAAAACAAAGGACTATTATTCTTAAACATTTTAATAAATGAATGATAAAAATAAGTTGTTAATCAATTAATTTAGTTGATTAGACATTATATCGAAATTTTATTAAACAAAACAAACAAATGGTTTCAAGTTTGTTATAATAAAGCATTTGTTCCACCAAAAAACTTGTTTTCATCCATTTAACAGTCATTTTAACAAATAATAATTACAATAATTTAATAATAAAGTTTATTTATGAAATAATTGTTTAAAATTGTTTTTTTAAACAATTTTTTCTGAGGTTTTCTGAGATGGTTATCATATCTTGAAAATCTCATTCTATTTCAACCCTACATGGGAGAGTCCGCCACCCCGCTGTTAAACAAAGTAACTCAGTAACTTTTAAAGGAACATTGTGTGATATCTCTGCGCCCAAGAAGCAGTGCTTCGCCTGTGCTTCCCCATAATATAGTCCCAAGTTAAAATCTGCCTGGGAAATCGCCTAGTCTTAACCTGCATCGCTATTTGTACTCGTTGTGAATATGCAGGCCACAAAAAGTAATTACCGTATTTTCCGCACTTTAAAGCCTTTCATTTTTTCAAAAAACGACAATGCGCCTTATAATCCGGAGCGCCTTATATATGGATCAAGGCGCTCTGTCAAAATGTTTCAGTATGAAAAACCAATAAAAACAATTTAATAATAATAAAATGTTTAAGTACGACTGGTAAACTACAAACCCAAACCCAGTTAATCGTTTGACTGCAGTACCTTCTATTCTATGCACCTTATAATCCGGTGCGCCCTATGAAAACAGTTCTAAAATAGGCCATTCATTGAAGGTGCGCCTTATAATCCGAGCGCCTTATAGTGCGGAAAATAGTACGGTAGGTGTTTTTTTGTTTTTTTAACTCTTTTACTCGGGAAATGCTAGGTGGCAACATAGGATTCCATTCATTATGCTAAGCTAAGCTAGCGGCGACCCTGCCAAACTAAAACAATGCATGCACTGAGACAAAAATGCATTTGCCCACATATCTAAATGTAGCAGAGAAGTTGTAAAAGCCCTATTTCTAAAAAAGGTGGAGTGTTCCTTTAAATGAACTGTTTTTTACTTTTACTTGAGGAAACTTGTGTTTAAGTAAAATTTAATTGAAGTAATAGTACTTTTACTTGAGTAGAATATTTTATTACTCTTTCCTCCTCTGTACAAAGACACAGACACACACACAAAGACACACACCTCCACTCCGCCTCAACGTGCTGTTGTTCATATTTCTGCTCCACTTCTGCTATGGTGAGGTTCGGGTGCAGCCAGTGAACCTCGTCTGATTTGAGGTGTTTGAGCAAAAGACCATAACATTCTAAGAACATGATGTTGGGACCAAGTCGTCCGCTGTCCAGGATGGATTTGATAATTCTCTGCAGAATGAAATCATGTGTCAGATCTAATTCAAATAAAAGAGTCAACATTATTTGTATTTGACTAATAATTGTCATGAAAATAATGTCATAATGAGTGTGATCCCTCATTGTGACAACAGGAAGTTGTGCTTCATATTGCATTGATTATTAACATGTAAAAATTGCACGTTCATCATCTCACCCTGATATTCCAGGAACTTTCACATTTGACCAGTTTGAAGTTCTTGCCCAGGTTGGCGCTGTTGCTTATGAAGCACACTTTGAGGATTTTCACCGACCCCCTGCAGTTGTTCCCCGTCTCGGCGGACGCCTGCGGTGGACGCAGTTTCCATGACAACGTACTAGCGTCGCCAGACATCTCTACACAGTCTCAACTGGCTATCAGCTCTGTGGAGAGAAATAACAGATTTTTAATCAAAGTCAGAGATTGTTTTTTATTATTATTATTTTTACACCTGGAAACATAAAAAAATGGTGATTTGAAAACAAAGACAAGTTATGAAAATCTAATTATTATTATAATAATTATTAGGGCTGGGGAAAAAATACTGATTTCTCGATTTTAATCGAATCGATTCATAAATCCCAAGAATCGAATAGTCATCCTGTTTTCAGTTGATGAATGAATGGAACGTTGTAGTGCGCCTCCCATCAAATAAATCGCAATAATCTTTGAGTTTTGTTACTATTCATATGAAAAAGTATCAGATTTCAAATTACATCCATTTTATTCAGAAATTCAAAAGCATTAGAGGTTTTGGCGCTGTGGCGAGAGATCGCTCTGGCGCAGCTCAAGAGAAGTGGCCCACATGAACTGATCTTCTCTTCAGCCTTAATACCAGTTACAGAGAGAAATAAACATGAATGAGCATCTGAAAGTGTGTTAAAGTACAACTTACCGAAATCTGTATCATATCACATGTAATCGCTCAATCATTATATCAACCGCAGAAAGGTCAGTAAAACAGCTTGTGAATAATGTCATGCAACGTTACATTTACCTCAGAAAAAACATATCCAGTGTCCATAAACTCGTTAGTCAGCTAGAAAAATTACCCCTAGAGAGGAGCATTTTGCTAAACATATGCATCATGTTACATATTCATTATCATTTTTAATGTTCTTAAATATTTAGTGCATGTTTGAATAAATCTGGTGAGTTTTTATGACAACCACCATTTAAATGTTTATATTTCATATAACTTTATTATTATAAAATAAATAAAAGTAATTTAAGTGTTTGTATAGAAATCAGTTAATATTTACCTTCAATATTATAGTAGGCTAATGAAGCCTATAGGCTACAACTAACTTCCATAGTTCTTCCATAGTACAGCATTAAGAAAAATGTGCCATGTATTGTACCTGATATATATCCAAAATAATCAAAATCGAATCGAATCGGAATCGCAATCGAATTGCAAGCTTGTGAATCGAAATCGAATCGAATTGTGAAATTTGTGTCAATACCCAGCCATAATAATTATAATTATAAAATAATTACAATAATACTTCAATCCTACATAGAAAAACATATTTGGAAAACAGATTAATGATAATAATAATAATAATATAAGATAGATTATTATTAATATTATTAGTCAGCTGAGAATAAAAAAAATAGTAAGAATAATATAAATCCTAGAAGTATCTGATATGCTTAACAGCTTGAATATATTTTACGTATTAACAAGCTATAATAATAATACTTTAACTCTAACCCTAGGACAAGCCATTTTAAAATGGATGAAAATAATAATAATAATGATAATTATTATTATTATATAAATAATAATGTGAAAATTACAAATGAATTATAAATAATAATTACTAATATAAATATACTAATAATTCATTATTCTGCTGAGCATTAAAAAATATATAATATAATAAAATTATAATAATTCAAAATCTTAGAACTATCTGACAGTAAGCTTAACTGTCTTAAAAACAGCTTACATGTAGTTTTATTTGAAACGTTAAGCATTTCGTAATACATTTATTCTACTCTAAAACAATATTTGAAAACATTTCATACATATCTCATTATTACACATCTCTGCAGCAAAAAAAAGGACATGACGTTCTCGACTAAACACACTATATTTCAACACGTCAGCACATGAGAGACCAATGCAACATTTCCTACCTGGACGTGCTCCATGTCTTTGATGTGTGTATTGGTTTACTCCTGTATTAGCATATGATGCCTGAGTCACAGGACGAACAACATGACAAGTTCAAAAAAAATGTCAAACAGGAGCAACGGTCTCTTTCAGTATCTCAAAGAAAGAAAAAAGGAAGTGAAGTGAAATGTAGCATAGTTAAGCTTTGCTAAGAGTCTCCTACTAGAAGATGAGAGGCAATCCTGAAAAACTTTGATTTTTAAACACAAACCCTACCATATTTCTCTTAAACTCCACCACAACTCTGGTTTCCTGTCATGTGGTATTGAGAGATGTTACAGAATGGGTTTGGAAATTGTGAAGGTGTTAAAGATTCACACATTTGCCTTTGTCAAGGAAACAAGTGCTTCATATGAAACAGAGGTAGAGATGTAGGAAGTGTTAAGTAACTATCAATGAGCATTGCTTTTCTATCAAACTACATTTAGTTTGAATCAAATGGCAAATATTTTAAGACAGCTTAAATATTCATAAATCATAATGACAACAAACATCCCACAGCATCCATACACACGCACTTCACCTGCTCAGATAAGGTTTCATATTTTTGAAAGTGCTAAACACTTTTGGTCCCACACCAACATTAAATAGATTCTCATTCTGAATATGGAAACATCTGATAAAGTTTATAACACACCAGCACCTATTGAACTTCCTTCTTAATGTTACACTGTGACTTCAAGGTTTGAAACTGTCATAATCTCTAATTCAAATATGAAAACGAAAATGCGTAACAGACCTGAGAATGAGCTGATGTTCAGTCCAGCTTTCTCTCTCTCTCTCTCACTCTCTCTCTATCTCGCTCGATGTTTGTTTAATTCATATGAATCCAAACTAAGAGAGAGTGAGCTTAACTCCTGACGTGTGTGTGTTTTGGACACACCCCACGCGTGCCACTGACTTCCTCAAACTACATGCCAGTTCATCTCTCTCTCTCTCTCTCTCTCTCTCTCTCTCTCTCTCTCTCTCTCTCTCACACACACACACACACACACACACACACACAAACGTTAAATTTTCACATTTTAAGGGACTTTCAATGGACATAGACCCATCAGACAAAAAAACTTTTGCTTTTCAAAGCTAATGCTACATTTTCAAAAAAATCATACCATATAAATCATAAAGATCATAAATTGCATTAGAAGCTCTATTTATGAGGCCTTCTCATAGACACAGGTTTCCATACAAAGAAAATATTTGCTATAACATCCACATTATGAGACATTATGACATAATTATTATTATTTTTTATTTGCTGAAAATGGGAATTAAAATGAACAAAATAAACAAATAAATGCACATACATGCATCCATACATGCATACACACACACATACATACTGGCATATATACACACACACACACACACACACACAGGTTTTTGTGAATTGTGGGGACTTTCCATAGGCGTAATGCATTTTATACTGTACAAACTGTACATGCTATCCCATGCATGCATACACACACACACATGCATACACACACATACATACATACACACACACAAATACAAACATGCACACACGTATACATGCATGACAAACTCTTGATGCCTTGCACAAAATGATTTATTCCTAAATATACTGAATATAATTATTTTTAATATTGAAATGTTCTCAGAACTGTGCGCTGATTGTTTATGGGCAGGTTATGGAAGGAGCGACAGCATCTTTTGACCAGTTGCACCTGAACAAACCTCATTTTCAGACCAGCAAGAAGTAGCAGCGAGTATATGTACAGGTCCTTCTCAAAAATGTGCATATTGTTATAAAAGTTAATTATTTTCCATAATGTAATGATAAAAATTAAACTTTCATATATTTTAGATTCATTGCACACCAACTGAAATATTTCAGGTCTTTTATTGTTTTAATACTGATGATTTTGGCATACAGCTCATGAAAACCCCAAATTCCTATCTCAAAAAATTAGCATATTTCATCCGACCAATAAAAGAAGTGTTTTTAATACAAAAAAAGTTAACCTTCAAATAATTATGTTCAGTTATGCACTCAATACTTGGTCGGGAATCCTTTTGCAGAAATGACTGCTTCAATGCGGCGTGGCATGGAGGCAATTAGCCTGTGGCACTGCTGAGGTGTTATGGAGGGCCAGGATGCTTCGATAGCGGCCTTAAGCTCATCCAGAGTGTTGGGTCTTGCGCCTCTCAACTTTCTCTTCACAATATCCCACAGATTCTCTATGGGGTTCAGGTCAGGAGAGTTGGCAGGCCAATTGAGCACAGTAATACCATGGTCAGTAAACCATTTACTGTGAGCAGGTGCCAGGTCGTGCTGAAAAACTAAATCTTCATCTCCATAAAGCTTTTCAGCAGATGGAAGCATGAAGTGCTCCAAAATCTCCTGATAGCCAGCTGCATTGACCCTGCCCTTGATAAAACACAGTGGACCAACACCAGCAGCTGACATGGCACCCCAGACCATCACTGACTGTGGGTACTTGACACTGGACTTCAGGCATTTTGGCATTTCCTTCTCCCCAGTCTTCCTCCGGACTCTGGCACCTTGATTTCTGAATGACATGCAAAATTTGAGCGACAGTCCAGTGCTGCTTCTCTGTAGCCCAGGTCAGGCGCTTCTGCCGCTGTTTCTGGTTCAAAAGTGGCTTGACCTGGGGAATGCGGCACCTGTAGCCCATTTCCTGCACACGCCTGTGCACGGTGGCTCTGGATGTTTCTACTCCAAACTCAGTCCACTGCTTCCGCAGGTCCCCCAATGTCTGGAATCGGTCCTTCTCCACAATCTTCCTCAGGGTCCGGTCAACTCTTCTTGTTGAGCAGCGTTTTTGCCACACTTTTTCCTTCCAACAGACTTCCCACTGAGGTGCCTTGATACAGCACTCTGGGAACAGCCTATTCGTTCAGAAATGTCTTTCTGTGTCTTACCCTCTCGCTTGAGGGTGTCAATGATGGCCTTCTGGACAGCAGTCAGGTCGGCAGTCTTACCCATGATTGTGGTTTTGAGTAATGAACCAGGCTGGGAGTTTTTAAAAGCCTCAGGAATCTTTTGCAGGTGTTTAGAGTTAATTTGTTGATTCAGATGATTAGGTTAATAGCTCGTTTAGAGAACCAATGATATGCTAATTTTTTGAGATAGGAATTTTGGGTTTTCATGAGTTGTATGCCAAAATCATCAGTATTAAAACAATAAAAGACCTGACATATTTCAGTTGGTGTGCAATGAATCTAAAATATATGAAAGTTTAATTTTTATCATTACATTATGGAAAATAATTAACTTTTATCACAATATGCAAATTTTTTGAGAAGGACCTGTATATACAGCTCTGGAAAAGAGACCACTTAACATTGAGTTAAGTGGTCTCTTAATTTTTTCTAGAGCTGTATATATATATGTTAAAGGAGAATGTATGTGAGAGAGTGGAAATATACTGTATGCATGTAAAAGAAGAATATAAGTATATGAGAGTACCAGAATGAATTATGGCTTGTATGGCCCATCATATACATCCATACATACATACATACATGTATACATTCATATCTGTACATACATGTATTCATACATGAATGTATACATAACTGTACATACATAATTGCACATACATATATAAATAATGTAAAAACTCTTATGTTAAAGTTTGGTGTGTGTGTCATATTGTGTCATATTGAAAGTGTGTTTAGAGGATGTTGAAGCGGAAGTGTGTTTTACAGCAGAGGGCACTACTGCTGTTCACTGAAGATCTCTCCACCGAATTACAGCTTTACATATGATCTTGAAAACTGAACTGCTATTTGAAAACAAAACAAAAAAATTATTTGAGCCGATGGCAGTGTGTGTCTGTGTGTGTCATGTGATTACTGGATCCTTCGGCTAAAAGATGACAAATTAACACTATTCAGAGCTTCATCATGTGTCCTTTCACTTTCTAAATAGGTAAGTACTTTTTGTTTTTACAGCAGTTTTTGTAAACCACAAACTATATTTAATGATGCTCAAAAATGCAAGCAGATTATGACAATACACTAAACTGAGTGAAAATATATTGATATAAATCTCTTTTCATCTCATGAAAATATAATTCCACAACCTTCTCTCAGATTAGAATGTTCTGTGCATCAAAAATCGGCTGTCTAAAATAAAAAGTTTCCTTTAGTTTCCTATTATTAATTTATTTCCTACATTTAATTTGCACTAAACTGCATCAGTTTGTATAGCTATTTAACTGCAGATGGAAAGAGAAGGTTTCAGTTAACAGGTGCAACTTTATGATCAGATAAGATGATGAAAACCCCACTGCAGAACCAAGTACAAATGTTTCAATATTTCTTAAAGCTGAAGTCAGTTTTCTTTTAATCATATAAAAAATATATAATGAAAAACACTGGAGGACATGACATGACAATTACACAGCTAATTGTGATCTGATCAGTGACCATGTTTGCATGCACATCATTTTCACGTTAGAGTAAACAGGTTGATGCATTCACACGACAATTACATAAGCATAATATGACCTAATTCGGATTAATATCGGACAAATCTCATGCATGCAAACGCAGTCAGTGTCTGTTTAATTAACAGTAACAACCTTTTCGTACAACACAAAAGGCTCTCGTCCTTATATAAATTAGAGATTCTTGAAACATACAACTAAAACTCACTTTTGCAATGTGGTGGGTATATAACTACAGATTTTATAACCATATGCATTGTGTATTGTTAGCTTACTGATTTGATATGAAGATAATTAACGGTGCCGCAAGTGTTCTGCTCACTGGACATCAACAGGCCTACAAGCAACATAAGGAAACATAAAATTCATGTTCAGTTATACATGTGATTTATTCATATTGCAAGCACACAATTATGAATTAAAATGAGACTTATCAGCTCATATCCTACCATTATTCACTATGAAACTGTTGATTACAGCAAATCTGTCAGTACGCGTTCACCACAACACATTCACAGAAACGCTGACCTTTCTCAACGTGTGAATGGAGAATTGTGGCTGTAAGCTGACAATACGGGCTACAACAAGAATAATGCAACCATAATTTACAATGGAAACATTTACAATTTTAGATTGGAAGATTGCAGGACGCCATGTACAACAACACCGTCATTATGGACTTTGATTCGGATTCTGACTGTACATATTGTAATGCAGCTTTCTATGCACCATTTACCATTGGAAAGCCATTGGAAACTTTTTATCCTCCTCCATTTAACAGATGAAGCAATGAGACAAATAATAGCAGGTTGAGAAAATAGCTTGTGGTTATACCCCGGAAGTCTCTCAGCTTAAAGAGAAAGATGACATTTCCTGAACTTCCTTGAACCCTCTCAGGCCTTTAGACATTTGCTGTAGCTATAAGAGGACAAGACCAATTCCTTAGTCAGCAGTATGAACTGAACTTACTTCCCATTTTCAGAAGTGCTGTTGAGTTATTCAGGTTTTCTTTTTTTTTTTGTTCCGCCCTCGTCTATGTTTGTTATGATACGTTGTGCATCTTATGGTATTCAGTGCACCTTGATGGGTCAATTTAATGCAATAAAAAAAAGTGCATTATGGACAAAAAGAAAAGAGTGAGGTAAGCATTATCACTTTTAATCTCAGAAATACATGCAGTAATTGCGAAGACAATTTTAAATGGAGATATCAAACTGTGTCATTGTTACATATGTTACATGCAGTTACTATAGTAATAACTATAAAGAAACCTTAAAATAAAGTGTAACCAAAAGAGTGTTTGATTTTAATTATGACATTCTGTTTACAGTCAATGAACAGATACAGTCAGTGCATAATGTCTTAGTAATAGTTAGGTGCATTGACCTCAGCGGGGTTGCGGATCTGTGTTGCAAACTTTGATTGCGTTACATGCACAAAGATGGTTTAAAAAAGCTCAATGCAGTCTAACATATGTTGAGCCCAATATGTGTGACAGTTACTAAAAAAAGGTTGCAATTGAAAACACAGCACACGTACAGTGTTTTAATAGTCGACTGTACTGTTGTGAGCACTAGGTGAGCTGGGTTTACCTCAAGAATAGAGTTCAAGTTCAGCTCGTAAATGAAACTTGAGATGTAACTGTTGAGACGTAACTAATGTTAATATTTTCTCATCTCATTTATGCTTGAGCCACACAAGATTGGATGCGGTTTTAATTAACACAAAGTAATTTCAGAAACCTATAACAATTGTCACTTTTGAAATACAATAATAATTTGATATTTCTAAAATAGAATTCATCTTCTTCACAAATTCCAATATTTCACCTTAATTTGATGGAGGAAAAAATCATTACGGCCTGGTTTCACAGAAAAGGCCAGGATTAGGCCTTAGTTAAGTAGCTTTTATAAACGTGCCTTAGGAACAAACATATTTTAAGATATGTCAATGCAAGTTTCTTTCAGTTAAAACAGCTCAAACAAGGATTTTAGTCTGGGACTAGCTTAAGCCTGCCTGTGAAACCAGGCATAATAGTAAAGTCTGATTTTATACTTGATGTTATTTCAATAGTTATAACCTGGGACCTCATGTATAAAACATTCTGTAGATTTAATCCCTAAAAGTGTGCATAAGCACAAAAACTTTCAGATTTATAAAACCATGCATATGCCAGAACCTGCGCAAAATTCCCTTTATAAAACCCAGCCAGTGGAAGATTGTGTGTACACGCATCTCCACCCCGAAATAACCATATATGGAGCTTACAATGCCTAGCTTTATTATGCATAAGGTCATCTGCATTTCATTTCCATGCATATTCTCTTCCAAGTGAGACCATGTTTAACGATACAAGACATTAGGAAAATATGAGATTATGTGTGGTCACGTTACATTGCTTTCATCAATGTCATTCAGTATCCTTGTCTTGTTTTAGAATAAATCGAAATAGTAAATACACTTCAGAGAAAGTTTTCAGAGAATTCTCAATCTTTTACAGTCCACAGGCCAAGTATTTTTAATTTCTTTAAGCAAGTCAAATTTATTTTAATTTTGCCTATAAGGTAAACATATATTTTAGGATGTTTTTTGTATTTTTAATTGAAACAGATGGGACTTATTTGTGGCAGTGTAAATACAAAGTCTGAGTCTGACTCTTATTTGCAAAATATAAAAAAATAAAATGTGCATAATTGACCGTTTCCTTCAAACACAATGGTATTTTTCATAATATTGGAAAGACCATGGGATTATCATTAGGCTATTGGCTGTCTGCATATGACACCAATTGCACCTGGGTACAGTACCACCAGACTTATTTAAACCCGCTAATGGACCGTTCGATCACAGAGCCTGTCCTTCAGTGTATGTCATAATACCGTTTATGTTGCTTGGCCATCTGCTTAGACGCAGTCAAGTATGCATCTTTGATCATTATTCGTGTAAAATTATTTTCTCAGAACATGAGTTCTACTATTTAGAAAACAATTTAAAGTTATCGTTATCATAGGCCAAGCAATTATCGCTACGCCAAGCAATTATCGCTAGTTAAAACATTAAAACACAGCATGATATAGGAAAAGTGTTCAAAAGCAGTGCTTCCACTATGTAAATTAAAATAAAAAGTAGTTATTTCTGGATAATGATTTCATGAAATTGCAGTGCTAAACTCCATTAATGAGAGTGGCATATTTAATCTTAATGTGTATATCAGATGTAAAACAGAGTTTAAATCATTAAGTTACTTCGCTCACTCCAGTAAAAGAGTGCATATGCACAGTCTAGAGTGTCCTTATGGTGCGCACACACATTTCAATGCCTTTTTTTGTATGTACGCAGCGTTTATACATTAGGCTCCAGGGCTTGATATTAACACCCGCCAAATGCAGTCACTTCTACAAGCCACTTTGCAGGTTAAATTTTATATATAATATATAGGCTACATTTTTAAATTGTAGTCTTTAAAAAGGCATCTGAAATAATAAACTAAGTGCAATGCAGTGTTTTTCAATACTGATACTTAAATATCTGAAACGCTTCCAATACTCATTTCCCACAGAATATAGATGCACATTACCAGCTGAGCTTTCTCGCTCTCTCATCTCTTCGACAGCGAGTTGACACATAAACCCGCCTCAACTCACTCACTCGTTTCATTTGCTCCGGATCAATATTGTTGGGGGCTTGAATTTCGGCATGGGGTTAAGTGTTTTGCGCATAATTTTACTCATTCCTGCAGATTTTTTCGCTGCTTATTGCGCTGTCAAATACACACTTGGCAGGGATTCCCATAAACACAGTCAGTTATGTTTTCAGTGCACGTTAACAGTTGAGAAAGAAAACGCATGTGTAACAGTATAATGGATCTGTGCGTAAGGTCTTAAAGTGACAGCAGGCTAATAGGGATGCGATTTTCCCACCAGTCAATCGACATGTGCCAACAACGTTAATACCGGTATTACCGGGATGGAGGAGGGGACTGACGTTGGAGTTTTCCCTCTTTTGGACCTTCTAAATAATTAATTAAAGCGAAAGTAAAATGTGCACGACCGCAGAGGCATTCATTACGGTGCGGAGCAGATTGAGTGTTTTCAATGAATTCCTTTGGAAATTGAGCTTCCATAGAAATTAACTAGAAAAGCACTGTTCACTCCATGCCAGTGGACATGCACAATTACGAATGGCCATGTGCATTTTACTTTCACTCTGAATTAGTGCCATTTCGGCGGCAGTTGCTTGAATGGTGGGTTCATTGTTATTCTTAATAAAAAAAACATTGTCAAAACAGTACAATGACATCATTTAAATAGGCACTTTTACATTTCATGTTGAAACCTAGCGGCAACCTCCCACAGTCTCTCTTGAAGCAAATACGGAAGTAACTTAAACTGAAGTTCATCGCCTGGCCACTAGGGACAGGCTCCAGAAGGGAGCAGAATCTCATTGAGCCCCATGTTAAAATTCCAAACTTCACAGCAGAAAAAAACATGTTTAGTCTGGTACAAATTCTAGTTTTGGTCTAAACAGCTAATTTTGCCCTTCATGACAACTGTGAGGGGGGTATATTTTTTTTATAACTCATTCATTTACATTAAATAAAGCCTTAAAGTTCTGCATAATTAAGGACGTGGCCACTTTGAGTGGCAGGTGGGTAGCCATTTATCCGCTGTCTGTTAGTTATCGCGTCACCTCAGCTCCGCCTATGTCCAGCCTCTTTGCCCATTTTCTGTTAAGAGTGGCGCGCGATGGTGCGCTACTAAAATGGCAACGACCAGCTCGTCCCTACTTTACGCTTCAAAACTGCTCTTCAGAATCCTAGGGATGACATCACAGACATTTTTTTACAGTCTATGGTTGAAACCAAATCTTGTCGGTCAGCACCTCATTCTCTGACAAATGAAATCTGAGTCCTGCTGCTGATCTGTGCTGCGACTCTCGTTCGGTCACGCTGCATGTTCCGTTTTTAATTGTAGTGTCTGTTTTCCCTGTGGTATCGAAGTGAAAATTGTGGCCAGTGAAAATGCTGACAGGCTAGTAATTTTTGAAAACTACTATCCACCGTGGCTGGTGAGCAAAAAAAGCTGAAGCCAAGCCTTGGTTGTAACTACAACTATGCCTCAGTAACTACTGAATTCCAAAAATAATAGACACCATCATTCAATGAAGCGAAATATGTTACACCAAGAAAAAAGGGGGCAGAAAGAAAAAAGTGCCTTCAGTTGATCCTAACCTGAAGGCCGCTTAGTTTTGAAGTATCTCATTTTATAAATAAAAAAATAGATGAGGGTTGAGTTGATGATGTGACTCAGTAGTGTCTTTTTTCGAGACAGTTCAGATCTTTCAGTTGTGTTTGTCAGTACGCACGCATTGTTGCTTTTAAGTTTATTTCAAAAGGTCTAACAGTCGCCTTGTTCCACTAACTGGTCAGAGTCTGACGGCTTCATGCACTCAGACTAAAGTGAAGATGGAAACTTTCGAAACCACAGTGCGCACTTGAGCCTTTGACACTCAGATGCTGTGTTAATCTGATTCATAGAGTTGAAAAAATGATCTGTTAGCACACTTTCTTTAAATACCACACTCAATACTTGGTGTTTCTCAAACCACACATTGGTAAAAGTACATGCATTTGTTATTCTCTACATTAGCACACATTGTTTTGTAAGACCAACCTCAGATTTGTAATACTTTAGGTAGAAAAAAAGCTTTAGTAAGTGCATCTTTAAGCCAGTTTTGCTATGAGAGATATTAAATTCATTGAATTTACGTGAAAATGTTTGAACACCAAAAATAAAAATTTTAGGACAGCAGCATCTTTCAAAGAGCTCTTAGATACAGATCAAACTGTCGTCCTATGTTCTGAGAAGACCATGTGACAGGAAGTGATAAGATGGTGTCTATACTTCATATTCTAGATGTGAGAGGAAGCCTCAGACTGAGTCATGGTGTGAATTTACTGTATCTGCTGTGGGCGGAAAAATAAGATATTATTAGTTTGCTAAAGACAGATTCCTGTATGTATGAAAAATTTAATTAATCTCAGGCACGATCTAGACTTTGACACGTTTGAAAAATAAAATGGAATAAACTGTGAACAAGTTATATTAAAGTCAACATGTAATCAAAATATGCACTACTGTAAAGTGTGGGGTCGGTTTTTGAAAGAAGTCTCCTCTGCTCACCAAGGCTGCATTTATTTGAACAAAACAACTAATATTGTTAACAATTTTTAACTAATATATACTAATTTTGAAATGTAATTTATTCCTGTGATGCAAAGCGGAATTTTCAGTATTGAAAAACAGTCTTTAGTGTCACATGATCCTTTAGAAATCATTCTAATATGAGTAATATGCTCTAATATGCTCAAGAAACATTTCGTATTATTATCAATGTTGAAAACAGTTGTGCTGCTTCACATTTTTGTGGAAATCTTTTTTTTTTTCTCCCCAAGATTCTTGGATGAATAGAAAGTTGAAAAGAACAGGATTTATTTTAAATTGAAATCTAGAAACATTATAAATGTATGTCACTTTTGATCAATTTAATGCATCCTTGCAGAATAAAAATATAAATGAAAATTACTAACTTCCAACATTTGAAAGGTAGGTAGCATACATCTGGTTCTGGTCTTTTAATTTCAGCAAATTAAGATCTTGCTCTGTCTTGTTTTACAGGAAAACCCTATTTTTGAAATCCGGAATAACCAATGACAGAAAAAAGTTTCATGGTGACATTCAAACCACCATGTAATCTCATCCCCTCAAACCATTAGTTTAACAGTACAGAAGTGGCACTTTAATCTTTCTAAAGATGACAGAAAACCTGTATGAGACGAATCAGTACACAAACCACACCAACGGGACCTATTTGTTCCAGCACAGCCCAAGCGCGTCGGGTGTAACTCACTACGGTGTCCCTAACGTGAGCTTGAGCCAATCCTCTCCAATGTCTCCGCAACTCAGCCACGAGCAACTAACATCTCCTAGCACTCCAGGACATGAACTTTCTCCAATGCTTGATATGCCAAACAGTGCTGGGAACTGGGAATATAATCAGTTTGGAAGGTCATCATGGGGATCTTCTCATGAAGAACTATCTGAGACCAATCGAATATACCCGTTTAACATCACATCTCAGAACAACTCACCAATGCCTTGCAAAGACAACGGCAGTGCTTCTCATTCTCAAAGGTTGGACTCGTTCTCGCAGGCCTTCCCCACAAAAAATATTCACCTTCTCTTTGGTGATAGTAACAGGACAGCTGATAAACACTCAGGAAACCACATTTCAGGGGGTTTGCACTTACCACAAGGTCTCCCAGAAGGATCGGACAGGCAATCCTTGGAGTCTCCCATTTTTAACCCAATGGTCATTCAAGGCCAAACGCAAGCGATGTGTGAACAGTCTGGCTTCAATCTGTCAGAGAGCCAACATTCATTGCAAGGCCTTTACCAAAACCACCAGCAGTTTCACTATGGATACCAGCAACAAAAACAGAAAGTGAACAACATGGAGCAGATAAACAGGAGTCTCCATAAGCCACAGAGCCCTTGGCATCATCAGCACAGTTATCAAAGCCACCCAATGTCATATCCAATGGCCTTGAATCAACAACAAAGAGGGACATTTGCACATAAAACTCACAATGATTCTCTAGAGATCCAAGAACCTGTTCAGTCACCAACCTACGAACCCTGTCAAGACTTTAAAGTCCCAGAGCAGCAGATCTACCATTACCATGACCAACAGCACCTTCGTTCACTTTCCCAACCTGGCAATCCTTACCTCACCCTTCAGTCCCAAGATCAACCAATCTCTGCAAAGCAAAACAACGCGTTCAGTGATCACTCCGCACCCAGCACACCCGTGTTTTCAAGTCCCAAAGAAAATCAGTCTGGTTTCAACTACCCTCATAGAAGTGAAGATCTCTGCAGTCCTGTTTATCAGAGCAAGAGTTCAGGGGTCTGTAAAGCTCTTCCACAGACGACTATGAGGGGAGATATTTTTCAGCATCTCACCACAAATGCGCCTCAGTGGTCACAGGTACTGTATTTATTTCATTTTATTTTATTACTTCATTAGAAACATTTTGTATTTAAGTTAAATGATTCTAAAACATGTCTTGCAGGCATCTTCACCAGATAATCAAGATGAGGCTATTTCACCTCATTTCAGGTTTGACTCTAACCCTGAATCAGTGCTTTTCACAATACACATTGTTTCGAAGCAGCTTTACAGAAAATCATGATCTTAATGTTTATCATATCTTAATATCTTCATGCCTAATATTTGCATTTAGCAGACAAAAGCTGGATGATAATTAGGTTTACATTTTGTAATATTATAAACAACCAAGCAGTGAATATTTGCTATAGTATATATGCATAACGATAGTCCGGGTCGGGGTAAAGACCTAATTTATAACAATTTGGGGTCACATTTTATTTTAAGGTGACGTAGTTACATTGTACTTACTTAAAGATTTAGTTCACTTTAAAATCAAAATTACCCCATGATTTATTCATCCTCAAGCCATTCTAGGTGTATATGACTTTCTTCTTTCTGATGAACACAATCCACACTTTATAATGGCAGTGAATGGGGCTGACGAGTTTGAAGCTCAAAAAATTGCATCCATCCATTATAAAATTAATCCATATGGCTCCTGGGGGTTTTTAGCTTTTAGTATGACTATGTTAACCTTAAGATTATAAATAAGATGGTGTGTTCCAAAGCAATGACAAAATTCACATTTAGGAGATAAGCTTTCAAACTTACAGTCTCTCACTTTCGTTAAAATGGATCACAGATTTTGATGACATCATTGCAGACATCAGCTTCTCATCACATCTTCTGTCCAATCAAATGCTCTCTAGAATCTGAAGAGTCCTGCCCCCTTCACTGTAAATAGACGCTGACGCTGCGGCTGAAATCGGTCAGCTGTTCACACATTTACTGTTTTCTACATGGTTAATAGACACAGCGCACTATATATGCCATAGGAAACGATTCAGACAGTGTAAATATGCTTTCAGTTGAGAATGAAGTCTGGTTTCACGTTAGTTTCACGCTCACCACAACAGCACACACCTAGCACGGATCATACAGGTCCTTCTCAAAAAATTAGCATATTGTGATAAACGTTCATTATTTTCCATAATGTAATAAAATTAAAATGTCATATATTTTAGATTCTTTGCACACCAACTGAAATATTTCAGGTCTTTTATTGTTTTAATACTGATTATTTTGGCATACATCTCAGGAAAACCCAAAATTCCTATCTAAAAAAATTGCATATTTTATCCGACTAATAAAAGAAAAGTTTTTTTAATTTTAAAAAAAGTTAACCTTCAAATAATTATGTTCAGTTATGGACTCAATACTTGGTCGGGAATCCTTTTGCAGAAATGACTGCTTCAATGCGGCGTGGCATGGAGGCAATCAGCCTGTGGCACTGCTGAGGTGTTATGGAGGCCCAGGATGCTTCGATAGCGGCCTTAAGCTCATCCAGAGTGTTGGGTCTTGCGTCTCTCAACTTTCTCTTCACAATATGCCACAGATTCTCTATGGGGTTCAGGTCAGGAGAGTTGGCAGGCCAATTGAGCACAGTAATACCATGGTCAGTAAACCATTTACCAGTGGTTTTGGCACTGTGAGCAGGTGCCAGGTCGTGCTGAAAAAAAACGAAATCTTCATCTCCATAAAGCTTTTCAGCAGATGGAAGCATGAAGTGCTCCAAAATCTCCTGATAGCTAGCTGCATTGACCCTGCCCTTGATAAAACACAGTGGACCAACACCAGCAGCTGACATGGCACCCCAGACCATCACTGACTGTGGGTACTTAACACTGGACTTCAGGCATTTTGGCATTTCCTTCTCCCCAGTCTTCCTCCAGACTCTGGCACCTTGATTTCCGAATGACATGCAAAATTTGAGCAACAGTCCAGTGTTGCTTCTCTGTAGCCCAGGTCAGGCGCTTCTGCCGCTGTTTCTGGTTCAAAAGTGGCTTGACCTGGGGAATGCGGCACCTGTAGCCCATTTCCTGCACACGCCTGTGCACGGTGGCTCTGGATGTTTCTCCAGACTCAGTCCACTGCTTCCGCAGGTCCCCCAAGGTCTGGAATCGGTCCTTCTCCACAATCTTCCTCAGGGTCCGGTCACCTCTTCTCGTTGTGCAGTGTTTTTGCCACACTTTTTCCTTCCCACAGACTTCCCACTGAGGTGCCTTGATACAGTACTCTGGGAACAGCCTATTCGTTCAGAAATTTCTTTCTGTGTCTTACCCTCTCGCTTGAGGGTGTCAATGATGGCCTTCTGGACAGCAGTCAGGTCGGCAGTCTTACCCATGATTGTGGTTTTGAGTAATGAACCAGGCTGGGAGTTTTTAAAAGCCTCAGGAATCTTTTGCAGGTGTTTAGAGTTAATTAGTTGATTCAGATGATTAGGTTAATAGCTCGTTTAGAGAACCTTTTCATGATATGCTAATTTTTTGAGATAGGAATTTTGGGTTTTCATGAGCTGTATGCCAAAATCATCAGTATTAAAACAATAAAAGACCTGAAATATTTCAGTTGGTGTGCCATTACATTATGGAAAATAATGAACTTTTATCACAATATGCTAATTTTTTGAGAAGGACCTGTATGTGGAGTCGGCACAGACAACAAAATTTATCGGACCCATTTAAATTCTGCACAGAAAGCTGTATTTCAAAGCGGTATGGATAAGATTATGATGAGAAATGGTTAGAGATTAGGAGGAAACTGGTTTTACCAAACAGAAAGGCTCTAGTCAAACTGTGATATTAATGAAACGCTATTGGCTGTTTTAAAAAGGGGGAGGAGCTGCTAACAGCTGGAGCCATTTCAGGGGAAATTACGTCAACACAGTGAATAATGCTGCGTGTTTCAAGGCAATTCATTGGGCCTTTAATAAAGGCTTTCTAAAGCGAAGGTTGAATACTGAAGACGGTTTGCCAGAGGGCTATATATTTCACTTTATAAAGTTTTAATTAAAGATATTTTTATTACAAAACTCCATTGATTTGCTTCATAAGGCCTTTATTACCACCCCCCCTGAGGTTGAGTAAATCATGGGGTAATTTTCATATTAAAGTGAACTAATCCTTTAAGATATCACTGAGTAATATTAACTAACTACATGTACTTACTATAGAGTTACGGTTAGGGTTTGGTTTAGGTTTAGTTACTTGTAACTATGCATAATTTACTGTTATTACTATAGTAAGTCCATGTAGTAACTACGTCACCTTAAATAAAGACTTACCCAATTTGGTGTACCGAAAAGCGTAATTATTATTTGGTGATGTGCATCACTGACACAGTTAAGTGTTGCATACAAATGACAGGATTAAAAAATTGGATCGCATCGCCATCCACGAAGCAGTTTAACTGAAGAGTTCATTGAAGTAGTCATGGCATAATACTTATACACAACACAATGTACATAGTACATCATATCTTTAGCCCTCAGGTCTGCAAGCCAAAGGCAACTGTGGCAAGGAATGCAACACATTATTTATATATAATATAATAGTCTGTGGATTTGGATTTCTGTAGAGCAGAACAAGGGTTGTCAAGAGAGGAGGGATCTCATGCAAAGATGAGATGCACCGTCTGTCAGAGGGAGTTCAAAAGTCTTCCAGCACTGAATGGCCACATGCGCTCACATGGAGGATTGCGGACACATCCCACACCCATCAAAATGGTAAGAACCACACTCATTTGGATTATCAATAGGATCATTTGTGTAAAAGATGTAGAGTTTTGCATGAAATACGGCATGCTGATTTGCCCCATTGCTTCATGTTTTTTTTCTTTTACCAGAGAGATGGGCGCATTCATCTGTCTACTGAGGTTGCTCAAACCAATCCCATCATCTTACCTGTGTCAGTACCGGTCAAGGATTACCAGACCACCACCAAACTTATGCTCAACCTATTCTGCCACCAAAAAGATGATGAACAAAGCGGTTTAATTAAGTGTGGTGCACATTCACCCCTCCCGCCTGTACAAAACCACCCTTCCTGTGTGAGTTTCTGGCATTAATACAGTTATTTTTAGCTGCTGTTTAGAAAATTCAAAGCTTTAACATTAAGCTCTTAAGCATCACTTTAGCTTTCTGAGAATGTAGAAGACCGACGATACTAAAAATGTTTTTTTAAATGTAAAACATTTTTAAAAACTTGATTTATGCTTCAAATATTTCGTTTTTCCTCATAAATCCTCAGATATTTCATGAAAATCAAAATTGAGTTTTATGGCTATTAGTCTGTTACAGTACATCTACACTGAAGCTGACACATGTTTGACAATTAACTTTTAGCAAAATATGCATTGAAAATGTGCATTCTTTCAAAAATATTGCAAACTTGTGTCCTATCGAATACTCCCTAAAACAAAAACGTCCATCTTCCTAATGCCTTCTGCCACCAGATTTGCATTAGAAAGTGGCAAATTTATGGCTGTGATGTAAACTAAAGGCTACTAGCTATTTAAACAATCTCAAGACAATTCCTAACTATTTTATGCTTTGGCAAACAGTATAAATTTGTACAATCTGATGACTTATGTTTAGGGGTGGATCTTTATGCTTAATCTTTTATTATTATTTTTAAATCATACAAATTCATACAAAATCACCAGCTTGTAAAATAGTTACATTTTCTTGTGAGATCACATTTGCTTTTTAAAGTCGGTGTCTTTCCTTCTCTATTGTGATGTACTGTATATTCGAGTGAAACGGCTTCTCAGAAAAGAAAACAAAATAAGGGTGGGATTTAATTTTGTCCGTCCGGAATTGATTGGATGGTTGAATCATTGTTTGCTGTGAACTCATATGAGTGACAGCTTGCTTTTTGATTAAAGTTTACAACGGCACACACATTTTGTTACATACAGTAATGATCAATAATTTAATAAACACTACAATAACTGCATAAATTAAAAATAGTTAAAAATAGGAAAAACAGATTTTCCAGTTTACTTCAGTATATTATTTGTGATCTACACAAGCAAATTGTGTTTCTCTTCTAAACTTGACTTCTCTGCTTTTAGTTAATGCAATTCTCAAAAAATGTGTAATCTACTATTTTTGATGCTGACATAACTAAAAGTGAAGTTCCAAGCATGCTTTCCATGGAACAACGTCAATTAGAGACATTACACATTACTTTTGGGGAAGAGAGGAACTTTTTCTTAGGCAGAAGACGGGTACATATAGAACATGTTTTTACTGCTTTATTTAAAGACTTAACATTTAGTTGATGTTGATGAAGTTATGAAAAAACATTATGTTTGTGTTACTTAATTAATGTGATCTCTGATCAGATTTTAACCTCACGTGTCACATTACTCTTCATTCTAGATAAAGAGATCTGTCTCGAATGAAGAATGTGCACCCAAGCAGGTAAAAAAGAGATACCGCCACTGTCTGGTGCCATTGATGATCCCTCCGGCCAGTGCTGGTCAGGAGTCCAGAGGTGCTGTGCTCTTCCGCAGTCAGTTGAGGACACCGAGCAGTATGGGGGATGATGTGCCGTACACCCCTCCACCCATGCTCAGCCCCGTACGCCCAGGCTCGGGCCTCTTCAGTGCTGTCAATGAAAGAGGCAAGAGCAACGGGGTCGGGTCTGCTGCAGATGGTAGTGAAATTAAACTAAGATTATATATCTCTATAGATCTTATGACAATAACAAAGATTAAACAGTTATCTTTACTCAAATCAGGCCTGTTCACATCCAGCATGATATTGTTATAAAAGTCATTCTAAATGTAAGAGAATTGAGTCCACCTCAACTAACTAAAATAGCTATACTATAATGTATATACTATAATGTCATTGGATTAATTTTCAGAACTACTTCCAGTTAATGAATGATAAAACATTGACAACCAATCAGAATCTATCCTGCTTTCGTTAGTTATCATCCTTTTGGTGTGAATGGGCCTTTATTTTAGATGCATCGTGAATGCTTGTTACAGTTGCTGTATTTTCATCATATATGCTTTATCCATCTTTATTACTAACAGGTGTTATGGATGACTGTGGTGAGGCTTCAAAGGAAAAAGTGATTCAAGTAACTCCGTAAGTACTTGTTTTTATGTAAAGATTGGTGTAAATTCAATGCCACTAATGGAAACAAATGGAATGTTTTAAAATTTTCTGAAGAAAATGTGATACCTGCGAAATTTTGCTGCCATGATGCTTGGTGTTGTGGGTGGTTGCCAGGGCGTCGCTATCCGATTGCTATGGTGTTGCTAGATATTGTTGTCCACTGGCCCAACTCAAAGGAGTTCATCCTCAAGTCTCAGTGGTATTCAGTTTTTTAAGATGATTGGCACATGGTGATGGAAAAGTATGAAATTAAATAAAAAATATATATATTTCAATGCTTTTGTGTTCACTCCCAAAACTTGTGTGTTCACCCAGGAAACTTTGCGCATAATTGCGAAAAAACTTTTCTGAGAGAACACAAAGGTTTTTCACGCAAATTAGGGTTCTCATGAGAACCAAAATTCAGTAACAAGTTGGTTTCAACATTTGAAAATCACGACGCTACATGTTTTTCTACAGTACCGAAAGTAGCTATCGATGGTAGTGAACATTTAAGCACTAGGTCTATAGCATGTAGGTTGAATCCAAACAGATTATCAGAGCAAATCAGTAACTTTAAAACTTTATGTGAGACATAATTTCACAAACAATGTTAGTGATTCAGCGATACCTCGTGTCGCTCTCTCTCTCTCACTACATTTAAGCGATTTTAAACTAAAGTAACCGCACACTCTCTGAGAGATGGTCTTCAGTCAGTGCACGCTCAACCAAAGTGCAGATACACATAGCCGCTTCTCGCAACTGTCGCGAGTGTCAGATTTTTGCGGTTTATTAGCCTACACATAAACGTTCCAATACACACAGTTATGTCAAAATGCCCATCTTGGCGAATATTCGCGCTGGTTATGTGAACGTTAACAGCATGTTTAAAAGCAAATATTGGCGCTGGTTATGTGAACGTTAACAGCATGTGTAACAGCATATGTGTCCGTCCATTAGCCTTTAAAACCTGCTACTGTCTACTATAGGCTGTCTGTATTATTAATGATAATCAAACAACAAAAGAAAAGCTTTAATTAGTTTTTCCTCCTATTTTTCCCACCATATCTGCAAGACAAAAAAAAAATTAACTTAGAAAAGTAATATTACACTTTACATTGATTTGCATAATCATAAAAATGGTTTAAGATTAAAAAGAATTGGACACATCTTTAAGCTACACCAATGTATTACTACAAATCATGTTAGTCAACTACTTGATTTATTTATTACATTTAAAAATGTCAGATTAAAATAACCCAGTAATCAGTTCTTTCATGTTCTTTACAGTCGCATTAATGTTGGTAAAGAATTTCAAGCAAAGATCCCAGACATTAAGAGCAAACACCTCACAGAAGATGATAACCATAATGCTGTTCTTCTGTGGTTGCCCACCAAAGACATGGATACCCCTGATAACCAGCAGAAAGGTAACTAAATACACACATTTATTTTACTTTTGTGGTTAAGGAGTTAAGTGCAGCATCTGTAGTGTTTTTACAATGCAGAGTGGGTATTCTTTCAAAGTAAAACATAAAATCATCTTCCACCAAGTGATAAAGTTAACTAGACTAACTATGCTACACAAAATAGAAAATAATAGCTTCATTTGATGTGCACGTTATTTTTAGGGTCTGAAAAAATCATTTTAAAAGGTTGTTTTTTTTGGTCCACAGTAAGAAACTTTTTTTTCCCCCTTTCAGTGGACAATCTTCTGAAAATGGCTTGCTCTAGTGTACTACCAGGTGGCGGAGCAAACACAGAATATGTCCTTCACTGTCTTTTTGAATGCAGCGGAGATATTATGGTAATTATTTTTCATATGATCGCTTCCTGATACTAAAACTTGCCTAAAAAGCCTTAAAATAACTATTATGTTCCAGAATACCCTTGAAAAGCTTCTCCTGTCAACGCTACACACATCCAGCCTAAAAACAGACTATCATTACGCAGGTGCGTGACTCTTCATGTACCCAAAGATAAATAAAAAAGACTTTCATGTTGTCTTTCTTTTTACTGTTATATGTAATAATTCCTTCCTGAGGAAGTATAATGAGATTATAAATTACAGTAAGTAAAGGGACTTAAAATAATAAAATGCGCAACATTACAGTATTTCTTCTTTTTTCATCAAATAGGATCAGACAGGTGGACACTTCAGGAGAAACGGCAGCTGAACAAAGCACTTTTAATTCATCACAAAGACTTCTATCTTGTCCAGAAAATGGTAGTTGCAGTCAGGCAATACATATTAATCTTTTGGGGGTTTTTTTGCAAATACATAAGCATTAATTTGGTTTGGTGACTGTGAGAATGTTTTTTATGTATTTAGGTCAAGACAAAGTCAGTGTCTCAGTGTGTCGAGTACTATTACACATGGAAAAAACGTTTGCGTCTGGGTACGAGAATCAGCACAGCTCTGGCTACTCCTGTTCAAGACCAGCGGGTGAGTTAAGTAGTAATACTCCTCTGAATCTCATGTCACTGCGTTTGCCCCCAGTGTTTAGACACTTATGACACTTAAAATGTAACTTATTGCATTGCTTTAGAAAACAAAATATTTTTTTTAAATACTAAAGCAAGTGCCATTCAAGAGTGCAGACACTTCAATATAATGTTATCTAATTCAAAGACATTCAGACATTTTTAAGGGTGATTTAAGTGCACACATACTTTCTGTAGACACAAGTGTTACATTCATACAGTCTTAAAAGCCATTTGTATCAAACTGACTGTTCATTTATGTACGAAAATGATAATATGTTTAATGCATAACCTATATATTTCATTAGGGGGACTGGGCGATGAACAACACTCCAGAACCAAACAAAGAATCTAACAGCAAAATATCAGAAAACTCCAGCGCCGTGTTTGTCTGTGAGGTGTCAAACTCTGTGAGTGTCTGTGTACATACTGAAACCTCTAGGTGCTTTCTCCACTTCCTGTCATTTACTAGTACGCTCACACCTTTTTTTCTAAAACATGCTGTATTCGCCTCTGCATTCTGTCACATCTCATCTATATATACTCATCATTCTTCAGTATATCTATATTAATCTAAGTGTTGTTATTGTGTAGCAATCACCTAGCAACTATGGATGTAAATTTACATAAATTCCCATAATCGACCGTTTAAATTAATGATCAAGTAATCTATTAATCGTTAAACTTAACCTCTTAAATCTGAAGTGGGCGCTATACTAAGTTATCATGTTACTTAGCAACCACTTACTTAAAGGGATAGTTCACCCAAAAGTGAAAATAATCCCATAATTTAATCAAACCCTCATCCTAGGTGGATATTTTACTTTACAAAGTGTTAAATATGGAATTTTTACAAAACCCCATCAATTCACTTCAAAAGGCCTTTAATAACCCCCCAGAACCTCATGGAGTACTTTTATGGATGCACTTTTTAGGGCTTCATATTTTGGCTGCCATTCACTCCCATTTTGCCCAGAAGAGCCAGGACATTTTTAAATATAACTCAGATTGTATTCGTCTGAAAGAAGAATGTCATATACACCTTGGATAGCTTAAGGGTGAGCAAATCATGGGGTAATTTTCATTTTGGGGTGAACTATCCCTTTAACTACCACCAAACAGGTGTCGTTTTAAAGCTTATAAGCTTGGCTTTACAGTGTGAATATAAGGAGTATGGTCATCACTTAACAAATGCTTTTAATTTGTGATTTATTAGAAGTGCTCTATTTTCATAGTGTGAAAAAAAAAAACGCTTTACATGAAAATGTGATCTTTAAATTCATAGTAGCCCACATGACAGACTTGTGTCATATGTGCTTTAACTAATACAACAAGCATATTTGTTTCAGTTAGAGACCAAACAATACCAAGTATTTGTATAAAAAAGGATCGCCGCAAGTGCAAACATCTGTATACACAAGGTGCCACGTTTTGGTTGGTAACTTTGTGCAACATTAGTAACCTGTAAGAGATGGCATGTCTTTATTTAGAGAAGGTGGTCTCGAACAAGCCCAAACACAACATAAGACAATGTGTCGATCGCAGAGTGATCTAAAGCTATAGGACTTCTGGGATCCAATCACATCATGATCATGACAAAGTGTTTTCCAACATTATTTGAACGTTAAATACAGATACAAATGTTACATGTCCCTAATAATGGTGATGACAATTCTTTGCTAACTATACAAAATGGTTGAAATTTAGTTTTAAGATTAGCAACAAAAAAACTTGACTTGACTTGATCATTATTCAAACTGAAATTACATTTGTCATTATTTACTCACCTTTATGTAGTTCCAAACCCGTTCTGTGGAGCACAAAAGGAGAATTTTATGCAATTACGTGTCTGAAAACTTTGCATACAGTTTACACTTAGGCAGAATCTTATAAATACACTCACCTAAAGGATTATTAGGAACACCTGTTCAATTTCTCATTAATGCGATTATCTAATCAACCAATCACATGGCAGTTGCTTCAATGCATTTAGCGGTGTGGTCCTGGTCAAGACAATCTCCTGAACTCCAAACTGAATGTCAGAATGGGAAAGAAAGGTGATTTAAGCAATTTTGAGCGTGGCATGGTTGTTGGTGCTAGACGGGCCGGTCTGAGTATTTCACAATCTGCTCAGTTACTGGGATTTTCACGCACAACCATTTCTAGGGTTTACAAAGAATGGTGTGAAAAGGGAAAAACATCCAGTATGCGGCAGTTCTGTGGGCGAAAATGCCTTGTTGATGCTAGAGGTCAGAGGAGAATGGGCCGACTGATTCAAGCTGATAGAAGAGCAACTTTGACTGTAATAACCAGTCGTTACAACCGAGGTATGCAGCGAAGCATTTGTGAAGCCACAACACGCACAACCTTGAGGCGGATGGGCTACAACAGCAGAAGACCCCACCGGGTACCACTCATCTCCACTACAAATAGGAAAAAGAGGCTACAATTTGCACGAGCTCACCAAAATTGGACAGTTGAAAACTGTAAAAATGTTGCCTGGTCTGAGTCTCGGTTTCTGTTTAGACATTCAGATGGTAGAGTCAGAATTTGGCGTAAGCAGAATGAGAACATGGATCCATCATGCCTAGTTACCACTGTGCAGGCTGGTGGCGGTGGTGTAATGGTGTGGGGGATGTTTTCTTGGCACACTTTAGGCCCCTTAGTGCCAACTGGGCATTGTTTAAATGCCACAGTCTACCTGAGCATTATTTCTGACCATGTCCATCCCTTTATGACCACCATGTACCCATCCTCTCATGGCTACTTCCAGCAGGATAATGCACCATGTCACAAAGCTTGAATCATTTCAAATTGGTTTCTTGAACATGACAATGAGCTCACTGTACTAAAATGGCCCCCACAGTCACCAGATCTCAACCCAATAGAGCATCTTTGGGATGTGGTGGAACGGGAGCTTCGTGTCCTGGATGTACATCCCACAAATCTCCATCAACTGCAAGATGCTATCCTATCAATATGGGCCAACATTTCTAAAGAATGCTTTCAGCACCTTGTTGAATCAATGCCACGTAGAATTAAGGCAGTTCTGAAGGCAAAAGGGGGTCAAACACAGTATTAGTATGGTGTTCCTAATAATCCTTAAGGTAAGTGTATGCTAAAGTGCACTTTTTTTCCATACAACTTCTGTCAAGCTCCAAAAACACTATAAAACATGATAAACTACTCCATACAACGGATAATCTTGCCCTCTGTTTACAGACTATCATCAAATCAAATTAAGTGTGATACTCAGACAAAGCTATTTTATGACTTCAGAAGACTTATCAGATGAATATAGTTCATGAGTTGCATGCTTTTAGTGTTGGGTTTTTTGCCATCAGTATAAGGAAACTTATACTGATGTTCTAAGAAAAAATGGGGTTGTAGCAAGTAAACATTTGTTTCTGTTACCATTTTTCTTCCAGCAGACGAATGGAGAAACATGGAACCAGAACAATCTCCGTCTGCTCTGTAGCTCTCCAGCCGAACAGAGACTGCCCACATTGACCTCTTTGGGCTCGGCTTCTGTGAGGAGTTCTCCCTCCAACAGCACCACCAGTGGAGATACTGAGTCAGCCCTCGTCTTTCCCTGCACAGAGTGTGGAAAGTAAGCTGAGTCAAAATCAGAAACAACTTCATACAGTTATTAATCACGTTGGTTGTGGTTTGATTCACAATAAACCTCTTTTCATAGGGTGTTTTTGAAGGTGAAGAGTCGAAATGCCCACATGAAGACACACCGGCAGCAAGAGGAGACACAGTTCTGGCAGTTTCCAAGGGTTCCTGAGCAAGATCATATGATTGTGACACGTGGTTGCAATGTTACACCACTAAAACAAGCCATAAACCTTAATTCTTTACCATATGACAGAACCACAGAGGTGAAAACATCCTTAAATGATATGTGCAGTGAGTCAGTGCAGGATATAGATCACCACAATATAACTCCACTGGACTATATTCCAAGTTAGCAGCTTTCAGCTAACTGAATAAGGACATTCTTTGAAGACTATAAAACAGACTCCTTTATGTAAATGGTACAACTATACATGTATAATAAAACTAACAAGGCTATGGCATATCTTGGCTTGGTGTAAAAACTTAATGTCATGTGCTATATTTTCTTCTTGTTTATCAGCATCTGATTTTGTATCACTTTCCATTTGTAATTAACCAACAAGTGATTATTAAACACTCACATTCCCAACACATGGATGCAACATGCAATGTATTTGACTTTACAAAAACACAGTTCAGCAGCAGTGGGATTACTACAGCTACTACAACTACAGCATGAAGCTTAATGGTCTGTCAACAATTCATGTGCACAGATTCCAAAAAGCCACAGCCAATCAAAGATAGTTCTTGACATTTGACCAATTACAGCTAAGAAAATGTCACAAGCACACATTTGCATATTTTGCAAGTGTAAACTGTATACGTTTAGCTTGTTGATCGATGGGTGTTTTAACTTCTCACAACTACTTTAAATAGTGAAATTAGTGAAACAGTTCTATATTTCAAGCAAAAATAATTAACATGTTATCATAGGACCTTGTTGCCCCTGTTTACTATGCATAATAGTAGTGACGTTCATTCAACGGGTTGAGCAGGAAATTATTCAGCATGGCCACCGTATGTATCGTTTAACAAGATCCACTCATTTATTCCACTCGTTTAAAACTGCTTACATTATATTGATGTCTACTATATAACATTTGTTGGTAACACTTTATTTTACAGTGGCATTGTTACATATATTACATGTACTTACCACAGTAATATTAGTAAATTATGCATCATTACCAAACCCCCTATAGTAAGTACATGTTGTTACTTAATATTAATAGTAATTAAATATATAATTATACTGTAACAATGACACCTTAAAGTGTAACCCATTTATTTAGCTAATAAACATCTAAATAATTACAGCTCTGTGGAAATTAATTATCTCTGCAAGAGACGTTCTGTATGAACGCATGGATAAAAACGGCAGGTTTCAGCTCGGTACTTGCAATAATGTATTTGCTGTTTTGTTTATATTTCTGACAATGTTTGCATATTCCAGCATGTTCTATCCTCTCCACTCTTTAGCCTATTAAACAACACATACACCTTTTAAAACTGTAGTTTAAAATGAATGTTTATATTCATCATTTTATTCATGCTTATCATTTTATTTATGATGGTCTCCATTTAAAAAACATTAAACTTTGTAAATTTAATTTGTCTGCTGTTAATATACTGTTGTTATGAATAAAAAAGATGCAACAGCAGTAATGTTGGTTTTATTCAGGCAGTTTAGAATGTTTTTTACTTTTTAATTTGTTAAGAATTATTTTTACATGCTATATTCAGTGCCTGTTTGATTACCTTATCAAATATTTTTTTTTTAGTGACAGTGCACTATATTTTTCTTATTTTTTGACTCTACTGATGTAGAAGTGAGTTTTGTTTAGTAAGTGATATTGCAAAAAAAAAAAACTGTATTTAAAAAGTGTTAAATAAAACATCTTGTTATGTATGTAACCCTCATTCCCTAAAGGAGGGAATAGAGATGTTATATCAACATCACCGATGTATTGGGGAAACGCTTGTGAGCCCAATCACCTTCGAGTGTAAACTAAAAGAGCCAATTTGTGCCAAGGGAAAGACACAGGCTTGCTCGACAGGGTTCACCTACTGGGGAACTTACTGGAGCAATAACTGCACTTGTCCTGTCCATAGAAGGGGAATGGCACAGCAAGCCGACACTGAGTGGGTCTCAAGTGTTACTGGCTACTTAAGCCAGGCACACAAGAGGATACCGGCTCTACACAAAGGCTATAGAATCTAGCGTGTAAGGTGTCGCCGAGCCTGCAGCTCTACATATATCTGTCAGAGAGACGTTAGCGCCCAGGAAGAGGCAATACTCCTGGTAGAGTGGGCTTTCAATCTGAGTGGCAAGGCACACCTTGTGTTTGATACACCAAGGTGATGGCATCCACTATCCAGTGGGCCATCCTCTACTTGGAGATAGCCTGTCTCTTCTGCTGGCCTTCGTAACATACAAAGAGCTGGTCTAAGGACCTAAAGCTCTGTGTTTAGTCCATGTAGAGGCGCAAAGTGCGGATGGGACAGAAAAAAGCTAGGGCTGGGTCTGCCACCTCTGAGGGCAGCAATTGCAGGTACACCACCTAGTCCCTGAAGAGAGTGGTGGGAACCTTGGGCACTTATCCGGATAAGGTGAGAGTTGGTTGGGCTGACTTCCAGGCACAATTAATTGACCGAAAATGCCAGCAGGTGTCCTACCCTCTTGATTGAAGCAAATGCAGTTAGGAGTACTGTCTTCAACAACAGGATTTTTTCTCAGCGCTCTCTGCAGTGCCATAAGCACCAGAGACAAGTTTCAAGAGGTTACCGAGTGAAAGCGAAGAGGATTTACTCTTCTCGCTCCCTTCAGTGCTTTCCCAGAGACTTACCATCAACTGCACCGTGATGTGCGGCAATTGCGCCTACATACACTTTGAAGGTGGAGGGAGACAGCCTAAGCTCCAACCCATCTTGCAGGAAGAAAAGCACAGTACCAATCGAGTATCTTCGGGGGTCTTCCCAGTGAGAGCACCACTCAACGAACAGGTTCCATTTAAACGCAAAGAGGGTAGGACTTTGTACTGATGGGACAGATGCAACCGAAGATGTGTTTCTGCATCAACATCTTTAAACGGCAGCCAGTGCAAGGACGATTCAAGACTTACAGGTCCAAGATTGGCCGTAATCCACTGCCTTTCTTGGATACAATGCAGTATGGGCTGTAAAACAGTCTTCAGATAGCCTGGGAAGTGCTAGCCAGGCTACCAGCGACAGTACAAGCGTGACCAACAGACGTACCCGCAGTGGGCCAGCGAAGTGGAATGCAGGGATCCGACCTGGACACTATAGCGGCTTGCAACGTGGTCTGAGTGTGCGGTGCAACGCTTACCTACTTCTACGGTTGGGCAAAGGGTGTGTGAGGAGGCCTCTTCCCTGCGTTCTTGACACACATGCTGCAACCTGCTGGCGAAGAAAGAGAGGGCTCTCCACTAGGGCTGGGACGGTATGGATTTTTTCTTACCGTGGTTGAAAAGCAAAAAATTCCCATGGTTCAGCGGTAAACCGCTTTAAACCCCCAAACAGACCCCATCAATCACGATGGAGCGCCACCATCGTGATGCCACGCCCCCTGTTGCAAGTCTTGTTGTGAGTGCGACACACACTAATCCTCTTCTATAGTTAAACTAAAAACTTGGCTCTATAGATTAATTTGAGCTTATTTTAAATACTGTAGTCTAGCCTACAATTTGAAATAATAAATGCTCGAACATCCATTTCATAAGCATGCATGTTTATTTTCCATCAGTGAAACAACACACTACAGCCTGTAAAACATTTAAATGATTATAAGTAAATAATGGTAATCTTAAGAATCTAAGAAAATTTAATGTTTGTTTAAAAAAGATTTGTTTCATAGCCTATTTCCCCGCAAAGATACGTCATACGCCGCTCTGCGCTTTGAGATGACACGAGCTGGATAGACACCTTTAGACACCTACGTCTTCATGTTTTCTCCTGATGTTGCAAAGCAACACTTGTTGTAAAACGTCTGAAGAGTGAATTTTAATCGTCCACAGGGTCAAGACATTTAGGCTACATATGTTTGATTAGGCTATGCACTGCTAGAGAAAACGAAAGCAACATCGCTGGGTGTCAAATAAACTTGACTAAAAAACTTGTCTAATAACGATCACAAACTGTGTTATATTAAATTTCGTCCTTCAGTGTTTTTCTACTTTACCACAGTAAAAGATTTGAATGGGTATAATAGACTAAAGCAAATGAAAGGAAGAACCGTTTATAATTCCCTGCGAAAATGAGTGCGACGCGAGTGAGGATTTGGGAAAAGATACGAGATGTCCAGTGGAAAAAATTTTACTATTGTTAAAATTCACACGAATCAGAATATTGGGTGACCAGATCGCAAAACAGATTTAAAAAGCTGGCAAATCTGGGGCTCAACCTCCCCCTCTCATTCGGCATGAATCCATATATGTTTTCATGGCTGCGATGTAACATCTGCAAATTTATTTCCCTTCTAAACAAAGCTTTGTGCTGCACTCCTGTGGTAATAATCACGTAAAACAGAGTTCACATACAAAACACTGGGTCAATAACGAAATTATAGTTTTAAGTAGAAAATAGTATGTATGTAAAAAGATAAAATACAGAGTAGGCTATATAAATTATCTTTTTATACAAATAAAAAAACAACGTTATCATCGTCCATCACAATAAAGTGAACATGCTAGTTAATCTAGCAGGCTGGAATGTAAACCAATTTTTTTTTTTTTTTTTTTGCGGTGATGATCTCAGACCCGCGGTAGGCGTCACGTGACTACGGTATTGCAGTAATGTGGAAACCGTCCCAGCCCTACTCTCCACCAAACAAGGATTCTCTACCCAGCCCTCCTCCGGAGGTAGGAGTGGTGCAGTCACCATCTCCAAAAGAACTGTCCCCTCCATCTGTGGGTTGCCCATCTCAGGGACGCTTGTACTTCTGCTAACTACCTGGCTTGGCAGCAGCCTGGAAGGACTGGGTGTCCCGGCTGCAACCGGCTCCACACTGTGGCCTGGGTGAAGACTGGGTGGTGGAAGCAGCTGGTCGCTGGGGCAGGATGTGTTGAACCCGTCTCCATCTGCTTCTGGGCAGCCGAGAACTGCTGGGCAAAGCTCTCGATTGCATCGCTGAAAAGGCCAGCCAGGGAAGTTGGTGGAGTCCAGGAACCAATATTTATTGGTCTCCCTCATGTCCACCAGGTTGAGACAGAGATAGCACTCATGGACCACAAGTGTGTACATCGCCTGACCAATTGATTGTGCAGAGGCTTTAGTCGCCCAGAGGGCAAGGTCCGTCACCGTTGAGCTCATTCAAGAGCTCTTGGTCAGCCCTACCCCATGTCTATGAGCGCCTTGGCATGATGGACCTGCAATAGCACCATAGCATGCAGGGCAGAAGCAGCCTGTCCACAGGCTCTGTAAGTCTTGCCCGTGAGAATGGACGAGAACTTGCAGGCCTTGAATGGGAGAGGCAGTTTACCAATCCAGGAGGAGGCGGACGATGGACACAGCTGCATCACAAAGGCCCGCTCCATCAGGGGGATCGACTGAGAGGGGGGGAAGAGGTACCAATCCGGTTTTGAGGAGAAAAAGGTGCCGTCTATGTTCTATTAACCTCCTCATGTACCTCCGGGAAGAAAGGCACCGGGCCAGGGCGCTGAGAACCACAACGGGCCAGCCCTTGAGGGTAATCCAACCTTGAGGGTTCGGGACATGGTGGATGCCTTCACTCCTGCCCGACTCACCCGTTGGCCCGGAATAGCATAACTGTAAATTCCGGGTCAGGCTTGGGCAATGCTTCCTTCCCAGAAGGAGGCAACGCAACCAAGTCTTCAATCTCAGATGCCTGAAGCTCCCCCTCAGATGCTGCAAATCGAAAAATACATCTATATCGGACAATCTCTACAAAATGCACATTCTGCATGTTGCAGAATTAGGCCAATGCTGTTCTAATCAAATGACAAACTATATTTAAAAAATTCTGAACTAAAATATACTATATGGCGTAACAGTATGATACAGCAGCGCACACACACACACACACACACACACACACAGGTTCAGGGGTTTTCACAGGGGAAAGGAAATGATGAGAGAAAACAGTGTAAAAATATTTTTTATTTAAATCAAAATTAGATATAAAAGATAAATTTAAAAAATCTAAATAAAAGACTGAGCAAACAAATAAATAATGAATGAGCAATGAATGAGACTTTTTTCCCCCCAAAAAATAAATTGGCCTTTTACAGAAGAAACTAAACAGATGCCTTTAAAATTTGGGGGGGGGTTTAGGATGGGTGTCCCTTTGCACAAGGATGATATGTTGGGGGTTCGTGGCATCTAAAAAGTTGAAAACCACTGGACAAAAAAAATTGTTTTACCTGCACCATTGATTTACCAGCATTACCATTTGCATGCATTCCATTACACATTGATTCATCTGCACAAAAACAATGTTTGTCAGAAGTGGGATTCGAACCCACGCCTCCAGGGGAGACTGCGACCTGAACGCAGCGCCTTAGACCGCTCGGCCATCCTGACATGCTACATGCTAATAGTGCTGGCCAGAATACTTTCAAATTGTGGTCGTTTATTACAAATGACACGACAAATAGTGTAGTTAGTAACATAATCCATTACATTACTCATTTTATTTAATATAATCTGACTACTTTTTGATTACTTTTGACTTGACTCATTACATTGAATTTAATAGAATAATACCGTACGATATTGATATTAAAATGCAAAAGAAATAGATTTTTTTTACCATTTAGTATCAACAACAGTAACTCTCATAGTCAACACACTCTCAGGAGACTACAGCAGGAGCAAACGATCCGCTTGGCACCGAAGCGAAAGACAAAGGTGCATTGGATCTACTTCCATATTTATACCCATGCTGCGGGGCAGAACTTGAGATGCAAATCTCATTCGCCAATGTGATAAAAATGCAGCATTACCATTTGCATGCAAACCATTACACATTGATTCATCTGCACAAAAACAATGTTTGTCAGAAGTGGGATTCGAACCCACGCCTCCAGGGGAGACTGCGACCTGAACGCAGCGCCTTAGACCGCTCGGCCATCCTGACATGCTACATGCTAATAGTGCTGTCCAGAATACTTTCAAATTGTGGTCAGTTACTTAGTACAAGTTATATGACAAAAAGTGTTGTTAGTAACATAGTCCATTACATTACTCATTTTATGTAATATAATCTGACTACTTTTTGATTAGTTTTGACTTGACTCATTTATTACATTGAATTGAATAGGATAATACGGTACCATATTTATATAAAAATACAAAGAGAAATACATATATTCTTCACCATTTTATATTTTTATCAACAACAACATGAAATGCATTAAACATTACAATGTGTCAGGGTTTAATACTTAATGTTTAAAACAAGAAGAATTAGGGAAAATCACTTCATTATGAATGATTTACTGCCATTGTGAGAATAATATAATGTAATCAATACAAGGTAACTTTAGTCTGAGTATGAGTATTTTAAAATATAATATAAATCTAATTACAACGGCTACATGTGCTTAATCCATATGTACATGTAATAGCTACTAACCAAAACTGCATGCTAACGTATGCTAGTTTTAGCATAACTGCGCTAAGAATAGCGACGTTGACCTGTACGTTTGGTCCGGTTTGGTCTAACTTACATAAATAGTGTGCTATTTTAACTGTCGATGTTCAGTTCTAATTAAATGACTATTAAAGTTTTTCATCGTCATTTTTAGGCGTAAATCATTTCCCAGCCTGAAGTACTTCTAACGTAGCCACAGAGGTCACGTGTTAACTGTTACTTCTCTCTCAGCGCTGGTCGAATTGGGCCAATCACAGTCGTTTATGATTATAGTTAAATGTACGTAATTTAATAATTTTACAGAGAATTCTTGTTAATATTTCAACTACATATATTTGCAGTTATTATGCTTAAAATGCAATGAAATATATGTTACCAAAAACAAACACTTAATCCGATCTCAATGTAGTTCAATGGCGGATTCAGCGTTGTGTTCTTTGTGCGCCTCCTGGAGGACACACATCATGTAGCACCATATATAGTGATTAGTTAGTAACGTGTGCCACCCAATGGTCGAACTCGACAGCTGTTACAGTTCCGTGTACATGTACCGAGCCGCAGTTTTCAATTCCAAATATCTGACATTGTATTTGCTAAAATAATATATAGATCAATGCATGTGTATTCAGAGAAAAAAATAAGTTGTGTGTGATTGTCAGGGTGTCCAGAAGGGACCCGTTTAGTGCTGGTATGGAGCACGTCGAGTCAACACAGAACTAAACAAGGTACAGAGAAAATTACTTCAGCAATCAAACTACTTGATTTACCGTCTAGTTGATATAATGTAGACCAAGAACATGACATGCAATACAATGTGACATCCACTTTGTTGGTTACATAAGGCTGGATTGAAAAATTGCCTTATAAAATACAATCATATTTAAGTTTAGGTTTGCATTTTTGCTTATGTAGGCCTATGCATTATAAAAGCTACACTATCGGTTAAAAAACGGCATGCATTCAACTTAGAAGATTGTTTTGGTTGTGCTTCGGCTCTGCGGATTAATATAGTTCTTTCTCATAATAATAATAATAATAAAAAAGAGATCATCCTACAGTTCATAAAACATTCACTAGCCTACTAGACGTAAGTATATAATCAGATGTTAAGGATCTCAAGCTGACTATCTGAAGACGGTGACCCTTCACTGTTCAATAAAATACCTTACTCACCTGCTGAGGATGAAAACGCACTTTCTCGCCGTGTCCGAAAACCCAAGTGTTTAGGAGAAAGGACCACATGTGCTTAGGAGGTTATAGTTCTCGGCCTGGAGCGAAGGGATGATAAATTGATTTCAGGAGGTAGGGATGAGTTTGAACAATTTACTTAAGTTTCTTCAGCAGACATAGGTAGGCTACATTAGACCTCAACGATAGGCCTACCACACTTTAGATTACGCCTACAGGTGCATATTTGGATGCAGAGGGATTACATTTTATAGTTGAGTGTATATGCGTGGCTGCAAATACACAAAATCATAATAAATGTTACATCAAGCGCCAAATATATCAGCTGAATATCATATAGCACAATACAACTACTTAACAAGACGAATAATAACTTTTATGTTGCCATTCCTTAACATGCTAATCTGTACAGAACAAATAATAGCTGTATCAATGCTTTTATAATATTGATACAGCTATTATTTGCAATATTACTTACAAACAACGTGCATAAGATTTATACAATGACTTTCATCCTTTGCTAACGAAACGGCCTTACTCATAATTTCTGGAGTGGATTTATGACCCAAATACTCTATTATTTCTAGATATTCACATATATAATCGCTCTTATACAAGTAAGGAAAAAAGGAAACTCACTTTCTCAAATGCACATCAACACAAACACTGGAACAGTCTTCCCGGGAGAGATTAGCTGTTTTTGTCACGCGCATATGTCGTGCGCAATCACTTCCGCCGATCCGTCAATGGCCACTAGCTGGCGCCTTAGCACAACCTTTGCAACACTAAGCTTATATTGATTCTGGTTATATTACCAGCTGTCGCCAGCAGACTCTCCTCTGTTCGATGTTTTACTAAAACGGGGGATTCAGGATGTTCAAGATTCACCTTTTTCGCTTGTTGTGACGAGTAGTGATGGGTGATTTCAAAATATTGTTTCATGAAGCATTGAAACCTTTATAAATAGTTTGTTTGGAATCAGTGGTTCATATAGCAAACTGGGATGCAGTGATCTCAGCATGCGTCTCAATCAGCTCCCTAGTTCAGTAGTCAGGGCACTGATCAGGACATGAGTCAATGGGCCGACTCCCTGATCAGTGCCCTGACTACTGAACTAGGGAGCTGATTGAGACGCACCCTCAGTGAACCCATGAATCATTCGCATTCACAGAGCTTTATACATTTGTAGACGTTTTAATTAGACATTAGTAGTTATAGTTAAAGGAATAATAGTAGTCTCTTATTAGCCTGAGCTATCCAAAGAATAAACTAAATTGATAAAAGAACATGTATTATACAGACACATAATAATAATAATGCTATTAGATGATTAGTTAATTGCATTTTATAGATTTTGCTTTCAAAAACATTTGCAATGGGCTTGTAAAAGGTGTTTTTATTTTTGTTTATGGTGTTTTATTACGTTTTTATGCATGTTTGTTGCATTTGCACTGTTCTGACCAGCAGGGCTCACCAGCGTGTGGCATTTCGAACGCTTCGAAACAGTGAATCATTTTGCAAAGCAATTGGTTTAATTGATTCAAAAGCTTTGTTTCTCCCATCACTAATGACAAGTAACCTATGCCTCTTCCGCACCATACATGGTGCGTAACAAGAGAAACTTTAATCTATAAACTGCCAAGGGTGTACAAATATAATGTATATACACACACACACACACACACACACACACAGATCCGGCATATCATTATTATGAACAGTATTATTCAGGTAAAGTGAATAACACTGATTATCTCTTAATCGCAGCACCTGTTATTGGTGGGATATGGTGGTATAGCAAGTGGACATATTGTCGTCAAAGCTGAAGTGTTAGAAGAAGGAAAAAATGAACAAGCGTAAGGATATAAATGTGAGTTTGACAAGGGCCAAATTGTGAAGGCTAGACGACTGGGTCAGAGCATCTCCGAAACTGCAGCTCTTGTGGGGTGTTCCCGTTCTGCAGTGGTCAGTATCTATCAAAAGTGTTCCAAGGAAGAAACAGTGGTGAACCGGAGAAAGGGTCATGGGCGGCCAAGGCTCATTGATGCATGTGGGGAGTGAAGGCTGGGCCATGTGGTCCAATCAAACAGACTGTAGCTCAAATTGCTCAAGAACTTAATGCTGGTTCTGATAGAAAGGTGTAAGAATACACAGTACATTGCCATTTGTTTTGTAGCTGCAGACCAGTCAAAGTGCCCATGCACCCATGCCCATCCACCACCGAAAGCGCCAACAGTGGACATGTGAGCATCAGAACTGGACCACAAAGCAATGAAAGAAGGTGGCCTGGTCTGATGAATCACGTTTCCTTTTACATCACATTGATGGCGGGTGCGTGTGCGTCGCTTATCTGGGGAACACAAGGCACCAGGATACACTATGGGAAGAAGCCAAGCCGGCAGAGGCAGTGTTGGGTCCTGCCATCCATGTGGATGTTTGCTTTGACACGTACCACCTACCTAAGCATTGTTCCAGACCATTGTACATCCTTTCATGGAAACAGTATTCCCTGGTGGCTGTGGCCTCTTTCAGCCGGATAATGTGCCCTGCCACAAAACAAAAATGGTTCAGGAATGGTTTGAGGAGCACAACAAGTTTGAGGTGTTGACTTGGCCTACTAATTCCCCAGATCTCAATCCAATCGAGCATCTGTGGGATGTGCTGAACAAACAATGTTTGTCATGATGTCATGCCTGATCGGTGTATATATATATATTGGATATATAGTTTGGAAACCTCCCACCATGACCTCTTTGTGTACTGACAATGGCAAAAAAAAGTTTTTTTCTCAATCTTGCAGGCATGCAACAGTGGGCCTTCTTTGCTAACCAATGTTTTAATGTTATTCACACAACAGAGAAAACTATGGCTTCGGCACAACCTCCAAACTTCTCCTGGGTGGATCCTGGTAAGGTGGCAGGACTGGCAATGCCAAGAATGATGGCCCACTATCAATACCTGCTGAACAACGGCATCAAGCATCTGGTGACCCTGTGCGAGCGCAAACCTCCTTACCACGACACCTGTCCAGACCTCACTCTTTATCACATCAGGATTCACGACTTCTGCGCCCCGACATTTGATCAGATCAAGAGATTCTTGTCCATAGTGGAGGAGGCCAATGCGAAAGGACAGGTAAAACAGGCCAAATCATTATGCACATCTGTGTTTTGCAAATATTTGAGCATCTCTGTGTTTGTCTACTGGACTTTGGCAGGCTGTTGCGGTGCACTGTTTGCATGGTTTTGGCCGGACGGGGACGATGCTCGCCTGCTATTTGGTGAAGAGCAGGAAAATCAGTGGAATCGATGCCATTAATGAGATAAGAAGCATACGCAGAGGGTCTATTGAAACCCGAGAGCAGGAACAAATTGTGGTGCAGTTTTATCAACAAAATAAGGTGTAAATTGAAAAATGATTATTTTTTGATGCAGATATTTACAAATAATGTCATATGAAGCAATAAAGTATATTTATTTCCAATGTATTTATTTATGAAAATCTTGACATTATGTTGCTATCACCTAAATACATCTGAAGAAGCTGTGCAACTGTAAGTCACTACGACGTCCTGCTATTTCCACTATTAATACATTCCTACAGGATATTTCTAGTGCACTATGTGAAAAGCAGTGGTGAATTCAGATAAACTAGGCCGCCTTTAGTGAATGAAATCAATTTATCTGATGTGTATACAATTTTTAAAACTTGCATGCAGTTCAGGAGAATCTGGAAACAAATAATGAACTATTCAGATATGTGATTGGCTAAGGACAAAAAAGCAGGAAAATATACTGAGACCAAACACCCCCCGTAAACATATTAAACATATTGGATCCACGGGGTCACTGGGCTCCTCATGTGAACAGACAGGCACAGAAATGCTGCGCGATTAAACTAAAACACCAAATATTACACACATTAACCCTTAAATGCATACCTCGGGCCGTTAGCGACCCAAGACGTCATTCACTACCCTGGTCCTCATTCATTTTTTAAAGTTAGACATCAACCTTCTTAGTATTCCTCAATCAATCCATTTTAAACAATATGACAAGAAAAAAATAATAGAATAATAATAGAATTATTATTGAATGCCTGTTTTTTCCACTAGTTTTTTGTCAAAATGTATAGGGTCGCTAACGATCCGAGGTGTGTACGTATATTTTTTTTGCACAATGATAAATTAATCTATAATGACGAAATAGGGTGCAATTCACCTTTATTCCACAAGGTGGCGATGTCTGATACACAATAATGAAATGACGTTTCACTCACAGTTACCTCTGACAGAAAACTAAACAATAATAATTATAATCTGCAAAACTTGAAATGGCTTAGTGCTTTACTGCAGAGAGCAAGTACTGAACACAATTAAATATTAGTATCACTGTCTCTGATGATGGATGTGGTCAAGAAGCTGTCAGTGAGCAAAATATTGATTTTGAAGACTTTGAAAATTTGTTGGAGAATATGCGTGAAATCGCGAATATGAGGCAGATGATGATGGTATTAAACATCTGCTCACACTGAACCCTTCCAAGCTCCAAAAGGTAACGAAATACGTTTTATTTTATTCTCCTGTAGCTGTTACTCTAACATCAGGAGTTTTATATATTATCGCGACAGGTAGAGGTCTATCCATGTTAAATATAGATCCGGGTCGCTAACGACCCCAATATGTAAGAATGTTTGGCGAAACAGTCATGCATTTAAGGGTTAAGCTATGGAATGGCTTCAGATGACTTTGTCACCCAAACTGACGTGAAAAAACAGGGGGCGCCGAAAAGTGCGCTGTTTGCATCCCTATAGCTAGTGCTAGCAAATAGAAGTAACGTTAGCTGCTAAGTAAATGTTAAATGCATCTTAAACATACTGCCATAGTTGAAAATCGATCATCTAAATCAATCAACAATAAAGTCAAATTAGTAACTTATAGGTTATATATAGACACAATCAATAATACATACCCAGATCATCCGATCCGGCGATGTTCTTGTCACGATACAGTCCTTATTGCGCATCCCGCGATTGTGGTTCCGTCCCGGGTTACCATGGTGACGGCTGTGAAATGACACCCCCTCTCCCCCCCCCCAATTTTTTTTTCTTTTTTTTTCTTTTTTTTACAGATCTGCATGATTCACGTAGGTCACATTTTCAGGTCGGAAAATCCAGAATTCCGGATTAATCCGGAAAAATCACATCCCTGACTACTGGACCTTAGCTATGCCTTGGGACACCATATTGTCTGAATGATGGACAAGTAGCCTCCAGGAAAAAAATTATCTGGGTGGTTTTCCTTTTCATCAGGACACTTTGACTTTACTTGAAGTGACCATTGCCAAATGGTCACTTGTTTCTGCTTCTTCGCTTGTGTTTTAATCCAGAGAGTCTGAACTCTTTCAGAATATGTGTAATAGCACCTCCTATTACCGTATAATATACCGATTGCCGGATAATTTCAATAGCGGGAAAGAGTTAAATATTTTATCTAAAAGGTTCAATAAACTGTTCCAATTTATGGACTATTGTTTAACATGTCAGGCTTAACAGGGTTACATTGAACTAAAAAGACATTATAGCATAGCTGTGAATTCTGGGTCAGGCTCGGGCAACGCAGCCAAGTCTTCATTCTCAGATGCCTGAAGCTCCCCCTTAGATGCTGCGATCGACATCTGATCATCAGCAGGAGCCCCAAATAAAATCACTGTTCAGTTTAGTGCTGTAGCTATAATTGTAAAAAATTGAAATAAAACAAATAATTAAATATGAGTTCTATATATTGGTTACACAAACAAACAAATATTGTGTACACAAATAATCGGTATCGGTATTTTTTATAAAAATTGCTTTATCTATATTGGTCGATCTTTACACAATACACATTCTGCATGTTGCAGAATTAGGCCAATGCTGTTCTGAACACAGACTTATTCAGTTTGCAATTTATGACAAACTATATGTAAAAAAAGTTCAGAACTAAAATATACTATATGGCGTAACAGTATGAGCAGCAAACATAAGAATTTTGTGACTGCAGACTGAAAATAATATCGTCCTCTATGATACAGCAACACACAAACACACACAGGTTCAGGGGCTTTCCCAGGGGAAAGGAAATTATGAGAGAAAATAGTGTAAAAATAAAAATAAATTAAATATTTAAATTAAATAGAAATATAAAAGAAATCAAGCACAGCGTAGTTCAGTCAGGCCACGTAGGCATAGTGCTGCCAGCAGCTGACGCGGTCAGCTATCATATAGTCCAATCACTACCCTTCTCCTATTAGACCGGGGACATATATACGTGGCATTTCTGCTCAGGAAGGACGCTTAAACTGCTCGCAACCCTCCCTCACTCCCAAATTTAAAGCTACACTGTGTAACTTTTTTTGTTTATTCTTAGCTAAAAACACTTAGTTCTTTCAAAAATATGTGCTCATTAATGTATATTTACTTCTTTCAAGTAATAAAGTATTCTCGTAAGTGTATAATATGCCATTGAAAATACATACGGGTGAGGGGTTCGAATGCGCGTCGCCATGTTGCCCCTCCATCTTGAAAGTACAGTAGCCAAAGAGGGACATACCCGTAAATTCAAGCTTCGCCTTTGGCGTTTTAACACTCGATGGCACTGTGTCGAATGTGAAGAGGGGGATTGCTTGAGACTAGGGCTGAAACGATTCCTCGAGTAACTCGAGTTACTCGAACAGAAAAAATCCTCGAGGCAAAATCATCTGCCTCGATGCTTTGTTTAGTTCATTTAACTACACACGGATGTTGCAGAAATATTTTTTTTTTGTGTATAAGGACTCGGAGTATGCGCGGATTGCGGTTAAATCCGCGATTCAGGTGGGTAAACATCCCAAAAATTGCGGGTGGATGAGAGAAATCATTGATGTGTTGATTTTAATTAAGATGCGGAACTCATTTCACGGTAAAACGCAATGAATGTGTCGCTCTTTAACTTTCGTTTTTAGCTCATGGCGAGATCAAAGACCGCAATGCGAGAGAGACTGGCATCAGCACTGCTAATCTCGCTATTTTTAAATGAAGACAACTGTGTGTTGAGCTTCAAGATACGACACAGAACATTTAGGTTTCATTTGCGGCAGTTCGCGCGGCAGCTGAGGAGATACGAGCAATATTTATAGCTACTAACTTAATAAAACAAGCTGTGTTACAATGATGAATATGATTAGCTCAAAATGTAGATCTGTATGTGCGATGTAGGCTACTTTATCTGAATTAAACACAAACTCATCTCTCACGTTTGCGAGGTGATTTAGAGGTGTCAACCCGTTTGGGTTATTTAAAACGTGTAATTTCGCCAAAGAAGATTTGTTTGATAGCAACCTACTTCTGTGTAGCTAAAATGTGACTGTAGCATCGCGCTTACACTGAGGATTTGAGTTTATGACAATCGGGTGCGGATGGATGGTTTGTTTTTAACAGCGAATTCGGTGAAGTTATCCGCGCATCTCTAGTACGTCCATCTGTACTCTTGTTCTTATTTCAAGTTACCTTCTCCTGTCCAATATTTTTTGCTTCTTACAAAAGCCTCACAGCCTTCAGAAGACAGTAAAGGCTTGTCATGCCTGAACTGAAGCTGAAACTTTAAAGTTAAGCTTTAAACATACATGCAATGTTTAGGCATTATTGCTATTTATATTAATATTATTTTGGTTTATTGGTTGTAGGTTTAGTTTTAGACTGAACCAGTGTTAATTTCGTTAACGAAGACGATGACGAAAAATATTCGTCAACGCCCACTTTTTCTGTGACTAAAACGAGACGTTGACAAGCTAAACTAATATCTGATGATAAAAACTATGACGAAACGTATGCCGTTTCTTTGTTAACAAGACGAGACGGGACTATAATGTTATTTGAGGAATGTCGGACATTAAAAACACATGATCTCTTCAAATGCTGTCTTTCAAAAATGTGCGTCCGTCAAGGAAGGTGTCTGCATTATCTGATCTCTCTGAATCTGACAGCTGGCTGCAGCCGACGTCACAAGTACGGGTGGCCTAGGCAACCAAATCTCGAACTAGCGAGCTCTATGCAACGCAGCGTTCTCGTGTAGACTAATTTGAAAATGGCCACGCAAAGAACGATCTTCGATAGGAATAAATGTCAAAAAAGTACAAACTTAAAAGACAGAGCAGAGATCGAGTTAGTCAGTAAAATCCCCAGCCAACAGGTAATTTTACTAAAGCTGTTGATGGAGTGGAAGTTGTGGAACAGCAAGTTGATGGGCACATTGAAGCAGGTAAAAACACAGCGCCATCGTCCCCACCGATTTTAGGTTAGTTTGATTATAAACCTGATGGATGTATATTGCTTTTTATGTTTGAACAAACTCTAGCCTATATAAAGCTTAAGGCGCCGGTTGAAATATTTCAATCGTGTTGCGCCATCATCATGTAAGCTTATCATTTTACGCTTTTTAATCATTGTTTTTAAAACATTCAGACACATTAAGCAGCGAGGGAGAATTAATTCAGGTTAATGCGCATGTTAAATTAGACCTGATACGCGCGGCGCACCTCATACAGCGCATGAGTTCCTTTCATGCCTTGTGCTTGAACGTTCAAATACGCTTAGTGTCAAAATCTTTGTCTTTGCGAGTGTCCTCGTACACTTAGTCATTTGTGTCTTTAAATAAACGTTAACAGTTTACAATAAAACATGTGTAGTAGTGGGATCCTGGTAGACTATTAATGAGGCCTTAAAGGTAATAGTTCACCCCAAAATGAGAAGTCTATTATCATTTACTCACCCTTAAGTGATAAAGGGATATGTAGCATTGCACAAGTGCTACTAACTAAGAGTGCAATGTCAATACAACCTGATTTAAATTTCGCACAAGCTTAATTGAATTGGTCTAAAATAGAGAAAAATTATAATGACCATTTTTGTCTAAAGACTAGATATAAAAAAGCTACCAAAAATAATGTTGGTAACGGCAGTTTGACTAAAAATAATGACTAAAACTGACAAAAAATGCAGTTACTTTTCATCGACTAAAACTAGACAAAAACTATGAAAGACAAAATGACTAAAATGTGACTAAGACTAATAAGCATTTTTGTCTGAAGACGAAGACTAAGACTAAATCGGAAATGGCTGTCAAAATTAACACTGGACTGAACTTTTTAAACTAATTTGAAATAGATTTTTATAATGTGGCAATTGAATGCATTAAAATGGGTTATTTTCAGTTATTATGTATGCAATTTCAGCAATAAAACTTTATTTTTCTAAAAAGAAAACAAATTAGATGTTAATTTTAAGATACCGGTCTTATTTTCTCTTATATATTTAGTATTGCTCTTTAATAAAGAAAAAAGTAATTATTATCCGATTACTCGATTAATCGATGGAATAAACGGTAGAATACTCTATTACTAAAAGAATCGATAGCTACAGCCCTACTTGAGACTGATATAGCCTACAATGTAAACTTTGCTTTATGCTAGTGATGTCGTACAATATACAGAATAACGATAGCACCGATAAAAGTTACTTTACTAAGATTAGCTTGCATTCGTCTGGGAACCTGATAGCTGATGTTAGCAATGAAATGGTAAAAAATAACAAAGGTAAAACTATTATTCATTTTACATAGATGTCATAACTTACATGTTAACTGACAAATTAAATAACTTTCTAAAGTAACCTCATCACTTGATCGAACTGGAAGCCATATTAATCTTGGACTAAATCAGTCACCGTAGGAGTTAAAACGAAATCGGAATTGAGAGGAACAGAAACTAATATTCACTGGATGGTCATATACCTTTTCACTGCTAGATGAGGGAAAATATCACACAGTGTAGCTTTAAGTATCAGAATTACTGTTCACCTGAGTTTGAAAAAATGTAACAGAAACTATATACACTGATCAACAAAAATTAAAGAAACACTTTTTAATCAGAGAATAGTATCAAGTCAGGCTCCTCATACTGATGATTAAACACACTTCCGGTGGCGCTGCTCTGCTGGCGACCCGGGCTCAGGTGCTGCTGCGTTACACTGCACTGTTTGTTTGTTTTAAGCTTTTTAAGTGCTTCTCTTAAGTTGTTTTTAAAACAAAGTCCCGGTTGTGGGCATTAAGATGGTCTGGATGATGAAAGCTGCTGCCCTTTTTCCCTTTGGGCTGATTATAATTGGACTTAGTGAAAGATGTTGCGCCACGCTGAAGTGTGTGAAGGATGGACGTTTGCCGCCGCTTATTTACACAAGAGACGCACTGTTGTCTCTTCGCTCAAAGGGGATTACCACAGCGGTAGACTTCACCACGGCAGTGGATGAGCAGTTATTTCGTCGGAAGCGTTCAAGAAAGAGAGGGAGAAGAGGAGGAATACGTCAACGCGTCAGAAGGAGAGGCAGCAGGCCTCCGATTCCTTCGGTTGTTCTGGGGAATGTGCGTTCACTAAGAAGGAAAATAGAGGAGCTCCGTATTAATGCCAAGGTGTGCTATGAGTACCGTGAAGCTGGCATTGTGGCGCTAACGGAGACATGGCTACATCAAGACATCCCTGACTCCTTATTTGAACTGGATGGATTTTCCCTCGTTCGCTCGGATAGGACGGAGACGGCTGGGAAGTGTAGAGGAGGAGGTATTGCTGTTTGGTGTACTCAATATACGGTGCGGGAGAGGGTGTGCTACCCCGATTTGGAACTACTATGTCTGTCATTAAGACCTGTGTACCTACCCAGAGAATTCGGGAACATTATTTTATGCGTGGCATATATCCCTCCAGATGGAAATGCTGCAAAATCGGCGGCGCAAATTGCTGACTGTGTTCAGAAACAGCTACAAAGAACACCTTGCGCCCCTGTTTTTATTATGGGGGATTTTAATCAGTGTAAGTTAGAATTAATGCTTCCTGGCTATGAGCAATATGTCAAATGTGAAACTCGGGCTAAGAAGATTCTGGATAAATGTTATGGTAATGTCAAAAATGCGTATATTGCAAAATCAAAGCCTCCACTATCTACTTCTGATCACAACATGATTCATCTGATTCCAACTTATAAAACTGTTTTTAAAAGTAAAAAACCGGAGGTAAAGACTGTATCTGTGTGGTCAGAGAATAGCATAGAGACACTGAAGGGATGTTTCCTGTGTACAGATTGGGAAATTTTACAGAATGGGGACATTGATGAGGCCACTGACACAGTGACTGAGTATATTAAGTTTTGTGAAGATAACGTTTTGGAAAGGAAGTGTGTAACTGCTTTTCCAAATAACAAGCCATACATTACTAAAGAATGCATTAATCGAAAGAAGCAAGTTTTTAAGGAGAGAGACTGGGTTGGTCTGAAAGTGGTACAAAAAGAGCTCACTGGCATGCTGAGAATAGCTAGAAAAAGACACAAGGACAGACTGGAGCAGAGTTTTAATTCTATACCATCAAAAAAAATATGGGACACGATTTAAGTGATGACAAATATGAATACTGGACGTAAGCACCTCATTACTAATAATGATTTAAAAAAGGCAAACTAATTAAATGAGTTTTATCTTAGGTTTGATAGGCAGGATTATACCCAGGATTATACCCAGGAAGGTACAAATTCTTTAGGGACTGTTGTAAACGAAGACACTTCTTTTAGAGTGATAATCGACCCACAAAAGATTTGTTCACTCTTTAGTCAAATTAATACAAGAAAGTCCACAGGACCAGATGGCATTTCAGCCGTACTTTTAAAATCATGTGCAGAGGAGCTTACCCATGCATGGTGTCCTATTATCCAACAATCTGTGGATTGTCATAGAGTCCCTGATATTTGGAAAAAATCCGTTGTTGTTCCAATACCAAAGAAATCAAGTCCAATGAAAAATAATGATTATAGGCCAATAGCCTTGACATCATGTGTCATGAAGTGCTTTGAGAGATATATGGTGTCCTTGTTAAAGATAGAAGTTAAATCAGTTTTAGACCCATTTCAGTTTGCCTACAGACAAGGTCGTGGTACAGAGGATGCTATCAACACTATTACTAATGCTATTGCGAAACATCTGGAGAATCCAAAAGCATATGCACGGTTATTATTTGTCGATTTCAGCTCTGCTTTTAACACAATTAAGCCCTATGGTCTAATCAATAAAATTAACCAGTGGGGTGTGAACCCCTTTTTAATTAAATGGTATTATTCGTTCTTAACCAATCGAACGCAGCAGGTTAAGGTCAACCATACTGTATCAGAAGTTAGAAGGATAAGTATAGGTGTTCCACAGGGTTGCGTTAGTTCCCCGATTCTCTTCACGCTCTATACAAATGAATGTATAAGTTCTGATCCTAGTAACCTCATAATTAAATATTCCGATGATACAGCCTTGCTTAGCCTCTTGTACGAAAATACTGATCTTTCTGTGTATTATTCAGAGGTAGAACATTTTGTGAAGTGGTGTGACACGAATCATCTTGTCATAAATGTTAAAAAAACAGAGGAAATGATTTTTGATCAGAAGTCAATAGGTAACCACTCCCCAATATCAATTCATAACATACCCATTAGACAAGTGTGGGGGGGCTTCGTGTGGATGGGGCCTCAGTTAAACTCCCGGGATATTGATCTGGTCAGTTAAGTAGCAGAAGGGGTTGTTAATCAGGTTCCGCTGCTTTGGGTTTAATGACATTAAAACAGGTGCACTAGATGGGCAACAATGAGACAACCTCCAAAACAGGAATGGATTTACAGGTGGAGGCCACCGCCATTTTTTTCCCAACTCATCTTTTCTGACTGTTTTTCACCAGTTTTGCATTTGGCTAGGGTCAGTGTCACTACTGGTAGCATGAGGCGATACCTGGACCCTACAGAGGTTACACAGGCAGCTCCTCCAGGATGGCACATCAATACATTCCATTGTTAGATGGATTGCTGTGTCTCCCAGTCCCAGCACAGTCTCAAGAGCATGGAGGAGCTTCCAGGAGACACACAGTTGCTCTAGGAGAGCTGGACAGGGGCGAAGATGGTCCTTAGCCCATCAGCAGGACCAGTAGCTGCTCCTTTGTGCAAATGAGGAACAGGATGAGCACTGCCAGAGCCCTACAAAATGACCTCCAGCAGGCCACTGGTGTGAATGTATCTGACCAAACAATCAGTCATGAGGGTGGCCTGAGGGCCCAACGTCCTCTAGTGGGCCCTGTGCTCACTGCCCGGCACCGTGGAGCTTGATTGGCATTTGCCATTGAACACCAGAATTGGCAGGTCCGCCACCGGCGCCCTGTGCTTTTCACAGATGAGAGCAGGTTCACCCTGAGCACATGTGACAGTCGTGAAAGGGTCTGGAGAAGCCGAATTATGCTGCCTGTAACATCGTTCAGCATGATTGGTTTGGTGGTGGGTCAGTGATGATCTGGGGAGGCATATCCATGGAGGAGGGACACAGACCTCTACAGGCTAGACAATGGCACCCTGACAGCCATTAGGTATCAGGATGAAATCCTTGGACCCATTGCCAGACCATATGCTGGTGCAGTGGGTCCTGGGTTCCTCCTGGTGCACAACAATGCCCGGCCTCATGTGGCGAGAGTATGCAGGCAGTTCCTGGAGGATTAAGGAATGGATACCATTGAATGGCCCCCACGCTCGCCTGACCTCAATCCAATAGAACACCTCTGGGACATTGTGTTCCTGTCCATCCGACGGCGCTAGTTTGCACCTCAGACTGTCCAGGAGCTCAGTGATGCCCTGGTCCAGATCTGGGAGCAAATACCCCAGGATACCATCTGTTGTCTCATTATGAGCGTGCCCCGATGTTGTCAGGCAAGCATGTGTGGGCCAAACAAACTACTAAGTACCATTTAAGTACCATTTTGAGTTGCTGCAATGAAATTTCACCAAAATTGACTAGCTTTCTACATATTTTTTTCACTTTGATTTTCAGGGTGTCTTTGAAATTAGTCCTCTGTAGGTTGATCATTTTCATTTCCATCAAACGATGTGGCACCCTTTTGTTCATAACACATTACCATATTAGTATAGATATCCAGCATGATATTTTTCCCCATTAAGATCTGATGTGTTTTCAAAGTGTTCCTTTGAACAGTGTATTTTCCAAAACATATTTAGACACACACACACACACACACACACACACATATATATATATATATTTATTTATTTATCTTTTTTCCTAGAATAAATTGGCCTTTTACACAAGAAACTAAACAGATGCCTTTAAAAAGTTTTGGGGGATTTAGGATGGGTGTCCCTTAGCACAAGGATGATATTTTGGGTGTCTGTGGCATCTGAAAAATTGAAAACCCCTGCACAAAAACATTGTTTTACCTACACCATTGATTTACCTGCATTACCATTTGCATGCAAACCATTACACATTGAATCATCTGCACAAAAACAATGTTTGTCAGAAGTGGGATTCGAACCCACGCCTCCAGGGGAGACTGCGACCTGAACGCAGCGCCTTAGACCGCTCGGCCATCCTGACATGCTACATGCTAATAGTGCTGGCCAGAATACTTTCAAATTGTGGTCGCTTATTACAAATGACACGAAAAGTGTAGTTAGTAACATAATCCATTACATTACTTACATTACTCATTTTATCTAATATAATCTGACTACTTTTTGATTACTTTTGACTTGACTCATTACATTGAATTTAATAGAATAATACTGTACCATATTGATATTAAAATGCAAAAGAAATAGATTTTTTTTACCATTTAGTATCAACAACAGTGACTCTTCATAGTCAACACACTCTCAGGAGACTACAGCAGGAGCAAACGATCCGCGAAGACAAAGGTGCATTGGATCTGCTTCCATATTTATACCCATGCTGCGGGGCAGAACATGAGATGCAAATCTCATACGCCAATGTGATAAAAATGCAGCATTACCATTTGCATGCATTCCGTTACACATCGATTCATCTGCACAAAAACAATGTTTGTCAGAAGTGGGATTCGAACCCACGCCTCCAGGGGAGACTGCGACCTGAACGCAGCGCCTTAGACCGCTCGGCCATCCTGACATGCTACATGCTAATAGTGCTGGCCAGAATACTTTCAAATTGTGGTCAGTTACTTAGTACAAGTTAAAAGACAAAAAGTGTTGTTAGTAACATAGTCCATTACATTACTCATTTTATGTAATATAATCTGACTACTTTTTGATTACTTTTGACTTGACTCATTTATTACATTGAATTGAATAGGATAATACGGTACCATATTTATATAAAAATACAAAGAGAAATACATATAGTCTTCACCATTTTATATTTTTATCAACAACAACATGAAATGCATTAAACATTACAATGTGTCAGGGTTTAATACTTAATGTTTAAAACAAGAAGAATTAGGGAAAATCACTTTATTATGAATGATTTACTGCCATTGTGAGAATAATATAATGTAATCAATACAAGGTAACTGTAGTCTGAGTATGAGTATTTTAAAATATAATATAAATCTAATTACAACGGCTACATGTGCTTAATCCATATGTACATGTAATAGCTACTAACCAAAACTGCATGCTAACGCATGCTAGTTTTTGCATAGCTGCGCTAAGAATAGCGACGTTGACATGTACGTTTGGTCCGGTTTGGTTTAAATAAATATTGTGCTATTTTAACTGTCTATGTTTAGTTATACTTAAATTACTATTAAAGCTTTTCATCGTCATTTTTAGGCGTAAATCATTTCCCAGGCTAAAGTACTTCTAACGTAGCCATAGAGGTCACGTGTTAACTGTTACTTCTCTCAGCGCTGGTCGAATTGGGCCAATCACAGTCGTTTATGATCATAAGGTTAGTCATGTAATCATTTTACAGAAATTACCATGTCGAATTTTTGTTCATATTTCAACTAGCAGTTATTATGCTTAAATGTTTAATTTTCAATCAAATAAATGTTACCAATAAGACAAATACTTAATCCGATCTCAATGGCGGATTCAGCGTTGTGGCATTTGAGCGCCCCCTGGAGGACACACCTGCATGTAGCACAAACTATAGTGATTAGTTAGTAACGTGTGCCACCCAATGGTCGAACTCGACAGCCGTTACAGTTCAATTCCAAATATCTGACATTTTATTTGCTGAAATAATATATACATGCATGTGTATTTAGAGAGAGAAAAAACCTTGTGTGTGTTGGATGTCCAGAAGGGACACGTTTTTAGAGCTGAAATGGAGCACATCGAGTCAACACTGAACTAAACAAGGCAACGTTAGGCTATAGAGAAAATTACTTATGTTTGCAATCAAAATACTTGATTAACTTACCGTCTAGGTGATATAATGTAGACCAAGAACATGACATAATATATTATGATATGCAAAAATGCAATACAATGTTGCATTAAACTTTTTGTGATTACATAAGGCTGGATTGTAAAGTAAATAGTTTTTGTTGTGCTTCGGCTCTGCGGATGAATATTGTTTTATCTCATAATTTAAATAAAATAATAAAATTAAAATAAAAAAGATTATCCTACAGCTCATTAAACATTCACCCTAGGCTTAAGTATTGGCTATAATATAATCAGATGAAAAGGATCTCAAGATGACTAGCTGGAGAAGTTGTTGACCCTTCACTGTTCAATAAAATACCTTAACTTACTCACCTGCTGAGGATGAAAACGCAATTTCTCGCCGTGTCCGAAAAGTGTTCAGGAGAAAGGACCACATGTGCTAAGGAGGTTATAGTTCTCGGCCTGGAGCGAAGGACAGGAGTCATGGATGAGTTTGAACAATTTACTTAAGTTTCTTCAGCAGACATAGGCTACCTCAACGATAGGCCTACCACACTTTAGATTACAGGTGCATATTTGGATGCAGAGGGTTTACATTATATAGCCTACTTGAGTGTATGTGTGGCTGCAAATAAACAAAATCATAATAAATGTTAGGCTGCATCAAGCGCCATCGAGCGAATATCAGCTGATATGGCACAATACAACTAGTCGAATAATAACTTTTGTCACCATTTCTTAACATGCTAATCTGTACAGAACAAATAATGATATATCTGTATCAATATTACAAGAGAAACACTTATATTATTTACAAACAACGTGCATAAGATTTATACAATGACTTTCATCCTTTGCTAACGACACGGCATCTCATCATTTCTCTCGAGTGGATTTATGACCCAAATACTCGATTATTTCGAGATATTCACATATATAATAGCTCTTATACAAGTAAGGGGGAAAAAAATGAAACTCACTTTTCTCAAATGCACGGATACAGTTATTAATAATCAACACAAACACTGGAACACTCTTCCGGGAGAGATTAGCTGTTTTTGTCACGCGCATATGTCGTGCGCAATCACTTCCGCCGCTCCGTCAATGGCCACTAGCTGGCGCCTTAGCACAACCTTTGCAACACTAAGCTTATATTGATTCTGGTTATATTACCAGCTCTGTTGCCAGCAGACTCTCCTCTGTTCGACGTTTTATCATTCAGGATGTTCAAGATTACCAAAGTCCCATGATTTCAGTAAATTAGGCTTCGTTAGGTCAATACTGTTTCGAAATGTTGCGAAATTTCAATGGTTACTGGGGGCAATGATCTCAGTGAACCCATGAATCATGCGCATTCACAGAGTTTTATACATTTGTAGACGTTTTAATAAGTACATAAGTAGTTAAAGGAAAAATAGCAGTCTCATATTGGCCTGAGCTATCCAAAGAACAAAATAAATGGACAAAATAACACGTATTTATAACACTGATTATCTCTTCACCACGGAACCTGTTAGTGGGTGGGGTATATTAGGCAGCAAGAGAACATTTTGTCCTCAGAGTTGATGTGTTAGAAGCAGGAATAATTGGCACGTACGGATTTGAGTGAGTTTAGAGGGCTAGAAGACAGCATCTATGCGAAGGAGATGTGTTGCACTGCGTAAGGCAAATGGTGGTCACACCAGATTCTGACTGGTTTCTGGTTTAATGTATGTATTATTTTCATAATTAAAAAAACAAATATTACATAAACATAAAGCAAAGAAAAGCTGCGCAACAATTTGTCATTTATACATTTGGAAACCTCCAACCTCTTTGTATAATGGCAATGACAAAAAAAATATGAGGTACAGTTTCTGGTTGCAATGAACAAAATTAGCAGTTTGGATCTATGTCTTGGCTTCTCTATTTACAGATATGACAAAAAACATGCACAGACAACTGACGTATCTCTGATATACTATTATAGTTTTTTTAATTAGTTTTATAAGTTATTTAGCTTTTAATTTTATATTTTCCATTTTTATTTTTAGTTTAATTCATTTTGTTGGGTTGTTTAGTTTTATTCATTTTTATTTCAGTTTCTGTTATTTTAGTAGGCCTACTTCAAGTTAAACTACGCTGGTTTTGGTTTTAGATTTAGTTAATGATAATAACTCTGGAACAAACAGCACTTCATCTCAGAAAGATATGTAAATACGATACTTTTTTTCAATCTTGCAGTCATGCAACAGTGGGCCTTGTTTTCTAACCAATGTTTTAATGTTATTCACACAACAGAGAAAACTATGGCTTCGGCACAACCTCCAAACTTCTCCTGGGTGAAGAGCAGGAAAATCAGTGGAATCGATGCCATTAATGAGATAAGAAGCATACGCAGAGGGTCTATTGAAACCCGAGAGCAGGAACAAATTGTGGTGCAGTTTTATCAACAAAATAAGGTGTAAATAAATAATAAGAAAAATTTTTTTTGATGCAGATGTTTACGAGTAATGTCATAAGCAATAAAGAATATTTATTTCCAATGTATGTATTTATTTATGAAAATCTTGACATTATGTTGCTATCACCTAAATACATCTGAAGAAGCTGTGCAACTGTAAATCACTACGACGTCCTGCTATTTCCACTATTAATACATTCCTACAGGATATTTCTAGTGCACTATGTGAAAAGCAGTGGTGAATTCAGATAAACTAGGCCACCTTTAGTGAATGAAATCAATTTATCTGATGTGTATACAATTTTTAAAACGTGCATGCAGTTCAGGAGGATCTGGAAACAAATAATGAACTATTGGACCTTAGCTATGCCTTGGGACACCATATTGTCTGAATGATAGACAAGTAGCCTCCAGGAAAAAGATGATCTTGGTGGTTTGCCTTTTCATCAGGACACTTTGACTTTACTTGAAGTGACCATTGCCAAAGAAAACAGCCGCTGGCGCTCCTTAAAGGTCAGATTCTCAGGGGCTCGCTGTGTTTTGAAGCTTTTATGATCCACTTCCCTGTAAGAAAAAACAATATGTGAAACATACAAATTTTCACAAGGGCTATGTTAGAATCAACGTTTTAAAATGATTATTATTCTTATTTAAATTCTGATTGTTTTTGTGAATTCTGTCCTCCAGATTAAAATTTAAATACCATCATATTATGGGACTGAACTGGGATCTCACTAGGACATTTTTTTCATAAATGTCAGATTAAGAAAAATACTAGACTGAAGCAATTTAGGTTTACTTTATTATACATAATTTACACACAGTACATCCGTTTTTAGAAAAATCATGTTAAAATGTATAAAATATGATCCATCATGCTTTTGAGGAATGTTTATTTTTTGTTAGTCTCTCAATCATCATTGTATTCCATTGCATGATATGTTTTACAACTACAGAGCTTTGATCATAAAACTAAGCATTTAATATCATCTTACATATTATGAGACACTGGCAGATACAGAGTGACAAATTATATTTATATACATTTCTGTTATACTGTTATATAAGAACTCATTGACTTACATTACAAACTACTTCTTGATCATATGAAGATACCAAATTGCATATTTTTCTCAAGTATGAGCTCCATATTCTCACTATCAAACTATATGAGCAAAAAAATAAATAAACACGTTTTAACTCCTTCCTGGCCTTTTTAATGTATTTTTTTTTAAGTTGCCAGCCACCGACAAATTATATATATATATATATATATATATATATATATATATATATATATATATATATATATATATATATATTTCTTTTTTTTTTTTTTTTTTTTTTTTCCTCACAAAACTTTTATGGCCCCCAGAATATTTTGTTGCATGAATATGAATAACATGTCAAATGTCAAAAGAAAGAACAGAGCCTCTGCTTTAAAAGATTCATTCATTCTCTTTTTATCAACAATTGAATGTCGGTAAGTTTAATAGAAAAATAGCACCATTTTGAACAAAAAGCTGAGAAAATCACGTGTTTTTCTTCTTCCAAAGACTACAACATGCATAAGCAAAGCTTCAATCACTTGTTTCTGCTTCTTTGTTTGTGTTTTGATCCAGAGATTCTGACTCACCTAGAAGACAACTTCTTATCATATCCCATAGATTCATGTTTGATTCCATCTGCAAATCCATAAATCAATGTTAGGCAAATTGATCAAGTCTAAACCAATCAGTGATTGATTCTGAAATACTGTCCAGTACCTTTCAAACTGTCCTCTTGAGAAAAGTTGCCTTCCTTTTGCTGGTCAGATGCGGTTTCATTCTTCTCACAGTTACTCTAGGATGACATTAATAAAATTAGTTTTAGTGTTTAGTGTCTTTTTGTATGTGGTATGTTGTTTTTAATACCTCTGTTTCATGATATGTGTTTTATATTGCTGGTGTAGTCAAAGATAATTTTTTACCTTGGTTGACTAATTGTTTTGTTATTGCTATTGTTTGGTAATGCTTCAATGTACACGTAAGAAAACTCACCACTACATCACTTCCTGTCTGAAACCACGTCCGTTCTGCCCCTGAATGGCTCTCCTCATCCTCATCTTCATCATCATTCTGCTGGTACTCCTCCAGTCTCTTCTGGAACTGCAGCTCTAGAGAGAGTCTGCGCAGTCGTTCACTCTCCTCTAGGGTGCGCCGCACTTTGGCCTGCAGCTGCTGCACTTCCTGTTCCAGCAGGTCTGTAGGAGGGAGTTTACTAGTCTTGTCGACCACTTTCTGTTCTGGATTAGCCCTTAAATGTTGCGAGAGTGTGTTATTCTGGGATGTCTTCACAGTTGAGTGGAAGACGACTGTTTTTTTCTTGAGTACCGGTGGATGTTGATACTGATGGTGTGCTGAAGGAGACATCATTTGGGTGTTCACAGGCTGGCGGAATGTGCTAAATGAAAGACTGTTGGCTTGTGGCGAGTAGGGGACGTCCATTCGTTTTGGCTGTGATAGAGGCACGGACTGGGTGGTTGTCGGGACCTTCCAAAGTCCATTTCTGAGTCCCATGCTGGACAAGCTGGAATCCATTGGGCTTATGGCTGTAAGGCTATTCCATTTGCTCAGGTCTCTGTGTTTCTTCAAGTGCCTTGATCTGTCCACTAGAGGGTGTCCTTTTTCTGCACTCCAAAGATTGTCTTGAGAATGTGCCTGTTTCTGTAAAATACAACATTTATTCTTTGTGATTGTGGGTGCAATAGAATCTGATTGTGTATGTACACACACACACACACACATGTAAAAAAGTTCAGAACTAAAATATACTATATGGCGTAACTGTATGAACAACAAGAATTGTGTGCAGACTGAAAATATGGGCTTTTCTATTAAAGCAACACACACACACACACACACACACACACACACAATAAAACATAAAAATACATTAATAAAAACAATTAAAAATAACGTTTTAAAGTATAGTCAATTATAATATAAAGTTACTTTAATTCAAAGTTACTTTTAAGGGCCAAATGTCCTCACTTATATATAGTGAAATATTATGAAAACTGACTAGTAAAGACATTTTAGCTGGTTCTTACTAGTTAAAAAGGCTTATAAATTGGCCAACAATGGTTTTTTATTTAATTCTATTGTTTTGCACGTTTCTGTGATGGGTAGGTTTAGGTTAGGGGTAGGGGCTATAGTCCATAGAAAATATCATTAACCTGATACAAAAATCAATGGTGTGTGTGTGTGTGTGTGTGTGTGTGTGTGTGTGTGTGTGTGTGTGTGTGTGTGTGTGTGTGTGTGTGTGTGTGTGTGTGTGTGTGTGTGTGTGTGTGTGTGTGTGTGTGTGTGTGTGTGTGTGTGTGTGTGTGTGTGTGCGTGTGTGTGTGTGTGCGTGTTTGTGTGGTTCAGGCATTCCCTTGTCCCCACTATGATTTAACAAAAACAGTGATGTTTTTTGAAAATAAAAAGAAATGCAGAAACTCGTGTGTGCGTGCGTGCATGTGTGTGTGTGTGTGTTCATGTTTTCCTATCCTGATGGGGACTTCAACCTGAATGCACTAAAAGAGCAATACACAAATACCAAAATGTTGATCTTTTGCAGATCCCTGGAGAATGCAGAAATATGCTGAGGTTTTTCTGGGGCTCCATGTACTTTATTGCTGTGCAGTTTGGATGCTGGCAGGGTCAGATACTCTCTGTGATAAGTTTCTGTGTTTAAAAGAGTGTTTCTGGGTTTCACCTGCAGGGGTGAAGTATAGAAATATGAGACAAGATAGTCAGGTCAGCACATGTTGTTTATGGTATTAACTGACACAAATACCATAAACAGTATTATTTGAAATAAAATAAACATGAAATTAAATAACATAAAATTAACAACAACAAAAAACGAAATAAACGTTTAGTTTGAGGAGTGGTCTGCTCGCAGGCCACCACTCTTCAATGGCGTGCTTCCCACCTTGGTAGGGAGCAACGAAGCTCGCGTCCTCTGCTCCGAGGTGATGGAAATACAATATTTGTTATACAAATCCAATTCAGAATATTAACAAAAACTATAATAGTATATCAATACTCACTGAATCCGTTAAATTGTCAGTGGAGAAGGATAACAATGTCTTTTCATGGGGAACTGAATCAACAGGCGTATCTGACAGAAATAGAGAAATAGAGCTCAACAACCCACAAACAAACAAATAAACCAAAAATCATGTGCAAATCTATACACTCACATGTCAGGTTGGGATTTGAACGATACTCCAGTTTCTTCATGAGCAATGTCTTGTTTTGTTTTGTGTTTGCTCTGCTGATTGTGTGCTGGTTTCTAAAGGTTTCTGGTGGTCTTGATGGACCAGACTCTGATGGTTCAGCTCTATCACAGAGATCAGCGACACTGGACCTCTGCTTTGAGTGTCCACCATTATCATGATCTAACAAACATGAAACAAGCATGCATACAGTATGTTCTAAGCCATAGCCTATACAAGCATTGTTCTCACATGGCTGATTTCTAATTGAAGTTTCAAGTGGTTCATGCATAGTTATAATAGTTAAATGTACATAATATTTACTACCTTTAGATGCAGTTTGTGGCGGCTGGGTAAATACTCCTTCAAAACCATAATAGACAGCTGCTGACTTGAGAGTTTCCAGTGTTACAATTGAGCCAGTGTGCATCATTATCTCTGCAGCCCTGTAAAGGATTATTACATTATTTTCACTTCCAAATGTACATCAGTTATTGTCAGGCCTAACACATATATGAGAGGTGTAAATAACATTAAACAATTAAGTAATATTCTGGTTACTTCACCTTTCCTGTGACACTCCCACAAGACTTTGGCCATCCACACTCAGTAACTGATCTCCTGGATTCAGTCTGCCATCCTTCATCAAAACTCAATAGTAAATAATATGATGCAAATAGGCATATTTATTTAACATGCCTTTTTTACACAATGATACTGACCACATTTGCTGCTCCTCCCTGGACGACAGATTTGATAAAAATGCCAAGCTTCTCCTGTCCAGCCCCCTGTAGTGTGTGTGTATATATATAAAAGAAATGTATGTAAATCAATTAGTCCCAGTGGAAGTACATACAAAATGTTTTTGTTTTGTTTTTGTAGCATGTTATTGTACTTTATATATTAGGTATATATATAATTGTATTGTAAATAAAATTATGGTATGGTTTCATTTGTAAATGCATTAGCTAATATAAACGAACAATGATTGATACATTTCTTGCAGCTTTTATTAATCTCCGTTAAAGGGTTAGTTCACCCAAAAATGAAAATTCTGTCATTAATTATTCACCCTCATGTCGTTTTCTGTCATTCATCTTTGGAACATAAGATCTTTTTGATGAAATCTGAGATTTTTCTGTCCCTCCATTGACAGCTATGCAACTGAAACATTAACGCTTCATAAAGATATCGTAAAACTAATCCATATGAATTGAGTGGTTTAGTCCAAATTTTTTAGTTCATCGCTTTGTATTCACATATAAACATTCATCAACTAACTCATCAATTGTGATAAACTGAAGTTTTACTTATACATACAAGAACCAATGAGGTTCATTGTTGTGTTACGCAGCACGTTTTAGCTTCAGCAAGAACCAATGAGGTTCATTCTTGTGTTACGCAGCACATTTGAGCTTCAGCAAGAACCAATGAGGTTCATTCTTGTGTTACGCAGCACATTTGAGCTTCTGCAAGAACCAATGAGGTTCATTCTCGTGTTACGCAGCACGTTTGAGCTTCAGCAAGAACCAATGAGGTTCATTCTTGTTACGCGGCACGTTTGAGCTTCTGCAAGAACCAATGAGGTTCATTCTTGTGTTACGCAGCACATTTGAGCTTCAGCAAGAACCAATGAGGTTCATTCTTGTGTTACGCAGCACATTTGAGCTTCTGCAAGAACCAATGAGGTTCATTCTCGTGTTACGCAGCACGTTTGAGCTTCAGCAAGAACCAATGAGGTTCATTCTCGTGTTACGCAGCACGTTTGAGCTTCAGCAAGAGCCAATGAGGTTCATTCTTGTGTTACGCACGCGTTTGAGCTTCTGCAAGAACCAATGAGGTTCATTCTCGTGTTACGCAGCACGTTTGAGCTTCAGCAAGAACCAATGAGGTTCATTCTCGTGTTACACAGCACGTTTGAGCTTCAGCAAGAACAAATGAGGTTGATTCTCGTGTTACGCAGCACGTTTGAGCTTCTGGAAGAACCAATGAGGTTTATTCTCATGTTAAGCAGCACGTTTGAGCTTCAGCAAGAACCAATGAGGTTGATTCTCGTGTTACGCAGCACGTTTGAGCTTCAGCAAGAACCAATGAGGTTCATTCTTGTGTTACGCAGCACTTTTGAGCTTCAGCAAGAACCAATGAGGTTCATTCTTGTGTCACAGGTCGGGGCGGGACAAACCCAGGCTGCACCCACCCCTGGAAACCCGGGAACCACCTCGAGGAACGTGTCAAGGACCAGACAGACAAGGGAATAAGAAAATACAGTTTATTTATTATAGTTAAAAGGTCAATGAATTGGATAAGTCCTAATTAAAATCTTCTTCTTGCCAACAGGACAGTTCAAGAGTCTACCGACCTCCCGGGACGGGAAGGGAGGGACGCTCGTGGCGGTCTTCTTCTGAACAGGGCAAAGGCTTCCAATAGGACGTGTGGGGACCACCAGGCGGGGAGGACACTTTGAGCGGAACGCTCACTTCGGCTGAACACTGGGATAGACACAGCACAGTTTCAGCGGTTCAACAGTACATGAAGCTTTCCACTGATATACCTTTTCTTCTTCTGAACAAGGCAAAGGCTTCCCATAGGGCGTGTGGGGACCACCAGGCGGGGAGGACACTTTGAGCGAAACGCTCACTTCGGCTGAACACTGGGATAGACACAGCACAGTTTCAACAGTACATGATATATAAAGCACTCAGCATTAACAAGGCCGGGTCTTTTCAAGCAGAAGTTTGGGCGGTGCTTTATCAAAGCCCTTCGCCAGAGGTAGCGGGAGGCAGACTGTAGGAGGAGAGTGCACGGCAGACTTCTATTGCTTCTCCACACACAACTTTCACTTCACAGCACAAAACGTGTAAATCTCACTTCAGACACTGCAATTCCCCTCGCACACCGTGCATTCGGGCCAGCACTCACCCACCGGTCTTTCCCTCCCACCAGATCGAATCTCGTCCTCAATCAGGGCTTGACTTTGTTCGGAGAAGCAGAAGGGCGATGCAGCGATCACCACATTCAGCAAGGAGAGGACAGAAGTTGGAGACAGATCATTAATTCACTCGGTGTAATAGTTCACTCGTGCCAAACGTTTTCCAAATTCTCCACACCACTTCAGTGTTAGTGCATATAAACAACGGATCAAATACTCATCACTTGCGTCTTTCTCACTACGGACGATATTCCTCAAGTCTTCGCTGCCAAATACTTCACTCCTTCCTTCCTCTTCCACAGCTCCAATCTTCCCCACTCCACAGCCCAGCCTCAATAAAAAGAGCAACCCGCTGGCAAGCACAACATCATCCGGAGGGAGAGCCACCCCCCCCAACATCATCCCGAGGGAGAGCCACCCACAGTCTGTTTTCTCTCTGTTTTAAAGCCTCATCTTCATAGGTGTCCCTCTCACAGCGTTTTCTATAATTGCCTCAAACCTGCTGTCACTCAGGCAATCAGCCCCGCTGCCATGGCAACAGATTCACAGGGCATAGACCGGAGGTTCACTGGAAAATCCTGAACACTGTATTCACCAGGATCTTAGTCTCGCTAGGTTCGTTTGTCACCCGTGACACACCCCCCTGCCAAAACGTTCTAGTCCCTAGAACGGGATCCGGACACCCTGTCTCCATACCTGGCTGGGGGTTGCCCCGGTTCTCCCGTTGGGATCCCCTTGGCGGGAGTTAGGTTCCTGGCCTTGGCCTATATCCAGCCTCCAGGGGGCCACAGCCCATCCCACCATGGGAGGTATCCACGCTGGTTCAGTCGGAGGTCTCTCTACAGTTGGTTCGGAATAATTCGGACAAGGGCGCATCAGATTTCGGTGGAGCACCCGCTCTGGACCTTCGTACTTCTGGGCCCACGGGGCCCCCATATAAGAAAGGCATAACGGGCTGCCGAGCCACTGGCTCTTCTTCTTCTGCAATCTAGGTCCTTGATCGCTCCACTCGAGGTGGTATATCCTGCCGACTACGCCAAGTTCTGTCACAGGTCGGGGCGGGCCAAACCCAGGCTGCACCCACCCCTGGAAACCCGGGAACCACCTCGAGGAACGTGTCAAGGACCAGACAGACAAGGGAATAAGAAAATACAGTTTATTTATTATAGTTAAAAGGTCAATGAATTGGATAAGTCCTAATTAAAATCTTCTTCTTGCCAACAGGACAGTTCAAGAGTCTACCGACCTCCCTGGACGGAAGGAAGGAGGGGCGCTGTGGCGGACCGGAGGTTCGTCGGAGGGGAATCAGGGGAATCTCCGCCGTCCAGGTAGGTCACTGGGTAAGTACTTCTCTCACGGGACTCAAGAGGAGGCCTTGGTCATACGAACCCCATTCAGGCTGGAACCAGGTAAGTATGCAGATGCGGGCGCTCACTTCAGCGGAACACTGAGACAGACACAGCACAGTTTAGGCGGTTCAACAGTATGTGAAGCATTTCACTGATATACCTTTCCTTCTTCTGAACAGGGCAAAGACTTCCAATAGGGCGTGTGGGACCACCAGGCGGAGAGGACACTTTGAGCGGAACGCTCACTCGCTGAACACTGGGATAGACACAGCACAGTTTCAGCGGCTCAACAGTACATGAAGCTTGCAACTAATATACCTTTTCTTCTTCTGAACAGGGCAAAGGCTTCCAATAGGACGTGTGGGGACCACCAGGCGGGGAGGACACTTTGAGCGGAACGCTCACTTCGGCTGAACACTGAGACAGACACAGCACAGTTTCAGCGGTTCAACAGTACATGAAGCTTTCCACTGATATACCTTTTCTTCTTCTGAACAAGGCAAAGGCTTCCCATAGGGCGTGTGGGGACCACCAGGCGGGAGGACACTTTGAGCGGCGCTCACTTGGCTGAACACTGGGATAGACACAGCACAGTTTCAACAGTACATGATATATAAAGCACTCAGCATTAACAAGGCCGGGTCTTTTCAAGCAAGAAGTTTGGGCGGTGCTTTATCAAAGCCCTTCGCCAGAGGTAGCGGGAGGCAGACTGTAGGAGGAGAGTGCACGGCAGACTTCTATTGCTTCTCCACACACAACTTTCACTTCACAGCACAAAACGTGTAAATCTCACTTCAGACACTGCAATTCCTCGCACACCGTGCATTCGGGCCAGCACTCACCCACCGGTCTTTCCCTCCCACCAGATCGAATCGTCCTCGATCAGGGCTTGACTTTGTTCGGAGAAGCAGAAGGGCGATGCAGCGATCACCACATTCAGCAAGGAGAGGACAGAAGTTGGAGACAGATCATTAATTCACTCGGTGTAATAGTTCACTCGTGCCAAACGTTTTCCAAATTCTCCACACCACTTCAGTGTTAGTGCATATAAACAACGGATCAAATACTCATCACTTGCGTCTTTCTCACTACGGACGATATTCCTCAAGTCTTAGCTGCCAAATACTTCACTCCTTCCTTCCTCTTCCACAGCTCCAATCTTCCCCACTCCACAGCCCAGCCTCAATAAAAAGAGCAACCCGCTGGCAAGCACAACATCATCCGGAGGGAGAGCCACCCCCCCCAACATCATCCCGAGGAGAGCCACCCACAGTCTGTTTTCTCTGTTTTAAAGCCTCATCTTCATAGGTGTCCCTCTCACAGCGTTTTCTATAATTGCCTCAAACCTGCTGTCACTCAGGCAATCAGCCCCGCTGCCATGGCAACAGATTCACAGGGCATAGACCGGAGGTTCACTGGAAAATCCTGAACACTGTATTCACCAGGATCTTAGTCTCGCTAGGTTCGTTTGTCACCCCGTGACACTTGTGTTACCCAGCACGTTTGAGCTTCTGCAAGAACCAATGAGGTTCATTCTTGTGTTACGCAGCACGTTTGAGCTTCTGCAATAACCAATGAGGTTCATTCTTGTGTTACGCAGCACGTTTGAGCTTCTGCAATAACCAATGAGGTTCATTCTTGTGTTACGCACGCGTTTGAGCTTCTGCAAGAACCAATGAGGTTCATTCTTGTGTTACGCTTGAGCTTCAGCAAGAACAAATGAGGTTGATTCTCGTGTTACGCAGCACGCTTGAGCTTCTGGAAGAACCAATGAGGTTTATTCTCATGTTAAGCAGCACGTTTGAGCTTCAGCAAGAACCAATGAGGTTGATTCTCGTGTTACGCAGCACGTTTGAGCTTCAGCAAGAACCAATGAGGTTCATTCTTGTGTTACGCAGCACGTTTGAGCTTCTGGAAGAACCAATGAGGTTTATTCTCATGTTAAGCAGCACGTTTGAGCTTCAGCAAGAACCAATGAGGTTGATTCTCGTGTTACACAGCACGTTTGAGCTTCAGCAAGAACAAATGAGGTTGATTCTCGTGTTACGCAGCACGTTTGAGCTTCTGGAAGAACCAATGAGGTTTATTCTCATGTTAAGCAGCACGTTTGAGCTTCAGCAAGAACCAATGAGGTTGATTCTCGTGTTACACAGCACGTTTGAGCTTCAGCAAGAACAAATGAGGTTCATTCTTGTGTTGCAGCACGTTTGAGCTTCTGTTTATGTTCGCTGATTAATGTTTATGTGTGAATAAAAGCCCAAATTAAATCGGTTCATAATATAAAGTGATCAGAAATGAAAGCTTTAGCATAAGTTCTGCTGGGAAGACTCAATTACTACGTCACTTATCGCCTTTACTCCAATTCAATTATTTTTGCATGCTCACTGTATAAAAGCTCGGTACTTACACATGTTTGAGTTCGCAGATACTGAAGCGACGATTACCCCCATCCTCCCCACCACCACCAGGATGGCTCTGTCCATACCTCCCGGGGGGGTCGGCTACGCCCCTGCCCTAGTCTTTGGCAGGAATGGTAGATCCGATACCCTCGGGTTATTCACTACGGACGGGGCCTACGCCAAATGACTCGGCCCCACTTTATATTAGGTTGCCTTAACTACTATGTACTTACATAAAAAATAAGTACAATGTACTTACTGTGTTCATATTGTGTTGCAAAACACCTTTGCTGATATTGAGGTGGGATACGGGTAGGGTTAGGGACAGGTGTGGTGTATGGGTAAGTTTAAGGGTAGGGTTCGGTGTAAGGGAAGTGTCAACTGTGTAATTACAAATGTAACTACAGAAATTAATTACAGATGTAATTACATGCAGGTATTTTTTAAAATGTAAGTACAATGTAAAAACATGTATGTACACAATAAGTGCAATGTATCAAATGATTAATTAAAATGTTAGTACATAGTAGTTAAGGACACCTAATATAAAGTGGGTCCAATGACTCTATTAATAACTCAGCAAGCTGATAATGTACAAATACGCTTTTGTCTAAAAAATTATCCCGAGTCTTTCCTGTAGAACTTCAGAAATGTTGGTCTCAGTTGCTCAATTCATATGGATTATATCAACCTTTTGAAGTATCAAAGTGGTAGTTGTGTAGCGGTCAATGCAGGGAAAGATATTTTTCAATTTCAATAAAAATTTCTTTGTTTGTGTTCCGAAAATGAAAAAAAATCTTACGGGTTTGGAATGACATGAGGGTGAGTAAATTATGACAATTTTCATTTTTGGGGGAACTAACCCTTTAATGTTAGTTAAATACAATAGTTCATTGTTTTGTTAGTTGGTAGTGCATTAACCAATGTTAACACACACAACTTTTGACTAATGTAGATAACTAATATTAACAAATGAAACCTTATTGTAAATTGCTACAAAATGACTATTGATTGAACTTAGTCTTACCTTGGCGGCTACAATGCTCACTCCCATTCCACCATGCAAAGGTTTCTTTAGAGTTATTTTCAACGGAACAGGTTTCTAATATTGATCAAATAACATGTATAAAGAATGTTTCAGAATTAAAGCAGATAAGCTTTATGTAAGCTTGAACTGAATAGCCGTTAGATGCATCAACAGCTCCTCCATAGTGCAGATGTACTTGATGGATAAGGAAGAGGTTCATTACTACCACATCGATTATTTGCCATTTTTAAAAATTGTTACTGTATTTCTATGTTTAATCTGTAAATGAGCAACATACCCAGGTTGAACACTCTGTGGAACAATCTGACAGGCCAAAGAAAATGGTCCAAGTCCCAACACAGTTGGAATGAGAAACCAATTTGCAGAGACCTAGAAAAGTTGCAAATTCATACATTTTTGATAATTGTAACGCGGTTGTGTGTTGAGACAAACGATCAACGAAGAAGTAGAGTTTCAATCTCTTAAGTTACTATTAAAATAAGGCACAGGGCAAAGTCCAACAGCGGTAGCAACACAACTCACATGCAGCAAAAACCTGAACACAATGACACACACTTGAACTGAGTAAAGAATCAAATTAGCATCCATGTTGACAAACTAATTGAGGCAGAGAGGTCCATGTGATGAAAACTAAAAATAAACGTAACCAAATAACCTTGACAATAACCATTCAAAAATGTATTAATAGATGTATGTATTTTTAACCACTGATTTTAAGTCTAGGTATTAGCACTACACATATCACAAGAGGAACATTTAAAGGGATAGTTCACCCAAAAATGAAAATTCTATCATCATTTACTCACCCTCACGTAGTTCATTATTACCAGTTTAACATACACAACTTTTGCATTAAAAAAATGCATTAGTAAATGTTGAAAAAAACATTAACTAAGACTAAAACCTCTCAGCTTTTATTAAAATATCTTAATTTGTGTTTCAAAGATTACCCAAAGTCTTGGGTTTGGAACTACATGAATGTGAGTAAATGATGACAGAATGGTAATTTTTGGGTGACCTATCCTTTAATGCTTTAGCAATATTATTGATTTGACTGCACCGACACTATTGGATGAGAAGTCAACTTGAACTGAATTGAGGTGGATGATGACATCACTGTTTTCTGCAGGGCTGCTTAGAATTGAACCCTGTTTTTCATCATTATTCCTTATGTTCCTGTTTATCACTGTAAAGCAGCTTTGAAACAATCTGTATTATATAAAGTGCTATATATGTAAATGCACTTGGCTTGAATAGTACCTTTGCGACATATGGGCTCTAAAAACTCCTGAAATCCCTTCGGAATGCTACGCATGGAATCACATGAATAACCATCCTCAGGCAGAAGGAAAGGCAGGTGAAGCTCCAGTTCCTCTTCCAGTTGGATTTCTCCTCCCTCTCTTCTCATAACGTCTGTTGTGCTCTCTGCCAAGGCGACTACACGCTCTATCAGGGCCTGTGAATGACAAACTCTATGTAGACACCACTTTCCAGTGGGGGAACAGAATAATCATGCATAGCTGTTTGAATTTTTGTGTGAGTTATCATTTTCTGTCACTTACGGGTGGAAAGTGGGGTTGATTTGGGGTGTAGTGATATTTACTCATGAGTGCTTTAAGCTGTAGGGAGTTCAGCTTATAACATGTGGACTGAATCATCAGGGCGTCTCGTGTAGAATAAAAAGACATAGTCAGGAGTATCGTCGCCTGAGGAGAAGCAACATGGGTCAGATATTTTGATGTTGAAAAAGATCTAAATAATATTGATACTTAAAAATAAAGGGTCCAAAAGGGAGATTTCGCAGCCATGCCATAGAAGAACCATTTTTGGTTACCCAAAGAACCTTTCAGTGAACAGTTCTTAAAGGGATAGCTCACCCTAAAAGGAAAATTAGGTCAGTATTTACTCACTCTGGTGTTGTTCTAATGCTGTATGCCCTTCTTTCTTTTAGATGAGAATTAAAAAAAAAATGTCCCGTTCGCGCTCGACTATATAATGGCAGTGAATAGCAACCAGCATTAAGATTTTTTTAAAAGACGCAAAAGTGTCACAGAATGATCCCATGAGACACGTGCTGTAAGTGTTCTGGGAAGTATAGGTTTTGGTGAAAAACAAAACAAAATGTAATGTATTATTTAACAAAATTCTTGACCTTGGCCATTGTTCTTTTATTTGCATGTTTATGAGACTCTATTAGCTCCGCAGTTCACTCTGTGTCACCCAGAAAAGGCACATATGCGGCAGATGCATGGGCTCATTCTGTGATACTTTTGCATCTTTTTTAAAAAATCTTTTTTTTTTTTTTTGTAAAATTGTAGTCCATAAATGAAAGAAGGCATACGGCTTTAGAATAACACCAGGCTGAGTATGTATGACTTTTCAGTTTAGGGTGAACTATCCCTTTAAAAGAACTGTTTTTTCTTGGTGTTCGAACATTTTAATAATCCAGTACTTGTTTCTTACTAATTTTGGGGTGCTGATTACAAAAATAGTGTTTTTCTCCGGCATATAATGATTTCTCAAAATATAGGTGAATTCTGTAGTATTTTTGCTTTCAACAAAGCAAAAAGTCTTATATTATCCCTTAATCACCAGAATATCTGCCACAAAGATATGATGCCTCGCTTACTCAGAATTGAAATATTTGTTAAATTCTCAGCTGATTTTCATGTGAAAGACATTATTGGTAACACTTTACAATAAGATATAATTTGTTAACATTAGTTAATGTAGGTTATATATAAACAAATAATACAACATTTGATTTTAATAATGTATTAGTAAATGATTAATAAATGCTATAGAAATACAGTTCATTATTAGTTCATGTTAACTAATAAAACCTTATTGTAAAGTGTTACATCATTATTTTATGCCTAATCCTGGTTTCAAGGTAGAACCGAGGGCAGTGACATAAGGAAATGCAAACATGACCCAGATATTTTCTGCTACATCCGTGGGTACATCCAAACAGCGACAGACGATTACAGATATTGTGGAAAAAGCGTATTTATTTATAAACTTGTGTTTATGTAAAGTTCTTAAAGTTCTGTGTGCATTTTATCATTTGTTTACATTCCTTTGTAGATTGTAAAATAAAAGATTACATTTTTGAATAAAATGTGGAGATTTGACTGCATTTGAGTGCATTAAGGTTGATACATACTGTAAATACACTCACCTAAAGGATTATTAGGAACACCATACTAATACTGTGTTTGACCCCCTTTCACCTTCAGAACTGCCTTAATTCTACGTGGCATTGATTCAACAAGGTGCTGAAAGCATTCTTTAGAAATGTTGGCCCATATTGATAGGATAGCATCTTGCAGTTGATGGAGATTTGTGGGATGCACATCCAGGACACGAAGCTCCCGTTCCACCACATCCCAAAGATGCTCTATTGGGTTGAGATCTGGTGACTGTGGGGCCCATTTTAGTACAGTGAACTCATTGTCATGTTCAAGAAACCAATTTGAAATGACTCGAGCTTTGTGACATGGTGCATTATCCTGCTGGAAGTAGCCATCAGAGGATGGGAACATGGTGGTCATAAAGGGATGGACATGGTCAGAAACAATGCTCAGGTAGGCTGTGACAACGATGCCCAATTGGCACTAAGGGGCCTAAAGTGTGCCAAGAAAACATCCCCACACCATTACACCATCACCACCAGCCTGCACAGTGGTAACAAGGCATGATGGATCCATGTTCTCATTTTGTTTACACCAAATTCTGACTCTACCATCTGAATGTCTCAACAGAAATCGAGACTCATCAGACCAGGCAACATTTTTCCAGTCTTCAACTGTCTAATTTTTGTGAGCTCTTGCAAATTGTAGACTCTTTTTCCTATTTGTAGTGGAGATGAGTGGTACCCAGTGGGGTCTTCTGCTGTTGTAGCCCATCCGCCTCAAGGTTGTGCGTGTTGTGGCTTCACAAATGCTTTGCTGCATACCTCTGTTGTAACGAGTGGTTATTTCAGTCAAAGTTGCTCTTCTATCAGCTTGAATCAGTCGGCCCATTCTCCTCTGACCTCTAGCATCAACAAGGCATTTTCGCCCACAGGACTGCCGCATACTGGATGTTTTTCCCTTTTCACACCATTCTTTGTAAACCCTAGAAATGGTTGTGCGTGAAAATCCCAGTAATTGAGCAGATTGTGAAATACTTAGACCGGCCCCTCTGGCACCAACAACCATGCCATGCTCAAAATTGCTTAAATCACCTTTCTTTCCCAATCTGACATTCAGTTTGGAATTCAGGAGATTGTCTTGACCAGGACCACACCGCTAAATGCATTGAAGCAACGGCCACGTGATTGGTTGATTAGATAATTGCATTAATGAGAAATTGAACAGGTGTTCCTAATAATCCTTTAGGTGAGTGTATATATCATTTGAAAAATCTTAATTCCTATTTTGCAAAAAAAAAAAAAACTGTATGTGATGTAAAGTTTTTATATATTATTGAAATCAGGATTCGTTTTTAAGGTGCAGGGCTGTGTAATCTAAAGAAACTTTGGTAACACTTTACAATAAGATTTCATTAGTTAACATTAGATAATGTATTAACTGACATGATCTAACCATGAGCAATACATTTGTTACTGTAATTGTTAATATGTTAATCTTTGTTAATGTTAGTTAATAAAACTCCAGCTGTTCATGGTTTGTTCATTTTAGTTCACAGTGCATTAACTAATGTTAACAAGATTTGAATAAAGTATTAGTAAATGTTGATGTTCATTATTAGTTAATGTTTACTAATGTAGTTAATGTTAACTAATGAACCATTAAGTGTTATCAAAACTTTTTTCCACTACACTCTTAAATAAAGGTTCTTGATTGGTATTGATGGTTCCATGAAGAACCTTTAACTTCCATGGAACCTATTAATTGAACAAAATATTCTTTATAGTGGAAAATGTTTAGTGTTCTTCACTCTAAAAAAGAATAGTTCTTTGAAGAACTTATCACCGAAAGGTTCTTTTGGGAACAAGAGCAGTTCAGATGTTAAATGTTCTTCACACAACCATAAATAACCTGGTTGTGTGAAGATATAGGCTAATAAATAACCTATATCTTTAAGATAATTTTGAATCTTGCATTTATCATCATCTTCTTTTCAGATTCACTACCTGGATTATGCGACTGAGATGGCAGTCAACAGCCAGCTCCAGCCCTTGTCTTTCTGCCCAGGCTTCTATGTGTCTCAGACGCTGCCGAAGAGTTTTGCCCCAGTAGTTTGAGCATAGCTTTGAGCCTGGTGCAGTGAACCGGTTCAAGATCCAGGCCCCCATGAAGTGAAAGAGTTGAGAAAAGAGCTGGATGCTCAGAGCAGGGTTGACCCGACATCTTCGGAGCAAACTCATGGTCTTCATGAGAGTGTTCAAGACGCCTTCTAAGAAAAAGAATACAATCTTGGTACACATGGGACACAACCATGTGCAATATCACCATCTTTAATCCAAATGTTTCATCATCTGAAGTAATTTAAAGGGAGAGTTCACCCCAAAATGAAAATGATCCCATCATTTACTCACCTTTAAGCCATTTAGGTGTATATTTTCTACTTTCATCTTAACACAATCTGAGTTAAATAAAAATAAATGGGAGGAAATGGTACCCTAGATTTTTAAGCCCAAAAAAAGTGCATCCATCCATCATAAAAGTATACGGCTCCAGGGGGTTAATAAATGCCTTCTGAAGCAAATCGATGCATATGTGTAAGAAAAATATCCATATTTATACTTTATAAGCAATAATCACTGGCTTTAACGGTCGTATGTGAGTCGAGTTCCGGCAGAAGAGTGACCTCTCGGCACATGATGTAGGATTTAGGAGTAACGTAAGCTGTGTTTGGCCTAGGATGAAGAAAGTCATGGATGACATAAGGGGGAGTAAATTATGGGATAATTTTCATTTTTCGGAGAACTATGCCTTTAAGATTGTGTTTTTACTGGACACTAACCCTGCTAAAAGTTCACTGAGTATCATTTGGGCTTTGAAAAATGGGTTTTGAACCTGTACTAATAGGGAACATTCAGAACTTTAGCTAACATATATGCAAGGTTCTCTCAAAGTCATGAACAAACGTTCTTCCAGTAATGTTAACAGAATGTTCTTTCAAAGTTATCTGGTCTTTAGTAAGGTTATCAAAACAACATTAACACAGATGTTCTTTATACTTCAGTTATGGAAGTTTTTTGGACTTGGACTTTAGTTTAAAGTTTTTTAAACAAACTTGTTACTTTTTTTAGATACGAAAAACACAAGAGATTATGTAAAGGCTGCAGATGACGCTAACATCGGCATACAAAGCTGCCAAATATTATATCCTGTTGTTCCATTACAAACACAAGTTGTAATTATTTCCTAACCTATTTAACTGAATAACATGTTGTTAAATGGATAGTTCACCCCAAAATGAACATTCTGTCATCATTTACTCACCCTCATGTTGTATGAGTGTCTTTCTTCTGCTGAACACAAAAGAAGATATTTGATATTGAAGATATATAATGTTGGTAACCAGACAGTTGACACTACTCATTGACGTTAGGAAAAAAAAGATGGGTGCCATCAACCGTCTGGGTACCGACATTTTTTAAAATATCTCCTTTTGTGTTCAGCAGAAGAATGAAACTCATACACATTTTTTTCATATTGGGGTGAACTGTCCCTTTAACTCCACAATACTTCCTGATTTTAACATTTTCTGTGAAGCAGCTTTGAAACAATGTGCATTGTGAAAAGCGCTATAAATAAACTTGAATTCAACTGCATTGAAAAAGAGATAATAAGGATGTACCCATTTCTTTTGACTGAGCTGTTTCCTTTTTTACATCAGCAAAGAATTCAGGCAAGTGGTTTTCAAGATCAACCTGAAGCCGATGTGACAGGTACCTGAGGAAACATCAACACTTAAATGTTCAAAATACATTGCCCCCGCTGCAAACAATCACAATGCTTTTATCATCATACCTGAAAGCCTGTTGCACAAGCTGAGCAAGAGTGTTTTGAGCCTGGAATGTGATGGGACACAGATCTCTGTCCCGTCTGACAAAGTTCAGGAGTTCAGATGCGTTGGCCATCCAGAAGGCAAGAGCCACTGCAATGTTCCTCTGTTTCTAAACAGGAAACACAGAAACAATCATGGAAATGACCAGGGAATTAAACTATAAACTCATAACAGTTTATAAAATCTTGAAGCCATTGAGCACATCATACTTTTTTAATAATATATTTTAATACCTCAATGATGTCTTGAATCAAGCTCACAGTCTTGTCAAATATAATGCAGAGTCTCTGTTCAGTCTGTTGGTGAGGTTTATTCCTCTGCCCGGGTTGGCTGGTTAAAAACCGCCCAACCAGATAAAACACATATGCGGCGAGAGCTTAAAGTGAATCGTGGAGCTGTTGATGTCATTTATCACAGCACGCAAGAAAGAATCCTCATCTGGAACAGAAATCCATGGAGTGAAACACAAATGACAAGAGCAGTGAAGAGAATTGTGAATTTGTGCAGAATGAGTGATTTTATTGTGCCAGGATAAACAAATGTACCTTTTTCCTTTAAAGAAATGCTGAGTGGGAGATTCCATTTAACTTTCATGTAGTCTTGTGTCCCGCTGTAATGAAGAGGAAAACCCCTTTTTACAAGATGTAAAATAAGTCTCTGGTGTCTCCAGAGTGTGTATGTGAAGTTGTAGCCCAATACCCCACAGGTCATTTTTATAGCATGTTAAAATTGACACGTGTCGTTTTTGTGTGTCCCTTTAAATGCAAATGAGCTGCTGCTGTTCACGGGGCGGAGCTTCAAGAGCTCCAGTTAGCAGTTCCGAAACTTCCGATTACCTCGTGCAGACATGCAATGAAACTTTTCAGCCTTTTATGTTCAAACTGGAGTCTGACAATGATGAAGAGATTCAAGAAGAAGTGACAACATGTAGAATGCAACAGGACGTTTCTGGTTAGTTGATGAATTTATGTAGCTTATGTGGAGTTAACTATCTTCAAGTCATTGACAAGCATATTCTGTCATGGTAATCTATAAATTCTCAACATGGCCCTACCCCCTTTGTTGCATGTTGAATTTATAACACTATTATGATTTTATATCACCTTGACCTATTACGATTGTAATCATGTTGTGGATGTATCATATTATGTTTTATTATAGGCAGAGACACCTAAACATAAATATAGCTTTTTAAATGATATTTGCTGGTAGGTCTAATAAGGGTTTTTGAGAATCTTTTTCCTTGTCATTCACAAAGTGTTTTGTATATTTTTCAAATATACTTTTTTGACTTTTCATTAAATTCACCAGCTTTTTAGGGTTTAACCAATAAAGTAAAGGTTGTGGCAGTTTCACTGGTGTCAACAAAACGTTCTCAGGTTACGTATGTTACCTATGTTCAGAACGAGACAGTGTGTTAATATTTGGGGAAATGCCTCAGTGTGACAGGTGTCTGAAATCACTATCGAATCACGGTCACCCTATTGACCGGAGACAGCCCATGATGTCATCAATGGAAGTATAAGGGCACCTTGCAAACATGACATTCACCTTATCGGCTGAAGCGGAACCCTTATCAGAGCCTTTACTATATTTGCGCACACTTTGTAAGATGACAGATTTTTTTGAAAAAAATAAACAATGTTACACTTTTTCTCTTGCAAGTTTTTGCACACACATTTCTCATGGAACTAAATTCTAATTAATTAAGTTAAGTAAACAAAGAAAAAAAGTAACTGTAACTTGGCCAGTAAAAGTTTGTTGAAGTTTACTTTTTACTTAAAGAATATAATACTGAATTCAGACATGCTTTTAAAGTGTATGCTTTACTTAGAAACATCTTAGTAAATAACAAAATAGACATTGTGTGGACACCATATCTTTATAACAGAAATAACATGGTATAGGCTATAGACACCTGAACACAGAGACCTCAATACTCAATAATCGTAACATTCGATGGATCGTTTTTGAGTATGAATGTGTCATTTTGAGTAGAAAATGTACTCCAGATGTCACAGAATGGCAAGTTCCTAAACCTAACAACAAAAGCAATTATAAAACTCTAAATACAGCTGTAAAACCGTGCAAAATCAACCTTATTAATTATTCATGCCTGTAGTTTAAACAGTTCAAGTCACAATAAAAAAATTAGGTTTTTATATATAGCTTTATGATAAGTTTCCTTTTTTTAATAGATTTTTTTTAAGAATGGACCTACCGTTCCACATCAAAAATGTATCACAAATTCTTCTGGGAGCAAAAATCTTTTAGGTTAAGACTGTCATGATATTGTCAAAAAAAATCCTACCTGTTTGTTTTACTTTCATAGACATCATTCTCCAACTTGTGACTACGAGAAACTTCTTTTCCCGTCTCTTTCTTTTTAGTCTTCTTCTCTTTCCTTGATAAAGTCCTTTTAAAATTCTCAATAACTCCAACTTTTTCCTTTTTTTCCAGACAGCCATTCTAAAAAAAAAAACTTGAAAATCTTCTTGAAAATCCTGATATAAAACTTTACAGCTTTACAAAACTTTATAATGTCCCATTAACATTACCTACAATTAATATGCTTTAGAATAATTTTTAAATTTTTTACTTCTTGTTAACTAATGTAGTTAACTAATGTTAACAAATTAATTTATTATAAAGTGTTACCAACTAATTTAACTTACAAATCTGATTAAGTAGAATGACAGTGATGTCACACACCTGTAAAGTTACACAAGTGTCATTCCTCAAGACAAATCGGCCATCTGTGTCTTTACTCCAGTTGAGTTGAACCACCAAGGGCTTTTCTGAAAGGTCCAGTTGTCTTTCCTCTAAATGGTAAAAGCACAGAACATTACGTGACTGGCAACAACAACTGAAAACATGCAATGTCTCCAAACAAGAGTTAAAAATTCAGTCCTGCTGTCACCTTGATTTTTTAAGACCTCATATAATGAATATGGGAAAGGATTGAGTGTCCCATCATGCTGAAACTTCTCCAGCAGGGTTTCAATGACCTCCTGTGTGGTATTAGCGCTTGAGATACTAATGCATTTGGTGGCACAGTTCCCTGAAATATGGTCTTGGACGTAGAAACGAACAACTCCATGGAATACAGAGTCCTAAAGAATGGAAAATAGATTATGTACATAGAAATACTGTGAGCAAACTAATTTAACATCTCAATTATTTATCCTAGACAGCAATAAGATTAATTGGAAAACAAATGGAGAGTTTTGCTAAAAGTCCCCAGCAATCTCACATCTCTCCACGGCATACAGTCAAACCAAAATATATTCAGACACCTTCAACATTTCCTCACATTATCACAGTTTATTCACTATATGACAAGAGAGTTAAACTGTGTCAGAACAAATTCATCTGGATAATGTCAGAGAACTTTGATATGTAATGGATTACAATCAACCAATCAGCTGTCAGCTGTTAAATTTAAGGACACAATTAGTTAATACCAATTTAGAGCAACCAATGACCAAGCAATGCTTCATTTTGTTCAGTCTGTGGTGTAAAAGGTCGCATTAGCAATTAAAGAAAAAAACTCTTCAGCAAATCATGGTCAGGTCAAAGTGTCTGAATAATTTTGGTCCCAAATTTGTATACATTTTACTGGTAGTCACTGCATGAAGAATTTTTGGTTATAATATATCACAGATTACTTTATTTTTGCTATCCAGAGTTACAAATGAACTATAGTGTCCTGCACCCACTAGTAAAAAAAATTATATGGTGTCTGAATAATTTTTGGTTTGACAAATTTTTCAAAATGTGCTCAGATTTGCCAAGATAGCAAAGTCTTCAAAGATCTGAAGCTATTCACATGAATTTTGTGCTTCTTTTTCCTTCTGAAATTTAGGGGGGATCATAATAGGACTTAAATAACCCAATAAATAATTCCACTCTGAACAGTTTGACAGTGTAGTCCTAACATTACAAAACATCAGAGAAAGTACAATCTTTAAGAAGTGTTCACCTCATCAGGTCCAGTGATCTCAAACAGGCTGAGTCGGTTTGAATTCCACTGTCGAATGTTTTCCTGAAGTCTCCTGTGCTCCTCTGGACCTCTCTCAGCGCCATGGCCCGAATTAAGAGCATTTCTTCTCTTTTGCTTCATAGCTTGACAAGCTTTGTTTGTTATCAAATAAAGATATTTTTTAATAGTTTATGTTTTTAGCAGTCAAAGCTGCTGAGGCTCACTAACCTTCGCGCTATTCTCACGTCAAATGCCTGGCACTGATTTTTTTTCCAGCCTTTTTAACATTCGGACTGATGGTTGATTGTTCAGGATTGTTTGTCCCATTAACACACAGCAGTTGAAAGGTTAACCTCATTTCCCATGATGCCCTAATGGGCTACAGCAAAACTGACATACACAACAGGGAGGGTCCTAGTTTGCCATTCAAGCATAATTTAGAGAAGAAAATGCAAAAAATGTTGTGCAAAATTGAGTAAACTCTAAATTGTATTGTCTAATACACTTAGTAAATTGAAATTCAGTGAAAAAATACAAACTCTGTATAGCTCTGCTGAACTATGACTAGATTGGGTGTTGCTGAACATGCCCCCAAAAATGAATGCAATAAATTTACCCCTTTGTTCAGATTCAGACACTAAAACATAATAATAGAGAATTTATAGGTCACCACATGTTAATTAACATAATGTATTGTGTGGCTCTAAAAGCATCTCTTCATTAAAAGTGAGTTTCATGGATGGTTGGATGTGAATTATGAGCATGAATATAAAACAGCTTAAAGAAACACTAGCACACTTCATATGATTATATCACAGAGAACACTCAAAATGTACATATAGACATTAGATATTAAGTTTTTTTTAGATTACACACCGCTCCTGAAAGAATACACCATTTTCTCACAACTAACACAATCTCATAACTACACACCAACTTGTACAAACCTCAAACTTCCACATCAAAATCAAATATTTCAGTCAAAAACGTATTCACTTCTGTCAAAATCACATTTTGGACTCAGATGACACACAAAAGCTGCAAAAGCACTGACTACTTTCCTGCCCAATGAACACTAGTGAGATCAATTCATAAAACTGTAACAAAAAGACCTTCAATTATTCAAGAATAACTGAAGAAATCAGTGTCTATTACAGCATACAACATAAATGAAAGAGTGCAAAATGAGCTTTCATTTACAGTAGATGAAAGTAGATGAAATAGTTGCTGATTCAAGGATGCAATTTCTAAAGCACAGTCACTTGTGCTCCTGTTTATTTTATCCCAAGATTCTGATTGGAGTGTCATCATTTTTGCTACTGAATGTTTACTGATGGATAAATGTGTGCTGTTTGAGTTTATAGTGACACTTGAGTTAGTTATACTATGTGTTTGTGTTTTCTGAATGAGAGCATGCATGCTTAAACCACTGTAAAATAAGGGCTTTTTGTGTAGAGTTTTGCAGAAATCATCAAGAAAATTGGAATGTGTGTGAAAACAAGTGAAACGTGTTTATAGTTTTGAGAAATGTGTCTTTGTTTTGAGAATGTAATAAATGGTTTGGGAAATTGTGCCAAATGAGTTTGTTAGCAATTTGTTAGAAAAACTGTAAATATGAGAATATACATTTAATGGAAAAAAATAAACGAATAAAGCATTAAAAGTGCAGGAATATGTCATATTTCATAAAATCTATTGCCTAAAAAAAGAAAGAAATTATACTTTCAGGTTTTCATCTGTATGTACAGTATACATTGCATATATGATATTATGGTAATATTACAGTATTGAACATGTTTGTGAATGAAATCACTTCTATGTTCTCTCAATAGCTTTCATTGGAACAATGCTTATTTCAGGAAACTGAGCACTATCTTTTTCCTTGTGTATGTCATTTTGTTGTCAATTTTACAGTTGTGGTCAGAATTATTGGCACCCCTGGTAAATATGATTAAAAGATGGCTGTAAATATAAATCAGCATTGTTTATCCTTTTTATCTTTTATCACAAAATCTAACCTTTCATGAAGTTAAAGAATTGAAAGTGGGGGGAAATCACATTATGAAATAAATGCTTTTCTCCAAAACACATTGGCCACAATGGTTGGCACCCCTAGAATTTGTAATATCTCTGAACTTTATTCCCATTAATATAATTTTTTTTTAAAAATCAAACAGGGATAAAAAGTACCTCATGTCCACTGTTAACAATACAGCTGGATCTTTAATGTTGTGGGGCTATTTTTTGCTGGAGGTCATCTTGTTCAGATACATGGTATCTCAGATTCTAGCAAAAATCCATTACCATGACCATGCCATGATGACCATCCCAGTTCCCTGACCTGAACCCTATAAAAAATGAGTGGGCTGAACTGAAGAGGAAGCACCAACATGGATCTGGGAATCTGAAGGATCTGGAGAGATTCTGTCAGGAGGAATGGTGTCTGCAGGAAGGGCATCCATCATAAAACGTGTCAAAATGGCTGTGCAGATTATTCTACTGTGGCGACCCCTGACAAAAAAAGGGAGCATACCGAAAGAGAGCGAGAGAGAGAAAGTGAGAGAGAGAGCGAGAAAGATAGTCTATATCAAAGATAATAAAGAGCAATACTGATTTAGTAGGAAAATGTGAATATTATCCTCTCTCTATATGTACTTTCCAAAATGTTGCATCAAAGTTTGTCCAAATTAACGCACCGTGTCACCTCACGTCGCGTTTACTGTCTTGAAATACATAATACATGCATATGGTGTAATACAGTAGTTCAAACATTGAGTTACAAGCATGATGCACAAAGATGTAATATAAACTTTATTTGTGAATATATGTGAGAAATTGACATTCAGATTAGTCTGTCTAATCAACCGACTGCATGTCTTTGTCTCTGAGCTCTTGATGTTCTTCAGACAGTGTGTCTGTTAGGGGCTGCATCTCCTCTGTGAAGTTCAGCTCCTCGTTGACCTGCTGCTCACCGTGAGTGGCCTCTGCACTTTCAACACAACTGTTTGAGTCCTCGTAAGCCTCGGGTGGCATGTGGCGGCAAATGGTGAACGCTGCCGCGAGCTCCTGCAGCCGAGCCTTTTCAGCCTTCAGATTGACGAGCTCTTTGGTCAGCGGCGTTGCATTTGCGGGAGACTCACAGATTGGATCAGTGGGGGTGTCTGGATTTTCACTGACCACTTCTGTTGAGACTGCCCCTTCCTCTTTAGTTACTGTAACTTCCTCTGATGCTTCTGTAGCTTTCTCAGGAGTGACGGACGCAGCAGCCGCTGCATCGTCGGCTGCGGCCTGTTGGGACCCATGGAGCTTCTGATACAGTGTTTTCCTCTCATCTTGAAGCGCTCTACAGAGATTCTCCAATTTCTGGGTCTTCAGGGTGAAGAGTTCAAACTCCTTCTCCTTCAGTGTTTTCTGCATGAGAAAATCGTGATCATATTGCTCCATATAAAGACTTTCAGCAATACTGAAACACTGTGTGTTCATTCTCTTGATTCTACAACCAGTTATTTAGTTGCAAACATTAACTGTACAGATATGGATCGCTGCCGTTCTGCAGTATTGATATATGATATATGAACTGAACAACTTACATCTGCAACCATATCAAGAAGAGCTTTATTGCAGCCATCAAAACGGGATTTCCAGCCTGTTGCCTCCTTCTCCAACTTTTTCATCTTCTTTGCCATCTGTAAAACAAATCAACATTGTGTTATTTAAGTGTTCATGTAGGATGTCCTGATTTTGTTAGACACGTTTCTGGGTCAACATATTTTGTTGATCCTGAAACAACGTTCCTGTCCAAAAATGTAATGCTAACCATACCATATATCCTAAACCTTAACCTACCCATAAGTATTCCATAAAATCAGAGGGAAAATATCGGTGAATGACACTGATGTAGAAGCCTGATTGTAAGCCTAAACTTGACATAAACTGTAAACTTGTCCCTCAAGTCCCGTTTACAAAAGTTCATCTTTGGAACACAAATGAAGATATTTTTGTTGAAATCCGATGGCTCAGAAAGGCCTCTGTAGCAAAGTTCTTAGTTCAGGGAAGAAGGAGGCGGGAACCGGCGAACGTTCAACAACTTTAATCAAATAAACAAACAAAAGTAACGTGGACAGCCCCTCACGGACGGCTGCCACACACACACATAGTAAAACATTAACAAAACACAACGTAAACTCCAGGCCTGGTCCTCTTTTGTCCTTCACTGGTGTCAATCATCCTTATATGCCTCCGAGCTCCCTCATGAGAGGACTCGAGACTCGCTCGCTCTTCCCAGGTCTCTCACAGCCTCTACTGGCAGCAATGACATTTCCTCTCTCAAGACACATAAAAGGTACTAAAGAGGTCGGTAAAAAGTCCATCTCACCAAATTGGTTCTACAATAATTTTATGAAGCGACAAGAATAGTTTTTGTGTGCAAAAAAAAAAAAACGACTTATGATTGAAGCTTTGGAGCATTATGAATCAGCATATCGAATCAGCGGTTCAGATTGCCAGTCACGTAATTTCAGCAGTTTGGTGGTTTGACACGCGAACCGAACCACTGATTCGATACGCTGATTCATAACGCTCCAAAGCTTCAGGAAGCAGTGTTTTGAAATCGGCTATCCCTATATAAGTCGTTAATTCGTTTTTTTTGCGCACAAAAACTATTCTCGTTTCTTCATAAAATTATTGTACTACCACTGTAGTGAGATGGACTTTGTAACGACGTCTTTAGTACCTTTTATGGGTCTTGAGAGAGGAAATGACATTGCTGCCAATGGAGGCCTTTCTGAGCCATCGGATTTCAACAAAAATATCTTAATTTGTGTTCTGAAGATGAACAGAGGTCTTACGTGTCTGGAACGCCATGAGGGTGAGTAATAAATGGCATTATTTTCATTTCTGGGTGAACTAACCCTTTAACACAACAATATCAGACCAGTGCTGCGTTTCCCAAAAGCAGTCTCTCTCAACGGCTCTGCAACATACCAGCCTCGATGACCATGTTAACAAGATAACACGGAGACGGAACTGCATGCTTTGCTGACTTTGTGGTCCTTTTTCAACCGTTGTGCAGTGTGTATAACACTGCACAAAAGGCTACTGTTTACACTTGAACGCATACCCAGTGTGCATGAACGGTCATGTGACATGCGTTTTCGGTCGTGCAGTGTAGAAAGAGATTGTTTCTGAAACGCAATGGAAACACCAGTGAAGACGATGATAATTTTCATTTTAAAATGAAAACGTACTATTGTAAAAGCAACACGGTCTCACTCCTATTCGTCACATATTTACGCTTGGTCAGTTCCTTTAGGCGTCACTTTTTAATGCACAGGGTACCCCTATAGCGTTGTTTTTTTCGACGTGCAATACTTTTTTTTATTTCAACCTTTGCCATCATATACAGATGCGTTGGGCATGGTTATCATCATGATGAAACTATTCATTGGGTTATGATTTTGTCATTATGACATGGAGTCTGATTCTCAATTTAATCAGCCATTCTCCGAGTGGCGGGTTGGATCATCATTTCAGCGATTAAAACATAAAGTTCAACTCTGTTCTTCACATAAAGATATACGACTCGGAAAACGATGCTAAAGGGGTACCCTGTGCATTAAAAAGTGACGCCGAGAGGTCCAGACCAAGCGTCAATATGTGAGGGCCTCAAATCTGATTGAATGTTTGGAATGTTGTTCCAGGATCAACAAAGATAATGATCCAGGAACATGTTGTTCTTGGCAAAATCAGGTTCTGCATTTGGACTATCACAGTATTTATTAATATTTGCTTTCATTTTTATATGTTCAGTTTTCATTTTAAATTTTGTTTAAACAATGTATATATATTACTATAGGTTTAATTTATTTTTATTTCAAGTTTTAGTGTTAGTTTTTGCTGTTTGTAATTTTAGCACTTCAACTTATTTCTGTTAGTTGCCAAGATTTTTTATAGTTTTAGTACACAACAAAACCCAGCTCTAACTGAGAGACCCTGAGTCCCTTTTAACAGCTTAAAAACATACTTAACATTGATGCAATTTTTGTGAAAGATTTCAACTAGACAACATATTTGCAAAGTTCACCATCTTGGACATAATCACATTTCTGAAAAGTGCAGGCTTCAATAATATCTATGTCGGGCTTTGGTTATATTTTTAAATTACTGATTAACAGTTAATTGTGATATATCTATAATAATTTTTTTTTTTTTACACAGAACATGCTTGTCATTCAATGTTCTTCTTATACGTTGAAGAGTAATGCAGTGTACTCAAGGATTTACCCACTATGAACTAAATGTGTCAGGGATACACACCTTGTCCATGTCTTGTTTGAAGCTGGCATACACACCACTGCTCTTAGATACCGTCCCTTGGAATTCATCAAACTTCTCAGAATATACAGCAAGCTAACGGGAAAAGTGTGTTATTTAGAGAACAAATATGACTAGAGAAAAAAACTAGAGAAGAGTAATATTTAATGTAAATTTACCTGGGCCTTCAAATCAATCTCTTGTTGTTTGAGCAGTTTAACATGTATTTTGGCCTCTGCTGTCTGCTTCAGTAACTGGAGAATACATATAGATCGGAGCGATTAAACAGTTCCAGAAAAAAATAGTACACATATTTCAGGAGTTAAGTGCATTGCTTAAAAGCACAATGGCAATAATTCATGGTTTATATTTCTCTGGGCTCAAAATAGCAGCAAGATAAACTAGCAGTACATGTGCAAGATTATTTATGCAATACAAATTTATTTGCAGTTTAGATATTTTACTTACAATCTCCTTCTCCAGTTTGTGATTTTCCTCGGTCTCTTTGAGGATCACGTTGGCCTTTGCGAGTTTTGTCTCCAGTAATTTCTGCTGCAGGTCTCTGTGCTTGAACACTTTTTCAAGATTCTGCACGAAGGCCAAGAACTTGATTATACAATTATTATTAAATTCTTGTTATATACTTCTATCCACGTTCTACTTAAGGACTAGGTTTGAAACACTTTATCAAATCAGGGTTATTGTAGTTAACGAAAACTAAAACCGTTAAAAAAATAAAACATGAATTGAAATAAAATCAAGTTAAACATTTATAAACTGTAATAAAAAAGCAATATTTTTTTAAAGGTTAATAAAAATGACAAAAACAGAACAAAAGCACTCAAATTTAACTAAAATTAAAACTCAGGTAAATATGTTGCAGTTGAAATGACTGGGAAAAATGCCCCAGTTTTAATTATATATCCTTATATCCTTGGATTATGCATATATATATATATATATATATATATATATATATATATATATATATATATATATATATATATATATATATATATATATATATATATATATATATGCATGCTTAAAAAATAATTGGGTGACACTTTATTTTACAGTGACCTTGTGACATATGTTACATATATGTACTGTAGTAATAACAGTAAACAGTTTTTCTTTTTTAATAAATCTGCAAAAATGTCAACAATTCTGTGTTTTTCTATCAATATGGGGTGCTGTGTGTACATTAATGAGGAAAAAAATTAACTTAAATGATTTTAGCAAATAGCTGCAATATAACAAAGAGTGAAAAATTGAAGGGGGTCTGAATACTTTCTGTACCCACTGTATATGAGGATCTCAATGATAGTAAAATATTGACTTGTAAAAGACTGGAATGATATGATCTCATGTCAGTTTTCCGTACCGCCTCTCGCTGGTCATATTTTGATATGAGGTCCTTGAGTTTCTCAGCCAGGCCGCTGTTCTCCTCGCACAGTTTGTTGTTGCGGCTGCTGTGCTCCTCGATCTGGGCCTGGATGTCCGTCAGCGTGCTCTGGAAATGCGTGGTGATTTCCTTCCTCTTGAGATCATCTTCACGACACCTCTGTAGAGTTTCCTCCTGCAACAAAAGCGTCATCAGACAGAAGTGGATATGAGTTGTGTGTCAACGTTTTACAGCTCTAGTAAAAAATGATTTGTCATAGTGACATGTTATCTTATGTTTTGTTATGTTTATAGGGGGTGATCTTGAAATATAAACCCATTTACTGTGATTTTTGTAATCTAAGAAATGCACTTTAAATGAAACTTTCCCATTAGTTAGATCCCACTACTTAACGTTAGTTAACATTAACTAACAATGAGCGGCAATATATTTGCTTCAGTAAATGTTGAAATTATGAACTGAGATTGATAAATGCTTTAGAAATATTTTTCATGGTTAGTTTATGACAACAAATAAAGTTAACTAATGTTAAACCTTATTGTAAAGTGTTACCACCTTATGACACACTACGCTTGGTCAGTACGCTTTGTCTTTTTATCATTGACGACCAGGTTTTGATTTGTGCTCATTAGTAGATATCAGTGTTATAATATAAGGCATTTCACACAGTCATATTCATGAGATCAGATGATATTGGCACCTTTAACGTCTTGTTGTGTCTTTGCAGCTCCCTGCACAGGCTTTCTAGTTTACTGCGGGCCAGGACAGCTCGGCTGTGTTCACTCTGAAGCTGATCCTTCTCCTTCAGCACCTGGAGAAGTTTCTTCTGCAGGACCTTCAGCTGTTTCTGGTCTGAGCGGTGTTCTTCCAGCTGCAAGTTATTGGCACAAATAATTATGACCTTTACAGAAATGCAGTTTATATACATATTAATTCATTCATTCGTTCATTCATTCATTCATTTTAGGATGAACTATTGGAAATTTACAAAAAATAAAAATTTTAAATAAAACGAATAAAATAAACTAATTGAATAAAAATATATATATATTTTATACAGGGATGTAAAATCTGTTTCTTAAAGGAGGATCTAATGCTATTTAATGCATTATGAATCATTTTACTGTTTAAGAGTTGGATTCTCATGCTAAACATGGCCAAAAAAATTTAAAAAAAGAGTTGGATTTATGACAGAGTATTTCTGTGCCAAATACACTCCTTCAGGATTCCAACAAGTTTTGGAAAGTTTTTTTTCGAGTATGGCCCTGTATGATGTCATAAAGGGCGGAATTCCTTGTATGGGCACTTCTCCGGGATCAGTGTGTGTACACATCAACCAGAGCGAGAGCAAGAGCGCGCCCATCAGAGAGCTTCGTTCGGTTACAGAATCCGTCGGCAGAGCGGCCATTTTGATTTTAGAACATGCATTCAACAATGTCACTAAAGAAGTGTTTTTGGTTGTGAGGGAAAGATAACCTTAATTGTTCAGCTTCCCAAATAACCCAGCGTTAAGGAAACAGTGGATGCAGTTTGTTTTTCTCGAGCAGCAACGGAGCAAGTTGTGTTTGTTTGTTCCCTGTCATGAGTGGAAACCACAAGCGCTGAGTGAAACTGCATCAATTTTCATCAAATTGTGCTCGTGCCTCTTTAGCTCCGCCCACTGCACGCCTGCACGAGCTCGGCTGTTTTTGGAAATAATCAGTACAGCATATCTGTCTTTCATGAATCTGATAAAACAAAAGACTCTTCAGAGATATGAAGGATGCAATACTACTCTATAGATACTCATGATTAACATGAGACTGGCAGAAACAGTGTGTGTTATGTACGCTTTAATACACACTGCCCGGGCCAGTCTATGATTGGATCATTATTGCAGTGATTATTATGTTTCTAGCATGTTATATGTGTGGCAATAGTTCTTCTAATCCTAATTGATGGAGTGTGTAGCTTTTCATTTCTTAAACAGTCATGTAGGAAGACACATCATGGCCATATTCCAGGAGGACAATGTCAAGATTCATCAGCTCAAACTGTGAAAGAATCATCTTCACCTCTGAGTCCAGACCTTAAATTCATTGAAAGTCTTTGGGATGTGCTGGAGGAGACTTTACAGAGTGCTGGAATCTTGCATTGTCAATACAAGATCAAGACCAAAAATGTATGCACCTCTTGATGAAAATAACATTACAACATTTATTTCAATCAAGAGGTGCATCATTATTTGGTCAAGATCTTTGTAATATATGGATATTTGCTCTTGTAGCTTAAAAGCTAGTTAAGCAGCACTCCAGCATATAATGTTGGGAATACAGTGTTTTTAGTAGGTGTGTTGTTAAAAAGTCTGAATGTTTCAAATGCAAAACATTGTTGATGATTGTACTCACCAGTTCTGCATGTTTTTTGATGAGAGCCTCTAGTTTCTGCTCAGGCGTTCCAAGTTTATTCAGGCTCTGCATGAGCAGCATGGCTTCCTTCCCTGCGATTATTGACACATTTTAAAGTTGAAAGAGGAAATACTTGTTTTAATGTATCACTAATCACATTGATTCTAATGGTGTTAGATATCTTGCATGTGACTCACCGAGGCCTTTAAGCATCTTCTTCTCCATTTTCTGCTCTTTGGCCTTGCCTGGAACAGCCTCTTCCTCAACATCCTCAGGCTCACCTGCCTGTTCGCTCACCTGATAGGTGTTGATAATGTCCTCCAGCTGCTGACTCAGATCCTCAGTGAGGTCATGGGTCACATCAGCCTTGCTGTCTCCATTTGTAGGTTGAGAAAAGTTCTCCATCCTGATGATATTCTGCTATCGAGACTGAAAGATGATGGGATGAATTTGTTGCTTTTAGATTGAATTGAATTCGTTGCTTTTAGGTTTTGATTCAGATTAAATGTTATGGTAGTACTATATTGGGTATTGGGATTAAGGGATGAAGAATATGGTCATGCAGAATAAGGCATTAATTTGTGCTTTATAAGTACTAATAAACAGCCAATAACATATCCATGCTAATAAGCCACTAGTTAATAGTGAGAATTGAACCCTAAATAAAGTGTTACTAATGTTATTAGTTTAAGAATGATTCCTTGTTTAGGAACTGCTAAATTATGCAAAATGAAACTGTTTCATCTTGTGCTTTATCACAAGATTTGATATTATGGTAACACTTTATAAGGTTTCATTTTTTCACATTAGTTAACATGAACTAGCAATGACCAGCACTTCTACAGCAGCGTATTTTATATTAATCTCGCCATTTAATAATACATTTTTAAGATCAAATGACGTAGCTGGTTATTAATGCACTGTGAACTAACATTACCAAAGGTTCATAAATGCTGTAAGAATAAATTGCTTGTTTTTAGTTCATGTTAACAAATGGTAACAAACAATACCTTATTGTAAAGTGTTGCTGATATGTAATGATTTTTAATTTTTTGAAGAAAAACGTATAATTTAATTAATAAAATAGAAATAAATCTATTTTAAACAAATTACAGAAATACAACTTTTAAATACTTTTTTTTTTTTTTTGGGGTATTTAAAAAATTTAATATTATTTTTAATTTGCATGATGATATGTTTTAAATATAACATTTTTATTTAAAAAAATTAAAGTTTGTTTTTAAGATGATACTGTTTAATGTGATGTTTTTGGGGAAAACGTACAATTCATAAGTAAGTCTATATTATGATTTGATTTATAAAATACAAATATATATAATGTTTATTATATATTTTTCTAAAAAATAAAATATAGAAATGGATACTTTTAATACTTTTTGGAAAAACTGTTATTTTTTAAAAAAATATTTTTCTAAAACAATCTGTTTGGCATGATGATAGTGATATGAAACAGAAATGTTTTAATAAACAAATAGGCTATAAATAGATACCAAGTAGTGATTTTTGTTTTTGTTGTTGTTGAATTATAAGGCTGATTGTATCACTATTAATACATTATTTCAAACTAAATGTATATGTTAAACTTTAAAACTAAAGCTTTAAAAGATTATATCATTATAGGGGTCAGAAAATTCCCTTAAAGAATCGCCCATATATGTTTAAAGTGGACACATTAGGGCTCATGAGATAACAGCTTTAAATTGATTTAATTCATACTTAATCTAAAGAGCTGTTTTGGGTTGTTTACCCCCTGAGCTACAGAGCGACTGTCTGTTTCCCCTGTTCCTCTGGTTAAATTTAGCCGCTCAGTCCGGCTGATAACTCCCCCTGATTTCACAAGCACATGGCACCTGTTCATGGCCTGGAGTCTATTTCAAGAGACCCTTAATATGGTCAACTTGTCTGCTTATTCTCCAGCATGTCAATGTTCAAGAATGTTCAAATGATATGTAATAAAATTGCATTTCACTTTTAATAAATAAAAGCATACATTTAAAAATATATATATTTTTAAAATTCCATTGTTGTTGTTTTTCGTTGTCATCCCAGTTGACCTACACTGAACCTTCATGTATTGCGAAGTACTCTTCATTCCTCTTGCACTGATATTTTCAAGGATTCAACAGACACACAAGACCTTATCTCAGAAATTTTGCCTAAAACATGTTTTTACACTAAAACATGCTTCATGCTGAAAACATTTTGAAATATATATTTACTTTTACAGAATGGCAATCAAACATCCAGTCAAACTATTTCACATTTAAAAAAGATATGATGAGACATTGGGTAAGTTCAAGAGGAGAGGAAATGCTTACCAGCAGGAGCGGTGAGAGAGTGAGTGGCGCAGAGCTGAGCCGAGCCGAGCCGCTGTCAGGACGAACGCAGCAGCTGCGTGAGGCAGACAGACCTCAAAATAATCACAGCAAACACAACACACTGAGCTGAGCTGATTCTGTGCAAGCCCATGCTGAGATTCAAATCATGCTCTGCAATGTACGTATGTCACATTCAAATCATGTTTGTCTGAAGAATATCTGTGTGACTTTTGTCAAACACTGTTTGATTGTTGTGAAATCTGTAAATATGCAGGATGAAGCCGAAAATGTATCAGAACAAATCAGAGCATTTTAAAGCGCATTTTAATATTATAATTTGAAATTGTGAACTGTGAACTCTGAACTGTGAACTATAATTTGAACTCTGAACTGTGAATTAGGACTTTGCTTTTGTTGTTGCTTTTTGCATTGTGAGGTTAGTTTCATGAGAATTAAGCATATTTTCTCACCATTTTTTGTTATTGTCATGGAACAAAAAAAATATCATGACTTGGATGTGGGGAAAAAGAACCAAACATCATAATATTTCCAGCATGGCTGTATAGCGCCTTCAATTTATGATGATTTCAATTAAAAAATGATTTTACAATATGAAATCTCACTGGAAACCCTAACGCTCAAAATAATTAATTGGTTTGAGTGGAGCCAACTCAAATTAACCAAATTTGATCCAACAAATGAGCTGTTATGAGTATTTAGAACTTTCCTTTTTTCTGTTGCATTATTTTCTTGTTAACACTTTGAAACTGGTATGAAATCAAGTGCTATAATGCTACCAAAGCATTGTGTAACCAATTAGCAAGGTGGCATTAAGTTTCCACTAATGATTTACTAAAAATTTAGGATTACATGAAATTTTTAGTTAAATGTGTAAATTAGCTTACTGAAATATTTCAAGTTCAGAAAAAATAAATGTATGAATGCAAAATAAAAACTGCAAGTTCTGTTTATTTAAACTTTAACTTCTTAACTTAAAAAAATGGAGGTAACTGATTGCCTCACTTTTTTTGAGTTTTGGGTTTACAATGCTGGTGATATTTCACTCCACCCAGGACTTATAAGAAATAGTCTGCCTCGACTCAGATTCCACTCCAAAGTATTTTAGAAGGAGCTCATCCCCAAAATGGCTGGAGAAGAACAAAGTTGAGTTATATTGTTTATGTACCATTTGGGTTTATCACATCCTGAGCAAATGGTCATCAACTGGAATGGGAATGTGTGTGGGACACAGAGGACCATCTCAGATAATGTCACAACTTCATTAACATACAGACCACAGCTGTTACAACAGGGGCAGCTTCATTTACATTACGAGTGGTAAACTCTACAGGATAAAAGGTCTGGGATTTGGATGTTCTGGGTTCAGTCTGACACCGGTGCTACATGTGCTATGCTGCAATAAAGTTATTCATTAAGACATATATATATATATATATATATATATATATATATATATATATATATATATATATATATATATATATATATTTTTTTTTTTTTCTAATCAGCATGATTGTATTTGTGGTATTGTATGTTGACTTAAATTTAGAAATTATATTGAAGTAACCCTATTATGATATTTTATAGGTTCCTAATATTGTTTTGATTCTCCTACAATAGGCATGCATCAAAGGTCAAAAAACACCAAAAAACACTTTCATTTTCTCCTAATATACATTGCACATTACCTAATCAGTGTGCATTCAGGTTGAAGTCCCCCAGGAAAGAAAATACCTCTGCACTCAATTGGGTAGACGTACAACCAATCAGAGCAACGGATTAAGTGACATATGTTAAGGAGCATAGTTGTCAACAGAACTCAACTGCACACACGCTGGAAGAAGAAGAAGATGAGTGTAAACGATCTTTTCCGGTGTTGTAAAAATAATTTAAGGATACACAGAGAACTTACCAACACGATCATCATTTTTGAGAGAAAGTGAAGGTGAATGCATACACGAACAACTTCTCAGATTAGTAAATTATTTCAACCCAAGCACTCTTTGGTGACAATGCTGTTGATCATCTGTTCATCATCATAGTATAAAGCCTGCCCTGAGAATTTGATTGGTCCAAACAGCTCTGGTTTGAGCAAGTTGCTCCACAACGGATCAAGTCCAGACCGAACTTCCCAACCCAAATGTTGTGGGCGGGGGTAAGTTCGGCTGGCATCCAGGCTATGTTTATGTCGTATAACCAGCGTAATACCTGTGTCATTATACAAATTTGTGCCCTCACACAAACACACACACACACACACACACACACACACACACACACACACACATGTTGTGTTTCCATGTTTTATGGGGACATTCCATAGGCGTAATGCATTTTATACTGTACAACCCGTATTTTCTATCCCCCTACACTGCCCCTGCCCCTAAACCTACCCATCACAGGAGACATGCTGCATTTTTACATTTTCAAAAAACATCATTTAGTTTGATTTATGACCTGTTTTCCTCATGGGGACCAAAAAATGTCCCCACAAGGACAAGGATTTCGGATATTGCCATCTCTGTGGGGATTTTGTCCCCATACCATAGGGATTACCAGTCCACACACACACACACACACACACACACACACACACACACACACACACACACACACACACACACACATGTTGTGTTTCCATGTTTTGTGGGGACATTCCATAGGCGTAATGCATTTTATACTGTACAAACCATATTTTCTATCCCCCTACACTGCCGCTGCCCCTAAACCTACCCATCACAGGAGACATGCTGCATTTTTACATTTTCAAAAAACATCACTTAGTGTGATTTATAAGATGTTTTCCTCATGGGGACCAAAAAAATGTCCCCACCAGGACAAAAATTTGGATATTGCCATCTTTGTGGGGACATTTTGTCCCCATAACGTAGGGATTACCAGTCCACACACACACACACACACACACACACACACACACACACACGCACACACACACACACACACACAAAACACATTCTCATGACTTTAATGTGGGGGGAAAAAAAGATAGTATTTAAATTGTATAAAAAGTATTTGTGCAGCATGATTGTATTTGTGGTACGCCTTCAATATATGCTGATTTACATAAAAAAAATATTAGTAATGCATAATTATGAAGAAAATAATGTAACAATGCAAAAAAAAAAAACTTAAAAAATGTTAAAAACAATGTGTTATGCATTTAAAATAATTTTCAAAATATAATTTGGAAAGTGTGCATGCACAGTTAACATATAAACCACAAGAGTCTAAAGGCAGAGCCCGGCTCTCATAGCCCCATGTTTTCAGGATCGGATTGCACAGATTGCCTATGAAAGCCACATGGGTAAATGTTGACAGCTGGTTTTGACAATCTTTTCATTAGTGACTTGATCAACTTTGACATGTAACAGGTCTGGGTTATTTCCTTCCTTTATGCCTGATTAAATAAAGAGGACAAACTCTCCACTTGGGCTCAGGCTGGTAAGCTTATACAAAATATGATCAAATTCAATTCATATTTATTTTTTGATTTGTTAATTTTGGCCACAGTGTTTCCACTGAACTTGAAAATGCAAAGATGACTGTCTATAGATTTTCATATGCATACAACATCCAAAGAGGCATAATTGATATATTAAAAACATTAACAAAAGGCTGTTATGAAAACATCAGATGTTGCATTTTGTTTTATTGCCATGTCTTGGTTTCTTTAATTTACTTAATGTCTTACTCTTTTTGTCAGCTGTTCCCCTATTATGCCTCAAAAGGCCAGATTTTTCTGCTGACGTAGTTGAATGGGGATTATGTGAGGAGCACATGTCCAGTCCTTTTGTTTTTGCCTTTTTGTTGTCTTTTTGTACCTCATGGGTAAATCGATGAAGGTAGAGCAGATGAAAAGGGAAATATGCATTGACAGGAGCTGCACAGGTCAACAGGAACAGCAGCGTTTGAGCTAGAGCTCAGCAGAAGGCAACGGGTCTGAAATGAGGGCAAAGCATTACAGGCTATTTAAACCTAGAGAAAAAAAGACATTATCATGTCCTTAAACTACATCAAGAACTTCTATGAGGGATGCGTAAGTAAGACAGAACCAAAGTGTGCTGATGATGTTTTTATGAGCTTTTTCTTGATGTTTTATTATTTTTTGTTGCGAAATCAAGTTAAGTTCCCCGCATTGATTATATTCTGTTTTAATATGTGCTTCAAACTAGTGACAACCTTGTCAACAGTATTTGTGTGTGTGAACATTTGATTTCAGTAGTTTGTCTCCATTTCATCATTAAAGGCACAATATGTAAGATTTTTAGATTAAAATATTCACAAACAATGCTATATATTTTGTTGACAATGTGTACTTACATTAACCAAAATTTTTCCAACAATGATCAAATCCAGAGAAATCTGCTAGTTTAACCAGGACACGGACTGTGTCCTTGCGTCGCCTGTCCATAATGTCATATCCGCGCTACCCTTGATTTCCGGTGAAACCATGGAAAACCACACGCTTTAATATAGTATGTGTTTTATTAGACAGGTGAGCAACTGTTTGGATACATTTATCAACATGATAATAATCATTGTTATACAGCTCAACACAATTAGTCTTATTGTTTGAATCATTTGTTTTCTTGATTTACTGTGTGTACCATGTTTTACCAAGCCTCTATTTTGTAAGGTGGCTAACAGCATAATCAGAGAGAGCTTTCTCTATCGTACAATATATTTTAAAATGAATTGCATGTAATTTAGCAACAGTCATTTAGTCATCCTTATTTTAATATTATGATATTCTAATATCAATCTAGATTACTGAAAAGTGCAACTAGTCTCTCATAGCAGCCAGTGAGTAACGTTATAACATAATTTTCAACACACTTTAATATATGTAACCCTGGACCACAAAACCAGTTATGAGGGTAATTCTTTTTAAAATTGAGATTTATACATCATCTGAACGCTGAATAAAAGGACAATATTTGGCTGAGATACAACTATTTGAAAATCTGGAATCTGAGGGTGCAAAAAAATCTAAATATTAAATCTCCTTTAAAGTTGTCCAAGTCCTTAGCAACACATATTACGAACACTAATATTTTTTGTTATATTTTTACCGTAGGAAATTTAACAAAATATCTTCATGGTACATGATCTTTAATTAATAGCCTAATGATTTTTGGCATAAAAGAAAAATGGAAAATTCTGACCCATATAATGTATTGTTGGCTATTGCCACAAAAATACCCGTGCGACTTATGACTGGTTCCCTTTTGAGAGTACTCTCGTATTGCGTTTGCTAAACGCTATGGGGGAATTCCTTTCCTCAAGATATTGAAGCAAATTTTTATCCTAAAAATACCATATAACACGCAGTGCAGCTGCACATCTCAGCAGGAAGTTGCTGCGTGCTGATTGGATGTGCCAATCAGGTCCTTCTATATTCCCGCCACAAGGGGCAACAGAATTTGCATAGCCAAGGGTAAATAACACCCTGTCTCAGATTTATTTTTCTTCAGCGACTCACCTCGCTGAGCTCTGGATTGAAGCCTGTCGTCGACACGCACCCAGTGGAACTGTGCAGCCTGAGGACGTCGGACTCTCCGCCATCCGGCACATATCCTTTATATTTACCATTTCGTGTGTTTGATTAATGGCAACACATAATGGCAAAATCAAGTTCAGAGACGTTGTTCAAATGTCTCGTTCCTGCACCTCGTGCAGAGGTTTTCTCTAGGACGAGGATTATCTGCGTCTCATGTCTCGGACGAGACCACGCGCAGGCTGCACTCAACCAGGGCAGCTGCCCGGAGTGCGACGAACTGGCACTGCAGACCCTCTGGACTCGACTCGCCAGTTCCGACCTGAATCCCGTCCCTTGCTCTCAGCCTCTCGAGCCACGGAATAAGAAACTTGGAGACCAGAGGCCCCCGGAGCGCTCTGACAAGCACACGCTGGTCATTTCCCCGCGTGCCTCGCCATCGCCTGTCATGTTCGTTGAGGAACAGCACAGCTCCCCTCGTTTGGCGGCCGCCCTCCGCCAGAGGATGGCAGTCAAAAGCTGTGCAGCCTTCCAAGGCCTGCCGCACTACTTCCAGCCTCGCCGGTGGAGCATACTCATCCGCCGGCCAGACGGCCTCAGCGCTACACTCTATGGCGGTGCTTCAGGTCTTCCAAGCCAAACTCTTCCGTTCCCTGGATGAGTCTGTCCCTGATAACGAGGCTCTGAAAGATCTGCGCGGCGCCACTGACTTGGCCCTGAGCGCCACCAAGGCCAACGCTCAGGCGATCGGCAGATGTATGGCCAACTTGACGGTGTTGGAGCGCAATTTGTGGCTCAACCTAACTGAAATGAAAGAGTCGGACAAGACCACTTTCCTGGACGCTCCCATGTCGCCTTCAGAACTATTCTGTCCCTCCGTGGTTGGGTTCACGGAACGCTTCACCGAGGCGCAAAAGGCTTCGCAGGCACTCCTCTGCTAGCCGTCACGCTAAAGCTGGACCAGCCCAGCCCAGCCCACCAAAGCGGCGCCACCAGCTCACAAGCCTCGCGTGGCTTCTAAGCTCGGACAGCGTTCCCGCTCTACGAGCCGCAGCAGAACGCCAGAGCGTCGAGGTCCCTGATGCAGCAATGTGTCGAAACCTGAGCCGCCGAAGCCATCCTAGCCAGAGGCACAAAGAGAAGGTGGATAATACCCACTTCGGCCAGTTTACCACCTCGCTCTCTTCCAAAACGTTCCCCAGCTCCCTTCAATCAGGTGGCTGGGAACATCACATACACAGCCAACGAGCCCGCAAGCAAACGTGCTCGCCTGTACACAAACGCCATTTCACGGCGACCCATATGAGTCACGAAAAGAGTTTTTTCTCTGTAGGCAGTGTGCCAACACTATCCTCACAGTCAACGAGCCTGTGCTCAAACGCGCTCGCTTGTACACAAGCACCAATATTCTATGTCCCCCGGCCCCCTGCAGTCAAGCGGCGGGAAACAATTCCCTCATAAGCGCCTCTCTAACGCAACATTATCGGGACACCGAGTCCCTGTTACTCAGCGACTCGCCCCACAAATTAATTCAACCCCTGGCTTCGAAGGCCGAGGCCTGGCAGGCCATTCCCAGCATTTCAAAATGGGTGTTGAATATAATAGGACAAGGTTACTTGCTACAGTTTGCTCTCAGACCACCACGCTTTCGCGCCGTGGAAGAGACAACGGTGAGAAGCGACACAAGTCACGTGCTTCGAACTGAGATATCAAAACTGTTAATAAAAGGGGTGGTGGAAGCCGTACACCCCTCACAGAATGTGTCGGGCTTTTACAGTCGTTACTACCTTGTACCAAAAAAGGACGGTGGTCTCAGACCCATCCTAGATCTCAGACATCTGAACAAAGCCCTTATGAAGCACCCGTTCAGAATGTTGAGAACGAAACAAATCCTTGCGCACATTCGCCCGGGAGATTGGTTTTTCACTGTGGATCTAGAGGATGCCTATTTCCACATACTGATAGGCCCTCATCACAGGCCATTCTTGAGATTCGCCTTCAAAGGGAAAGTATACCAATACAGGGTGCTACCCTTTGGTCTATTTCTGGCTCCCCGCACGTTTACGAAGTGCATGGAAGCGGCGCTAACCCCGCTGAGACTTCAGGGAATGAGAATTCTCAACTGTCTCGACGACTGGCTCATAATAGCTCAGTCAGAGATACAGTTATTAAACCACAGATCTTGGCTTCTCAACCATTTAAAATGCTTGGGCCTCAGAATCAACGTGGCAAAGAGCTCATTGTCTCCCACACAGAACGTTTAGTTTCTGGGAACAGTATTGGACTCACTGCAGATGAACGCGCGACTGACGTCACAGTGCGCGCTCTCTGTTCAGAACCGAGCGGTTTCCTTCAGGTCCGGTGCACTCACTCCTCTCAAACACTTTCATAGGATGTTGGGTCTCATGGCCTCGGCGGCGCTAGTTCTTAGACTAGGTCTGTTACACATTCAGCGCTGGCTGAATCGCCGCGTTCCAGCTCACGCATGGCTCTCGGGCCGATTACAAATCAAGGTAGACCACAGCTGTGTGTTAGCTCTGGCTCCTTGAAAAATCCCGTCTGGTATCAGAGGGGCGTGAGCTTGGGCACTGTTACGAAGTGGAAAGTTATCTCGACAGATGCATCCAACCTAGGTTGGGGAGCCCTTCACGAGGGCAGGCCAGTCTCCGGTCTCTGGTCAGACTCGGAGAAGAGCCTTCACATAAACTGTCTAGAGATGAAAGCGGTCACGCTATCACTAAGAGCTTTCCTTCCATACATAAAGCACCACCATGTCCTGGTCCGAACTTTCGATCTGCACACAATGGCGGAAAAAGTCCTAATATGGGCAGAGCACAACCTGAGTTCGCTGAGAGCGACTCATGTGCCAGGCATTCTGAATTTGGGTCCGGACATGCTGTCCAGGGGCAAAGTGTCCCCAGCAGAGTGGTCTCTTCACCCACATACGATTCAGACAATTTGGGGCAGGTTTGGAGAGGCAAAAGTGGATCTTTTCGCCTCACAAGACAATGCTCAATGCCTAACATATTTCTCCAAGCACTAGGATACGTTGGCCCACGAATGGCCCAACCTTCCTCTTTATGCTTTTCACATATTATTATTATTTTAAATAGCGCATATAGGCCTAAATAGAAATGATCAGAAACAAATCTACAGCTGAACCGCATTGTTTTTGATTCAGTGTATTTTAAGGAATCAAGTAACTCACTCATTAAGACAATGACATGCTGCCACCTGCTGTCTGTTTAAGTTTCATATTAAACGTATCACTTCATGCCATATATTTGGATTAACGTGACGTTCATACATTTAATAAAGTTGCTCCCGGACATGAGTTTATGGAAGTAGGCTAAAGACTACCACCGCTTAATAGAACAAATTTTTTCTGTTGCTGTCAGTATTGTTTTTGGAAGTTACATTAAAATGCAATGGTCTGGTATCAGCGTCAGTAGGCTGTACTTATTGTATTTCGGCCACACCACAAGGTGTCACTGTGGCCTTAACGCTTCACCCTCGCCTACTCTGAGCTCGATTGCTATGTCTGAGGTAAACCCCGCCCTCCTCATTACCCTACGCACAAATAAATGTTGGAAGAAATAAATGCATAAATAAATCAATTAATAAATAAATAAATATAGATATAAATAAATGCATAAATAAATAAATATAGAAATAAATAAATGTAGAAAGGAATAAATGTGGAAATAAATAAAAACAGAAATAAAAAAATGTATAAATAGATAAAAGAATAAATATATATATATATATATATATATATATATATATATATATATATATGGAAATAAATAAACAAATAAATAAACAAATAAATAAATAAATAAATAAATAAATAAATAAATAAATAAATAAATAAATAAATAAATAAATAAAAATGGAAATAAATGTATAAATAATTATTCATTTTTGTTTTTTTGCTTTTCTATGTATATTTATTTATATATTTATTTATTTATTTTTGCTTTTTTACATTTCTTTGTATATTTATTTATATATTGATTTATTTTTAATATTAGCAGCCCTGACATTCCATATTAACCTACCCACTTCTCAACACTATAAAACACGTAACAGGCAAATAAAAGTACAGTCACAGGTATTTATTGTAAAACTGACCAAAACAGTGTAAAAGTTTAACTCATGTTGCATTCTAAGTCTTCTGAAGTTATACGATATCTTCATGTGAAGAACAGAGTTTTAATCGCTGAAATGATGATCCCGCCGCTCCGTGAATGCACGTACGCACTCAGTCATTCCTCATTCAAAGGATACACACGACTCTTTAGCATGAAGCGATTGGTCACGATAACATTTTACTATCAAAGCTGACGTAATGACGACATCTGTTACGATACATACGAGAGCCAATGCAATTTCACTATGAAATCTGGTGTAAGGGGCAGCAATTTTTGAAGTTTGATGTGCTCATGATCTTCGGCGGATGGACTCGACGCTGATCGCTTTTGGGGATTTTCTTTACACAAATCAGTCGTTTGGCTTCGGAACACTTGAAATATTTGTACTTTTTGAATAAATTGTGCATGCAGTCGTATCTTCCTGTTATCTCTTGTTTTTTATATCATATAATACACAAATTGGTAGGTTTAGGGATGGGATGGGGTTGGGTTACATGTTAAAACTGTTACGTGTCTAAATAGCGTAAATAAAATTATGCTGGCTGATTAAATTGAGAATCACACTCCAACATGTCATAATGGCAAAATCATATATAATTTCATCATGATGATAATGTTCCCATGCAACGCGCCTGTGTATGCGGCCAAAGGTCGAAAAATGACGCCTGGGGTACCTTTAGCATCTTCATTGTGACGCGGAAGCCTTCAGATTTTGATGCCTAGGGAGTGAGGACGGGTTGTAAAATTCACTCCCACAGCTCTTGACGTGTTCTGCTTCATACCACCATAACGTTAATAAAACTTTAATACATTTGCACGTTCATGAACATGATTTCTGCTCGAGTCCGTCGGATCGCTTACCATCGGCCATGGAGGTGAGGAGTCAAGACTACAACTCCCATGATTCCACGCTCATTCACAGCGTCATCAAGCTCCGCCTTTGTTTTGAATAAGTGACCTCTAGCGGAGAAACTTACATACTGTGCCTTTAAATTATATTACTGTAGGCTATGTGTATTTTGGCATACATGTCTTTTAATTCCGAACACTAGTCACATTTATAAGGACAAATTTTTTTTTCAATCTAGTTTACAGCAATGCTAAATAAAGTGATCGGTTGAGTAAAAATGGATCAGAAGAAAGAACTTGTGGGACAGTATTGTCCTACAGAATTTCATAAAAAAATTAGTGGAAAGAATATTTTTGATTTGACACAACATTTATTATTCAACAACAACATCAGCTCGTTCTGTATGTCAAACGTCATTATGCCATTCTATGTCATTGTATATGCACAAAAACTTTACAGTTTCAGGTGTTTACATGTCGTATCGATCGGATTAGAAAAGGTTTATCCCATCCCTCTCAAACCTAATGAAATCATTCTCATTGGACTCATTCTAATTAATCCGGTTGTAATCGGAAAACAATGCTACTGTTTTCTTTTTGTAGCTCCGGCCTCCAACTGTGATTGGTCAATTCCACACCCTGTTTTTTGGCTCTGTGCGCATGTTCTTCCTGGGTGTTCTGGGATTTGCGGTTTATGGGAATGAGGCCCTTCACTTCAGCTGTGACCCCGACAGACGGGAGCTCAACCTCTTCTGTTACAATCAGTTCAGACCTGTAACGCCACAGGTAAAGTTTACAAAACATCTGCTAAATGCATAACCCTGATGTATGTTGTGTTGAATATTGTTGCCTCTTTGACAAAGGCATCTGCTGAATGCATAAGCAAATATTTTAATTGAGTGTAAGATTTACACAGTCTCAATTTTGAGTCAAAAGTCCAGTTATAAAAAGGTAAACAGGTGTTCTAAGGAACTTTCTGGTGCAGTTTAAATGTTATAACTGAATAATTCATACTTTCGATTGGCCCAAACTATTTGTTACCTTATCCATTTTTGCTTTGCATGTGGTCCATTGTCCAATGTGGTCCATTGTGACAATATGCCCATTACTGGGGCATTTTATTTATTTATTTTGTATATTTCCAGTAAAAAGTCTGGAATATAGTCCCAGTGATAAAGTAAATTAATGTTGAAATAAGTTGTGCTTTCTTAAAGGGGTACTTCAGCGCTGGGAAGATGAATCTGTATTTAAACTGGGTCATTAATGTAGTAGAAATGTGAAATTATTTTTGAATTTGGTGCCTTCTAGACTGAGAAAAGACAGAAAATGTATTTTTGTCTCATGGGGATAAAAGACAACAACTCCAAGAACGCACTGCTTCGCTGCCCGAGGCCTAGGCACGGCTACTGGATCACTGGATCACTTGCCCACCGCGTTCATTTTCATAAAATCAGTTCAGTTAGAGACACTACAATTAAAAACTGAACATGTCTGTTCAATATAATGTGAGTGAGCCGATTGAGTGTCACGGCACAAACGCAGCAGGATCGGATTACATTCATCACATGTGCTGAGCTGAGGTAATCAAGGGATTCGCGGCCGCGGCTGCATTCACAGAGCGTGTTCAGTCTGGCGCATTTTCATTTCATCTCTTTGGAAGCTTAACTTTCATAGGAATTCATTTGAAAAGTTTAAACATTCACTTTTCTCTCCACCGCTCCGTTTACATGAATCCCCGCAGCTCCCGAGCCAGGTGCTGTGAGTGCAATGTTGAAAACATGCAGAAATAGAGCCCACTGCTGGCTGTAGTCTTTAGCCTCTGGTCAAAAAAATCCCCCAATGACGCAAAATTACGGTCATCTGAGGATTTTTTTCCAGAAATAAAATACATAATTCTCTCGTCTCAGTGTCATTTGAGGGGTGAAAGTTTGATAATTCGAATATACTCCTGGGTTTCTACTGATACAAAGCTTAATGCTAATCGCTGAAGTAACCCTTTAATATTTTTTTGTAAATGTGATACACTGCCATTTCAAATCTTTGGGATAAGTAAGATTGAATAATTGTTTTTAGCATTAAATGCATTAAATTAATGTAAAGTGTCAGTAAATACATATATAATGTTACAAATCCAGTTCTTTTAAATTTTCTATTTATCAAAGAGTCCTAAAATGAATTCATAATTTACTTATTTATGTATTTCTTTGTTCTTTGCAGTGAAGAATTTAAGCTTGCAAAATTACCCCCTTAATAAATATTTAATTGAATATTGAATATTGGAGAAATTTGACAACTACCCCCAATCTATGCATCATCACACAGCAAAAAATGAGTGTAATTATAACTGTAAAATATTGTACAAACACTACAGAAAAAGAAAACTGTTAATAGGTTAACAATACGTTTTATTCTGTAAAATGCACAGGTAGTTTTGTAAATATATTTACAATTTTACTGTATTTTTTTACAGAATTATCCTGACAACCACAGCTGCAAGAATTTGTTTTGTAAAAACAATGGGATTATTATTATTTTTACAGTGCAGCTATGTTTCGTCTTCTTTTTTTGCAGGTGTTTTGGGCTCTGCAGCTAGTGACGGTTCTTGTTCCAGGGGCCGTGTTTCATCTGTTTGCGGCATATAAAAACATAGATCAAGAGGATATTCTGGAACAACCAACGTACACAGTGTTCTACATCATTTCTGTGCTGTTACGAATCGTCCTGGAGATGGCAGCATTCTGGCTCCAGAGTCAACTCTTTGGGTTCCTGGTTCATTCGCTGTTCTTCTGTGACGCCAGTTTACTGGAGAAGACGTTTAACTTCACCAAGTGTATGGTACCGGAGCACTTTGAAAAGACCATCTTCCTCAGCGCAATGTACATTTTCACTATTATCACCCTGATTCTGTGTATGGCTGAGATTTTTGAAATCCTCTGCAGAAGATTGGGCTATTTAACAAATCAATGAAAATCATAAACTTGACAATAACAGACAAAAGAATGCAAATGTAAAAGATAATTTTCACAGGACTGCATGGCATCCATCCAGGTGTTTACATTATTCTCTACCTCACTGTGAGACGCAGAAATAAGTGTTTGTAAATATTTATAATAATCCACTCATTTGACTTATTCTCTAACATAATCACTGTGTAATGCTGATTGTTGTATTTTAATGCTTTTGTTATTAAACTTAATTGTATTATGTATTATTGTAGATGTAGGCCTGTTTCATTGCAAACATTAAATCTCTTTCATCTCTCATGGCCATGGAGTCTATGGGCCCTATCACACCCGGCATTGCGAAGCCAGTGTTTTTTACTAGTTTCATCCCGATGCAGTTATGATTTACATGTCCTGCGCCACATTGTTTTATTAGCAAATGCATCTGCGCCCATTTGTGCGCCGGTCTGAAAACGAGGTGTGTTCAGGCGCATTGTTGGCGCGTTACTATTTTGAGGAACTGAAAACGACTGTGCCATTGACCAACAAAAACCTGGTCTAAAGTCAATAGTGCAGTATTTTTTGTGTTAAAGGTGCACTATGCAACTTTTCCGTCCGCTAGAGGGCGCCTATTCAAAACAAAGCCGTAGTTTGATAAAACCAAGGTTGAGTTCAGAATCTTGGGACATGTGGTCATGGATGTGGTTCAAGCAGTTGGACTTTTATTATGACGGTTATTATGACTTTTACACAGTCGCCGGTGCCATTTACGCTTTTCCGGTCCCAAGTATGAGGTAACGCAGCTCTGTTTATCATATTAGATACATTTGAGTGTGTTGAAAATTATGTTATGACGTTACTCTGTGCTTTTGTTGCTGACACTTGTTGCATACTGCCAAGAGTAAAGCGTTTCTGCCAAATCAAACCGGAAACTGAGGGTAACGCAGATATGACGCAATTGACAGGCGACTCACTTACAACCGTCCTGGTTCATTGGTTAAAAAAATTGCATGATTTACAAATAGTTGGAAACATTTAGGATATTGTAAGTACTCAACTGAACAAAATATATTTTACTGCAAAAATCTTACATAGTGCACCTTTAATTAAAGGGCACGTTAGTAATATGCACCTATATGCGGGGGCACAACGTACGTACACTCTGCTTATTACACACACAGGAACAGCAGCACACCAAAAATTTTAAATATAAAAAAAAGAGGATTCCTCTCTGGAGAAGCACTTAGTCTTTCCACTTGCAAATTCTGCAATTTTAATAGCGAATCCGCAATGGAGTGAGCACAATGGAGTGGGCTTTTAAAGGGAATGGGAAATGAGACTCTTAAAGTCTTAAATTCATTAGAAAATTCCCAATTAAAATTTTAAATACTGTAACAAATGTATTTCTGTTTTAGTTCATGTTAGTGAATACATTAAATAATATTAACAAATGAGACTGGATAGATGCACTAGATGCGCTAATGAGAGACCTTACTGTAAAATGTTAAAGGGACAGCTCACCCAAAAATTCTGTCATCATTTCCTCACCTTCAAGTTGTCCCAAACCGATATACATTTCTTTGTTCTGCTGAACACAATGGAAGATATTTGGAAGAATGTTTGTAACCAAGATCTCAGCAGCCATTGACTACCATAGTAATCCCCACCCCACCCCACTACGGTAGTCAATGGCTGCTGAGATCTTGGTTACAAACATTCTTCCAAATATCTTCTTGGGTGAACTATCCCTTTAATAATGCTAAATAATGCAAAAGAAGCATATGTCTTAAAGTATATGGTAAAGAAGCACAAAATGAATCTGAAAATTAGACATGAAATTACATGTCCTTATACATCCGATTTGTTTATTATAATTAATATGAATATTGCATTTTGAGGTAAGAACATTGTCAACAAGTTTTTACGATAGAACTTTAATTTCATTTTTTTATTCTAAAGGACATCTTGTAATCAAAGTAAAACAAAAACAAACAATTAAATAAGAATAAATCAGCTGCCTTTATGGGCAAAACAAACAAACAAAATATTCATGAACTTCTATAAATGATGACCAGTCCATAAGATAAATAACAGTTGTAACTTCTAAAATGCCATAAATTGAAACTATATACCTCAATATCTTTAAAATGTAATACTGTAAACATGACATGAAAGTTCCTTCAGTATAAACTCGGTTTAACTTTACCATCTCAGCATTTTTAAATACTCAGACTATTAAATACCATAAACTGACTGCTACTATCAATAAGTTTAATATGAGATAGCACTTATACCTTCTTTAAAGACATTTAAAATGACTTAGGCTAAAAAAATCATACATTCAACACACCAGACAAAATCCCTTCATCTGATGACAAGAAAAACCTGAAAAAGCAACTATCCCTTCAAATATACCATTTCATTTCTCTTTTTTTCTACACAAGACACTCTTCAAAAGTAATTACAGTACATGATAGCGATTATGTGTGTGTGTGTTTGCGTAAATATGTACGTGTGTGTGTATAAATGCGTAAATATGTGTGCATGTACTGTATGTGCACATGTAATTGACTTAACAGTGACTGGAATGTTGTGTCATGTGATTAATTCAATGAAAAAAATCATCTAAAATGATTCAAAAGAGCTCCAATATTGATGACACGGCATTCAGTCTATCAGCTCGCTAGAAAGTGCTTCAAATAGTCATCTTAATGCACAATACGTAACACTTTTTATATAATAATATGCAGATCTATATTAAAAAATGCCTTGTAATGACATTTCTTTGCTTAAGTGCAGAACAATCTAAAGTTTAAAGGAAACGAGGTATGATACACTTAGAAAAATACTATACGGTGGAGAAGGTTTAAACAAAAGGGCTGTTTAAAGAGTTTATAATCAACACTTTTAGGTTCATAATCTTGAATGCACATAATGCAGATAAGTTATAAAGGTGCCAGCAAAAATATACAACAGCATACAAGGCAATGTCGTAGCACAGCTTAATGCAATATGCAAACTTTAACATACGTAATAAGTGCAATCTCAAAAAGCAACCACAATATCTCATATTAGTTAACCTTAATGACCACCACTATTGTTAAGTGCATAAACTGGGTACATCAAATGACTTTCTCTCTTTGAGGGATATGCAAACATCTTCTTAAAAGGCACAAGCAGAAGTCAATGAAGATAATGTCGGTAAGAATTGTGATCAGTGCTTTGTATTATACTTGGGGCTTGATGCACTTCCTGTTTAAATTGTCCTGTGAAACGCAGATCTGCAATTTAAATAGTTTTCATGAAATATTCATCTAATATTTTTTGCACGTATTGTTGTAAATACAAAGCTTATACACGTTTATAGTTAAATTGGTATGGCAGGTACAGTGAATATGGCATGTGCGTTGAAATGAACGTAAATGCGAGATGTTGTGCATATTCTACGTATAATTTGTTTCTGACTTTGTTACAAAAACTCCTTGGTCAGACTTAAAGGCCAAAAACACACTCTACGCAAGTTTGATTTTGTGCACTTTTACCTTCAGAAATGTGTCAGACTGCGAATTATGATGCTGCAAGGCGCTCTGGGTCATTGTTCTCTTTCAGGTCTATTGAGAATTTAGCTGAGTAAGTTAGTTAAAGTTTGTTAAACTTGGCTTGTTTACAGCAGCTACCTGAATAATAACACATCCAGTTTAATGGCACAGACACTTAAAGGTAACTCAATTGCCCCTTGAGTACAGAAGTACCGGTGCAACACAAGAACGCACGTGAAGTATGTCCAACACAACCATTCACTATGTTTGAATATTTGCATAAAGTATGTTTCTGATCTGAGCTTGGATTTAGTTTTACTTTTGAATGCGATTATACAATGCTTGCAAAGTCAGCTTTTAGGTGGTTTATCGGCGGCATCTTCAGATGTGATTCTGAGGGAAGCAATAGCTTTTGCACAGATGTAGACGCTCTCCTCCTTTTTATCATCTTTGCTATGAAGGCCAGTGGAAGAGGTTGCTATTTCTCCACTGCAGGCCACTCCAGGATCTAAGAAAGGGGCTGAGGTCCGGCCAGAACAAGCCGTTTCTAATATTTTCCCCTGTGGAATTGATGGGAGCGTATTCCTCTCCCCAGCAGCACCAGATATCGACGTGGAGGGCATTCTTAACCCCCCGATAGGGATCATCGGAACAGGTGTTGGCACCTGTCCTTGAGAGTGCAAAGGCAAATGGCTGAAGATGTCTGGCTGCAGGGTTGTGGACAGATCCTTACTGCTGCATAGGCCAACAGGAACATACAGATTCTGAGGAGTATCCCCTTGATCCTGAAAAAGAAAAAGAAAAGGATGTTGTTCATAGTGCTGACCAGTTCTTTCAGGCATGAAAGCTATTTTCAGAGAGTTAAATACAGGCATCAGACTTTGTGTAGTTTAGGTATGAATATTTGTTTTAAAGTTTTTCATACTTTTATGTCATTAAAGGGTTAGTTCCCCAAAATTACGCTCCCTCAAGTCATCCTAGGTGTTCTTTCAGACGAATACAATCAGTTATATAAAAAAATGTCCTGACTCTTCCAAGCTTTATAATGGCTGTTTCTGTTTTGAAGTCCATAAAAGAGCATCTGACTATATCCATCATGTAACTGCTCCACACGGCTCCGGGGGGTTAATAAAGGCCTTCTGAAGCGAAGTGATGAGTTTGTGTTAGAAAAATACCCTATTTAAAACTTTACAAACTGTCATCTCTAACTTCTGCTAATGTGTGTTCACAAGAGAAGTTCCAGTGTATAATGTAGGACGCTCCGGTGAGAATATGCTAGTTCTCGCAAGAACCAAGTTTTGTTTTGCTCTATCCTCTGCGCTTCCGCGTTCGTCACCAGAACTTCACTACACCTGCGTCCTACATCATATGCTGGAACGCCAGTCTCTCGTGAACACGCGTATGACAGTTAACGGAAGTTAACAGATTACAGTTTGTAAATTGTCAAATATGGATATTTTTCTTACACAAATGCATCTCTTCACTTCAGAAGGTCATTTATTAACCCCTTAGAGCCGTGTGAAGCAGCTTTATGATGGATAGATGCACCTTTATGGACTTTGAAACAGAAACAGCCATTCACTGCCATTATAAAGCTTGGAAGAGCCAGGACATTTTTTAATATAACTCCGATTGTATTCGTCTGAAAGAAGAATGTCATATACACCTAGGATGACTTGAGTAAATCATTAGGTAATTTTCATTTTTGGGTGAACTCTCCCATTAAGTTGCATTGCACTTGGCCTTATAGCATTATTTTGAAGAATCTCCATGCCTCTTTCATTCTACACAAAGACAGTTCATAGGGACAATGGATGTCAAAAAGGACCAAAAAAGGTTATTGGCTTCCCACAAAGCATAAGAGTTAGGAATGACATGTAGCAAAGACAGAATTTTAATTTTGTTGGGTGAACTATGCCTTTAAGGGTGAAAACTGTAGAAACACACTCACATGCTACATTACAAAAATAGTTAAGAGGTGAACTCTATGGTTTTTAGATCTCTCTAATACAGCTTGAAAGTTTGTGAACCCCTTGCAGAATCTGTAAAAATGTGAATAATTTTAACAAAATAAGAAATGCATGTTATTTTTTATTTAGTACTGTGCTGAATAAGATATTTACATAGTCCACAAGACAAAAAAATAGCTGAATTTGTAAAAATGACCCTGTTCAAAAGTTTACATATTCTCATAGTCGTTACCTGGATGATCCGCAGCTGTTTTAATGTTTAGTGATGGTTGCTCTTGAGTGTCTTGTTTGTTCTGAGCAGTTGTTCTTCAGAAAAATCCTTCATGTAAATGACAATTGAGGGACTCAAACTCAACTATTAAAAAAGGTTTAAACATTTACTGAAGCTCCAGAAGGAAACACAATGCATTAAGAGCCAGGGGGTAAAAACTTTTTTAGTATTAATTGTGTCTGGCCTAAGTGTGAAAAGATAGATCTCAAAATCATACAGTCACTGCTGGAGAGGGTTCAAATATGCAAAATATGCTGGAAAACTGAAGAATGTGCAGGACCTGGAGGATTTTTCTGAAGAACATTGCTCGAGACAACCAAGGGACTCAAGAACAACCATCACAACAAAAAAAAGCAGCATATCATCCAGGGTACGACACACAGTATCAAGAATCAATGGTTCATAAACTTTTGAACAGGGTTATTTTAATAAATTCAGCTGTTTTTTTTTGTTGTTTTTTTTTGTCTTGTGGACTATATGTACAAAAATGTATGTAAAATATCTTATTCAGGACAGCTCTAAACAACAAATAATGCATTTTGTATGATCTGTCATATTCAGTTAAAATTATTCACATTTTCACAGATTCTGCAAGGGGTTCACAAACTTTCAAGCACAACTGTATTTCTGATACGAATATAATGTTTAATTAACAGTTAACAGTTATACAAAATATAAGGTACACTTTATTATTATACAAATAATAAAGTACACTTTTGTCTCCAAAATGCTTAACATGCAATCATTCAATCAGCAGAGCATGGCATTAGCATTACCAAGATCATGGGTTCAGTTCACAGGGAAAGCAAGAACTGTTAAAAATCTGTACCCTGAATGCAATGCAAGTCCCTTGTGATAAAAGTGTCTGCCAAATGTGTAAAAGCATACCATTCCCGTGTCTGTGTGCATTCCGATGATTGGTCTAAGGGGAGAAGCTTGAAATCTCACACTCCTTCCCGGATCCATGAGGGTCCTGTGCTGATAAGACCCCCTCCGTGGAGACACGGCCCTGAGCACCCCTTTTTGTCGACCCATCGGAGACTGTGCTCGCTGCACCGATGGGTCCGAACCTGTAGGTCTTACAAGTGACAGCTGCCGGATGGGTGAAAAATCCCCTCTAATGCTCAGATCTCTTCTTGGAGAAATGGCCCTTAAAGGAGACGAATCACGGCATGACAACAGGTGACGTTGTGGCGAGAGATCTCCTCTTGGGGATATGTATCTCTGGCGAGGTGATTCCCAACAAGGCGACAGCTGCTGGGGCGGGCAAGATTCAAAGGAGCTGCTTGACTGCTCAAAGGTCAGATCATCCTCAATACTCTGAGAGGAAACTTCAAGCTTTTCATTTGGTAGATTGCGGCCTGGGTCAAAGTGTTTAGGGAGACAACCGGACAGGCATGGCTTGTTGACTGCATAGGACTGAGGACTTGTGCTTCTGGACAGCGTTTTTGGTGTAGAATCACCATCACATTCATCATCTTCATCATCGTCTGGTTCATCATCATCGGCACCATCAGAGTCTTCCACATCTGAGAACTGATGTTTAATGGTTGTTTCCAATGGCATGATGCCAGAGGACTTCTGGGTGTCATCTACACAAGCAGTGAGAGCAAAAACATTACATTTTTCTGACATTTAGGGGAGTTCATAACTAGTTTGGATATCATGTTAGAATTAAGGCCCTTATAAGAAAACAGATTTGCAACTGTAAGCTAGCAACTATTCTACAGAATAATAATTTCTACATATTTTACAACTGCATTAAAAAGTAGTTTTCTACAGTGTAGCTATATTGTCAACGAGAATCAAATACTTTATTAATAAAACAATTTCATCTCATATTTTTCACATTTATAGTGATAACACATTGGTACTAACAAATGCAGTTAAACTAAAAACTTTATTACTTAGCGTCACTACTGCTCTTTTGTTGAAGAAGAAGTAAAGTTCCTACCAGCATCCTCTGTATTGTCCATGGCTGTGGGTGAAACTCCTAGTTCAAGGCATTTTTTCATGTGAGCTTTTGACTTCATATGCTTGGTGAGATTCCCTAAAAAAAGACGGGGGTTATTTTTTCTATACCAATCTTTTGCAGTCATCCTTGAATAAGATTTTGGTAAAACTAACCTTTAGTTTTAAAAGCAAATTTGCAACACTTGCACATATAGGGTCTCACATCTGTGTGCGTTCGTATGTGTTTCTTGAGCATGCTTGGCTTCTTACAACGAATGCCACACTCTTCACATATATACTTTCCCCGACCACGGCCCCTCACATACACATATTCCTCATTGGACTTGTACCTGATAAAGATAAAAAAAAAAAAAAGAGAACACTTTTATTAGGGGGGCATTTCTACAGTCACGTATAAACATTAGCATTATCAAAATACATATCCATACCCTCCTTCAAAAATCTTCACACGGACTGTTTCTGTTTGCCGTATGGTAGATGCAACATCCTCTCGTAAAGATTTGCACCTCTGGCTTATGTCTCTTATCCTCACATCCTGTTTTGAATCTTCCTCTCTGTAGTCCAGAGTTACCTGCAATACCACAGCAGACTCTTTGGAACAGATGGCTAAATAAATATTATATCATTATAAACGTAGATATAACAAATCAGGAAAAAACAACAACAGGTAACATACTTGTTCTTGCTTCAGTCTCCAGGGGGTGGAGGTCACAAGTACTCCAGGCTGATGCATGGTAGCTATTGAATAAATAGCATTCTGTCTCCCCTGTTTAGATCGGAGTAGAGCAAGAACCATCCCAGTGCTAAGATCGGGTGGGTTAGGGTTATGGCATCTCACAAACCATGAGGCATACTCTGAGAAATGTGCAACTGTTTGGGTGCTATTTGGCTTAGTGGAGTTGAGATAGCACCAGCTCACACAAGTAGTCGTGTGAAGACCTGGGAACTTGGAGAACAGTAAAGCACCAGTGATTGCAGTGGGCATTGCACCAATACCAGAACGATAACTAGCCATCATGTGTTCAGTTGTTGGTTTACATTCCAACATAGCAGCGTCTTGAGGAATTCTGGAAGAAGACAGTAACTTTGGATTGCTGTAAAAGTCTTGGCTGGCCTCATCCATATCTACTACCTCAGTGGGCTCACACAGCTCTGGGGTGTTTCCTGATTTGAAACCTTTCTTGGGACTTTCTTTTTCACCTTCGAGATTTCCTAACTCGACAGCACTAAGCTCTTCAACAATCTGGCCGTAAATGTTCTCATCTTTGACTCGTTTTTGCTGTTTCGCTTCAATGAAGAGTTCGATGCTACTTGCAGGGGAGAGCATGCGCTTGTTTGCTCCCCCACTGGGGGCCTCTGTAGTCGAGATGGTTTTGGAGGTTAATGATAGAGGTATGCCTGTATTAAGCTTTGCTGGTGATGCCTGTGAGCTTTGCAGTAGTCGCCTAGGTTGCCCTGATACTGGAGATAGTTCACAACCTACGTTATTTTGTGGCATGACAATGGCAAGACTTTGACAGGAGGATGTTTTGTGTTCTATGCATGATATAGAATTGTTTGTTTGGGAATCCAGAATATGAGATATGCTAGTGTATGTTATGTTTCCATAAGATGGTACTTGCATCTGAATTCTAACAGGAACTAACAAGCCAGACGTGCTTTGACTGGTTAATGCTTGCTGAGCTTGCGAAAGCACTGCTATCGTTGACAAAACGTTGCCTAAACTTTTGGAACAATCTTCCTGGGGTTTTCTTAAGTTAATATAAGATTCAGATGCGTTGGATTCTTCAGGTTCTTTCTTAATTAGAAGCATTATGCTATCCATGTCATGAACATTGCAAACATTTGGTTTAGCATATTGAGATGAGGCTTGCACTGGGCTGTATTGTTTGTGTTGTGGAAAAGGACTACCGGAAATCAAAGAGTACCTCATTTTCTCAATGGATCCCTCAGGTGTAAATGGTTTGCTTGGTGAGGTTGTTCTCCTGCACATTTCATTGGAGATTGTGCCACTTTGTGTCTCGGGCTCACCACTTAATGATGCCTGTCTAACCAAGAAGGCCCTTCTACGCTCTTTAACCTCCTCCTGCCTAGTTGTAGATGAAGGAGAAAGACTGCCATAATCAAAAGACTTGCTTCGAAATTCTGGCACCTCTGAGGGTAATTTATAGGGTGCCTGCTCTGAAGCAGAACGTATCATCTCTCTGTGATGACTTTGTGAACTTCCTGGCACAGATAAGAACTCCAAAGGCTTATTAAATTCATCTTGGTTGGCTTGGGACACAAGGTTAAGGGTCTCCTCTCTGTCGAGTGACTGGGAAAAGCTTGAGCTGTGAGACAAATTGCTATCTTGACTCGGGCTCCTGGAGAGACTCGTGCAAGCAGATTCAAAACTAGAATCCCCAGAAGAGCATTCCATCTCTGCTAATCTCAAGCGTTTCTTTTTGGGTGGTAGTTTTTCCATTGGAAACTGTGACAGGGTTTCACTCCTCTGTGGCCACTGGAACTCTTCAGCATGTTTTTCCTTCTGCTTAATCCCTACATCCAGAACTTTTTCCGGTCTGTCAGGCTCCACAGTTACTCTTATCTCTGGAACTTGGATACTAGGCTGAGATGGTGGCTGTTTAGGCATGTGAAGTTTTTGGTGCAGAAAACCGCTGCTTCCCCATTGCCAGTCTAGTCCTTCTGTTCTGTGAGCCTCCATGCTATGCTCCTTTTCCATGAATTTGTAAGTGCAAATTTTGTCCAATGGATGTGATCTAACATCACTCAACTTTTCTGAAGAGTTTAGTCTGTTTAATGAATTTGTGTGCTGAATGACAGAGATAACATTGCTGCCAGCCTTTCTCTCAGCGTCAGAAAAGGCAGTGTCTAAAGTAGTTTGCTTTGTTTCAGGTTCCTCTGGCTTGACTTGGATGTGAAAGTCTTCTTCCTCCATGACATTTTTGTCTTTTCTTCGTTTCCTTGTAGAATTTTCAGATAAATAGCTTGGAGAAACGGAACACGGATCAGTTTCTTGACAGTTTTCTGCACCCATTTTGGAATCATCTACGCTGTGAATTTTCAGGTCTGATTTTAAGCTACAAGCCAGATGAGCGTAGCAGTCTGATTCTGCATGTCCTTCGTTAGCAGAGTGCTCAAATGCAGCTTGCCGCATGAGTCTTCTCATACCTATTGCACCCCGGTAGGTGACATCAGCACCTGTCAATCTCTCATCAAATGAATTACTGCTTCTTAGCCCTTCTGGTGCATTTAGATCCGAATTAGATGAGGTTGGAAGAGAATTACTGCGCAAGAATACACTCTCTGATGTCGTTTCCAGAAAGTCAGAGCTAGGGTTTTGACATTCTTGGTAATCTTCCTCTTGGAAGGACTCTGAATCAATTTTTATTGATCGAACTAGGTCCTTTTTGTATCTGTGAATGGAGGAGTCTGTGTCACCAGGGATCATGCCTTTGTTCAGTGTAATCATGAAGCTAGATGTGGCTTCATTTATGTCTGTCATGCAAGTTTGTACAGTGATTGATTGCTTTGGCCTGGCCGTTGGTTTATAACATTTCCCGAACATAATTTCTTGATACGATTTGGCACTTGCGCTCGACTGATTGAACTGTTGTTCTGCGCTCTCAGAACGTGAAAAGTATCCTGAATCAGTGCTGCCTTTACTGTATGAACTGGGCAGGGAAAGTGACTGATCAGAGTCTTGACTTTTCTTCTCTGAAAGCCGAAGTGCCAGTCTTTGCTTGATGGAGGAGAATTCAACCATTTGGTCCACCTGAGCAATAGTCACAGGTACCGTCATTTCCCGGAACTGCCATAAAGATACCTTTCCTGATGACCCTGTTTCCTTTTTGACTGAAGTCTGAGCAGAGCACATGGTTTCCCTTTTTGCCTGTTTCCCTCCTTTTTCTTGCACGAAACCCTCTATGTCTTTGATATAACTTGTTGTATCCAAGGACAAGTCCTCCACAACTTCTTCATCAGTGTCACTGCTCTGCTCAGCATCAAAACGCATCTCGCCCTCTGCCACAGTCAACTCCTCATCCATTTGCTTGCTGTCTTGTTCTGAAAACGAAACCAATCCTGCTTTCACTGCATGGGTGTGAGATTTTCTGTGTTTGTACAGGTTGCTCTTCGTTTTAAATGAGAAACCGCATGGAATACACGGATATGGTCGTTCGCCAGTATGAGAACGGATGTGCTTCTTCAGTACGCTGGGTTTAGCACAAGCTCTCCCACAATACTGGCATACATACTTCCCAGTCTTGACAGACTTCTGCTCCTTTTTGTGAAGGCCCTCTGACAGCAGCTCATATTCTGACTGAAGATATCGTTTGTTTGGGAGAGGAACGTTCTTCCTCCTGAGCTGGATGTGACACTGCTCTCTAGATTTTGAGGTAAAAATATTTTCTGAAGCAAGGACCTGTGACTCCATACCAGGAGATGGACTTACAGCTGGGGCCTGGGGTTGCTCCACAAGTCTTATTTTGTCCTCTGAGCCAGAGGATTGGCCTCTTTGGGTCATCTCAGATGGCAAGTGTTTTTCGTCATCTTTGAAACTGATAATCTGTTTGGAACGTTCCGCTTCACCTGAGGTTTTAGTAGCCTCCATTATAAGGATTTACTAACTACAGTTGCTACATTGCCCTTGGTTTTGTGACAACAAACATCGTCTTGATTTGATTAAATTTCTCTTTTAACTTGGAAGTTTAATCCTTCAGTGCTTTGAACAGTTCCCTATGATTGTACAGAAGTCAGTCCACCAGCATCATTTTCAAAAATGATGAAATAATCCTTTCCATATGTTCAAGAGCATGGCTCAGTCACCTTATTTAAAAATTGTCTCTATCTCTATATACATTTAGGCCTGGGCACCACATCCAAATAGTCTGCAAACAGGAGAAAACATGTTATCAGCAAACAAATTCAAAACGTTTCAATTACTGTATAGTGAAGTATAGCTTGAGGAGTATAATGAAATGTTACTTATTCATGAAACAAGCAAAAGCCATTTTCAAGCCAAATTGGCCCATAAACTCACCATGCCCTGAGTAGAGTGTTTCTGAAGGCAGTGTGCCAGCACCATCTCTGTGTCTTTCTGAAGTTTGTGATTGATGCAAAGGTCGTCTCAAACTGTAAGGTTAGGAATTCCTCCATTAGAGAATTATCCAAAACTACAAGTACAACAAGTACATGGCTGTGCAAGAATAATAGGTGAGTGCAATTTATCTATGTAACACCATCAATCAATCTGCACTCGAATCACTTTTTGTAATGTTGTTGTTGCTATTCAAAGAAAACAAAACTTTAAAAAAATTCAACCAAGGAGCTAATCCCGAAATATGAAGGAATATCAATAATTCAATATTACACATTTCCGTTAAAAAGTTTAGGGTCAGTAAATGTTTTAAAAATTAAATGAACACTTTTATTCAGCAAAAATGCATTAAATTGACCCTTCACAGTAAAGCCATTTACAATGTTACTAAAAAATTATATATTTTTTAATTCAAATAAATATTTAAAAAATGTGTCAAGGTATCCAAAAAAAAATTAAGCAGCACATCTGTTTTCAAAAATGTATAATAATAAGAAAATTTCCTTGAGCAACAAATCAGCATATTAGAAAACAGTAATTTTTTATCATTTGTAATAGTATTTCACAATTATAGTATTTTTAGCATAAGAGCATTGAGCATAAGAGACTTTTCTTTCAAAAACATGAAAAGGCCCCAAGTTATCAAAAGGTAATGTAGTTTCATCTTCAAAGAAGTGCAATAAAGCATTATTCACTTTGTTTTAGGACATTACATAAGTTACATAAAATGGTGAAATAAAAAACATAAGGGGCCAATACAATGCAAAGTCCTTCAGATTGTACTGGGTCGGTGCATATACAATCTATTTGGCAAATGTTTAATGTAAGGATGTATCCAAATACTCAAGATTCAGGGAATCAAATGTAAAAAGATCCCTATTGATCCACTATTCTGAATATTAAGAAGAATGTGTCTACCTCAATATACAGTGTATGTGGTTACGGCCTGGTTTAATGACTGTATCTCATTAACCAAACATGTCAAGTACCCTTAATGTAAAGAGTCTAAAGACTAGTGATTTAACTACACCTGTTATGCAACACGGGACAAATGTCTGACCAAATTCCATTATATTAAAGTTAAAAATTTACTACTCAAATAAGTCAACAGGTAGTGCCACGATAGGAACAGGGTATAAAACAATAATATTGGAACTTATACCACCTCTGCCTACACAATTTGAGAAGACGTGCAAATATAATTACCATCTGCATACATCAGAGTGTGTATAATGAAGTTACATAAGGTTATCTGGTTCAAGCCTCTTAATTGGGACATTCAAACTCTAAAGCCATCAGAGAAGAAATATCAAGCTCTGCCAGGCTATAAAACCTAAAACCGAACCTTGACATGGTCTACAATGAAGTCAAACGTTTCCCACAGGTTGAGTTAGTATCTAAACAGCCTGTCTGTCTGGAGATAGGAAGTAGAGAAGAGAGTTGATGTAGGACTGACAAAACACAGCGATCAGATGTGCTTTTTTCAAGGTCAATCTCAATCCTGCATTGTCCTCAACACACTGAATGAGGAATATGGTGGATAAACCTGCCAGAGGCTAAATGCACCTTTAAAAACTGGGCTGACAAGTATCAATGTTGCCACAGAATTCAGTATTCAGACTCAAGGCAATAATCTGTCAAAGTAACAGGATGTGAATTCATCATTTAAGAACAACATCGAAACTCATCTATAATAGTGAACATAATACTAGAAGTGACCTTCGATTATCCTTTAGATGATCACACATGCATCTGCATTAATGCATCCACACTACAACAACAACCCGAGGAACATATCAAAGCCAGAGGCGGGAAAATATAACCAGACTCAAGAGAATGCCATTACGTCATATCAGCCCCCATGGCATCACCACCCAGCGGAATGCCAGGCATATCATGAAATACAGCTGTGTTTCATCTTAAAACTATAGCAGGCACACAGGAGAGCTTATCGTACTTCGAAAAAGGAGAGCGGTCAAGGACCGACTTTGACGAGTCACCTGCTTTTGAGTCCCAGTTTGACGTATAACACACTGATTGCCATCAACCTACAAACCTGCTGTCCAAATTCAGCCTTGTCCAATGTCTCCAGTCAAATGCAGATGTTCTCATAATTCCTGCTTCCCGTATTGGTGTACATCACCTTCAAAAAAAGGACAAATGTGCCCGGAATAAGTCTCAACAGTCATCCATGTCTTGCTCAATAAGAGTACATTAGAAGACCTACAGATGTAAGCGAGTCACCACAGAAAATACCTCACTGAGACGCGTATCCAGGAACAAAAATAGAAAAGGGACCCTGTGAAGGGTTATGCAACGGCCCACATTTGAGCCACTTTTGCATCAGCGCAAAGGAGAAGTGAATGGCCATGCTGCTGTCTTACTGCTTGTGAAAAGGGACTGAAAGCAGAAAGGCTTAGAATAGAATAAAACAAAACCTAAACCGCACTGAAATAAAAGATTCAAGCTGTGTATAGAATTGCATACTCTTACTATTTCTGCAATTTACAGTATAACTATGGCAGAGAATCTAAGAGTATATGCTAGTACGCTATTCCGAACACAGCATTAGGCTATGTATGTACAACTGGAAATGAAAGTCCTGATAGTTGCAAAGCCAACTGTCATTAGCCATCTAGTTTATGAGTGTCAAAACGAAATCATAACTGGCATTTGCTCTTTTAACATACATGCTCCTTGTTTTATTGTACATTATTTGTTGATGCCACATTTGCATTCATAATCTTTCAGCAAAATGTAATAATGCAACAGTGCCCATCTACTTTTTTAGCTGCCTTGGTTCCGGAAGATTTTCCCATTCATTTTTCCTATAGGGATTATTAAAAAGTATTATTTAAAAAAATATCAAAATGATTGATTTAAACAATGTATTTTAGGTTTATTATTGAACACAAACACACACACACACACACACACACACACACACACACACACACACACACACACACACATGTTGTGTTTCCATGTTTATGGGGACATTCCATAGGCGTAATGCATTTTATACTGTACAAACCGTATTTTCTATCCCCCTACACTGCCCCTGCCCCTAAACCTACCCATCACAGGAGACATGCTGCATTTTTACTTTTCCAAAAAACATCACTTAGTGTGATTTATAAGATGTTTTCCTCATGGGGACCAAAAAAATGTCCCCACAAGGACAAAAATTTGGATATTGCCATCTTTGTGGGGACATTTTGTCCCCATACCGTAGGGATTACCAGTCCACACACACACACACACACACACACATTTAAAGGGATAGGTCACCCAAAGATGTTATTTACTCACACTCAAGCCATCCTAGGTGTACAGTCCCTGACAAAAGTCTTGTTGCTTGTGTACAAATTGAACTGAAGTTCCGCTGAAATATATTTCTTATCAAGATTTATTTACAAGAAATGGCTCCTTTTAATCCCAACAGCTTTTGTAATAATGTTTCAGTGCAAAATGAAACTGTCAAAAAATATTCTAATATTCACAACTTGGTAAAGCCCATTGAGTCAATTTTTGCAAAGACATAAGTGTTTTCGCCTTGTCATATGAGCTTCACCTGTGACGAATACTGGATCAATTAGATCTCAGGTGTGCATAAAAAGAACCCCAGTACACTAGACCTTCACATCAACTGCAACTAAACCTCTGCAAACATGCCTAAGATTCACCCTGAGACTAAAGTTTTGATTATCAAGAGGCTGAAGACCAGATGTGGCCAGATGCTGATGTGGCAGACACCTTCAATGTGTCTCAGCGTCAAGTACAGAGGATTAAAAAAAAAGATTTGAAGAGACTGGAGACGTTTATGACAAACCCAGGTCAGGCAGACCCTGCAAGACAACTGCTCGAGAGGACCGTTTGTTGGCTCGAAAACCCAAGGCCAGCCCATTTTCCACTGCAGCAGAGCTCCACGAGACCTGGTCACCTGAAGTCCCTGTGTCAACCAGAACAGTTTGTCGGATTCTGTCTCGAAATGGCCTCCATCAGTGAATCAGTGCCCAGAAGCCAGCACTAAACAAAAGACGATTGAAAAACGTGTGGCATTTGCCAAAGCCCACAGCCTGCTAAAAGGATGGACGCTGGAAAAGTGGCAGAAGGTGGATTTTTCAGATGAATCTTCTGTTGAATTACACCACAGTCGCCGTAAATATTCCAGGAGACCTACTGGAGCCCACATGGATCCGAGATTCACCCAGAAAACAGTGAAGTTTGGTGGCGGAAAAATCATGGTCTTGGGTTACATCCAGTATGGGGGTGTGCGAGAGATCTGCAGGGTGGAAGGCAACTGCAATAGTCTAAAATACCAAGAAATCTTATATCTTATTTTACCAACCATAAAAGAGGCCAAATTCTGCAGCAGGATTGTGCTCCATCACATTCTTCGATCTCCACATCAAAGTTCCTCAAGGCGAAGAAGATCAAGATGCTCCAGGATTGGCCAGCCCAGTCACCAGACATGAACATCATTGAGCATATGTGGGGTAGGATGAAAGTGGAAGCATGGAAGACGAAACCAAAGAATATTGATGAACTCTGGGAGGCATGCAAGACTGCTTTCTTTGCTATTCCTGATGACTTAATCAATAAATTGTATGAGTCCTTGCCAAACCGCATGGATGGAGTCCTTCAAGCTCATGGAAGTCATACAAGATATTACATTTGGATCTCACAGCACCACTACTTAAATTGCTGACATATTTTTGTATTTGCAGTAAATTTGTTCAATTTCGGTATAGCCGACAAAACTTTTGTCTTGCCAAAATTTGACCTTTCTGTCTTGATTTAATGATAAATCTTTTTTCAGTGAGACTAATTTATTTCAGTGCATTAAACATCATTTGGGAGGGTTTTAGCTTTCCATATGAGCTATTTCTAACACCAATTGATGAATTAAAAATCAGGTTAATAGCAGGTGTTTCTACAAAATAGATAAGCGACACGACTTTTGTCAGGGACTGTACATGACATTTTTCTTTCAGATGAATACAGTCAGAGTTATATTAAAAAAATGTCCTGGCTCTTCCAAGCTTTATAATGGTATTTGAAGCTCAAAAAGTGAATCCATCCATTATAAAAGTACTCCACGGCTCCGGGGGATTAATAAAGGACTTCTGATGTGAATCGATACGTTTGTGAAAGAAAAATATCCATATTTAACATGTTATAAAGTAAAATATCTAGATTCCAGCAGACCGCCTTCCGTATTCATTGGAGTGGGTGGTCCTTTTGGCGCATTTAGTTTGTTTCGATTTTCTGATTGGCTACAAAGAATTCTTTGCAGAATTATTGGTAATGTTGTTTTTCATCAGGAAATAATCTACTATATATGATTATTTATAAGAAAAAGTTCAAAAAAGCATAGGGCTTTACCTTCAATCAACAACCTTGTAGCTCACGGTAGCTCTAATTTAAATGTAAAAGTTTTCATTAAAAATCAATATCCTATGGAGGATTGTTACTTTCGGAACCCCACTGTTACACTCTAAATTGCTCTGGCTCTGAAGCAACATTCCTTTTATGCTGACATCATGAATTCCTCTCAGTCATAATGACATCATGAAGTTCCTTTCAATCAATTCCGAATGAATTCTGAATCATTAACTTGATCCAAACATGCATTTAGGTGACTTACAAAAGAGATAAAGCAAATGTGGAGTTTTTATATGACGTTTTAATACAATTTTAAGTAAACAAATAACTGAAAGTAAGCCCTTGTTCAGGGTAGTAAATCCTCACATCTCAATTGACGTGTAACCTTGACCTTTCAATACAATACAATTTACACAGCTAAAAATAGTTGACCTGCCGTGACCATCATCTTAAGTTACAGCGGGGGAAGACAACTGGGTACTGCATTAGAGGAGTGGAGGGGTCAGGATAACGTGATACAGTACAGATACCGTCTGTGAGTTGTAGTCTTAGTCTATTAAGTAACATTATAGCCCTCCAGTATTACAAAAGCAAGCAAGTGTCACTTGTATTACTATTGCTTATAGTCAGAGCTAGTGATATGATCAAACCCTAAGTGTTGTGTTTTTTGACAAGCAACTCATTTTTCACAGTGTGTTCTTCAGACATGAATGATTTCTCAACTATTGAGTCTTGATAAATAGTTTATAACTTGATAAAAATATGATTTTGTTACTTAGGGTACATTTACATGACAAGGATGTGCTAAGAACAGAAACGTTTTTCCAGTGCGTTTTTCACGTAACATTGTCAAAACAATCCCTGGTCACACGGATCTTTGAAAATGACTAGAAATGCTTGTAGCAATTTTTAAAGTTCAAGGAAGCAGACAGCGTGAACCGACGAACGTTCAATATACTTTAATTCAACAATAAATAAACAACAAAATGAAAGTAAAGCAGCAGCCCATCATGGACGACTGCTGTGAGAAAAAGTCCAGGCCTGGTCCTCTCTCGTCTTGCACAGTCATCCCTCCTCCTTTGATTCTCCCAGATCTCTTTCCGTGAGACTCGAGACCAGCGAGGTTTGCAGATGATGCTCATTAGCAATTGTGCCACCAGCCTCGTTCCGTTCCCACGGCTCTCTGCCTCGCCCTCCATGCCACAATGCTGTATAATCATGCCAGGTCAGTAGTTTGTAAAGACACTTTGTAAAAGAAACACTACACGCCTGAACACATAATACGTATGCGTTTTCACAAATTCACATTTTTGTTGTTTACACAGACACAATAATGGTATTGTTTTCACAAACTTGCACTTTCCATTTTCAGGCCCTCAAAACTAAGCTGTCGTGTAAATGATCATCCAAATCACATAAAAATGCTTTGTTTTTAGTTTACACTGTTAAAGAGTGGACTCTCATGTTACAAAACATGGCCAACATTTCAAAAAACGAGTTGCACGTATGACGGAGAATTTCTGTGCCTTCAGGATTCGAATACGTTTCGGAAAGGTTTTTTCGAGTATGGTCCTCTATGACGTCCTAAAGGACGGAATTGCTTGTATGGGCACTTCTCTCAGATGAGCGTGCCACATCAACCAGAGCGAGAGCAAGAGCACGTCCATCAGAGAGCTTCGTTCGGTTACAGAAGCCACCAGCGGCGCTGTCATTTTGTTTTTGAGCACTTTAGAAACAGCAAAGCAACACCCAAGCAATGGTACAACTGCCAAAACATTGCATGGGCAACTACCACTCTATTCTTGAATAATGCTGTTTTGCTGAGTCAGGAAAGCTGTGTGTACATCCAGTTTATGTGAAGCATTATTAGTACAGAAGCAGTCCTCAAGAACAGTTTATTTATTTTCACAGAATGCAGCAATTCATCATTGTGACACGACCAGCCTTTGGAGGAGGAACGTTTGCACACTATCAAATCACATGCAAATGTGCAGATTTCTGCTGGTCAGCAGACTCGTGTGGAAAAGCCGAGCAGGAGGACCCGCTGGGACAGACCATCATATTTATAGAGAGACGAGAGACTTGACCTTCAATGCTTGTGGAGGATCAGCCATTTCAGGGCCGTACTTAATATGTAGCATTAAAAATGTAATGCAGAATACAGAAAGCTGCAGTGCCTTCTCTTCTCTCTCTCTCTCTCTCTCTCTCTCTCTCTCTCTCTCTCACTCTATATATATATATATATATATATATATATATATATATATATATATATATATATATACATGCATACAGTGTATATACAGTATATACAGTTTTTTACATACTTAAAGATCTAATGTCCTGTCGTTAACTGATTAATCATCATTTTCATCAAGTGTATGTGCAGATTTCTATCAGCCTCGCAAAGGTTTGATAATTGCACTAAAAGTGTCTAAAAGTGTGCCATATGCAAATGGCCTTGATCTGGAAATTATACTGTAAATGTCACTCACCACGCATGTGTTGTGCAGAAATGAGGAATGTTCCCATGGCAACAAAAACGGCTATTTCTGCTGCACTCCACGCTCTTTGTCTCACATAAGTGGATATTCAATAGGCCAACAGGCATCCTCAATAACCCTCCTGCACCTGTGACATCACATGCTCACTAAACCCCCTTACAGCACACAGAATAGATGAGAATCTGTAAAATCACATACATCTTTCACCAGGTAACCTAAAAATGTGCTTGGTTTGATATTAAGCACATTAACAGCCTACATTGCAGTACTCTTGAAATAGCCAAAAATGAAAATTGTATCCTTACTTATTCATTTCCATTTTGTTCCAAACCTGTATGTTGTTATATTTTCTATGGGACACAAAAAGTTCAACATTTTGAAGTATTTTCACAGAATGTCAGGATTTACTAATGACACACAGTGATAAATTAGCGCTGAAAAGGTGTGAACAGAGTTATTTTTGCGGCTGACCTTATTGCATATGCATTTGTAGGAGTTTCCCTTTCAGATGCAAATGTATGGGAGGAGAGTATTTAAATGAATCATGCGAGGTGATTTCCAAAGGTTTTCGCTCGTCAACTTACTGGTGTGTTGTGCCATTATTTACCGCCCCAAAACGTCTTGATTCTGTAAGAATCATGCAATTTTGATTTAAATGCTTTTTAATCTTTGATGATCACATTGTTTTACATTCGCGTAAGCAATCTTGTTTGTCTCTGCTTCTTCTTTCCCTGTGTTTTGATCCAGAGATTCTGTACTCTTTCAGAAGATGTGTAGTAGCGCCCCCTACCGTATAACAGTGAAATAATGGATAGTCGGAAAATTCAGTAAATGGTGGGGAAAGAGTATAGTAGATTTGATGTAAATTCCTATGTACACACCCAGTGGACTAGCCTACACAAAAAAAAATTCAGATACTCAGAATTGGGAATATATCCATTTTCTAACAATGTAAGTTTATAAGACAGTAAAACTATTAAAAGTATTTAATAGTCTACTCAGTCAAAAGATTAAACACAACTACAAGCCAAGAATAGTACTTAGAATACTTTACTATACTTTCAAGTATCAAAATATTGAGTACATGTAGTCCAAATATACTTACACTTTTCTAACAAGTCAACTATACTTGCAAGTGCAATTTTAAGTATATTTCTGAGAAGTACATAAAAAGTAGACTGAAAGTATACGTTCTTATATTTAGTTTAAAAGAACTATACTAATAGCAAACTTGAATAAACTTATTTTAGTTACTCACTCCAGAGCTCCAGAGGTAGTTACTCCCTCATGTCGTTCCAAACCCGTAAGACTTTCTATCATCTTCGGAACAAATGAAGATATTTTTGATGAAATCTGAGAGCTCTTAGACCCTCCATTGACAGCTACTCAACTGTCACTTTCAAGTACCAGAAAGGTGGTAAAGACATCATTAAAATAATCCATTTGACTCCAGTGATTTAACAAACAACAACAACAAAAAAACATAATTTACCACTTTATTTACATTTAACATTCTGTAAAAGAAAAAAAACAAACAAAGCACTCCAAATATATGTAGTCCAAATATACTTACACTTTTCTGTCAAAAGTGTAAGTATGAATTTGATGCTTGATAAAATTGATGTTTACCTTGGGGCTTGAAAGTGGTAGTTGCATAGCTGTCAACGGAGGGTCAGAAATCTCTCAGATTTCATTAAAAAGATATTTATGTGTGTTTATGAACGAAAGTCGTACAGGTTTGGAACAACATGAGGGTGAGTAATTAATGACAGCATTTTCATTTTTTGGGTGAACTAAGCCTATAATGCATTATCTAAAATGAACGGCCCCACTTTATTAGGTGGCCTTATGTACTAATTGAGTTCATATTGTATTGCAAAACACTTTTGCTGATAATGAGGTGGGATATAGGTAATGTTATAGGGACAGGTGTGGTGGGATGGGTAAGTTTAAGGGTAGGGTTAGGTGTAAGGGAAGTGTCAGCAGTCTAATTATAACTACAGAAATTAATTACAGATGTAATTACATGCAGGTATTTAAAAAAAATGTAAGTACAATGTAAAAACATGTATGTACACAATAAGTGTATCATTGTATCAAATGATTAGTTAAAATGTTAGTACATAGTAATTAAGGCCACCTAATATAAAGTGGGTCCAAATTAACTAACAATGAGTATTTAATTTCTTACAGTACTTATTCATCTTTATTAGCGTCAGTTAATCAAAATATAAGTGTTCATGTTAGTTCATGTCAGCTCATGTACATTAAATAATGTTAACGAAAACGAAAAGTAAATTAACATTAACTAAGATATTAGTTTGTTAGTTCTGGTTAATGTGAGACACATGCAAAAACTGTTTTGTCATGACTCTTTTTGTGTTTTTTCAGACTAGTAAAAAGAAAACATCCAAAATACACTTTTAAGTGTATCTTTTTTAGCATAATGATCTATTTGCGTCTGTAGATTTCAATTACAATACTTATCTTTAAAGGCTGTTTTCTTAAAATGAGTTTTTTCTCCTTCTCTTGAGTCAGAAATCTCCACTTCAGCAGCTTTTCATTCACCAAACGTTACAGCTTCATTCCTGTCTATATTATAAAGGTTTTTAAAGAGGGTTTGTTCATATATAATTTTCCTGAAATTTATACATTTTATTCCAAAAAAATACTTTTTTTTTGGTTATTGACAAAAATCTCTTGTGTAAAAACCTTTAACTCTAATAAGTCAAAAAAAATTCAACATTAATTTTTTACCTGGCTTTATCCAATGCTGTTATGCAAATGTGTGCATATTTAATTAAATAATGCATCATTTACATACATTACATTTCAGATTTTTTTGTTTTTGTGCAATTCTTAATGTAATCAATTAACCGAGGAAGTATGGTGATATCTATTAGTTTATTATCCTATTCACCTGGGGGGTCTTGCATTAACTAATGTAGTTAACTAATGATTAAATAATAAATAAATAAATAAATAAATAAATAAATAAATAAATAAATAAATAAATAAATAAATAAATAAATAAATAAATAAGTAAGCGAATATGATGCACCAGTATATGGAATAGAGAACAAAATGAATGACTAAACTAAAAATGACTTAAAGTTCAGCCTATTCCCCACACAATACATTTGACTCAATTGAAGCACTTCAGAAGTCTATTATGCACTAGTCATATAGACTACTGTTATGAATCTTTAATGCTGTTTTTTTAGAGGTATGGAGCAAATGTCAGGATTTTCACTTCTGAGTGATCTATTTCAGCAATGCCACGACTGTACGTCTTCAGTCCTCGCAGTGCATCTTCCCAGTATCTCTCAGACTACAGAAGGTCACAAGCTTTAGATCTGAAATAAATGTCTTGAGTTTCTCAGTGTTCTTCTGATGAACAGTGTTCTCTGATCACCATGGCAACACATGCGTGCTATTTCACAGTGAAACCCAACAATGAATAGGCTTCCATTCAAGTGTCTGAGAAACACTGGAATCATATGACTACATCATCATGATCAAAACCATTATGACAAGTCCAGATAGAATGAATGCATGTCCAAACATGCCCATACAAGCTCTGTTGACCAATAACACCTCGGAGGACCAATATTATGCCAATACTGTATTTAACACATGAATCATTCAACGAATATTTATGAACACAAACACATCTCTCTTACTGGGTCTCCAGAGCATCAACAGCAACCAAAAGTCCAATATGTCCTGCATCCCAACCATGTGCCAGGATAAAAAGCCTTCACATAATCATGTTCAGATCATGTTTTAGTTCCAATTGACATGCTAACTCTCTCACCTGGCCAGGTCTTCTCATTCAAACCCATTCAGCTCCCTCAGGTCAGGTTCCCATCCTCAGTGTGTGACTGCCAAGAGTCCTATTTTACACTGACTTCTTTCTGTTAGGCACTGCTACAATCCTCTTACTCACAAGAGCAGTGGGAAGTAAGTGGAAAATGATCATGTTTCTTGGCATAAACACGTGTGTGTTGATTGGCTGAGGGCTGATGTCCATCACCGTGACAACACGCTGCTGGCAATGGCTGCAGCCGGAGAGGAATATACACAGGGACAGAAATAGATTTCTGCTCACTCCGGAGCACCACAATCCCAGCACAGTGGAAGGGAGGGAAAGCCGGAGGGAATCTGAGACGGAAGATGAACGCAGACATAAGAAAGCAAGGACATTAGCTTAGAATATCACACCTGCAGCGCGCCACTGCTCAATGCTCACTGTGTGCACAGAGCCGTACTGTTACATTAGTGTGGATCTATATTTGCACAACTTACTTAAACTAGTCCCAGACTAAAATACATGTTTGAGCTGTTTTAACTGAAGGCAAATTTCACTGACATATCATAAAATATGTCAGTGCCATTTTTGAGGAGCTGTTGGATATGTCCCGCCCTTCTTCCTGTATCAGTGGAAATTACACCAACACATTGAATAATGCTGCGCGTTTCAAGGCACTTCAGTGGGACTGTATCATATTTAATACACAAATAAGGCCTCTAAATGTTATACACAATCTACCTTACGTTATCAGATTTTCTAAAGGCCTATTAGTATATTTGGACCCACTTTATATTAGGTGGCCTTAACTACTATGTACTAACATTTTGATTAATCATTTGATACAATGCACTTATTGTGTACATACATGTTTTTATATTGTACTTACATTTTTTAAAATTACCTACATGTAATTACATCTGTAATAAATTTCTGAATATTTCAAGATGAACAGAAGCAACTTAGGTTTCCTTGATTATCCAAACATTTATCCAATCATAGACTTTAAGTCCAATCACAAAATGTAAGTATCGAATATGATCCATCAGTCTTTTGAGGAACGTTCATTCAATCATCATTGTATTGCATTACATATAATGTGGCAACACATGCGTGCTGCCACATTATATGTCCAAATATACTAATAGCATTAAAATATCTCCTGAAACCCCCCTGTTTTAGCCTGGTTGTTCACACCTCAGAGTTGCAAAAAGTCTTTAGAAAGGGGTGTATAAAGCAGGAAGAAGCGAGACAACCACCAATAAAACACAGACCTGCATGCAGCACACTCATTATACACATGAATTAAAAATATGACCACAGAAAAAAAAGAAAAAAAAAAGTTTAGGGCACCTTGATGCAATTTAAAAATAGAAATTGCTCAGAAAAACACAAAAAATAACCAATTTCCACTTTTTGTTAAAATGTATGAGTGCTTTTAGTGTTTTCAGCGATGTGCAGCATGTAACCCTTGTTTCTTCTTTGGCTGCTGTAACTATGTGTGTAAAGCACATTTGTTATAGCAAGAAAAGGCCAAAATCAGGTGTTTTTGGCTGTAGTTTAGGATATCTCTCTTTGTATCTAATCTTTGATTTTATGGGTATTTTATATTTATTGATTAAGTATTTATGTGATCCTACAGCATGAGACCCAATGTTTCATTCATCAGTTACTTAGAAATCATATAGTGCATAAACATTTGAATTCCGCGTCTCAAAAATGATTTTTGGGATTTTATGACCCTTTAAATGTCATCTTACTAAAACGTATCAGTGGGAGATATATGATAACTGATATTTATATGCATTTATGGAAGTAGTTATACTGTTTAAAGATGTAATTGATTTACATTACAAGCTTTCAGAATTTAATTTTACTTTTTGGCCATATAAATTTCAGTGACTGCACCAAATTGCATATTTTTGCTCAGTTTGAGCTTAATATTCTTCTATATCATTGAGCCATAAAAGCCTAATGTATCAAATATGATAAGTTCATCAACCATCTGACAATTAAATCAACATAGGCTGGCATTTTATGTTGGTCCACTTTAGACACTTTTCTATAGGCTACTATAAGCAACTTTGCCACTACAAGTGAACTAACATTTTATTTTGATGCTCCCCAACAGACATTCTACTGAATGAAGTGACTTTGCAAATCCATGTCAACTTATTCTACTAACCTGAATCCTAACACCTCTACTAACAGTCTAATACAGTCTACTAATACTCTAATGAGAGTTAGTTGACATGCAGTTGTGAAGTTACTTCATTCAGTAGAATGTCTGTTGGTGAGCATTACAATAAAGAGATATTAAGCACAGTCTAATACTCCAATGAGAGTTAGTTGATATAGTTGGAATGTTGCTTATAGTAACTCTAAAGTGGACCAAAGTGTAACCCGTGATAGTTCAAATCTCCAACCTATATGAGTAATAGTAATAGTGATGCTTAAAGTTTCAGTAAACAAAACAATTGTGTTTAAAAAGATGCATTTGTGTATGCCCACACCTGCATTTCAATGATCATCTTGATTCAGGTCACAGACAGAGACAGCCGTGCTTTAATGGACATGGTCAAATGGCCGTGACATTAAATCAACAGCTTATAGATCCAGAGCATCTGAATTAGGGCGGCACAATATATCGAAATTATCGAAATATCGCAAATGTACATCGCAATATGCATATCACAACGGCAGGCAATATCTGAATGATTTGAATAGGCTACTTCAACATTATGAAATAGTGTACGTTTTAGGTCGACGCACACGACTGTTACTTATGTGACTTGCTTGACGTTAAAAAGAGTTATTAAATGCATTCAATAACTTCCGAAAAACAACTCCATGCAGTCTCGCGCTGTTTGCTGTCTGATACACACACACACACACACCGAAAAGTGCGCACAAGCCACCACTCAGAAAGCGTGTGATCCCTTCAGTTCTGTTTCGTGCCTTGTTACACACTCGAACTGTCAAATACACAGTTATGTCAAAATGGCTGTCTTGACGAGTATTCATGTAAACACAGTCGGTTATGCTTTAAGTAAATGATATCAGTTGGGGAAAGAAACCGAATGTGTGTCAATAGGATCAGTGCATTAGGTCTATTTGTGGCATTCATTTGTGCTAAAACACTGCTGGTCACTTTCACTTTGGATGCTTTCTTGTCCCAGAAAGAATGTGAAACACATAAATGGAATCATTCTCGTTTTTTTAAATATAATTTTAAATCGATTTTACACACTAATAGCAATATCATAACGCATATCAAAGATCACATTATTTAACAAGGTATAGCATATATCGCATTTTTCTTCAATATTGCACAGCCCTAATCTGAATATAACAGAAATCAGCGAAACGCTAGTGACAACACATATTGATTCAGTAATCTGGCATATTTCTGTGAGTGTGTAGGATATTTATGTAACAGGACTTGATTGAAAATGTTGTAGATACAGTACATACCAGAATGAAGTTTGGTGGGACTAGTTGAAAAAAATTATGAGTAAGTATTTTTGTCTTGTTTTTCAGTAAAATACTTAAACATTCTTAAATCAAGATACATTAACTTGAGAAGCAAATTTATTTTGTGAAAAAAAATGTGTGACTTTATGCTTAAAACAAGAAATATCTACCCGTGGGGTATAAAACAAAACTTGATTCCCTTTTGATTTGTTGTTTCATTAAATTCTTGTTTTAAACTCATTTAATGGTGCACGATGCAACTTTTCCGTCCGCTAGAGGGCGCCTGTTCAAAAAAAAGGCGTAGTTTGATGACGTCAAGTTTGAGCGCAGAATCTTGGGACATCTGGTCTTCACCTCACAGCCGGTTGAAAATAATCGGGATAGGACTCGGACAGAAATCATGTTCATGGATGCGATTATTAACGTTACTGTAGTATGAAACAGAGCAGGGAAGAGTGTTGTGGGAGCTGAGCAAGGCCACCGGAGCGATTGTTACATAAAAACACACGGCTCGCGAGCAACGGGACTTTTATTATGACGGGACACAGTCGCCGGCACAATCTACGCAGCTCTGTTTATTATATTAATTAAATTTAAGTTTGTTCAAAATGATGTTATGATGTTATGACGTTACTCTGTGCGTTCGCTCGGCGGCTGCTGTGACACTTGTTCACACTCCAGTGAGAGTAAAGCGTTTCTGCCAAATAAAACCGGAAACGAGGGTAACGCAGATATGACGCAATTGACAGGCGACTCCCTGACATGCTATGCTCACACGTCCCGGTTCATTGGTAAAAATAGCGATTTTCTCACAATTTACAAATAGTTGGAAACTTTTGGGACATTGTAAGAACTCAACAGAACAAAATATATAACACTGGCCTGGTAGTTTTTGGATATTTGACTGCAAAAATCCTACATAGTGTATCTTTAATGCTGATAGAAGAAAATACATTTATTGTGTTAAGTTATACATTCTGTTAAAAGATTATGAAAATAAAAGTTTTTTAAAAACATTTTATTTGTGTGTTGACTTTAGAATTTATTTTGTTCTGATTAAATTATGTTTCATTTCAATTTTAGAACTTTTCCATTGGAATTGAATAATTTAAAAAAAGTTTAGTAACTAGACACTATTTTTCATTTAGAGCTGAACCATTGATTTAAAAATATTGCATAATGCATCGCCTGTTATGACACATTATACGCATGGTAATCAACCAGAATTACTTTTCCGTAAGTCTAATAATGTCATTGCTTCTAATCGTGTTATATCACATGATGTAGTGCACAAATAGGAAGCGGGACGAAATCCCCTCACAGACCCCCTCATTCTGTCGTACTACATGTAATGGAAGATTGGAACCCCAAAGGTCCTTCCTACTTTACTTCCCAGCCACAGGCTTTACCTACTCAGACCTGACACCAGCACGAACACCATCAGGACACAGTCAAAAACAGACACACAGTTGCATGTGGAAACCATGTGCGGAAAACTGACCCAAAAAGGGAATTTGACATACATGAGGAACATTCTGTTGCTAATTCAGAATTTTCCCCCTGCCGAGTGAGTTAAAGGGGCTGTGATGTTCATAAACAGTGCAGGACTATTCTTGGCACAGCTGCCCTGAATAACTCAGATAGGGAGTTTCTGATATGGGAGCGGTGGGCACGTGTGTCTGAATGCAGCATGTGATGCTCTCCGATTCCAAAGACGGCCATAAGCAGAGCATTGTGGGTAGCTCAGACTGCCACACACTCTATTCATATGGACATTTCTCTGTGCGTTAGATTCAAATCAAATTCAAAGTTAAAAGTCACTTCACTAAGGGGGTTAAACGGATAGTTCACCCAAATAATGAAAGTTCTGCCATTAGTTACTCACCCTCATGTCGTTCCAAACCCGTAAGACTTTCATTCATCTTCAGGGCAAACAAAAGATCTTTTTGATGAAATCTGAGAGCTTTCTGTCCCGCCATTGACAGTCACGCAACTACCACTTTCAAGTCTTACAAAGAAAGTAAAGACACCATAAAAGCAGTCCATGTGACTCAATTTCATGAAGCTTGAAGGTTTAACCTCAAATTTTTATGAAGCGACGCGAGTGAAATCTGAGAGCTTTCTGTCCCTCCATTGACAGCTATACGCAACTACCACTTTGACTCTTCAAAAGGTTTCTTACAGAGATTATGGCAAGCAGTCAAGGCCTTGTGCCGTTCTCTCTTTTTTAATATAACTCTGATTGTGTTCGGCTGAAAGAAGAAAAAGTCATATACACCTGAGGGTGAGTAAATAATGGGATCATTTAAAATTTTGGCTGAACTAACCCAATGAGTAAATGGGAAAAAATGGGAACTTTTTTCCCATGTTGGGTGAGTAAATTATGGGATAATATTCATTTTTGGGTAAACTAACCCTTTAAGCCTTAAGGCCCAGTGTTGTTATAGTTAACTAAATTGTTGTTTAAACTATTAAAATGCTTGTATATTGAAGAAAAGCTGAAATAAATTGTAAATAATGCATGGAAAAAACTAACCTTAAATTAAAATTAAAAGAGAATTTCTTGGTAATAATCTGATTAAAAAAAGGTATATTTTGTTTAGCAAACTTTAATGTTAGCCTACATCAGTCATTCATGTTAGTGCTTGGCTATCATATGCACCGTTATTGATACGGTTCCCGCACGTGCACCGCGATACATTAGAAATATAATTATATAATATTGGTAACACTTTACAATAAGGTTGTGTTAGTTAACATTAGTTAACATGAACTAACCATGAACAACACCTCTGTTCAGCATTAGTTAATCTTTGTTAACGTTAGTTAATAAAAATACAGCTGTTCATGTTAGTTCACAGTGCATTAACTAATGTTAACACGATTTTATTAATGCGTTAGTAAATGTTGAAATTAACATTAACAAAGATAAATAAATGCTTTATAAGTCCAGTTCATCATAAGTTCAGGTTAACTAATACAACCTTATTGTACAGTGTTACCATAATATTCAAAGCGATCGTGTCTCTTCAGAAAATCCTTCAGCACGAGCTAAATGCTGATGGTGAGGATGTACACAAGATCTCGTATTGTCCCTCAAAATGAATAGCGTATCACTGAGAAATGTCCTGCTTAAGTCGTCCTTGCGATGGAGGTTCGGAATGAATAACTATTCCAGTGTTTCATCGTCACTCACGCTTGGACTGATATGTTAAAATCAACGCCATCATTATTATCATCTACTGTACATCGTGTACAATCGGCCAATCAGAGCAGAGTAGGAATTGAGAGACTGTTTCATCAGTCTCAGACAAGTTTGATAATCACTGAACAATGTGGTGATGTGCAATGTATATTATGAGAAAATGAAAGTGTTTTTTGACCTTTGATGCAATATAAACCTGTTGCAAGAAACCTCCAAAACTAAATTAGGAATCTTTAAAATAGCATAATAGGGGCACTTTAAACATTTAGCACACCTGTTTGTGTGGATTCTCTGAAATATAAAATCATTTAAAAAAAGACACTGATGTTAATCAAACAATTTATCTGTTTATTCATTTCCAAAACAACAAAATATATTTCATGTGGTTATCAAGGCCATCTGGCTTCACATTAAAACATTTTTTTTTATTTTTTTTATTTATACATTGTTGCAATGTGCATTGTCTTAAGAAACCATTATATTTTTGCCCATCCAAAAGTCACCATCATTACACCAAAATTATGAATACATGATTGCATAATGTGAATCAAATTATAATATGAATAAATAATTCAATGATAAATCAAATGATAACTACATAAATGACCCATGATGAAAAAAACAAAGAAGATAAAACACAACACAGGTGTATGGTTGTTCTCTTGAGGAAACAGACACAGGTTATTGAAATTCCCAAGATTTTTGGCTTCATTAGTCTTAAAAGCAACAACTGTGCCACTATCCTCTGGCTACATGGCACCAGTCAGTCGCAGGGTCCAAGCCCAGGAGCAGGGCATCTGACTGGGGGCCAGCTGAGGCAGATGAACCTTCAGACCTGTGGGACTCATGGACTGCCACGAGAGGGACTGATAGCCAAGCAGCACCACCTGATTTGGAAAAGGTTTGAAACAAAACAAAATAAAAGTTTTTCTTTAGATGTGAATGCTTTAAAACTTCTGCAAAAAACACTTCTAAATTATTAAACAAGCCTTCACTAAGCTAGTGAGCGATTTCTGAGAAACTCTGTTGAGAGTGGATCGGACCAAGCAGCACAACACACTTGTAGCCAATCAGCAGCAGGGGGTGTGTCCACTCATGATGAGGGAGGACAGAGAGTGAGCCAATCAGCAGTAGGGGGCGTGCCCACTCATGATGGGGGAGGAGAGAGTGAGCCAATCAGCTGTAGTGGGCGTGTCCACTCATGATGGGTAGGAGAGAAAGGGAGCCAATCAGCAGTGGTCTACAACAGTGTCCACTCATGATGGGGAGGAGAGAAAGGGAGCCAATCAGCAGTGGTCTACAACAGTGTCCACTCATGATGGGGAGGAGAGAAAGGGAGCCAATCAGCAGTAAAAGGCATGCCCACTCATGATGGGGGACTAGAGAGTGAGCCAATCAGCTGTAGTGGGCGTGTCCACTCATGATGGGGAGGAGAGTGAGCCAATCAGCAGTAGGGGGCGTGTCCACTCATTATGGGGGAGGAGAGTGAGCCAATCAGCTGTAGTGGGCGTGTCCACTCATGATGGGGGAGGAGAGTGAGCCAATCAGCTGTAGTGGGCGTGTCCACTCATGATGGGGGAGGAGAGTGAGCCAATCAGCAGTAGGGGGCGTGTCCACTCATGATGGGGAGGAGAGAAAGTGAACAAATCAGCAGTGGTCTACAGCAGTGTCTACTCATGATGGGGGAGGAGAGTGAGCCAATCAGCAGTAGGGGGCGTGTCCACTCATGTTGGGGGAGGAGAGAGTGAGCCAATCAGCAGTAGGGGCTTGTCCACTCATGATTGTAGAAGGAGAGAGAAAAGAGAAAACAGTTCATACTGGAAAAGAAGGGTTATGATCAGGCAAGAGCTTTAGGGGTTGGTTGTGTTTGGGCTAATTTGGGTTGATTCTCAGAAATCGCTTACAGCACCTTTAATGCAGATGTCACTTACTCAGACATTTCCATAGAAATGAATTGCAGATTTGTGAACAGCAACAGATTGTGCTTAGACAGGACATTTGCATGAAATGAAATATTGCAAAGCATTTTGTTTACACAGTCATTTGAAAAAAACTTCCTAACTGAATAAGAATCAGGACAAACACTACCGTTCAGAAGTTTGGGATTGGTAAGATTTTTTAATGTTTCTGAAAGAAGTCTCAAGGCTGCATTTATTTGATTAAAATACTGTAAAAAACATAATATTGTAAAATATTATTACCATTTAAAAGAACAGTTTTTTATTTAAATATATTGTTTAACGTAATTTATTCCTGTGATCAAAGCTGAATTTTACCGGATCATTACTCCAGTCTTCAGTGTCACATGATCCTTCAGAAACCATTCTAATATGATGATTTGCTGCTCAAGAAATATTTATTATAATTATCAATGTTGACAACAGTTTTGCTGTTTCATATTTTTGCGGAAACCGTGATACATTTTTCAGGATTCTTTGATAAACAGCATTTAGTTAAATAAAAATCTTTTATAACATTATAAATGTCTTTACTGTTTAATGCATCCTTGTAAAATTATAATTTCTTACAAAATCTTTTTCCAAACTTATGAATGTTAGTGTACAAAGAAAAAAGCAGGTCATCTGATGAGATGACAATTGGCAACAGCTGCTAAGGTATGGTTGGTCGCTAACGATTTAAAGCAAACTATAAATTATTCAATAAGAATCTTTTTTTTTTTAAATATAATTTCTAAAATATACATTACCTGAGTCTTGGACGATGACACAACGGGGTCTTTTAGAACAACGTACCCATCATTGGGCCATGAAAGAAAAAACGCATAGATTGCATTCTCCTTCTTATTCCATGTATACCTGTTAGGACAAAAAAATTACGCTTTCATTTAAAAACAAATAAATGTGAATGAGATTAAACATAAAAAGAGAGAAACACAGGCAAAGAGACAAACAGACATTCGTGTAGTATGTTACTGTACATGAGATTTAATTCATAATGTAACTGACCAAACTCCAGGAGTGGCAGTGTCGTTCTGAACTCTCCACGCGGTGCTGTTGTAAATGGCTTCTCCGTTCACCTTAAGCCACTGACCCATCTGCCGCAGACGCTCCTCAAATACGGGCATAATTAGGCCCTCATGTGTGGGGCCCACGTTCAACAGCAGATTCCCTCCACAGGACACGGTCTCCACAAGAGTCTGTAGGACAAACAGAGGACTTCTGAATTCTCATGATACACCACCGTTCAAAAGTTTGGAGTCAGTAAGATTACTTATAAGAAGAAAGGATACATTAAATCGATCAAAAGTGACAGGAAATACATTTACAATGCTATAAAGATTTCTATGTCAAATAAATGCTGTTCTTTTGAACTTTCTATTAATCCTGACATAGGATGTTTCACGGTTTCCACAAAATATTAAGCAGTGCAACAGTTTTAGACATTGACAATAATAATAAGATATGTAATATTAAATAGTAATATAATAATGTTTCATCAGCATATTAGAATGACTTCAGAAGGATCATGTGACACAGAAGACTGGAGGAAGGATGCTTAAAATTCAGCTTTGCATCAAAAGACTAAATTACATTTCAAAAAATATTCAAATAATATTCAAGTAATAATATTTCACATCACAATCTTACTGCTTTTACTGTATTTTAGATCAAATAATGTAGCCTTGATAAGCATAAGAGACCTAAAAAGTGTATGCCTGTACAATTAGTTTTCTAAACTATAAATTCACTTTCTAACTTTTTACTTCTATATAAAATTGACACAACAATTTGATTTTTATATTGTCAGTAGAAAATGTAAACTTTGTTTGCCCATGCACAGTACGTTGCTATATGGTTGCTTATTGGAAAAAGAGCTCACTGTCACATTCACAATCTGGAGTGCCCTTGATCTCCACTAGAGGGCACTCCTCCCTAGTCCATTGCCATCTCACCATGAACTGCGTTCCTCATAACCCATTTCTTGGACTCATTATGATTAATTTATTTCAGCTGTGTGTCATTACCTGGTTAACTCATTCAAAAGTAGGCTGTGTCTGAAATCACCTCATATATCTTTAAAAAGGGCACTATTTGAAGGGACCGCCATTTGTAATAGTGTTGTTCGAAATCTTATTGCACGAGTGTAGAACTGATGTAGGCTCAACGGCTAGAGAATACCCATAATGCTCTGTGGGAGTCATGCGCTGAAAGAATTCCCCCGTTTCGCCAGAAGATGGCACCCGCAGTTGAACCAATCATCCATCCATTTTCCAAACCATGCTGGTCCAGTGTAATATCATACAGGTATAAATTACTTTTTAATTTTTTTTTTTATTATTGTTTATACATGCTAGTTTACATGGCAGAGTTCAATATAGATCTTTTCATTATTACTGCCAGTTTTCTATGTTTCAATTCATTAAACAGCAAGCAGAAACTATGCAAAAGCAGCACTCGGTGTCCGAATTCACTCATTCGTTTTCATTCACTCCTTCAAGTGAACTATATTAGAGGAGTAATGTAGAGAATAGTGAATGAGGGGGGTTGATTCGAACACAGCATCTTGCCTTTTATAAGCTTTGTGTTTTCAGTCAGTCTTTGAGAAGTCTGCTAGTGTCACACTGCATTTCTGAGCGCTCTTGTTTACCGGTATGTCTTCATGGTTTATGGTCTTGATCTCTTGCCTGTTTCTCTTTGATTTGCCTGTGTTTTGTTCCTCTGCCTGTCACATTGATTGTGATTTTGGATTGCTCTAATAAAGCAGTAAATCACAATATTCATCAAATCAGTAGAAATGGATCAATGCACTAAACTGAAACGTATGGGGTCAAGACAAACTCGCTGGCTGCAGCATTCCTCATTTCACGTACACACAACTGTCAGAGTGAATGAATGTACATGCAAAACTCACTCCTATCAGCTGTTCAATGGTGAGGTAATCGCTGAGTTTGGCGTTTCTCCTGTAGCCCCATGACCTCTGGTCTATGCTCATGCAGTTCTCCCACTTGTGTTTCAGCAGGTGACCTGGGTTGTACCGATCTGAGCAGGTGTAATATCCACCATGTTTACATATGCTGCCATATCCCCAGCGGTCATTGGTCACAACTGTGTCCCGCACAGGGCTGAAAACACACATTTGCCATCAGTTAGGCTACATGACTTCACTTAGACAGTTCTAGTATATCCAACTTGATTGGTTCTCTTCAATGTTATTACGACATTTAAATCAAAAAGTCTTCAATCTCTATGTCTGTTTGCTTTGAGTTAATCTATAACTAGTTTACTCCAAAATATTGACTAAATAAGCATTTATCAGAAAAATGCTATTGTTATATGGTAAATTAGAATCTTGTAGTAATTTGGAGTAAAAATCTGTTGATTGAAGCAATCAATGAGGCAAGCTAGTTAAAATGGTCAAGTGAGCCCTTCTGGTAGATGCAGCAATTAGCCTACACTTTTCTGTTACCAAAAGCATTTTTCACCATTGACGGCCATTCAAAATTAATCCATAAAATACTTACCCAAAGACACTCAATCCCTTGGTGAACTGTATAAAGTCATGTATGAGTCTCTTTTCTTCTAAGATTTTGTACATACTTACATTTTTTCCTCCTTGCAACCCCCCTTAAAGGTGCAGTGTGTAAAGTTTAGCGGCATCTAGCTGTGAGGTTGTGAATTGCAATCACCCACCGCTCACCCCTCCCTTTCAGAGCACATAGAGAAGCTTTGAGTGGGCGAAACAGGACACAAATTTCGTCCGGAGAGAACAGAGAGTGACTAACACTCAGTAGAGCAGCTTGTCCGTTTAGGGCTACTGTAGAAACATGGAGGCGCTAAATGGCAACTTCACTGTAAGGGGACCCGTGATGTATGAAGATAGAAACAGCTCATTCTAAGGTAATAAAAACATAATGATTCATTATGAAAGGTCTTTACACACCACTGAAATCATAGTTATGTATATAATATTGCATTTCTGTCAATAGATCCTCATAAATACTACACACTGCACATAACATTATGACCTAATATTGTGTTGGTCCCCCTTTTGCTGCCAAAACAGCCCTGATCCGTCAGGCATGGACTCCACTAGACCACTGAAGGTGTGCTGTGGTATCTGGCACCAAGATGTTGGCAGCAGATCCTTTAAGTCTTGTAAGTTGTGAGGTGGGCCTCCGTGGATCGGAATTGTTTGTTCAGCACATCCCACAGATGCTTGATTGGATTGAGATCTGGGGAATTTGGAGGCCAAGTCAACACCTCAAACTCGTTGTGCTCGTCAAACCACCATTCCTGAATTTTTTTTTATTTGTGGCAGGGAGTATTATCCTGCTAAAAGAGGCCACAGCCACAAGGGAATACTGTTTCCATGAAAGGGTGTAAAAGGAAAAGTGATTCATCAGACCAGGCCACTGTGGTATAGTGATACTCAAGTGAGCCCTTTTGGTAGATGCAGCAATTACACCGTGGTCCAGTTCTGATGCTCACATGCCCACTGTTGGTACTTTCGACAGTGGACAGGAGTCAGCATGGGCACCCTGACTGGTCTGTGGCTATGCAGCCCCATACGCAACAAACTGCGATGCACTGTGTATTCTGACACCTTTCTATCAAAACCAGCATTAACTTCTTGAGCAATTTAAGCTACAGTAGCTCATCTGTTTTATCAGACCACACGGGCCAGCCTTCCCTCCCCAAGTGCATTAATGAGCCATGGCCGCCCATGATCCTGTTGCCTGTTCACCACTGTTTCTTCCTTGGAGCACTTTTGATAGATACTGACCACTGCAGACTGGGAACACCCCACAAGAGCTGCAGTTTTGGAGATGCTCTGACCTAGTCGTCTAGCCATCACAATTTGGCCCTGGTCAAACTCGCTCAAATCCTTACGCTTGCCCATATTTCCTGCTTCTAACACATCAACTTTGAGGACAAAATGTTCACTTGCTGCCTTATATATCCCACCCACTAACAGGTGCTGTAATGAAGAGATAATCAGTGTTATTCACTTCACCTAGTATATGTCAAAATGCTATATATTAAGGAATAAAGATTATTGAAACAAAATGTAGTACAAAAAAATAAAGTTGTTTCAGCCTCCTTTGACTGTTGTCAAAGTGTGACCCCTAAGGGAGGAAATGGACATTGAATTTGATATTTTATGTAATCAGCTGCCTTTGGACCTCATGTTGGTTTCTTGGTTTGTAATCATGACACTTAAGGTGTTAAGGTGGCCTTACCTCTCGTTATAAAGCCAGGCGAGGAACCCTGTGCTATTCCAGTAAGAGTCAGGCGCATCTCCGTCACCATCAGACCACAGCACTTCAGGTTTGAACTTGTTGATTAATTCGTACAGCTCAGGCAGGGTCTTTGTAGTAGGGAACACATTGGTTTGGTAGTGGTTGTTAGCATCAGATCTGTAAAGAGGGTTAAACCACTCAAACAAGGAGTGGTAAAGCCCCAGACGCAAATCACTGTGTGTCCGTAAAGCAGTGGCGATCTCATCCACCAGATCCCGCTTCGGCCCGACCTCCACTGCGTTCCAGTTCCACGAGTTCTTTGAGCCCCACAGTGTAAAGCCTGAGGAATTGAAACACATGGGTGAATCACACAAATCCTAATAAAAACATGTCCGGGTCTTCAATTTAAAACATTCACATTTTTTGCATTTTGTGATTTTAAAGTGTATTCTATTGTACTACAGTATTTTTATTTATTTATATTTATTTATATATATATATAAATACAACTCAAAAGTAATCTGTCTGGAGAAGACATGTGGAAATGTGTTTAACTGCATAAAAATACTGTCACAGTGGAAAATATCTTTAATTTTACAAACATTTCTTTTCATTTTTTTTTCATATGTCCTTTTTTTAATGTTAATGCATAAGAAAGCAAGCTTTGGTGATAAGCCATAATCACTATGATGATAATTTCTCACTAGAAATGACATCAGAAATGAAAAACTTACATATGCACACAAACTGAACACCATCCGCAACTTTCAGAATGCTTTTTTTTTTTTTAGCTCAACTGTCACAGACTGGAAAGCACAGGATTGTGGGATATCAAAGGCTGCCTTCAAAAATCGATCAGATGAAGGTATCTCAGGAGGCAGGAAGTGAAGCTATTGGATTGGGATGTGCCTTGACACCTTTCTACCTTAGAATGCGTCCTCCGACGGAAGCATTTTTAAGCTTTCGAACGCAGCCAATGTTTCAGGTATTGCGGTATGGCATATTGGTGCCTGTATATTTTAAGTGTATAATTTTTATTTGCCAATCTACTTTAACCACTAAAATAACATGATGAATCCATAAATGTTTTGCCTATCAATAAAACATGGCCAGTACTCGTATTATACAGACAGGCCACAAAGTCATAAACACAAAGATCATCAGGGTAACACAACTGATACTAAAATAATGCAACAAACGTTAACTAAATAACAGAGAATGTAACACCAAACACCCTAATGTACAGTACATTATTCATAACAAAAATAAGAAAATACAAAACTTTTTTGTTTTTAAATATCATACTGTATATGGTGTCACACAGAGATGTCTAGAAATGGCTAGTTATTTGGTAAACCTTATTTCTTTACTTTAAAAAGACAATGTTTAACAGTATTTAATAGGAAATGCACATAGGATGTAATGTTAAACCATTTATAGTAAGCCATTCCATAGTTAACCAGTTAACCGTTTTTTACCATGGCATTTTTACAGTATTTTTATTTTATTTTATTGTAATTATGTAGCAGTAAAATAATAACAGTTGACAGATATGCAAAAATGAAATGCAATGCAGTCTGTGCAGTCATTTCTCACAAACCTTCATGGTGTTTAGTTGTGAGCACAATATATTTGGCTCCGGAAGAGGCAAAAATGTCAACCCACTCTACAGGATCAAAGAACTCAGCCTGGAACTGAGGTGCAAAGTCTGCGTAGGTGAAGTCAGGAGGATAATTCTGCTTCATAAAGTTAACATACGATGGGTTTTTCTGGCCCTGCCAGAACCACCTGTTGGAAAACAAAACGATTAAGCATAATTAACCTCAAATATTTATTTGGCTTTTGAGGTGGTATGACCTGTTTTAATGTTATGCACTCACATTCACATTCAGTACTGTAGCATGGTAAGGTATCAGATTGTAGTACAATGGTGCTTTGATATATCGTACAGCATATATGCAAAACATCATAATATTTTAGAACTTGCCACGGGCCACTTGAGGCCCTCGGGATGATTTTTTTTTTGTGGGGGGGGGGCTTTATACGATGATTGACAGATAACCCAACGTAATCTTGGGTTGAATTCGTTCTAATCCTAAACGGAGAACTTGTTCGTATATGACCTAAGCAGCAAGGTATAAAAACATATGAGTAACATTTGTTTTGCTGTCTCACAGAACCAAGATATGCCGTTGTACTGTTAGTTATAGTAACAGGACAGTTTTGAGTGTCATTGTTTGTCTAGAGCTTCTGGCAACTAACAACCAACTCTTGCTTTTTATACTCGTTAACACAGTACACATGACTCATGTACTGTGTTAATGTTTTGTTCTTCCTTGTCGTTTGTTTGTCATCTTTGCTTTATTTTGCTTCGCTTCAGCCATGATAAAATTACATCCATACTTGCATTGCGTGTTCATGCATTTTGGTGGTGGAGCAATGAAGGGAGGTGTGTTTGTTTCGGTTTTTCAGAAATCGCTTACTGCACCTTAAACATTCCTTTACTAAACAGCTTTTTAAATGAATGCATGGTGCAGATTACAATGCACAGGCCACATGACCAGGAAGTTAAATAGATTTGAATATAAAAAAAATGAATCATCAAAAACTCACAAAATAATATTACAACTGGTGTGACAAAATCAGATCACATGATCAGAATTTTTTCCCCAAAAACAAATAGCATACATGTTAGATGTGTAAGAGGTATTATTTGTTAGTATAAAACAGCAGGTATTGCAGCATTAGATCACGTGACCAGGAAGTGAAATAGATATTATTAGTTAAATAAAACAAAATAATAATAATAATTGACACATTTTAACAAAAAATAAAATAGCATACATTTAAGATGTGTGAGAGATATTTGTTAGTAAACAGCGGGTATTGCAGCATTAGTTCACGTGACCAGGAAGTAAATTATATATTATTAGTTCAAACAAATGGTCTAAAATGTGGTAAGATGTGTGGCAAGAGCATTAAAGTACATGTGGGTCAAAACACTAAATTAATATGTTTATTTAATTTAGGCATAACATTAAACAGTTATGACATATCTATAAATCATACATAAATAAGATAGCTACTTTTTTTTTTTAACTAAATTAAGCCGAATCGTTACATGGAAAAGTATAATAATATTAATGTAGCAGAAAAAAAAACGCCTTATATATAATAATTTTATATATATAAAACGTTTTGCACTTTCGGTCTTTTTTGCAGACTTACCAGAACCATTCACTGCCATAGCTGGGAACTGAAAACACTCCCCAGTGAATGAATATGCCGAATTTGGCTTGATCGAACCATTCCGGTAGAGGTCTCGAATCAATTGATTCCCATGTAGGCTGGTATTGGCAAAGACAGCTGCCAATCAAGAGGAAAGAAAGGGATAAAACACTCCAGGGATGCATTGTGCTGCTATACTGTCACCAATTCACACAGCGATGTGAGTTGCTGAGTTCAGAATGAAAGTTGTCACTTTCAAATCACATGATTTTGTGTGGTTGTCTGCATAAACTCACGTGATCTGTCACACACCAGTGCCTGTCAGCAAAATAAAACGTTTAAAACAATAGCAACTGAGGAAGAAGCTTCCTCATTCTGTAACCTGGAAACAAAATAGCGCCACCACCAAGTATATGTCTCTGCAGGTTAGTAATAGGAGTTACCTCATCAGTGGGTGTGGCCATAAACAGAGGGACGGTTTCAACTGTGTTACCTGATTTGCCTACGTCACAGTGTGGGCAGAGACATATGGATAGGGTTTAGGGGTGGGATCGGGTGAAGGGGATCATTTTCATTGCGTGATTTATAAAACACCCATCAGTTTGAAAACACCCACTAATTTATAAACACCCACTCTTGTTCCGCAGAGACCTCATACTCGCCACCACTGCGAAGGCTCTTTTTATGAATATTAAGTACGTAGTACGACATTCGCCGATGATTGGCCGAACGGCAGAAAGGTTACCGGGCAACACTGGAGGACCTAATTAATATTCATGACACAAACCTTCGCCGTAGTGGGACCGTCACATCCGCCGCTTGTATAGTTTAGTACGTCTGCTGATCCATGCGGACTTTCGTTTATGAACGATCTGAAATTATACATCTATGCAAGGATATATCGACTGTCACTGTCATATTTCTGCCAAGGATTTTGACAGTGTAAGAAAGAAATATAGTCGCAAGGTTTATAATATGAAACTATCTCAGAGGTTCCTTAATGACTGTGTGTTGTGTTTATTTTAGGACATTGATGATGTCATTGGAGAGTCTAAAAGGTACCTCTTTCAGTCTACATTCTCTTTCAATCTGATATCCATATTAAGAGTGCAATAAAGTTTATTATTTCATTTTTAGGCTGGACTTGTTGCCCTTCTTGCTGTAGCAGAGCATGCTGGTGAATTTGAGAAAATTATACAGCTCTCACAAAGGTACATCTTTATATATATGTATGAATATGTATATATAGTTCAGCAAACTCAATATGATTTGAGTAATTTCAGCAAACTCAATATGAAATGGCTTTAATATCTTATAGGTTCCCTGGATTCATTATGCCATGCCTTGGAGTTCATCCTGTCCAAGATCCAGCACAACCCAGAGGAGCTTTACCTGAGGTCTGAAACTTGTGCAAATAAAGATACATGTATTTTATTTGCTGTCTAACAGCTGACACAGTTTCCTTATTTTCTGCCCCACAGGATTTAGATGCTGCATTACCGCTGATTGACAAATACAAAGAGAACATTGTGGCTATTGGTGAGGTTAGATATATACTGTATATCTAACTAGAGAATATAATTCTGTAAGATTTGAATCCCTTAAAGGCCCAGTAAAGTGCTTTCACTGCCTTGAAACACACAGCATTATTAAATGTGTTGACTTAATTTCCACTGAAACAGGAATAAAAGTCTCAGGACATTTTTTTGTTTGTGAGACTTCCACAGAAGATATACACCGATCAGGCATAACTTTATATTGTGTTGGTCCCCCTTTTGCTGCCAAAACAGCCCTGGCCCATCGAGGCATAGACTCCACTAGACCCCTGAAGGTGTGCTGTGGTATCTGGCACCAAGATGTTAGCAGCAGATCCTTTAAGTCCTGTAATTTGCGTGGGGCCTCCATGGATCAGAATTATTTGTTCAGCACATCCCACAAATGCTCGATTGGATTGAGATCTGGGAAATTTGAAGGCCAAGTCAACAGCTCAAACTCGTTGTTGTGCTCCTCAAACCATTCCTGAACCATTTTTGCTTTGTGGCAGGGCACATTATCTGCTGAAAGAGGCCACAGCCACCAGGAATACCGTTTCCATTAAACGGTGTACATGGTCTGCAACAATGCTTAGGTAGGTGGTCAAAGTAACATCCACATGGGTGACAGGATCCAAGTTTTGCCAGCAGAACATTGTCCAAAGCACTGCCCCCACCAGCTTGCCTTCTTCTTATAGTGCATCCTGGTTCCATGTGTTCGCAGGTAAGCGACGTACACGACGTAGCCATCCATGAGATGTTAAAGAAAACGTGATTCATCAGGCCACATTCTTCCATTGCTCCCTGGTCCAGTTCTGATATTCACATGCCCACTGTTGGGGCTTTTAGTGGTGGACAGGGGTCAGCATGGGCACCCTGACTGGTCTGTAGCTATGCAGCCCCATACGCAACCAGGAACACCCCACAAGAGCTGCAGTTTCTAACACATCAACTGCTTCTGACACATCAACTTTGAGGATAAAATGTTCACTTGCTGCCTAATATATCCCACCCACTAACAGGTGCCGTGATGAAGAGATAATCATTGTTATTCACTTGACCTATAATGTTATGCCTGTTCGGTGTATGTGCATGTTTTAACATTTAGACCACTTCTATTATTGATTGCTATCAGGATGTGAAGAGTTTCAACCAGAGTAACAAAAAAAGTTTATAAATCAAATGCTTATCCTACCTTTAATTGTCTAATGAGTGGAAAATAACCATTGTTTAACTACTGCATAAATGCACTGTTAATGCAATGTGCAGTCTGAAATTGCTATTCAAACTTCTGTGTTAATGCAGGCTAAAAACAAGGTCTTCCTCTATTCATAATTAATATTCAGTGTTATGATTTTATTTTTTTATGAATGTTTAAATATATATCATTACATATAGGTTGGCCTGGATTTCACACCACGCATCGTCAACAGTGACGCTGGGAAAGACGCTCAGAGACAGGTTCTCACTCGACAGGCTGAAATCGCCAAACAGTTAAATCTGCCTCTGTAAGTGTCAGTCTTCTGGCTTTGTAAATTTGTGCACATACAAAATTATGATCTTTCATATAGCAATGCATTTTGTCTGTTAGGAATGTACACTCAAGATCTGCTGGAAGACCAACCATCCATCTTTTGAAGGAGCTGGGTATGCATACCAAACACTGTTTGTCAATGCATGTTTTATTCATAAATTGGTAGCTTTTCATGATTTCAATCTTGTCCGTTTTCAATAAGGTGTAGAAAATGCACTTCTTCATGCATTTGATGGAAAACCTTCTGTTGCAATGGAGGGTGTAAAAGCTGGTTTCTTTTTCTCAATTCCTCCATCCATTGTAAGGAGTGATCAGGTAAATATAACCTACTGTAAAAAGGTTTCTCATGCCAATATTTGCAAGCTCTCTTTACAATGTGTGCTCTGCTAATAGACATTCACTATATTGCCAAAAGTATTGTGATCACCCCTCAGTCAGAATCATTGAATTCAGGTGCTCCAATCACTTCCATGGTCACAGGTGTATAAAATCAAGCACCTAGGCATGCAGACGCTTCTACAAACATTTGTGGAAGAATGGGTCGGTCTAAGGAGCTCAGTGAATTCAAGTGTAGTACTGTGATAGGTTGTCACCTGTGCAATAAGTCCATTTGTGAAACTTCCTCCCTACTAAATATTCAACGGTCAACTCAGCCACAAAGTTGTAGGCCATGTAAAATCAGAGCGTGGTCAGCACATGCGTGTGTGTGCAGAAGTTGCCAATTTTCTGCAGTCAATAGCTACAGACCTCCAAACTTTGTGTGGCCTTCAGATTAGCTCAAGAACAGTGCCTAGAGAGCTTCATGGAAAGGGTTTCCATGGCTGAGCAGCTGCATCCAAACCTTACATCACCAAGTGCAATGCAAAGCGTCGGATGCAGTGGAGTAAAGTACGCCACCACTGGACTCTAGAGCAGTGGAGATGTGTTCTCTGGAGTGACGAATCACGGCTCTCTGTCTGGCAATCCAATGGACGAGTCTGGGTTTAGCAGTTGCCAGTAGAACAGTATGGGGAACGGGGGATTATGGGTGGGGTTGTTTTTCAGGGGTTGGGTTTGGCCCCTTAGTTCCAGTGAAAGGAACTCTTAATGCTTCAGCATACCAAGACATTTTGGACAATTTCATGCTCCCAACATGCTTCTCTTTCTGGCAATCCGATGGACGAGTCTGGGTTTAGCAGTTGCCAGGAGAACGGTACTTGCCTGACTGCATTGTGCTAAGTGTAAAGTTTGGTGGAGTTGGGGATTATGGTGTGGGGTTGTTTTTCAGGGGTTGGGCCCTTTAGTTTTGGCCCCTTAGTTCCAATGAAAGGAACTCTTATTGCTTCAGCATACCAAGACATTTTGAACAATTTCGTGCTCCCAACTTTCTGGGAATAGTTTGGAGATGGCCCCTTCCTGTTCCAACATGACTGTGCATCAGTGCACAAAGCAAGGTCCATAAAGACATGGATGAGGGAGTTTAGTCCTGACCTGAACCCGAGCAGAGACTTCTAGCCAGGCCTTCTCGTCCAATGCACTTCTAGAAGAATGGTCAAAAATTCCCATAAACACACTCTTAAACCTTGTGGAAAGCCTTCCCAGAAGAGTTGAAGCTGTTATAGCTGCAAAGGGTGGGCCAACTCCATATTAAATACAGAATACTACATACGGATTAAGAATGGGATGTCATTAAAGTTCATGTGCATGTAAAGGCAGGCGTCCCAAAACTTTTGGCAATATAGTGTACACTGCAAATCAAAAGCTTGAACAATATAGTATAATTCATCAAAATGAACAGAAATGTAAATATGAGAATTACATATTGACCAAAATGTGAAACAAATCAAAACTCTTATATTTGAGCTTCTTCATTCGAAATCAAATTTAAAGATTTTTTGTATTAACTTTTTTTACAAAAAAAAAAATATATATACATGTTTATATTTGACTACAAACTAATTTCAAGCGTTTAAGTGAAAGTATTTATATGAAAATATGCTTAATAATTTAAGATCTTGTTCAAACAATTAACTTGTAGTGTATATCTGTTTGTATAATTTACAATAAAACACCAGTGCATTTATAAGTCACACATCACATGACATCCACCTCTTATAAGAAGCAGAAGCTTGTGAAGCAGCTTCCTCTGGAGAGCATGTGTTTAGAGACAGACTGTCCTGCGCTGGGACCTGAGAAGCAGGTAAGGCAGGTTTTAGTTTTTCTGCCATAAGCATGATTTGACATGTTTTGGGCATGTATTTACATTGTGTTTTAACTGTAGGTGAGGAATGTACCAAGGAACATCAGCATTAGTGCCGAATATATTGCCAAAATCAAAGGAATTCCCTTGGAGAAGGTCATAGAGGTCACTACCCAGAATGCCCTGCACCTTTTCCCCAAATTAAAAACATTTATCAAAGCTTGACAATAATATGTTTTATGAAGCAAAAAAAAAAAAATTATATATAAATATGTGTGTATGTGTATATGTAGTTTTTTAGGACATTGGATTTTCACTAATTTTACTGAAAAGTGTAAAGATTATTGCACTGATTTATCATTTGGGTTTTTTGATTCAACATGTAGCCTATTGTTCCCATTCAGTGGTGTGACTGCTAATGACCACAGCCACCAAAGCAGAAGAAAAGTCTTTTGAGAAATGTTTTTTCTTTGTTTTGATGCTAAACAAATATTGTGTCATTGCTTAAAATCTGTAATAAACACATACATATATACAATGGGTCGCAAACCTGTTTAAGAAGTTATTGAGCAACTAGTTTACACCGAGCTAATGCAAGCTTGTGAAGATTTTTACAGCATATGTATAGGATAGTCAAAGACATCACCCTAGTTATTAGGGTGAACTATAGAAAGAAATGGAAGGCCAGGCACATAAAAAAGGTTAGTGTTGTAATGAAATAAGAAAAGTGCAAAACTTGCTTTTACCAGTAGATGGCAGAAAATACAATAATATTTGTGTCTCAAATCAAAAAATGGGCGGTCCTAGCCAGGGTTGCCAAGTCTGAGGGTTTCCTGCGCAAGTTGGATCCTTTACGCTTGCGGGTAAAAGGTTTGACATACAGTATAACATAAACTATATTTGACTGAAATGCCTGTATTAAAATATTGATAGCATTGTGCTAGATGTTAGCTTTTCTGATCACTACGCTATAGGCTAGTGTTTTTCATTTTGCATAACAGTGACTAGTCTATAAAATACGTATTCTAGGTAAGGGAATGGGACATTATGTCCTGGTTTCACAGACAGGGTTTAGATTAAGCCAGTATTTGGCCTTAGTTAAATTATGACATTTAAGTGGCTTTTATAAATGTTTCATCCCTTAGAAAAAAACATTACCGATGTCCATCTTGAGACAAAACAATGGCAGTGATATTTTTAAGGGTTTACCCAAAAATGAAAAATCCTCAAGTCATCCTAGGTGTATATGACATTCTTATTTCAAACGAATAAAATCTGAGTTAAATAAAAAAAAAAAAGTCCTGACTAATCTAAGCATTATAATGGCAGTGAATTGTTGTCTTGTTTATGAAGTCCATAAAAACTATCCATCATAAAACTGCTCCACAGGGCTCCAGAGGGTTAATAAAGGCATTCTGAAGCAAAGTGGTGTGTTCGTGTGAGAAAAATATCCGTATTTAAAACTTTATAAACTAAAATAACCAATTTCAGATATGTCCCTGCAAGTTGCTTTCAGTGAAGACATTTTTTATACAAAACTACAACAAACAAAAAAAACTGTGTCTTGATCAAACCCTTCACCTACAACAACAAACCTGTGGCAGTCTCTTAAAAATAATAATAATAAATAAATAATACAGCCACATAACCTACATACAAATCTTCATATATTACAATCCTGATCACAATTAAACGTTTATTCAAAAACTTCATAAATCCAGAGCCTATTCAATATCTCCGTCTTTAACAAAATCCAAAAGCATCTTACACACATGCAAGTTTTTCAAGAGCCAGATGTTTTTCAGCCAAAGCCCAAGAGAAGGGCAGCTAGCATTCTTCTGACAGGACGTCTGGCTTGCAGCAGTAGACATACAGTAAGTCCATCCATTTTCTTTCTTTAATAGACAAAGAACAGTTGTCTGCGTAGATACTCAGTACACACAATAGAGGGCTTAGCGAAATTGGCGTAAATTGAGAGTCACCCCACCCCCAAACCTTTGTGCATCCTCACATACACACAATGAAAAAATGTACCTTGGAGCTTATTACATTTAAAACATAGCAGGGATAATAGCAGTGAAGCCATTTTAGTCTGGGAATATAGGCTTAAGCCTTGTTTGTGAAATCGGGTATACGAGTTTTGATATTTGGGATATGGTCATTGGTCTGGTAAGATACACGCAGACCTGGCAACCCTGTGCGTAGCGCCGCCTAGAGGAAGAAGTAATAAATCCGCTTAATAAATCAATTTTTTACTCCTGCTTCATTTGCATGCCATCGTATGCTTGGACAGCTCACGGTAATTTAATGGAGTTTGAGCATAGTCTGGTTTATCCATAAATGAAGATTTAAGTGAATGACACTAAGGATTATAGTAAGATTATTGCTTTAAAACAACGATCTTGAAACCTGCACCAGAAAGAAAGCTTGTTTGGTCAGTGCTGTCATTTAACTTGTTTATCCATTTAGCTTGTTAATCCATTTAACAACGGATTCATACTGAATCCATTGGAGAATGCATTTTAGGTTTCTGAATTTAATCTGAAAAGTGTTAAGTGTTGTTTTATATAGGCTATAGCCTATGTGTATATATTTTATTTTATTCAAAATATGACAAAAACTCACTATATAATATCTCACTATAACGTTATTTTAATTGATTTCATTGTTATTTTAACGTTGTAACGTATCATATATGCTGTCAAATCGCATCTAATATAAAGGTTTGTGTTTACATAATATATGTGTGTGTCTGTTGTGTAATTATTAAGTATATGTAAATACACACGCATGTATTTATTTTATTATTTGCATGTATATACTGTATATATATATATTTATATAATCTATAAATATATATATATATATATATATATATATATATATATATATATATATATATATATATATATATATGCATGTGTGTGTATTCATAAATAGCCTAATAATTATACATGTGTGTGTATTCATAAATAGCCTAATAATTATAACCTGCACCAGAAAGAAAGCTTGTTTGGTCAGTGCTGTCATTTAACTTGTTTATCCATTTAGCTTGTTAATCCATTTAACAACGGATTCATACTGAATCCATTGGAGAATGCATTTAAGGTTTCTGAATTTAATCTGAAAAGTGTTAAGTGTTGTTTTATATAGGCTATAGCCTATGTGTATATATTTTATTTTATTCAAAATATGACAAAAACTCACTATATAATATCTCACTATAACGTTATTTTAATTGATTTCATTGTTATTTTAACGTTGTAACGTATCATATATGCTGTCAAATCGCATCTAATATAAAGGTTTGTGTTTACATAATATATGTGTGTGTCTGTTGTGTAATTATTAAGTATATGTAAATACACACGCATGTATTTATTTTATTATTTGCATGTATATACTGTATATATATATATTTATATAATCTATATATATATATATATATATATATATATATATATATATATATATATATATATATATATATATATATATATATATATATATATATATATATATGCATGTGTGTGTATTCATAAATAGCCTAATAATTATACACAGTACACACACTGTGTATTATGTAAACACAAACTATATATATATATATATATCAAAAGTTCTTCTTCTTTTACAGCTCTGAAAGGTAAAAATGGCAGCTGATATGTTATTGATAAGGGGAATCAACAGGTTCAGAAAAGTTACACTTGGAGGTCAAAAACAAGTTCGTTTTACCACAGTTCACCTGAAAGAACAGGTAAGATTGACAGTCTGCTGTCTGAGTGCCATGATTTGAAGTCAATATTTCCAAAGCTTCATCCAGATTTTTACTTTGTTTCAGGAGTGTGGCAGTTGCCCACCGAAATGCTTCCAGGTTTAGTGGCGTTATGGGTGTTGTTGAATGTGCCATCGGTCGTGACAGGTATTTGGGGAGATCTGGACACAGGCTATTTGGAGAGATTCATCCAGCTCAACAGCACGTCAATGAACAGATCTGTTCATTCCACCAAGACCACAGATATTACAGTGGACTGAAAAGAGAAGGTGTCGACACAACCAAAGATGCCAAAACACCTGATTCCAGAAGACATAAGCAAGTGGTACAGCACACCAAACTGTAAATTCTTGTTTAAATGTTATGGTCTGATTTACTTTGAATACTTTAACATCTAAGCAGTTTTGCAATCGATTTTTTATCTTAAAGCAGTAACTACAGAAACACCTTCTCTGAGTATATTATCCACTGTTGTTTTCTCAGCTAAGTGAGAGTGCCAGAGAGAGAAAGGTGCCAGTCACGAGGCTGGGAAGGTTGGTGAACTTTGGAGGTGAGATAACACACACACATTACAGTGTGAATGCTTGTTTAATTAGCTCAAAAACAGCTTTGGCAAACAAGCAAATGGAAAAAATGTCATGATTCCTTCAGGTTTAGCTGTTGGATTGGGCATTGGTGCCATTGCTGAAGTGGCAAAGAAGAGTCTTGCACCTGGAGATAAATCAGGTGGGAAAATATGGTTGGACATTGTGGTTGGCTGTGATTTACAAGATGGGTTATTTTATTCCTCTCTCCTCGTTGGCAGGGCGGAAAAAAGCAATTCTGGACTCAAACCCGTTCATATCAGAAGCCAATGCTGAGAGGATTGTTCGAACTCTCTGCAAAGTGAGAGGAGCCGCACTTAAACTAGGACAGATGCTCAGCATCCAGGGTGAGAGATTCTTCCAAACAGTGTTAATTTTGACAGCAAATTTTGATTTAGTTTTAGTCATAGTCTTTTGACTAAAATGCCATTTAGTTTTAGTCATATTTTAGTCACCTGAATTGTTTTTAGTTTTAGTCTAGTTTTAGTCGACTAAATATCAAAAGATTTTAGTCGACTAAAATCTAATGAGTTCAGTTAAATTGTAATGCATTAAATGAGGATTTAAGCTTCACATAACCAACTGTTACTTGAACTGACATTGTGACATCATTGTGTTTTTGACATAAAAAATACACAAAAGAGAGCTCAATTCACTTTTTTTTTAAACATATAGTTTTTATATGTGTCAAATACTGGTCTTTCCTCCTGACTATGAATTAATTGGGAATGAAATTAAATACAGTTTATTATGTAACCAAAAACTAATAAATAATGCGTGACTTTTAATTATAAACAAGCTTGGAATAAACCGGTACTCTTATTTTGAAACAACTTATTATTGCAGTTGCAGCTGGTCTTTCAAGTTCAGATGAGGAAGATAAAATAATGCATTGTTACAACCGTCTAAAACGCATTACTTTATAAACATCGTAAAGTAAACATTGTCCTTGTTCATCAGCATTAATTCATAAACAATTGCCTGATATACATTTGTGCTATTCATTGATTGAGGCGCGCATTGATCCACACGTTACAACCATAGACTGTATAAGGTTACAACTCAAATGTGCGCATCTGTTACACGATATCAGTTCTGACCGGATCTCTTCCCTAATCGTCCCTCCCTGACATTTTCGTCTCGTTTTTATTCGTTGACGAAAATGACAGTAGATTTTCGTCATAGTTTTTGTCATCCAACACTAGTTTTTATTTAGTTATCGTCTCGTTTTCGTCAGTGAAAAAAAGTCGTTAATTAACACTGCTTCCAAACACATCGGTCTGTGTAGCAATAATGAAAATTAGTGCAGTCATTTTTTAATTCAGTGCAAGCTTAATTATTTATTTGAAGTACCCCATATACACTACCAGTTTGGAAAATTTAAGGTATTTTAATGTTTTTGAAAGTAGTATAATCTCACCAAGGCTGCATTTATTTGATCAAAAATACAATAAAAACTGTAATACTGTGAAATATTGAACATTTGTTTTTAGTATTGTAGAAATGTATGTATATATATATATCAAAAAACTATGGCGAAAATCTACTGTCATTTTCGTCAATTAATGCTGATGAACAAGGACAATGTTTACTTTACGATGTTTATATAGTAATGCGTTTTAGACGGTTGTAACAATGCATTATTTTATCTTCCTCATCTGAACTTGAAAGAGCAGCTGCAACTGCAATAATAAGTTGTTTCAAAATAAGAGTCCCGGTTTATTCCAAGCTTGTTTATAATTAAAAGTCACGCATTATATATTAGTTTTTGGTTACATAATAAACTGTATTTAATTTCATTCCCAATTAATTCATAGTCAGGAGGAAAGACCAGTATTTGACACATATAAAAACTATATGTTTAAAAAAAAAAAAGTGAATTGAGCTCTCTTTTGTGTATTTTTAATGTCAAAAACACAATGATGTCACAATGTCAGTTCAAGTAACAGTTGGTTATGTGAAGCTTAAATCCTCATTTAATGCATTACAATTTAACTAAACTCATTAGATTTTAGTCGACTAAATCTACTGTAGATTTAGTCGACTAAAATCTTTTGATATTTAGTCGACTAAAACTAGACTAAAACTAAAAACAATTCAGGTGACTAAAATATGACTAAAACTAAATGGCATTTTAGTCAAAAGACTATGACTAAAACTAAATCAAAATTTGCTGTCAAAATTAACTCTGGTAAAGACATTTAGGAAATTAATAAATATTACAAAAAAGTTATATTTATAATAATGTTATTAACTTTAATAATGTTATTAACTTTCTATTCATCAAAGAATCCTGAACAAATATCACAATTACCACAAAAATATGAAAATATCAAGCACAACTGTGTTTGACATTAATAACAATAAGAGATCTTTAGCACCAAATCATCATATTAGAATGATTTGGTAAGGATCATGTGACCCTGAAGACTGGAGTAAATGAAGTAAATTCAGCTTTGAATCACAGGAATAAAATACATTTTTAAATATATTACAACAGAAACCAGTTAATTTAAATTGTAGTAATATTTCACAGTATTAAAGATGTTACTGTATTTTTGATCAAATAAATGGTGAGATTAAGATACTACTTTCAAACACATTTAGAAACGTAATGTATATATTTGGGGTAATACATTTATGGACATATTTCATAAATAAGATCATAATAAAGTGTTATATAGAATATTTCAATTTAATTACTAAATTCTATAATTTTAATTGATTGCTGATCAGTGATCTAGTCTGAAGTGATTTGGTCATTTGTCTTTTGATCAGTAAATATCACCCTAACAATACCATTCTATTTATACTAATTATTCATACAAATGTTATCACAAATATTTAAAAATAGGATGGAATATGTTTTTTACCACTTGTTTTCTTCTCTGATTCGGCTGCTATACCCTTGGCATTGACCTGTTTGCTATACTGACACACATGGCAGGGTTTATTCCTGTTAAGAATTTGACACAAATGTCATTCTGAAATATCATTACACCCCTTCCTCTGGACACAGTGTAGGGCTGTTTATGTTGTTGACTACATTCTGTATCTTTCCACTTGTTAAAAGGAAAGTAGATCCAGACAGAAAGCTGAAAAGATCACATTAAGTCTCGTTTAATCTGTTGTTGTTTTTTAAAAGGGCTGTAATGTATTATATGCCATGTCATTGAGGTGTATTATATGCCATGTCATTGAGGTGAAGGACTCGGCTAGCTGGAATATGTCATGATCCAAAATAAGAAAACCAGCTGGCCACAATAACCATGCAAAGCTTTTTTTAGTACTTCATGCCGTTCATGCTGCCAAAGTACATGTTCGGAGTTCGCCTGAAGCGTGTTTGCATGATATGCTACACATTGATCTTTGGTTCTGCTCATCTTTTCTTGTCCATAGACGATGCTTTCATCAACCCTCAGCTTGCAAAGATCTTTGACCGTGTTCGACAGAGCGCCGACTTCATGCCCACCAAGCAAATGATGGTATAGCCTCAAATGTGAGAGTTGAAAGCACAAACAAACAGCTTTTACTTCTTAAAGTCAGTGTTGGGGGTAACGCAGTACAAGTAACATGAGTGAGAAAAAGTAACCCAAAAGTAACGTAATGCATTACTTCACATATTAAGTATTTAAGTTATGCAATTAGTTACTTTTTTTAGGGAGTAACACAATATTGTAATGCATTACTTTTAAAAATAACTTTCCCCAATATTGCTTAAAGTTAAAAAATGTTCATTTTATATCTGTAATGTGAACTGATGAGCTGAATTACAAAGATATTAAGAAAGATTATATTTTTTGACTTCATTAATGTAATTACTTCTAAAGCTACATTAATCCAGACACATTTGAAAATGGCATTTTAATACGATCTCTGTCCACACTAGTATTTGAAATCATTTTACTGTGCATGCATACAATGTAATAATAGCTCACAGAGATGATACAGAGAGACCAGACATAATACAATTCTCAAATTGTTCTTCTGACACAATAATTTTATTGGAAAAAATATCTCACTAGGTCCCATTCAGTGGCTATTCCATGTATGGTTTAAAACATAAATCATAAAAAAATATGAACATCTGTTCATAATTTTTATGGACAGAATTTCTAGGCGCAGCCTAGGGCCAGAGTGTGTCCGGTTTGGGGACCATACGATTTCGTCGCTGCTTTTTGCGGATGATGTTGTCTTGTTGGCCTCCTCAGACCAGGACCTTCAGCGAGTGTTAAGTGGCTGGGATGAGAATCAGTACCTCCAAGTCCGAGGCCATGGTTCTCAGTCGGAAAAGGGTGGATTGCCCACTTCAGGTTGGTGGAGAGTTCCTGCCTCAAGTGGAGGAGTTCAGGTATCTTGGGGTCTTGTTCACGAGTGAGGGAAGGATGAAACGAGAGATTGACAGATGGATCGGTGCAGCTTCTGCAGTAATGCAATCGATGTACCGGTCTGTCGTGGTAAAGAAGGAGCTGAGCTGTAAGGCAAAGCTCTCGATTTACCGGTCGATCTACGTTCCTACTCTCACCTATGGTCATGAGCTGTGGGTCATGACCGAAAGGACAAGATCCCGGATACAGGCGGCCGAAATGAGCTTTCTCCGTAGGGTGGCTGGGCGCTCCCTTAGAGATAGAGTGAGAAGCTCGGTCACTCGGGAGGAGCTCAGAGTAGAGCCGTTGCTCCTCCACATCGAGAGGAGCCAGCTGAGGTGGCTAGGGCATCTATTTCGGATGCCTCCTGGACGTCTTCCCAGGGAGGTGTTCCAGGCACGACCCACCGGGAGGAGGCCCCATGGAAGACCTGGAGGGATTATGTCTCCCGGCTGGCCTGGGAATGCCTCGGGTTCCCCGGAAGAGCTGGAGGAAGTGGCTAGGGAGAGGGAAGTCTGGGCGTCTCTGCAGACTGTTGTCCCCGCGACCCGGCCCCGGATAAGCGGAAGATGATGGATGGATGGATGGATGGATGGGTTTAAAACACTATTACCTTCATGTTTTACTGCAGGACAGCAATTTTGAGTAAATTTCATCATACAATATGCGTCACATGACTAAACATGCATAATCTTTTTCAAAGATGCATCATCTCAGTTTTAACAGTCCACACTACAACCTTGAATATTGAAATTGATCCACTTTGGGGAGGGTTTTGCATCACAAAAATGCCAAAATATAGAGGATAAAAATGCTCAAATGTATCTGGATTAGTGTAGACGTAGCCTGAGATAACACTTCGCTGGTCGAACAGCATACAAGTTTAAAAACAAAAAAAAAGATTTTGTTTTATGGTGTGTTTATCATCTGGACAGAAAACGGTGGTCAGTGATCTGGGTCCAAACTGGCAGGATAAACTAGAGTACTTTGAGGAGCGCCCGTTTGCAGCGGCCTCCATCGGTCAGGTTCACCTGGCCAGAATGAAGGACGGCAGAGAGGTGGCCATGAAAATCCAGGTTCGAGAGCTGCTTTTGTTTCATAGTGTTTCACATATATGTTTTGTGCTGCTAGATCTATTCTAGACATTAAATAATTGAACATTATTATGTGCTGCCAGTATCCAGGAGTGGCCAAAAGTATAAACAGCGACGTGAACAACCTAATGACAGTCCTCAGTATCAGCAATGCGTTACCTGAAGGTATGAACTACGTTTTGTCAGAATGCTTTTATTTCAGCCCTACTTTAACCGTATCTGTCGTTCTGTTGGCGTGAAGGTCTGTTTCCGGAGCATCTCATAGAGGTCATGAGCAGGGAATTGGCTTTGGAGTGTGATTATGTACGGGAAGCCAAATGTGCCAAGAAATTCCAGTGAGTATTTGAATATCTAAAGTGTGGGCCCATAATCTAAGCATAGTAAATTTAATATTTAAAAGATACTTAATACTCAAATGTTTATTTTAGTAATATGTATATGCTATATTATTTATTAATATTTTGAATTAGCTTTTATTTTCAGTTTTCATTTTGATTAAGTTTGTGTTTTTGTCATTTTTATTTATATTTAGCATTCATTTTTATTTGAGTAATTTTTAGTATTTCAACTTAAAGGCACAATATGTAATTTTCGCCGCTAGAGGTTGTTTATTCAAAACATAGTGATGGTGCCTTGATTTCACGGAATCATGGGAGTTGTTGTCTTCACCTCTACAGCCGGTGAAAAAGAATCTAATGGAACTCGGGCAGAAATCATAATCATAGATGAGCTAATGTATTAAATATTGATTTACATTACTGTAGTATGAAGCAGGGTGGGGCTGAAAGCCTTTGGAGCGGAACGAGGCCGCTGGAGTGATTGCTAATGAAAAACAAGCGTGACACGCGGCTCAAGAGCAGTGGAGCCAGAGGTGGACAGTAACTAAGTACATTTACTTGAGTACTGTACTTAAGTACACTTCTTGAGTATCTGTACTTTACTGGAGTATTATGTTTTTGGGAACCTTTTTACTTTAACTTCACTACATTTGAAAGACAAATATTGTACTTTTTACTCCACTACATTTCTATCAAGGTCCTTGAAGTCTAAAGTCGTTTCTGTGGCATCTTTAAATGTCAGTGGATGATTTTTTCTTCTTTAAAACTTTTTTTTTTTTTGACAGCCTATCAGTAATCACTCTTGTAGGATCATGTGAAGATTCCCAGCATTTTTTGAACACTGATCAGTTTATAGCAAAATGGAAGAAGACGGTTCATTGGCACAGTGTGCACACATGGCCATACTTAGAAAGCATGTTTCAGTTTTCTGAAAAGATTAAATATTAGTTTAGTTGGAATACACTTGATGCATGTCTCAAAAATGTAAATATCTGGGAGAAAGAGAAGAGTAAACAGTTCAAGGAGAATATGGGATGTTTATCAGTGTATAGGGTCCGTGCATTCGGCCTTAAAGTGAAGACAGCTTTGTAAAGAGCTTTGTTATTTTTATACAAGTATTGAAATGAGTTTAAGGTAGTCGTATGCTAGCATGTCAGCTGGAGCATCACTGACGGGCTTAAACCACCATGAGCATTTATACAACAATAATAATAAAAAAATGCATTGACATGAAAAAATTTACTTTTGATACTTAAGTACTTTTAAAAATAAATACTTCTGTACTTTTACTTAAGTAAAACTCTGTTTTTAAACTTTTACTTGTGACAGAGTAATATTTGACCAGTAGTATTTTTACTTTAACTCAAGTAATAGAGTTGTGTACTTTGTCCACCTCTGGGTAACGCAGGGCTGTTTTATCATATTACATACATTTGAGTGTGTTAAAAGTTATGTTGTAATGCTACTCTGTGTGTTCACTCGGTTTGCGACTATGAGACACTTGTTGCACACTGCAGTGAGCTAGATTGATATTAGGCATGGTAAAACATGGTATTCACGGTAATTCAAGAAAATGAGATTCAAACAATAAGACTAACTGTGTTTAGCTATATAACAGTGATTCGTTTTCTGTCGATGAATGTATCCAAACAGTTGCTCACCTGTCTAATAAAACACATAAAATATTAAACTGACTTTGGTGTTTCCATGGTTTCTACAAAATAAAACCAGAAATCGAAGGTAAAGGGGCTATGATATCATTGATAGGCGACACACGCCTGGTTAAAATTGAAACATTCTTGGAAACATTTGGGATAATGTAAGTACACACGTAAGGATTTAAATCCAAAAATCATACATATTATGCCTTTAATTTATTTATTTCATAAAAGCAACATTTATAATATTCGTTTAAGTTTTTTATTTTTATTTTAGTTTAGTTTCTTTAGTAACAAAAACTGTTTTTAATATTTTTATAAGAACAACACTTCATCACAGGTAGGAGTTATGAACTGCAATCTGTTATAGAGTTCGATATCACAAATCAAATTGACTTCATCATTGCACCTTTTGGAATATAAATAATACCAATGTGTAAGATTAGTGTAAAAATCTACAAATGCACCATGTTAGATTTCGTGTTTCTGGAACATTCTGCAATATATTGTTTATGTAGAGTACAATATTTCTTCTGTGGCACAGGTGTAACATTCTGTCTGTGTTAATATCATTACAGGGAGCTACTGAAGGGCCATCCTTATTTCTACGTGCCAAATGTTGTGGATGAACTGAGCAGCCAGCACGTCCTCACCACAGAGCTGGTGTCCGGTTTCCCTTTGGATAAGGCTGATGACTTGGCACAGGAACTCAAGAATGAGGTAAAGCCGGCCACACATGCTGATGTAGTCTTCATTAAAAAGGTCTTTTTGTAGTCCTGAACAGTCATAATGTTCATATCTGCTCTTTATTAGATCTGTGAGCAGATTCTGATTCTGTGTTTGCGTGAACTCTTTGAGTTTCGATACATGCAGACGGATCCCAACTGGTCCAATTTCTTCTTTGACCCACAAACACACAAGGTATTTCTCTGTTTTCATTGTATATTTGGAAAAGTTTAATCTGCATTGTTTTGATTCCAATAAATATTGTCTGGGATTCATATCCAGGTTGCTCTGTTAGACTTTGGAGCCACTAGAGGTTTTGATGCGAGCTTCACTGATGTCTATATTGAGGTAACACTGTAAACTTTACATTTGATATGTTTTTGAAATCGTCTCATATTTAAATTTGTGACATTTCTTGTAATTGAATTTTTTTCTTGATCAGATAATCAAGGCTGCCGCGGACAGGAACAGAGAGGGAGTTTTAAGACGGTCGATCGATATGAAATTTCTGACCGGATATGAGTCAAAGGTACAGTAATTTACTCCAAAGAGCCCACAGACCTAAAAATAAACGTATTTGGACGCATCATATCTTGTTAGGCCACTTTTCAGATTGTTTGAGAAGCTTAATTTGCATAGTAAACATTGAACATTCATAAGTGTGAATGGAATTGACCCCACATGTGGAACTGCAGTGATAGAATTTACTGAATTATAAGTCACTGAAACTTTACATAATTACACAACAAAGGAGTAAGAAATGTTATTATTTAAAATAAAGGATAATTATTTGAATTATTAAATCTTTACATTGACAGAATTTTCCAGCTTTCTGTTCTCACTGTAATATGGTAGGGGTGCTATTTCACATCTTCTGAAAGAAAACTGAACCTCCTGATCAAAACGTGCAAAGACTCAGAAACAGACACAGATACAAAATAAAACATATAAATCAAAACTGCCTAATGTTACTGAATGAAATGTGGACCCAGGACGAGCTACAGGATTGAGAAGCTTTGGGGGTGTTGATGGACTCGATCTCCTCCAGCTGTGTTTTGATCATCGTTTTGAGGCCGATCTGGATGTACATTTTCTCAGCTTTTTCTTAAAATGGTGCTTTATTTTTAATGAAACTTACCCACCAGTGTTGGGTGTAACGAATTTCTAAATAATGAATTACTGTAGTTTAATACTTTTACTCTCTTAATAAATTACTCTCAATTGTTCTATAATTTAATTAGTTACGTCTGATATTGCATTAAATACTTTATAGACTTAAACAATTCTATATAAAAAAGTGGATTTGACATCAAAATTTAAAGTATGTTTTTAATCTAATACTTTGGTCAGTTCAAGAATAATGTTTGCAACTTTATATAATATATTTGAATGAATTAAATTATCCTTGTATTATTCAACTGGTCGAGGAAGTTAAGGATTTAGAAAGTAACAAGTAATGCAATAGTACAGGAATCTAATTACACTCTTGAAGATGTCATTAGTAACAAGTAATTAATTACTTTTTTAGAGTAACTTACTCAACACTGTTGCCCACATTCAAGTGTTCATAAAACATAATGTATTAAGCTAGAATAAAAGCATGCGATTATGTTCTTTCTTTTGATATATTGCATGTTCAGGTATTCATAGAAACAAAATATTCTTGGGGCCATGATAATTTTGTGAAAATTATGAAAAATGCTGGCAGTTGCTGGCAACTTAAAAAAAAAAAAAACGATGGCAGGAAGAGAGTTAATAAATATACCATGTTCAGTCATGAAACTCCTCTATGCAGCTGATTGGCTGTCTTGTCGTTGTGCAGCCAATCAACTGCTTCCTATCTGCACTCGCCTTTATTTTTCTGGTCTGACTAGATCAAGCTCAGTACCCCCTTCCTCCCCAGCACCACCTGTCTAGATGTTTTATGGGGTTCTTCTTTGTCTTGCAGCAGCAAAACTTCATATACTTTTACTTCATCAAATTAATCACAGTTTTGCATCCTTTTTCCTTCCAGACCTCAATTCAGTTATGAATGGCACACAACCTTGAGTGTAATACTCCTTCACTCTTTTCAACATTTCAGGCCATGGCGGACGCCCACGTGGATGCGGTGATGATCCTCGGGGAGGCATTCGCATCATCCGAGCCATTTGATTTTGGTTCCCAGAGCACAACAGAGCGGATCCACAGTCTGATTCCTGTGATGCTGAAGGAGCGACTGACTCCTCCGCCGGAGGAAACATACTCACTGCACCGCAAGATGGGTGGCTCCTTCCTCATCTGCTCCCGCTTAAAGGCCAAGATAAGCTGCAAGAACATGTTCCAGGAGGCCTATGCTAAATACTGGACAGATCGGCAAAAGGAAACTGCAAAATGAACCATTGGGCTTTCAATGTGTGTGAACCAGACAGAAACGTATTTGAAAATAATCAAATGCCTTATGCTAGAATGATGAATATGCACTTTATTTGGTCTCAAGCTTAACTCTGTCTTTACAGCAGTAAATGGACGGTCTTTGGCTGTGGATTATACTTGAATAATATAATTGAATAATATTACTATAACTATATCTATGAACAAGGAGATAACTGTTAACAGCTGTTGTTTTGTGATTTGTGGTTTGCATTTCAATCTTGAGTAAAATATACATTTGAATTTGCAGAACCAAATATGACCTAAATTGTCAAGATGACATGCTTAATATTTTGTGATTTAAAACTGTTAAATAAAATATTTGAAAATCAGTCATTGTTTGAACTCATTTATTGAATGCTCATGTCTCGCTAAAGCTTCATTTTTCTGCATTCCATTTGTACAGTCCCTGTTCTAAACGCATATGGTTTTCATTCTTCCATAGAAAACAAAAGGAGATGAGGCTTGTGCTGGTTTTGGAACAGTGATTTTCATTCAAATTTTGACCATAGCTTTACTTTAATGAGCCGGGTTACACTGAGCAGATGCTCAACTGGCCTTAAAAGTTCAGTCATCCCTAGAAATGCACCACTCATTGTATTTTTTTATATGGTTAATGTTGTATGGTCTGTAAAATCGAGTCCTTAAAGGGATAGTTCACCCAAAAATGAAAATTTGATGTTTATCTGCTTACCCCCACAGCATCCAAGATGTGTGTTTGTTTATTCAATATAACGCAAGTGAAGATTTTTAATTTTCAATATACAAACGTCAATATTCCGACTATGAATCCTAATTAGACTGTTGTGGATTATAGCGATGGCCAGGAAATGGCTGTTAGGCAATGTAACCGAACAGGCGAACTCCAAAAAATGCTAGGTTAAAAACAACCATTTCAGGGATATTTGGCAACCCAGTACTGGGTAAATATTAGAAAGAACACATGCTGGGTTGTCTTATTGTTTAAACCAAATTTTCTTGATTTACCGCGACAGGGGTGGCGTTTACGTTTGGCAGAATATGGCAGTTGGCATCCCCTGGCATTCAGACAAGTAGGGGAAATAAACAGCTCATGATGCTGCTCGTTAGTTAAAAAAAAAACTAATTTAAACAGCATGAGGCTAACGCCGTGTCCTAACCAGGTGACAAGGTTTTCAGTGTCAAACCAGACTCGACCCGAGATCAATCAATCAAAAATCACAGCCAATCAGAAGAGCGTGTGGGTGGGCTCTCTCTGTAAGCGCACTGACTGCATTCGCAACGAAATAAGTACATTATAAAAATCTTTAAGAGCACCTATTATGGCATTTAAAATGTTCCAAATATTGTTTTAGAAGTCCCCAACAACAGTTTTGCATGCATGCAATGACAAAAAAGACTTTAGTTTTCTTATAATATGCATTTATTTTTACCTGTTTTGATAGCGATTCTCAAATGATTCGTTTAGTGATTCACTTTTCGAAACCCCACCTTTACGTGACGCTAATCTGCGGTGATTGGTCCGATGACCCAGTCAGCTGTGATTGGTATAGTCTGTGCAGATATTTTCGGAAACGGAACACCCATCACCATAAACGTTTTTCGGTTTAACAAGTTTAAACGCGTATAAAGTGTATGAACAAACATGGCATCAATTTTAGCCTATCAATTCGAGCCTGAATATGAAGGGGAATGTCTGGAGATGCGAATAATCAACAAACTCAATCGCAAACACCACGACTAGAGCAGGATATTTCTCAATGGTAACCATCAATGTAATGTTAGTAGTCACTTCAGGCCAATGGAGCGTTAACTCGATGCATAAACAAAGTTTTTACCAAAAAATAAATAAAAATGCATTAACGTTGCGTTACTACGACGTATGACTCTATTCTTAAAGAAAACTCCGAAAACAACAACAAACAATTCACATATCTCAATACAATTGTCATTGAAGACCTAGAAGCTAAACGGTGCTTACACAACAAACCAAACAATTATTAAGCATGCTAAATAAAACATAAAAGCAACAATTATTAATAACACTTACAGTTTGTGATACGGAGGAGGAAGCTAATGCAAATACACTTGGAACTGAACCTTCCTTCAATATCAGCCGGCTCGCGAATCCAAGTTTAATTGCATTTAAGTTGTTCAAAATGGCGTGAACAAAGCACAAGGCTCGGACTCTACTCCTGTGGTACAGTTGTATATATGAATTGTAGCCACTTAGTCCTCAAATGCTCAGATGAAAAAAGTTTGCTTTTGAGTCGCACTTGAGAACACAGCATCTGGTCGTCTGGTCGCCATGATGTTTTCTAGTTTTCACTGGCGTGCGCAATAAGTGGGCGTATCGTATTCAAATAACTTGACAAGTTGACGTCATCTAGTCAGAGAAAAGCTTCGGTCTTCTAACGATTCATAAAAATGACTCAGAGTCAACTCTTACTTTTGAAAGACAATAACTTTATATACGGTGCACTGTCATATTTCAAACTTTGCAGGATGTTTTTGTTCACTTAGATTTCAAAATTCCATGATAGGTGCTCTTTAAATCTTACACCATTTTAGCATGATTAAAAATACATACTGTGTTACTGAAAACATTTTTAATCATAGAATACACTTGTTTGCTCACCTTGAGTTGACAGTTTGAACATAGTGTTTTTTTAATTTATTTTCAAGATCTGAGGTGAGTGCCATGTTTTACCATGCCTAATATCAATCTAGCTCACTTCAGTGTCCATCAAGTGTCTCATAGTAGCTGCCGAGTGAACACACAGTTCGCATTAACAACTTTTAACACACTCAAACAATATATCTAATATGATAAAACAGTGCTTCGTTACCCCATATATGCATGACTGGAAGAAGCGGAAGAGCTCTGGAGTCGTGTGTCCGACGGCTTTCAGCCCCACCCTGATTCATACTACAGTAACGTTAATAAATCTGGTAACACTTTACGATAAGGTTCATTAGTTAACTACATTAGTTAACATGAACTAATTATGAACTGCACTCATAAAGCATTTATTAACCTTTGTTAATGTTAATTTCAACATTTACTAAAACATTATTCAAATCTTGTTAACATTAGTTAATACAATGTGAACTAACATGAACAAACCATGAACAGCTGGATTTATACTAACTAGCATTAACAAAGATGAACAAATAGAGTAACAAATGTACTGCTCATGGTAAGTTCATGTTAACTAATGCATTAACTAATGTTAACTAATGAAACTGGTAAAGTGTTGTTACTAACTTTAACAAAGATTAACTAATGCTGAGAGGTGTTGTATATGGTTAGTTAATGTTAACTAATGCATTAACTAATGTTAACTAATACAACCTTATTATAAAGTGTTACCATAAATCTGTTACGGTATAGACACGGAGGCAGATGTAAAAGCAGTAAAGGTGGTTTATTATTGAACATACAGCAGAGTTAGCGATGATGGTGAATGGAATGAAATGGAATGAAATACTGTCCTTTAGATGAGTTGGATGAGCAGAGCTGATGGGACGGTGAAGGTTGACGATGGGAACACTCACACACACACACACACAGGTAGGTAGGAACACGGGGAGCGATGGAGACGAGTAGAAGTAGCAATAGGAGTCCTTGAGGTAAGCAACAACCAGTGTAGTGCAAACAAGACCGGACAGTGAGTGTGTGTGAGTGTGTGTGCTTTATAGTCCCAGGTGATTCAATGATGAGTGGCTGCAGGTGGTGGTGATTAAAAGGCCGGTGAAAGGGATCGTGGGTAGTGTAGTGTGCTAGAACCTGACGTATCTGTGACAGTACCCCCCCTCCCACGGCCCGCTCCTGAGGGCCGAGGACCCCGACGTCGTGGTGGTCTTCCTCTAGGGCGTGGGGCTGGTCTGTCCGGGTGGCTGGTGTGGAATGTCTGCAGTAACCCGGGGTCAAGTATATCATTCTTGGAGACCCATGAGCGTTCCTCGGGTCCGTACCCCTCCCAGTCTACCAGGTACTCTAGCTGACCACCACGGCGCCGGGAGTCCAGAATTTCACGAACCACGTAGGCAGTACCATCATCCAGGAGGAGTGGGAGGGGAGGCTCGACGGCTGCTACGTAAGGTTCTGTGGAGGGATGAGGGATGTTGAGGTTTGGTGAGGTTTCAATAGTGATGGTGAGGTTTCAATAGTGACACATGGAAGGTGGGGTGAATTCTCTTATATGGTGCAGGAAGTTGAAGACGATAAGTGACCGGGTTGATCTGTTGAAGGATCGTGAATGGGCCAATGAAGCGGGGACTCAGCTTCTTGCAGGGCAGACGCATCCTGATGTCTCTGGTGGACAGCCAGACCTTCTGCCCCGGTTGATAATTGGGAGCGTTGGAGCGCCGAAGGTCGGCTGTCATTTTGCGTCTGCGCAGGGCTCTCTACAGTTGATGATGAGCTGAGTCCCAGACCCTCTCGCTCTCCCGGAACCAGTAGTCGACCGCAGGTACGTTGGAGGATTCCCCATCCCAGGGGAACAGTGGGGGCTGGTAGCCGAGCACGCATTAAAATGGAGTTAACCCAGTAGTGGCTTGCCGGAGCAAGCCTCCGTCCTTCTTGGCCACAATGAAGAAGCTGGAAGCAGCAGGGGAAGTAGACAGGCGGATGTATCCTTGATTCAGGGCCTCTTTGATGTATTCCTCCATGGCCTTCTCCTCCGGTACTGACAGGGGGTATATGCATCCGCGAGGCACTGGTTCACCCAGTAACAGATCGATGGCACAGTCCCATGGCCGGTGTGGAGGCAGCTTGGAGGCGCGTTGCGGGCAGAAGACGTCACTGAAGGGGGCATAGTCGGTTGGAATCTCCACGGAGCGCTGCTCGATCTGGCTTTCCATGGAGGTAGCGTTCAAGAGGACCTTTACGGAGCATGGAGATCGGGGAACAGGTAGAACTGGGAAACAGCTGGAGAAGCAGTGATCGCCCCATTTCAGGACTTCGCCCATACGCCAGGAGATTGTGGGACTGTGCTGAACCAACCACGGGCACCCTAGAACCAGCAGATGGATCTTCTCCACATGCAGACTCCCTACTTGTAGCTGAAGAGGCCCCACACAACGACGGATCATACCGCGGCTTAAGGGTTTGCCCGTGATGGACTGGACTTCATAGATGGCTGGAGACGGCGAGGTCTTGAGCTGGAGATGTCGACAGAGGGATCCGGAGATGAAGTTTCCGGCTGACCCAGAATCGAGGAGCGCCACCACTGGAAGGGAAGTGTTGGCAGCAGTAAGGTTCACTATCGTAGTGAGTGGTTTAATTTGAGGAATATCTGGGATGATAGCACTCACCATTGGACGAGGGGGGCGAGTTGGGCATGCGGAGATCACATGCCCAGGTGAACCACAGTACAGGCACAGATTCTGGGTCAGCCTTCTCTGTCTCTCTGAATGAGTGAGCCGTGAGGTATCCACTTGCATGGGTTCGGGGGCTGGTTCTGGAGAGCTGACGGGTTCGGATCGACGGAGGAGGTTCTGGAAGGATGGCTGGCCCTGGTGCTCAAGGAGACACGACTGCATACGAGAACCCACGCGGATGGCGAGCTGGATGAATCTTTCGAGTCCTAGGGAGTCCTTGTATGCAGCGAGATGCAACCACAGCTTCGTCTCGAGGTGGTGATGAGGGCCTGTTCATTCCATCCATTGGTAGCGGCTAGCGTTCTGAACTGCAAGGCATATTCGTTAACAGTCTTATTTCTCTGCTTGAGGTTGTAAAGTTTCTCACCGATAGAAGAATCCGCCAGGGGTTTTCCGAAGACTTCCCGGAAATGAGACGAACGCCGAGTAGGATTTCACCACAGATCCCTGTTGAGTCCAAAGAGCATCAGCCCAATGAAGGGCCTTACCTTGCAGTTGGGAAACAATGAACGCAATTTTCGCCGTGTCTCCAGGACCAGTTCACATTGCAGGAGGAAGCGGCTGCAATCCTCCGCCGATCCTGAGTAGGGCACCGGTTTGGCCATGGGACTGGCGGTGAATGCCGGTGAAGGAGTGATGGGTGGTGAGGCGGAAGCAGCGGTGTTGGTGTGGAAGGATGTCGTCGGGGTTTGAGGAGTGAGTGCTCGGCGCAAGGCGTCAACGAGCTCTTGAAAAGGATCGGATTGACTCATGCTGATGTTGTGTTGGTATGGTCCGGTCTTCTCTTACGGTATAGACACGGAGGCAGATGTAAAAGCAGTAAAGGTGGTTTATTATTGAACATACAGCAGAGATAGCGATGATGGTGAATGGAATGAAATGGAATGAAATACTGTCCTTTAGATGAGTTGAATGAGCAGAGCTGATGGGACGGTGAAGGTTGACGATGGGAACACTCACACACACACAGGTAGGTAGGAACACGGGGAGCGATGGAGACGAGTAGAAGTAGCAATAGGAGTCCTTGAGGTAAGCAACAACCAGTGTAGTGCAAACGAGACCGGACAGTGAGTGTGTGTGCTTTATAGTCCCAGGTGATTGAATGATGAGTGGCTGCAGGTGGCGGTGATTAGAAGGCCGGTGAAAGGGATCGTGGGTAGTGTAGTGTGCTAGAACCTGACGTATCTGTGACAAAATCTTTACTATTAGCTCATCCATGAATATGATTTCTCCCGTTGGATTCTTTTCCACCAGCTGTAGAGGTGAGACAACAAGGAGAATTGCTTTATTAACAAAACATCAAGATCTCTTCGAGTGACTGTACGTCCAGACTCAAAACACATCTGTTCAGCTGTGCCTTTACTGAATGAGCACTGTGCCACTGTACGTCCGACTGATTGCACCTAATCTAATCTATGCATCATCTTTATAATTTTTTTATTTTTATTATCTATATATACTGTAATAATTTTATTCTTTTTAATTATCTTTACAACTGTATATTTCTATTTCTTCTTATTTAAAAAATTCTCTTTACAACTGTTTTAATTATCCTGTTTTTATTTTTAATTCTTACACATGGTATTCTTATTTCTTATCACTATTTTAATTTCATTTTCTATGTAAAGCACTTTGAATTGCCATTGTGTATGAAATGTGCTATATAAATAAACTTATTGCAAAACCTTATTGCAGTGCAACTTTAAAAGTAATGTACTGTATATAAAAATGTTTGCATTACTGCAGTGCAGATATAGTAATTTATATTTACATATTTACAGAAAAAGAACAGGCTTGACTAATGGGTGAATATTTAATATTTTGTGGTACTATCTTAAAGAGGTCATTTCATTTATAACACATTTCTGTGTTATATCTGAATGTCTCTGTTATATCTGCCAGCTGAGCTAACTCTGTAATAATGGTTTACTCTTAAAGGACCATCACGAGAATGAGCTTCTACAAGAACCAATGAGGTTCTCCTTCAAGACTCTTACTTGCATCACACACACCTCACCCCCATCCCTGCCCCATCCAACCGTCTGCCTCCCCCCTTTCCTCCTTCCTATCTCCCTTACTCTGTCCCAACAAAAAATCCCATCACGTGACCACGTGTACTGTGTGTACAATGTATGTTATGTTTGCATGTTTCCTTTGCAATCTGCATTTCTTTTTTTTCTGGAGAGCGTGTTGCGGCGTTTTAAATAGCTGCGGCTCGGAGGCTTGCTCCAAACTCATTTCGTTGCATTATACCTGTACATGTGTAATGATAATAAACTTGAATCTTGAGGTTCATTCTCATGTAACGCAGCTAATTTGAGCTTCTACAAGAACCAATGAGGTTCAAACACTGCGTAACATGAGAATGAACCTCATTGGCTCTTGCAGAAGCTCAAACATGCTTACTGAATATGAAGAGTTTTAACACTTTTAACCTTTTAGATTTTTAAAAACACTTTTTTATCCACAGGTATGTTAAAACTTTATCTGACATGTTCTGGAATAATCTGACCATATTTTTGATCAGCCATCAACCAAATTTTGACACATGAACGAGTAGGCATTTCATTGATCTTTGTAACTGATTTTTATTTTAACAAGAACGTCCCAACAATATACAATCAGACTCAAACACCAAAAGGGAAAAAACATTGCCTCAAATGTACCTTTTCCCACATGAGATATAATTCTATAACCTGAAGATAAGATTAAAAGCTCCATGATTTTAGATCCAGAATATAATGCACTAAAGACACAATAACAAAAGCTGACAGATTCAACTACTGTTCCAAAGGGAATTCATGCAACAGGAAACAGAGTGAATCAGCAGTCAACCATTGTTTCAAGATAATTCATGTAAACATACAGAATGAATTACAGCAATACAACATCAGAAATGAGTTTTAGATTGTAAATTGCACATTTTGTAATTCTTTTCTTTAATTTGTGGAAAACACTGTTATATTGAAAAGAACAGACATTCAGCTAAAAAGCAGCATGATTTTGCTGCACACTTGCCATCTGTTGACTGTGGCAGTCTAAATCTAAAGCACTTTTTGTAAGTTTCTCTATTGAAGCATCTGCTAAACGCTTCACCTTAAATGTTCTTAAATGTACAGTATAAGCATAAAACGATCTCATCAGAACGTCTTGATGTCTTAATCTGCCTTCAGGACTGTGGCATATTGATCCAGCTCTCTGATCAGATCTGTGGCATCTGGTCTGTCTTCGGGACCGGGACTCAACATGAGCTCTATGAGCTTGTGCTATTCCATCAGCATCATACATAACACAGCAGTAAAAAATGAGATAACATGTTAGATAATGTTCATCTTCGAGTAAGTGATCATACCAAGCTAATCATTAAAATAACTGAAATGATGAACTGATTGACTGGTTAAAAAGCATGCTGAATTTCAACATCTTCAATCATGAAATTACACTCACTTCAAAGCTATATTTCTCTGAGAACTCGGGAGGAAAATCCCTATTTCTTACATCATGCCAAATGTAAGGTCACAAATAAAACTAAAAGAAGTCAATATTTATAATAATTGGGATACTTAAAGTTCAGACACAAGATGTATGCATGGATTGTATTATTATATAAAGGACTGAAAGATGAATCAAACCTTGCCACATTCAGTCATTGTGGCAAATTTCCAGAGAAGCTCAAAGTATATGAGACCCAGAGCGTAAATATCCACCTTTCGGTCATAATATTGAGTCACCTAAATATTTAGTTCAAAACAATGATAAACATTAGTAACTGCTGCAAAAACTGCTGCATTTAAATATTTCCTCACTATTGACGGAAGTTTCAGTCCCTTTAAGGCAAATAATTCCACTCTGTGGCCATCTTTGAAATGCCTCTCAGCTCCCATCTCTTTGAATGGGGAAACATCAAATTCTCCAAAGCTGTTCACCAATGAAATCTGACAACTGTCTCAAATGTTGTTTCATGTTCAAAAAGTGTTTTAAAAAGGCTTCTTTTTCAGGCTGGATCAGCCACTGAGCATGTGCAGTCCTAAGTGCAGGTCTCAGGCCCTGTGCACACGACAGGGTATTCTCAAAACCACAGCTTTTTCTATGTGGTTTGGCCGTTCGTCCACACGCAAACGCAGTGTCAGGTCACTGATACAACCCTTATACAACCCGGAAAATAGTGTAAATGGCAATTATTGCTAAGAAAATATGCTAAGTGTAAATAGCGATAGAAGCTATTTAATAAGTGAAATAGCATACTAAGTGAAAATAGTGATATATTGGAAAGAACTGCTACTTTTACATGGTGTAAATAGAATGTGAAAATAGTAATTAGATGCTATTTATACTTTATTTTTACAGATACATACTATTTTTACCTCAGTATTGTTGTTCATTAACAGGATGCAATAATAGTGTAAATGACTATATTTATTACAATTATTAAATAAATGCCACCTTAATGGGACAATAAAAGCCCTCCCTGCACCTACCCCTAACCCTACCCAATAAATGCATTTATTATTATTAAACATTTCGTTAAGTAATTTATTTCCACTTTTAGAACTTTTTCTTAATTTTTATTGAAAGTAAATGTAAAAAGGCGGATTCGAACCCAGTTCGATCGCATCAAAACCTTGTTCCACATCAGAATACTACGCAGGTCACTGCTTATGACAACACTCCCATGAGCCTATCGGAACTGGTAATAACCTTTTTTCAGGCTTCTGATTGGCCAAAGTGGCTTTACGGTTAGGGTTTTATCGCCACCTGTTGTTTTGGCATGCTCTTGACAACACTTCATAGTGCTTTAAACCGAACGTTTTTTTGAACGAAGGAGGATTACACACATACATGTGGACTAGGCCTCAGACACCAAGTTACGCATTGCACATTACCCCATTAATAGTAATACGAGTGCACCATCTTTGTATATCTAGTCTTTGATTTTCTGTAATTCATGAGAAAACTCTTTCCCACCATTGATGGAATTTTCATGAAAAAACGAAAGAAGCATTGCTTAGGCTCATGTAAATTAATGCGATCATAAAACATTTAACAGCATATAAATTAAAACTGCCTAACGTTACCGAATGAAATGTCGACCCATGAAGAGGTTTACAACTATCTGTCATCATTATGAATCTGATCCGGACAGTCTTTGACAAACGCAATTTTCTCAACTTTTTCTTCAAAATGCTGCTTTTTGTTTTATGAAACGTATCCACATTCAGGAGTTGATTTAAAAAAAAATGCATGAAGCTAGAATTTTTTTTTTAATTATTATTATTATTTAAAATCAGAGATTCTGATCTTTCTTTTGATATATTGTACATTCAGATATTCATATAATAAAATATTCTGGGGCCATGAAAGTTTTCAAAAATGCTGGCACGCTGGCAACATTTATTTTTGGAAAATGGTGGTATAGGGAAAGAGTTAAACATTGTATAAATCATTATAATCAACATAAAAATCAAAATATAATGTACTTTGTACATATTACTGCTCTTAGGTAGCATGATTTATCAGTGAATAATATTCTTAATGATCTTTTTGTTAAATGTCTCTGAAATTACTTTCTCTCATATTTTTCAAATCTCAGCCCACTAACCAGATCCATTCTGGCATATGACATCAACTTTTTAAAATCAATTCCCAATGGATAAAATCAGGATCTCCTCTACATTTTTCATTTTCATATCCATTTTTCTTGGAAAAGCATTACATTATGGAATGGGTTGTGAACAAGGTTTATACTTCAATGTATGCCTCATGACTCACCTGCTCCGGGCCCATGTATGAAGGGGATCCTATGTCTATAGTCCTTTCTAGCAGACACTCATCATTTTCATTTTCTGTTGTAGTCACAAAGCCGAAGTCTCCAACCTTCACTCCTCCATCACTGCTGAACATTATGTTCGCAGGCTGAAGCAAAGAAATAGAAAAAAAGTCAAAAGTGTGTGCAAACCAGGGTTTGTAGTGGAAACCAGTTGGGAATTCCTTTTGAATTCAAATCAGGGTTAATATCGTTAACTAAAACAATTAAAGACATTCACATTACTTGAAATTAAATAAATGTAAACTGAAATTTAAAAGATAAAAAAAAAAAAATGTGGCTAGTTGCCAAGGCTTTGTTTCTAATTATAGTGGAACTTAAATATGTTTCTAATTATATCAATCACTTTTACCACTAGAATGCTTTATAGATAATATTCCTGATCAGTTTAATCTCCTCAGCATCCAAGCTATCTTAGAAGAACTCAATGTTGCAATAGAAACTGACTCTTTCTTTTCCAGCATTTTATACACAGTTGCTCCTTTCTTTTGCACTTAAATATTAAGGAAAATAGCCCTACACCTTGGTACAATGAGCACACTCTGGCCCTGAAGAGAGCAGCCCGAAAAATGTGAGTGCATTTGGAAGGAAACAAAACTAGAGGTGTTGTTTCGCAATTCGTGGAAAGAGAGCATGATTGCATACAGAAAGGCCTTAAAACTGCTCTGGTTTTTTTTTACTCTCTTAGAAGGAACAAACACAACACTATGTATTTAATACAGTGGATAAATTAACGAGAAATAAAGCTTCAACTTCAGACGTTCCAAAACAGCACATCAGTAATGACTTCATGAACTTCTTTACTTGCAAGATTGATAATGAGATAAAATTATAACCATGCACAGTATACTACTACAGTATAGTTAATAAGTATAGTATCAGACAGTGCATTGTATTCTGGAAGAATTGTCTAAACTCGTAAAATCATCAAAATTAATAACATGTATGTTAGACTAAACCGACTAAACTACTGAAAGATGCTTCCAGAGGTCATCCTCAGCATGGCAATTAGTTTTCACTGTTACACTTATGATACTCAGCTCTATATTTATTTGCGCCCCGACGAAACTTACCATTTCACAAAATTAATGGAATTAATTTGTAGTTGTGAGGTTTTTGGTCCGTTAATTAGATTCTCAGTTTTTTTCAGAATTAAGTAGTAGAAAATTACTAGTCATAATTAATAAAATAATGACTAGTAATTTCCTACTACTTAATTCTGAAACAAAACTGAGAATCTAATTATTGGACCAAAAACCTCAGCACGTAATACCCTTGAATACTAGGGGTGTAACGATACGCCTATACAACTGTTTGGTTCATGTCTCGGTTTTGGAGACACGGTTCTGTTCTGTTCTGTTCTGTTCTGTTTGCTGAGGAGTCAGGGTTCATGGCAGGGCACCAGCAATAATAACACTAGATTTATTTTTAACTTATTAACTACATATAATTTAACTTATTAACTTAATAGGCTAATTTAATAAAAAATAAAAATAAAAGCGCAGACTAATTATTAGGCTTTTGATTACTCTAACAATAGCCAGTTACAGTTACTGCTATCATAAAAATATGCTACACTTAATTGAAGGTTTGAATTTCTACATATGGCACATTTATATTTAACAACAAATATTTTAGTCAGAATTATTGCGCACCTATTCTAAAATGTCACAATTATGTCCCACAGTCCTTCTGTGTATCACTGCATTCCATTAGTATATTATAATTACAACAAAAATATTACATGATTTATTAATGAAATTGTTTAATTGATTTTACAACCCCAAATCAGAAAAAGTTGGGACAGTATGGAAAACGCAAATAAAAAAAGAAAGTAGTGATTTCTAAATTTACTTTGACTTGTATTTCATTGCAGACAATATGAACAAAAAATATTTAATGTTTTGTCTGGTCAACTTCATTTGTCATTTGTAAATATGCATCCTTTCCTGTCATTCAGACCTGCAACACATTTTTTTAAAAGTTGGGAAAGGAGCAATTTAGGGCTAGTAATGTGGTAAAATGGTTAAATAATGATGTGATTTGAAACAGGTGATGTCAACAGGTGATTGTAATTATGATTTGGTACAAAAGCAGCATCCAAGAAAGGTCAAATACTTTAGGAGCAAAGATGGGCCGAGGATCACCAGTTTGCCAACAAACACGTGAGAAAATTATTGAAATGTTTAAAACAATGTTCCTCAAAGAAAGATAGGAAGAGATTTGGATATTTCACATTCAACAGTGCATAACATAATTAAAAGATTCAAGGAATCTGGAGGAATTTCAGAGCGTAAAGGACAAGGGCGCAAGTCTAAGCTGAACAACCGTGATCTCTGATCCCTCAGGCGGCACTGCATCAAGAATCGTCATTCATCTATAAGCAATATCACCACATGGGCTCAGGACTACTTTGGCAAACCTTTGTCAAGTACCACAATACGTAGTTACATCCACAAATGGGCGGCACTGCATCAAGAATCGTCATTCATCTATAAGCGATATCACCACATGGGCTCAGGACTACTTTGGCAAACCTTTGTCAAGTACCACAATACGTAGTTACATCCACAAAAAGGAAGCCCTATGTTAACAGTGTCCAGTAGGGCCGTCGACTTCTCTGGGCTCGGAGGCATCTGGGATGGACCATCACATAGTGGAAACGTGTACTGTGGTCAGATGAATCAGTATTTCAGGTATTTTTTGGGAGGAATGGACGCCGTGTGCTCCGGACCACAGAAGAAAAGGATCATCCAGACTGTTACCAGCAACAAATCTAAAAGCCAGGGTCTGTCATGGTGTGGGGTTGTGTCAGTGCCCTTTGCATAGGTAACTTGCACTTCTGTGAAGGCACCATTAATGCTGAAAAGTACATAGAGATTTTGGAGCATAATACGCTGCCTTCAAGAATACATCTTTTCCAGGGACGTCCATGCATATTTCAACAAGACAATGCAAAACCACATTCTGCACACATTACAAAGTCCTGGCTGAGGAGGAAGAGGGTACGGGTACTTGACTGGCCTGCCTGCAGTCCCGACCTGTCTCCAACAGAGAATGTGTGGCGCATTTTGAAGCGCAAAATGCGACAACGAAGACCCCGTACTGTTGCCCACCTTAAGACTTTAAGGAAGAATTTGCAGGAAGAATGGGACAAAATTACACCTGAAACACTTCATCACTTGGTGTCTTCAGTCCCTTAACGTCTTTTAAGTGTTGTGAAAAGGAATGGCAACATTACAAAGTGGTAAATGCTTTACTGTCCCAACGTTGCAGGTCTGAATGACAGGAAATGATGCATATTTACAAATGACATGAAGTTGACCAGACAAAACATGAAATATTTTTTGTTCATATTGTCTGCAATGAAATACAAAGTAAATTTAGAAATCACTTCTTTTTTTTTTTTTGCGTTTTCCATACTGTCCCAACTTTTTCTGATTTGGGGTTGTAGTTTTTTACATCGCACACCTGTTGGTAATAGATAGGTGCATGTGAAAAAGGATAAACAAATCCAAACATCTCAAAAATAAAAGGAAATCCCACACTATCATTGCTTGCAGAAAATATCAAAAACGTTTTATTAGCAACGTTCCGGTCTCATGACCTTCATCGGATTCAAGTCCCGCTTATTGCGGGTGTAGTAGTTGCTGTGCGAGTAAACCTCACTCCTCTGATCTCAAGAGATGCTCTAGTGACTGACTCTCATGCCGGCGGACTCGGGTTCGAGTCCCGCTTGGAGCGGGTGGTTCGAACAGGAGGGCTTACACTCGCGTCTCTGTCTCTCCTCATCCGTCCGTCTCCTATCCTCTCGCCTCGTCTGTCCTTAGCCCCAGGTGCTGCGGTTGCGTGACGGGGAGTAGAGTCCTCTACATAAATCACCCACTATATTTTTAATGTACCCAGTTTTTCTAAAAAAAACTAAAAAGATATGGAGGAATAAAGCAAACAAACACCTTCTTTGAAAAACTAAAATCTGAATGTTTATTGTACTGAAACCCTACTGATATGTCACTTGCTTGATAATTTGGATTATTGAATTATACACTCAACCCGTTTAATGAGAAGCTAAAATCCCATTCATTCCATCTGTTCCTGGCACTGTAAGCAACAAGACTCTGTTTGAATAGTGATATAGCTGAATCCATATTCTGCCTGGAGTATTTTGCTCATGTCCATCAGCACAGTCTGTGGGTTGGTTTGCTCATCTGGAAATGAAATAACTTGTTTGGGTTAAACAGATATTTTTGGAGAAGCATTTGAATGTGCACACATTTTACCTATGACTGCATGAACTGAGAGATGTGATTCGCTCGCAGATAGAGACCACATGCGCAGACTGTGTGTAGATTTGACTCCGCCCACTGCCAGAAGAACGTCATTCACTGAGTCAAAGTCAACACCACGTGGGACTCCTTCAGATAAAACATTAAAGGGTTAGTTCACCCAAAACTGAAAATTCTGTCATCATTTACTCACCCTCATGTTGTTCCAAACCTTTAAATAATAGGTTATGTGTCAACATTGTTTGGCATTGACGATCATATACGGATGAACCAATCACTTGCCTTCCATGAGTATTTTGAATATGTCTTTCAGGATGGTGCATGTTGTTCCGAGCACAAGTATTGAAAACAGAAAAGTACAAATTGGATCTGCTATTTTCCATTCAGGCTGTTAGGACAAAGAAAGAAAAGTTATGGAAGCAGTTCTATTGCATATGCAAGTGTTAAAAAAGTATTTGCACATGATCTCTTAAAAATAAGGGTTTCAATGGGTATTTTAAAAACAATGCCATAAAAGAACCATTTTGGTTCCTCAAAGAACCTTTCAGTGGTCTTTTTTTTTTTTTTTTAAGGAACCATTTTTTCTTAGTGTTAACTGTGAAGAACATTTTAAAGAACTTTTACACTATGGCAGAAGTGTCTAAACTCGGTCCTGGAGGTTCACTGTCCTGCAGAGTTTAGCCGCATTTCCACCAAAATTACCCGGAACAACTTTCCAGTTCCTGCTGGATTTCGTCCTCCGCATATAAGCTTAATAAAGCCTGAACCTTTGATTCAAATACCAATCAACTCTTACTGCACGCATAAAACTACAAAATCAACAATGTCACTAAAGAAGTGTGTTTCTGGTTGTTAGGGAAAGATAAACTTGTTCAGCTTCCAAAATAACCCTGGGTTAAAGGAACAGGCTGTTTTTTTTTGTTGGCACTTCAGCTCATTCACCGTATCCCCCAGGGTTAGATGAGTCCATCCATACCATTCTCATCTCCGTGCGTGCCATAACTTTGTCTGACGCACCCATCGCTAGCCTAGCTTAACACAAAGACTGGAGGTAAACGGCCTCCATCTAGCCTACTGCTCAATAAGTCACAAAATAATGCCAACATTTTCCTATTTACATGTTGTGATGTGTATAGTTACATTGTGTACAAAGACAGACGGAAAATGAAAAGCTACGATTCATCGCGACCGATATGGCCGGGAACTACACTCTCATTCCTGCGTAATAATCCAGGAACTTTGCTGCCGTGCCGTGGGTGAAGCGTGCAATGATATTACACAGCGCCTGAAAATAGGCTAACTTCCGTCAACATAACCAACATGACAACCTGCTTGCACAGAGAGCGTGCTGGGGACTATTTTCAGGTGCTGCGTAATACCATTGTGCCTGCTGCACCCATGGCACGGCAGCAAAGTTCCTTGATTATTACGCAGGAATGAGAGTGTAGTTAAATGTTAGCGTTATTTTGTCACTTATTGAGCAATAGGCTAGATGGAGCCGTTTACCTTCAGTCTTTGTGCTAACACAATGAGCACAAATGATGAAGAGGAGTTGATGTTAGCGTTAGTCAGGAGGAAGACACACTGTTCTGATGATTCACATTCACACATTTATAAGTCTGACTAAATGTCCATAAAAATGAAAGTCTATGAACTTCTGTATATGACAGTAATATTAATGTTACGAACCCTGAAGTAGATGATAGTGGCCGCCAGCAGCACACCTAAACTTTGCAGTAAATCTCCCAGCACATGAATAAAAGCAGCCCTCACGCTGGTGTTCCTGTGCTCTTCTGTGAGGCCGTGAGAATGATCTGGGACACCGAGAGAGCTGTGAGAGTGACGGACCGGAGACTGATGGAGAATGAAAGCCAAACTGATGGAAACAAACATGGTACAAGATGTACAAGATGCCATTTCCCTGCATGCATGTTTTGACCTTTTGAAAGGTGGGTCTAAAATTGTAACTAGCTCTTACAAATTTACCTTTTTAAAGTTAACATTTTTTCTTTTTCGTTTTTCTTACTTTGTATTTTTGTCTTGTTTTCCATTACAAATATCTAAAGTCTTAAATCAAGATATATTTACGTTTTTCTGAGAAATGTATCAAAATGAAGTGAGTTTAAGCTTAAAAATGTGTCAATGGGGTCAGAAAAATTAACTTGTTTCCCCTTTGAATTAAATATATTTTTCTGACCCCACTGGCAGATTTATTTTCTTGTTTCAAGCATAAACTCACTTTATTTTGATAATTTAGTTTCCAAAAGTTTTTTGGCTTTTAGTATGAATATGTTTGCCTTACTGTTATCTATAAGCTGGTGTGCTCCAAAACAATGACAGAATTCCCATTTAGAAGATATAAGCATTCAAAACTTTCTCACTTCCGCCAATATCGATTTTGATGACATCACGTGCACTTAAGCTTCTCATCAGATTTTCTGTCCAATCAAATGCTCTCTAGAATCTGAAGCCCCGCCCTCTACATTATAATTAGTCACTGAAGCTATGGCTAAAATCGGTCACTTGTTCAGACATTTATTATTTTCTACATGGTGAATGGCACAGTGGACTATATAGCGGATAGGGAACGGCTCAGACAATATAAACATGCTTTCCATTGGGGTGAATGGAGTCTGGTTTCACGTTAGTTTCACGCGCTCTGCCGCAGCACACACACACACACAGTCTGCTCCGGTCCAGAGACAGGAGAGCACAGAGCGGATCATATGCGCGAGTCAGCACAGATCAGAAAACGTATATGACCATTTTGAATTCTGCACAGAATGCTGTATTTTGAAGCACTATGAAGGAGTTGTTTGATATGTCCTGCCCTGTCTTCCTGTTTCAGAGGAATTTACGTCAATAATGCTGTGCATTTCAAGGCACTTCAGTGGGCCTTCATTTTGTTTCTCAAATAAATGTATCTTGATTTAAGAATGTTTCGATATTTTATTTAAAAACAAGACAAAAAACGAGTCGCTAATGTGCATATTAAGAAAAGTGAGTGTCGCAATGCAAAACAAAACTGCTGAAATCAGACATGCTTATCGCACAGATGGTGTAGTACGAACTTCATGCCAAAGTTTAACATTTAGGGTGAGTGTTTTTTTCCTTGCCTAACCATGAGTATGAACACTTATAACAGTGATGCTTGACTTAACAAACACCAATAATGAAATCAAATCACATCACTCACAAGATGTTGAGTGCTACAGCACATCCAGCTGTGATTATCATGACATCACTGTGTATCTCATAATCATCACTGATGATCCTCTGAACAGCAATGAGAACAAGAACGCAGTCACAGTCCAGATGGACAGAACAGACAGAAGAGCCCCTAAAACCTCTGGACGAAACAAATGATAGAAACACGTGGAACAGTTGACATAAGAAAGAATAAACATTAGTGACATCATACTGACAAAAGTTTTGGGATGCCTGCCTTTACATGCACTCATGACATCCTATTCTTAATATGGAGTTGGCCCACATTTCCACAAGGTTTAGGAGTGTGTTTATAGGAGTTTTTGACCATTCTTCTAGAAGCGCATTTATGAGTAGGGGTGGCTTTTTCATGTCCGATACGATACCACAACCTTGAGTATCTTCCGATAACGATATTGATACAAAACCTGGCAGCCCTGCGTGTCACTTGTCGCTTAGGTGTTGTTGTTGAGCATTTGCATGACAGTTTAGGACTAAGGTCCTTGCTTGTATGTATCACATTATACTCCTTCGACTATTCGATTTCTGATCCAGTGATTTTGGCGGTATCGCATTAATACCGATACCGAATATCAGATCGGGGCACCCCTATTTGTGAGCTCAGGTACCGATGTTGGATGAGAAGGCCTGGTTCGCAGTCTCCTCTCTATTTCATCCCAAAGGTGTTCTATCGGGTTAAAGTTAAAGTTTCTGCACACCAAACTCGCTCAACCATGTCTTTATGCAGAGGTGGAAAGAGTAACAAAATATTCTACTCAAGTAAAAGTACTGTTACTTCAATGAAATTTTACTTAAGTACAAGTAAAATTACTGATCTAAAAATGTACTCAAGTAAAAGTAAAAAGTAGCTCATTTAAAATGTACTCAGAGTAAAAGTTACTTAGTTACTTTTTTTAACAGTGGGGGTGGGGGACTCTCCCCTGTAGGGTTGTGATGGAATGGCGATATGACAACTATCTCAGAAAACATCACGGTTTTAAACAATTATTTAATAAATAAACTGTACCTATTATTAAATTATGGTTAGTTAAAATGATGTTAAATGAATGAAGATGATTGGTCTTTTTTTTTTTGGTTGAACAAATGCTTTATCATAACAAACTTAAAACCATTTGTTTGTTTTGTTTATTACAAATTCAATAAAACATGTCTAATAAACTAAATTCAATAAATGATTATGAATTAGATTAACAACTTAATTGTATCATTAATTCATTAAAATGTTTAAGAATAATAGAGTCCTGTATGTAGTAGACGGAGCAGCTCATTCACAGTGACAGAACAAGCAGATCATATATTCATATAGCAATGTTTTGTGCTTTAATATTTACAGACCATTTGATTTATTCTTTCGAGTTATTTGTTCATCCATCAGTTTGTGTATGACGTGAATCCTACGTTATAATGTAAAGTTAATGTTCATGACTGGATAGCGGGATTCCCTGTGCGTCACAGAAATCATTCGGCCTTAAGTTATAAACATACCTTTATCTGCACAGAGTTATGTGTGCCCGTACATGTTCTATGTGTTTCTTCATTTGCATCCACATTTTGTGCACATTACTTTTTTAAAACTACTTAAAAAAGTAGAAGTACACAGAAAAACTACTCAATTACAGTAACGCGAGTAAATGTAATTCGTTACTTTCCACCTCTGTCTTTATGGACCTTGCTTTGTCATGTTGGAACAGGAAGGGGCCATCCCCAAACTATTCCCACAAAGTTGGAAGCATGAAATTTTAAGAGTTCATTTCATTGGAACTAAGGGGCCAAGCCCAACCCCTGAAAAACAACCACAGACCATAATCCCCCTCCACCAAACTTTACACTTGCCACTGCTCTAGAGTCCAATGGTGGCGTGCTTTACACCACTGAATCCGACGCTTTGCATTGCACTTGGTGATGAAAGGCTCAGTTCACTGTTCTTGAGCTAATCTGAAGGCCACATGAAGCTTGGAGGTCTGTAGCTACTGACTCTGCAGAAAGTTGGCGACTTCTTCGTACTGTGAGCCTCAGCATGAGCTGACCCCGCTCTGTGATTTTACGTGGCCTACCACTTTGTGGCTGAGTTGCTGTAGTTCCCAATTGCTTCCACTTTGTTATAATACCAATAACAGTTGACTGTGGAATATTTAGTAGTGAGGAAATTTCACTTTTGGCTTTATTGCACAAGTGGAAACCAATCACAGCTTGAATTCACTGAGCTCCTGAGACCGACCCATTCTTTCACAAATGTCTGTAGAAGCGTCTGCAGGCCAAGTGCTTGATTTTAAACACCTGTGACCATGGAAGTGATTGGAACACCTGAATTCAATGATTTGGAGGGGTGTCCCAATAATTTTGGCAATATAGTGTATTTATCATTGGTCAACCGTTTGGAATTATTTCAATTTTTAAAGTTTTTTGTTTTGTTTTTTTCTGTTCAACAAGCCTGCATTTACAGTGTCACATGATCACGATCAGAAATCATTAATATGCTGATTTGCTGCTCAAGAAACATTTATTATTATTATTATTTAATAATGTTGAAAACAGTTGAGCTGCTTCATATTTTTGTGGAAACCGTGATACACTACCATTCAAAAGTTTGAGGTATTTTCATTTTTTTTAAATATAAATTAATACCTTTATTCAGTAAGGTAAGGATGCATTAAATTAATCAAAAGTGACACTAAAGACATTTATAATGTTATACAATATTTCTACTTCAAATTAATGCTGTTATTTTGAACTTTCTATTCATCAAAGAATCCTGAAAAAAATGTATCACAGTTTACACAATAAATGAAGCAGCACAAATGTTTTCAAAATAGAATAATCAGAAATGTTTCTTGAGCTGCAAATCATATTAGAATTTGAAGGATCATGTGACACTGGAGACTGGAGTAATGATGCTGAAAATTCAGCTTTGAATCAAATAAATAACATTTTAAAATATAAGGACACACACACACCTGATCGATGCCATCCAAAGGTGAGATGTTTGGACGGCGGTCTGGAGGAAATCCACAGCGAGAAGAGACTGATCAAAACGCTGCCAAAGTCAGTGAGAAGATGAGCGGCATCAGTCATTATAGCAAGACTGTGAGCAGCGTAACCACCTACGAGAACAGCAGAGCGTCAACACAGTACCACACATGACCTGCTAAAGGAGATAATAACACTGTTACAATAGGCTATTCAAGCTTGATTGGTCCCAAATGCATCTAGAAGTAACAGTATGTCATGTAATGTCAACTGCATTTTTGCAATCAGCAGACTAGGTTGTTTAAACTGTGCATGTCCTTTAATTCTCACCAGCGACTTCTCCGATCATGAAGATCAAGCACACAACACATGTGATGAGTAACTTTCTCCGGGCCTGTGTTTTGTCATGGTGCTTCAAGCGACTGTCTTTCAGGCTGTGGCAATGAAAAGCTTGCGCGTCACATTTACACTCAAACTGAGTGCTGAGGTATTCATCCTCTGAATTATCCAGCAGACTAGAGGAAAGAATCAAAACAGAATGAAGAAAGCGAGATCAAACACTTCGAAGAACAGCAGAATGAGTTTGAGAGACTTACCCCAAAAGCTCAAGTGAGTCTGTCAAAGTCTTGTTCAGCTTGCTCAGCTGGACTTTCTCCAAATTCACTATTGAGGCCATTAATAAAAAAATCCTTACAAATAGTAAATTCCAAATAAATAGTGCTTGTAATTACAGGACAGATATAAATAAAGCATGCATTAAAATCTCTAGAACTTTAAAGATGAACTAATGTGAAATTGAGTGTCCAGTCAGTTTAAAGCCATATGCTGTTTCACACACATGCCGGAAAAAAGAGTTGGTGCAGTGAAACCATGTTTACTTTTCATCAAGGTCACTTTCCGAAAGTAGAGATAGTCAGAGAAAAAACGTTGCTTTGTTTTGCCTAACAGATGTGCACATATAGCATTATATAGAGCAAATTCACACGAACAAACTCGCACTGAAATATTTATTCATCTTTCATAATTCCTCACAGAAATTGATATTGCAGCAGCAGTCATTTGCCAATCATTACAATTATAAACAAAAACATACATATACATACAGAATCTCAGACAAAACCATCCCTGAGCCCGTGAAATATTGACATTAACAATGAACAGCAACAAATGAATCATATGAATCTTTAATTACCAGCTGCTGCATGACAACATATCAGTAGTCCTTTGAGCTCAGCAGGACAGACCGTACCTGAACCCCTGCCCAACTGATCATTTGGCATAATGTTTATCATTTATTTACGTTCATTTGAAACTTTTAAAAGATTTGACACCATAGTAAATGATCATATATCATAAACTGGTTAGCTTTAAATTGTCAATGTTTATGTGCATATAGATAAGAAAGGACTGCTGGATTATTTGGTAACACTTTACAGCAAGGTTTCATTAGATAATGTATTAACTCACATGAACTAACAATGAGTAAAACATGTGTTACTGTATTTGTTCATCTTTGTTAATGTTGGTTAATATAAATCCAGCTGTTCATTGTTTGTTCATGTTAGTTTGCAGTGCATTAACTGATGTTAACAAATACAACTTTTGATTTGAATCATGTATTAGTAAATGTTGAAATTAACATTCATTTAGATGAATAAATGCTGTAGAAGTATTGTTCATTCTTAATTCATGTTAACTAAAGAAGTTAACTAATAAAAACCTTATTGTAAAGTGATACAGATTTATTTGTTATCACCGCATTAGAGCCTCGACAACTTCACATTGTACAAATATAATATTAATAAAGGTTCTAAAGTTTTTATGTTCATAAGAATTATTGTGATAAAGCACAGAAAGTGCATAAATCAGTTCTCACAAAAAAAAGCAAATCAATAAATATGGTGTTGTTAAAAAACAGTACATTCTTATGTAATAGATCAGGAAATTTGGCAATTTTTTACACAAGCATGTGATTGTACTCTAGATGTCATTTAAAGGGCTGCATCTGATCTGTGTGCCTCATCAAAGAAGCATTAGAAAAAGTGTCTTTGCAATACAAATCAAGCAATTATAAAATTATGTAAACAGAAATGACCCACACATACTGCACAGACAATACACAACCTTATACTGAACCACGTTTCAACAGCAGTGTCCTCATTTCACTGAAACAGGGACGAGGCAATCTTCAGGTTGTCGTTCGCTCTGTTTACTTTCTGTGTGCATCTGGAGTGATCAGTATAACAGTGTCTCCATCTGCAGGAGAACACAGACTATCAGCATTTCATCTAAAATCTATTGCCATTTTGTTGCCAAAAAAGTACATTATCCAAACATCGCACAGAATATAGCATGCTAATGCGAATTAATGATATTCACCTGACTTTTCAGGAATGGGCATCCCTACAAACACAGGGTGTTCTGTTGAACAACACAGAAAAAAAGTAAATCCACTAATATCAGGACCAACAAAACAGCAATCACTGTGTAATAGGGATATTAGCAGGAGCGACAGTTCAATGATGAATGAGAAGTCCCCCTCTTCACAGTATTAAACTTAAAAAATAGCATGTCAGCATCAAAACAAAATAATGAATAGGTAATATACACAATATTGCCAAAAGTTTTAATCCATAGGGTTTAATATGGATTTGGCCCACCCTTTGCAGCTACAACAGCTTCAACTCTTCTGGGAAGGCTTTCCACAAGGTTTAGGAGTGTGTTTATGGGAATTTTTCTACAAAAAGCACATTCGTGAGGTCAGGCACTGATGTTGGATGAAAAGGTCTGGCTCACAGTCTCCGCTCTAATTCATCCCAAAGGTGTTCTATCGGGTTTAGGTCATGTTGGAACAGGAAGGGGCCATCCCCAAACTGTTCCCACAAAGTTGAGAGCATGAAATTGTCCAAAATGTCTTGGTATGCTGAAGCATTAAGAGTTTCTCTCACTGGAACTAAGGGGCCAAGCCCAACCCCTGAAAAACAACCCCCACACCATAATCCCCCCTCCACCAAACTTTACACTTGGCACAATGCAGTCAGGCATGTACCGTTCTCCTACCAACCGCCAAAACCAGACTCGTCCATCGGATTGCTGAACAGAGAAGCATGACTCGTTACTCCAGAGAACATGTCTCCACTGCTCCAGAGTCCAGTGGGGCGTGCTTTACACCACAGCATCCGACGCTTTGCATTGCACTTGGTAATGTAAGGCTTGGATGCAGCTGCTCGGCCATGGAAACCCATTCCATGAAGCTCTCTACATACTGTTCTTGAGCTAATCTGAAGGCCACATGAAGTTTGGAGGTCTGTAGCTATTGACTCTGCAGAAAGTTGGCGACTTCTGCACACTGTGTGTCTCAGCATGCGCTGACCCCGCTCTGTGATTTTACGTGGCCTATCACTTCATGGCTGGAGTTGCTGTAGTTCCCAATTGCTTTCACTTTGTTATAATACCACTACAGCTTTTCAGCAGATGGAAGCATGAAGTGCTCCAAAATCTCCTGATAGCTAGCTGCATTGACCCTGCCCTTGATAAAACACAGTGGACCAACACCAGCAGCTGACATGGCACCCCAGACCATCACTGATTGTGGGTACTTGACACTGGACTTCATGCATTTTGGCATTTCCTTCTCCCCAGTCTTCCTCCAGATTCTGGCACCTTGACTTCCGAATGACATGCAAAATTTGAGCGACAGTCCAGTGCTGCTTTCTTTGTAGCCCAGGTCAGGCGCTTCTTCCGCTGTTTCTGGTTCAAAAGTGGCTTGACCTGGGGAATGCGGCACCTGTAGCCCATTTCCTGCACACGCCTGTGCACGGTGGCTCTGGATGTTTCTACTCCAGACTCAGTCCACTGCTTCCGCAGGTCCCCCACGGTCTGGAATCGGTCCTTCTCCACAATCTTCCACAGGGTCCGGTCACCTCTTCTCGTTGTGCAGCGTTTTTTGCCACACTTTTTCCTTCCCACAGACTTCCCACTGAGGTGCCTTGATACAGCACTCTGGGAACAGCCTATTCGTTCAGAAATGTCTTTCTGTGTCTTACCCTCTCGCTTGAGGGTGTCAATGATGGCCTTCTGGACAGCAGTCAGGTCGGCAGTCTTACCCATGATTGCGGTTTTGAGTAATGAACCAGGCTGGGAGTTTTTAAAAGCCTCAGGAATCTTTTGCAGGTGTTTAGAGTTAATTAGTTGATTCAGATGATTAGGTTAATAGCTCGTTTAGAGAAACCTTTTCATGATATGCTAATTTTTTGAGATAGGAATTTGGGGTTTTCATGAGCTGTATGCCAAAATCATCAGTATTAAAACAATAAAAGACCTGAAATATTTCAGTTGGTGTGCAATGAATCTAAAATATATTAAATTTTAATTTTATCATTACATTATGGAAAATAATCAACTTTTATCACAATATGCTATTTTTTGAGAAGGACCTGTAGTAGTTGACCGTAGAATATTTAGCAGTGAGGAAATTTCACGAATGAACTTCTACATCTGTGGCCATGGAGTGATTAGAACACCAGAATTTAATGATTTGGAGGGGTTTCCCAAAACTTATATATATATTTTTTTTATAATATATACAAAAATAAAGATGTCTAACAAATACAAAATGACTGAGCAAGTTAAATATGCATATGTTGGTGGAAAATAATAAATGTTCACCTAAATCTCCAGGCGCTGGACCGGGAATAGGCTGTCCTGTTATTACTGTGTCATTGCCTGTGAATCACAAATAACACAGTGGTAGGCTATGTATGAATATATTACAATGTTTTTTTAATATCAATTGTTTTTAAAGGAATAGTTCACCCAAAATAAAAATTATACCATAATTTACTCACCCTCAAGCCCTCCTGGGTGTATATGACTTTCTTCTTTCAGCCAAACACAATCAGTGTTATATTAAATAATGTCCTGGGCTGGCCCTTCCCAGCTTTGTAATGGCATTGAATAGAGCAATAGATTTTGTGAAGCTCCAAAAAGCGAATCCATCCATCATAAAAGTAATCCATATGACTCCAGGGGGTTAATAAATGCCTTCTGAAGCAAAGCGTTGCGTTTGTGTAAGAAAAATATCCATATTTAAACGCAACTATAATCACTGGCTTTCGGCAATGGCTGTACATGCGTTCACGAGAGAGTTTTCAAGAGAGGCGTCTATTCTTTCACCACAGCTTCACTTCAGAAGGCCTTTATTAACACACTGGAGTCATATGGATTTCTTTTTTGATTACTTCAAAAACTCACTATTCAATGCTAGTCACGTTCTCCTAGGATGGCTTGAGGGTGAGTAAATTATGGGATAATTTTTATTTTTGGGTGGAACTATTCCTTTAAGCAGGCCCAGATGGAATCTGGGAAATTTTGCAGTCTCCAGAACTGAAAACATGAGTGCTCCTCACCTCTGTTCTGCTCCTCTGACATGTCCGCCGCCAGCTCATCTGGATCCATATACTGAAAATGTTCATCGACCTCTGAACCGCCGCATTTACCACAGCAGCAACAGCAGCAGCAACAGCAGCAGCAGCATGTGAAGAGCGAACCTAACACAATGAGCGTCTGAACATGGTTCAGCAAACCAATAAAAGGGATTATTATACCAATCATGTGCATGAAATTAGCTGTATTATTTACAGCTATAGTGAAGAACATAGACAGATTTGCATGCACACAAAGGACGCACCTTAAACCAGCACTTCTTCATTAGGAAGTGGTATTTAACGCTGTCCTCTCCGAACTGGTCTGCGATGTAGAGGCCCATGGATCCATAGTCGTTGTAGATCTGTTTTTTTGTATCGTCGTTGAGGATGGTGTTGGCATTGTTGATCTCTTTGAACTTCTCTGCCGCTTCTGGGTTGTTGGGATTCTTGTCTGGATGATACTTCAGCGCCAGTTTTCTTAAGGTGAGGATTTATGAAACAAAGCCTTTCAGGGATGTTGCATTTACGTTTTCCTTTACTGACATGAGCTATTTATCGAAGTAATTATAAATCAATACCTTTTTCGATTAGCTAAACATATTTGGATCGTTTTCAATAATAATGAACAAAAGAGTTGCATTATTTGAACAACATACCTATATGCTTTCTTAATATCGTCAGATGACGCTCCTTTCTCCAGGCCTAATGTCTTGTATAAACTCTCTCCAGCTCTGGACAGCTTGCGTTGAGGTCGGCTTGAATCTGCCATTGTTAAATTCTGCTAAAAACACTGACAATCAGAAGAGGCGCAAATCATTTTTAGCTTTCATTTCTATTACTCAAAATAACAGAAAAACAGGACATTGGCAATGTAGAATTGTCTGAATGTCACTGTATTAGATAACAAAATATCAAACAAGTGTCATTTATATTACAAAACTAGCTTAACACTTTACAATAAGGTCCCATTTGTTAAAGGGTTAGTTTCTTGCTGAAGCTCAAACATGCTGCATAACACGAGAATGAACCTCATTGGTTCTTGCTGAAGCTCAAACTTGCTGCGTAACATGAGAATGAACCTCATTGGTTCTTGCTGAAGCTCAAACGTGCTGCGTAACACGAGAATGAACCTCATTGGTTCTTGCTGAAGCTCAAACTTGCTGCGTAACACGAGAATGAACCTCATTGGTTCTTGCTGAAGCTCAAACGTGCTGCGTAACATGAGGATGAACCTCATTGGTTCTTGCTGAAGCTCAAACATGCGTAACACACAAGAATGAACCTCATTGGTTCTTGCTGAAGCTCAAACGTGCGTAACACACAAGAATGAACCTCATTGGTTCTTGCTGAAGCTCAAACGTGTTGCGTAACACAAAAATGACTGGTTGAATATGTGAATAAAAGCCTGATCGGTTCATCATAAAGTGATCGTGTCTCTGCAGAAAAGTTGGTCTAAACCGCTCAATTCATATGGATTGTTTGTGATCTCTTTATGAACTTTTTGAAGTGGTAGTTGCGTAGCTGTCAATGGAGAGACAGAAATCTCAAATATTCCATCAAAAAGGTCTTCATCTTTGTTGTTCCGAAGAACCAAGTCTTACGGGTTTGGGACGACATGGTGAGTAATCAATGACAGGATTTTCAATTTTGGGTGAACTAACCCTTTAATATTAGTTTGAATGTTATAGCTTGCAAGAGAAATTTGTTACAGTATTTCTTTTCTATTCATGTTCATTTTCTTCATCAATGTTAGTTCATAAAAATGTGACTGTTCATTGTTAGTTCATGTAAGCTTAGGTCCATAAATAATATTATAAACTTTTACATTTAATAATGTATTAGTAAACGAAATACACATGAACTGAGATTAAATGCTTTAAAAATATTTTACACTGTCACTTCATGTTAACAAACTGAACCTTATTGCAAAGTGCTAGCAAAAATAGCATAAGCACACTTTGTATGTGATTTGATTACACCTGTGTCAACTTGAACTGACATACACTGACCAAAAATCTCCAGAACACGCAATGATTCGGAGGAGGACGCAAACGTATGACATAAATACATCCAAATAAAGCCACTACTGTATATATATATATATATATATATATATATATATATATATATATATATATATATATATATATATATATATATATATATATATACATGAAACCACGTAACATTTCACTATTATTAATTAAGGGATTAAATATTCACAGGGTTAGAAATACATCCCCAGAGGGGAATTATACAGAATTTGCTGATAGCTACATTTCCGCCAACATTGCCATTTTCAGCTCATTTACGTTGATTTGAACTCAGGCCTGTTCGATAACAACCTGATATCATTATCTATCGATTCATGAAATCTATTACTTACCGTTTAAGAAGAGAAGATGAAGTTGATGTTTGATAAAGTTGCGTATGTGTTCATATTAACAGCGTTTTTACAGAAAGTGGATCCATTGATCATGCAGTTTAGACCAGGAAGTAGGAAGTTTCTCTTACGTCAAGTACGAAAAGTCGTTGCCAAAAAGCAGCCGTGAGCAGGGTGTATCTGTTCGTCTGTCTGCCTATCTATGGGTCTGTTCTAGATCTGTCTGCCTTTGAATCCCCGCGCACCAGTTAGTAAAAACCAGTAAAATCCAAAAAGGTTTATTTGAGTAGCTACAATTCCAGTAGGACATGTGTATCTGGGTAACTAAAAAATAACACAGACACAAACTTTTTTTATTTTAATTGTGAATGAATAATCGAGAGAATGTAGGGCCTATATGATTTAACGTCCAAATATTCCATTCAGGTTTAATATGAGGTAGGTTAATACATAATTATTCAGATGAAAATGTTGCTTGAAGTTGAAATGTCATGTCAACTACGCTTGTTTTAAAGATCACATCGTCTATTATCACATAGTAAGCCCCATAATACAAAAAAATCATGTTATTTTAAAACATTAATATTTAATAAAAATATATATAATTATAGTACCAAAATAAAGATTTTCCCAGCTGAATAAAGGATATTTACATTACATTATTCAAGCAGACCATAAATGATGTCCTGAAAAGTCATTTAAATGAAAAGGGCCTAGAAATCATCCTCTCATCTGGTAATTTTGAGCTGAAATTCATTTTCTTTTCATTTAAAAAAAATTGAGGGTTCATCGGAGTGGTCGAAGACCTTGAGGTCTTTCAGAGCACTTGAACTTGAAATACACACAAAAAACTGTACTGTATTCACAGAGTTGTGGTTGTAATAAAATTAGTGACAGCTTTTTTGCTATTTGTCAAAAAATATATAAAAAATCTGGCAAAATCCAGAAAAAACACAAATGCAAAACTAATTATGACAGCATTTTTGGAGCTGTAACAGCATTTATTTTATTCTGAATGAAAATCAGCAAATTCAAATAAAAAATCTTCTTTTATTTATGGTTTTCAATTTTTTTGCCTTGCTGTATAAATACACCTTCAAAATTTAAACTAAAAGTGCTCAATATTTCCAAAAAAATTATTTTGTAACATCTAAATATATAGCTGAATGCATACTGAGGCAAACTGACTTCAAATGGGACTTTAGGATCTTATAGAGCTATAGGCCATGCATCAAGTGGTAAGAGTCATTAAAAATCATGTTTAGTTTTTGGGAGAGACACCCAATTCAATGTGAGACTTTTTGAGCTGATTTATTTTGTATTTAAGTGAAATATGCTTAATATATTAAAATTATTGATGAAACTAAGTAATTTTGTCACGATCACACAAAAGACAAACGGGTGCGAGGACTCAAGTGCAGGTAAAAGGATTTAATTATAAAACAAAACAAACAAAAACCCACGAGGTGGAAAAACACATAATCAGAATACATAACCTAAACATACCATATGTTTTGTATATAAAGGGGAGAAATCAAGCTGGGAATGAGGGAACAGGTGGGGCAAATGAAACCAATAACGAGATAAGGGGCTGGGATCAAACAATGACAGGAGCACATGGCCACACTAAAAACCTACATGTGCACACAAGACAGGACAGGCATGTGACAAATTTTGAGAAAAAAAAAAAAGAATTATATATATATATATATATATATATATATATATATATATATATATATATATATATATATATATATATATATATATATATATGATCAAAATGAGCTTTCTGGACAAAATGAATCCAAAAAGGTGTATTAAAAAAGGTGTATGTATAGTCATGGTCAAAATTGTTGGCACCCCTGATAAATATGTTCAAATATGGCTTTAAGAAATAAATTTGCATTGTTTATCCTTTTGATCTTTTATTTAAAAAAATTACAAAAATCTAACATTTCATTAAAGTTAAAGAACTGAAAATGGGGGGTAAATCACATTATGTAATAAATGCTTTTCTCCAAAACAGGTTGGCCACAATTGTTGGCACCCCTTAAAAATGTCATGAGTAAAATATCTCTGAAGTATATTCCCATTAATATTTACATTTTTTAGCACACCAGGGTGACTATGCACATGCAATTGTCCAGCTATGATGTCTTGTTTCACAGAAGTATAAATAAAAGGAAGCACAAAGGTCAAATTCCCTTAATCATTCATCACAATGAGTAAAACCACAGAATATAGTTCTGATGTGCAGCAAAAGATTGTTGAGCTTCACAAAATAGAAAGTGGCTGTAGGAAAATAGCTAAAGCATTGAAAACCCCCATTTTCACCATCAAGGAAATAATTAAGAAGATCCAATCAACTAAAGATGTTACGCATCTGACTGGAAGAGGACGCGTGTCAATATTGTCCTAATGCACAGCGAGGAGGAGAGTTTGAGTGGACAAAGACTCTCCAAGGATCACAGATGGAGAATCACAAAGATTAGCTGAGTCTTGGGGTCAGAAAGGCTAAAAAAAAAAATCAAACAAACCCCTAAATCACCACATGTTGTTTGGGAGGTATTCAAGAAAAATCCTCCTCGCTCATCCAGAAACAAACTCCAGATGACTTATAAAAAGAGCTTTTTGGCAGCAAATCCACCAGAAGGGTTTTATGCAAACAGGGATAAAAAGTACCCCATGCCCACAGCTAAAAATACAGCTGGAACTTTAACGTTGAGGGCCTTTTTTTTACTGGAGGTCCTGGACATCTTGTTCAGACACATGGTATCATGGATTCTAGCAAATACCAACAGATCAAAAATCTAAACCTGACGGCCTCTGCTAGAAATCTTATAATGGGCAGTGGTTGGCTCTTCTATCAGGACAAAAATCCAAACCAAACATCAAAATCAACACACAAATGTGTCACTGAACACAAAATGAAGCTTCTGTCATGGCCATCCCAGTCCCCTGACCTGAACCCTATAGAGAATGAGAGGCTGAACTGAAGAGAAGAAGCTCCAACATGGATCTGGGAATCTGAAGGATCTGGAGAGATTCATTATGGAGGAATGTTCTCTGATCTCTTGTTCTCAAAACTCATCAGGCATTAGAGGAGAAGACTCAGAGCTGTTATCTTGGCAAAAGGAGGTTGCAAAAAGTATTTAATAAAAGCGTATGGAAAGAGAGGATGAGGGTTGAGGAAATAATGGAATAAAATATATTAGAAAGATTTAAACAGCTTACAACATCTTATCTCATTAAAGGGGTAGTACTTCAGCGCTGTATCTGTATTTGATGAATCTGTATTTAAACTGGGTCATTTATGTAGTAGAAATGTGAAATAATTTTTGAATTTGGTGCCGAAAATGAAAAGACAGAAAATGTATTTTTGTCTCATGGGGATAAAAGACAATAACTCCCAGAATGCACTTGCTTCGCTGCCCTATGAGGCCACTCTAGGCACAGCTACTGAATCACTGGATCACTTGCCCAAAGCGTTCATTTTCATAATCAGTTCAGTTAGAGACACTACAATTAAAAACTGAACGTGTCTGTTCAATATAATGTGAGTGACCCTGAGTGTCACGGCACAAACGCAGCAGGAGTCAGATTACATTCATCACATGAGCTGAGGTAATCGCGGCCGTGGCATAACATCACAGAGCGTGTTCAGTCTGGCGCATTTTCAGTTCATGTCTTTGGAAGCTTAACTTTCATAGGAATTCATTTTAAAAGTTGAAACACTCTCCACCGCTCTGTTTACATGAATCCCCGCAGCTCCCCGAGCCGAGTGCTGTGAGTGCGATGTTGAAAACAAAATAGCGCCTCCTGCTGGCTGTAGTCTTTAGCTTCTGGACAAAAAATCCTCTGATGACGCAAAATGACGATATTTGCGTCATCAGAGGATTTTTTCCAGAAATAAAATACATAATTCTTTCGTCTCAGGGGGAGATGCGAGGGGAAAGTACGATAATTCGAATATACTCCTGGGTTTCTACTGATACAAAGCTTAATGCTAATCGCTGAAGTAACCTTTAATCTAATATAGGAACTTTTCTTCATCCTAAGCTGTAAGTCTTAATTTCGTCATAATTTTTTAGGCTGTCAAATCTTTCTGTACAATATTTATTATTGACTGCAGTTTTCAGATGACTATTGCTCTATGTAAATGCATAGATTCTCAATTCTGCTGCACAGGGGCTGTTTAAGTGATGTTACTGACTGAATGTATTCAATATTAATACTGTGATCAAGAGGTTCCAATTTTGATAATTATTTTCCCAATGTTCTTGTTGGCCTCCATGTGTTGATGAGCCATTTGAACATCTTCCATGTTGAACATGCTGTCAATCACAGGCCGCAAGGCCGGATCTGTGGACTTGAAGTGCGGCAGAACCTGCTCTGTGAAACTCCTGACCAGCTCTGCTCTATACTAGAAATAAAAACACAATCATTCATTTAAACCGTAAAACTTTAATGCGCCAAACTGAATATTATACATCATTAAAGGAGTTAAAACAGGCCCAAAATTAACCCATTATGGGTTGGAGTGACATGAGGTTTGAATAAAAAATGTCTACATTAATTTATGAATAAAAATGGTGTCCTTTGCAATGCAATCTGAAAAAAATTAATCTTACCTGTAAACTTCTGTTTCTGAGGAGACTGCAAAGGAGATGCCCTCTTTTTCTCAAAAGCTTGCCAAACAAGTCTCCATCTGCTGTTTTACCTCCCAATGCGCCATAAAGCACCCATCGCCCATCCATTGCAAGGCTACAAATGTTCTTCTCCCAAAAAGATCCACCAATGCAGTCCAGAATCACATCAGCTCCCTTACCTATACAAAAACTCAATTAATTTCAATGCATTAATTTTAGTATTTAATAAACATATTCAGAATACTAAAATGATTGACCTTCAGTGAATTGCAGTACTTTTTCTGAGAAATCCTCCTCTTTGTAATTGACTGCCAGAGCTGCTCCAATCTGCTCTGCAAATGTTAACTTTTCAGGGCTCCCTGTCGTTACTACTGGAATTGCACGGCATAAGCGAACCAGCTGAATGGCAGCGGTGCCGACTCCACTCGCTCCAGCATGAATCAACACCGTCTCATTCGGCTTCACTTTGGCTAAAAAAGACAGCAAAATATGTGAATATAGTGGCCCAAAAAAGCATTTGGAAAAAAATGGATTAGTTCACCCAAAAATTGTAATTCTGTCATTAATTCCTCACCCTCATGTCATTCCAATCCCGTAAGACCTTTGTTCATCTTCAGAACACTAATGAAGATACAGTGGGGCAAAAAAGTATTTAGTCAGCCACCAATTGTGCAAGTTCTCCCACTTAAAAAGATGAGAGAGGCCTGTAATGTTCATCATAGGTACACTTCAACAATGAGAGACAGAATGAGAAAAAAAGTCCCAAAAAATCACATTGTCTGATTTTTTAAGAACTTATTTGCATATTATGGTGGAAAATAAGTATTTGGTCAATAACAAAAGCTCATCTCAATACTTCGTTATATACCTTTTGTTGGCAATGACAGAGGTCAAACGTTTTTCTGTAAGTCTCCACAAGGTTTTAACACTCTGTTGCTGGTAGTTTGGCCCATTCCTCCATGCAGATCTCCTCTAGAGCAGTGATGTTTTGGGGCTGGCACTGCAGGATTTGAGTCCCTACGCGTGTGTTACTGATGGTAGCCTTTGTTACTTTGGTTCCAGCTCTCTGCATGTCATTTACTATGTCCCCCGTGTGGTTCTGAGATTTTTGCTCATGTTCTTGTGATCATTTTGACAGGGTGAGATCTTGCGTGGAGCCCCAGATCGAGGGAGATTATCAGTGGTCTTGTATGTCTTCCATTTTCTAATAATTGCTCCCACAGTTGATTTCTTCACACCAAGCTGCTTACCTATTGCAGATTCAGTCTTCCCAGCATGGTGTAGGTATACAATTTAGTTTCTGGTGTCCTTTGACAGCTTTTTGATCTTGGCCATAGTGGAGTTTGGAGTCTGACTGTTTGAGGTTGTGGACAGGTGTATTTTATACTGATAACGAGTTCGAACAGGGCCATTAATACAGGTTAAGAGTGGAGGACAGAGGAGCCTCTTAAAGAAGTTACAGGTCTGTACAGTTTTTTTTTCTCATTCTGTCTCTCATAGTTGAAGTGTACCTATGATGAAAATTACAGGCCTCTCTCATCTTCATAAGTGTCATCATTACACGCATGCATCATGGTGCTCACGTGAACAGCTTCAGTCAATGGTAAGCCAGCATTCTGACGTAGATTAGGTTAAAAAGTGGCCGATGGTTTCGCTAGATAAGACTCTATTCCTCGTCTGGGATCAGAAGAAAGAAAGACATCTTGGATGAGATGAGGGTGAGTAAATTGTAATTTTTAAGTGAACTAATCCTTGAAGGTCTTACGAGTTGGGAACGACATGAGGGTGAGGCATTAATGGTAGTATTTTCATTTTTATGTGAAATAACCCTTTAATTCACAAGCTGACATTGTTACCTATGAAGTGCAGTAGTTGGTAGGCAGTCAGCCAGGCCTCAGGAAGAGCTGCGGCTTGATGAAGATTGAGGTGTGATGGGACAGGCATGATGAGTTCTTCTGGAACAGCTACATATTCTGCATAGCCTCCTCCTCCGAGTAAAGCCATTACTTTACTACCCAGCATCCAGTTCCCATTGACCCCAGGACCGATGTGAGCGATTACCCCGCTGGCCTCCAGTCCCAAGATTTCACTCTCTCCAGGGGGAGGTGGGTAAAGACCCCTTTTCTGTCAATTAAAAAGAGCAATCAATGGGGTTCACTTTGTCCAGGGCACAAACATGGGCAGGATTTGTGGTTCACCTGTAGAAGATCAGCTCGGTTTAAAGCGGTTGCGGCGACTCTGATGAGGAGCTGACCATCTTTGGGTTCAGGCCGAGGAATACGTTTCACATCCAGTTTCCCTGCTTCATCAACACATACTGCCTGCATTGACTCAAAAATGTGAAGAAATACAAGCTGTTTATCATGCTTTTTATTTTTATGTCTATTTTTATCATTATTTTATTATTTGGCAACATTTAAAATAAGATTTCATTAGTTAACAACTTCAGTTTACATGAATTAAAAATGAACAATACTTCTACAGAATTTATTATCTTAATGTTAATTTCAACATTTACTAATACATTATTTTATCAGATATTATATTGTTTTACATTAGTTAATGCACTGTGAACTAACATGAACGACTGTATTTTTATTAACTAACATTAACAAAGATTAATAAATATTTTAACAAATGTTTTGTTCGTCGTTATGTTAGTTAATACAAATGAAACCTTTTTGTAGTGTTACCTATTATTTTTTGATTTTGTTTGTTTACCCCGTAATACTTTGCCAATGTACACAGTATATAATGCAAATACAGTAATATGACTGATTACAAAACAACAGCAAAAAACAAACAAACAAACAAACAAAAAAACAAGACAATTTGAACAACTTTAAAACACTCAAGAAAGATACAATACTTCATTAAGACAATACTTAAATGTTCACTTACTGTTTTCTCCTCGGACATTGTTGCATTGACACTTAAATGCGATCTAACAACACAAACAGGACATAGCTTTTAGACCTAAATTTAAAACATTATAAACGTGAATTAGGTGAAGCTTCATTTCACACGTAACATTGGAATGCCCAAGTACACCTACTTGTGAGTATTTACACCAGTGTCTGCTTTTCTGCGCAATTTCAACGCAAATATGAGCTAAATCAACTATTGTGCTTTATCGAAAACAAAATCTACACTGGTCAATCATATATTGTAATAGACCAGTGCAATATAGCTCGTCGTTTCTGAAGTTTACACAAATTATGACACGACTTTAATCTTTGTTTTGTCTGACTCCATTAAAACTATACTTTGCACAGGCACAGCTCAACTTTACATAGATGACAATGACATGGACATTCACTGCGGAAGCAAACAGCGAAAAACATTGTTTCGATTAAACTTACTTCATAAAATCGATGTTTTTTGTGTTGTGAATATAACGTTAGTTGATCTGAAATGAACATATAGTACCTCCCATATCCTACAGTATATATATATATATAAAATACTATGGAAACCATACTGTGTTCTTCTAACGCCTCATTCTAAAAGAACGCAACATTCTGAAAGATTCTTTGAGCTTTTAGAGACGGTTTGAAGTTGATCTCATATTTACAATTCAGTAGTAATAGGCTACCCCTACTCCTTTAGCAATAACTTTTGTATTATAGTGTAAACTATAGTTACTATGGAAGAGTTTGAGGCAAAATGTATACATCTAAACATACACTATTGCAAGGATGGAAGGCATAGTTCACCCAAAACTGAAATGCTGTCATCATTTACTCACCCTCAAGTTGTTCCAAACCTGAATGAATGTCTTTTTTTCTGCTGAACACAAGATTTTTAAACCAAACAGTTGGCCCCATTGACTTCCATAGTAGGAAAAAAAAATACTATGCAAGTCAATGGGGACATCAACTGGTTGTTTACCGACTTTCTTCAAATTATCTAATTTTGTGTTCAGAAGAAAAAAATTGAGGGTAATGACAATTTCCATTAGTTAATATTATTTAATACTATATAATTTAGTAATACTGTACACATTCTCCAAACTTCTTGGCCTATGAATTAATTTCATCCCAATTTTTTTATATCCGGATATAAAAAAATTAATTAAAAAAATTACAATAAATCATACAAATTAAGAACTGACATGTGTTCTGCTGTAGCGAATCTTAGTCTGAGACACCAGGCTATTGAAACATGAAATCATTTTTATAACCCCTTCAAAAAATTAGGAAATGTCACAAATTAGTTGCAAGCTACTACATGGAGATAAAGGCCTGAATTTGGTTGGAAGATTCCAGTCTTCCAGCTTTACTTTGTCATTATCAACACAATAGTGATCATGTGACCGAAGGACTTTGAAACTCAAAACTCTGAAACCTGACAGAACGAAAGACATGTTATGTTTAAGTGTCATAGCAGCAGATTCTCAGTCTTCATACAAGACTAGAAAACATATGCAGCAGTTTCAGGTAGAGTAAACTTGCATTTATTATTTATACACAATGTCCACATACATATTTTCATAAAATAAATTAGCCTTGAAACAATCATATCAGTCCAAAGTCTGAAGCTTCTGAGACATTTGTGTGTGATTGTAAAATAAATTCACCATGGAACAATCTGCATGTGCTTAACCAAAAAATGTTGTCTGTTCCATTTACAGTATTTTTCAAAGACCATCTCGAAATGACAACAAGAATTAAGAAACCCAAGTCTGTCATTCACATGGACGTCAGACTGCGGAACCACAAAGAGGACGTAGATCTTCAGTGGAAACTACACATCATCGGGGTCAAATACAGACTCGACCTCAGACTGCTGGAGCAGGAGCGGCAGTTAGTGCTGAAGGAGCACAAGCGGCTGCTGCAATTAAGGGTTTGCGAACCGTACGCAACAATAAATAACACAATGAGGGCCATATCAGAGGTCAGGATGGCAAACGATACACACGAGACTCGATTCTTAAAATCTGCCCCGGCGTTCAGAGCTCTGTCCTCAGCAAAAAACTTTGAGGATGATAACCAACAGAGGTTTGCTAAATCAGCATCATTTCCTGTCAAGCAAGATGATTTATCTCCACCTATGATATCAACAGAAAAATTCAAAGCGCCTGGGAATGGTCAGCTATCTATTCTACAGCTGAAAGACCTGGCACTGATCGACAGCATCTCCCAGAAAGAGCGGATGTATCAGGAAGAGTATTACCGACGGTATAAAGAAAGACTGAAGCAACTGCAGAGAGAAAAACTACAGCAGAAAATCAGGAGCTTTCTCAGCACCATAGAACATATTTAAAAATTGATGCTTATCAGATGAAACTTTATGTGTCATTAAGGGAATTTTAAACTGATTGATCATGCTAAATAGTAGTTTCCACATCTGCATGAAAATCTACCTCTGAATGTAAAAGCTCTGTGGCATCTCATCCATTGACAGAACTGTCAGGTTTTTAACTGCACTATAACAGGACATTATTTACATTAAAGAAACTCATTTCCTTAAGCAATGCTCCCCATCCTCCTCATGGTCAGGAGAGCCGTATGAGCTGGAGACTCCAGGAGCAGTGACTCGTTTTTCTTCCACTGTGGAGATTCTGAAAGTGTTTTATCTACAAGAATGAAAGCAAATACACACAAAATTAATGTAATCTCAGTTCCTTTTCTTTTTTTCAAATCTTTAAATAATGAAAGTGCATGCTTTGGATTAAACGATGTGTCCGCCCTTATAGCTAAATGGACATAACATTCACTCTAACCAATTTAATAATCTGATAAGCACTTCATTTGAATTGATTCTGTTCATTCTCAACATGTTACTGCATGAAAAATTGCTGGTAAAAATGCTTTGTAATTTCACACTTCATTCCAGCCCATGTAAGAACAATATCCATTTTACAGAAAATCATTTCATATTAAAGGAGTGGTCCCTCCTCTGAAAGTCCAGGTAACCGAAACTTAGAAGATCCAAAAAGGTCAACGAATCCATATGAGTCAAGTGGTTTAATCCAAGAATTGTGAAGAGATAAGATTACTTGACATGACGGATTTCATTTAGGCTTTCGTTTACATCTAAACAATGATCGGCGCACATATATAGAGCACATCATATATGGTAAAAACAGTAGCGGCTCCTGCCCATAAATTTAGGTAGGGCAGATACTGGGTCTTAGCGCTAATTTATGATAAACATTTAATAGGCTTTCTAATCGCTGAACACATCAGACACACTTTTGCCAGAACTCTAATGTCCTTGCATTATTCAGCCTGAGGATGCCGCTCTAATGATGATTGAGAGACTTTATTACACATGACAAACGTGTAAAATGCCATCTTAGAAATGCCTTAATGTAGTTTTATTGTGACCAAATGTTGTTTTAGAATATTACAAGTTGTGTGGGAATTCCAGTGAGGAAAAAAAGTCATGTCTATCCTTAGACATGTCAAGTCACCTTTATTTATATAGTGCTTTTAAAGGAACACTCCACCGTTTTTAAAAATAGGGCTTATTCAACATCTTTCCTACATTTAGATATGTGGGCAAATGCATTTTGTCTCAGGGTACGTTTAGTTTGGCAGGGTTAGCTAGCTTAGCTTAGCAAAATGAATGGAATCCTATGTTGCCAGCTAGCATGTCCAGAGTAAAAGTGATAAAAAAACGCACTGCTACTTGGGCGCAGAGATATCATGCAACACATGAAATCCCCAAACTTCCGTCAACATACCGGCGTATGTTGTGCATGTGTTGCGTGATATCTCTGCACCCAAGTAGCAGTGCTTCGCCTGTGCTTCCCCATAATATAGTCCCAAGTCAATATCAGCCTAGGAAACCGCCTAGTCTTAATCTGCATCGCTATTTGTATTCGTTATGAATACGCAGGCCACAAGAATTAATTAAGCGATGGGGGTGATCACTTTTACTCGGGACATGCTGGCTGGCAACATAGGATTCCATTCATTATGCTAAGCTAAGCTAGCGGCGACCCTGCCAAACTAAAACAATGCATGCACTGAGACAAAAATGCATTTGGCCACATATCTAAATGTAGGAAAGAAGTTGAATAAGCCCTATTTCTAAAAAGAGCTTGGGAGGGCTCCAAGACCTGCTGCCCCACTATCGTGAATACATGCCTGCCGAATCCATGCGCTTCGTTTTAATATATCCTGCTCACTTTACGACTTAAAATAGTCCAAAAAATCTGAAACATTTTGCTGCAGAATGCTGAAAACATTTATTATTTATTTATTATTATTATTAATTTCGTGTATATAGAGGTCTATGCTTGGATGAATATTTTGCCCATCTGCCCATACAGACAAGCCGTGACTGCTGGTAAACATGTGTATGGTGTATGTCTCTTCACAAACAATGGATTAGGATTATTTTACAATGCTTGAACTTTTTGGATCTTCTAAGTTTTGGTTACCCAGATCTTCAATGGATAAAAATATCTTAAATTTTTGTTTTAAAGATTAACCAAGGACTTTTTGGGGTAAAATATTAATATTAAAATATAAATTTTCTGTGTTACATTTGCATTGATTTTATCCAAAGTGACTTAGATCTCATTCAAGCTATACATTTTTTTTGTCGGTTCATGCATTCCCTGGAAATGGAACACATGACTTTTGCTAGTGTCATGCTCTACTGTTTGAGCTATAGGAATCTTCTGTTCTAAGCGAGAAAGAGTAAGAAAGGGTAAAGTTTAGTCAGGGTCAATGTGATGTGCCATACCTTCACTCTCAATGCTGACACGTGTTGGGAGACATTGTGTGAGATCTCCATACTCAAGTGTGCACAGAACAGCTCTGAGAGTCTCGCCTTGTTCTGTACACATTAGAACGAGAATGTTGAACAACTGATTGCTCTCCATCACCTCCACCGAACCAACGAGTTCCTGTGAAAAAAGAGAGACTTTTATTCAGAAGGATGCATTAAATTGATCAAATGTTACAGTAAAGACATTTATAATGTTACAAAATATTACATACAAGTCAAATTATATTCAGCTCCTCCTCTCTGGAGCTCCAATTGGGTTGGAGGGACAGAGTTGTGGTTATGGTTAGGGTCTGGTTGGATATTCTAGCTCCACCCATTAGGCACAAATTACATTCGCCCCTCCTCTCTGGAGTTCTAGTGGGGAGGAGCTACATCTATGCCCATTTGCTGCACCCATTTCCTCTGCAGTGAGCAGCCAGCCTCTCCATCATTGTTTAAAATTAATATGCCCTTGTAAACTTTAATCAAAATATCTCCCTGTAACCTCTTACAGCGACATCTCTTCTCTGATGCGCTTACTGACATGAAGATGGGGCAACCTGTCACTCACATGAGACCAATAGCAAACCACAACCATCGTAGTTTCCACAAACAATTCCCCATGAAAAAAAGGACTGCCCTACACTTTTTATTGCAAGTGAAGCCATTTCAATCGGATATACACTCACCTAAAGGATTATTAGGAACACCATACTAATACTGTGTTTGACCCCCTTTCGCCTTCAGAACTGCCTTAATTCTACATGGCATTGATTCAACAAGGTGCTGAAAGCATTCTTTAGAAATGTTGGCCCATAATGATAGGATAGCATCTTGCAGTTGATGGAGATTTGTGGGATGCACATCCAGGGAACGAAGCTCCTGTTCCACCACATCCCAAAGATGCTCTATTGGATTGAGATCTGGTGACTGTGGGGGCCATTTTAGTACAGTGAACTCATTGTCATGTTCAAGAAACCAATTTGAAACGATTCGAGCTTTGTGACATCTTGCATTATCCTGCTGGAAGTAGCCATCAGAGGATGGGTACATGGTGGTCATAAAGGGATGGACATGGTCAGAAACAATGCTCAGGTAGGCCGTGGCATTTAAACGATGCCCAGTTGGCACTAAGGGGCCTAAAGTGTACCAAGAAAACATCCCCCACACCATTACACCACCGCCACCAGCCTGCACAGTGGTAACAAGGCATGATGGATCCATGTTCTCATTCTGTTTACGCCAAATTCTGACTCTACCATCTGAATGTCTCAACAGAAATCGAGACTCATCAGGCCAGGCAACATTTTTCCAGTCTTCAACTGTCCAATTTTGGTGAGCTCATGCAAATTGTAGCCTCTTTTTCCTATTTGTAGTGGAGATGAGTGGTACCCGGTGGGGTCTTCTGCTGTTGTAGCCCATCCGCCTCAAGGTTGTGCGTGTTGTGGCTTCACAAATGCTTTGCTGCATACCTCGGTTGTAATGAGTGGTTATTTCAGTCAAAGTTGCTATTCTATCAGCTTGAATCAGTCGGCCCATTCTCCTCTGACCTCTAGCATTAACAAGGCATTTTTGCCCACAGGACTGCCCGCACACTGGATGTTTTTCCCTTTTCACACCATTCTTTGTAAACCCTAGAAATGGTTGTGCGTGAAAATCCCAGTAACTGAGCAGATTGTGAAATACCAACAGCCACGCTCAAAATTGCTTAAATCACCTTTCTTTCCCATTCTGACATTCAGTTTGGAGTTCAGGAGATTGTCTTGACCAGGACCACACCCCTAAATGCATTGAATCAACTGCCATGTGATTGGTTGATTAGATAATTGCATTAATGAGAAATTGAACAGGTGTTCCTAATAATCCTTTAGGTGAGTGTACATCACAATAGTGAAGCAAAAAGTCAACATAGAATGATTTCTGAAGAATCATGTGACACTGACTAAAGACTGGAGTAATGATGCTGAAAATTCAGCTTTACATCACAGGAATAATAAATTACATTTTAAAATATTAAATAAAAAAAACATTATTAAATATTACTGTTTTTACTGTATGTTGATCAAATAAATGCAGCCTTGGTGAACATAAGAGAACTTATATAAAAATATATATACAATACCTTGATGAGGGAGACCTGCTGTCTGCGGCCAGCTAAAGCATTGAGGTTCTGGCTGAGGGTTTGCAGGAAGGCTTTAAGGTCTTTCTGCAGGTTCTGTTTGGCAAAACTCTCGAGAGGTAATGACGGTGGAATGTTATGGCGGGAGATCTGCACGGTGCGCGTCAGATCCAGCTCCATGTTATACGTGTCCAAATACACACCCTCAAAGGCTGTGTGAAAAGACACACACACACTTTTCCCTTCCTTACACTCCACCAAATCATAGCCACCTAATAAAAAACAGAACAATGGACCAGGCCTAAACAGAAGAACTTAATATCACCAATAAAACAGGATGTGTATATAATTACCAATTAAATGATGAGCACGCTGAAGGTCTTTCAACTGCATTCTCCAAGCAGTTAACAAAGACTGCTGCATTTCTATGAAGCCGCCAGCATCAGCATCATCTTGTAAAGGAAGATCTTTGCTGATTTTATCTTTAAGGATCTGCCTTACAATGACAACAAGTTTATAGTAAATTTGCAGTAAAGGCCCATTCACACCAATATCTATAACGATAACTATCCGCTTGTTAAGTCGTGACGTAAGGAACGCCGTTTCTGGGTCCAAGCCTCACTTGAGAATGCCCTTGATGGCCGTTTATGAGCGCTTAATTTAATAATTTATTCATATTAAACATCAAACATTTTAAAAAGGTAAACATTTTAAATACTTACAGTCTACACAACAGTCTCTGTGCTCACAGTGTCACAGACATTAATATTTTAACAATTTATAAAAAATGAATCATTGTCTGGCCATCTGGAATTTTGGTATGGAGATACTACTTTTTTGTAGTATTACACCACATTGTGTGTTTATATTAGCACCGTTTGTTGTTTTTCTTGTGGTATGAGATAGAGCGTTTGGACCCGGAAGCGCTGCCGCATGACGTCAGACTTAACAACCGAATATTAGCGTTCACAGTCACACCAATGCACAATAACCTTGTGTTTGCTATAAGCATGCACTGCCACTTTATAAGGTCGAGTGGATTCTGATTGGCTATCAATGTTGTTATCGCTCATCTGCTGTAAAAATCGTTCTAAAAGTGATTCCAACAATATTTTTCATCTGTGTTTATATAATTTTAGTTGTGGTGTGGATATCACGATTATCATAGAATTTATATCATAATTTATACTGTAATTTCTCTACTGCGCGACAGAGAGTTGCATGGTTATGACGCAATCGTTGGCCTATTTTTATAAAAAAGCTTCTACGGGACGATAGTGCAGAATACAAGGTAATGAATCCTTTTATACATTGTCGTGTTTCTTTAGAAATAAACAATAGTCAAATGGAGTCTTTAAATGCCTCAGATGTTAAGTTATTCGCTGTCAAATTAATGCCAAAATGAATGGGAGTCAATGGAATGCTAACAGCCGGTGATGGCTTGGTTACGTCATCTGCGTGACATTTCCGACGTGAAGAAGAACAACACAGAAGTCGCACATTTGAGGTTAAAAAGTATATACATGTTTTTTTCTCAATGACAGATGGTTTCTCTAGATTCCTCAGCTGGGATCGTGCAGAGCCTTTGAAAAACACACACACACAGAAACTGAGAAAGAACAACACACAACAATAAAAGATTTGTGCAGCCAGTCTTAAAAGTGACAGTGTCCAAATGTACCTGCTGTCATCATTAATGCTAATCAAACAAAAGAAATAGAACGATATTGGTATTTTATAATCGATACTGATACCAATTTATTTGCATATTTATTTGCCCGATAACGATATATTAATATTCAATTAATGTTCAGCGCAAAAACATTCATTTAGCTGAAATATCTGCTGTTGGATGCTAAATTTAGGTTTAAAAGTCAACATGTTTATGGGAGTAGTAACTAAATGGAAAACACAAATGGAAAACAGCGTGTAATTGAATATACATGCAAGATATTTTCTATAGCCTATTTATAGGATGAAGAACTAACAGTAACGGGTTACTTTGTCCATAGCAAATGTGTGTGTGTTCCTGTAGAACATTCCCCTTATTGCTAGTATTAGTTTTTTAAATTATATTGAAAATGGTTGAAAATTATGAAATTTCAGTGGTATAAAAAATTTTGATGTCATAAGAACCTTATTTACAGCAAAAAAATATATATATTTTGATATATGGTTATTATGAAATAAAATTACTCATATTGTGATATAAGATTTTGGTCATATCGCCCACCACTAGTTTATGCACTACAGTAACTACATTAAAAACTAGATTTTGACATTTTCTACCAAACATCAATGAGAAAGTCAGATATTTGATTTGTCTCATTGCCATTTCAATGCAGTCTCACCTTGATGGCGTCTGTCTGACGTTTGAGTTGATCTCTTTTGGCACGGAGGGTCAGAGCTCTGACCTTGAGCATCTCTAACCTCTCAGACTGATGCTGGTTCTGCCGTCCCATAACGTCCCTCTCTAAAGCCATCAGGTGACCCAGAACACCTGGTATATAACATGACACATAAACACAGGGTGCATACAATAAAATAAAATAGTATGCAAAAATATGCTTACACTACTAGACAAAGGCTTGGACATAGCTTCTCCATTGTAGAATCAATGTAAAGTCATCAAAACTATAATAATAAAAAAAACTAAAACATAAAAATCCCATGAGACTGCTATCATGTCTCACCTTAGGAACTATATTATATAATTTTATGGATTATTACGAAAACATTGATGTCTAAAGAATATATTTATGAATTGGATTAAACTGACTGAATTGAATCTGTAAAACAAGTGACAGTTTGATTGCAGTAAATGTTACTATATTGTTATTTAGTTTTAATATTGTGCACATTTTTAAGCATTTGAATTATATATAATATAACTAACACACACACACACACACACACACACACACACACACACACACGTGTGTGTGTGTACAATTAGACTGCTATTATGTCTCACCTTAGGAATTATATTTTAATAAGAGAATATTAAATTACTTATTTTATGGATTATTATGAAAAATGATGTATAAGACTCTGATGTCTGAAGACTATATCTATTAAATAACTCTTTATTAATTGGATTAAACTGACTTAATTGAATCTGTAAAACGAGTGTCAGTTTGATTATAAATTGTTATGTAGTTATTGTAAATCAATATTGTGCGTTTATTTTTTTTAGGCATTCAGTTTGTTGTTGGGATAATTTTATAGACTCAAGCTTGACTGAATTGTATGTATTTGTCTGCGAAATTAATTCCAGGCATGTGAGCATACACTTAAAATCAAAACGTTTTTAAGACAACTAGAAAATAATATAATAATAATAATAATACATGTAGTCATGCGTGTCCATATAGAAGAGGACCTACTTATATAAGTGACATACAGGCTGTTTTCAAAACGTCTTGATATATTTGAAACATTTAGATGTTAACAAACAAACTACCCAACTTTACCTTGCTCCATTGGTTCCATTTGGCTGTCCGTTATTATGTTCTTGAACGCGCGAATGTTTACTTTTGCTTATGTGTTTCTTAGTGAATCGAATGTTTCGAATTCTGGCGCGCTGCGGTTTCATGCGCGACCTCGGAAGCTAAAAAAAAAAACACACAAACAGCGCTCCAGAACATCATCACTGCGCGCTGTTTGCGCAGGTATGTAATCTGTGCTCATGAGTACCCTCTATTTTCCCCCACGTGGTTGAATTTTTAATGCAATGCGCATATTGTTACTTCTTTTTAAATGCAATATTCAACCCTTTTTTTTGGAAAGCATGTATAATGTGTGTGATGGGAAACAATAACTATCACTGAGGAGATTTAGATAGTAAATTGTAAGGTGCACAGGTGTTTGTCTGCGACAAAGTGGCTTTGTAACCTTCAGGCGTGATGGCAACTGTAGCACTAGGAGGAGTGCATTAGTGCAACACAGTGGCGTTCACTGTCTGCCCCCCGGATGACACTCATGAAGTGTGTGAAGCTCCAGCTGATCTGACTGACTGCTTTTGGTAAGATCATCATCTGCATGTCGAGCAAACATGTAACGCACTGCACCAGTTGTGCTTGTGTAGATGAGGAACAAAACACTGCATGAACACTGAGGAACACCGCATGCGTCCAACAACTAACTAGCAATAACAAGGAAGTGAAATTGCACAACATAATGCTGGGGATAACTAGGCAGATTAGTTAGTAAATGCTACTACCGGTATATTTACACTTTACATAAATGATTATGGTCCTAGGGAGTGAATTTAGGGTAAAGTTGAAAGTTAGTGGCGTCTCGACTCTGTGAGACTAGTACAACTGCCAGGAACTGTTTACCCTTCAGTGTCTGGTAGGAAAGCGCTCACCATCCTTCATTAACCCTTTGGACCCCTAAAATTAGACGCTAATACCATTGTACTGATATATAACATGATACTTAAAGATTACTGTATTAATGTTCCTCTTTAGAGCATTACATTTGGGTTCTGGAAGTAAACAATTTATATGTAGAGAAATTAATTTGAGATTACTATATATATATATATATACATATATATATATACATATATACATACATACATACATACATACATACATATATATATACATACATACATACATGTGGTGAATATGATGATTTGCTGCTCAACAAACATGTATTATTATCAATGTTGAAAACAGTTGTGTAAAAAATTATTTTAGGATGCTTTGATAAATAGAAAGTTCAAAAGAACAGCATTTATCTGAAATAAGCTTTTACTATAGTTCAAAAGTTTTGAGTTGGTAAGAATGATTATCATTTTTTGGGGAAAGAATTTAAAGAAATTAATACATATTCAGCACGGATGCATTAGATTGATCAAGTGACAGTATAGACATTTAAAATGTTGCAGAGGCTTTATATTTCAGATAAATGCTGTTCTTTTGAACTTTCTATTAATTAAATAATCCTGAAAAATTGTACACAACTGTTTTCAACATTGATAATAATAATAATGTTTCTTGAGCAGCAAATCAGCATATTAGAATGATTTCTATTAGAATGATTTCTGAAGGATCATGTGACACTGAAGACTGGAGAAATGATGCTGAAAATTCAGCTTTGCATCACAGGAATAAATTGCATTTTAAAATATATTCAGATAGAAAAAAAGTTCAATATTTCACAATAATACAGTATAATATAATACAATAATAAAGTTTTTGCTGCATTTTGGATCAAATAAATGAAGCCTAGATGAGCAGAAGAGTCTTTTATCAAAAACATTTAAAATAGTAATGTTTCCAAACTTTTGATAGTATATATATATATATATATATATATATATATATATATATATATATATATATATATATATATATATATATATATATATAGGCAGGCCTATTTATATAGTATCCTTCCAGCGCACTCTGTAACAAAGCCTTCCTTCTCAAATTATATTCACTCTTTATTTTCTTTTCACTATTTATTTATTTATTTGTCCAGAAAGCTTATTACAAAACTACATTTTGATAATATTTTTTTCTATTTTCTTAATGCATTTTTTTGTTGTTCATATTTTTTATTGTATTTATCTTTAAAGGGATAGTTCAACCAAAAAATGTATTTCTGTCATTAATTACTCACTCTCATGTTGTTCCAAACCCGTACAACGTTTGTCTTCGGAACATAAATGAAGATATTTTTGATGAAATCCGAGAGCTCTCTGACTCCTCCATAGACGGCAATTTAATTAACACTTTCAAAGCCCAGAAAGGTAGGAAAGACATCGGTGAAGCGACAGGAATACATTTTTTGCAAAAAACAAATTACTTTATTCAACAATTTCTTCTCGTCTGTGTTATTCTCCTACGCAGTTTACGTTGGTCAGCTCCTGCGTCATCATCACACGCATGCCTCGTGGTGCTCACGTGAACAGCTTCGGCCAGTGATAAGCCGGTGTTCTGACATAACTCAGAAGCGCTGAACTGTATTTACTACGTCAACTGTGTAGGAGACTGACACAGACGTGAAGAAATTGTTGAATAAAGTCGTTATTTGTGTTTGTTTTTTGTGCACAAAAAGTATTCTCGTTGTTTCATAAAATTAAGGTTGAACCACTGGAATAGCATGGACCATTTGTTTAGAAGATGAACGAATGATTAGGGTTTAGAACGACACTAGGGTGAGGAAGTAATGACAGAATTTTTATTTTTGGGTGAACTAACCCTTTAAGACCTGTAACATGAAAATTGATGATTAAAATGATCAGGTCAAATAAAAAATAATTAAAAAACATTTACAAGTTTGAAATGTTCACCATAAAATATTTAACATGCACTTGAAAAATAGATACCAACTTTAAATGTCAACATACAGTACTAGCATAACACGACATCATAACCTGAGTCTTTTATCAGTGTGTGACATGTTTCAGGCCGTCATCAGATTTGCAGGCGGCCGATGGCTTTGACCTTTGGCCTGATCACGCAGCGGAGAATCTAATATCACGCTTCATGCCTGCAGTCTCAGTATGGATCCATCGGGGCCCAAATACTTCACTGTTATTGACTATGTGATATTTGCGTTGCTGCTGGTGGCCTCCATGTCCATCGGGCTGTACTACGCCTTCACCGGAGGACGCCAGAGCACCACGCAAGAGTTTCTGTTCGCAGACAGGAGTATGAAGTGCCTACCACTCTCTCTGTCTCTCATGGCCACCTTCCAGTCGGCCGTGGCCGTCATTGGCACGCCAGCTGAAGTCTACACCAATGGCACGCAGTACTGGTTCATTGGATGCTCTTACTTTCTGGGTCTCCTGATACCAGCACACATTTTCATTCCTGTGTTCTACAGACTGCACCTCACCAGTGTTTACCAGGTACACATATTTTTACAGATATTATTTAGAAACCACCCTAGCAACCCCATAACAAAAGCCTGGCAACACTCCAAGAGAGTTTTGCACCACAAACATGCTCTTTTGTCATCGATGCCTTTATTAAACATGCTCACGTCTCATTCACCTTACAGTACTTGGAGCTTCGCTTCTGTAAAGCCGTCCGTATGTGTGGCACTGTTACATTTATTTTTCAAATGGTAAGCTCTAGCTTCTCTATTGTGAAATAAAGTTTCAATTTTTGCATATTTAATGCATTAAATGGCTCTTTTGGAGAGAGTTAGTGTGTGTGTCTTTTTTGCAGGTCATTTATGTGGGTGTTGGCATCTATACACCAGCTCTTGCACTGAATGCAGGTAATTTTGCAATTCATTTTCAGATAGATATATTAACATTGTATAATACATTGTGTAATACATAAATGTCTCTGCTTTGACACATGTCTGTCTCTAGTTACTGGTTTTCATTTGTGGGGAGCAGTACTGGCAACTGGGTTAGTCTGCACTATATATACGGCACTGGTAAGATTTTTGTAGTTATTTAAGGTCAACACGATATGAATATTTCCCAACTTGCTTTACAGATTACATGCATCTGGTCTTATTGTGGAAAATTCATCCGTGATGTCTTTGTAAACTTTCATCATCTTGCACTGCATCTAAAACATGTATACATTTAAAAGCATTACATATTTTGCACCCTACAATTAAAACAGTTTTAAATCTTACCAAGACCATATTATTGGGATATATGGAGTGACAACTGAAATTTATATGCATTTTATGTAAGTAGTCTGTTATACTGTTATAAAGATCTAATTGATTTACATTACAAGCGATCAGAATCTTACTTTTTGATCATATAAATAACAACATTTGCACCAAATTGCAGATTTGTCTAAAACATTGTTTGGTAACACTTTACAATAAGGTCCCATTAGTTAATGTAATTAATATTTTTTGTAATCAATCATTTCCATTGTTAGTTCATGTCAGCTCAGGTCCATTAACAGATTCAGACTGACGTCTGTCTAACTCTGCATAGCATGGAACACACTGATGACGTGATGTTTGTGCAAGCAGGTGCTTGGAGGTATGAAAATACAGACACTGACAGGCAGGTAGGGCATCCTATCATTGCTTTCGGACGAACATTTTATGGTCCTGTGCCTTCCACAGATGATATATATACATATAAATACATTTAGACCACTTAACTGAGTGATCAGAATGTGAAAAGACTTTCAACCAGCGTAACAACAAATGTTTCTGGAACCCTGCCTTTAATATATTGAACCTTATTGTAAAGTGTTGCCTTTATTTTTCACATTTTGTCTGAAGTTTGAATAATTCAGGCACCATATGGTTAAATATGTTTAGAATTATTGTCAATCCATTTTAATTTGCTAGTTTGTTGTCATTGTCTCAAAGAAGTTGTAATAATTTCTGCATGTTTTTCCTCCTGGTAGGGTGGGCTGAAGGCAGTGGTTTGGACCGATGTTTTCCAGACAGTAGTCATGTTTACTGGTCAGCTGGCCGTCATCATTGTGGGCGTTCAGCAGGCTGGTGGTCTGTCTGAGACCTGGGTTAAAGTCAGAGACGGTGGACGCATCTCTGGCGTTGAGTATGTTCACTTTAACTGGTTTGCTGTGGCATAGCACAATATAGTGCATCTCTCCTGGGTGTGCTCTTTGATACCAATCTTTCATTTGAAAGCCACGTTTCTAGCATCTGTAAAACTGCATTCTACCATCTTAAAAATATATCTAAATTACGTCACATGCTTTCAATGCAAAATGCTGAACAACTAGTACATGCGTTCATGAGCTCAAGGCTAGATTATTGTAATGCTCTACTGGGTGGTTGCCCTGCTCGCCTAATAAATAAACTCCAGCTGGTCCAAAACGCAGCAGCTCGAGTTCTTACTAGAACCAGGAAGTACGATCATATTAGTCCAGTTCTGTCAACACTGCACTGGCTCCCTATTAAACATCGCATAAATTTTAAAATCTTGCTTATTACTTATAAAGCAATAAATGGTTTAGCTCCCCAGTACTTAAGCGAGCTCTTAACGCAATATACTCCATCACGTCAATTGTGGTCTCTAAACTCTGGCCAGTTGAAAATACCTAGAATATCTAAATCAACTGCAGGCGGTCGATCCTTTTCCTATTTAGCACCTAAACTCTGGAACAGTCTTCCTAGCATTGTTCGGGAAGCAGACACACTCTGTCAGTTTAAATCTAGACTAAAAACACATCTCTTTACTATGGCATACACATAGAACATTTTTAACTTTCTTTATTCAAATCAAATGACTGATTGTTAGGCTGCATTAACTAGGTCAGCCGGAACCGAACACTTCCCATAACACCTGATGTACTCGTTACATCATAAAAAGAGTGGCATCCACACTAATGTTAGTCTCTCTGTTTATCCCGAGGTTTACTGCAGTCGGCCGGATCCAGGCCGTGTCCGGATCGGATGGTGGACCTGCATCTGGACATGACCAGCTCATCCTGGAGTGTCTGCTGAGACGGTGTCCATTAGTGTCTCCTCTGAATTCGCCTCACCGAACGTGATCCTCAATTAACCCGCCTCCGGCGCAATAACTCCGATCTTTCAAGTATTCATATTCTTGTGTAATCGACGCCATCCTAAATGAGCCCGCCTCGCGCGTCATACCCAAAATTTCGAATATTCCTATCTAATATGATTTAAGACCTGCAAGGTTGCCAGAGTAATAATTATACACTGTTAATAATAGGCCAGAGGAGAACTGGCACCCCGACTGAGTCTGGTTTCTCCCAAGGTTTATTTTTCTCCATCATGCCCTGATGGAGTTTCGGTTCCTTGCCACTGTCGCCTTTGGCTTGGCTTGCTCAGTTGGGGACACTCAAATTATGATCCAAGTTACTCAACTAAATATACAAATAGAATTTATTAATTTGGTCATATATAATTCTATAAACTATCCAAATTAAACTAGCCAAATCAAATTTTGTTGCAATGTTGTCCTGTTTAACACTGTGAAGCTGCTTTGAAACAATCGTCATTGTAAAAGCGCTATATAAATAAAGTTGATTGATTGATTGAATATGGAAGTCAGTAGTGGTTTGCCTTCAGATTTGGATATCGAGATTCTTTAAAATATCTTGTGTTCAACAGAAGAAAACTCATACAGGCTTGGAAAAACTTGAGGGTGAATAAATGATAACAGATTTTTAATTCCTGTCAGGACCACTATCGTCAAAGATGATTGACTATTAGCATTCAGTTTGGGTTGGCGGTATGGTTTCGTTCCGGGCAAGAACTCCCTGCGCATCCATGCAATCTAGCATGGATAAGAGCAGCGATAAACCCCCCTTAGGGTAAACAGAACAGAACCAACATAATGTATTGCAGATATCATTAATGTTGTACAACATAATTTGGGAATTTAGTCTGATTCAAGGGGAATCAGAACTCCAAATCCTGACTGGACGAGAGGAGGAGCTGGGGATGGAGGAGGGTAAATGAGCTCTGGAGAACACGATAGCTGCTGATAGTACTGAAGGAGATTATGTATGCTGGGATAGACGTCGTATCCTTATAGTTAGACATGTCAGCTGATGCGAGCTTGACTAACATGATCTGCCAGAACTGATGCTACACTTGATTTTTGGGTGAACTGTCCCTTTAATGTTAGATAGGTACCACTTTTCACAATAAATATTGTCCCAAAGCAGATAAACTGTTAAAGCTAGGACTGTTAAAAATAATAATGGTTTATATACATAAATAACAAATAAGATAAGTTAATAAATAAAATAATTATAATTCCACAAGATTTCCATCTGGCTGAACCCTGAACTCATGTAAAATTTGGTAAATGTGTTAAAATTATTACATTAATTTAATATCTTTTACATCCATAACAAATATATTTTTCTTGAGGTTAAAGGGATAGTTCACCCATCATTAATTTCTCACCCTCATGTCTCGTTCATCTTTAGAACTCAATCTGAGAGATTTCTGTCCCTCCATTGACAGCTACGCAACTACCACTTTGATGCTTCAAAAAGTTCATAAAGAGATCGTAAAACTAATTGAGTGGTTTAGTCCACATTTTCTGAAGAGACACGATCACTTTATATGATGAACAGAGTTCATTTAGACTTCCACTAAAAAGATCTTCATTTTTGTTATGAAGATGAACAAAAGCCGTACAGGTTTCGAACGACGTGAGTAATTAATGACAGCATTTTCATTTTTGGGTGAACTATCATTTAAAAAAAACCCTGTACTAAATGGCTTCTGGCTTTTTAATTCCATGTTTTGATCTTGAGAATTTTTTTTAATTTAGACATCTTTTGACTGCCTCAGCACAGTAGTGGAATGAACTGAAAGGAACCATCCTAAGTATCCTAAATATTAAATCTAGGCATGTAACTCATCCTGTACTCTGTGCTACAGACATGAGTGATATTGTGTTGATACTCTATCTGTTCAGCTTGAATCCTGACCCAACGGTGAGACACACGTTCTGGACGTTAGGTGTTGGAGGAGTGTTCCTGATGCTGGCTCTTTATGGAGTGAACCAGGCTCAGGTTCAGAGGTACCTCAGTTCTCGCACGGAGAGAGAAGCCGTCATGTAAGCGCTCTTTCTTTTTTCCTTTTTTTTACCAGACCCCAAAGACTCAGACGAGCTTTAGAGCTGTACTTACTTATGTGTCACAATTCTTGTGCAGGTCATGCTATATGGTGTTTCCGTGCCTTCAGGTGGCTTTAATGCTCAGTTGTCTCATGGGGTTGGTCATGTACGCTTGCTACGGGAACAACAGCTCTTTAGAACAGCAGTACATCACATCCAAAGACCAGGTTAGCAGCAACAAACTGTACCACGTTTACAGTGATCTTATAGTCAGAAATCAACAGCTCCTGATATGAATGTTCTTTGACTATACAGATGGTGCTCTACTTTGTCATGGACACGTTACAAAACTTCCCTGGACTTCCTGGATTGTTTGTGGCTTGCTTGTTTAGTGCATCTCTCAGGTAACAGCCTGATGATTGAAGCGATCATATTTCAGTAAAAGAAAAATGACTGCATTATAGTAAGAATGAAATGGTAAATTTCAATCAGAACAGATAATGACAAAAATTAATATGCAAAATGATCTGCAAGTATTAAAATTTAAATTATTATTTATATTTATGAGCTGAATTTTCAACATAATCATCGTTGATGAATAAAATGTTCAAAACAACACATTTATTAGAAATATGAAATATTTGAAAGAATGTCTTTACTGTCGCTTTTCAACAAATTTAAAAGTTCACCCAAAAATGAACATTCGGTCATCCTTAACTCACCCGTATGTTGTTTCAAACCTGTTTGAGTTTCATTCCTCTGTTTAACTAAAAATGTTGGTAAACAGACCATTGACTTTCATAGTATTTTTTTTCCTACTATGGAAGTCAATTGGTAACTTCAACTGTCAGCTTATCAACGTTCTTCAAAATATCCTCATTTGTGTCCAGCAGAAGAAAAAAACAACACATACAGGTTTGGAACAACATGAGGGTGAGAAAATGATGACAACATTTTCATTTTTGGATGAACCCATTAATAGATCCTTGCGGAATAAGAACTCTAATTTCTTTAAAATAAATTGTACTCAAACTTCATCTACTTTAGTATCTGTTATAAACTGAGGAGATACAGATAAAGATGACAAGGATGCATAAAAAATATAGAAAGTACACTTTATATGTCACATAAAACTGAGATGTTCTCATTCTCATTCACAGTACAATATCCTCAGCGTTGAACTCACTGGCCACGGTGACCATGGTGGATCTGATCAAACCCCATTACTCCATGACAGAGGCCAGAGCCACTCTGCTGTCAAAGATGCTGGGTGAGACATCATCCGTCTTCCCACTGATGCACAATGATAGAATATGTTTAATCTGATTTCCCCTTTGCTCAAAGTGATCAAATGAAGCTTTCAGTGAGCATGTTTATAATGGATGATTATATTCCTTATCCAGCCCTATCATATGGGATTGCATGTCTGGCTATGGCTTATGTCGTCCATTTGATGAACAGTTCAGTTCTTCAGGTAAGCATACATGCTTTTATAAGCGCTGATGAATTTATAGTTGCAATCAGCTTATTTTAAGGAATCAAAAATATATCCTAAAATATAATATATCCTATTTAATTAAATTAAATATAAACATACATTTATTCTTATGAAAGTTACAAAAGTGATTCAGTCAAGATTGTTTCTCTTTTGATGTTTGATTAACATTAATGACAGCAGGTTTATTAGGCTGATGTCACTTTAAAGGGTTAGTTCACCCAAAAATTAATATTATCCCATAATTGACTCACCCTCATGCCATCCTAGGTGTAAATGACTTTCTTCTTTCAGCCGAACACAGAGTTATTTTAAAAGTTTTAAATATGGATATGGGAGAGAAAATTATGAGGTCATTTTCGTTTTTGGTGAACTAACTGTTTAAGTTTTCTTTCTCAACTGTTCATTTAGACATAAATAACTGTTTTTATGAGGATACTAGCTAAGACGGGTATTTTGACATAAATATGTATGTGTATTTAACTTTTCAAGACCAATTAGGCGGCAAAACACTTTGGCGGCAAAACACGCATGTCTCTCAGACAGCCCACGCATAAACTGAAATGAGTTGTCTTTCGCTGCTTACTGTGCTTCAACAGTTTAAAATCACTTGTTGTTTAAACCCCAGTGCTTTAAAACACATGCAAATGATAAGCTTCCGTGACCATGAAGCACAACAACGTCATGTGAGCGTAACTGCGATAGAACCGATAGTCCAAAATCTCTAGCGGTTGACAAATTTCTACCGGTTGATCATGTCTACCGTTATATCGCCCAGCCCTACCCGTTCCCCTTCTCAGGGAGCCAGTGTTAGAGTCGTAACCTGAGATGTTTACATCTCACAATTCAGACTTTTTGACAGAATTCCCGAGTTCACATCTGAATACAGTCATAGAATACTTTTTTTCCCCCTCTGATTTGCGAGTTTATAAATGTTCGTCCTGTTGCTAGAATGATTTTGTACACTGTAACGAGTTATAAGATAATAACAATTTACAGGTACAATTTTAAGACGGTTTCTTCTCATTTTAATATTTCATGTTCCCAAATTTATTTATGTAGTGAAAATCAGGCAACATTTTGTCTGGGCTGAAAAATGGGCTTGCTAGGAACTTTTTCTTCACAGAGACTTAATGTAATAAGCAGGATAATGTACATCTAGTCAGTTGTTATAAAAAATAAACCAGAAAATACAAGACCCTACACAATCATCCAGTCCCTTACTTAACCTCTGGTTGTGTTTTTCACTTTAAGGCTGCTCTCAGTATCTTCGGGATGGTCGGTGGGCCACTGCTGGGTCTGTTCTGTCTCGGCATCTTTTTCCCATGTGCCAATAGCATTGTAAGTTCCTTCCTTCCACCCATCAATCCATCCAACTTCTATAGAAACTCGATTCCGCCACGGAATTTAAAAAAAGTTGAATTTACCTCACAATTTTTTCTCATAATTCTGACTTTATCACAATTCCAAGTTTATATCTCTGCATTCTGACTTTTTTCTTGCAATTGTGAGTTTATATCTCAAAATTCTGAGTTTAGCTATAATATATTTAGCTATTGCAAAACTCTGAATTGCGAGGGGAAAAAAGTCTGAATTATGAGAAGAAAAAAAAAAGTTCACAATTACCTTTTTATTTTTTATTCTCTGGTGGAAATGAGCTTAAATAAATGTCACATAAATAAGGATGTTTTCTCTCTGTCATTCAGGGAGCTGTAATAGGACTTGCTGCAGGTCTGCTCATGGCTTTCTGGGTTGGCATCGGTGGATTTTTGTCTAGGACGTCCAGTTCTGTAGGTTCTCCATTCAACTCTACTAACACGGTAGCAGCCGCCCCTGACAACATCACCATCACAGCCGTCATAGATGCTGCCAGGTGACTTGTAGATTAGTACCATGCAGTGTAATGCATATGCATATATTGAGGAAAAAAATTCAAATGCTTTTTCTGTGTTTTTCAGCAGACCTGTAGGGCTGCATGGCTTCTACTCTCTGTCGTACATGTGGTACAGTGCCCTCAACTCCTCCACTGTGGTGCTTATCGGACTCATTATCAGCTTCATGACAGGTGAGAAACATTCACCTGACGAGCTTCTGACAGTATTTATTCAAAATGAGACATTAAAAAAGCCTGAAGTTGTGTTGCTGTGGTGTGGTGACATCACCGTTTCACAAAATATACGGATTGGCTGTACACACTAAAATTGAAGGATGTTGGTTTCAGATTTATCCACTCCGTGATAAATACTCAAAAAATACTGGTTTCAGGCTCCTAAAACACCGGATCTGTCTGGATGAAACGCTGATATGATACAAAATTGTCATGTATACAGCTAAACATGTCTCCGTGTGGAGATGGCCTTAGATTCTGGTTTAAGACATGCTTTTTTGGGGCGGTAAATGGTGCAAATACCAGTAAATTGACAAGCGCAAACCTTAGCAAATCCCCTCGCATGATTCATTTAAATATCCTCCACCTATAAATTTTGCATCTGAAAGGGAAACTCCTACAAATGCATATAATACAGTTTTAGAATAATATGCAATTTTTTTTCTACTGCAAGGCCCAACAAAAGGAGACGATGTGGCGTCTGGCACAGTGTATCCGGTGGTGAGAACTGCACGATCCCTTCTGTACAAGCTTGTGAAGCCGAGCGCTTGCTGCACGTCGCTTCCTGAACGCAAGGTAAGACGCTACTGTGGCTGTACAATAAAATGCGTTGTTGCTTTGGTTGATTTTACAGTAGTTAAAATGCTTCTAGCAGATTGACGGTCATAAAGAAATAAATGGCAACGTTAAGGAGGACGCTGGAACACAGGAAGAGACAGAAACATTTCTCCCATCAAATCCAGTGTCTCATGTGGAACGAGAGACCTCCGTGTAGCAAACATATCATAAGTGCTCAGAGTTAGCCTGCACTCTAATGCGCAGTATTATCAATATTTTGTATATTGATGGTGTTGGTATTGCTAATTACAGTTCAGTTCGGCTGTAATTACTGTAAAGGAAGAAGTGTGCCTGGGTGTAAATTTTTATAATAGACTGTATATTTCTGTCACGTTTGTATTCTTTTGTATTTGTAGCTGCTGTATACAAAACAAATGAAAGCTGTTTTTACAGCATGCACTAAAATGTTAATATCTGTAAAGATGTATAGTACAAATCCAATGTTCTGCAAATCAAGTTTTCTAATAAAAGCATGTGTGCATCATGTACTGCTGCTGTTGTGGGTTAATCTCACCGGTCTGGCTCATATGTCAACCGAAAATAATAATATTAGGAATTAGGACATTTTTCCCATTGTTCTGAATATAAGATGTGTTTTTTTTCTTGGCAATACGTCTGAAAAAATGAGGTTGTCTAGACTTTTACATGTCAATAATACACCCGCAACAATAGGGAGCGCCAAATACGTGTAAAACGAGATGCGCAGTACCAATGATGAAGCATAATGGATTAACATTACGCCACAGAGCAGTCTTGCCCAATGCTTGCCCTCTGACTTCAGGGAGAAACTGCTGTTTTTTCAATGCTATGTGATCTAAGGAGATGCCAACATCTGTCACTGTACATAAAAAAAGGTGAGAAATCAGTCATAGTGAAATCTACTGGAAATGAGAATTACAGGTTATTTTTATGGTATGCCAAGTGTTTATTTTTAAATATGATTATTTTACCAATATTTACCATACTTTCAATACAACAATATATGGGGTGAAATATGACTTGACTTGTGGTCTTGTTACAGAAACTATTTCCTAGATGAATGCATTATACAGGTCCTTCTAAAAAAAATAGCATATTGTGATGTAATGATAAAATAATGTAATGATAAAAATTAAACTTTCATATATTTTAGATTCATTGCATACCAACTGAAATATTTCAGGTCTTTTATTGTTTTAATACTGATGATTTTGGCATACAGCTCATGAAAACCCATCTAAAAAAATTTGCATATTTCATCCGACCAATAAAAGAAAAGTGTTTTTAATACAAAAAAAAGTCAACCTTCAAATAATTATGTTCAGTTATGCACTCAATACTTGGTCGGGAATCCTTTTGCAGAAATGACTGCTTCAATGCTGCGTGGCATGGAGGCAATCAGCCTGTGGCACTGCTGAGGTGTTATGGAGGCCCAGGATGCTTCGAAAGCGGCCTTAAGCTCATCCAGAGTGTTGGGTCTTGCGTCTCTCAACTTTCTCTTCACAATATGCCACAGATTCTCTATGGGGTTCAGGTCAGGAAAGTTGGCAGGCCAATTGAGCACAGTAATACCATGGTCAGTAAACCATTTACCAGTGGTTTTGGCACTGTGAGCAGGTGCCAGGTCGTGCTGAAAAACGAAATCTTCATCTCCATTAAGCTTTTCAGCAGATGGAAGCATGAAGTGCTCCAAAATCTCCTGATAGCCAGCTGCATTGACCCTGCCCTTGATAAAACACAGTGGACCAACACCAGCAGCTGACATGGCACCCCAGACCATCACTGACTGTGGGTACTTGACACTGGACTTCAGGCATTTTGGCATTTCCTTCTCCCCAGTCTTCCTCCAGACTCTGGCACCTTGATTTCCGAATGACATGCAAAATTTGAGCGACAGTCCAGTGCTGCTTAGAGTTATTTAGTTGATTCAGATGATTAGGTTAATAGCTCGTTTAGAGAACCTTTTCATGATATGCTAATTTTTTGAGATAGGAATTTTGGGTTTTCATGAGCTGCATGCCAAAATCATCAGTATTAAAACAATAAAAGACCTGAAATATTTCAGTTGGTGTGCAATTAATCCAAAATATATGAAAGTTAAATTTTTAAATGTATCATTACATTATGGAAAATAATGAACTTTTATCACAATATGCAAATTTTTTGAGAAGGACCTGTATATTCCGATCAGGCATAACATTATGACCTAATATTGTGTTGGTCCCCATTTTGCTGCCAAAACAGCCCTAACCCGTTGAGGCATGGACTCCACTAGACCCCTGAAGGTGTGCTGTGGTATCTGGCACCAAGATGTTAGTAGCAGATCCTTTAAGTCCTGTAAGTTGCGAGGTGGGGCCTCCATGGATTGGACTTGTTTGTTCAGCACATCCCACAGATGCTCGAATGGATTGAGATCTGGGGAATTTGGAGGCCAAGTCAACAGCTCAAACTCGTTGTTGTGCTCCTCAAACTATTCCTGAACCATTTTTGCTTTGTGGCAGGGCACATTATCCTGCCGAAGAGGCCACAGCCACCAGGGAATACCGTTTCCATGAAAGGGTGTACATGGTCTGCAACAATGCTTAGGCAGGTGGTACGTGTCAAAGTAACATCCACATGGATGGCAGGTTTCCCAGCAGAACATTGCCCAAAGCATCACACTGCCTCAGTCTGCCTTCTTCCCATAGGTCATCCTGGTGCCATGTGTTCCCCAGGTAAGCGATGCACACCCACTCGCCCTCCACGTGATGTAAAAGTAAGCGTGATTCATCAGACCAGACCACCTTCACCTCCATTGCTCCCTGGTCCAGTTCTGATGTTCACATGCCCACTGTTGGCGGTTTCGGCGGTGGACAGGGGTCAGCATGGGCACCCTGACTGGTCTGTGGCTATGCAGCCCTATACGCAACAAACTGCGATACACTGTGTATTCTGACACCTTTTATCAGAACCAGCATCAACTTGAACAATTTTAGCTTTAGTAGCTCTGTTTGATTGGACCACACAGGCCAGCCTTTGCTCCCTGTAATGCCTGATTGGTGTATGTATTATGAAGATATATGCATTATATGTAATATATTTATATATAATGCAATACATTTTACCTAAAAACTACAAGTATCAAGTATCTGCAAGTATCATCCCAATTTCAAGCCTCTGCATTGTTATTGTTTTGGTTCTTCTCACATTGGACCAGCAGATGTCTCCAGTGTGCAAAATCCAGAAAGGCCCTACATGTGACCAACGCTGCACTGTAACAATGAAAAGATGCCTGAGGAACAATTTGGGGTTTCTTAAATTGCTACACTGGTGAAACCTCTAGGCTCATTTTGAAAACACAAAAGGATAAGTTAACACCTCTGAAGACTAAACTCTGAATCAAAGGGAAAATAGAAGGACAATGCAGTAGTTTATTAAAGCAGATTGGGTGAGATGATTTTAGGTTTTTACAGTCAGGTGCTCGGCTGAGATGTCGTAAACGCAACTTTATAAAGAGACAAATGTCATGCTGACATTTCAGAGAGCCATTTCTTGGCTAAATGTCAGTTCGTATGGTGAGCTGGCGGTGGCAATCCAAAGACTCAGTGAAACGCATCACATGATGGCCCACGGGAGCTTCCTGCTAAATGAAGCTTTCGACAGCACTTTCTGGCCCAACAACTTTTAGAATTAAAGGTTTCAATAGGAATTTTTCACAGCAATGCCATTTTTGGTTCCCGAAGAACATTCCATGGAACATTTTTTCCTTAGTGTGAAGAACATTTTAATAATCAAAATAAAATAATAACTTTTTTTTTCACAAAAAAATAAATAAATTGTTGTGCAATAAAATACTCTTCATGGAATCATGGAAATTATCTTTATTTTTAAGTGTGAATGTTGCTTATCAATCTATAAGGAACACAATATGATACTGACTTTTCATTTTGATTAATATGCAATTCAAAATGTTTATATAATTTGCAGTATCCACTCACATGGCACCATATTCTAAAGTAGGAGATGATACTGAGACATACAGTAACAGCCCGAGTCTTCACAGCATATACTGTTCCCTTCATTCAGATTAGATATGATTGTGTTTATTGATTTGCATTGTAAAAAAAGATGTATGTTTTAATGATGCTGTTTTGCATGAACAAGCTTACTGGAAAGCCATTTTTAAACTACTAAACCTCCTCACAGCATTTTCTTGGCTATTTAAGGGATTTAAGACAAAGCACTTTCTCTTAATCCCTTAACCGCATAAAGAAAATATAATCTGCATTTACATAATGTTTTCAGAGTGCTGATTACTGTAAACATAGTGTTTATTCTGGATCATCCCAGAGTTTTTCCTTGCCAGTTCCTGGTTTTCTCACTGGGGCTCGTGGCAAGCACTGGTCTTTGTGCAACTTTATTACAATATGGATTATAAAAAGCACTTTACAAATAAATTGAACTGACATCTTCCCCCAAAGTAATCAGACCACCACAGGAAGACAGTTATTGATCTCTAACTTCTGCTTAGTTGTTTAAGTCAGGATAAAATCTAAATTGACCCTATTTATTTTCTTAAACATACACTCACCTAAAGGATTATTAGGAACACCATCCTAATACTGTGTTTAACCCCCTTTCGCCTTTAGAACTGCCTTAATTCTATGTGGCATTGATTCAACAAGGTGCTGAAAGCATTCTTTAGAAATGTTGGCCCATATTGATAGGATAGCATCTTGCAGTTGATGGAGATTTGTGGGATGCACATCCAGGGCACGAAGCTCCCGTTCCACCACATCCCAAAGATGCTCTTTTGGGTTGAGATCTGGTGACTGTGGGGGCCATTTTAGTACAGTGAGCTCATTGTCATTTTCAAGAAACCAATTTGAAATGATTCAAGCTTTGTGACATGGTGCATTATCCTGCTGGAAGTAGCCATCAGAGGATGGGTACATGGTCAGAAACAATGCTCAGGTTGGCCGTGGCATTTAAACAATGCCCAATTGGCATTAAGGGGCCTAAAGTGTGCCAATAAAACATCCCCCACACCATTACACCACCACCACCAAACTCCCTAGTGGTAACAAGGCATGATGGATCCATGTTCTCATTCTGTTTAAATTCTCACTCTACCATCTGAATGTCTCAACAGAAATCGAGACTCATCAGGCCAGGCAACGTTTTTCCAGTCTTCAAATGTCCAATTTTGGTGAGCTTGTGCAAATTGTAGCCTCTTTTTCCTATTTGTAGTGGAGATGAGTGGTACCCGGTGGGGTCTTCTGCTGTTGTAATCCATCCGCCTCAAGGTTGTGCTTGTTGTGGCTTCACAAATGCTTTGCTGCATACCTCGGTTGTAATGAGTGGTTATTTCAGTCAAATTTAATCAGTCCATTTAAATCATCAAGAACTGTCGATTTTGATTTAATGGTGACTTTAAGCCAATTCAGTCAGTCATAACATCCAGTTCATGCTGACTACAAAACCTAAACATGAAACATTGAAACACTTTTTCTGCCTTGTCACAGTTTTTAAACCAATTTAAACCAGGGGTTCCCAAATTGCAAGGAGCTCATAAAAGTTAGAAAAACTTAACCCAACATAGAAAAACAACCAAAATAGTTAATTAATAGTTCAAATATGTCATGTGACCATTAACTGACATCAGAGAACCATGAACGTGAATTTCGGGACAGTAAATAATTTAGCTGACAACAAAGTTTGGCAGTTTGTGTTTGACACCTTTCCTTTTATTATTAATATGACAATGTTTTGAACATGCACAAAAGCAACAGTATGAAGCATGCCTATAATTTATTATTATAAACAATTCACACAAAAAAAGCATAAAAGCCACAAGAAGCAAACGTCAGTAAAGTACAGTTCATAGAAACTGTAATGCAAAGTAATTTGCAAATACAGTTGTGCTATTTTGAGTATAGTTTTTGTGAGCAGCGATTGTATCTTGTACTTTTGTTTATGTACTGTAAATGAATGAGCCTGCTGTTGACAGCTCTGTTTCCTTGAGTCTTGATTCCCCAAACTACTGAATTTCACTGATATTCAAACTAGTATCTGATGAACAGTTATCTTACAATGTTCTGTGATATTCAGTGCATTTATTTTTTTCTTGCAATTTTATTCTTTTGTTACACATTATCTATCTATCAATCAATTAAACAAAAAATAAAACAAAGAAACTTCTGCTTAAATCCTTGAAACAAGCTCTGTACACAATAATAAATAGTGCCTGCATTCTGTATGAAAAATAGCTGAAGTGAGTTGGAAGGTTTTTTTTCCATTGTTTTGATGACCACTATTATTCCAGTGTTGGAAAATGGTATAATGAAAGTAATTCCGGATGTGTCCAAACTTTTCTTTCCTTTTGTAGCCTGCAGAATTTTTTTTTCAAAATAACTAGCTAAACCAGATAAAGTTTATTACAGTTGCATGTTGCTTGTAAGCAAAATAAATGCAAATAAAGAACGTTGCACTGGAGACATGAGATAAGCAGAGCCATTTGTGGGTTTCGCAGGGCAGAAACGTGTCTTTGCTAAATAAAAAATTTACATTCTAACAAATCAGATGACGCAAATGACCAGGAAGTCCATGGTGTTGAAAACTCTGTGAAAACTAATAATACGCATTAGAGAAATTGAATGTCTGTAAAGAAGCAGAGCCTTAAAACTATTGGTGATCCAAGCCATATTCTTCATATAGAGTTTGAGCTGAGCTGATGATATATAGGGTACCAATCTGTAAATTGAATAGATATAAATTCTCTCTAAATCCACTGTCATTTAAATTAATGGATAATAAGGAATGATCTTTGTGTGGGTGAGGGGAAATGGAAAATGTGTTGGGTATTGTCATGTCGTAAATGTAGGTGTAGTAGTGTAATAATAGTATTGTAATGATGTGCGGTATGTCATTTTGGATAGTTTTTTTATTGTGTGTGTGTGTCTGGTGCACTATTCTTCTGGGGACTCGCCATAGGCGTAATGGTTTTTATACTGTAAAAACGTACATTCTATCCCCCTACACTGTGTCACATGCCTGTCCTGTCTTGTGTGCACATGTAGGTTTTGTTAGTGTGGCCATGTGCTTCTTTCATTGTTTTTTCCCTCCCCCCTTGTTATCTTATAATTGGTTTCATTTGCCCCACCTGTGTTCCCTCATTCCCAGCTTGATTTCTCCCCTTTATAGACTCCTTGTGTCTTTATCGGATCGTTGTTTTGTCATGTCTACGTCTCCAGGTTCCCCGTGATTCCTTTATGGTATGGTATGGTATGGTTTGAGTTTGGTTTATGTTTTATTGTGTGTTTTGCCCCCTCGTGGGTGTTTGTTTTGTATTTATGTTCATTTTATACTAAATTATTATTTTTGTTGCACTTGAGTCCTTGCACCAGTTTTCCTTTGTTCAAGATGTGACACACTGCCCCTGCTCCTAAACCTACCCATCACACAACACTTTCTGCATTATTACATTTTCATAAAAAGTCTGAATGATTAATCATCTTTTGTACCCATGGGGACCTGTGTGCAGTCAGGTTGAAGTCCCCACCAGGCTAGAAACACATATTACATACACACATAGACACACACATGAGGTGAGCAGGAAACAGGTGTTGTGTGGGGGTGGAATTGGCATAAGGTAGCGGCTTCAACGAAGTGGGGAAATAATTTGACGGGGAGTCTAAATTCGGCACAACACTGACCCTAGTTCAGTTAAAAAGTGATTAATACATGAAAATGTTTAACACTTTACAATAAGGTATTAGTTAATGCGTTAGTTAACATGAACTAACCATGAACATGAACCATGCCTTTACTGTTTTTGTAAGGTTATCTTACTGTACATATTTACATTAGTTTACGTAGCAGTTGACATACACTACAGATGAATATTTCTAACTCACCATCTTACTCTAAAAGTAAAAATCCTGTTGCGCACCTTATCCACATAAATAATGCATGTATTAATGGTTTTTGAGAACCTTATTATAAAGTGTATACTATTGCAACATTAACTGATGTGTTAACATTTGTAGGTTCATTACAAAGTAGTAAATAACAATAAATGTTTTGTTGATGGCAATTCATGTTAATAAAAAGTCTACAAATGTTAATTTGTAATCAGTTAATGTTGAAATAGTTTACACTTTACAATATTATATAATGGTCGTTCATAGTTTTATGACATTCAGTACAGTTTACAGTACATTCAGTTTATTGTCTGTTGGCGTGTTTTCGTGTTTGGTGTTATATCGCTGATAAAAATATAGTAGGTCTGCAATGTTCGTGGAATGAGCTTTACTGAGAGGTAAAAAAAGTGTGTGTTGGTAATACCGTAAATGAGTCCAATGACATTCTCTACTTTCTCTTAAAAAATAACATTTTTATCAAAGTAAAATATACATATAGTTTCGCAATGAAAGTATTGTTTAGTGAAAATACATTTTAAAATGTATTCTTCCTAATTAACAACTTCAGATTCAACTCATTAGCGGAGACTCCAAGACCAGGGCTGCATTCGAAATCGTCACTACTCCCTGCTTGTCCGCTAATACAGTTCACCTGAATGAGTGAATGAAAAAGAGTGAGTGAATTTGGACAGTCGTTTAGTGTATATCAGATGTACACTCGTTATTGCAGTGCAATGTGGGATTGAATGAGTGCTCTTGAGTCCACTATGGTTTCGGACACCATTACAAATGGCTGTCCCCTCAAATTATGCCCTAGTTGAGGGTATAGGAGGCGATGTCAGATTGAGCCCAGAAATATATGAGTCAGATAAAGGAGACATCCAAAATGTGTACTGTTTGTTTGCCTCCAGGAACAGGGCTTGGAAACACTGATGTGTTTACATTGAAAATGGAAAAACGCATTCTGTGTGAATGACCTAATAAATTATTTTCAAGATTTGCCATTACAACTTTTTTCTTCTGTCAAATCAACTAAGGGCCCTATCATACACCCGGCACAAGTGTTTGTTATTTTCAGCCCGAAGCAGTTATCATTATCACGCTCAGCGCCACATTGTTTAAATAGCAAATGCACTTGCGTCCATAGGCGTGCTGTTCTGAAAACGAGGTGTGTTCAGGCACATTGTTGGTGTGTTGCTTTTTTGAAAACGGCTGCGCCATTGACCAACAAAAACCCTATGTTTTTGTGTGTTATTTAAAAAGCGTATTAGTAATATGCGCCAATGGGTGGGTCCACAACTTGCATACTCTGCTTATTGCACACGCAGGGCAGCCCAGCAGCACACCAACATTTTTAAATATTAAATGTTAAACTTACAGTTTTTGGAAGTGAAAAATAACAAGTCATTGTGTAATATGCAGTGAGAAAAAGTAAATTGACATTCCCAGAATTCCCTGCGTGACACTTCACATTTGATGTATTTTCGTAGAACGTTTTCTTTTTTTTCTAATCAGTTATGTATAGGGTTTTATGTTACATCTAATGTTGTTAATTTAATGTTTATGGCATTCATAAAATTGCATGTGTGTTACCATGATGGTGTTTAGCGTTTGTATGAATGACACTGTTCACCATATATTATTAGTATTATCCTCCTAAAAGGTGTTTGTGATGAGCTTTGATTCATCATGTGACTTTCATCAGCACTGTTTGGTGGTTGTCAGTAAAAATCTAAGTTACATAACAGATATTAGTATTTCAATAGGTTGGTAATTTGACAGTATTTCAGATAATTAAAAAAAAAATGTAACTGTAAATTTAACAAATCTGTAAAACCTAAAATTTTGCTAACATATTTTTTTATGGTAAATTACTGTCAACCACAGCTGCCAGTTTTATTTTTACTGTAAATTTAACAGATTTTTTTACAGTGTAGATGCACTTATTGCAATATAAACCTTTAAATGATATGCTTTTAAACTGTAAAATAGACTGTAAACTATGTGCTGTCCCGTAAAACCTAAATGCTACCATATTTTTTACGGTAAAGTTCTGGCAACCACAGCTAAGTTTTATGGGGATTTTTTTTTACAGTGTATCATATTTAGATTTTTTTAATACAGTGTATCACTAACAGTAGGCTATATTTTTAACAAAGAGAAGGCATTTTTTTATTGTGGTGCATGGAGAATAATCTGATGCTTTTGAGTCATGTGACCTGAATAATGCAAATCAGCAGGGTTACTGGGAAAATCCGTTGTCCGGGATATCATTACCTTCTCTCACTCTGTCTGAAGTGACACTTTTGTAAGAAAGGGATCACTGCGTTTTAAATTAAAGCCTGAATCCAGAGGTCAATAATGCTGTCAGGACTTACAAGCCAAAGAGGTACGTCAACACGCTTAAAGGCTTCTAGCAGTGTTCTTTATTTCAGCTCCATATCAGGGAATAATTTAAGAAAAAGTGGAATAATTAAGATGTTAAATGTTAAGAAGTCTCTTATGCTCTTATACAGTAAAACAGTAATATTGTAAAACATTATTACAGTACAAAATGTTTTCTATCTGAATGTATAATGTTAAACTGTGATACAAAGCTGAATTTACTCCAGTCTTCAGTGTCACATGATCCTTCAGAAATAATTCTAAAATGATTTGCTGCTCACTTATTAATAATGTTTCTTATTATATTATTAACTTATTTACTTTTTTTAACCTTTGTATTGTATTAACAAAAAATATGAAGCAGCACAACAGTTTTCAACATTCATACTAATCAGAAATGTATCAAATCATCATATTAGAATGATTTCTGAAGGATCATGTGATACTGTAGACTGGTGTAATGACACAGGAATAAATTACATTTGTACATATATTCAAATAGAAAACAATTCTTTAAAATTTTAACAATATTTCACTATATTACCGTTTTTATTGTATTTTCTTGCGAATAAATGCAGCCTTGGTGCATTAAAGACTTATTTAAAAAACAAATTCCAAACTTTTGATTGGTAGTTTAATTGAATGCATATAGTTGTGGTCTGTTTATTAGGCTATTATTCTGGATGTTTGAAGCTTGATTTTATTGAAAGTTAATAAATGTACATCTACTGCCTCCTTAAGAATCTCTTGTTGTATTCCTCATTTGGATAGATGTGTGTGCTAAATGTATAAATGTAAATGTATCGCCTGATTGACGTCACTGATGAAAGGCATATGCATGTTCATATGAATATCTGCGCTCTGTTCCATCCACCAGAAACTGATGGCACAAAAATGAAATCTTCTAAAGGCGTAATTCTCCTTTTTCTGGCACTGATTTTTAAGGTGAGTTGATATTTAAATATTTTTCAAAGTTCTTCAGTTATTCAAAAACAATTTATTACATTTAAGCATTAACTCTTTCACACTTTTGTTTGATAGGTTGCTGTGGCAGGTATTTTTTTCTACTCACTATCAATAATAATCTGTTGAATAAATAATATTTATTTTTCCATTATTCATCTGAATGTCAGACTGAATACTATCACAATGCTGCATTCCAGTGAATTACACAAAGACGTTCTTGATTGAGCTTGAAATTGAGAACTCGTATTCCAATGTAACAGAGATTCTGAAACAATCTACACAAATAAACATGGACAATGCAACTGTAACCGAAATCAACACAACAACAGGTAAACTAACATAGAATGCTTGAAATGAATAACACTGTAACTCAAAATAATTAATTGGTTTGAGTGCAGCCCACTCAAATTAAACAAATAAGTTCAAACAATTGATATGAGTATTTAGAACTTTATTTTTCTTTTGAGTTCACAAAACTGACACATTTTAAGTATTCTGAATTGATTAATTGTTTTGAGTTTAATGAACTTGTTTCTTTTAATTTAGACTAAATTAATTTATCTCAAACTGTGCTGGGATTTCTGTGTCCCAGCATGCTTTGCCATGACACTCAAAAGGGACAGTAAATGCCAAAATTAAGTGTTATATTATGTTTGTTTTTGTAACGTTAAGTGTGAGATTTAGTAGTGTTTAATGTCTTGATATGCTATAGTTCAGAAGAGTTTCTGTTATGTTGTTTTTATAGGGTAACCATCAGGACGAGCTTTGAGATCAGATACATGTTAAATGCTTTATAGCTGTATTCAGCAAGCGCTATGCATGCTATGCTATAGCAAGGTGGCATTTATTGAATTAGCTAGCTAAAGCTAGTCAAGTTTCCACTACTAAAAATTTGACATTACATGATATTTATTTGTATGAAGTTGTATGAATTAGCTTACTCAAATATTTCAAGTTCAGAGCAGAGGTTAAAATGTAATAAATCAAAGTCCGTACAGAAAAGTTCCTTCACATTCATATTTTCATAAAGAATAGCAATAAATAAAAAACAGTCCTGTTGTAGTCCTGTTGTGCAGTATGAGGGTTTTTAGGGACTTGCAGCAATACGCTCTGATCAAATTCACAAACATTATGACCGCTTATGCTAACATGAGGATGTTAAAGCTAATATTTTTAAGAATCTTTTGAAATGCTGATATTAAGAAATATTATGCCATTTGATCAAACAAGATGAAATTGGTTCAAGTAAAACAAAAAGTGATGTCAGTTCCTGGAGAATAATGGCTTTGTTACTGTTGAAGAGATTTTACGCAAGTCTAAAATTATGGAAAATAGCTACATTAGGCAATAGCTACATTTCTGATTTATAATTGCTGACATTAACAACAAGAAAAAGAAAAAAAATGCTCTAATGTACTTGTTTGCAGATTGCACATTAAATATGATGCAGAAGAACTGTTCATGTATATTAGGATACACGTGGAGTGAGAACGTATGCAAAAATCATGGCTGCTGCAAAAATGAGATGTGCCTTCTAAAAATGAAGAAACTGCTGTGTGCCTATCTGACAAAAGAGGTACAGTCGTGTTTGATATGGCCACAAAATTTCTAGATGGAAAAGAAACTGTTATTGAATGTTGTTATTCTTTTCTTATTTTTTTCTTCTAGTAAGCATCAGTGGAACTACTAAAATGGAAAAATATGATTGCTCAATATTATGTGATGAAAGCAAAAAACAAGATTCTCAATACATACATTTGACCCAGGAAATAAAGAATACGGTATGAACTGCTAAAAATAAACACTGTAAATAATAATAATAATAATAATAGTTAACAGTCACATACAAGGTTTAGTCCCTGCATGAGACATCACATTGTGTTAAAAATCATGCTTCTTCTTTTTTTATTCTGATGTTTTATGTTTTACATTTTGCATTTACTCTTTCCCTACTGTTCATGGAAACAACAAATTTCATTAACTTTAAGTCAATACATTGTTCCTCCTGTAGATGTGAATGTGCAATAATATACAAAAAAATGTTATAAAAAAGAAATATACAAGCCTCACACTGTCATCCTGCAATGGCTAAAATACTGTGGCCGACTGTATTGTAGTTTCGGTTTGATTACACTTAACTTACACTCTCTGTACATATACCTCACCTGTATGTTTTTATTTCTTTCAGCTTGTGACAAATTACAGCACATTGCCATATTTTGATTATCTGATTATCAACGGTTTCAGGTAATCATGATGACAAACACTTTGAGCAACTACTGCTTCCTGCTTCTATTTGTTTAGAAAGAAAGAAATGACAAAAAATATATTTACATTTCCCCATTTTATTTTAAGGAGAGGCAGTGTGATCGTAAATTATACAGTGCAGTTACTTGGTCCAGTTTCACTTACTCAGCTTGTGAATTTAACTACATCACTGAGTAACACTGAACTGGTAACAACAGGTAACTTATTTATTCATTGGGTGAACTATTTCTTTAACTGTTTTTACAGTATTGTTTTATATTTACAATGCTACAGACGCAAAGTTATGTGATAAAGAGAGTTTGTTGCACATTCAGATGTTAATGTTTTCTCCAAAGGCCTCATCAATATGAAAGTACCTGAGGATCAACCGATTGATATAGGCTCCTCGGCAAATATAAATTGTACTCCACCAGATCCCCTAGGAGAGGTAAAGTGGTTCTTAACTGATGACAAAAATAAAACAACACAGATCACAGAAGGATTAGAGGCCAATTTGAAAAAGGAAAAATTGACAGATATTGTCGCACTGAAGAACATTTCAGGAAGCTGGCAAGGTATGATTTTTTGCACACATAATTAAGATATTCGCATGACTTTGATAGTAATTTTACTCTTTACTCGTTTGTAAACATTTAAACAATTCATTCCAGTTTTCTTAAATTTCAGTTTAAAGTTGGTGTTTGTCATTTTTCAATGCAGTAATATGCAGAATAATCTATGTCTAGGTTAATTTGTCACACACAAAATGCACAGGAAAAAAAATTGTGAAACAATTTCCCGTCAGAAACTGCTAGTAAATAACTCAAACAATTAAATAGAAATGGCTTACAACTTTGAAAAATAATTTGATCTATTTGCTTTCTGAAGGAATATTTAAGTGCATGTACAAACAAGGGTCCATTGAACATACAGCAAGCAAAGAGTTGGACATAGCACTTTTGCCAGAAATACAGGCCTGGAACAATCTCCAATTTCCTGATTGTAGAAATAAAAAAACTCAAACACTTCAGTGTGAAATTGAGTGTAAAATTCGAAAAAGCACAGAACATTACACTGTTAAATGGGATGATGGTCTAACTATTAAGGCAACAGGTAAGTATATCATTATGCAAACACAAGCAGTGTAAACAATGGAAAGATAAATATTATGATATTTACACTCAATGATAAACAATTTTCATTTTACTGCATTCTCTAGAAACCCAAGATAAATTTATATCTTACAAAGCAGTGAAGACCATAAATTGTGATTCGGGTGACGAAACAGTGAACATCAATTGTACATTCACAAACAGTAGATCCAAACTCAACAAGAGTACAACGGCGATAGTGTCGATCAACATAATTCATGGTAAGTTTTGGTGTTGTTTAACTTAATTCTATATCTCTTGTAAAGTTGCAGTGTATTACGGAAGCCCAACCAGCCTGACACTGCAACATTGACTCAACTAATGGTGTGAGTTTGGGGATGGGTCCAGTAAGTTGCGCGGTAACAGATATTTTTGTGCTGCTGCTTCAGAAACTACCCTCTTCACCTTATAAATGCATGTAATAATATGTTTAATATTATTATTACATGCTTTGGTACAGTAAATCATTATAAAAAGTCAAAATTATGAGTCACAACTATGAGATAAAAAAGAAATTATGACAGTAAAAAAAATGTAACTATCTCATTTCTTTTACATTTTATCTCATATTAATGACATAGTATTTCATAAGTTAGACTTTTTATGTCTTAATTATCAGGTACCAAAGTGTGTTTTTTTTATGTGGCGGGTATGGGCTTTCATGCAAACCTGTATGACTTTCTGTCTTCGGGACACTCTTTTCCATGGGTTTTTTAAGTTCCAAAATGACAAAAAGTTGGCTCCAATGACACTTCTGAATCCATACAACACAAAATCATAATTCACTGATAATCTTTTTCTCTGTCGAAGCTCTGAATTTAAATGCAAAAGCATTGACTAGGCCTGACACTATAATCAATATATCGCACAATATATGTACATGACCTCAATATTTTTTTGTGATGCAGTATATCACCCATTATGTTTACATGATAATGAATGTCACCAACATTTTGCTCGATTGTGCTGTCATCTTGTATGTTTTCCGTGACGGAGGTGAAAGTGGTTCTCGGGCAGTTCCTTCATACTCAGAGCGGTTATCGACAGGCGAAAAGGCTCCATTTGAGGCGTTATAGTGTTTTCCTGACAACTACTGACAGTTTGGAAGAATAAACCCAAATGGACTCGATTTCAAAGTCACAATCCCCTGTTCCGTTGCACATTTTTATTTAGGATAATATATTTTTTACCCTTAATTTCCATGATCTAAAGAATTAAAAGGTTGTCATTTGAAAGTGTGTAGGTCTACTTGCATTATTATGCTGTTATATTAGGATTATACAGTTGTGTTCAAAATTATTCAACCCCCAGTGAAATTGATTGTTTTGGTCGGTTTGACATTGATTTTGATCATTCAGTCATCCTGCTTCCAATTAAATAAAAGAGGCACGTGTAGGTCAGACAAATATAACATAACATTTATAATGAAATAACCACAAATGTCTTTTCTGAGCTCACATCATTATCAGTTTTATTCAACCCCCAAGTGACATTCAATCTTAGTACATAGTACAACATCCTTTTACAGTTATAACAGCTTTTAAACGTGAAGCATAGCTTGACACAAGTGTCTTGCAGCGATCTACGTGTATCTTTGCCCATTCATCATGGGCAAAAGCCTCCAGTTCAGTCACATTCTTAGGCTTGCGCACTGCAACTGCTTTCTTTAAGTCCCACCAGAGGTTCTCAATCGGATTTAAGTCTGGTGACTGCGATGGCCACTTCAAAATGTTCCAGCCTTTAATCTGCAACCATGCTCTAGTGGACTTAGAGGTATGCTTGGGATCATTGTCCTGTTGAAAGGTCCAACGTCTCCCAAGCCTCAGGTTTGTGACAGACTGCATCACATTGTCATCCAATATCTCCTGGTACTGAAGAGAATTCCTGGTACCTTGCACACGCTGAAGCTTCCCAGTACCTGCAGAAGCAAAACAGCCCCAAAGCATGATTGACACCCCGCCATGCTTCACAGTAGGCAAGGTGTTCTTCCTCCTCCAAACATAGCGTTGATCCATGGGCCCAAACAGTTCTAATTTTGTTTCATCAGTCCACAGAACACTATCCCAAAACTTCTGTGGTTTGTCCACATGACTTTTGGCATACTGCAGTCGACTCTTCTTATTCTTTGGAGACAGTAAGGGGGTGCACCTGGGAGTTCTGGCATGGAGGCCTTCATTACGCAGGGTGCGCCATATTGTCTGAGCAGAAACTTCAGTACCCACATCTGACAAATCTTTTCTCAGTTCCTCAGCAGTCACACGGAGACTTTTCTCCACTCTACGCTTCAGGTAGCGCACAGCAGTCGAAGTCAGCATCTTCTTTCTGCCACGACCAGGTAGGGTTTCAACAGTGCCCTTTGCCTTGAATTTGCGAATGATGCTTCCTATGGTGTCTCTTGGTATGTTTTACATCTTTGCAATCTTCTTATAGCCATTGCCCTTCCTGTGAAGAGTAATCACCTGTTCTCTTGTCTTCCTGGACCATTCTCTTGACTTCACCATGTTTGTAACCACACCAGTAAATGTCTAGAAGGAGCTGAGTATCACAGTCATTTTAAAGCTGCCTAATTGGTGCTTATTAGGCTTTATTGCTTCTCCCTGACATCCACAGGTGTTTTTAATACCTGATTGAAAACACTTCAAAGAACCTCTGTTCTTCAGAGTGGTAGTCTTTTAAGGGGTTGAATAATTGTGTCAATGAATAATTCACAAAAGAAACATTTACTACTGTATTACAAAACTAATTGATGTCATTTTAGTTGCATATGGTTCTTTAAGAAGTCCTTGTAGGATTTCATTCTGAATACAATTACAAATGTACACTAAATTCCCTAAAACCATTTACAGCATTGGGGGTTGAATAATTTTGAACATAACTGTATATTCAGTGGCATAAAACAGTCTTAAAATGACAATAATATTGTTTATTGCAATTATTTCTGGGATGATATATCGTAAAACCAAAAGTAGTTATCGTGACACTAAAACAGCTTACTTGGAATTACTTTTTTTTGTCTTTTTAAAACTCAACAGTTCACTTTCACTTTGATTTATAAGGAATATAATTTTAAAAATTCCTGAAAAGAAAGTCATACAGGTTTGGCATGATTGTGAGTGAATGGGGACACACATTTCATTTTTGAATGGACTAAACTTCATTGGATATGAGTAAACATCTGCATTACTTTGTTTCTTCCGAACAGATGCAACTACAAAATTGTGAATGTTTTTTATATTTATAATTATGAAAACAAAAATGACAGGAAAACCAAAACTGTAGTTTTTCATTCCTTAATGCAGAATCCTCAAAATTCTGTGAAAAAGACGGTGTCTGGCCCATCGCAAAACACAATTACATTGCCAGCTTGCAATGTGATAACTCAGCTGTTGGTTTGAGAACGAGAGAATGCAAAGATCAATGGCAAAATGAAATCTCTTCTTGTGTGAATACGGACCTGCATGACGTTCAAAAATATGTAGAGGTATCACTCTTTGGTATTCATTTACCCATTAATGGCCAGATTTACTCTTTGCACTAAACGCTTGATTATTATATATATTTTTTGCCTTCATAATAACAGGTATTAAATAAAGGTATTGGCTTCATTAAGGACGATGCAAAAGAAATTTTCCAAAACATAAAGAGATCAACCACTTCCCAGACATTCAACACATTATCAAATATTAAGACATCTCTAGATATTTTCGATGTCATGAATCATGTATCTTTACGCCAGTCAAATCAATGGAATGATTCTGTCATGTCTGTAAGTATGTTTTATCCCTAAAATATTGTGTTTTAACCCTCTTTTTAGCATTTTTAAACCTTCAGTTAGATTTGACCCAAATGTATATATTTACAGTTCAGGAACAGGGTTGTTTTTTCTGATGTATCACAATATAATCATTGTTAACAACATGTATTCTTATTTCACTTAGCTCATTATCTATTTTTATATTGATTAATAATACATTGTTAGCTAACTGTGTGCTTTGTATATGAACATTTCTGAAATAGATAACTTGGACACAAGTTACACTTAACAAATCACTTTAAATTGTAAAGTAGACGCATGCATTTTCTGTGAAGCTGCTTTGAAACGATATGTACTGTGAAAAGTGCTATACAAAAGAAATATATTAATTTAATTAAATGGAATAACACAACCCATGTCAAAAGAAATATAATAGAACTTCTCACTAGCATATCTCTCTTTGGCTCCTTTTTTGAAATGGTCTTCTCCTAACTCTTAACAATTATCATAACCATTTTATGGGACTCTATTGCATGTCGGTAAAATGTAGTAACTAACCCAAAAACATTTAATTCATGCTTCAAACTTAATTGGCCAATTGCACCAAAACTGACTTTGTCTATCGCTGTTAAGATTTGTATGTATACAGTTTTTTTTTATTTTGTAGCATGTAAAGTCACTTTCACTTTCATTCTAAATGACAATTAATCAAATTCCTCTGTTCAAATTCTAATCTCATATGACTCATTGATTTTTTCATTGCAGGACCTTGTCAACTCTGCAAGCAATGTTTTGAATGACACAGAAGCCTGGAAAAACTCTACAAATTACGACACAAGTTTAGCATTAAAATATCTCCTGGTTATTGAGCAAATGATGAACAACTCCAATATTTCCGCTCCTGATCATTACAAGGCTGCAAATGTTGAACTGGGGATCTGTAAACGCAATTGCAGTACCTTCAATGCCAGTGTCAAAACAGACAATGAGTTTGTAATTGTTGGATTCCGGAACCTTAATTTAATTTTTCCACAACCCAATAATGAAACTGCCACCTCAGAGACCACCTCAGAGACCACCATCTTGTCAGTTACCAGTGTAAATAATACCAATCTGACTAAGATTGACGTAAAGCTATATTTTGACTATTCTAAAAAGAGACTCCCAAACCATGCAATGTTCTGTGTTTTCTGGGATGAAGTGAAGAAAGTGTGGTCTCAAGAAGGATGTGAATGGGGTGGTGCGGACAATGCAGAATTATGCACATGTAAGCACAACTCTGCGTTCACCATACTGATGTCTAAAACTGAAGAGACCCTTCCCTACATGGAGCAACTGACCTACGTTGGCTTAGGAATATCAATCGTCTCACTTGTTCTATGTTTAATCATTGAGATTTTGATATGGGATACAGTTGTCAAGTCAGACATCTCCAATTTTCGGCATGTAGCCATATTCAACATCTGCTTATGCTTGCTGCTTGCAGACTGTGGATTTTTAGCTTCAGCTGAACCTGAGAAAGTCCAGCAATGGTGTTTCATCCTCACAATAGTCAAACACTTTTTTTTCCTAGCCGTCTTCTTCTGGATGTTGTGTTTGAGTTTTGTGATTCTTCACCAAATAATTTTTGTCTTTGACCATCTGCGGAAAAAGGTTTTTGTGGGATTGTCTATCACTCTTGGTTACGTATGCCCAATATTATGTGTGGCAATAACCATGATTGCATTCCAAAACGGTGCTGTTGACGAATACTATTCCAAAAAGACTTGCTGGCTCATATACAAGGGTACATTAAGGGGCTCCATTTTTGCTTTTGTCCTTCCTGTTGGAACTATTGTGTTTATAAACTTCTTCACCCTGGCTGTGGTGATCATGAAGATAGTAACCCCTACTGTGTCAGAGGCAAAGGCACGGGACGAAAAGGATGTTGCCAAGAGTATGATTAAGACCATAGTCTTCCTAAGCCCTGTCCTCGGAATAACTTGGATCTTAGGATTTTTTGTGATAGAAATTGACCTTACAAAAAAACCGTTGGCCTATTTCGTGAACTACACCTTTACAATACTCAATTCACTACAGGTAAGGGGGAAAGCATCAAACACTTGATTTACGTACTCATACTGAGTGCATTCATGCATGCTTTTAAAGATCTCATTGCATTGCAGGGCTTTTTTATATTGCTGACAAACTGCCTTGGAGAGAAAAAGGTAACTATGACCACTAGGTGCCCTCAATATGATTTTGAAATGAAGGAAATATAACATTTTAACCGCTTTCGTTTTGCTATTACTGAACAAATTTGCTATCATAAGATTTTAATCTATAAAATGTTAACTCTAGGTTGTTTCAACCTATGTTCGGGTCAAATATGGACAATATTTACATTTAACCCAACCGTTTAAATCGTCCATATTTGACCCAAACATGGGTTGGAACAACCCAGTGATGCTCAATAAAATGTGCATATTTGATTTTCCCCAAAGGTTCGTGATGCACTCCGGAAGCGTTTCAAAGGTTCCAAGGTTAGTACGTACAAGGGAAATATACACTTTTACAGATGCAAAATGCATCACAAACACAAGAGCTAATGTTCTCACATTTTCTTACATTAGCAACCAGCGCATTCTAAAAGTGAAAGCTCAACCAAAATGACATCTTCGGTTATGAAAAAATAAAGATTGGACAGGTAAGTTTCATTTGTGTTCCTAAAAATATTTTTATTTTGTGTCTACATGTTTTGTTCTAATGTTGTCTTTATCCCAAATCAGCATGTGAATGGTTCACTCTGTGCATTCTAAAAGTACGGAAAGAGAAGACAAGGAACACACGGACCCTTTTCATGGATTCAATTCTGTCAGATTCTATGCAGATGATGGCCATGGCTATAAAACAGAAATAGCTAATTGTTTTCCAAAACATTGTACAATTATTTGTGATATTGTACTTCAGAGTGTATAGATAATGTATATTGATGTAGTCATGTATACTTTGTCATGTTAGTTTACTGTATTATGAATATATTTGTATATTTATGTTTTTATGTCTATATAGCCTACTTGGTATAAAGAAAAACTGGTGACAATCATCGATGCTTTCTCTCTCTCTCTCTCTCTCTCTCTCTCTCTCTCTCTCTCTCTCTCTCTCTCTCTCTCTCTTTTAGATTTTTTATATTTCTCTTAGATGCACAGCAAAGAATGCTCATTAGTTGTTGTTGTTTTTGCGCTCATTGCATAATAAAACCTAATTTTTAATTACTTGTTTTTTTCTTGCAGTTCTTTTCTCTCCTGTTCCCATTCTTCATCAGTGTCTTCTAAGGGCAGCCCATTTAACTTTGCCATTTGCCGATAGTTTCTGCTCTCAATCTCTGCCCTAGAAGAACAGGGAACACCCTATAATTAAATGCCTATCACATACAGTAGCCACAAATTTAGTCCACACATCAACAGAACGTAGAACAGAAAAATAATATAACGTGTACTGTATAAACTATATGTGACCTCTAATTTTAGAAGTCAATCCAATAAAACTGATTATTTGGCATATAATTCAGAAAACAAAACAATACCCTCTCAGGTTATTTTACAGCACATGTGCTTACAGAAACCTTACCTAAAAAAGTACTGGGTAATATGAGGTAACTCCAAGGTTTAGGGGTAGGTTCAGAGTTAGTACCCAGTTATTGTAATTACTATAATAAGTACAAAAAAAGTATGTACATTTCACAGGACTATAAAATAAAGTGCTACCCACACTTCTGCTCATCTACTTAACTTGCTTTTAAGTACCTCTGAATAAAACCTAATTGAATATCATACCATTAATGAAATGTTACCATAAAAAAGTCATAAACACATAAATGGATGCCAAGATTGGTTTAATTGGGGAATTTAAAGAAAAAGAAAAGGTACTAAATGCAAAAATTATCCTACTTTTCAAGAAAATTAACACAATCTTCATGTCCATAGATTTCAGCAATCCTGATAGGTTTATCCCCAGAAGTGTCCTTCTTGTCTACAGGTGCATGAAGGGAATGCAGGAGTCGTAAGACTGCTAGTCTTCCAGATTCTGCTGCAAAGTGTGCGGCCGTCCATCCATTGTCCGTCCTCAAACAAGCCCTTGCTCCATTTTCAATCAGTATCCGAACCACTTCTGTTTGACCTTAGACAAGACCAGAGTTTAGGTTTAGCAACACACATCAATCTCATGACATCAAGTCCAGAGGTCACAGAGGTTTCACCTCAAGTCAACATATATAACTTTCATGACATTTACACTAATACTAGCGCTATGAAGTTTGTTACAATAATGAATCTTTTTCATACATTTAGGATAAAAGCAAGTTAAAGACATCAAGAATGGCACATTTTGATCCTGAATGTATAACCTGCCTCTGGATGCTGCCCAGTGTAGCGGTGTCTTCTTGTTCCAGTCAAAGTCTTTCTGATTAGGGTCACATGAATTGGTTTTCATAATTTCTTCCACTAGATCATAATCTCCAGCAGCTGCTGCCTGATGCAACTCTGTCATTTTTTATTAGGTACATTAAAAACTGTATAATTCGGTTTACTCGCTCTTGTTGCGTTTGCGCTAGTGCGTCATCGAAGAACTGTTACCACAGCAACGCGACCGCGGCTGTATTTGGCGTCTTGTGAATGTCTTTGTTATTTTTATTTATTTTGTTTTTCTTTATCTTTGGAATGTTTGTATTTGGTGCCTGTTTTTAATGGTTCTATAATAAAAAAAAATACAAATAAAAAAGGCGACCGCGGCTGTTTTTTACCCCTCTGGAAAGAACGGCTTAAATAAACACCTGGAAAAAAAATTATTCCATCTTAAAAATATTCAAAGGTAAATTTTAATTAAGTGTCTATCGAGACGTCGAAGTGTCTTTAAATTACTGTCCAGAATAAGTTAGACAGCGCATTTACGTCATTGTCATGTGACACCCGTGACTTTCCTCAACGCAGATCAATATGGACCAATCAGAACTATTTGTAAATACTTTTAAGTAATAATTTCTTGGACGGATTTACACCTCTGTACCACTTTTTTTTTACAGTCTATGGGTACCACTCAAGTAAATTAATATATTTAAACGATTATGTATTGTAGAGTACACGTTTTAGTTTAAACAAAAAAGAAGTGCCTTCCTGTCAAAATTAATATCAATAGACTACTTAAATCTTAATTCTGAAAGATAAATATTGGACCCACTTTATATTAGGTGGTAACACTTTAATCAATAATTTCATACAATGCACTTTTTGTACATAGGCTACATGTTTTTACATTGTACTTACATTTATAATTACACTGCTGCCACTTCACTTACCTAACCCTACCCTTAAACTTGCCCATACCACCACACCTGTCCCTAACTTTACTAGTATCCCACCCCAATATAAGCAGAAGTGTTTTGCAATACAATTTGAACACAATAAGTACATTGCGCCTAGGCCCTGGGCTACTTAAGTGCACTCATTAAAATGTTCAAACTGGCTACAGTAACACAAACTCAACTCTATGAACAGCTTTTATTCCAACAATTTTTTCAAACACATTAAGATAAAGAAATAAATGAATACAAACTATATATAATTTCACAAAAAGAGAGAAAAAAAATAAAATAAAAAAAAAGCATCCAGCACAATGTACAACCCCATATGAACAACAGACAAATGGGTAAAGGCAGGGCAGGATCGAGGTCCAAAATACTCATACTTCTGAACAACATCAAGAACACTTGTGTAAAATTATAATATTATTATATTATATTATATATTAGATTTTCAATTCAATTTTTTTTACCTTAGCATCTAGGACAAACTGGGGTAGCAACAAAACCTAACACAATGCAATCAGACAAACTTCATGTTGTGTTATAAAATTACAAGAAACATGACAATCAACATGGCAAATAAAATCTCTTATCTTTCGCAGGCTGAGTGGTCCATTTGAAACAAATTGTTAGTTGCACATTAATTTTCCCCATGAAAAAAGGAATTACACCTTTCCGCAATAAATAGTTAAAATTGTACTCATTTGAAGATGCACTTAGAGTCACACGAGTCTTCAGTGCAAACCTATAAAGGTAAAAAAAAGAACAGTTATTACTTAAAAAAAAAAAAAATCACAAAAGCAAACACAAAGCAGAAACAAAAAAGAATACCATGGATAACATTTGATTTTCTAAACCAGCTACCCAATCCGAACGTCTGCTTGGTGACATCGGGACGTCTGTAGAAAAATAATAAAAATTCTGACTAATTATCAGCCATTGACAACTAAAGGTTGGAATACACTACACCAGTGGTTTTCAAACCTGTCCTGGAGGACCACCAGCCCTGCACATTTTGTATGTCTCCCTATATCAGACGCACCCATTTCAGGTCTTGCAGTCTCTAGTAACAAGCCGATGAGTTGAAGCAGGTGTGATAGATGAGGGAGACAAAATGTGCAGGGCTGGTGGTCCTCCAGGACAGGTTTGAAAACCACTGCACTACACAACTTTTCAAATCTCAACAGATTTAAAACCCTAGGCATCATACACTTTCTGACTTTGTAAATGGTTACAGATAATAAAAGCGGGTCATCATACACTAAATGACTAAGATTGGCACACTACTAGACGTTCACATTGATCCGAACACAAACTCAAACAGAAGCATGCACATCGTATAGAAGACATGACAAATAAGAGAGAAAAAACAAACAAACCATGCATCAAATCGTAGTCTAGACCTATAAAAAAAAAAAATCTGAGAATGTGCCCATCATACTAAACGTTATGCAAAATCTGTCAAATCCGGCTGCCCGAAAACTGACTTTCAGCAACTAGCGCTGACTCCTTCAGACTGTAAATTGTGGTGAAAATATGGCCAAAAGTGGCATAATGTATTCCAGCCTTAAATTAAAGTACTCATCTAGAAAAATTAGGTGGGGAACATCAGAGAGGATTCTGTACACAAGTTCTGTAACAAACCAGTGCTAGAAAACAAAACCTGTGAGCTTATGAGTAACCGAAGCTTAAAAATGTTCCCCTTAAAATAAATAATTATATCCAATTTGACAAATAATCCCATATAAAAAACATTTGATCACAAATATACAGACCTTGATCAGAATCTTCCATATCTTTTCCATTTTCCTCAGTATGCAAAAGCATTGGCTCAGCTGATCCAACTCCAGAGTCATGACAAACTTCTTGAATTTCTAAAATTGAATTTGTCCTTGTAGAATCATTAGCAATGACATCTCCAAGCTGATCATCCACCTCGTTTTCAGGAACATCATGCAATTCATCATTTATTACTAACAGCTTGATTGTATTACCTCCATGTTGTTCAGCAGCACATTGAGGTTCATTTGTGTGATTTTCCTCTGTTGAGATTGCAAGGTTCACGCTTGTTTTAGCCTCTGAAACAGGCTTATCTTCCTCTGTTGAGATTGAAAGGTTCACGCTTGTTTTATCCTCTGAAACAGGTTGATCTACAGATGTTGATGCAGTGGGTTTTTCATGGGATTCAATCACCTCTGCAGAGTTCTGATTATGTTGTGCAGAATTACTCAAAAACTTTGCCATATGCTCATTTACAAGACATTGCGGAGACTCAACTTTAACATAATATGGAGGGCTGTTAGGGTCCAGCGTACTGGCAATACACTGCACAGTAACTTTCAGAGGTTGATCCACTACAAGCTCGTAGAATGTAACGGTAGCTACACTGTCGCACGATCCGGACGACAGATTAAATCCTTCTAACTGACAAAGAAAAGCTTGAGGTGGACTTTCCAGCAAGTCACAAGGTAGCACCTTAACGGAACCTTCACTAATTTCTGACTCATTTCCGAAGTCAACAAATAGGACAGAAACAGTGTTTGTGCACTTATTAATAACCTGTGCACGATACCACATCTGATCATCACAGAAACGAGCCAAGCAGGGGCTTCCAGGATTCAAATTATCCAGCAGAATTGGCTGCATCTCACTAGAGTTTCCATATTCTTGGGCAACGTGGGTGATTTGGTCAAGCATTTCAGAGTTTGAAAACTGGCACCAGAAATAATTTGGTCCAACAATGCATGATGCAAAAGCTTCTACCATCCGTCCCACAGACACATCTGGTTTTTTGAAGAGCAGTTGGAACGTCTCCTTCACAGGTTTGGAAACTGCCAGTAATGCATTTAAGTCTAAATGATCCCATTTCTCACTCAATGAGTCTGATGAGCTGCCACTGGGAATCATTTTAACTTCCCAAGTGATGAAATCATCATTGATAAACTTGCAAGAGAGAGTATTCTCACCAGCATCACCAAATATTTTTTTGAAGAGAAATATCTGCTCCTTCAGTTCCTGAGTCTTGAATCGATCATCTACACTACAGCTGCAGTGAATGCTGAACCTTGGGTATGACAGTAGCTGCTCATCAAGTTTACGAATTTCAAGAGGAGATACAGTTGCCTCATTTCCAAAATCTATGAACTCCACCTGAATCTTGCCATTTTCAGTTATGTCCTTCACAACAGCACGATACCAGGAATCATCTTCAGGAAACATGGCCTTCACTAAACTTCCTGCTGAACACTGAATACATTCATTTCATCTTCCTCAGATGGCCGAGGGGAATTCAATAGCTCGCTGATGGAGAATAATGTATTCTCATCCATTGCCAATTGCACAAAAAAACTTGTCAGGCTTTTGATGTGTGAAACATATACTTCAGACACTGTACCTGGTTCTAGCAGACGAGGAGAAAGATCTCCAACTTGAGGTAAACACTGTGCTGATAGTTCAGGAACCACCGTGTGCACATCTTCAGTAGACATTGAGTTTGTAATGCTTTGATCTTGGGTCGTGGCTACAACACATTCTAACTGATATCCATCATTGTGCTGTAATCTGTCTTCTTGCTTGGATTCATTTGGAGAAATCTGTGACACAAAGCTGTTATGGTCAGGGTTAACATCATTTGATGGTCTGGTACTAGAATTAAGCGTGGGAGTTTTATCTTTCTGAACAGTTTCAGAGCTTGTTACTCCAAAATTGTCCTTACCTGCAGAGGGTTTTGTTTTAGTGGCCTCTCTCACTTTGTTATAGACTTGAGGTTTGGGATCACACCAGTAATCTTGCATAAGATCATTAACAATAAGACCCTTGCATTCAACAAGGACACTGTACTGAGGACACCTTGGAAGGTCAGAGGACATTATATTGTTCCGCATAGTCACTTTTAAAGGTTCATCCACCAGAAGCTCAAAAAATGTATCAGTTGCAGCATCGCTCCAAGTGCCATCTACGGAGCCCAAAGTTTCTAATTGACAAAGAAAAGCTTGTGGTGGGCTTTCCAGGAGCTTGGTGGGCATTGACTTAATGAAGTTCAGATCAATTTCAGACTCATTTCCATAATCTATAAACAGAACAGAGACGGTTTTATCATGTGTACTGATAACCTGTGCACGGTACCACAGCTGGTCAGAAAAGCGTGCCATGCACAGTCCTCCTTTGCTTAACTGATCTGGCTGAATTGGTTTTGTTCGACTACAGTTTCCAATTTCTTGTGCAAGCAGGGAGACTTTGTCAAGTTCCGCAGAGTTTTTGAACTGGCACCAGAAGTAATTTGGTCCGTCAATAGATGAAGCATATGCTTCTACAATTTGTCCTTGAGTTATAGCTGGTTCCTTAAATGTTAACAGCTGGGTATCTTCATTGCAGCCCATTTGTGGTTCAGTTTGAGCACCTGATTTGAGAGCAGCAGTAAACAAAGGCCCTTCCAATACAACACCCTGGTGTTCTAAGCTGACAAGCCAAGCAGATACGTCCCCTCGGATAAACTTGCATTGAATTCTCCTCTCACCATTTTCACCTGCTGCCTTTTTGAAATTCATAATCTCCTCCTGGGTCCAAGCTCTTTTTCTTCTACCATCCTCAAGCGTGCAATGAATACTGAGCCTGGGGCTGCAAAGGAACTGCTCGCCAAGTTGCCTTATTTTAAGGTGCAGAAGTGTTGCCTCATTCCCAAAATCAATAAACTGCACTTGAACCATGCCATCTGTCTTGTTTTGAACAACAGCACGATACCAGGCTCCATCAGCAGGATATTCAGCTCTCACCAGGTCACCTGACTGCAACAAGTTTAGTTCAACTTGTGCATCACTTAACTGATTAGAATTAAGTTTGTCGAGAAGGGAAAATATTTCATCTTCATCACTTGTCAATTGTACAAAGAAACTTGATGGGCTATTACAGTGAGAAATATAGATGTCAGAAACATATCCTGTATCGAAGGCTCTCGAGGGAAGATCGGTGAGCTTTGGATAAGTCACTTGTTTCTGTAAAGCATTAGGCCTAGCACTACGGTTTCCAGTTGTTTGACTAATAACAGACTGGAAGTTTTGTTCCAATGTGCCTTGAACAACAGGTTTCATGACTTTAGTAGTAGTTCTCTCATGTGCTTGTGATGCAGTGCTTAAATTATGTCTTGCGACTTTAGACTCTACTCCTTCTGAAGACTCCTTGAAAGTATGAGTCTTATCAGTTCCTTTGCCAAAGTTTCTTTTGGTCTTGTTCCACAGCTCTTTAATTTTTAAGTTGAGGTTTGTTTTTTCATCATACATCTCCACTGAAAGTTTGCCTGTGGGATTTTGTTTCACTATTACAGTGAACATGCAGTCTGTAGCGTAGTTTTTAAACCACTCATTAATCTCACATGGCTCAGGTAACGTTACATTAAAAAGTTCAAACTGAACAGCCTGAATGGGAGTGGATGCAATCAAACTTGCTTTTGTAGGAAATGGTAGAATATCAGATTCATCCAAAGCCACCAAGTCACCATAGTCTACAAACTGGACAATTATTTTTGGATGCGTTGATTCAATTAGTCCTCTGTGCCACTGCCCATCTGCGTACTTGGCAAGACACATCATCTTAGGGGAAATTGACAAATTTGCTTGTGGTCGCTTGCGGCACAGTTGTTGAATATCTCTGGTCATTTTCCTAACCGTTTCAGTATTTTGTGCAAAATGGCCATAGAATTGGTTTACACTTTGGACACAGGTTAGTTGTACCTTCTCCTTTGCGCCAACTTCAATTTTAGGTGGTGAATCAACATATGCGTCACTCTGAAGGGGTGGAGCTGCAGCAATATTCGGTGAGTACCCTCCCACTGCAGGTTGTACGTTTTCTTCAGTTTTGGAAGGTCTCAAAGCTGTGACATCTTCGAGAGAATTGGAGTATCTGGATAAATCGGGAGAATGGAAAGAATGTACAGACACATTTCTGTCAAGCATACATTTCCATGTCACTTTGTTTAGGGTCTCAAGAGTTGGGTCACCACAAATCCTCTCCGTCACTGACAAACACTGCTCTCTACGGCCAAATGTGTTGTTCACATTTACATTGTCATTTCCATAAAGAGTTATATAATAGACACCCTCATCCTCACTGTGATGCTCAAATCTTCCAACAAGGATTTGATTGAGTACAACAGACTTCAGATAGTCTATCTGATCAGTCCTCCATCCAATGCCTTTGTCAATGACATCATGTAGAGAGCATGCATAGGTGACAACAGGCAATTGGAAGAACCTTGCAGATAAGGGTCTGATATTGCAGAGTTTAACAAAATCTCCAATTCCATAATCGACATGAAAGACCTTGACAACATCAGAGATGTTGTTCTGCTGAAGTACAGATCGATACCAATTGCCATCACTTCCTTTGGTTGCACACGGAGACCCATCAGACAGCGGCATAGGCATCTGAGCAGAGAATGCATCTTCATAGTATTCGTGGAGTTGATCACTTAATTTCTTGAGCTCTTGTGAAAAGACATGCAGTTTGCAGAAGATTTTCAATGGATGAACAACTTGTGTTACAGTTACAATCTCAATTGTTCCAGGCAACAACTCTGGACACAAGTATTGATGCAACTTGTCAGGATCATTGGCATGCTCCTGCTGACCATTTGTAGTTGCAACGTTTGTCTGTATGGAAGGATTTCTTGGCAAATACAGTGAATGCATTACAAGGCTTTTAAAGTCTTCATTAGGCATCTTTCTAGCAAATCCAAGTTCATACATTTGTTTGGATATACTTGGAATGTCAAGGAGAACAATTCTGGAAGGCATTATCACATCCTGAACACACCCAGAGATGCTTTTCCCACACAAAGATCTGATGAACTCTGAAGCGGCCCGAGACCATGCACTCTCAAGACATAGAGGTGATACACTTGCCAACATACAAAGCTCTACTTTGGGAGGTAGACTGCAAAGGTTGCGAGGGCATTTTGTCAAAACGTTGCTTGAGGCCCAAAGTAATTTACCATCATCAATAAGGAACACCTTGTATTCATGTTTAGATTTTGAAAGTATCCTTGCTCTTTGCCAAGCTCTGTCTTCATTTACTAGGCATACTTCTCCAAGTTTGCCTTCAAAAGTATGCTGCGGTTTCCTAAGGGCTTCAGTGTCTTTTTTTAGTTGTTGATAAACATCAATGGCCTCTTGTCCAGGATTTAAATTCCCTCCAAATTCCACTAAGATAGTGTGTGGGTTTAAAGTGACTCTTGAGATATGAACAGTCGTATTGGATCCAACTTCTGGCAAACCAGGAACTGAACACATCTTGGTTGAGAATCTTATCTTTCCAAATGGTTAAAGAGCATGAATGGGGAGAATCTAAAAAACAACAACAACTCATTATTAAAAAAAAAAAATTTCTTCAAAAATCTCTTCTTTTTTTACACAAAACTCAATTTGCAATTACTTTATCGTTTTTAAATGGAACATAGCCTTAACTTGGGTTCCTTTCCTGTACAATGTAGTGCTGCAAGTAACAATTATTTTGGTAAATGGCTGATCAACTAATAAATCAACATTAAATCTAATCAGAAAAGCCCTATTTTTTGTATTTTATTTTAAAATAATTCTATTCCACATAATGCTTCAGCGCTGGGAAGATCAATCTGTATTTAAACTCGGTCATTAATGTAGTAGAAATGTGAAATTATTTTTGAATTTGGTGCCTTCTAGACTGAGAAATCACAGAAAATGTATTTTTGTCTCATGGGGATGAAAGACAACAATTCCCAGAATGCACTTCGCTACCCGAGGCTCCTCTAGGCAAGGCTTACTGGTTTACTTGCTCACCGCGTTCATTTTCATAAAATCAGTTCAGTTAGAGATGCTACAATTAAAAACTGAACGTGTCCGTTCAATATATTATGAGTGAGTCGATTGAGTGTCATGTCCGTCACGGCACAAACGCAGCAAGATCGGATTACATTCATCACATGAACTGAGGTAACGTTAAGCGCGGGATTCGCGGCTGTGGCACATTTTCAGATCATGTCTTTGGAAGCTTAACTTTCATAGGAATTAATTTGAAAAGTTGAAACACTCCATTTGCTCTCCACCGCTCCGTTTACATGAATCTCCGCCGCTCCCCAAGCCGAGTGCTGTGAGTGCGATGTTGAAAACATATGGAAATAGTCCTTTGTCTTTAGCCTCTGGACAAAAACTCTTCCGATGATGCAAAATGACGATATTTCGTCTCAGGGTCATATGAGGGGGGAAAAGTAGCCTACGATAATTCGAATATACTCCTGGGTTTCTACTGATACAAAGCTTAATGCTAATCGCTGAAGTAACCCTTTAAGGATGACTTCCAAAAAATTTACCTCAAACTGAAGGCTATGAAAACAAATATAGTAAATGTATCTATTTAGATAAAAAAGCGTCTGTCAACAGCATAAAATGAAATGATAAATGTAATGGTTAGTGTTATAGTATTATATTTGCAAGAAAGGTTTAAACCAGTGTTACTGACTGCACGGCTCTAACTTGTGGCTCGCATGGCTGTAAATACAGTGAAATAATCATGCAGTCAATACATACATTTCATAAAAACAAGCAGGCCTATACCATAACCTATTAAAAACTCAGTGTCTGCTCTATTACAAATCATTTATTTTTACATAAATAACCCAAAAACAGCAACATTACAAGATGGAAATATAGACTAGAAAGGATATTTAAACTGGCTCTCCCCTTACGTCCATGACTCACTGCGCAGTTGCCAGTTTTGGCTGTCTTTCCAGCTTTAACGCCGCATGTGCTCTTATAGATCACCTCATTCTCATGAAATACATACATCTATAGCACAAATTGTATTTATCGTGCAATTTATAAGCCAAAATGACTTTTTACGTGCAAAAGATATACATTGTCAACTAGGATTAGTGGTGTGGTCACATCATGATCAGACAGCACGCCAGAATCCAGTTCTCTTTCGCTCTTGAACAAACTATAACACACAGAATTATGCCTACATTTTGGCAAGTATCCTTATAAGAATAGTTTTAAATGAGTTAAATAACATCTAATGAACTTAACCTCACTGTGCGTTCACACCGGCGGTGGCGAGAGAGTCAAGGTGACCGGAAGTCATTCATTTCAATTTTGAAGCTCTTGTCGGCGGCGGTGTGAATGCTAGGGCTGAATCGCCCAGTTGATTTTCCCGCTGCTGACGTAAGACGCTGCTGATGTGATATCTGGTGCGCCAGAGCTTCCATGTAGTCTGAGGGAGACGCACGCTTTGCGTCTTATGTCAGCAGCGTCACTGTGGACCTGTGAACGCGGATTCAAACAAACACAGAACAGAAGAGAATAGAATGCTGAATAAAGTCGTAGTTTTTGTTATTTTTGAACCAAAATGTATTGTCGATGCTTCAAAAGAGTCTAACTAACCCACTGATGTCACATGGACTTTTTGATGATGTTTTTCATACCTTTCTGGACACGGACTGTAGAGTGTACATACACTTTCAATTAGGGATGCACCGAATCCAGGATTCGGGTTCGGATTCGGCCGAATATTGGGCTTTTTGACGGGGTTCGGTTTCTGCCGAATCTCAGAATTTTTTTCCACCGAACCCGAACCCTAGGCTTGCACTATGTGCGCCCCAGTGGTCGAACGTAAAATGGAACTCATGAACAGAAAACGTGGCAGTAGGCTACTTTAAGTTAAAAAAAAGGCGATTTACAAGTCGAGCTACATGTTCAATTTGCAATGCCGATTTGTCTCGTGATGACAAGGACCTAAACAATTAGCGCTGTTAAATCATTTGCGTATGAAACATCCGAGAGTATACGTGTTGTGCAGCCTCGGGAAGCGGCTTTCATTTGCTTTCCAGCTGTCAGGAGCTTGTACTACTACTGTATTTTCTGTCGAAATGGTCCCACACAGTAAGCTTTTCCATTGCTTCATTTTGCGAGATATATCTGGTTTGTGGTTGCACATGTCGACGCGCTCCGTGAGTGAACAAATAACGCTATACAGCATATTTTACTAAACCATGCATCTAAAAACAAACAAACAAAAGCGTTAAAAACATTTAAACCGTTTAACTGGTAGTATTAATCGGTCAAAGTTCTTACTTTCGGTTAACGGTTAAATGGTCTATAGCATCCCTAACGTTAGGCCTACACTGCTGAGGACGCTTCGTTCAGGCCCGTCGCAAGGGGGATGCAGGCCCTGTCGAACGTGATATGCAAGGCCCAGGGCTATATTGACGGGACCAGTTGCTGTAGTGAAGAAAAATATGTTGTTTATGTGAATATTAAAAAAATTAAAAATAAATCTTATAACCTATCCATTTTAACAGCAATGAGTTAAGTTAAACTGTAACTGAACTCCACAGTGCGCCTATTTTGAAGCTTAAATAGCCTATATGTTCTAAATTATGAATTGGTAAAAAGCGTTTGTCAAACGACCTGTATTCACTTGAGTTAGTTTGGACTACTCTCTCAGTAGCCGCGTTTTCATTACATATTTGCTTTTGCGTTATTCTAGCCCACTGAATGTCGATAAAATCTAGGCTTCTGCGAAACGGCGGCGCGTTTCCATTAACCAATGTAATGCGCAGTGCCGTCGCTGGCCGTTGTGGTGCCCTTAGCGCGATCACTTGCTGATGGTGAATGACCATCACTTGGTGCTGAGATAATGTTCTTGTGATGCCCCCCCTGAGCACTTGGTTCCCTACGCAGCGTGATGCAGCGTTTTGGGGCGGCGGGACTGGTTAGGCGACTAAAACGTTTTTTTTTTTCCACTCGTGATAAGTCATTCCGAAAAGTATGCCATGCACGTAAGTTGGTATATTTATGTATATCCCAGCCACCCAAATAGCCATTATTTTTAATGAAAGGAGACATAGCGTGTTATTCAAGCATTAATTCAAATTAAAAGAGCGAAATGTTTGAATTTGCATGTTGGTAAGTTTTTTTTTTTTAACCATTTCGTTATTTTGGCCTTGAATTTCGTTTGTTAGAAATATGAAACGAATTTAGAAATTATTTTGAAATGAAAAACTTTGCGTTTAATAACTAAAATATTTTTTTTGAAATTAAAATTTGGAGCACGCAACATATATCTGTTCCCTGAATTAACTAACTTGTTATTGTGACTGTAGGCCTACACAAATAAAAGTAGACAGATTATAGTTTATAATTATGTCTTGCACTTTTCTGTATGGCTAAAAATGATGGAGTATTGTGAATTATATCCGCTGTCTATCAGAAGCGTCGGCCACGTATTTAGTTAGGCTATGTTTAAATATTGGCCTATAATATTACTTTTTAAATGTCGTATGTTGATTATGAAAAGTGAGCAGCATGTGCAAGATAGGCCTTGGCTATATGTAAGATGCGCATGTCTGGAGACATGGAGTGGGGTCGGACAGACATGATTTTCTCGTTCCGTTTTTCAATGAGCGCGGATTTCTAGTGTAGCCTATTTACTTGAATGTCTTAAGTAGTCTAATATCTATAGTTTCAGAGGCAGCTAATATCAGAATTTAAATGGCCTGAATAAAGCTCTCTACGAGTCTGATTTGCGGTGCCGCACTGAGTGACATATATGCGCGTGAATCGCTGTCACATGCGCAGTCTCGCGCAAAGAAAAATATAGTAGGTTAGCCTACTGCATAATACAAATCTAACCAGCAGATTAATACAGCATCGCGGTGCACTTTTTAGCTAGGCTTTGTCTTTTAACTATTATAGTATTTTGAAGGACATAAACTTTAAAGATTTTTACATCAGTCAGCTGTCACTACCTTGCGCAAGGCCCCGTGCGGTCGCACACTTAGCACAGCCCTTGCGGCCGGTACTGACGTTAATGTGTTTACTGTGATGATGGACTGAGGATGGGAGAAGGATTCGGTATTCGGTTTCAGATTCGGCCGAATCTTAGCCAGTGGATTCGGTATTCGGCCGAACCCCAAAAATCTGGATTCGGTACATCCCTACTTTCAATGGAAGGACAGAAGGCTCTCGGACTAAGTCTAAAATATCTTAAACTGTGTTTTTAGGGGAAATGAAAATATCTTAAATTTTCATTTTTGGGTGAAAATGAACTAACCCTTTAAGGAAACTGTTTCGAATCAGTAGTTTGGAGCGCATATCAAACTGCCAAAGTCACGAGATTTAAGTAAATGAGGCTTTGTTACATCAAAAACGGTTTTGAAATTTGATTGCTGTGAATCGCTGTGATTGAAATCTCATTGTCTTTGATTGTCTCTATGCCCTCATTCACTATTCCCCCTACATTACTCCACTTAAAGGAGTGGATGAAACGAGTGAGTGGAATGCCATGGAAACTAGCATGTATAAACCGTAATTAAACAATTTAATAAGCAATTAAAAAGGAATTAATTTCTGTATGATAATGTGCAATTAGTGCATGTTTGGCCTGTGATTGAGGAATTTACACTGTTCTGTAACCAGCAGGGGTCACCAGCGTGTGGCGAAATTCAAACAGTGGATCATTCTGCAAATCAATTGGTTCAGTTGATTCAAAGTTCTTCCATCACTAATAATCTTATACAATAAAAGACAGAACAATATAGTCCAAGCGCTGTAAAAAAGTTACGACACAAATGTATGCTCTTATCATGAGAGCTTGAGAACTATCGTCACGTTTTAATATCGCGAGATCAATATATCGTGTGTCAAGTTATTTAAATACTATATAATAGAGTGCAGCAATGAAAATTTTGTAATTTGTCAAACACAAAAAAAATCAAATGTTAGTTATCCTGATGATGACACGTGGTGTCAATCTAGCCTGAATAGATTGAAAAAACAAAACAAAAAATTATCTATATCTATATATCTATATCTATATATATATATATATATATATATATATATATATATATATATATATATATATATATATATATATATAAATCTTAACTATGCAGGGTCTTAAAAGTACAACCGAGGGACAGGTCCAAAAAGAGTTTGGACCAGTCATAACCACGATTAAAATAAGATAAAGAGAAATTATTAATTTTGCTGTAACGTTACCTTTATCCTAAGCTAGAGATGGCTCATGAATCCACCATTTAGGGTTTGAACCTAAACACCGTTTTAACTGGTTAATTCGACAGCGTAACATACTTGTAAAAAACGATGACTTTGTCTACGAAAACTTACCAAGTGTGAATTTCTCATCATGGATGCCATTACTGATTGATTTTACAGCGATTGTAAATTCAACTGGGCCCAACTGCGATAAAAAACGCCATTGAAAGTTTTAGCGAATCAATTACGTCTACGTCAATTGTGAGCGCGCGAAAAACGTCACGTGATTGGTTTTAAAAAACGCTGGAGAACAACTGTCATTGGTTTTTGTTTTGTTTTTTGTTATTTTTACTGTCTTTTTGTAAATTCTGTTTTGAGTTGTAACTTGCTTTTATATATGTAAAAAAAAAAAAAACTGTTATCTAGGTTAATCTAAACAACATCTTTTAACATGATCTGGTTTAAAGCAGCCTCAAAGTTAACGATTTAAAATATACCTGTACAAAATTACCATTGTGACTGTCTTCCACAAAAAAAAGGTTACTACAGTTAAAAAAAAACTATGACAAATAATCATTATAGAAAATACTATTAACTCTGTTTGTAGTAAATCCATAATTTACATTGGTAAAAAAAGAGGGGGAAAAAAGGAGAAAAAATTAAAATAAGGAGGATATTTTACAAAATAAGTTAAAAGTCATATTTATTTTGCACTACTAAGCACTCATGGGCTGAAGTTTGCAGCCATTTTCAGAGGGTGGAGTTTGTCGTAGCTGCGCGCTGTCTATCAAACCAGGAAGTCCTCAATAAGACATTCACTTTCCAAATGCAGAGGAATGGCGTAAGTACAATCATATTCATCATTAATGTAATACCCTGTACGCGTTATTAAATTGCGAAAGCGATCTTTATGCGAAGCGATTCTGACGTGCTTTTGATTCGGATGTTTACTTGTTCATCCATATCAGTTGAGTAACGTTAACTTAAGGTCACGGTATTTGTTTGCATGTTCCCATGTGCATATTCTTCCTTTTTGTGTTTCAGCTTCTGTTGTTGAACTTCAGTGACATTTTAAAAATAGTTTCTGACATCAAATATGAACTTCCTTGCTTTTAATGTCATGTTGCATAAAGCAGAATTAATTGACTGGTTAAGTAGAGAAATTTGACAGCACACTAGGATTGCTTCCAGATGCATGCTGATTTCTGTGATGTGTTTCTGAGCACATCATACTATGTCCTTTCTGCTTTCTTCTAGGTTGGGCATCTTTCTGCCATGAATAAGAGGAAATCTTGTGCTCACAATGTTGTAAAACCCTCTAAGACTCCTAGGACAGACGTTAAAACACATGGACATGATGAGGAGGAGGTTGATGAGGAAGATGGAGTCCAGCAAGATCACTTGCTCTCTGCTTCGGTCAGTTTAATGATTTCCTGAACGAGACCTATACAATAGTGCAGTCATAATGAACATTATTTTGACAATTCTGGGCCAAATATCATTTATCCTGGGGTGTAAAGAGTATCTGAATCTCATACTTGAGTAAAAGTACAGATCCTTTACAGCTAAAATGACTCAAACAAGTAACCAGTTCCAATACAAATTGAGTAAAAATCTTAGAGTATCTGGTTTTAACTGTACTTAAAGGAACACTCCAGCGTTTTTAGAAATAGGGCTTATTCAACATCTTTCTTACATTTAGATATGTGGGCAAATGCATTTTTGTGCATGTTTTAGTTTGGCTGGGTCGCCGCTAGCTTAGCTTAGCATAATTAATGGATACCTATGTTGCCAGTTAGCATGTCCTGAGTAAAAGTGATAAATAAATAAAAAACATGCTTAGGCGCAGAGATATTACAATACTCATGAAATCCCCAAGCTTCCATCAACGTACCGGCATATGTTGTGCATGTGTTGCTTGATATCTCTGTGTGATAGCCCCTATTTCTAAAATCGGTGGAGTGTTCCTTTAGGTTTTTTACTTGTACTAAATTTAGTCTCAGATATGTAATATTCCGAATGCCACTGAAAAAGAAGAAACAGTTGATTTGTGAGGGGAGCGATCACGTTTATTTTCTAATATTAAAATAAAACTGAAGACTTCAAAATTGCAATAAATCAAGGTTGACAGAACAGCCTCTTAAAGGAATAGTTCCTTTAATAGGCTCACGCCATTCTAGGTGTATATGACATTCTTCTTTTAGACGAATACAATCTGTATTATATAAAAAAATGTCCTGGGTCTTCCGAGCATTATAATGGCAGTGAATGGCAACCCCAAATTTGAAGCTCAAAAACTGCATCCATCCATTATAAAAGTACTCCTCATGAATCCATTTTCTGAACTGTGATTTTGTCTTATCCTGAATCACTATGCTTCACATATAATGAGTGTTTCTATTCTGGCTCTTTTCGTCCGGTTCGGGTTGCACCTCTGCGGAGTAGCTCAGTGCTTGCATTACTCGTCATAGACATAAACAGAGAGAAGTAGTTCCGTCTACAATGTTCTCCTGCAAGACGCATGCAGTTTTGTTTAATAACCACTAGAGCGCCAAAAGTTACATAGTGTTGCTTTAAAAATTGATTTTTTTCTTACAAAAACCCATTCGCTTCAGAAGGCCTTTATTAAACCCCGGAGCCATGTGGATTACTTTTATAATGGATGGATGGACTTTTTTGAGCTTCAAATTTTGGGCTGCCACTATAATGCTCGGATTAACCAGGACATATTTTAATATAACTCTGACTGTCTTCGTCTGAAAGAAGAAAATCATATACACCTAGGATAACTTAAGGGTGAGTAAATCATGGGCTAATTTTCATTTTTGGGTGAACTAACCCTTTAAACATCTACAAACAGTGAAGTTCTCAAAAAGTGCTTAAAGTCCCCATGAAATCAAAATTTAGTTTTTGGCCTTTAGTATGAATATATTATTCTTACTGTTATCTATAAGCTAGTGTGCTCTAAAACAATGAAAACATTTGCATTTAGAATATATCAGCAATCAGAACTTACAGTCTCTCACTTCCGCCAATGTGGATCAGTGATTTTGATGACATCACGTGCACTTCAGCTTCTCATTAGATTTTTCTGTCCAATCAAATGCTCTCTAGAATCTGAAGCCCCTACATTATGAATAGACGCTGAAGCTGCAGCTAAAATCAGTCACTTCTTCACACATTTACTATTTTCTACATGGTAAATGGCACATAGTGCTCTATATAGGGGATAGGGAACGATTCAGACAGTGTAAATACGCTTTCTGTTGGGGCGAATGAAGTCTGGTTTCACGTTTGTGTCACGTGAACTGCTGCAACGCAGGTCCAGAGACACGATAGCACAGAGCGGATCATATGCACAAGGCGGCACATGCCAGAAAACGTATCGGACCCATTTGAATTCTGCACAGAAACAATTAGAGATTAGGAGGATCTGGCCGATCTGTGATGTATACTAAACGCTATTGGCTATTAAAAAAAAAGGGGAGGATCTTTTCGATATGTCCCTCCCTACGTCAACACATTGAATAATGCTGTGTGTTTCAAGGCACTTCAGTGGGCCTTTAAGTAAACAAATATCCTTCAAAAAGGTCTCTTTAAAATAACGGATAAATGAAATAATGTAAAGTTATTTAAATTAAATAAATAGTAAAAGCCTGCTTTCACTGGAGACTGGTTTCGGCTTCATCACTGAGTGCAACCACATCCTTATCTCATATATGAAACACCTGCAACAGGCAACGCACGCAAGTTATAGTACCTTCAATGCCCTGTAGATGATGATATCACTTCTTTTGTAGCAGAAATAAGCTACTGCAGAAAAAAATGAGGTGCTGTGCAAAATGTAATGAGTAATTGCATCGCTTATCACAAATGTATTGAAATTAAAAGTATATATACTTACATATACATACATAAAAATGTAGTCAAGTTGAGTGTAAAAGTTGGTAATATCTTTGATACTCAGTAACTCAGCCAAAAAAGTACAGTAACTGATTACATTTACTCAAATACTTTACACCACTGCATTTATCTTGTGCTGTTCCAGAGTGCCGGAGACATCGGAGTGATAGAAAGTATCACTTTAAGGAACTTTATGAGCCACAATTTGCTTGGACCTTTCAAATTTGGACCAAATGTCAACTTCATTGTTGGGAACAATGGGAGTAAGAATGTTTTTTATTCAAATGTATAATGTATACATGAAGTGAATGTACACTACCAGTCAAACATTAGAAGACACTTGAAAGCATTTAAAACAAATTGTCCCTTTATATGAGATACCTAACTTTTTTGAATGGGTGTTATTAGAGCAGATAGTGTAAGAAAAGCTTTCATTTGTGTTATTTCATCATAGTTTTGATGATTTGACTTTTTTGTTTTAAAATGTGCAAAATACTTAAATGAAATGATTAGTAGATGAGTCCAGACTTTTGACTGACTGTGTATAAATAAGTGGTTCTCAACCTTTTTGACTCCAAGTCCCCACTTTGTCCAAGACAATATTCAAAGACTGATATGTAACTCCATTTAATGGTTTGTAAATATTTATTTTTAGTGTTTTTAGCATTTTAATTAAAGGGTTAGCTCACGCAAAAATGAAAATTCTGTCAATAATTACTCGCCCTTGTTCCAAACCCATAAGACCTTCGTTCATCTTCAAAACACAAATGAAGATATTTTTGATGAAATCCGAGTGCTCTCGGACCCCTCCATAGCAATTTAATTACCACTTTCAAGGCCCGGAAAAGTTGGAAGACATCGATAAAATAGTCCACGTGACTCCAGTAGTTCGACCTGAATGTTATAAAGCAACGAGAATACTTTTTGTGCCCAAAAAATGAACACAAATAACGACTTATTTCAACAATTTCGTTCCATCTGTGTCAGTTTCCTATGCAGTTGAACGAAGGTCTTAAGGGTTTGGAACGAAACGTAATTCACCCTTTGCGCAAGTTTGATTGACAGGCGATCTGACCAATCATATCGCCGCAATCTGCCGCTTTGGATTAACGTTGGTGGACTTGAACTTGAAAAACGGTGTGTACTGACGTCTTTCCGCGGTTCAAACAACATTTCTTTTAGTGTTCATTCACGTTTATTTGATGCTTATCAATGAATTAGAAGGACGCAATGATCGGTTCACGAGCAGCTTTAACTGAGGCGTTACAGCGATCACGGCACATTATAGAGCCACAAAACGGTATTTATTGTTTAAATTTCTTAAAAAATGACAAAATTTGAAAGTTGAAACTTTGTTTCATATCAAAAGTACCTTGCTCTGTCCTGTCTGTCGGCGTGTTTTCAGTGTCCTTTTTGCTCCGTGATGTATTTTCTCTGCGTGAGAACGTGTGTGTGGTGTGAGAGCGCCACGACTTGTCGGACATAGCAACAGTAACTAAAGGGGGCGGGTCTTTGCGAACGGTCAATTAATGACATAACTTTCATTTTTGGGTGAACTATCCCTTTAAGGTTATGTTATATATCTAAATTTAAATAATTTTAAGACTATTCTTTTAAGAGTGTTGAGAACCACTGGTATGAAATTCTCAAAAACATGAAAGTATTAACAATGTTGTTCCTCAAAAAATGTATGTGTTATGTGATGCTACTCTAAGCTGGGAAAAGTGCCATTCTGACAGCGCTTATAGTGGGTCTTGGTGGAAAAGCAACCACAACCAATAGAGGAACATCTTTGAAGGGCTTTGTGAAATATGGAGAGAGGTTAGTATATTTTTAGAAGGAAAGATGCAATAATATACCTTCATAAGAGAACGCATGTGTAAGCACTCTGATCCTTTTGTTTACAGTTCTGCAGACATCAAAGTGAAATTAAAAAACAGAGGAAACGATTCTTATAAAGGGGACGTTTATGGAGACAGCATCTGCATTGAGCATCGGATCTCAAGTGATGGTTGCAGGACTTGTAAAATCAAGAATAAAATGGGTAATTGCATGACTTCTGTCGTAATATCAGAAATAGGGCTTCCTCTCTGTTCACACATATATTGAAATTTGCTCTATTTTTAGGGTATGTCATTTCCACAAAGAAGGAGGAGTTAACTGCTATACTGGACCATTTTGGCATTCAGGTACTTCTTGTAGAAAAATCTGCCCACATATATAGTGCAATGTTATAAAATATTTCATGTTCTTTTACCTGTTTGTATTTGTTATTTTAATAATTTTGTTGGTTAAAACAAAGCACACAAATCTGCAATCACTTGTTCCTGGTTTAATTTCATATTACAGGTTGACAATCCTGTGTCAGTCCTTAATCAAGAAATGAGTAAACAGTTCCTGCATTCAAAAAGCGAAGCAGACAAGTACAAGGTGATTTATTTTCCATGTATTTCACCAATAGTTGGAGCACCTAACTACTTTCACACTTGTTTCTATTCAACATCTTTTTGTTTTCAACAAAGTTTTTCATGAAAGCAACTCTTCTGGAGCAAATGAAAAGAGACTACATTCACATCAAGCAGACTAAAGCCCTGACACGTGACCAGGTGGAAAGACAAGAGGAAGTGAGGCTTTAATTCAATAGTCCACCCACAATGCGTGTTTTGCACGGACAATTATCACTGTGGTAACATCACACATAGGTCATGTCTCTATATTTTTAGTGTCTCAAAGATCTCAGGCAGTTGTTCTTGCAAAAGAAAGAAAGATATGAACGCTTGTCGTCGCTCGACGATATGAGACAGGCTCTGGAGGAGCTGCAAAAGAAGATGGCGTGGTGTTTGGTGCGTTATTTTCCGTCTTACAGAAGTGTGAAAAATTGCTTGCGTTAGAGAGTCTCTGTTAAACAGTGTCTCTGTTTTTTGGTTATAGGTGAGAGAGAAGGAGAGGCAAGTTGAACAGCTGAAGGAACAAATTGAAAAAGAAGAGTCTGATTGTAAATATGAAGAAAAACTACAGCTCTGTCAGGTTTGTGTGATTAGTTGTATGGATTTGTTTTGTATTGATTGACGATTGTTACAGCTTTGCATATACTGTATACAATTAGTAAAAATCGTATTGCTTTTCAGAACAAAGTTTCCACTGCTGAGAAGAGATTACAGGACATCCAGATGAAGCTTTGCACGCTTCGAGAAGAGCAGGAACGTTTGACAGAGGAGAGCCATAAAATGAAGGAGGACATTAAAGTCAAAACAAAAGCACAGAAAAATCAGGAGGTGAGATGTCTTAATTTTCCCTTTCTGTTAGTTATTGCTACTTCCGATAAAGTCAGAGTTTTTGAGACGCGCGCACATGTATATTTCTGTATTATATCTCAAGCTACACAATACCTGCATATGTTTTAATGAAGACTTGCATCTCTCCACAGTTAGGATAAACATTCAACATTAACAACTGAGCAACATTTGCCTGTTTGTAGTATTTTGTTATTCTTAGAGATATTTCACCCAAAAATTAACATTCTCACATTTGACATTCCTCAGTGGAAAAGAGGCGATGGAAAAACAGGTGTTTTGAAGAGCGCTTGTGCTTTTCTTTCCCAATGCTGCGAAAGCATAAAGTGACTAGGGGCTGACAAGCTCCATAAAGGATAAAAAATTTATTTATTTTAAAAAATTATATTTATTTAATCAAGCTCCGAATTGCGTGATCTGTGATGTCACACAGGCAAGCACATTTGCATATGACTGCCTCCAGAGCAAGACATGACAAATAGTTATACATCATTGCACCATAGGCCCCACCCACCGGGATTCAGTTGCCTAACGGCTGACATTTGCATACACTGGATTTGAGAGTTGCATTGTGAACATTATCCCATGGATAATGTTTTCGAAACATACTCACGTGCAATAGCGAGAAATTCCTATGCAATGTCTTTGGCCAATCATAACTGTGGCCGGAAGCCTTAAAGGAGCCACCCCTTAAAAACTGATAATTTCAGACAGAGGGTCAGAAGGAAGGTTTCAAATAATATTTTTGTTTTTTTGTATTTTTTAAGTATTGTAAATATACCTCAAGGAACATATTAAAATAATAATAAAACAAAATCTTTGTAAATTTCTGGGTGAAATATAACTTGTAAGTTAGCTGCTTGTTTTAAACAGGGTCCTTGTTGATTTCCAAAGAGTTTGTATAGTTTTTTAGAGTGCCAGTTTTTCAGGTGGTTTACTTCCGCGCTGAGAATAAATTGAAACAATTAGAAAAGGAGCAATGCCTTCTTCAGGAGAGAATTCACAAAATAAGTCATGGGTGAGTCCATTTGTTGAGGGAACACCTCTAATTTTAGGCTTTATGTTTTTTGAAATTTTATGACAGTATGTTTAATGTCATACTGTATGTTTTATTCTTAGGGCGTTTTCACACCTGTTTTGTTTGGAGCGTTTGTTAAAGAACCTGGTGCATTTTCTCCCTTGGTTCGGTTCACTTAGGTATATATGAACACGGCAATCGCCCTCAGATCCGCTTCATAACTATTGTTCAGAGATCTGAACAAGGTGGTCTTGACCCAGTTTAAAATGAACTCCGGGGCTGTTCCAATGGACCAAAAAACCAAGCGGTATCACAATTTATAACGGAAATGTTATATAAAAAACAGCAGTGTCTGATTCTGACTGAGCACATTATTTTTATATATTTTATTTTATATATATATATATCATTATGGGCCAAGCACAATAACAATTACATTGTAATTGTTGCCATTTTTAATATTCTTCTACTTATTCTTCTATTGAAGTCTATGGCCACCGATAGAACCGCTTGTGGGAAAGTTCTGAAATTTGGCACACAGATAGAGTAAAGTAGAGACCGCCTTAACTGTCAACATAGTAAATTTGAAGTCTCTAACTCAAATCCTCTAGCGCCACCACCTCTCCAAATTTTCACACGTTTATGTATTGAACTGTATCCAATTTTTTGTCGTAAATGCTATATTTTTCAAATGCATTGCCGTAACTTTACGGAACTCTGTAAGTGTCACAGGCACTATGCCCTGAAGGTACTCGAGTTTCGATATAATAATATAATATCAGCAGGGGGAGGGGGCGCAATCAAGCTCGGGTCCGGTCCACGCAATCGAACCAATTGTGAAAGCACCCTGAAACGACAGAGGGCGACTAAAAGCAGCGACGAGACTAAGTAGTTTGCCGAATAATTTGTCAAACACTCGTCTTGTGAGAAGTTTGTGAATGAATGAATTTCTTCACATATAAACTGATTAGGTTGTAGGTCATTTTGAGGACAAGTGAAAAAGTTTTTTTAGTACACTTCTTAAACCCTAACCAAATAATCAAGTTAAACCCAGTAAACTTGAAATTTTGACTTGTGACATTAGAACAAAACATTAATATTATAACATATGTATAACACTAAATTTAACTACACTGTGTTATATATGTTTTTTAATTCATTAATTATTTTATTTTATTTAACGATTGTATTAAACACCGACCATTACTTTGTTCATTATTTCTGCTATGCAGGCTCATTTTGTAAATATAATCATTTTAAATTTTAGATTAGTACAAACATGGTGCTTTATGAAAATGCTTTTTGGCATTCAGAATAGGCCCAGATAGATTTCACCCTTATAGGGATACCTGCACTGAATCACCAATTTCACATTTATTTTGTGTGGAAATGGAAATGATGGCTACATTCGTAAAGGGTTTGTTTGTGTCACGGCAGCTACAGATAAGGCAACAAAAAGATTGCGGAGTGAACTTGTCAAGCCATCTTTATGGATTACGAAGAGGAAACTATAATATAATATACGCAGAATAAACCAAATAAGTTTTACTCACATGTAACTTGCTATGCTTTGAAATGTTGCCTTGTAACAAATTAAAGGTGCACTATGTAGGATTTTTGCAGTAAAATATCCAAAAACCACCAGGCCAGTGTTATATATTTTGTTCAGTTGAGTACTCACAATATCCCAAATGTTTCCAACTATTTGTAAATCGTCAGAAAATTGCTATTTAACCGGGACGGATGTGAGTGAGTCGCCTGTCAATTGCGTCATATCTGCGTTACTCTCTGTTTCCGGTTTTATTTGGGAGAAATAATTTTCTCTTAGCAGTATGCAATAAGTGTCACAGCAGCCGCCGAGCGAACGCACAGAGTAACGTCATAACATCATTTTAAACAAACTCAAATGTATCTAATATGATAAACAGAGCTGCGTTACCTCATACTCGTGACCGGAAAAGCGGAAATGGCGCCGGCGACTGTGTAAGAGTCATAATAACCATCATAATAAAAGTCCCACTGCTCACGAGCCGTATGTTGAGTAACAATCGCTCCGGCGGCCTTGCTCAGCTCCCACAACACTTGCCCCTGCTCTGCTTCATACTACAGTGACATTAATAATCACATCCATGAACATGATTCTGAGTCCTGTCCCGATTCTTTTCCACCGCCTGTGAGGTGAAGACCACATGTCCCAAGATGCTGCGCTCAAACTTAGCTTCGTCAAACTACGCCTTTGTTTTGAAAAGGCGCCCTCTAGTGGACGGAAAAGTTGTATAGTGCACATTTAAGTCTCTGAACAAAGCAAGCGATCAACAGGTCTGAAAACGCCCTTAGTTGACATTTGTTCTATAATATCTACAGGATTCAAATGAACATGTAGTTAAAGTAATAAACTAATTTGACAACGCTGTCAATGTCACGTTTTTAGCAGTGGCAGAAGAAGTCATGAGACTGAGCACACACAGCATCTAAAAAAAATATCAGCCTTCAAAAAGCAACTGGAAAAGCTTGAGACAGAGTCCAGCGCTCTGAATCAAGAGATTAAGGACAAACAACAAGCTCTGTTTAAAGGAAGAGAGGAATATGATAAGCTGAGGTAAAGTCTGGCAACTTTATTATTTATGGGACTTGTGCCTTTAATTGACTGGAGAGTGAGGAGGAAGACAGGAAAATGTTGGGACACAAGGCATATTCAAACCTGCTTTGCCGTAAACACAAGGCTTAAAAGGGATAGTTCACCTCAAAATGTTGTCATTTGCTCACCCTCAAGCTGTTCCAAACCTGTATGAGTTTCTTTCTTCTTCTGAACACAAAATAAGATCATTTAAAGAATGCTGGTAACCAAACAGTTGACGGCACTCATTGGCTTTCATAGTATTTTTTTCCTAATATTGAAGTCAATGTGTGATGTCAACTGTCTAATTGGTTTGGAACAACTTGAGGGGAAGTAATGACCTTTTTTTTTTGGGGTGAACTATCCCTTCGTCACGTGCGTTACTGTAGCACGCCTTCGACGAAGTCTTGAAATTTACTTAAAATGTGAAAAAAGCCACCATATTTTGTGATTTAAACAATATTTTGTATTATGCAAACATTCTAAGTTGCAAAAACAACTTGTTCTAGTCTTCCAGGAAAAGTAATGATAAGAGTAAAATGTTGTAAAGTCTGTCAAATTATGCCATTTTTGCATTTGTTGTGTAAAAATGTGTGACCCCCACACTTCTACTTGATCGTTTTTTCTAGCAGTGTTTTATATATATATTACGGTATTGGAGTAATTCTTCATTTTTTAGCATGGAGGAAAAAAACATCCAGGTCTCTCTGGAGTTCAAAATGAAGAGAAAAAAGCATCTAATGGCCAGCAGATCCAACAGACTGAAACGGTTTGATGAGCACATGCCAGAATTGTTGGAGTTAATCGACAAAGCCTTCACTCAGGGGCGATTCATCAAGAAACCTGTGGGACCAATAGGTGAAAGGCGATTGACTTGTTCTGTGTTTAATGACTTGTTCTGTGTTTGTCAAGATTTTTCACCTTTGTTTCTTTTCTTTGCTAGGTGCATGTATCAGCCTAAAGGATCCCAGTTTAGCCGTAGCTGTGGAGAGTTGCTTACGAGGTTTCATCAAAACTTTTTGCTGTGACAATTACAGGGACGAAAAAGTCCTGCAAGGACTGATGTCATCATATTTCCCAAAAGGCAGTAGGCCTCAGATAATCGTGTGCCCATTCACAGACCGTGTTTATAACCTTCAAGGCCGGTAAGAAATATTTGTGTCCAGCAATGGAAGTTTCTGGAGACAGAGGTCTTATATAAGTATGGTAATTAGGACGTTTCTATGTTTTCTTGTCAGTGGAGTCCATCATCCTGAGTTTCCAACAGTGCTGGACTGCCTCAATATCGAGAACCCAGTGATAACAAACTGTCTCATTGACATGAGGGGCATTGAGTGCATTCTTATTATCAAAGTAAGTCGACTCAAAACATGAGAACTTTAATGCTCACAAAGGTTGCATGTATTTTGATTTAAAAAAATGCGAAATATTAAATTTTTTTATTTATTCCTGTGATCACATGACCTTCAGAAATTATTCTAATATGAAGTGAAGTGTGGCTAAGTATGGTGATATTTGTGCTCTGAATCCAAACGTTCTAATCTAAGTGCGCACACATACCCAGAGCAGTGGGCAGCCATATTGCTGTGGCGCCCGTGGAGCAGTTGGGGGTTTGGTTCCTTGCTCAAGGGTCTCATCTCAGTCATGGTATTGAGGGTGGAAGAAAGCGCTGGTTATTCACACCCCCTCCCCTCCCACCGACAATTCCTCCCGGACCTGAGACTCGGGTTACAAGTCCGACGCTCAGTTATTTTAAATTGTAGTAATATTTCACAGTATTACTGTTTTTACTGTACTGTATTGTTCTTCAGATACATGCAGCCTTGGTGAATGTACTAGAAGAGACTTCTTTCAAAAAAATATCACAGTTTCAATGTGTATGTATGTGTGTATATATATGTGTGTATGTATGTATGTATACATACACACACACACACACACATTTTTAATAAAACATTTTTAACTTGATTTGAGACAAATCGTTTTTTTTCTAAACAGGACCATGCTCGTGCAAGGAAAGTAATGCAGGATTCGATACCGCCGAGGAATTGCCGTGAAGCCTTCACTGCGGGTGGTGATCATGTGTACTACAATCGGTCTTACACCCCTGACAAGGATGTTCTGGTCAAATATCTTGGTGGTGACCCAGAAGCAGAAATACGGCAAGTGTAATCTTGTCTTTCATCAAGTCGTTTGACTCTAATTTTACCTGTTTGTTGAAATTTTATGCAAAATAACTTACAATACAACTGTTACAAGGACTGTTTCCCTGGAGCAAAATATGCGCGTGGCACAATGGTGAAATTTCATGCAAACTCTTTGAAGCTGAATTATTTTTTTTTCGTTTACTTGCCCAAACCTGTAAGGCATGATCTGAGGCAAATGATACTTGAATATATTTGTTCTTCTCTCTTGATTCACAGTCTAGTGGAGTCAGAGCTGGAGAACAATCAGGCTCAGCTTTTACGCTTCCAGCTTCACTTGAGCTCTGTGAAGGAGGACATTCAGTTAATGGAGGAGAAGTCACGTAGTGTCATCAGGGCCTTCAAAAAAAATCAGGTAATGAAATGCACAGGCGACACCGTTATTCCGTGTCCAAACATATCTGCATAATTGACTGATTTAAACATTATTTTTCCTTTTTAGGAAAGTATAAATAAGGTGAAGGCTTCAATAACAGAACTTGAGAACATTGAAGAGGCACAGGCTGAGGACATCAGCTCTCTGGTGAGATGACTATGAATTTTACCAGGCTATGATAAAATTATGTTTATCATTTTATGACACAGAATAATATGTATGGAAGCTTGTTTCTGCCACAAAAATTGTGATATTTAAAATAATAATAATAAATGTATATCTCACAATTGTGAGTTCACATCTTTATAAAAAATGTTGCGAGATTCAAAGTCAGAATTGTGAGATTCTGTTCTCTTTTTTCTTTTCTCAGAATTGTGAGATAAACTCGCAATTGCGTGTTAAAAAGTCAGAATTGCATGATATAAAGTCAGAATTGTCTAAAGTCCAAAACTGAGGGGAGTTTATATCACACAATTCTGAGAGAAAAAAAGTCTGAATTGCGAGATGTAAACTTATGAAAAAAAGTCTGAATTGTGAGATAAAAAGTCGGAGTTATCTTTTATATTTGTTTTATTTTGTGGCGGAAACAAGATTCCATAAATATGTGATTTGTTAAATGGACAGGAAGAAGATGCACAAGAGAATGAGCAGAAGATCGAATCAGAGAGGAGAAATGTGAAAGAGGCTCAAGACGAATTAAAGAATCATGAGAAAGTGCTCATGAATATTAATCAGAAATACAAAGATGTGAAAAATAAAATGGAGCAACTGTCAGATGAGACAGAACAACTTAAGGTGAGAGACAGCACTGGGTGATCGGCGTACATTGCGACTTGACTTTAAATATTTTACATTAAAGACATGATTGAAGAATTAATTTTGATGTGACATATGTTTCCTTGCAACTGTTGGTGGAATCATTATCACTAAAACTATTACCACTGTGTTCCTACAGTCATGAAAAACACTTTTGATTTGAATTATTTCTGACTCCTGCATTAAAACACCGAAGTGTCTTATGCTAGAAATAAAAAAAAATTAAGTGATTAACGAAAGATGCATTTGTCTTGAATAGGAGGAGCAAGTAAAGGCAGAGACTGTGTACAGTAAACTCGATCAAGCCATGAAGGTCTTGGAGAAGAAACTCGAGGATCATCAGGCCAATGTTCAGAGCATGAAAGATGAGCTGTCACTCAGAGAGGATGAAGCACAGGTTTTCACTCATTTTGTTCTGCCGTATAATATAATATTTAAAATTCTCTGCCATAAGAAAATGTGAATATTATTCATCCAAACAGCTTTACGGTGACATTGGACTTGTTAATTGTGTGAAAATTGTTTGTTGTGTAGGATTGTGAAGCCAAAGCCAAAGAGATCTGTCCTGTGCGACAGCAGGTAGATCAGAGTGCCAGAAGTATTGATGTTGAGATCACACGCCTGCGACAAAAAATCACTACGCAAGAGAGCAGCCATGGTGACAAGGAGCAAGTTATCCGGTATGCAAGGCAGCAGTTGAAGGATGTTCCGGGATCCATATAAATTAAAGCAGACCCATTATGCCCTTTTACAAAGTCTTGAGTTTGTTTTGGCGGTCTACTAGAATAGGTGTTCATGCTTGAATGTTCAAAAATGTTCACATATTTTGTATTGATGCAGCACATCTCTTCCCAGTCTGTCAAAAACACTGTTTGGTTCCTGTCTCTATGAAGCCCCTCCTTCTGAAAAGCACAGTGTGCTCTGATTGGTCAGCTGGATCAGTGTGCTGCAATTGGTTAACCGTTTTGAGCGTGTTTGGGAAATGTCACACCCCCTACCATTTCAAGTTTCAACACACTACTAACTATCTCAACCAGGCCTCGCCCCTTTATTTTGCGTATGCCTCGGGTGGGAATTATTTAAATGAGGAATATTGTTACCAGACTACAATCAAGGCATTTCAGGGAGTTCAGAAACAGTGCGCGGTGCACTGATATAGAGAATAACTCCATTTTGGAGTGACTTTGTGCTCTGTCACTTAGCAGACCTTTTTTCTTGCTTAAAATTACACACAAAATAAAGTTTAAAATGTAAAAAAGCATAATAGGACCCCTTTAAGACATTTTCGTCCCATTTTCACAGAAAATAATTTTGACTCATACCTCAGTTTTGTAATCTTTTTTTAAAACTGTGGTTATGTACAAAATACAATGGAAATAAATCATGTCAGCATTTAAAATAATGTACTGTATGTCAAGCCTGTATTTTTGCCAATGTAATTAAATATATATATATATTTTTTTGATCAGATCTGTAATAAATTTACAAGAATATATTTTTTTTCAGAGAATACGCAGAAGCTCACAGTAATTACAAAAGCAAATCCAGCCAGCTGAGGGATCTCAGGAAGTTTATCGATCGTCTCGACAACATCATGATTGACCGTCAGGACCGATACAAATCACTGCGACGGTAACTTGCTTAGGCTCCAACTGTGACTTAACAGGGTTATGTTTGGACTTCTGTCCTTTATGTTTGCAGGTTTGAACACAATAGTAGTATGTATCTGTTTTGAATTGTGTGTTGTTTTGTCAGGTCACTTTCTGTGAGGTGCAAGCTGTACTTCAACAACTTCATGATGCAGCTGCACTGCTGTGGCTCTATGATGTTTGACCACGTCAATGAAACTCTGTCCATTTCAGTAAGTTACATTTTGCCCTCTTGCTTGGTTTACTCAAATCTTTCTCAATTATTGTGATGAATCTGTGTCAGGTCATGTTTAGAGGGTTTTTCCTCTAAATTCAGAGGTAAAAATAGTTTTTGTACCATTAAGATGTTTTGCATTGCAACATTATTTCCATAATTATTAAGTACATTTTACTCCTAAATACTTAATACGTAATGCAAACCTCCAGATGTTGTACTTGGGAGTTTTTCTTTCTTCCATTCTCAATTCTATATATTCTGAAAAAAAACAACAACAACAACAAAAAAATTAAAATTAAAGGGAGTTCAACAAATACTTAAAGGTGCACTGTGTAAATTTTAGCGGCATCTAGCGGTGAGGTTGTGAATTGCAACCGCTCACCCCTCCCTTTCGAAGCACATAGAGAAGCTACAGTAACCGACACGTGCCGCACACGTCCTGAAAAGAGTCTAAACGTCTCGATCGCCGCCAGGTGGTTGGTCCCAGTATAGCTCAGTAACCCATATGTATTATAATGGGTTGCGAGAATCAAATTACACTGCAAAAATTTTTTTCCCAAAGGTGGTTTCTGTCATTTTAGGCTGTTTTTCTCATGCTGATGTCATTTCAAGTGTTCAGTTTTTAAATAAGTTTGGTTTTAGATAGTTATTTAATGCTATACAAACAGGGGGTGTTACGTCATGATTGACAGCTGAGATTGAACTTCTCTGAGTGAAGTTGTCACTGAGGCACCAACTGACTTTTTTCTGGATTTTCGGGAGGAGATTGGAGATTGTTTATTTCACACCAACATAATGAATTGTTCTGCATCCGCGAGAGTGTGGGCGGGCTTTTGATATCGCGGCTCTACTTCCTGCTATTTACTGCGCAGACTCAGATCCCGAGGCCACTACTGCGCAGACTCTGTCCCAAAGCTGCGCAACATGTCATCGACACATTCGGCCGTTGGCCACTTCAATTTTCTTCAGTGGAAGGTAGTGAAGAAATTTTTTTTTACAGTCTATTGAGACAGCAGTGAGCAGCTAGCGCTCTATAGAGCAGTTTGTCCGTTTAGGGCTACTGTAGAAACATGGCGGCGCAAAATAACGACTTCACTGTAAGGGGACCCGTGATGTATGTAAATAGAAACGGCTCATTCTAAGGTAATAAAAACATAACGGTATATTATGTAAGGTCTTTATACACCACTGAAAACATAGTTGTCAATAGATCCTCATAAATACTACACACTGCACCTTTGAATGATGATTAAATAAATACTTGACAATATTTTCACAATACAGTAATGAGAGTGCTTTTTCTGCATCTTTAGGGTCACATGATCCTTTAGAAATCATTCTAATATGCTGATTTGCTGCTAAAGAATAATGTATTATTACCAATGTTGAAAACCATTGTGCTGCTTAATATTTTAATAGAAAATTGTGATGCACTTTGATGTATAGAAAATTCAAAGAAAAAAAAAATGTTTATCTTTTATCTTTGATCATTTTAATGCCTCCTTGCTCTTTCTTTAAAAAAAAACTCTTGACCTCAGTCTTTTGAATGGCAGTATCAGGGTTCTTTTGTCATGTATGTTAAATTGGTGTTGCTCAGGTGAAACCCCCTGGTCAGGAAAAAAACAACGTCAGTGACATGCGTTCCCTCTCGGGAGGAGAGCGCTCCTTCTCCACTGTCTGTTTCATCCTGGCACTCTGGGAAATCACTGAGTCGCCCTTCCGGTGCCTGGATGAGTTTGACGTCTACATGGTACGTGCCTATATAATGACTTTGAGGACATGTGTTGTGTGTTGAACATTAGTATTTCATAAATAAAGGAAGGTTTATTAAAGCTCTTTTGTGTTTTCACAGGACATGCACAATCGCAGCGTTTCAATGAACATGCTTGTGGCGCTTTCGGAACGTCAACATCTGCGACAGTTCATCTTCATCACCCCTCAGTCCACCAGGTAGAAAAATAAAAGTTATTTAGTCTTCAGACTGTTATAAAGATAAATCTCACTGAAACGTCTCTGATCGATATTTCATCCAAAAATCAAAACAAAGAATTAGAAGTTAAGATATGTATATTATTATTTTTCATTAACTAGTTAGTTTGAGCCGTACATTAATTTGAACAGTGACATATTATGGGAGTGGCTTAATGTGGCACAGGAGATGCAGATAACTTAATATTGACCCTTAAGAAACTTGCATTAATGCTGTCACGGAACAAATCTGCTTCAAATATGAAATTAAATGAACTGCTAATTACAACATTGAAATGCTCCCGCAGCGCTTTGAATTATTATTGTTGTAGTTCTTTCTTTCCTCAGTCCAAATATAATTTGCTGTATTCAGACTACAAATGAGAACAACATGCAACTTATATTGCGGCCAATTAGCTTTTTGTGTTATTGGTGGAGTCTTTGGCATTTTTTCACAATTCCGCGATTGCAAAAATCAACAAAATGTGACGCAAAACCACAAAAGAATCCCAAAAATAATCATTATAATCACAAAAATAATGTTGTGCGTGCACACTATGTGGTCTTTGTGAAAGCAAAAGTGAATCTTTCTCATCTGTCCTCTCGCATAAGTGCCAAAGACCGGGCGAAGCCATTATGCAAGATGGATGAATGACCAAAATAAAAAGTGCAAGTTCATCGATACTTTGTTAAATTTTAATAAATGAATTTACTTAGCAAATAATTTTGTGACTGCATTTCATTTGTACTTTTGTTTTTATTTATTATGTGTCATAGGTCTTAAATTTCATTCATAATGGTCTTAAAACGTCTTAAAAAGTCTTACATTTGGCGAAACCTGCAGAAACCATGATACATAATTGGGAATCATGTTTGTGCACATTTTATTTATCTGTACCTTTTATGTTGTTTTAGTCCCTTGGCTGTTTCCCTATAATGTCGAGCGATTCGTCAAGTTATTTTTAATTATATGATGTAATTACGTTGCTGTCTTGCCGCCAGCCAATCGCTGCATTGCTGATCATGGTTTTGAGGATCGCTTTATCTGCACTCTTCAGGGAACACGAGACCACGCAGTAATCTCAGACCACTTAATCCAGATATTTTAATCAAATCCGCAAATTCATTGAAGAACCGAATTAGCCAGAGATCAGTTATCACGATTAGAAATTCTGCCGTCTGTCAAATCATCTCATGTATTAAGCAAGGTATGAAGAACGGACCCCTGGTTGAGTTAGTTAGTAGTGCTTTGAAAACTGGCGGTTATGGTAAGAGCGTGACATTTCCTAAACATGACCAAAGTGGTTTATCAATCACAACACACTGGTCCAGCCGACCAATCAAAGCACATTGAGCTTTACGGAAGGAGAGACAGGAACTTACAGGGCTGCGTTTCACAAAAGAGTTGTGAGCTAAGTTGATCGTAGAAACCATTGGTGGCAATGATGCCCTGAGTGTTACTGACAGACTGAGAGGGGCTGCAACACTGTCAAATATGTACACAACATTGTGTTTTTTGAACATTCAAGCATGAAAAGCTATTCTAGTTGACCCTTAAAAGGGCATAGACTAATATGGAATTTAATGTATGCTACCTTTTAACTTTTTTTCTTACTGTGACATTTTATGTACACATGTGATTTTCCTTTTTTTAAATGCAAATCTGCATAGACTGAATTCAGTATAACAAAGGTTATCAAGATATGCACTTATTTTGTTCTCAAATATGACTGGACTCTTTTAAAGCTTTCGTGTGATTCAACCAGGCCAAATGTGTCTTAGAGTCACAGCGTTCATTTATGATCAGCGTCTCCATATTCGTGTTTATTTAAGGAGGAAATGCAAATGGCTTATAGCACACAATCTTTGCCTGAAGCAGGTTTCATGACTACTTGCTGAACTAGTGTTTTGTTAAATCATTTGCACACATTAGTTAATCAAATGCGTAATTGTAAACTGAGTAAATAACAAGCCAAAAGCATAATTTTCTCATTACAGGAATCATTTCTTTGAAACTTCGCCCAGGGTCTAATTTGTTAAGATGCTCCAAATGTGTTGCATTCAGTAATTTAGAGATCCAAAACACTGCCTCCTCAGGCAGCACTGAATTATATAGTTGATATAATGTTATTTTAAATAAATATTAATGTTTTTTTTTTGCATTATCTTTCAGCCATCTGCCTAAAAGTGCCCAAATTACAATCCATCAGCTTCAGGATCCAGAGAAAGTAGCAGAGGAGGAGTGAGATGAGCGATAGGTATGGACATTGCCTGGAGAGACTGTACTTAGTGTGTAAAGTTTATGTGCCTGTACAGTTTATGCATTTGCTTTTATTTATTTTTAAAGAACATTTTATGGTTCTAGTTCCTCTGCAGAGGGCGTTTTAAAATTGCAAAGTGTTCACCTAATTTGTGTGATTGTGAACAGTCAGTTCAGTTCAGTCATTTCCTGTTCATCTGGTCCTTTGGGAAAAGAAAAAAGGAGGTGTAGTTGTTTAACTGTCAGCACCTGTTCATGACGGTTTGAGTATGTTTAGAGCTAGTATTTGTCAGTTTAAACCAGCATCCTCTGTAATGAACCACAATGCTGTTCCTAGTTATTGTTAATAATTCCATTTGTGGTCACACACGACTAAGCATCTGCGTCTTGAAAACAACCCATAGATAGTTTATTGATTTTAATCACAATGTCGTCAGTGCAACTGTTACATACCGAGTTGAAGACATGCCACAAATAAAACACAAACCTCATATTACACAATTAAATGACTGCTTAAATTTGGCTTTACCGTGTTAGGTACAAATATTTACAGGGCAAAGATATACACTATTTTTTGGGGGGCAATTGCATTTTACAAAGATCTGTCTATTCACCGCCAAATGTATTGACGCCATCCTGAGTGTCACAGGAGGTGAAAGGGTGCTTTTAGCAATTTTTGTGGCTTGCGAAAAATCTGGGGTGCCATTTATGTACTTCTCGGGAGAACACAAAATATGAAGGATACAAATTGTTGTGAGTAAATTAAAGAGGGTACTGGAAGGAGTAGAGCTAAAAATCATGGGGATTTGAGATGTTAAGAACTGGAGTAGAAATATTGTTTTACAAAAAACGGTACAATAAAAATGCAGCACAGTAAGAGTAAACGTGTACCAAACCCATTCTGGATAAGGTTTTGTTGTAATACCAGGGGAAATGGATCCATTACTAAACGCCCTCCAGGGAAAATTCACTTAAACTGTTATATTGCCCACTCTGTATTATTACTGCTAACAAATTCACAGGCAACCATTCATGCATGTGACAATGATACCACGAAAAGTAAAAAAAAAAGAGCATAACTCAATAAGAACGATGTTAGCGGTCATTTAACGTACAAAAAAAAGACTGGTTAAACTGGTTATTAGGTCCTCGTGTCAGTGCAAAATATGGTGAAACCAGCAGAAGCCAATGGCAGATGCGAATAATGCAATATTTCAACAAAGATGGAGGTGGGGCTGGAACGTGTGTCTTACTGAAAGCTTTTACAACACAGATGGTAAGTCTTTAAAGAGGAAACATGCACCCAACGGAGGACATCTAATGGATAGATGAGTAACAAATGTAAATCTCACACATTAGTATTGTTATTGATACTATCGTTTATATAAGGCCTCCCTTGTATTATTTGTCAAGGTTGCCAAAATGAAGAGAGAGTAGGTTTTACACTTAGGACATGCATGCAAATAACTTACATTTATATTCTCAAGTACAAGCACGTTTGGAAGGAGGGCTGCATAAACCTCTCCGCCCTCCTTAATTTCGAGTATTGAAGTTTCATCGTAACATTTAGTGACACATTTCGATTTCGGTAACCCAAACCACTGTGTGAAATACAGCAGTAAACGTTAGTGCATGTGACTGGAAATATTGCAGCTAGAAATGAAATACGGCGGAGCACTTCACTGACGATGAATGCGTGAAAACAACTGGACTCGTTTGATTTACACATCTCACATTGTTGCATGTTGGAAATTAAACGGATATACTCTAAACTCTTTAGCATTTAACATTCTCATGCATACTAGTTGTTCAATCACAAGAAGAAAGTTCATTTAAAAGTAGTCCAAACATGTTACTCTTGTGGAAATGAGAGTGGAAACGGATAACTCGTTCAGTCCGGAGCATGCTAACATGCGCAGCCTCACTTCTGCATGTCGCACTGCAACAGCAGTACGATGGATGGGTCGCTCTTGGCGGCTTCTTTGAACTCGTCTAGTGTGATCTGGTCGTCGTTGTTTTTATCCATCTTGCTAAAGATCCGATCCACTCTTTGCTCTGGTGTCAGACCGTCCTCGTTCATCTTCATCATGATCACGGTTCCCACCATTTTATAAATAGCCTTCACACAGAGGGGAGAAAAGACTCTGGTTTAATTACATGAATCCGATATACACATCAGAGCGTCGTTCTTATTTTTTGTTCCGTTTTGCCATTGGCACATCCCATGAATATGATACATTTTACTTTTAAATAAAGTTGAAGTTTGTGATTTCTGTGCCACTAGCATCACCAAACATATTAGGCCTATTGGTGTATTCAAGTTTGTATTCACGAAGGTGTGCTTATGACGTCAGGTGTTTTCAAGTCACTTTCATACAACAAGGTTTCCTTTCGAACTTCAACACTGTGTCTTGGATTGACGCTATGGGGACTGCGATCAGCGTGACCGGTGTCTGAAGCACCTATAACAAACAAGCCAATTTTATTGGCGAACAACCGTCCATTATGTTACTAACAGAGCGCCCGTGAGTATAAAAGGGTGCCTGTAATACACGTCATCAGCTTTTTTTGTCTTCAGGAGCTTCTTGTTTGTACGGGCTTGTAAGATAAACACTGTTGGAGCGCATTCCTACTCCAGAGGAAGCTGGATGTGCCCATTATGATGCATTTGTGGTAAGAAGCTCTCAGAGGGATAGGAATCTAGCGTTTACACGAGCGCTTTCGAACCCCAAAAGCGTTGGAGGCACTCATTGTAAGAGGCTCTGTTCTCGCTTGATTTTCGATAGAGTGATACGTTTTTGTGTTAGTGTTTTGCTCTTGAGGGAGTTGAATGCCTTCTTTGTGATGGGGCAGGATGTCCTCGGACATACACCCTCCACCCCTGCTTGACTCTCTCTTGGAGAATGAGAGTCGAGCATCTACACCTCGCAGTTTGGGTCCGAGGGCCGCCAAGGCAACAGGGCAGAATCGATTACGGGGATTGTAGGCGAAGCTTGAGTGGCGTCTTATAGGAAATATTTCCCTTTTTGGGCTTCTACTACTGGCTCTGTTACTTTCATGTCAATTCAGGAAGCCGTTCTGTGGCTGCTTCTGGACCTGAATGATTAACGTGGCATGTCCAATTCTGAGGAATCAGATGCAGAGACAGTTGAGGCTATCCTCTGCTGTCTTGCATATCATTTTGTGAGCATTTTTATTCCTTCTACATCTCCACATTGAGGTGTCGAGATACCGGATTCATTTATATTCGGTTCATATAATCTCTTCCATGTAGTCAAATTATTTGCATGTGGAGAGACTGTATGAGCATTAATATGTGAGGATGTCCTATTAGAGCTGTTTGCGAGCTATCACTCCCCTGGTGCTGCATCCTCTTTGAAGGCCGCTGCCTTGCCGATGGAGCGAGTGTGTTCGGCTCTCTAGTAAGCTGAATGTGCTCACTGTGGTCTCATAAAGCTGCGCTGCATTCGTGGGGTCAATCACAGTTATTTGATCATTTCATTATCAAAATATAAATCAAATTCTCAGCGGTCCGTCTCTTCTTACCACCGTGCGGCTCATGGCAAGGCATATGTGGAGGCAAGACAGGCCCCACACCATGAATTCCGTACTGCCAGAAGGTTATGTACCCCCTCCAGCTTATGTTGAGGCTGGGGTCTGTCTTCATGTATGTTAAAAGCAAGAGTTGCAATAAAGTTGCGTTCCGCTATCTTTTTTGGTCTAGTGCACCACTGGGGTTCAGCATGCTCCTCTGGGCCCTCAGTCCAGGGTCAGATTAATAGAATTTAGAGGACCTCGCTATACTGACAATATCATTCATGACCCCCTCCCGAGGGAGGAGTTGAAAGCAATCATTGTCGAATCAGCACAGGAATGGAGACTCTTCATATTGTGTGCTGAGCAGTGCTTGACTGCTTATGCATGCTGGCGGATTTTTTGCCAAAGCTACTTCAGATTAGGTTGTAAGATGGTTATATGTCTAAGGAAGAAGGTTTTAAAGGTTGGGACTTGCCTTGTTATAAGAGCATAGAAGCTTGGGTACCTTCTACTATTGGAAAACAACGTCTTAGGAAGTGGTACCACTAGACAGTCTATGTGAGTCTTTTTGGATGCACTCTTAATTGACGCTCTGATTCCGGCTAAGTAATCCATAGTCAACTTTTGCTATGCCCATTATTTGTGTATATATTCACACCTTAATGAGGCATGGTGTTGTGGGTATTTATTTCCCATAGCGGCAATGCAAGACGCACTGTTGAAGTTCCGCTTCGAAAGGGAAACTTCTCAGGTTTCCACTGTAACCACGGTTCCCTGAGAAGGGGAATGAGACATCTCTTTGTCATGCCTTGGGCCTACCTGCACATCTCCCAAAAGAGTTGATGACATGTGTATAAGAGGGCACCTGTTATACAAGGCCAACGGTGCTTCGCTTGTGACGTCATGTGTGCTCAACTCATAAATACAATCTCTCCGACATGACTTGAATGCACCAAAAGTCAAGTCCAGTGGGTCACTCAAACAGATTCCATACTTAACTAAAACTATTTTTAAACTATAACAGAAACAAATAAAGGATGAATCTATTTATTGTATTTATTTATTATTTAAATTGTATTGCTCAAATATAAAATAATTGGAAAATTGATCAGCTTTGGTTGTTTGTTTATGAGAACTGTTAGATATGATCAAACTAATATTGTTCTTTAATTTACTGGAAATTAAAGCTCTAATTTAGGATGAATCTGCAACCTTGTTACTCATTCTGACATGTTTTTACTAATTGTATTTATTTGTTTATTATTTCATATTTATAGGTCAAATATCAAAATCACAATGTCTCTGTTTAGATATGTCCTAAATTTGAAAACCTCCTATAAAATAAATAAATCAGATCAAATAATATTTTGTGCTTTGTTTTTAAAGACAGTCCTATTTTATACAAAGAAAATGGTGGAAATTGCTTATTTAAACACAGGGTCATCCAGTGGCCTTCGTTTCATGCAAATAAACCAAATTCCGGTACCTCTATAATCTCCAGCATCTCCACTCGAGTGATCTTGCCATCTCCATCCAGGTCATACATGTTGAAGGCCCAGTTGAGCTTCTGCTCAAAGCTTCCCCGTGACGTGATGGACAGGGCGCAGATGAACTCTCTGAAGTCGATAGTGCCGTCGCTGTTCTTATCAAAGGTCCTGAATGCGTGCTGCGCAAACTTCGATGCGTCACCATAAGGAAAGAACTGTAGGAAAAAAAACAAGATTTCAGTCCGTTGATTGGTTTGGCAATATTTCGTTTTAATTGGCAATGATGGTCTTTGATTAAATGAGCTTTCATTAGATTTTAAAGTTTACCCTTGTGCGGTCTTTACTTGGGAGTCATACTGGTGGTCTTAGTGGTCAAAAGTGACCGGACCCCTGAAATGTAGCTTCTTATTTTTTCAGTAAAATCATTCTAAAACATGTTCAATAATATGTTTTCTTTTTTATTTAACATTGAGAGGGTTTTGTGGTACTAATGAATAATTACACAATAGTTAATATCCATTCCCAAAAAAAAAAAATTAATAAAAAAAAAGGAGCCTAGGCCTTTAAAATCAAATTTATTTGAAGGCAGATTAGCGCTATCTGTTGGGAGTATAGAAAGAAAGCACGTAATACCCTGGTGTAACCACTAGTTGCCTGTATAGCTCTCTATAAAGCAGCTCTTTTGTTTTTAGACATAATTGGGAAGATTTAAATATATATATATAAACAATCTCAAAGACTACTTTATGAACATTGTGTTAGAAAGAGAACACAAGGAAGCATTTTGTTACCCTTTTTTTGATTCAGAATTTAATTAAAAATGCAATGTATTAAATTACCCTGTGGCACGACATCATGGCGGTGAGCTTTTTTCTGCATTATTACTGAATTATTGAATTGATACTCTCAAAACTTTGGTGTGTGTGTGTGTAGGACCGGGTGTGTTTATTTCACAGTCTTGATGTTTTAGAGTGTCACCCCTTTAATGCTGTGAGCAATTTCTGAATTATGACTTTGAATTAAACTTTGCACTGAGTTACAGACACTGTGTGTGTGTGTGTGTGTGTGTGTGTGTGTGTGTGTGTGTGGGGACTGGTAATCCCTACGGTATGGGGACAAAATGTCCCCACAAAGATGGCAATATCCAAAATCCTTGTCCTTGTGGGGACATTTTTTGGTCCCCATGAGGAAAACATTGTATAAATCACACTAAGCGATGTTTTTTGAAAAAGTAAAAATGCAGCATGTCTCCTGTGATGGGTAGGTTTAGGGGCAGGGGCATTGTAGGGGGATAGAAAATACGGTTTGTACAGTATAAAATGCATTACGCCTATGGAATGTCCCCATAAAGCATGGAAACACAACGTGTGTGTGTGTGTGTGTGTGTGTGTGTGTGTGTGTGTGTGTGTGTGTGTGTGTGTGTGTGTGTGTGTGTGTGTGTGTGTGTGTGTGTGTGTGTGTGTGTGTGTGTGTGTGTGTGTGTGTGTGTGTGTGTGTGTGTGTGTGTGTGTGTGTGTGTGTGTGTGTGTGTGTCTGTCTATATGTTTTATAGTGTCATCCCTTTCACTGCTGTGTACTTTTTTTTTTCAGTATTGTGTCCGATTTGTAGATTGTGCACACACAAATTCTCAGTATTTTTGTCAGTCTCCCATTCATTTCCTATGGTCGGCCATTTTTGACCGAAGACCATGAGTGTGACTATTATTTTTACGACCACTTAGCCTATTCAATTCGTGCCCTCAATTTTGTGTTTACTTTCCAAGTGTCATAAAAGTCACCAAGTTTCTAACCATTCAGATGATTATTTAAATTTCGAAACGTAAAATTATCTGGTCAGAAATGGCAGAAGACCACTCAAGGGTTCAAAATCCCACCTAGTGAATCTGGACAGACTTTTAGAAATTGCTGTGATTTGTTAAAAGAATAGTTCACCCAAAAATGCATGCCTTTTTTTTTTTTTTTGAATCTCCAGTTATTTTTTGACAGTATATCTCAACATTACACAGTGACCTTGGCTGTCAAGCTCTAAAAAGCACAAAATGTAGCACTATATTCCAAGTCTTCTGAAGTCATAAAATAGCTTCGTTTGCTTAATAGTCACATTAAGTTTAGTTAGTCACCAAAAATCTTCCTCTCGGTTACATTTTAGTCACAAAGCTCTCACATGGCTTTAGATGGCTTGGGATACTTTATATCCCATGTCATTCAACTACTTTTATGGTGCTTTTCTGTCTTTTTGGAGCTTGGTAGACGTGGCCACAATGACTTGTCGCTGCATGAAAAGTTCTGTCCACATACAGCTTTGGATTGACATGAACGTGAATAAATAATGTTTTCATTTTTGAGTGAACTGTTCCTTTAAGAGGGATTTGTGAATGATCATTGATTTTCATGTCTGAATTCTCTATGGCAGCCACAGCAGGTTCTGTTCTTTGCTTCAGGTCCATTCCACAGCAATTTATTAAAAAATAACTGGCCACTGCGCAACGGGTAGAAGTACATCTAACAGTGCGAGTCCTCACATCTCACAATGTCGCAGTCGTTCTATGAATAACATTTCATAGGCTGCAGATTTAATGGTAGTTCATGCTTTACCTTACTGTCTTAAGCATACTTTTTTGTTAGCTTTCTTTTTTTCCCTGACCTTTTTTAAAGACCCCCTGTGGTGAAAATCAGGTTTTTCATCTTTATATGTCTGTGTGGTGTTTTTAATATGCTTTAAGACAAACCATGCCCAAATTCATCAGTCAGAAACACCATTGCTGAGTATTTTCTTCTTAAATCTGCAGTGAACCAAAGCCGTTTAAAATCACAGTTGTTCTCTACATCTCAAACTACCTTGTAACCGCCAATGTGTGGAAGCAAATCATTAACTATGCTATGAAGAGAAGCCATGTTATCCCTCTATATGTTTCTGTTGATATGAAAAATCAGGTACATTTAGCAATTTAGTGGGTAAATTATGTATATGATGAATATTATGATGTTATGATGAACTATATGCCTTTCTCCACTGACGTTCTATGATGTAGTAAGGATGCAGATTGTTAGAAGGCATCTTTCTGACTCTGAAATGGTGAATGGGAACATGGTTTGTGTAACATTAGCAACAGATTATTAGCTGTTTGATAACGCACTCAAGCAAAAGGCTAATTGTATTAATTATCACTATGTGTCCGACTTTGTAGAGAGCGATGCATAAAACGCATTACCATTCTGATACAACGACTTGTAGTCGAGCCTGTACACTCACTTAAAGGATTATTAGGAACACCATACTAATACTGTGTTTAACCCCCTTTCGCCTTCAGAACTGCCTTAATTCTACGTGGCATTGATTCAACAAGGTGCTGAAAGCATTCTTTAGAAATGTTGGCCCATATTGATAGGATAGCATCTTGCAGTTGATGGAGATTTGTGGGATGCACATCCAGGGCACGAAGCTCCTGTTCCACCACATCCCAAAGATGCTCTATTGGTTTGAGATCTGGTGACTGTGGGGGCCATTTTAGTACAGTGAACTCATTGTCATGTTCAAGAAACCAATTTGAAATGATTCGAGCTGTGTGACATGGTGCATTATCCTGCTGGAAGTAGCCATCAGAGGATGGGTACATGGTGGTCGTAAAGGGATGGACATGGTCAGAAACAATGATCAGGTAGGCCGTGGCATTTAAACGATGCCCAATTGGCACTAAGGGGCCTAAAGTGTGCCAAGAAAACATCCCCCACACCATTACACCACCGCCACCAGCCTGCACAGTGGTAACAAGGCATGATGGATCATGTTCTCATTCTGTTTATGGCAAATTCTCACTCTACCATCTGAATGTCTCAACAGAAATCGAGACTCATCAGGCCAGGCAACATTTTCCAGTCTTCAACTGTCCAATTTCGTGAGCTTGTGCAAATTGTAGCCTCTTTTCCTATTTGTAGTGGAGATGAGTGGTACCCGGTGGGGTCTTCTGCTGTTGTAGCCCATCCGCCTCAAGGTTGTGCGTGTTGTGGCTTCACAAATGTTTTGCTGCATACCTCGGTTGTAATGAGTGGTTATTTCAATCAAAGTTGCTCTTCTATCAGCTTGAATCAGTCGGCCCATTCTCCTCTGACCTCTAGCATCAACAAGGCATTTTCGCCCACAGGACTGCCGCATACTGGATGTGTTTCCCTTTTCACACCATTCTTTGTAAACCCTAGAAATGGTTGTGTGTGAAAATCCCAGTAACTGTGCATACTCAGAAATACTCAGACCGGTAGCGTCTGGCACAAACAACCATGCCATGCTCAAAATTGCTTAAATCACCTTTCTTTCCCATTCTGACATTCAGTTTGGAGTTCAGGAGATTGTCTTGACCAGGACCACACCCCTAAATGCATTGAAGCAACTGTCATTTGATTGGTTGATTGAACTTTGTTAATGAGAAATTGAACAGGTGTTCCTAATAATCCTTTAGGTGAGTGTATAATTAACTCTTCCATTTCTTCTGAATCAGTTTCTGATTCAAACATATATTGCTGAATTAAAGGATTGATTTGGACCTTCAACCTTTGGTTGCCATCAACTAATGCAGTTTCAAAGGGCTTCGAAGGCCTTGCACAATCCCAGCTGAGGAATAGGGTCTTATCTAGCGAAAGCATCTGTCCTTTTCTAAAAAAAAAAAAAAAATTAACACATATACTTTTTAACCTCAAATGCGCGACTTCTGTGGCGTATGACGTCATCACTTTGGAAAGGTCATGCGTAAAAGTACCGACCAGTGCCGAAAAACTCCATCAACTCATTCTCCTCCAGCTTTAAAATTGTCCGACATTGTTGTTTTACCTTTATTTTTGTAAAGGACATTTGATTTAGTCTTGTACGCTCGTTTTAACACTGGGTCGGTACTTCCATGTGACCTTTCTGACCTAATGACAGAATGTACTAAAGCCCTTCAAAGCTCTTTGAAACTTCATTGATTTGTACGTTCATCCCGTTGGTTGCAATTGAAAACCATTGTGTGGAGAAAAATCCTGGAATGTTTTCCTCAAAAAGCTTAATTTCTTTATGACTGAAGAAAGAAAGACATGAACATCTTGGATGAGATGGGGGTGAGTAAATGATCAGGAAATTTTCATTTTGGCGCGAACTAATCCTTTAAACCGGTATTTTGCCATTGTGCAGCGTTTACTACCGTAAAGTTGAGCGAGGTGGGGATAATTACATTGTAATGGTGTAGGGGTACATTTCAAGCTATTTTAAGGTGCTTTTTTTTCACATGAAAGTTAAAATGTGCCATTTTTGTGATCAAAGATGAGTTTCAACGGATAAAATGATTGACCTACATGGGGACTTTAAGAGGGATTTGTGAATGATCATTGATTTTCATGTCTGAATTCTCTATGGCAGCCACAGCAGGTTCTGTTCTTTGCTTCAGGTCCATTCCACAGCAATTTATTAAAAAATAACTGGCCACTGCGCAACGGGTAGAAGTACATCTAACAGTGCGAGTCCTCACATCTCACAATGTCGCAGTCGTTCTATGAATAACATTTCATAGGCTGCAGATTTAATGGTAGTTCATGCTTTACCTTACTGTCTTAAGCATACTTTTTTGTTAGCTTTCTTTTTTTCCCTGACCTTTTTTAAAGACCCCCTGTGGTGAAAATCAGGTTTTTCATCTTTATATGTCTGTGTGGTGTTTTTAATATGCTTTAAGACAAACCATGCCCAAATTCATCAGTCAGAAACACCATTGCTGAGTATTTTCTTCTTAAATCTGCAGTGAACCAAAGCCGTTTAAAATCACAGTTGTTCTCTACATCTCAAACTACCTTGTAACCGCCAATGTGTGGAAGCAAATCATTAACTATGCTATGAAGAGAAGCCATGTTATCCCTCTATATGTTTCTGTTGATATGAAAAATCAGGTACATTTAGCAATTTAGTGGGTAAATTATGTATATGATGAATATTATGATGTTATGATGAACTATATGCCTTTCTCCACTGACGTTCTATGATGTAGTAAGGATGCAGATTGTTAGAAGGCATCTTTCTGACTCTGAAATGGTGAATGGGAACATGGTTTGTGTAACATTAGCAACAGATTATTAGCTGTTTGATAACGCACTCAAGCAAAAGGCTAATTGTATTAATTATCACTATGTGTCCGACTTTGTAGAGAGCGATGCATAAAACGCATTACCATTCTGATACAACGACTTGTAGTCGAGCCTGTACACTCACTTAAAGGATTATTAGGAACACCATACTAATACTGTGTTTAACCCCCTTTCGCCTTCAGAACTGCCTTAATTCTACGTGGCATTGATTCAACAAGGTGCTGAAAGCATTCTTTAGAAATGTTGGCCCATATTGATAGGATAGCATCTTGCAGTTGATGGAGATTTGTGGGATGCACATCCAGGGCACGAAGCTCCTGTTCCACCACATCCCAAAGATGCTCTATTGGTTTGAGATCTGGTGACTGTGGGGGCCATTTTAGTACAGTGAACTCATTGTCATGTTCAAGAAACCAATTTGAAATGATTCGAGCTGTGTGACATGGTGCATTATCCTGCTGGAAGTAGCCATCAGAGGATGGGTACATGGTGGTCGTAAAGGGATGGACATGGTCAGAAACAATGATCAGGTAGGCCGTGGCATTTAAACGATGCCCAATTGGCACTAAGGGGCCTAAAGTGTGCCAAGAAAACATCCCCCACACCATTACACCACCGCCACCAGCCTGCACAGTGGTAACAAGGCATGATGGATCCATGTTCTCATTCTGTTTATGGCAAATTCTCACTCTACCATCTGAATGTCTCAACAGAAATCGAGACTCATCAGGCCAGGCAACATTTTTCCAGTCTTCAACTGTCCAATTTCGGTGAGCTTGTGCAAATTGTAGCCTCTTTTTCCTATTTGTAGTGGAGATGAGTGGTACCCGGTGGGGTCTTCTGCTGTTGTAGCCCATCCGCCTCAAGGTTGTGCGTGTTGTGGCTTCACAAATGTTTTGCTGCATACCTCGGTTGTAATGAGTGGTTATTTCAATCAAAGTTGCTCTTCTATCAGCTTGAATCAGTCGGCCCATTCTCCTCTGACCTCTAGCATCAACAAGGCATTTTCGCCCACAGGACTGCCGCATACTGGATGTGTTTCCCTTTTCACACCATTCTTTGTAAACCCTAGAAATGGTTGTGTGTGAAAATCCCAGTAACTGTGCATACTCAGAAATACTCAGACCGGCGCGTCTGGCACAAACAACCATGCCATGCTCAAAATTGCTTAAATCACCTTTCTTTCCCATTCTGACATTCAGTTTGGAGTTCAGGAGATTGTCTTGACCAGGACCACACCCCTAAATGCATTGAAGCAACTGTCATTTGATTGGTTGATTGAACTTTGTTAATGAGAAATTGAACAGGTGTTCCTAATAATCCTTTAGGTGAGTGTATAATTAACTCTTCCATTTCTTCTGAATCAGTTTCTGATTCAAACATATATTGCTGAATTAAAGGATTGATTTGGACCTTCAACCTTTGGTTGCCATCAACTAATGCAGTTTCAAAGGGCTTCGAAGGCCTTGCACAATCCCAGCTGAGGAATAGGGTCTTATCTAGCGAAAGCATCTGTCCTTTTCTAAAAAAAAAAAATTAACACATATACTTTTTAACCTCAAATGCGCGACTTCTGTGGCGTATGACGTCATCACTTTGGAAAGGTCATGCACGTAAAAAGTACCGACCCAGTGCCGAAAAACTCCATCAACTCATTCTCCTCCAGCTTTAAAATTGTCCGACATTGTTGTTTTACCTTTATTTTTGTAAAGGACATTTGATTTAGTCTTGTACGCTCGTTTTAACACTGGGTCGGTACTTCCATGTGACCTTTCTGACCTAATGACAGAATGTACTAAAGCCCTTCAAAGCTCTTTGAAACTTCATTGATTTGTACGTTCATCCCGTTGGTTGCAATTGAAAACCATTGTGTGGAGAAAAATCCTGGAATGTTTTCCTCAAAAAGCTTAATTTCTTTATGACTGAAGAAAGAAAGACATGAACATCTTGGATGAGATGGGGGTGAGTAAATGATCAGGAAATTTTCATTTTGGCGCGAACTAATCCTTTAAACCGGTATTTTGCCATTGTGCAGCGTTTACTACCGTAAAGTTGAGCGAGGTGGGGATAATTACATTGTAATGGTGTAGGGGTACATTTCAAGCTATTTTAAGGTGCTTTTTTTTCACATGAAAGTTAAAATGTGCCATTTTTGTGATCAAAGATGAGTTTCAACGGATAAAATGATTGACCTACATGGGGACTTTAAGAGGGATTTGTGAATGATCATTGATTTTCATGTCTGAATTCTCTATGGCAGCCACAGCAGGTTCTGTTCTTTGCTTCAGGTCCATTCCACAGCAATTTATTAAAAAATAACTGGCCACTGCGCAACGGGTAGAAGTACATCTAACAGTGCGAGTCCTCACATCTCACAATGTCGCAGTCGTTCTATGAATAACATTTCATAGGCTGCAGATTTGATAGTAGTTTGTGCTTAACTTTACTGTCTTAAGTTAAGCATAATATATGACACTTTTTCTAGCTTTCTCTTTTTTCCTGACCTTTTTTTTTTAAATACAACTTATATATAATAGTTTTTTTTGTTGTAGCTGTTGTTTTTTTACAGGCCCGTCAAAATGGGGGGAAAATCAGTTAAAAGTACCAGCACACCTCTCTTCAACATGACTCATGATTTGAGGAACCGTTCATGTCTAGAGCGCAAACACTGCTGGAAGAATTAACTGCCCACTTTCAAAGGGATAATTCACTCTAAAATAATAATTCTCATAATAATTACTCAACCACATGCTGTTCCAAACCTGCATGACTTCCTTTCATCTCCAGAACACAAAGGCAATCATTTGAAGAACGTTGGGAAATAGGGAAAAATTGCAGCACATTGTATATGTGTAAAACAGAGACATTTCTCCAAACAAAATCGTCTTTTTTTGTTGAACAGAAGAACGAAATTCAATTGAAGTTTTGAACAACATGAGGGTGAGTTAATAGTGACAGAATATCCCTTTAAGTCCCAAGTATGAGCACTAAAAATAGTGATGTTTGACTTGTTGAAATGCTAAAAGCCCATATTCTCTTACCTTAACATAGAGCTGCTGGAACTCGTCCAGGTTTAGTCGACCGCTGGGACAGTCTTTCAGGAAGCCCTTGTACCATTGCTTGAGCTCATGTTCATTAAACTCCGTGTTCTTCACAAGGTCCTCCATCACCTCAGGGGTCAGTTTGCTGTTCTGTTTTCCCATGATTACTGCATGAGAAATAAAAAATATGGTGAAAGTTCTCCAAAGTGGTTCTATAGTGGTGTTTTAATAAGCCGTAGATTGTAGTTGTTAATGGATACAGCATTTCTGACAGCTGCTCGGTTCCTGAATAGTGAATCTGAGTCTGAATTGTAATCTATCTGGCACTGATGGAAAATGGAGTAAAAACATAAACTGTCACAAAATAATCTTTTTTGATTAATGGTTGGTCACACGTGTTAAAGGCCAATGTTGATGATCATTTGGCTAACAAAAACCTGTATTGGTATATCTATTGCTATCTATATAAACTTTCTAAATGTATTAATACATTTGTGCATTCTAAATGTAATGATAAAATAATTTTCTACAGTGTATGTTTTCTCTGTTGGAGTATCTTACAATAAAATACTATTTCAGTCTTTGTTTTTCGCATTTAATTCAGTGTGTTTCTCTGTAATTATTTCTGAAATGTACTAGCAATTTCTGAGTGAAATTATTCTCGACACCAATTTTTTTTTCAGTGTGCACACATTTGATGAAGTTGGACAATATTTATTCAAAAATCCCTCAAAATATTAGAAAATGTGTGCATTAACATTGTCTTAAGATTTTGAAAATGGCACTTCCAATTATTTAGCACCGACCGCTTTATTCTCGACAATTTTGAAAAATGTCTTATACTGGCCAATAAGGCCACAACCTAATTACAAGAAACTCCTTTATTTAATATATAGACTCTGGACACAAAACCAGTCATAAGTCTCACGGGCATATTTGTGGCAATAGCCAACAATACAGTGTAAGGGTCAAAATTATCGATTTTTCTTTTATGCCAAAATTCTTTTGGATATTGAGTAAAGGTCATGTTCCATGAAGATATTTTGTAAATTTCCTACCATATATATATATATATATATATATAAAAAATGTATTATTATTAGTATAATTAGTATAATATCCATTGCTAAGGACTTCATTTGGACAACTATAAAGGCGATTTTCTCAATATTTATATTTTTTTGCACCCTCAGATACCAGTTTTTCAAATAGTTGTATATCGGCAAAATATTGTCCTATTTCTATCCTATTTCTATCAGATGATGTATAAATCTTAATTTTGTGGTCCAGGGTCATATATATACACCAATCAGGCCTAACATAATGACCACCTTCCTAATATTGTATTGGTCCCCCTTTTGCTGCCAAAACAGCCCTGACCCATTGAGGCATTGAACGGTGAAGGTGTGCTGTGGTATCTGGCACCAAGATTTTAGCAGCAGATCCTTTAAGTCCTGTAAGCTGTGAGGTGGGCATCCATGGATCGGACTTGTTTGTTCAGCACATCCCACAGATGCTCGATTGGGTTGAGATCTGGGGAATTTGGAGGCCAAGTCAACACCTGAAACTCGTTGTTGTGCTCCTCAAACCATTTCTGAACCATTTTTGCTTTGTGCCAGGGAGCATTATCCTGATGAAAGAGGCCACAGCCACCAGGGAATACCGTTTCCATGAAAGGGTGTACATGGTCTGCAACAATACGTGTTAGATAACATCCACATGGACAGCAGGACCCATGGTTTCCCAGCAGAACATTGCCCAAAGCCATCACCCTGCCTCAGCCGACTTGCCTTCTTCCCATAGTGCATCCTGGTGCCATGTGTTCCCCAGGTAAGCGACGCACATGCACCAGGCCATCCACGTGATGTAAAGGAAAACGTGATTCATCAGACCAGATCACCTTCTTCCATTGCACCCTGGTTCAGTTCTGATGTTCACGTGCCCACTGTTGGCGCTTTCAGAGGTGGACAGGGGTACCCTGACACCATACGCAACAAACTGCGATGCACTGTGTATTCTGACACCTTTCTATCAGAACCAGCATTAACTTCTTGAGCAATTTGAGCTACAGTAGCTCGTCTGTTTGATTGGACCACACAGGTCAGCCTTCGCTCCCCAGGTTCATCAATGAGCCATGGCCGCCCATGACCCTGTCGCCTGTTCACCACTGTTTCTTCCTTGGAGCACTTTTTATAGACACTGACCTCTGCAGACCGGGAACACCCCACAATAGCTGCAGTTTTGGAGATGCTCTGACCCAGTCGTCTAGCCATCACAATTTGGCCCTGGTCAAACTCGCTCAAATCCTTACGCTTGCCCATTTTTCCTGCTTCTGACACATCAACTTTGAGGACAACATTTTCACTTGCTCCCTAATATATCCCACCCACTAACAGGTGCCATGATGAAGAGATAATCAGTGCTATTCACTTCACCATCAGTGATCATTGTGTGTGTGTGTGTGTGTGTGTGTGTGTGTGTGTGTGTGTGTGTGTGAGTGAGAGATTTTGCAACTAGCTGCAGGTCAAAAATTGGTTACATTGAAAGTATTGCCAATAACTGGGCCAACTAACAATAAACAGATGGGATGAGTTCCAAAAACATTTTCGGTTTAATTTTGTTTTAATATTACAGTAAATATATTAATATGAAATAAGCCAATGTGTTTGTGCATCTCAAGAACTGGCATTAAATTGTGTTATGATTGCATCTGAAATAAATTGGCCTGCTCTAGATATGGTAATCAGCATTGACCATTAATAAAATGCATATTGGTCGACCATTACTCAATATAGGCCTATAAAGGAAAGTAACATGATGGCATGCATAGTAAATGTAAAAAAAATATTTAAAATATGAATTCAAATTAATGTATATTTTCAACTAGCATCGCAAAATAATGCTACACAATGTACAAGTTATACAAATATGAACACGATGGTGTCAAGTGTGATCCGATCGTTGCAATCAGCCTGGCTGTGTTGTGTTTCTCTAAATAGATCAAAGTCACAAGAGTTTGTGTAAATGGGCATCAGGTAAAATAGGCTACAAACGGGGAGGGGTTGGAGAGCAGCGTTTTATTTCCATGTGGAGCGTCTGTCTGTATTTGCAGCCTCTTCTGCATGAAATGTGCATGAAAAACTGAGCAGCCTCGAACACATTTTCCAAGAATGCGGCGTTAATTAAAGAGAGTCAGGAATTATTACCCACGACCCAATCGTCATTCTTATGTAATAGTACTGGGGCTTTTTCAAGCACCAATGGCTGAACGAATGACCTTGAGAAGGGAAAGCACTGGGAAGCGATGCAGAATAATGATCCATGCTCTTAAACGGAGGAATTAAAGCTCTTAATGACGAAGATCTGTTGAAGTGTCACAGTGTCACCATCTGTGCGTTTGCTTTAGATCCCATTTATACATCCCGTCCGCAAGAGCCTTTTGATGTGACAGAATATGAGTAGAACCCGATTTGCATGTACATATGACCAACTGTAATAACACATAGCATCCCATTTTCAATCATTTAACTGTGTTTTAATGTTGCACCCGTGTGAATGTGGACCATTCCGGCAGAGTCCGCAGAGAAAAGACGCAGTCCCCTTTGCACTGCGCTCAAATCGCATCAAAAATCTCTCTCAAGTGAGGCTGAGAAACATCATTGCATCTTCAATACATTACACAACACCAAAGGTTTGCCTCTGAACAAATAGGGAGTAACAAGTAACCACTAAGCTTTTGTAATTGTGGCTGTCAAGGCTAGGAATGCATCAAATATACAGTTTTAATTCAAGCCTAATACACCCTTAACCTGCGCATAGTCTTCTAATCAGGCCACGTAATGCATGCGAGAGAACCTTTTCATTCAGTCACATGCATGCATTCATTCATTCACCCATTCATCCCTGGCGCCTGTTAGATCGTTTCGATGCATCAAATGGCAAAAGCAGAAAATTCAATCGAAACGACTGCGACGCACATAAATATCTCACAGCTGCATATGCACGCATGCATCGCCTCTTACCTTCAAGTAACGTGTAAAGAGGCTAATGGAAATGTGCTGGTGCTCGCAACCCGTCAGCTTTTGCGTGTGTCGAACCCAAACTCCTCGGATTCGTCGCGTTTACTGGACGCCAAATAACGCGTAAAGGTGATTCCAGCTGACACGAGCCCGCTTCCGTCTGTGTGTGTGCGCTATGCGACGCAAGACATGCGGCATGCAGCGAGCATCACCACCACACTACTGCTGCTCCTCGCGTGCGTTTGCGCAAATTGTATGCTTGCAACCCTGCTCTTAGGGGGCTCGTGTCAGTAAACACTCTATTAACCGTCGTATGCATGCGCATCTATTGGTCAAGGCAAGGGTCTTTATTACCTATTGTAAAAAGATCCGTGTTCTATATGTGCTCTCTTTGTTTGGGCTCCCACAGACTCCAGTGCCTTGTCTGTAGGGATAATTTTGAAACCAACATTTTTACTTCCATATTCTTTAAATATGCTCATCTGACCTAGTTAAAATCCAGAAGAGACCGTTTTCCTGTTTTGTTACATTGGCGCACACTTGCAGAAATGTGATTTGACCAATAGGGATGTGAAAATTCAAAGAAAACAGCTGGCAAGGTGCATAAGGTCTCGGAGACTCTCAGCATGTGTAAATGCACTTATTTATTTGAGTATCAGAGACCCCAAACATATACTGTATTTATGTAGTAGCCTGCAGGGTCTTTGATTTATCAGTTGCATTTAGAAAGAGTGTTTTTATAATTAAGAACATAAGGGTTTTTGAAAACCTAAACGGAGTGATCCATTTATGTGTGGTTTTAAAAGGCATCAAGTTAAATCTCTTGGTTAATCACTTGCAAACATGGTCTGTTACCTTTTTGAGTTTTGGCCAATTAAGTAATTGGCAAACTGTTGTATATATCATTTTGCTCACATTCATCTTAATTGGCTTCAACAAAGATGTCGATCCAGGAACATGTTGCACTTGGTGAAATTGTTGGCTGCATCCGAAAGCTGGAAAATGCTGCCTTCGGAGGACACATTTCAAGTTAGGAAGCCATCAAGGCACGTCCGAATCCAATGTTAAAGGGATAGTTCACCCAAAAATTGTTTCTTCAGTAGAACACAAATGAAGATTTTTAACTCCAATTGTTGCAGTCTGTCAGTATAATTCCAACACGATCTCATGACAATGCGTATAAATAGTACGAGTGTGCAATCTCATAGAATGTATACGCCAAAATGAGTTTTGACGTGCATATGGTACAGCGTTTTTGGCATGCATATGATACGCACTTTATGGGGTGTATATGACACGCTTTTGGGTAGGGTGAGGGTGGGGGTGTGGGGGGTTCGTACATATAATACGCCATAAAGTGCGTATCATATGCACACCACAAACGGCGTACCATATGCACGCCAAAATGAGTTTTGCACACTCGTACTATTGATACGCATTTTCGTGAGATCGGGCTCTATAATTCATGTGAATGGTAACACACGAGAGTATGAGAACTATGAGAGTTAAAAACGCGCAAGAGATCACTTCCGGCGCTTGAGTAAACTACGGCAGATCGTGTACATTGACCTCACTTACCAGAAGTGATCGCGCGCTGAAGGCTGTTGGACATAGTGGTTTATTAAAGGAAAAAAATTATAAAAATACTGTTTGGTTTCTCGTACAGACCAATCATTTCGTGTCTTAAGACATCAATGTGTTGTCACGAGCCTGAGGGTTTAATATGGATTTGTATGTGCATGTTTTTTTTTTACTCTCAAAGTTCTCATACTCTCATGTGTTACCAAACTCACATATATAGTGGATGCATTGGGGTAAGAAGATAAACATCACATTTTTGGGTGAACTATCCCTTTAACTTCGCTAGCTGCCTCCTGATAGACCTTCATTTGATGGATTTTTGAAGGCAGCATAGATGTGTCCTTCACTGCCTTAACCTATCCCATAATCCTAAGCGTTCCATTCGGTGACAGTTGAGCTTGAAAAAGAAAGATGACATCTGAAAGTTGCGTTTGCTTGGCAGTTTGTGTGTAATGTATTGACTGATGTTTTCCACTTCAGATGTAATATTCGCTTAGTTGTCACCAAAGCACGCTCTATTTTGCTGTAGATCACTACACTGCCTCAGAAGTCTGTCTGAAATCAGTTTGTGAGGTATAAGGCAGCAAGGCAACAAGTCAGCTGCCTAAGTTTTCAGATGCAGACTATGTTTAAGGCCACATCCACACAAAGCCAGAGCTTTCCCTATCGAGCTTTCTTTTTTTCACGTTTCAAGAAATATCTGTGTGCACATGAATACATGCCAGACCAGTATGTGACGTTGTAATTCTACAACAGAAAGGGGTACAGGAGGGGTACAGCAATGTTCGGAAGTGAGGCAAAATCTCACGATAAAATAACAATAAATAAATTTGCTTCTTTCCAGATTGTGTTTTTGTTAACGCCTACACCTACAGTTGCGCAGATGGGGTTATAACACTGCGTTACAATGAGCCCCTATTAGACATATGCTATTATATTCTATACTTTAATAATTCTTTTGAGAAAAGGGTAAAAAGGACTGAGAGTTAATGTTCAGAAATGATTCATTATTATTATGTTTTTAACTATGCTGTATAGCTGTATTTAGCAATGTATTTGTTGTCAAAATCAAAAATGTTTGTATTTTTAATGATAAAAAAATGCCATTATTTTATTTCAAAAAGTTAATAATTGTATTTTATTGAAAAAATATTTTAGTTTGTTTTGGTTTTTTTTTTATTATATCAGGTAACCTACGGGGCATGTTGTCACATTTCACTTCCATTCTTACAGGGTAAACCAAGAAAAAAGTATACACTGTATTAATGAAACAAAACCACATAATTGTACTAGACATGTGTCTAATTAATGTGGGAAAAAATTAATATTCTGACCCCCAAGTGGATTTACACAAACTGAGAAAGTCACTGTCCCTTTAACAGAGTTCATTGTAAAGCATTATCTATTGTGAATTGTCATATCACCCGCACAGTTACACAGAGCCAAAGCACAACCAACAATGTTCTTCTGCAAAATACATGCAGTTTTGTTTTTAACCGCCAAATGTCTTTAAAAAAAGAGCCAAAAGTTACATAGTGTACCTTTAAACATGACTAATGCATTTCAAAGTAATAACATTAAGTGGCTCAAATGTTTACAAATGCGTCTAGGAATGTTTTCTTTTATCAAGGTTATTAATGTTAATATACTGCACTGTAGGTATTGTGCCAACAAGGAGAGAGCATCATATAAATCTCTATTTTGGTTCGGTTTTGTCATTAGTGGATTAATTACACACAAAAAAATAGCTGAAGCAGAAAATCTTTAACCAAACATATTTCAGAGTTGACAAAATTTCTTGTATCTTGCCAATTTTTTTTTCATTGATTGATGCTTTGTTTTATTTGTTGGTTGACCTGACCTATACAGAACTGTGCTCAATTTAAATGTGCTTTAAAATTAATTAAATTGAATTAAATGCTGATTACATTTTTCTGTTTTTGTTTAAAACTACTTTCTGTTATTATCATGATTGATTCTTTTTAGGACATGATTTAAACAGGAATGAATAATTCACTCAGTAGCCCCATATAGAAATGATTGACTCAACAAATTTAGATAAAATGTGCTTAATGTCTTTTAATCTATTAATTTGGAAGTAAGGCAGGTCCCAGTTTCAGTCATTTATGTTTATATCACTCCTTAAATGCAAAGCACCATCTCCTGTGAGGAAAAACAGAATCATTTGCATGAGAAAATAGTTATTTTTTAATGCATTAATAGCTCACATGCTTTAATGATGTAACCCAGCCAGTATTCCATCTATTTATGCTTGTATTCTCGTCACTGATAAAGCAGGGCTTCCCTTCTTACCTGCTCTGATGTTTTCTGAGCAGTGATGCGGGTTGATGGACTGGTCTGCGCTCGCTGCAGGTGTGTCTGCATGACTGAAACCCACAGGACGTGAGTGAATCACTGGAGTTCACCGCATCTGACGTCTGTGCTGAATAATCCTCAGGATCCGGTGACTCAGCTGGGTTTAGTGAAGTCGAGAGGAATGAAGTCTGGTGAAGAAAACTGAAGTCAGGAGAAACCCGTTTGTAATGGGCTTAGGCCAGTAGGAGCCTCAAGAGGTCTGATGCTAGCAGCTGCGGTCTTTAGCATCCTTGTTAGAGTTACCCCGGTTCGAATCCCATTTGGAGCAGGTTGAGTTGGACCTGTTATATTTGCCGTGACCCAGATTGGAGTGAGGTTTAATGGGGTGATTGTAACGGATGTAGGCCAGTAAGAGCTGTGCGTGTAAACCTCACTCCCCTGGCCTCAAGAGGTGCTCTAGCGACTGATGCTAGTGCCAGAGACCACGATTCAAATCCCGCTCGGAGTGGGTGGAGTAGGACTGGTTACTTTTGGTGCCGTGACCCATATTGGAGTGAGGTTTAGTGGGTGGAGTGTAACAGATGTAGGCCAGTAAGAGCTGTGCATATAAACCTCGTGCACTCCCCTGGCCTCAAGAGGTGCTCTAGCGACTGATGCTAGTGCCAGAGACCACGGTTCGAATCCTGCTCGGAGCGGGTGGAGTAGGACTGGTTACATTTGGTGCCATGACCCAGATTGGAGTGAGGTTTAGTGGGGGGAGTGTAACAGATGTAGGCCAGTAAGAGCTGTGTGTATAAACCTCGTGCACTCCCCTGGCCTCAAGATGTGCTCTAGCGACTGATGCTAGTGTCAGAGACCACGGTTCGAATCCCGCTCGGAGTGGGTGGAGTAGGACTGGTTTATTTGGTGCCATGACCCAGATTGGAGTGAGGTTTAGTGGGGGGAGTGTAACGGATGTAGGCCAGTAAGAGCTGTGCGTGTAAACCTCACTCCCCTGGCCTCAAGAGGTGCTCTAGCGACTGATGCTAGTGCCAGAGACCATGGTCCAAATCCCGCTCAGAGCGGGTCAAGTAAGACAGGTTAAATTTGGTGCATGACCCAGATGGCAGTGAGGTTTAGAGGGCTGAGTGTAACTTAGCCGAGTAAGAGCTGTGTGTGTAAACCTCACTCCCCTGTTCTCAAGAGGTGCACTAGCGACTGATGCTAAAGGTAGCGGTCTTTAGCGTCCTGGTTAGTGCGCCCGCCTCCCACACTGGTGTCATGACAAATCGGGCCCTCCCTTGAAATCTTTTGAGATCTTTTGTTTTGTTCTGAAATTTTTAGAAATGTAAATTCTGCAAGGTTAGCAAAAAAAATAAAAATAGTATAAGACATGCTACCACTGTGGTACGCAGGGAAGGAGACCAGAGCTCGTTTTTTTAATGGTTGTCAATGGAGGAGAGGCTTCACTACTCTGAAAAAAACTGCTTTTGAAGGAAAACAGCTTATCATTTAATGATGAAAAGCCCATTGGCTAAAACATGTTAAACAAGATAAAACATCTTAAACATGTTTGCTTTTAAACATTCATTTTGTATTGATCTATTTTTAGAGTTTACACACACACACACACACACACACAATGGTGTTTTATTAGAGAAGTTACAGACAATTACACGACAGGTATGATTCCGTTGACATCACTTGTCATTCATTTCTATGGTATCCGCAAACAGCGATTGACTGTCGCACAACTCTGAAGGAAATTCAATGACCTCAAGGCTTTAACGTGATTGGTTATCAAGACACACGTGATCCAAGTTAGCCGTTACACTTTTTCCAATGGTAGAGCCACGTGTAGACCCAGCCTGATCTGCCGGCAATTTGATTTCGCCCTGCACCTCAGTCTGGAAACCTGTACATTCATTTCTACTGCTTCTGTTACACTTTTGCGGGAACCAATCACAGCATGGCTTATCCACCTGGCGCACTATTGGCGGGTTTAACACGATGACGGATAGGGAAGTGAAGGGTGGCTGCCCGTTGATCACGCCTCTTGTGGTCTGTTTGGTTGAAGGACTATCCAACTGTGTACAGAGTCATTTGAATTATGCTCGTTGATCACGCCTCTTGTGGTCTGATTGGTTGAATGACTATCCAACTGTGTAGCTACAGAGTCATTTGAATTATGCTCGTTGATCATGCCTCTTGTGCTGTAGAAATACACAGCAGACTACCCATACCAATGTTCAATCTTAAATTGAGCTTGGTCTGGTGATAGCCAGACAAGCCACGGACCCTTGTATCTCCCAATAATAAGACCATCTCTGCTGTAGCTGCTTCCTTCGGCAATGAGCTGAATGATGTCAAGCACAAGAATGGTGCATAATGGGAAATAGCCATGCTGGCATAACCATTCTTGCCTTCAGATGCCAATGGGAGAATCAAGCTTTCAGTATACAGCCATAATGTCTAATTATAACTAAAGAAGATATTCAGCCGGGTCAACTGACTTGAATCAATAGCAGATGTGATGGATCAGTGCAGCAGCTGCTTTAAAGAGCAGTGTGGACAAATAGAAACAGTGTGATGAATAGATGACATTGTCAGGGTGTTGCTATGCATTTTCTATGATGTTCTGGTTGCTAGGTGGTGTCTTACTGGCCGGAAAGAGTCCTCAAAAGTCCCCAAAGTCTAATATTCTGGTCTGGATATGTCTTAGGCCTTAGTGCACATCAATATGAAAGTTTCATCATTTATAAAAGCAGACATTGCAGAAATATCAAATCTCTTCTCAACAAGCTGCTTGCCATAGTAAATCATGATTAGATGATGACTAGGAATTAGGAATAACCTTCAATGTCTTCTGCCCTTTTCTTCACAACCTTCATTGTCTGGAGAGACTCAGGATGATGTAGTGTGGTTCTGCTGTGCTTGTGGCCCGGGATAATTCCTGTCTGGCTGGGGACGAATGAGCCGGTCAATGAAGCTGATTGCATTTCACTCCTGTTGTTTGGCCTTTGTGCTGAATCCACAAGAGCACACGTTAGATCTATAGACAACAAACAGAGAATATTGACATGACGTGTTGCTGGCCCTTAGACTTCACTGTCAAAATGTGCTACTAACTACATTTTTATTTGAGTAGTAGGACATTCAAACTTCTGATTACCAGTAATGAACATTTCTACAGTGAATACTTGTGCTTTAAATATTTTTAATGAGCTCTGAGAATCTTTATTAGTGCAATCTGCATCAAATGAGTTTTAAACATCCATCAGTAAGCCTAAGCATTTGGAAAAGCAAATGGAAATTAATTGGTTCAAGGGAATCTTAAACATCAAATTGTCAGTAATAACTACTTGGAAAGGTTGGGTGAATCTCATAAAATATTAGATGAAATATTAAAAAATGAAGGTTTTTGAAAGCTATTTTCTACTGTACAGACATTACTGAAAGTGTTTAATGAAAATACATTCAAATTTTTCTCAATCACTTTGACTTTTTGAGATTTTTTTCTCTCAAAATAATAAGTTCAGATCTCTGAACAAACCGTTTCTTGTTCACATCAGATTAGAATGTCTTGATTTACAGTTACTTTGGTGCATTTATCAAATCACAACTGATATTCTCAAAACTACTTGTCCGACCTCCACAGCATCTAATCACTTGTGCACATCATAAAAGCAGTTTCTCATTCTTTTATAATTAAATTGCAATTATGTACAGTTGACTGCTGTTTCCTACATCAATTGCAAAGTCATGTTGCTCAAAATGTAAATTGGTTCTATGTTGAATAGTCTTACTCCTCAAAACATCTCTGTTAGTTCCTTGCATAAGTCATTAAATGCAAAATGGTTGAACTAGTTGTCATTTTCTATGCATTTGTATTATACTTGATTTAGTTTATTTGTACTCTGAATTATTGAATTGCGCAGGTGAATATTGAATTCTACATCAGAACTGAATATTCTGAGCACCCTTCGCAGTAACGTGCCGTGATTTTACACGTTTCCTAATGCATCAGCATCTGACGCGATGTTAAGAGACAGATATTTAACAGGAACGTCTCTGGGTACTGACATAACTTCAGTTCCCTGAAATGAGGGAACGAGACCTTGCGATCATGCCGTGTTACGTATGCTCAGGATTTTTCGCCACTTCCTTATTCAGTCGAAAGTAAGGGTGCCAAGCGACTCATTATATAGGGAGGGACGGTGCTATCATTCGCTATGCAACGCAATAGCTTTATTCATTCAGGCTTCAGTATTTCTAGGAGAAAGGTGTTTTCCGGCTCATTATTGGCCGACGCTGTTCATGTGAGCACCATGACGCATGCGTGTGCCAATACTGAGCCGGCTCTCTGACGTAGAACTCGGACGCGCTGCACTGTGTTTACAAGAGAAGAGATTGTTGAATAAAGTCATTATTTTGATTTCATAACAATTAAGGTTGAACCACTGTAGTCACATGGACTATTTTAACAATGTATTTGCTATACCTTTCTGGACCTTGAAAGTTGCAATGACATTGCTGCCTATGGAGGGGTCAGAAAGCTCTCGGATTTGGAACGACATGAGGGTGAGTAATTAATGACAGAATTTTCATTTTTGTGTGAACTAACCCTTTAAATTCATTGAAAGATATAGATAGATAGATATAGATAGCTCTCGGATTTGGAACGACATGAGGGTGAGTAATTAATGACAGAATTTTCATTTTTGTGTGAACTAACCCTTTAAATTCATTGAAAGATATAGATAGATAGATAGATAGATAGATAGATAGACAGACAGACAGACAAAACGATAGACAGAGAGATAGATAGGTATATAGAACGATAGACAGACAGAGAGATAGATAGATAGACAGAGAGAGATAGACAGACAGAGAGAACGATAGATAGATAGACAGACATACAGACAGAGAGATCGATAGACAGACAGAGAGATAGATAGACAGACATAGACAGAACGATACACAGACAGAGAGATAGAACGATAGACAGACAGAGAGATCGATAGATAGACAGACAGACAAACAGCGAGACAGACAGAAAGATAGACAGACAGAGAGATAGAACGATAGATAGATAGATAGATAGATAGACAGACAGAGAGATAGAACGATAGACAGAGAGATAGATAGAACGATAGAGAGATAGATAGACAGACAGAACGATAGACAGACGGACAGAGAGATAGATAGACAGAGAGATAGATAGACAGAGAGATAGACAGACAGACAGAGAGATAGATAGATAGATAGATAGATAGATAGATAGATAGATAGATAGATAGATAGACAGATAGACAGATAGACAGATAGATAGAGAGACAGACAGAACGATAGACAGATAGATAGATAGATTGATAGATAGATAGATAGATAGATAGATAGATAGATAGATAGATAGATAGATAGATAGATAGATAGATAGATAGATAGATAGATAGATAGATAGATAGATAGAGAGACAGATAGATAGAGAGACAGACAGACAGACAGACAGACAGACAGATAGATAGATAGATAGATAGATAGATAGATAGATAGATAGATAGATAGATAGATAGATAGATAGATAGATAGATAGATAGACATACAGAGAGATAGAACGATAGACAGAGAGATAGATAGAACGATAGAGAGATAGATAGACAGACAGAACGATAGACAGATGGACAGAGAGATAGATAGACAGAGAGATAGACAGACAGACAGAGAGATAGATAGATAGACAGATAGATAGATAGAGAGACAGACAGAACGATAGACAGACAGATAGATAGATAGATAGATAGATAGATAGATAGATAGATAGATAGATAGATAGATAGATAGATAGATGATAGATAGATAGAGAGACAGATAGATAGAGAGACAGACAGACAGACAGACAGACAGATAGATAGATAGATAGATAGATAGATAGATAGATAGATAGATAGATAGATAGATAGATAGATAGATAGATAGATAGATAGAAATATAGACAGACAGAAAGATAGACAGATAGATAGATAGATAGATAGATAGATAGATAGATAGATAGATAGATAGATAGATAGATAGATAGATAGATAGATAGATAGATAGATAGATAGATAGATAGATAGACAGACAGAGAGATAGAATGATAGACAGCCAGATAGAGAGATAGACAAAGAGATAGACAGAATTATAGACAGACAGATAGACAGAACGATAGACAGACAGACCGATAGATAGAACGATAGACAGACAGAGAGAGATATAGATAGATAGATAGATAGATAGATAGATAGATAGATAGATAGATAGATAGATAGATAGATAGATAGTAGGGTTAATTGAAACAATGAACAAACGGTGACATAATTGTGCAATACGTACATTTTTATTAACAAGCTTTTCTTACAGTTGTATTTTTAGACTCTCATTAACCCTCATTAACATGACAGTTAATTATAGCTACCTAGTTGTCACACCAGTGTCTGTGATGTGTGCATTATTCTTCAGTAAACCTCCCCTCAAACTGCATAGATCTATAGAACACTGAGTCTTAACACAGGCTTCAGTCGTCTCATTAGACTAAAGCATTGAGTGGAGGGGAAGACAAGTGTTTTTACCATGGATACAAACACATAAACATCCATCTCCCTCACGGCTTTCAGCATGCTCCTGCATTAAGTAGCTATGGACACTGGCTCTTTGAGATTAAAAGCACAGCTAAAACAACCTTCTCACCTTAATACCTTATCCTCTAGCCAATTGCAATGCAGTTGAAAATATGTCACAAAAGGATGAAGATGCATGCAAAAGGTGAAGGAGACCTTCAGTAGAGTTACTCCTGAATGAACTCAGCTCATCATCTACACTAAGCAAAGCGAATGGCACAGCTTGTCATGAAGCCAGAGCGTGTGTTACAGTGTGGATGATGCTGCACAGTCACCGAGCCTTCAGGCTCTAGGAGCTCCGCTGTTGTCATGGCAACAGGCATCCAGATCCTGGGCTGCTTCCCATCACATGTTCATAAAACATTCTTCCGCAAAGCTAATGTCAGAGGTGGATGGGGAGGATGGGATTATAGGGTGCTGGCTGTCATTATATATATACGTCAACGTGAATTGTATTATTCCATGAGAGCATCTCATTATGAACTCCTTCCACACATTGAAAGATTGTACATGGACACACACACACACACACACACACACACACACACACACACACACACACACACACACACACACACACACACACACATCATACAAACATGGCTATTGTTTTATTAAAATAATAAGAAGAAACAGCACTGCATTGAAATACAAAGAACATAAAACTAAAAGGAAAGACAAGTCAGTAAACAAAAACATAGTGCTTAAGAAATTACTTGTTGTTTTCAAAAGATAGATTTTTATTAGAAATTTCATATTTCAGAGAGTAGCCTAATTATGTTTTTTTTTCTTCAGTGAATACTGTCACGCCTTGGGGATGTGACTAACATGAGCTGTTGTGTAATGAAATGTGAAAATTATTTTTAAAAATCGTGTTTTTCCGGTTCCGTCTGCATTTGAACGCATGTGTAGATTGACACAGGAGAATACATCTCAGCTTATGAATATGAATATAATTATGTCATTCTGACGTTGTTTGTAGGTGGTGCGGAGAGTCACGTCAAATAACTAATTATTCATGAGTCGTACGGCCCCTTACACAAAGCCACGCCCATTTTCACTGTTCAGAGCGCAGTCTCAATAAAGCTTCCGCAGTTTGAATCATCATGGCAGCCGGTAAACTGTCCTTGGTGGCTCTTGGACTTCAGTTCTGTATGAAAAACAAGCTTCTGTCGAGGTCAGCTTTACCTAGCATTATCAGCTGTATTAGAAGAGGTAAGTGTTTTCACGACAACTCCATGACAGAAATATTTCATTATGTCATTATGATAAATGTCATTATGTTGGCTTTTTGACAATGACAACCTGACAAGACAGGAACACCCAGTGTTTTATATACAGTAAGAGAGAAGAGTCAAAGAGAAATATGTTTTTATAATACTAATTTTTTTTTATAATACTCTTCACACGACGTTTTATAATACTCGTGTCTTCAGGACTTCTTGAACTATGTAACTTAGTTGAAATTCCCTCTGTCTAAATGTCAGTGTGTTTTGTGTGTGTATAACGTTATATACATATGTGTGAGTGTGTGTGTGTATATTATATATATATATATATATATATATATATATATATATATATATATATATATATATATATATATACATACATACATACATACATACATACATACATACATACATACATACATACATATATACATATATGCCTTTGTTTTGAATAAGCGACATCTAGAAACAAAAAATTACTGTGACAGCTAGTGAAATATTGTGGCTTTAAGGAGATATAAACTTTTCGACAACTAGTCTCTCCTAAAACGGATGTTAAATAAGAAGGAAGTTGACAGTGTTCCTTCAAAATGTAAAAATAACCACAAGAAATTGACATGTTTTAGTCATGTAGATCAACACATGCACTAGTAGCACTTTATTTTACAAGTCAACTTTATTTATATAGCGCTTTTAACAATGCAGATTGTTTCAAAGCAGGTTCACAGTGTTAAACAGAAAAAATTATTTACAGTCCTGTGTACATACTATGTACTACATTGATTACAATAACTGGGTAATAACTAGGTACTAACACTGATCCTACCCCCAAACCTAACCTTAACCCATGTACTTGCCTTTTATTACCCTGCACTTTCTTAGATAAGAACGCTGTAAGTGCACATACTGTAAAATAAAATGCAACCCATGCACTCTTGTGTAACTTAATCTCATGAAACACTTTTCTATGTTGAAGGGCTTGCCACAAGTGTACTGTCACAGACAGTTGAAGAGCCCAGCGCCACGACCTCTCCAAGCAGCAGTTTTGGTGGACCCTTGGAGCATTACAACAGTCTTATTCGAGATGGACAGTTACGAGAAGATCTGCAGCAAAAGGCTGTTATGGAAAAACTGGATCAGATGCAAAAAAATCTTCGCGGGTACAGCAATGACCGCTTATCGTTTTTTTCAAAGGTAAACAATAACGTTGTGTGGCCTGTATCCGCCAAAGTATTCCCTGCAGATACTGTGAATGTTTTCATCCAATTCTAACTTGTACTGTATTTGTTTTTGATTCTTTTACATCTGGAACAGTTCTTCTCCCAGAAAAAGCCACCAAAAGGTTATTACATATTTGGAGACGTTGGTAAGTTTTGCAATGTTATGTTGTGGATGTCACAAAGTGTCAGATAAACTTTATTGTACTGGAAATAAATTGCTCAGTTCTGTTATCAATGTGAATTTCATAATTTATAGGCACGGGAAAAACGATGGTTATGGACATGTTTTATAATCATGTAGAGACAGAGAAGAAAAAAAGGGTCCATTTTCATGGATTCATGTTGGATGTACATAAACGTAAGTTTGTTTTGATTATCTACTCTTGTTAAAACGTACTTAATGTTTGTGCACTGATAATTCTGGTCATTTTATATTTAATTATTTATTTTTGTTTTTACTATAACTATTTGTTTAATACATATTTAATACATACTTTCCTTGCCTCAAGCTATTTTCCATTGTTGTCTGATATGGACATTATTTTCATATGTTTTTTTTGTATTTTTTAAGCTGTAGCCAAAAATTGACACAAGGTCCATCATTTAATACATATTAAAAAAAGTTTGAGCCACTGAAATATTCCTGGAGCCCAAAAGTGACCCATGTATGATTAAACTGATGCCAAAAGAGTAAAGTTCCCATTATTTGCTCTCGCTCAGATAGAGTCATGTTTATGTAGGAATCCATCGGCTCAAGCAAAGTTTACCCAAAAGAAAAGTGGGTAAAATGGCAAAGGCGTACGATCCCATTGCTCCGGTTGCTGAAGAAATCAGCGAAGAGGCCTGCCTTCTGTGTTTTGACGAGTTTCAGGTGAATGTTTCACTTTGTAATTGTATCGGAGCAATCTTATCAAGCTTTGTCCATTTATCAAGCTAAATCCGTGCAGTGACACTTAAGCCGGTACAGAGAGTACTAATCAGTATTGAATTTTTAAGGTTTCTTTTGCTTTGTCTGTTCATTAGGTCACTGACATTGCAGATGCCATGATCCTTAAGCAGCTCTTTGAGAACCTCTTCCTGAATGGGGTTGTAGTTGTTGCCACATCCAACCGGCCACCTGATGGTATGAATCAAATAATCCAGAAAAGTGTCAAAATATTGATATGTTGTAATTGGAGTGTATTTAGGTGTTATATGCATTCATTCGGGTATGTGGGTGACATATTTGCCTGTACTTAAAGGAACACTCCACCGTTTTTAGAAATAGGGCTCATTCAGCATGCGTGATATCTCTGCGCCCAAGTAGCAGTGCTTCGCCTGTACTTCCCCATAATATAGTCCCAAGTTAATATCTGCCTAGGAAATCGCCTAGTCTTAATCTGCATCGCTATTTGAATTCGTTGTGAATACGCAGGCCACAAGAAGTAATTAGGTGGGGTTTTTTTTGGTTTTTTGGATCACTTTTACTCGGGAAATGCTAGCTGGCAACATAGGATTCCATTCATTATGCTAAGCTAAGCTAGCGGCCAAACTAAAACAATGCATGCACTGAGACAAAAATGCATTTGCCCACATATCTAAATGTAGGAAAGATTTTGAATAAGCCCTATTTCTAAAAACCGTGGAGTGTTCCTATAAAAGTGTGTTGCGTACTCCAGTTTGAGTTATATGACCCACCAATAGCAAAGTTTCCAACCACCTATTTCAATTTTGGGATATTTTTGGGAAAGCTCAATTGAGGAAGATACATTTTTTTTTCTATCCAATGAGAATACATGCGCATAAACTAAGGTTAAAACACATTTACCAAATAAATCCCTCATTGTGCAACAAAAGATCTCACGTGGCTTTGCCTCAACAGAGGATGTGTTTGGACAACAGGACTAGCCAGCGGATCAGTTTCTTCGCACAGCATCTCAAATGTTGGTTTGGTCATTCTGACGTTAAAATGGCATCCCAATCATCAGGCATCTGAACGCAAGATCACAATAACAGCGTTTATTTTTATTTTTTATAATTTATGATGTACTGTAAGAAAAAATAGCCACACTGGCTTCCCGATTGCAGCAACTTCAATTTTTATTAAAGACATTTTACGTAAATTTCCCAGGAAGTGACTATTTTCTTCAAAAGAACACATCAGATGGAAACAGTGCTTTATTCGCAAATATTGGATGGATAGCTAGTGACTGGCCTAGCATCACAAAAGTGCAGTTTCTTAACAAAAAACTCTTGGCTTCCAAATTTCCGTTTTGTACTGAGAAGAATATATTGTTTTACAGATCTGTACAAAAACGGATTGCAGAGGGTGAACTTTGTCCCATTCATAGCAGTGCTAAAGGTAAGCACTTCGGCATTGTTCATATCTAATACACATAGCACAGTATTCATTGGTCTTACTTGCTGTACTCAATCAAAAAAATATATTTTTTAATTTCTGTTGGAAGTACTGCATGTAATCAAATGTCTTTTAAACAGGAGTATTGCCAAACACTACGTCTGGATTCTGGAATAGATTATCGGAGAAGAAATCGCCCTGGAGCCGGAAAACTCTTCTTCCTGTGAGTAAATTCATTATGTTGTACAAAATGAAATGTTACTGCATTAGTTTAGTGATGCACTTTAATGAGTGCATCACTTTAATTTAGTGATGAGTTTTTAAATCTTAACCGATTGTGAAATCTGGTTGCATCTCGCACATATGGAGAATCTTCACAGATTTCCTTTATTCATATCTCAAACCTGCACACACTACAAGATTTGAAAATCGTGGTGCATCACACACTACAAGATATTCTTAAGATCATGCCAGATTTAACACCTCACTTGATCTCACGTGGAAGTGGATGAAAACGAAATGGATACTGTGTCGCGGAAACTTGCTGTAGACGTTATACAGGTCCTTCTCAAAAAATTAGCATATTGTGATAAAAGTTCATTATTTTCCATAATGTAATGATAAAAATTAAACTTTCATATATTTTAGATTCATTGCACACCAACTGAAATATTTCAGGTCTTTTATTGTTTTAATACTGATGATTTTGGCATCCAGCTCATGAAAACCCAAAATCTCAAAAAAATTGCATATTTTATCCGACCAATAAAAGAAAAGTGTTTTTAATACAAAAAAAGTCAACCTTCAAATAATTATGTTCAGTTATGCACTCAATACTTGGTCGGGAATCCTTTTGCAGAAATGACTGCTTCAATGCGGCGTGGCATGGAGGCAATCAGCCTGTGGTACTGCTGAGGTGTTATGGAGGCCCAGGATGCTTCGATAGCGGCCTTAAGCTCATCCAGAGTGTTGGGTCTTGCGTCTCTCAACTTTCTCTTCACAATATCCCACAGATTCTCTATGGGGTTCAGGTCAGGAGAGTTGGCAGGCCAATTGAGCACAGTAATACCATGGTCAGTAAACCATTTACCAGTGGTTTTGGCACTGTGAGAAGGTGCCAGGTCGTGCTGAAAAACAATATCTTCATCTCCATAAAGCTTTTCAGCAGATGGAAGCATGAAGTGCTCCAAAATCTCCTGATAGCTAGCTGCATTGACCCTGCCCTTGATAAAACACAGTAGACCAACACCAGCAGCTGACATGGCACCCCAGACCATCACTGACTGTGGGTACTTCACACTGGACTTCAGGCATTTTGGCATTTCCTTCTCCCCAGTCTTCCTCCAGACTCTGGCACCTTGATTTCCGAATGACATGCAGAATTTGTTTTCATCCAAAAAAAGTACTTTGGACCACTGAGCAACAGTCCAGTGCTGCTTCTCTGTAGCCCAGGTCAGGCTTGACCTGGGGAATGCGGCACCTGTAGCCCATTTCCTGCACACACCTGTGCACGGTGGCTCTGGATGTTTGTACTCCAGACTCAGTCCACTGCTTCCGCAGGTCCCCCAAGGTCTGGAATCGGTCCTGTCTTACCCTCTCGCTTGAGGGTGTCAATGATGGCCTTCTGGACTGCAGTCAGGTCGGCAGTCTTACCCATGATTGCGGTTTTGAGTAATGAACCAGGCTGGGAGTTTTTAAAAGCCTCAGGAATCTTTTGCAAGTGTTAAGAGTTAATTAGTTGATTCAGATGATTAGGTTAATAGCTTGTTTAGAGAACCTTTTCATGATATGCTAATTTTTTGAGATTTTTGTTTCGCAGTCGGATTTCAAATGTTCCGTCACTTCCGTCTCCTTTCCGACTTTCTAATTGGCTATTTTGGAAGTACTGACGTGATCATCGTCGTAATCCATCCCGATTTAAAATCCTAAATATCAAACATGATATCGTCGGGGCGGTCCCAATGTGTCCACGAGCTGATCGGGAGGTTTAAGATTTGATTTGTAAACACCTCAAATAGCCAGTTAATCTGGGCAAAACATCAGAACCGACCGACCGACAGAGTCCTGCACGGGTCCCACCCGTACCCGCAAAATTCAGCTCCAGATCCGACCTGTGAAAATATAAAAATTAAATCCGCACCTGCCCAGACCCGTTAATATTTGGCCCGTTACCTGACCCGTGCCCGCATTAAATCACACACGCTAAAATAATTCCAATTTAAATGCTTTATTTTTTATCTTGCACCTCTCTCAACATTACAACAGCGTCATTGAATGGGCTAATGAAACTAATTGACTCGTTGTCAACAATTTTATATACTCCACTCACAAACTTTACTTTTACTTCATCCATAGCTACTCCTGCAACGCTCACTCCAGTTGGGCTACAAGAGGCATCAACAAAAGTCGCTCTGTTGCAGTGGTGGTGACGTGACGGGTCAAATGGCATATCGTTGTTGTGTATATGTAATGGTAATTTAGACATTCAAATATTGCACATATTTTTCTTCTGCGCTACTACCCGCCCACAAGGAGTTAATTATTCGCCCGCATCCCCGCCCGTGAAAATTGCGGATACCCGACCCGTTGCAGGACTCTGCCGACTGATACCCTGGATGTGATTTTTCAGAATGTTGGGAGGGTTAAATCGGGCATAAATTAGCCGGAAACTCCTGTAGTCTGAGCCTGGCTTAAGAGTTAAGCAAGTTGACTCTTTCTTTAATCACGGAGATGAGTCTTTAAATTGATTCCTGAAGTATTTAAAGCCGTGTAATTTTTGCGGCATTAGCATTACCAAACAGGGTTGCAAAAATAATAATTGTCTTCAAACAATCCAAACTTGCAACATTATATGACACCTTGGGCCACTTTTCGAATATTGTCAAATGAATTGCTTCCTTGTCTCTTTATATTAAAGGGGTACTTCAGTGCTGGGAAGATGAATCTGTATTTAAACTGGGTCATTATTGTAGTAGAAATGTGAAATTATTTTTTAATTTGGTGCCTTCTAGACTGAGAAAAGACAGAAAATGTATTTTTGTCTCATTGGGATGAAAGACAACAATTCCCAGAATGCACTTCGCTGCCCTACGCTAGGCACAACATGGTTTACTTGCCCACCGTTCATGTTCATAAAATCAGTTCAGTTAGAGACGCTACAATTAAAAACTGAACGTGTCTGTTCAATATATTATGAGAGAGTCGATTGAGTGTCACGGCCGCCACGGCACAAACGCAGCAGGAGTCGGATTAACGTTACATTCATCACATGAACTGAGGTAATCGCGGGATTCGCGGCTGTGGCTGCATTCACAGCACATGAACAGTCTGGCATATTTTCAGTTCATGTCTTTGAAAGCTTAATTTTCATAGGAAGTTAATTTTAAAAGTTGAAACACTCACTTTGGTCTCCACCGCTCCGTTTACATGAATCTCTGCAGCTCCCGAGCCAGGTGCTGTGAGTTCTGTGAGTGCGATGTTGAAAACATGTGGAAACAGCGCCCTCTGCTGGCTGTAGTCTTTAGCTTCTGGACAAAAAGTCCTCCGATGACGCAAAATGACGATAATTTTTCCAGAAATAAAATACATAATTCTCTTATCTCAGGGGTCATATGAGGGGTGAAAGTACGATAATTTGAATATACTCCTGGGTTTCTACTGATACAAAGCTTAATGCTAATCGCTGAAGTAACCCTTTAAGATGGAATAGGAAAAAGTATTTAACATCAAAAACATGACATGCTTCTGCCTGAACAGTGAGTGTTAGCGCTTTGACCAAGTATTTGTAAATAAAAAAAGTGATGATTTATTTATTACATATTTTTTAATCTAGTTCCAGTGAACCCGATGTTGATGCAACGCTCGATAAACTGTTTGATGAGATGGCCTTTAAACAGAATGACAGTAAGTTGGTTGCTGATGTGTTCTCTAAATAACATAAAACAGTCTTGTTTATTAGCTGATGGTGTATCAATAAAAACACTCAAACAAAATAATTTCTAATGACATTATATGTGTGTCACAAAATAACTGCATCCAAAATTTCACAAATTACAAATTACTGGCCCTAATTATTTTTTTTACCAGCCATGCAATCTTGGTTGATTTTGTTTTTCACAGTTACCCGACCCAGATCTCTAAAGGTACATGGCAGGATACTGACACTTGACAAAGCATGTGGGACCATAGCAGACTGCACCTTTGAGGAGCTGTGTGACAGGGTAAGCTTGAGTTTTCCATGCCTACTCACACTCATTAAAATGAACTAGAATCAGTGAGTATTGTGTTGGTTTTACTCTTAGCCTATAGGAGCCAGTGACTACCTGGAGATGTCTGCTGTGTTTGACACAGTTTTCATCCGAAACATTCCTCTGCTTAATTTGAACAAGAAGACGCAGGCCAGACGCTTCATAACTCTCATTGACGCACTATATGAGCACAAGGTAAGTCGTGAAACGCTTGTGATTTGTTGTTGGAAGGTCTTAAAGGAACCTCTGACTGTTGGGTGGAATCTTTCCACAGGTTCGTGTGGTGCTGAAGGCAGAGGCTCCATTAGATGAGCTGTTTGTTCATGAACATCACGACGATCATGACCCTCATGACACTCATGTTTTATTCGATGATCTGGGCATTTCAAGGGTAATTTACAAATCATTTCCTTTCTTACATTCTTTGAAAATTTAAAAAAAGAAAATATGAAAGCTGAATTTTGCCATTAGTGTCTGAAGGTGATGATACAAGTGGTAACTTTGCATCTTGAGCAATTTTGCTATCAATGGGCAACTAGGTAACTTTGCATCTTGAGCAATTTTGCTATCAATGGGCAACTAGGTGAGACACAGAGCCCACGACTAATCTAAAGTATCCAGATAGAAATTTGTTGCCCATTCTGAATGGGAAAATGCCCCAAGAAGCGTCTCTCTGCAACCTTGCTCAAAAAGTGAGAGAAACCCCTGAAATTGTATCCGTGTGTGTGTGTGTGTGTATATATATATATATAATATATATTACACACACACACAAACAGTCAGTATCTATCAAAAGTGGTCCAAAGTATACACACACACACATTATGTATATTTACACACACAAACATACACATACCGATCAGGCATAACATTATGACCTAAATTTGTATTGGTCCCCCTTTTGCTGCCAAAACAGCCCTGACCCGTCGAGACATGGACTCCACTAGACCCCTGAAGGTGTGCTGTGGTATCTAACACAAAGATGTTAGCAGCAGATCCTTTAAGTCCTGTAAGTTAAGTCCTGTAAGGGGCCTCCATGGATCACACGTTTGTTCAGCACATCCCACAGATGCTCGATTGGATTGAGATCTGGGAAATTATGAGGCCAAGTCAACACCTCAAACTCGTGCTCCTCAAACCATTCCTGAACCATTTTGCTTTGTGGCAGGGCACATTATCCTGCTGAAAGAGGCCACAGCCACCAGGGAATACCGTTTCCATGAAAGGGTGTACATGGTCTGCAACAATGCTTAGGCAGGTGGTACGTGTCAAAGTAACATCCACATGGATGGCAGGACACGAGGTTTGCCAGCAAAACGTTGCCCAAAACATCACACTGCCTCCGCCGGCTTGCCTTCTTCCCATAATGCATCCTGGTGTCATGTGTTCCCCAGGTAAGTGACACACATGCACCCGGCCATCCACGTGATGTAAAAGAAAGCGTGATTCATCAGACCAGGCCACCTTCTTTTATTGCTCCCTGGTCCAGTTCTGATGCTCACATGCCCACTGTTGGCACTTTTGGCGGTGGACAGGGGTCAGCATAGGCACCCTGACTGGTCTGCAGCTATGCAGCCCCATACGCAACAAACTGCGATGCACTGTGTATTCTGACACCTTTGGCAAGGCAAGGCAAGTTTATTTATATAGCACATTTCATACACAATGGCAATTCAAAGTGCTTTACATAGAAAATGAAATTAAAATAGTGTTAAGAATTAAGAATACCACATGTAAGACTTAAAAATAAAAACAGGATAATTAAAACAGTTGTAAAGAGAATTTTTTAATAAGAAGACAATAGAAATATATAGTTGTAAAGATATTTAAAAATAATAAAATTATTACAGTATATATAGATAAAAAAAGAACCAGCATTAACTTTTTGAGTAATTTGAGCTACAGTAGCTCGTTCGTTTGATTGGACCACACGGCCTTCCCTCCCCATGTGCATTTATGAGCTATGGCCGCCCATGACCCTGTCTCCGGTTCACCACTGTTTCTTCCTTGGACCACTTTTGATAGATACTGGCCACTGCAGACCGGGAACACCCCACAATAGCTGCAGTTTTGGAGATGCTCTGACCCAGTCGTCTATCCATCACAACTTGGCCCTGGTCAAACTCGCTCAAATCCTTACGCTTGCCCATTTTTCCTACTTCTGACACATCAACTTTGAGGAGAAAATGTTCACTTGCTGCCTAATATATCCCACCCACCAACAGGTGATGTGATGAAGAGATAATCAGTGCTATTCACTTCACCATCAGTGATCATAATGTTATGGCACGCGTACACACACACACACACACACACACACACACACACACACACACAATGTTAAATATGTTGTTTTGCTGCTCAAGAAACATTTATTATTATTATTTATCAATGTTGAAAACAGTTGTGGTGTTAAATATTTTAAAGACACTGTAATACATTATTTCCAGGATGCTTTCATGAATAGAATGTTCGAAAGCCACAGCATTTACTAAATATAAATATTTTTGTAACAATGTAAATGTTTTTACTGTAACTTTTGATTAATGAAATATATCCTTGATTAACAAAATGATTAATTTATTTAAAAGACAACTTTTGAACAGTAAAACATGTTTTGACCAAATTCCATCTCACAAACTATGATTTTGCTCAAATAAAATGAAGCTATTTATTATGCTATATATCCCACCATTTTTTATTTATTTATGTAATTCAAAGAATCTCATTACTGCTATACAACTGTATTTTAATGGTGAAATATCTATATATCATGTTACTGAATGTAATTTACTTTATATAAGCTTATTGGAGTAACGGGAATTACTGTTGAGTGTTCAGATTCGTTAAGGTAATGTGATAATGTCATTGCCTGAGCGTCCTAATGGTCTTAAAGATGGATGACTTTAGAAAAAAATATTTTAACCTTGCTGTGTTGATAATCTTTTCACATTGATGGGCGGCAGTGATTTGATTAGCTCTTTTAATGTGTCAGGATGCAGGCAGCTCGCTGGCGATCTTCACGGGAGAGGAGGAGGTGTTCGCCTTCCAAAGGACAGTATCTCGCCTTATTGAGATGCAGACAGAGGAGTACTGGGTTGCAGGGGAGCGGAGCTCTAAGTAGCTTTTATCATTACTAACTCCATATACAGCAGCCATCTCAACTATCATAAGACTCAGCCTCTCGGGAGGTCTTGGGATCAACTCCATTTTGATTTGGTGAGGATTGTATTTTAATCAGAACTGTATGGTATAATGCTGCACTTTATAAACGCACATGCAAAATGGACTTGGTCTTGAAAGATGGGCAGGTTTGTTGGAAGAATCTGGATGTGGATCTGCCAAAGATACTATACGTTTCGAATCGGACTGCCTTTCTGGTTTTTAAAATGTTTTATTGACAACCTGTAGTTGTCAGATTGCTGATATGTAACCTATTTAAGATTAATGTATGCATTAAACATTATTTTAACTTTTATTATTGCCTGATTGTTCTGAAAGTGCTTCTGTTTATGGTCTAGGCTATCAGCAGGTATGTGTAATGTGGTTAATTCATTATTGTTTGTGTCCATAGTATGAGAATAGTATTAGTCATCATGTATATTTAGGTCTAAGGAAGGAGACATGGTAACTTGGACCTTTGCTCTACAGACCTGAGAGATTCATTCATTGGTGGTACTTGTTAAGTCAAGCTCATACTTATAATTTGGGTGTTGTTCAAATCCATAATCATAAGTATTACATTTTGGTGTTTATCTTGTCTTAGCACACATTGTGCATGAATGATATCACAGATTGTGTGGCATGTTAAGGAGAAGTGTGCTAACTTTTGTATTTTCTATATGTAAATTGCTTTAAGTACCCAGAAAAGTGCTATATAAATGTAACAAATTATTATTATTTTGTGATCACTTTGAAAAGCAGCTGCCTAGCAATGCCTGGGAAACCATTCTTCTTATTACTGTAATGCACAAAGTCATTGTTTATTTATTGTTCCTATTATTATATTTTTTTAAGTTTCTCTCTTTAATTTGAAGAGATTATTTTATCATTTTATTTTACATGGAGCAGGTTGCCACGAGTCACCATCTTGTACACATTTGCTTAATATCAATCATATATTACATAACATTATGACCAATAACACTGATTATCTCTTCATCACAGCACCTGTTAGTGGGTGGGATATATTAGGCAGCAAGTGAACATTTTGTCTTCAAAGTTGATGTGTTAGATGCAGGAAAAATGGGCAAGCTTAAGGATTTGAGCGAATTTGACTAGGGCCAAATTATGAAGGCTAGACGACTGGGTCAGAGCATCTCCAAAACTGCAGCTCTTGTGGGGTGTTCCCGGTCTGCAGTGGTCAGTATCTATCAAAAGTGGTCCATGGAAGGAACAGTGGTGAACCAAGGCCCATTGATGCACGTGGGTAGCGAAGGCAGATGAGCTACTGTAGCTCAAATTGCTCAAGAAGTGAATGCTGGTTCTGATAGAAAGGTGTCAGAATAACCAGTGCATCGCAATTTGTTGCGTATGGGACTGCATAGCCACAGACCAGTCAGGGTGCCCATGCTGACCCCTGTCCCCCGCCGAAAGTGCGAACAGTGGGAAAGTGAACATCAGAACCGGACCAGGGTGCAATTGAAGAGGGTGACCTAGTCTGATGAATCACCTTTTCTTTTACATCATGTGGCTGTCCGAAGGTATGTGCCTCACTTACCTGGGGAACACATGGCACCAGGATGCCCTATGGGAAGAGTGTGATGCTTTTGGCAATGTTCTGCTGGGAAACCTTGGGTCCTGCCATCCATGTGGATGTTACTTTGACACGTACCACTGACCTACCTAAGCATTGTTGCAGACCATGTACACCTTTTCATGAAAATTATATTCCCTGGTGGCTGTGGCCTCTTTCAGCAGGATAATGTGCCCTGCCACAAAGCAAAAATGGTTTGAAGAGCACGAGTTTAAGGTGTTGACTTGGCCTCCAAATTCCCCAGATCTCAATCCAATCCAATCGAGCATCTGTGGGATGTGCTGAACAAACAAGTCCGATCCATGGAGGACCCACCTCGCAACTTACAGGACTTAAAGAATCTGTATATATATATATATATATATATATATATATATATATATATATATATATATATATATATATATATATATATATATATATATATATATATATATATATATATATATATTATATTATGTTATATATTATATACTTTATATATATATATATATATATATATATATATATATATATATATATAAAAATATATATAATGTTATATATATATATATATATATATATATATATATATATATATATATATATATATATATATATATATATATATATATAATGTTATATATATATATATATATAATGTTATATATATATATATATATATATATATATATATATATATATATATATATATTATATTATATATATATATATATATATAATGTATATATATATATATATATAATGTTATATATATATATATATATAATGTTATATATATATATATATATATATATATATATATATATATATATATATATATATATATATATATATAATGTTATATATATATATATAATGTTATATATATATATATAATGTTATATATATATATATAATATATATATATATATATATATATATATATATATATATATATATATATATATATATATATATATATATATATATATATATATATATATATATATATATATAATGTTATATATATATTATATATATTTTTGGGGATGGGGTTAAAATATGAGATTCACTGCTTTCTTGGCAGGGTTTGAGATTCACCTTGTCGTATTTTATTCGGAGAAGGAAAACATTTTGTTGCATTATTTTGCAATGCTCTTAGCCTGTCTAGAAGCCATTTATTGGAGAGTGTATAAGCGCTGTTATGATGGCATATCTGTGTAATGTGCGGATGACGTGCGTGGCAGTGGCTTGTGAGCTTCAGCTCTGCTCTCCGGCCCTTTAAGAAGCAGTTCCTCTGACTGGTTCCAGGGGGCGGATGATCTGTGTGTGTTACTGTTCTTTTCTTTAGTTTGCAGCGGAGCAGCATCGCATTAGGGGCTTTGGCAGTGCTGGATTGCCCGGGTTGCGGGACGCAACGTCCTGCTCCGACATGGAACAGGGATCATGGAGGTTTATTGGGAAAAGCCGTGTGTCTGTTAGGACTCATTCGTGTTGATTTGCAGAGGGACGGATGTGGAGGTATGGCTTGATCATTTGAGGACACTTTCGCGAACGTACAGCCTTTCTGATCGCTTTAAATCAAATATTGTATAAGACGGCAGCTGCGTTCTGAAACAAAGTAATATCTTTCACATTATGATGTAATGTTACAATATAACACGTTCGCAGCGCGACGTCATGCAACAATGTAACAAATTCGACCGTCCGCTCTGTTACAGCCTTTATGCGTTTGAACCACGGAAGCTTCATTAAACGAGCTTTTGGAGCATTTTCGTTGGTTTATTTGTTGCCCTACGGACTCCTAAAACTAACCAAATCGAGCGAGATTCACATTCGAATCCGTCTATGTGTTGTAAGTGTACATAATGCACTTGAACGCATTTGTAAATATTCCTAAACATCTCACAACATCAATTCGATTCTCGAAGTGTCCCGCATTGAAATGTGGACCCTAGCCGTGATCCATTAATGGCATGTACGAGGGCACTGCTGCTGTTGTGTTCAGAAAAGCCGTCCATATATCATTCATTTGAAGGAGTCGAGGAAATATGGCAGAGGAGATAGATAAGCCCTCGGCTGTGGACGTGGACGTCGACATAGACCCTGATTTCGAGCCCCAAAAAAGGCCCAGGTCTTGCACCTGGCCTCTACCCAGACCGGAGTCCAATGCTGGGAAAGCAGAACCAGCAGAGGTGGGAATCATTCCAGAGGAAGAGGTGGATGAAAATGGCACTGATGATGCTTGTGCATCTAGTGACATTACAGGCGCATCAAAGCCTGTCAGTGTCACAGAAGGAAATGAGAGTGCTGCTGCTCCTGCCATAGAAACCAATGCTGCTGTCAGTGATAAAGGCACCTATGGCTCTCCCGTTTCTTCCCAACATGCTCTCCCTGACTCCAGCATCAATGGTCTGATTCCTCAGCAGCCCAGAAAATCCTCTGCCCGCAGGAACGCCTGGGGAAACTATTCCTACGCAGACCTCATCACTCAAGCCATCGAGAGCACGCCAGAGAAGAGGCTGACATTGGCCCAGATTTATGATTGGATGGTCCGGAATGTGCCATACTTCAAGGACAAAGGTGACAGCAACAGCTCTGCAGGATGGAAGGTACGTCAGGTCAAAGAGATGGGCTGGATTTTAACCTTGACTTTCTTATCAGCCTCAGGAGTGTTTATGTCCTAGATGTACAGTATATATCCATGTGTTGCAGGTAGAGCTTTTGTAATCTAGTACTTCATAAAAACAATGCATATATTTTTACAGGGTGGTGAAATGGCAAAGTTGCTGGAAATGTGCCCTACTAGTCGTGTCATGTGTGGTTTGCTGATTAAGTGCACGCTGCTACAGTCATGCCAAAGGGCGTAACGGCAGATACGTTTCGAAAGGTGCCATTGATAAAGAGGATCTTTTAAATGGCCCATCGCCTCATCATTTCCAAGTATAGAAGCTTGACAACAAAAATAGTAGTCATAGACACTTCTTATATCATTTCTAATAATCATTTATTACATCATCAACATGTTTGCACTTCCATGAATTCATTGTAAATTCTCTTTTTTGAGCTTTGGCATTTGCACTGCTCGCATCTCTTGTCCCCGTTTGATTTCAGGGATTAGCTTGGCCTGGAAAAACATTGGAATCAATGAATGCTGTCGGTATAGCAGGATTTGAGAAAAACCTCAGGAAATCCCTGTGCAATCCTGCAGATGTAAGGCTGGTGAACTGCTGTTGTGCAGATATTACATTTAAAAAGACGATTCGCACCTTCACAAACAAGCCATGCCCAGTGCATTGTAAATTCTTGATCATTTTTATATGATTTGTATATAATATGCATAATTTGAATCCGTTTTGAGTCAATATTTCATTCTGATAGCACTTCATACCAACATGCAAGTTAGTCAGCCGAACCTAATGTTTAAATCCTTTCTATTTGCTAAAACATACATTTTGGTAATTCTAAAAAAAGAGGTCTGTTCTTACTACCAATCAGATTGTAGGAACAGTCAACCGTGTTCAGTGCAGATAAAGCCATCCTGCAGAGTGTTTGCATCTGCCTGCCACTGAATGAGGAAAAAGAGAAACCATGGGCATATCATCAGTGCCAGGGTTTCTATTGGCTGTTTCGTCCCCACCTCCACTTCCTATTGGCTCTCGGGTACAGCATAAGAAGCAATCAGCTGACTGGAAACTATGTAGGTCAGTGTGTAGCAACGTGTGAAGAGCTTTGGTGTTTGACTCTGAGATACAGCATTGTGTGTAAACTGGCAGCACTCCAGTGCTGTTCTGAGTGGTGCTTTGCTCAAAAGGGACCGCATCATGGCTTTCAGATGATTTCAGCCCCTATTTTCATCTATTATAGTTATTCTTCATGGTCCTGTTGTGGATTTAATTCAATAGAAAGCGGCACCACAGAATTTTTAAGATGATTTTTGATTGCTAAATTCACACACTCTGACACTATTAAATGCAGTGGGTTACAAATATGAGCATTTTATAAGCGGGGGACTCACAACCGTTAAGAACGCTTTCGCCTCATGTCTTCCTTACTGTAATGCTAAACCCATTATACATCATTATTAACCAATATTTTCATTGTAATGTGGAAGAAGTGCATTTGCACAGTAAGTATGCATCATGGTGGTATTTGTTGAATTTAACTGAATATTTATTTTCCCCCACATTGCAGTATTTGCAGTTGAGGATAAAAAGTGCTAATTATCACAATGCATAATCAAGGCTCTAAAAATTAGACTTCATTATGTTCATTAAATTGTATTTTCTTCTTTTGGGGTTAATTATGATATCTATGATAAATATTTATGTTTGATTTAACTTTTGACTGCATAATGCCACAAGAAATAGTGAATTCTGGTTTATGATCAAGACTCTTAAAGGAACAGTCCACGGTTTTTAGAAATAAACAATTATTCAACATCTTACCTACATTTAGATATGTGGGCAAATGCATTTTTGTCTCAGTGATATCGCGCAGAGAGTTCACGCAACACATGCACAACATACCCCGGTATGTTGACGGAAGTTTGGGGATTTCATGTGTTGCATGATATCTCTGCGCCCAAGTAGCAGTGCTTCACCTGTGCTTCCCCATCATATAGTCCCAAGTCAATATCTGCCTAGAAATCGCCTAGTCTTAATCTGCATCGCTATTTGTATTTGTTGTGAATACGCAGACCACAAGAAGTAATTAGGTGTTTTTTTAGTTTTTTTTTAGATCACTTTTACTCGGGACATACTAGCTGGCAACATAGGATTCCATTCATTATGCTAAGCTAAGCCAAACTAAAGCAGACCCTGCCAAACTAAAACAATGCATGCACTGAGACAAAAATGCATTTGCCCACATATCTAAATGTAGGAAAGAAGTTGAATAAGCCCTATTTCTAAAAACGGTGGAGTGTTCCTTTAATGCTAAACCCATTATATATCATTATTAAACACATTTTTCATTGTAATGTGGAAAAAGTGATATATTATTTATTTAAATTATGTCGATTTGTAAAATTGTAAGTATGCATCATGGCGGTATTTGTTGAACTTAATATAACAGAATAATTTCTCCCACATTGCTGTAATGAGGATATAAAGTGGCTACTGTGCAATCAGAAAAGCTCTAAAAATAGGCTTTGTTTTGTTCAATATCTAGCTTCTGCCATATCACCTTGCATATTCAACTTACGAAAAAAGCCTAACTGACGCAACTTATAACGTCGGGCATAGCTTATGCATTTTGAACTGCGAGAGGCGTTACACTTTCTCTGAATCTGAATACGGAAGGCGGTCCGGCGGGAGCTAGATATTTTACTTTATAAAGTTTTAAGATATGTATCTAACACAAATCCATAAGTTCACTTCAGAAGCCCTTTATTAATCGCCCAGAGCTGTATGGATTACTGTTATAAAGGAAGGATGCACTTTCTGTTCTGGTAATCAAGTTTCTCGTAATGCTAAACTTACAGATTTAGTGCCCAGTGGGGGTGATCTATCTCTGTTGCGCTTGTGCCCTTGTTCAAATTGCTTAACTCTAAGATGATTGAGTAGAGCTGTAGCTGAATTTGCCATTTCTGGAGATGGTTTTTCATCCATCCTTAGGTCAAAACATCACTACATCTTGGTTTCGTTTTGAAGCCTTAGACTGGAATAAAAAAACAACAACATTAGAATATTATATTGATTGCAATTGTTATTGTAATTGCATAAGCAGAAAATATGAATAAAATAAACCTTCAGACTGGTTTGATCACTGATTCAGTTTGTCATTGAAGATAGTGCTCTGTGTAAGCCTAGTTTGTAATGATTTGTTTAGTAATCACTGTAGCTATTACTGTCAACAAACAGTCCAATGCTCGTGTCTTAGATTAGATTCTCAATCCAATCAATTCAGTTAGCCATCTTAACAAAGCAAAAAAGGAGAACTGCTTATGTACTTTACAAATGTGTTGAGATGCATGTTCTCCTTAGAATAGGAAAAGTTCTGTCTCGGATTAAGTCCAGTAATAGGCTTGAAGCAAAGGCATTAATAGAAGTGAAGTGGCATGAGGTCTGCCCATTCACTCTTTGAGAAGTTCAAAGGTCAGTAAAGTGATGTTCACAGGACAATGTTGTGTAGAGTCCAGCTTTCCTCAAGTTGTATCAGGCACAGCATTGGTAAGTTCGCACTATTTTCAGACTGCTTGATTGTTCACCAAAAAGGAAAACCATGTCTCACTGATGCTGCATTATGGATTGCTGTACCTTCTGTGCTGCAGTCCACATTAATGCAGCTTCACTGCACTGCACTCTTAAACTTTGTACATGATTGAGGAATTCTCCACAAATCGTTCTGCTTTCTCTGCCGTTGGAAAAATAGATAGGTCAATGTGTAGCTTGGCTAGAATAATGTCTCATTACTGTCTTGAGAAAATCTTGGTCAGCAAATGTTATCAGGCTTGCATAGGGTGGTTTGTAAATGTGTATTCAGAGCATATGTGAAATGCCAAAATTCGAACACTCAAAGTTACCCAGTTGAACTGCACAGCGTGGACCAATTATCTCGAAAGCCCTGTGGACGGTGCTGAGTAGGTTGCTTTACTTGCACACCGCTCTTGACCACAGAGCCCAGACCAATTTGAGCAGTGTGTGATACATTCAAATGGGCACAGCCCTTTTTCTATTTTCTGTGTTTTCCTTTAGAAACTAGTTTTCATTTGGTAAAAGTGAGAATTAGTCATATTAGATTGAATTTAATTGCATTTCATTGCAGAATATTTGGTTACAAACCCCTATTGGAACAATTTGGAACAAACCCACAAATGCCTAGTTGCTAGTTCTACAAACTCGATATACACAACAGCATTGACATGGAAATTAGGATTGATTGAATTGATTATCTTTTGTAAACTCATTGAAAGTAATTTGAGTTATGCTTTTTTATTTTTATTTTAACAACACATGGACCCTATTGGTCAGAGAGGTCACATGACTTCAATCTCTGGGTGAAGCAATCAAGTCAAAGTGGCATTGTTCCTCACTCAGCATTGTGCTCTATTGATTCCAAGATTATTTGAACATTAGGCCAATATTCTGCTTTTTAATGGCCAATTGGTTAAAGAATAAAACTGAGGGGTCTAAAACAAGCCGTATATGAATGTTTCAAGACTGTCTTATGATGCACCGCTCACCATCTGCTCTTCTCTTTTCACAGAACTCAATTCGACATAACCTGTCACTCCACAGTCGCTTTGTCCGGGTCCAAAATGAAGGAACAGGAAAGAGTTCATGGTGGATGGTCAACCCCGATGGCGGAAAAGGGGGAAAAGCCCCGCGGAGACGCGCAGTTTCTATGGACAACAGTAATAAGCTCATCAAGAGCGCCCGTGGCCGTGCCGCAAAGAAAAAGGCAGCTCTTCAGGCTACTCAGGACGGAAGCTCAGAGAGTTCCTCCAGCCTGTCCAAATGGACCGGCAGCCCGACTTCCCGCAGTAGCGATGAGCTCGACGCTTGGACGGATTTCCGTTCTCGCACTAATTCTAACGCCAGCACCCTAAGTGGACGCCTTTCTCCGATTCTGGCCAACCTCGAGATGGACGAAGTTCCTGACGACGACTCTCCCCTGTCGCCCATGCTGTACTCCAGCCCTAGTAGTATGTCTCCGTCCACCGGGCTGACCGAACTGCCCCGTCTAGCTGACCTTGCAGGAACCATGAACCTCAATGATGGCCTCTCGGATAACCTAATGGACGACCTTCTAGACAACATCAGCTTGACGGCTTCCCAGTCTCCGGGTCAAGATGAGAGTGGTGCCAACCTACAGGGAAGTCCTGTGTTTACCTTCAGCTGCTCCGGGAGCAGTCTGGCAATTCCCTCTGGCAGCTATGGCACTAACTCCATGTTCAGCCCTCCGTCCGTCACCGGCCTGAGGCAGTCTCCAATGCAAACGATCCAGGAAAACAAGCAGGCTACGTTCTCCTGCGGTTCCCTCTTTAGTGAGCAGAGTCTGCAGGACTTGCTCAGCTCTGAGTCCAATAGTCGCAGCGATGTCCTTCTTACCCAATCTGACCCGCTTATGTCACAAGCCAGTGCCTCCCTTCCCTCCCAGAATGCCCGTCGCAGTGCGCTGTTGCTGCGTAATGATCCCATGATGTCCAACCAGGCTGGGCCTGGAGGACAAGCAGGGCTCAAGAAGGCGTCGCCATCTGGATGGCGGATGAACTGCATCTCCAGCAGCGAGTCAGACTACCAAAGCTTGATGAAGCAACATCTCCAAGTGTCTCCCTTCAGAAGCACATCTATGCAGCTCAACTCCTCTGATTCGTTGTTGGCAGGTCTCAATGGCAGCGTTTCCTCCGTTCAGTTGGCGTCTCAGGACCGATTCCCATCTGAATTGGATCTTGAGGTGTTAAGTGGTAGTTTCGATTGCGACATGGACACCATCACTCGCAACGATCTAATGGATGCAGATGGCCTGGAGTTCAGCTTCGATTCCCATCTTATCTCGTCTCAGAATGCTAACCTGACTTCAGAGAGCTTCTCCAGAACCAAACGAACCTCCTCCCAAAGCTGGGTACCAGGTTGATCCGGCCAGGCCCAGGAATGTAGGGACGGGCAGAACACCGCATTTGAGCCAACTGTCCACTGTAAAGCAACTGTACATTATGCTGTAGAAAAGCTATTTGACATCCATTGGAATGAGTTTGCGTTAACGTCAACGATTTACCCAGTCGATGTTGTAGTTTTTGTGGCTGTATGTTTTGTATCGTCATGATTGAGGCTGGTTTAAAGGACGTTGTGAAGTGTTTCAACAAATTTAACCTTGAAGTGCTTGCAGGTTATTCTAATTGCCAGTGACAAGGTAATGAACTCCGCTGCTGGAATATAAGTGCAGTATCATAAATAAAAGGTTGTCTATATATGAAGGCTTGAATAACAGTACTTCCCTTAGTCCATCTAGAATGCAAAATCCCTAAAACCCACCACTGTGTATGAGGATGCCTGCACACTAGAGAAAGCTCTTACAAATGCATTTGAGAGTGTGGAAAGAGTTGGATCAGATTGACAACCAAGCAAGAATCTTGAATTCTGTAGTACCTGCGACTGGCATTGCAGTGAAAGTTAAGATACTCTCAACTTTTGGTCGTGTCACTTTGGCAGACCCTTGCGTTTTCTTTGTCGTTGTGATACGTTATCCCAATTGAAATCAAGTCAACTCTGGTCTGTAGGTGCCCTTAGTTTGTTGTAATTTATTGTAACCGTAATCAAGATTAATAGATTTCTAGTCCTCACATTGAAAAAAACATTTGCCTTTTGCCAAACTTGTCCTCCGCAGGACAAATGCAACAATGGCCTGTTTACAATACGAACTATTGAGAATGTTTCTGTTGTCCGAAAAATGGCCATGAAAAATCCATCTGATTCTCAGATAAAAATTTTTTTGTAAAACTGAACCGGGGAAGTTGTGTTTTTGTGAAACCAGTGATCATAATGTATCCTTTAACGGAAAAGTGAACTATGATATGATAATAAGCTATGTATTTAGTGTTCTGCTGTATGAAACTAGTTTGTCAGTGTTTCCCATGGATTTCCTAACAAAACCTGTGCATTTATCCTGCTCAGAGTTCTTGAAAACGAGCATCTCAATCACCCATAAACTGCTTTCACTTCCGATGTCAACCATTTTAGAATATATTATCAGCTATATATTTGTATTTTTGCATGTGTACACACGCACACACATGCATATAGGGCCTAGTTCATGAAGTCAATGCTGTAGAAATTATTTATAAACAAATTTTGTTCTTTAATTGTTACTTTCAATACGATTTTAGTGATTGTGTGCATATGCTTGTACAGTCTGTATACATGCATGCCACCATTTACCTAAGAATTGGTTTACAAATTTCTGTGTAAATCATAGATTTCTGTTGTACTTGTATTTCATAAATGAGGCCCATAGTACGTATTCGTATGTGCTACACTGAATATGTGTGTGTGTGTGTTTACACATAAATGTTGGATTCATTCTAGAGATAAGGTATATTAACAATATATACATTTTGGAACGATGATTAAGGACCACTAGATGTTTGTGTATTTGTAGCAGGAAAAAAATTAAGCTTAGAGCATTTGGTGCTAAGTGAAATTGTGTTGGGTCCGTTCATATGGCTGGCATGTTACTTTCTTAGCATTTATGTGTACATTTTTACACAATGGCTGGTGCTAGTAGAAAGTGTGCATCAGTTATGAGTGACGGCAGTGTGTTTTAAGCATCCTAATAGTTTTAAAATGAAAGGCAGCCACGTTGTAGTATATGGATAAGCTATGTAAGAAAGCACCTACATTGTACTGTGTTTCACTGTTGATCTTGAACATGCCAGACAACCAAATTTGAGGCTGTTGCAAAATAATGCAACTATTCCGTCTGATGAAACAGTAGTGCCATTCAGGGACAACTTGCAGACGTTTCAGTAGTTGTAACTTAATGTTGTTTTAACACCACAGTCGAATGTACCTTTTGTTAAGGTCGGTTTCACACCCAGAATTTTCGTAAGCCTCTTATAAGCACTGATTTTTTTTAAAATAATCTGCTTTTTATAATCAGCTGGAGTCACAGAATTTAAGATGACTATAAAAGTTGATTGTGCTGTGTTAGTTTCACATTGTGTAGTCCGTTTCAGCATCATAAATGGCATCCTCAAAATCGAAATACTTTTAATTCCGGCTTTTCATATTCTTTGGGTAGGATCATCGTACAGTTTTCATTCATTTTGAATTTACTCTTTAAGAAGGAATTAACACGAATTGTGAAGACGAAACCTGCGTGTGTAGCACCTCACACCACAATTGGCCGTTAGTTAGCATCCACTCAATGTTTGCTTGACTTTACCTGTGTATTTCCATTTTGGATAATGTAAACAAGGTAGTGCAAGGCAAGGTGCATGTAAATAAAGCTTATAACACACTATATTTCTCCAGTCTTTATTTTTATGTCCTAGAATAATCAATTTATTTAATGCTTGTGCGTCTGTCTGGTCAAACTGCTCTCTAGATATTTGCAAAAATAACATGCAATGTGCTCTAAAAGTCTGAAGCATATATTGAACATTTGTGTACCTTTTAATATGGACATTTTTGTTCTTCCAAGTGAATTTATTCATTTAATCACAGCTACTGGCAAAAGCAGAGAGTTTTAAATCAGTAAATAACAGTTTCTGTGTAAACCTGGGGCCTATACCATGAAGGTGGTTTAGCTGGCTAGCCAGATATGTTTAATCTTAGTTTGTGCCAATACTGGGTTTTAGGTACCATTAAAGTGGTTTGGGTTTTAGCAGTGTTCATCTCCATAGTAACTTACGCTCCACAGCTAACCTGCTCCAGGGCAGGTTATGTTCTGGATAAGAGATCTCAAACTGAAATCGGACCAATCAGCTGTGAAAAAAAAAGTGTCACACCTCTGATGCAATAAAGCCACTCTCCCTGTTTCGACTCCAAATTAAAGGTCATAACATAGCAAAAGTAATGTTTCTGGCTCTTAACAATGCTTATTTATAATAATTATAATTTTAAATGATTTATATATAATTTATGTAATTATTATACCCTTAATCAATTACACAATCAATCATTAATAGGCAGGCACTTAAAATTAAAATTAATATAAATGGCCTATAAAAAGGTAATTAAAATAAGCTTTAAAATCAATAAATAAAGATACAAAAATGACTACATGTGAGCTTAAATGTTCAATTCTCTCTATATATCAAATAAACTAACTTCATAACTTTTACTTGCATTGGCGTTTAAGATTTTTCTTTAAGACCGCTCTTTTCTTCTTGCGGTGTACATTTTTAAAAATTCTTAATATTTTTCAATCATGTAATATTCTAAGAGAGAAATGAATCTCAGTTCCACTGATCCACAGCGTGTGATTGGCCGTTCACTACTGATGTCACAGCAAATCTCCTAAACTCAGGATCAAAGCCTGAGTTGACAGAGAAAGTTGATGATTAGCATCATGGGACCAACAAAGCCTGAGGCCTGTTGCATGAAGCTAGCTGAACAAACTCTGAGTTTCAAATCCAGACAAATCCAGATAAATCCAACCCGGTTTAGATAAAGTTCAATCGTTTCTCAAAGCTTGGTATAAACTTTCTCTGTCAACTCAGGTTTAATCCAGAGTTTGCAATTAACTCTGAAGCGCGTGCACCTGAAAGCGTGACACATGCGGCAAACAGCCGATCACAGTGTCCGTTTGATTCACTTCTCTTCTGAAATTAAATGTGTTTAAAGCAGGAATAAACACTTCTGCTGCAGCATACATTTAAGAAGGCAGCTGAAAGAATATCTGACTATATCAATGCATGATGTGAATCAAAGAAATATGCCTAATAATTACAGGTTCTGAGCTCAAATAAATACGTTGTTTAAATGAATTATGAATGCATGTATTATATTTATATTCAAATTTGGCTACTTGTCAATATAATATAATTATATGAATATATTATGTGAATTAAAAGTAATTATAATTCATATAATATATATATAATAAATAATTTGCACCAAAAGATGAGCAATTTGGTCTCTAACGTTTTTTCACTGTAAACTACTTTAATTTGAGAGATACAGGTGGTGTGAGTTTTACTTGCACCTGATTGGTCCAGTTTGAGTTTGTGATCTCTAACCCAGAATAAAAGCTGCTCCAGAGCAGGTTAGCTGTGTAGTGTAAGCTACCATGGTGATTAACACTGCTAAAAACCAACCCACCTTCTTGAGCCCGAAAAAACAGAGTTTGCTCAAACTAATCTCAAACTTACCTGGGTAGCAACTGAAACCAGCTTTGTGCAACAGGCCACTGAATAGATGGGTTTGGTTTTGTAAACTCGAAGCTAATCCTGTAACCCTGAGTTTGTTAAACTACCATCAGGGTACAGGCCTCTGATCTCTTGTTGGCAAACATCCTCTTAATTATTTGATTTTAGTGGCAGTTTTCTGTGGATCATGAATGACTTAATTTAACCCTCATTTGGTCCTCATTTCCCCTTTACACTCAGGGTCTTTGGATTCTTTTCAGACCTCACACATTTAGGGCTTATGTGTTACTACTTCTTCTTCTTCTTCTTTTTTTTTACATATTTACCACAAAATTACTCAACTACACCATTAGCTTGCATATGATTTTTTTCTGAAAATGTACTTTTAATGATGAATAAACTAAAATGAATTGTTAGAGGTGTTAGAAGAGAACCTGTAGGAATTATTTTCAGATACATTAAAATTAGTATCTTTGTGAAAGGTTAGAATTTTTTGTTGTTTTACATTTTTTTAAGTGTTTGTTTTTGCAATAATGCCAAAACACCTAAATTAACTAAACTCCCACTAAAAATTAAGAGTTAGATTGTATTCGCAAATTGTTTACTTCATAACCAAATGTAAAAAATTACACATTTTTAGAATAGTAAAACATATGTAAATAAAACCAATAACAATAAGTAGAATGAACGGGAGTTTGTGTGTGTGTGCGCGAAAGTGTTGGTGTGTGCATGCATGTGTGTGTGTGTGTGTGTGTTAGGTCTCACCCCTTCTTATCTGCATTTTGGTTTTTTTGCATTTGTGGCTGATTTTTGTTTGTCAAATTCTATACAAATGCTGTGTGTGTCAGTCAGTCTGTCTGTCAGCATGTTTGTTCCGCATTGCATTTGTGCTCTAGAACCAGACCTTAATTTCTGTCTGAAAATCCTCATATTTATGCTGGATTTATTGAAAAAAAAAAACAACCGAATAAAGCCCAGGTTTGAGTGTGTTTAGATAGATAATGTAACAAAAGTCCCAAAATCTCATGCCACTGAGATAGAGGTATGCTTTTTTTTTTAACGAGGGAAACATCAAATTCAGTCCAAATGGACCCCAAAGACCCTTTAAGGGTTATTGAAAACTGTGTTTACTCTCCAGGCCATACACTTAAAATACACTTAAAAAGAACAAGTTAACTATGCTCTAGGTTACGGCTTGAGTGCCTTTTTTAAACATGTTTATCAAAGGCCATAATGTTATGTTTTTGTTTTCAGAAACTCACGTTTGATCAAATATCATGTACATTGACTTCGATTTCTCACCCCATTTTCTTCCTTACGCCTCATTTTTGACACTTTAAAAATAACCTCAGAGCATGATGTTTCCAACACTGTTCTTGACAGTAAGAGTGGTCCGACTGAGGTGTTTGATTTACACTGAACGCTGTTATGCTTTCAGATAGCAAATAATTTCCCTCAAAACTGGCTTCTAAAGACTCTCCCAAAGTGACAAAGTCTGTGAAAGACAAAAGGAGATTGTTGGTGTCTGGCCAGTTTCATTTCAGCCTAGAAGGTTCAAATCTTTGCCAGTCTTTTTTTCTTTTTCTAGCCTTTCCACCCCTATGAAGGGCATCCGGATTGTCTATGGTTACCAAGGAGACGTCTTTTGAAAATGTATGAAATGTTCTCTTAAGATGAAGCCCCTGTTGTTGTGTTTGATTGCTGATATGTATATATATTTTTTTCAAAACTAGTGTGTATTCATGCACATGTAGCAATCACGCTAATTCATACGCGCTGTACAATCAGTGGGATTGATTGTGTTAAGAGAATCATTCATAATGTTTTACTGCTCTCTGCAGGGAGGAAAACAACCCCCTAGTGACAATAGCTGTAAAATGTGGCCCCTGTCCTTGCGCACTCATTGGTGGGACGGCACCTTGGTGATGATCTCTCATTGGCTACCGGCTGCTTTTGTCACGAACCAATCGGCGCTTCTGTATCCAAGTCAACTTGGAATGTTGAGCTATTTAAATCCAGAGAAGGTGGATCTGATTTATTCAATTATAAATTGAGAATCGATGATTGAAAAGATTCTCGCTGTATAGGTTTAAAGTGACAACCTTTTTAAATATCTTAAATTATATTGATATCTATCTATCTATCTATCTATCTATCTATCTATCTATCTATCTATCTATCTATCTATCTATCTATCTATCTATCTATCTATCTATCTATCCATCCATCCATCCATCCATCCATCCATCCATCCATCCATCCATCCATCCATCTATCTATCGTTCTATCTATCGTTCTGTCTGTCTGTCGTCTGTCTGTCTGTCTGTCTGTCTGTCCGTCCGATAGAATAAGGACTCTTTCATGTGAAAGTAAATAAAAAGATGTTGTTCATGACTTCAGGTAAACCTGACAGGTCTGTCCTCTTTGCTTGTGTCAGCACAATAAAAGTGAGTCGGTTGACTTAGTTTCCATCGCCCTCTGCAGGTTAAAAGCCGCATATACATGCAGACTCATATAATACCTTCAAATATAATGTTTACAAATACCTTATTTTATCTTAAATTATATTTGTACAGATGTACAAAAGTTAACTTACGACAATAACATCATCTTGCACTAAAATTTGAGGCCTGTGATATGTAATTGTGTGTGTGTCCTAATGTGTTTTTTAACAAACAGTTTAGATGTGAAGCTGTGATTTACCGCCATTCATTTGAAGTGCGCGTCTGGCGTCTCTATAGCAACTGCGCAACCACTGACACAAACACTGATACACTGGAGCAAAAGTTTGGAACGTGTGACACTTTTATCAAGTTCTTTTTATGCATTTTTTTTAGCTTTTTCTTCTATCTACTGAATCATAGACTAATCTTCATGCAGCGAATACAGTCAGCTTTGCAGCTGCCAGGACAGAGCGAGCACAAACTGGGTTGTGAATTGAAGATGTCGCAGACATATATATTCGGCTCGTCAGTGAAGGTGGAGCAGCTGCACGAAGAACTATCCGCTCAGATTCAGGCTCTGAGGACTGAGATCGAGGACAATGAGATGTTACACAAAATATCCTCAAAACCCTACAGGTAAGACTGATATCGGGTTCCTACAGGGATAGTTCACCCACAAATGAAAATTCTGTCATCATCACTGTCAAGTTGTTCCAAACCTGTATGAATTTCTTTCTTATGCTGAAAACAAAAGAATGTTCAATATTTTGAAGAAGGTCGGTAACCAAACGGATGGTCCCCATGACTTTACATAATATTCTCTATAAATTTTAGTTCGATCATGTTTATTTGTTTAATGTTTAGTATTTTTTATTGAGTTTTATGGTACTAAATTTAATCCTGTATAGTTATAATCTATTTATTCACTTTTTGAGCATAGACCTGATATTTTTACAATTTAAAATAACTGTTTTCTATTTAAATAGCCTAGCTGTATTTTAGTGTAACATGACCCTTCATAAATCATTCTAATATGCCGATTTGCTGCTCAAGAAATATTTATTATTATTATCAATGTTGAAAACAGTTGTGCAATTTTTTTTTCAGGATTATTTAATGAATAGAAAGTTCAAAATAACCGCATCTATCTAAAATATAAAGGTTTTGTTTATAAATGTCTATACGGTCACTTTTGCTGAATAAATGTATTAAATTCTTTAAGTTAAAAAAAAAATCTTACCAAACCCAAACTTTTGAACACTAGTACAATGTTACAAAAGCTTTCTATTTCAGATAAATGCTGTTCTTTTGAACTTTCTATCCATCAAAGAATCCTAAAGAAAATGTTTTCTGTTAAACTGTTTTCAACATTGATAATTGAATGATTTCTAAAGGATCATGTGACACTAAAGACTGGAGTAATGATGCTAAAAATTCAGCTTTGCATCACAGAAATGAATTACATTTTAAAATATATTCAAATAGAAAACAATTATTTTACATTTTAATAATATTTCACAATATTATTATTTTTTATATATATACACTCACCTAAAGGATTCTTAGGAACACCATACTAATACTGTGTTTGACCCCCCTTTGCCTTCAGAACTGCCTTAATTATACGTGGCATTGATTCAACAAGGTGCTGAAAGCATTCTTTAGAAATGTTGGCCCATATTGGCATCTTGCAGTTGATGGGGCATCTTGCAGTTGATGGGGATTTGTGGGATGCACATCCAGGGAACGAAGCTCCCGTTCCACCACATCCCAAAGATGCTCTATTGGGTTGAGATCTGGTGACTGTGGGGGCCATATTTGTACAGTGAACTCATTGTCATGTTCAAGAAACCAATTTGAAATGATTCGAGCTTTGTGACATGGTGCATTATCCTGCTGGAAGTAGCCATCAGAGAGGATGGGTACATGGTGCTCATAAAGGGATGGACATGGTCAGAAACAATGCTTAGGTAGGCCCTAAAGTGTGCCAATAAAACATCCCCCACACCATTACACCACCACCACCAGCCTGCACAGTGGTAACAAGGCATGATGGATCCATGTTCTCATTCTGTTTACGCCAAATTCTGACTCTACCATCTGAATGTCTCAACAGAAATCGAGACTCATCAGGCCAGGCAACATTTTTCCAGTCTTTAACTGTCCAATTTTGGTGAGCTTGTGCAAATTGTAGCCTCTTTTTCTTATTTGTAGTGGAGATGAGTGGTACCCGGTGGGGTCTTCTGCTGTTGCCTCAAGGTTGCGCTTGTTGTGGCTTCACAAATGCTTTGCTGCATACCTCGGTTGTAATGAGTTATTTCAGTCAAAGTTGCTCTTCTATTAGCTTGAATCAGTCGGCCCATTCTCCTCTGACCTCTAGCATCAACAAGGCATTTTCGCCCACAGGACTGCCGCATACTGGATGTTTTTCCCTTTTCACACCATTTTTTGTAAACCCTAGAAATGGTTGTGCATGAAAATCCCAGTAACTGAGCAGATTTTGACATACTCAGACCGGCCCCGTCTGGCACCAACAACCATGCCACACTCAAAATTGCTTAAATCACCTTTCTTTCCCATTCTGACATTCAGTTTGGAGTTCAGGAATTTGTCTTGACCAGGACCACACCCGTAAATGCATTAAAGCAACTGCCATGTGATTGGTTGATTAGATAATTGCATTAATGAGAAATTGAACAGGTGTTCCTAATAATCCTTTAGGTGAGTGTATATATATAAAATAAATAAAGCCTTGGTGAGCAGAAGAAACTTATTTTAAAAACATTAAAAATCTTACCGTCCAAAAACTTTTGACGATAATGTATATTTTCCAAAACACATTTTACTACTTAAACTGCAAGACCAGTACCGTACGGACCAGTACGTGCTTGCCTCGAAACAGCGTTTTGAGGCGGCTCAGCGCAAGACGTACTGCTAACAACTTGAGGCAGTTGATGTGCCTTTGCATTTGAGGCCCCGTCCACAGACCCTAGACTGCATTTCTGTTGTACAGTAGAGGAATCCGTGGAGACCACAGCATGCCTGGACACCTGTTCTAAGGGAACACCCACCCATAGAAATGAAGTGGCAACCAGCGTGATTGTTACAGTTACCAGTGTTACCAGATTGTTACCAGTGTTGAATCGGCCTCATATGAAGCAATCCGAGCGGCGTTACTGCGGCTGTGAATGTCATTTGCCCCAGGAACCTCTGAAAATGTTTCAGTGGGACAAATTCAAGCAGTTCAACACTGACCTGACGCATTCCTCTGTGAGGCATGCTGTCAGATTGACCGAGTCCAACTCCATACCGAGAGATCCTCTTCATGGGGGAGAGTTTGCTCTTTTCCCAGTTGACCCGAAGTGGACTGAGGACGTGACTGAGCACAATGTGCCTGTGTTCCCACAACTGCTCTCTCGACTGGGCCAGAATAAGCCAGTCATTGAGGTAGTTGAGAACGCGAAAACCACGCTCTCTCATTGGAGCAATGGCCGTCTTTGCGACCTTCGAAAAGATATGGGGCGACAGGGACAGTCCGAAGGGTAGGACTCTGTACTGATATGCCCACCCCTCGAACGCAAAGCATAGGGACGGTCTGTATCGAGGGAGAATCGAAACATGAAAGTATGTAGAAGCCCATCATATTTTGCCAGTAGGACTGCGATCTCCGCCCGTAAAACAGGAGCACCCTCCTTCAGCATAGAGATGAAGTGGATGCCCCTGAACTTGGGGGCCACCGGGGCGAACTGAATCACAGTGAGGTGGGATACAGGGACCCGACTCGGACGGCGTAGCAGCCCGAAGTGGGGTCTGGGTGTGCAGTGCAACACTTACCTGCTTCCGCTGATGGGGCACGAGGGTGTGTGTAGGCCTCTTGCGTGCGTCCTGGGCAGAGCCAGCACCCCCCACTGGTGATGGGAGAGGAACAAGGGTGAGGGTGACAAGGCATAGTGTTGTACATCGCCAAGCGCTCTTTTGGCACCCAGACATATTGGAAACAGCTCTTTTATTTAAGTTTTGGGTACCACTAGCCCAAAGACCAGTGGCGGAACACAACTTAAACTTAAACAAAGGATGGTGCGGACACCATCTCCCAATGAGCTGTCCCCTCCAACTCTGGGTGGCCCATCTCTGGGTCGCTTGGACTTCCGCTTGCTACCTGGCTTAGCAATGGCCTGGGTGGCCTTCCTCCGGCCGTCTCTGCCCTGTAAAAACAGCAGTGTGTATCTCTCAGTGAGATTGCGCCCCTTGCTGATCATGCCTTCCCTGATCGTACATATGTCGAACATTACAGACTGAAGGGAACCATTATGTACCATTTAGGGGAAAATAAGGTACAAATATGTACCTTTTCACTTTTGTACCTTCAGGTACTGCCCCACTGACAGCTTGTTTCCACCTCACAATAAAAAAAAAATTTTTAAAGACTTTTTATTTTACAATTCAGACTTTTTTTCTAAGCAGTCAGGAGAGTTAGCAGATGACACGTCGGACATGTCGACATAGCAACAGTAACTAAAGAGGGCGGGTCATTGCGAATGGTCAGTTGCGTAATATAACCTTGTAATTCTGAAAAAATACAACAGAAGTATTTTTTAAAGAATTGTACTTTATAACGCATAACGAGATGTAAACTTGCAACTTTGTGAGATAAAAACAAAACAAAAACACACTTATCTTTTAAATTGATTTGAAGCTTTTTTTGGATTGAAGCTTCCATAATGGGGTCTATCAACTGATTGTTTACCGACAGTCTTCTAAATATCTTCTTTTGTGTTCAGCAGAAGAAAAAATCATACAGGTTTGGATTTGAACAACTTGTGAACTATGCCCAAACTCCAATAACTTTCATTAATAATTCATTAACAAACATTATTCATTGTTTAATTAATAATAAGCATTAATTATGTAACACTTAACAATTATGTTAATTTACATGTTCAAAAATGCAATGGAACTTTTTCAGCTCTGTCCATATGCCAAAAGATGCGTCTTATTTTCAAATGGAGATGCAGCAGGTGCTACTCAAAGCGCTGCAAGTGAGTTTGTACCGTTTTTTGAGTTCTTATTAAGTTTTTTAAGCTCCTGCCTCTGTTTATTTGACATCTCTTGTTGTCGTTGTTGTAAATGACCTGTGAATTTAGGTTTCGTCCACAAAGCCTGTCGTGTCACAAGCAGAAGTGGCTCAGATGGAGATGGAGAGCTGTCTGACACAAGAGCACACACCTGATGGTCTGCCTTTACTACTGCATCAGGTCGGTTATGGTCTGTTTCTATTGTGCTCATTTGATAACTGATGAACTTTACACAGTTAATGAAATTAATTGAATCAACACTAAACTGACATTAAATTAATAATGGCACTGTTTTTGAGCTGCTTTGTGGCAGAATTTGAGTTTGCATCCTTGATTCTGTTATTTTCCTGTTTATTACTGTGAAGCTGCTTTGAAACAATCTGTATTGTGTGAAGTCATATATAAATACATGGGACTTAACACAATTATAATCTTGTATTAAAAACATTTCTGAAAACAGTTTTACACAGATCAAACATACAAACTGGCACGGTGCAAATACCAGCTGATGCTGAGATGGAGGAGGTTTGGTCGCCATTCCACTGTCTTGGAGAAACTATACCCTCAATATAAAGTAATCTTTAATTCAGAATTTTAGGATATTTGCATGCATTCAGTGTCAAAATGTATCTATACATCCTGTCCCCATTGCTTTGTGTAGAAACAGATCACACATTTAAACGGTGAATTTGAGGATTGTGTGCACCGGGCACGTCGTCTTGCCGTGTCCAGAGAGAAGGTCCTGGCCGGTGTAGAGAGCCCCATCGCTGTGGTCACACAGGAAGATGTCATCATTTACCTGCAGTGGCTTATTTGCCATCTGCACTCCGTCAAAAGCATCTACCACTTTCTGCATGTGAGAATACATAATTCATAAGAACACTGGGTAACATTTTAGTTTAGGGTCCAATTCTTGCTATCAACTAGTTGCTTATTATTTAAAGCTGCAGTCTGTAATTTTTTTGGGTTCGAAATTATCCAAAATAATTTTTTTAGCAAGTACACAACCAGCCAGTGTTCAAAACTATCTCATTCTACAACCCCAAATCAGAAAAGGTTGGGAAAGTATGGAAAACGCAAAAAAAGTGATTTCTAAATTTACTTTGACTTGTATTTCATTGCAGACAATATGAACAAAAATATTTCATGTTTTGTCTAGTCAACTTCATGTCATTTGTAAATATGCATCCTTTCCTGTCATTCACACCTGCAACACATTTCAAAAAAAGTTGGGACAGTAAAGCATTTACCACTTTGTAATGTTGCCATTCCTTTTCACAACACTTAAAAGATGTTTAGGGACTGAAGACACCAAGTGATGAAGTGTTTCAGGTGTAATTTTGTCCCATTCTTCCTGAAAAAAAAGTCTTAAGGTGGGCAACAGTACGGGGTCTTCGTTTTCGCATTTTGCGCTTCAAAATGCGACACACATTCTCTGTTGGAGACAGGTCTGGACTGGCCAGTCAAGTACCCATACCCTCTTCCTCCTCAGCCAGGACTTTGTAATGTGTGCAGAATGTGGTTTTGCATTGTCTTGTTGAAATATGCATGGACGTCCCTGGAAAAGATGTCTTCTTGAAGGCAGCATATTATGCTCCAAAATCTTTATGTACTTTTCAGCATTAATGGTGCCTTCACAGAAGTGCAAGTTACCTTTGCCAAGAGCACTGACACAACCCCACACCATGACAGACCCTGGCTTTTGGACTTGTAGCTGGTAACAGTCTGGATGATCCTTTTCTTCTTTGGTCGAAGCACACAGCGTCCATTCCTCCCAAAAAATACCTCAAACACTGATTCATCTGTCCACAGTACACGTTTCCACTGTGTGATGGTCCATCCCAGATGCCTCCGAGCCCAGAGAAGTCGACGGCGCTTCTGGACACTGTTAACATAGGGCTTCCTTTTGGCACAGTACAGTTTTAACTGGCATTAGTGGATGTAACTACGTATTGTGGTACTTGTCAAAGGTTTGCCAAAGTAGTCCTGAGCCCATGTGGTGATATCGCTTATAGATTAATGACGATTCTTGATGCAGTGCCGCCTGAGGGATCAGAGATCACGGTTGTTCAGCTTAGACTTGCGCCCTTGTCCTTTACGCACTGAAATTCCTCAAGATTCCTTGAATCTTTTAATTATGTTATGCACTGTTGAATGTGAAATATGCAAATCTCTTCCTATCTTTCTTTGAGAAACATTGTTTTAAACATTTCAATAATTTTCTCACATATCTATTAGCAAACTGGCGATCCTCGGCCCATCTTTGCTCCTAAAGAATTAGACCTTTCTTTGATGCTGCTTTTGTACCAAATCATAATTACAATCACCTGTTGACATCACCTGTTTCAAATCACATCATTATTTAACCATTTTACCTCATTACTAGCCCTAAATTGCTCCTGTCCCAACTTTTTTTTAAATGTGTTGCAGGTCTGAATGACAGGAAAGGATGCATATTTACAAATGACAGTTGACCAGACAAAACATGAAATATTTTGTGTTCATATTGTCTGCAATGAAATACAAGTCAAAGTAAATTTAGAAACCACTACTTTCTTTTTTTATTTGCGTTTTCCATACTGTCCCAACTTTTTCCTTATTTGGGGTTGTATCTCGCCCGATTCACAACGGTAAGCTTGTAATTATGTGTTATAATTTGAGTTGTACTGGTAGCTTTCCGCAGGAAATTTGAGCATGTCGCCGTTTATCTTTGCGTCATTACTTCACGTCTGTATACATAAAGAAGGAGTCCGGCTTGTAGTAGTATCGCATGTGAAGATGCTGCAGGTGGCGGATCATTTATAGATTTTTCTCACAGCAGCAGGAATATTTAAGCTTATCATTTTGATGGTGGATTGTATTCCAGAAATGTCCAGAAAAGCCTACAGTATTGGAAAGACTTTTCTTTGTAGTTTGTGTTTATGCTATAAATTATTAACTTCCTCGAATTCAGTGTAATTTGTTGAACATAATTACATAAAATATTTAGTTTATAGTGTATGGAGGACACGTCCATCTAAGTGTCTATGAAGTTTGTCAACTAACAACCAATGATGTTGATAAGAACAATCTGGTTTTATTTTTTATTATATGTTGGTTGTAGGTTCTTCATTATCTCCCTTCGACCGAGTGGAATGAGGATCAGATGTCCAACGCTGTAGATTTGACATCTCCTGCATATTTTTCTGGTAATGAACCCGCTTTTTTATCTATCTATCTATCTATCTATCTATCTATCTATCTATCTATCTATCTATCTATCTATCAATCTATCAATCTATCAATCTATCAATCTATCTATCATCTATCATCTATCATCTATCATCTATCATCTATCATCTATCATCTATCATCTATCATCTATCATCTATCATCTATCATCTATCTATCTATCTATCTATCTATCTATCTATCTATCTATCTATCTATCTATCTATCTATCTATCTATCTATCTATCTGTCTGTCCGTCTGTCGAGTGGCTTTGTAACTTTGCAGAACTTTTTCATGCTCAAACATTGTACACTAAAAGAAAGTTTAAAATGTAAAAAAGCATAATAGGTTCTCCTTAAACAAGTTTACATATACTTTGTATAAAGATCTTTAACTGAATATTATTAGATGTCATGCATTTATTGATTTTTTTTACCCATCAGGGGTATTTGTATCAGTGTCAGAGGTCCCCTTGCACTCAACCAATATAGAAGATTTTAAAGAGCAACTGGACTTTCTCCTGTCACATTACAACATCCAATATGATATCAGCACCATCAAGACAGCTGGAGATGAAATGGAGCTTTATAGTTTGGTAATTAAATTACGTCAGTGATATCTAAAAGATCTTAAAATGAATTCTACAACATGATGACTTGTTTCAGCAATCGTTACTGTTAATAATGTGATTTGTTTCTATTTTACGTAGGTTAGTTACCTGTTTCAGAGTGCTTTTAAAAATCAGGAGGAGATGAAGACCTTCTTGCAGTACGACAGCACTGAAGCAGCAGACAGGAAGTTTGGGAGAAAGAGTCTGAACATGGCGCTCAGAAAAGAGTCCAACTGGATTCCTCATATACAGGTGAGACAAGCCAACAGTACTTTTATGTGTGATAATTCATGAACTATGTGGTGGAATATGATGTCTAAGCTCTATTGTGCCTCCTGTGGGAAACAAACAGATGAAACCAAAGCGAGATCCATGGCAACAAAAGCAAATAGCAAAACTCAAGGAGCTCAGATCAATGGATGAACTTCTCCAGATGCACAGCAAGTTCCTGGAGGTGAACGGCTGAATTTGCCACTCATATATTAATTATTTCATAACATTACTATACTGGTTCTGTTTTGCACTTTCTTCTAAAGGAGTCAGATCTTCAGGAAGTGACTTTTGCTTTGAAGCAGTACACTACATCTGTTTGTCAACCAGAAAACCCCACAAATCCTCCATCCATCAGCACAGCAACTCTCAAAGAAACTTCTGATATACGGAGACGCATTTATAACATGCCTCAGGTGAACATCTGTGTGAATATTAAATTATACTCTCCATGTCAACATGAAATCTTTACTTTTTAAATACACATTCCTGGTCTTGTTGTCAATAATTCTTTGGTGCACATTGTTCACAAGTAGGGAAGCTTTTTGGCCGCCTCAAAAAAACAATAAAAAAGGTAATTGCGACCTTTTTTGGACTTCTCTCAGTTGCGAGTATATACAGTTGCAAGAAAAGGTATGTGAACCCCTTGCAGAATCTGTGAAAATGTTAATAATTTTAACAAAATAAGAGAAAAAGCATTCTATTTTTTATTTAGAACGTTTATGAACCATTGATGCTTGATACTGTGTGTCGTTCCCTGGACGATCCACGGATGTTTTTTTGTTTTGTGATGATTGTTCATGAGTCCCTTGTTTGACTTGAGCAGTTAAACTGCCCAATGTTCTTCAGAAAAATCCTCCAGGTCCTCCACAGTCTTCAGTTTTCCAGCGTCTTTTGCGTATTTGAACCCTCTCCAGCAGTGAATGTATGATTTTGAGATCCATCTTTTCACACTGAGGCTAATTGAGGGACTCAAACATAACTATTAAAAAAAGGTTCAAACATTCACTGATGCTCCAGAAGGAAACACGATGCATTAAGAGCCAGGGGGATGAACACTTTTGAACAGGATGAAGATGTCCACATTTTTCTTATTTTGTAAATAAAAAAATATATATATTTCATATTTTTTTATTTTATTTAGTACTGCCCTTCGGAAGAACAGAAGATACTTACATGTTTCACGGAAGGCAAATTAAGTACAAATTAATTTTCAAAAAAATGTCCTTATTCAGGAGAGTACTAAATGAAAAACAGCGTGCATTTTTATGATCTCTCTGCACATTTTAACAGACTCTGCAAGGGGTTCACAAACTTTTTCTTGCAGCTGTATCTCACAATTCTGAATTTATCTCTTACATTTCAGACTTTATAACTTGCAAGTTTATATCTCACAATTCTGACTTTATTTCATACAATTGTGAGTTATCTCTTTGTGAGATATCAGAATTGTGAAATATAAACTTGGGATTGTGAGAAACAAAGTCAGAATTGCGAGAAAAAAAGACAGAATTGTGTGAAAAAGAGAAGTGTGATATAAATTTGGATATTGCAAGAAAAAAGTCAGAATTGTGAGATGTAAACTCAGAATTGCAAGAAATAATGTCAGAACTACAAGAAAAAGACAGAATTGTGAAACATAAACTCGAAAGTTGTGAGAAAAAATTGTCAGAATTGTGAGATATACAAAAAAATACAATTTGTGAGATATAAACTTGCAATTACCTTTTTCATTTTTCTGTGGAAACAAGCCACTTCCATTCACAAGAATACAAACATATATTTCCTATTAACTTTAAAGCAATAAGTCTTTTTTTTAATTGTGTGCACATTATTTTCCTTTTTTGTTCTCTAGGTGGCCACTGGACAGACTTCTTATTTATCTAAATATACAGATCAGAAACACTCTGAGAAAAAGAATAAAGGGTAATTTTCCAAATGCTGAACTGTGTCTGTAATGTGTCTTAGGGATTCTTTTAACAGCTCTTTGTCTCCTAACTGTTCTAGTCAAAGCAGCAGTGATTTTCTGCTTGAAAAGGATGAAGATGCTGAAGAAGGTGCCAAGGAGCCTGTAACAGTGAGAGGAGCTTATGAGTCTTTAATCTACCTGAGACACCTCAGGATCAGAGAACTCAAGGTAAAACTCAGTCAAAAACTGCCATGAAAGATGTGAAAGCTTTGAGAGGTATTGGTCTATCCTACAAAAGCACCAATTATACTAGTATAGCCATTCTTTAAGAAACCTTTTTTTTAATGCCATATTAATAGAAGGGTAGTACCATCTTTGCATGGGTTATTTCTCCTGCTATCTGAGTTTTACTCACTAAAATACTGTGTTTTATTGAGTCCTCTTGTTTGTGTAGCGTACTTGTTTGAGCATGCTGAACTACCTGCGGTCAGTGGAGAGGACTCTGGTGATGGACAGCGCGGGTCTGGAGTTGGTCGGAGGAGATCTGGTGAGAAGTATGGAGGAGACGGGCTGGATGAATGCTGCTAGAAGACACGGTGGCTGTACTGGAGCTCTTGGATCAAATCACTTCATCTACAACAGTCCTGTTGACCATAAGGTTCCTTACTTGCAGATTCACCTTGTGTTTAATGGAAAAGCTAACCAATACAATGTGAAAGGCAGAGAGGGTAAATCTCTGTTCTGTGTTAGGTTCACTGTGCCGAGTTTATGGAGTTTCCCGAGGTGGAAAACCTCCATGATTACTACAGCACAGATGGGAGATGCATCCACACGCAGGACCAGCGGGGTCTCTACATCATCTATGACGTGGCCCTGGTGGACCTGCAAGAGTTGGAGCAACTTCTGCTGCTCACTGCATCTCATTTCATTCAGAATAAAGGTCAGGGCAGAAGCCCCCAACCCAATTATACTAATTTTCCAATAGCATATACAATTCAAGTTTATTTTATTACAAGCATTATGGTTGCAGTGAATGGCAGCCCAAAATTTGAAGCCCAAAAAAGTGCATCCATTCCTCATAAACGTACTCCACACATTAATAAAGGCCTTCTGAAGCAAATCGATGGGTTTTTGTAAGAAAAATATCCATATTGAACACATTATAAAGTAAAATATCTAGCTTCCGGTGGACTGCCTTCCGTATTCAGCTTACAAAAAAAGCATAACTGCCGTGACAATGACGTCGGATGTAGTGCAAGCGTTTTGAACTGCGAGAGGCATTACACTCTCTGCGTAAGTGTGCGAGAAGCTACATGTTTCACTTTATAGTTTTAAATATAGATATTTATCTAACACAAATCCATCGATTCGATTCAGAAGGCCTTTATTAACCACCCGGAGCCGTATAGAGTACTTTTGCATGCTGGATGCACTTTTTTGGGCTTAAAATTTTGGGTTGCCATTCACTGCCATTATAAAACTTGAAACAGACAGCACATTTTTAAATATAACTCTGACTGTATTCGTCTGAAAGAAGAATGTCATATATACCTAGGATGGTTTGTGGGTGGGTAAATCATGGGGTAATTTTCATTTTTGGGTGAACTATCCCTTTAATATCTTCATAGCTGCATTTAGCAGATTAGAGGTGGGTGTTAATATTGTTTACATTTTGCAATGATACAAGCAATCAAGCAGTTGAGATTTGCTACATAGCCTGTATATCTATTTATGTGAGTGTACTGTACAGTATGTATGCACATAAAGTTGGGCATACTAATATATCCAACACTACAGGTCCTTCTCAAACAATTAGCATATTGTGATAAAAGTTCATTATTTTCCATAATGTAATGATAAAATTAAAATGTCATATATTTTAGATTCATTGCACACCAACTGAAATATTTCAGGTCTTTTATTGTTTTAAAACTGATGATTTTGGCATACAGCTCATGAAAACCCCAAATTCCTCAAAAATCTAAAAAAATTACCATATCATGAAAAGGTTCTCTAAACGAGCTATTAACCTAATCATCTGAATCAACTAATTGACTCTAAACACCTGCAAAAGATTCCTGAGGCTTTTAAAAACTCCCAGCCTGGTTCATTACTCAAAACCGCAATCATGGGTAAGACTGCCGACCTGACTGCTGTCCAGAAGGCCATCATTGACACCCTCAAGCGAGAGGGTAAGACACAGAAAGAAATTTCTGAACGAATAGGCTGTTTCCAGAGTGCTGTATCAAGGCACCTCAGTGGAAAGTCTGTGGGAAGGAAAAAGTTTGGCAAAAAACGCTGCACAACGAGAAGAGGTGACCGGACCCTGAGGAAGATTGTGGAGAAGGACCGATTCCAGACCATGGGGGACCTGCGGAAGCAGTGGACTGAGTCTGGAGTAGAAACATCCAGAGCCACCGTGCACAGGCGTGTGCAGGAAATGGGCTACAGGTGCCGCATTCCCCAGGTCAAGCCACTTTTGAACCAGAAACAGCGGCAGAAGCGCCTGACCTGAGCTACAGAGAAGCAGCACTGGACTGTCGCTCAAATTTTGCATGTCATTCGGAAATCAAGGTGCCAGAGTCTGGAGGAAGACTGGGGAGAAGGAAATGCCAAAATGCCTGAAGTCCAGTGTCAAGTACCCACAGTCAGTGATGGTCTGGGGTGCCATGTCAGCTGCTGGTGTTGGTCCACTGTGTTTTATCAAGGGCAGGGTCAATGCAGCTAGCTATCAGGAGATTTTGGAGCACTTCATGCTTCCATCTGCTTAAAAGCTTTATGGAGATGAAGACCTGCTCACAGTGCCAAAACCACTGGTAAATGGTTTACTGACCATGGTATTATTGTGCTCAATTGGCCTGCCAACTCTCCTGACCTGAACCCCATAGAGAATCTGTGGGATATTGTGAAGAGGAAGTTGAGAGACGCAAGACCCAACACTCTGGATGAGCTTAAGGCCGCTATCGAAGCATCCTGGGCCTCCATAACACCTCAGCAGTGCCACAGGCTGATTGCCTCCATGCCACGCCGCATTGAAGCAGTCATTTCTGCAAAAGGATTCCAGACCAAGTATTGAGTGCATAACTGAACATAATTATTTGAAGGTTGACTTTTTTTGTATTTAAAAAACACTTTTCTTTTATTGGTCGCATGAAATATGCTAATTCTTCGAGATTTTGGGTTTTCATGAGCTGTATGCCAAAATCATCAGTATTAAAACAATAAAAGACCTGAAATATTTCAGTTGGTGCGCAATGAATCTAAAATATAGGAAATTTAAATTTTATCATTAGATTATGGAAAATAATGAACTTTTATCACAATATGCTAATTTTTTGAGAAGGACCTGTATATAAATAGCCAGGTGATAATATAGTTTGCTATATATTTCCTATATCACTTTACATGAGTATATTGTATATATATGCAGACAAGGTTGGATATAATATATATCCAACTCTACATATAGAGCTGTGCCATAATATAGTTTACATTTTTGATGATAAAACACGCAGCCAGGATTTTCTATATAATAAATATTGCTGGTAAAGTAGGATTAACTATATATCTATCTTGTATTCACTTATGTTGCAAACATTAAAAGTAAAGTAACCTACATTTATGACAGCTAATTTTACTTGCTCAGAAGAATTTCCAGGTGATAAAGGATATTTAACAAGAAAACAATGTAGGTTGGGGAATTGATGGTGATGTGTTTCTATATGTCAGGTGATTGAAGGTGAGGAAAAGTAAGAGGGCTTAAGAGGTGGCTCATATTTTAATATGGCGACACAGCTGCCATATCAAAGAAGTTTAAAGACACCTTTAGATTGTAATCTGTGTTTCACAATTGTCATTTCATGTTGTTCTGGCAGAATCCCATGCATCTGATGTATCTGGAGGAGAACTTCCTCCTTTGGCTAGAATGGATGTGGATCGGTTGGCTGTACTTTTAGATGTATGGACATGTGAAACGGAATTTCTGGAGCACAAAATACAGGTATGTGATGTGTGACTGCAATTCAGTGCAGATTCAATGATACTGTACACGACCATTCAAATGTTTGGGATCGTTTAATGTTTTTGAAAGATACTCACCAAGGCTGCATTTATTTGAGGAAAATATACAGTAAAACAGCTATATTGTGAAATAATATTACAATTTCAAATAACTAGTTTTCTATTATAATATAATTTATTCATGTGACGCAAAGCTAAATCTTCAGCATCTTCAGTGTCACATGATTCTTCAGAAATCATTCTAATGTTGATTTGCTGCTCAAGAAACATTTCTTATTATCATAAATATTGAAAACAGTTTAGTATTTTTGTGGAAACTGAGATACATTTTTCCAAGATTATTTGATGAACAGAAAGTTTAAAAGAACAACATTTATTTGAAATAGAATTTAAATCTATTTAATGCATCATTGCTAAAAATATAATTATATATTTCTTTCAAATGACTGACTTTCCCCAAACGTTTGTAAGTGTATGCCAATGATAAAATGCCATCTTGTATTCACAGCTCTTGAATTGCTATTTGGAGGCGTATCAGCATGTCACAGATCTAGAGGAACAGTTCAGTTTGGCTCAGGTCATCACAGACGTCATGCACAGAAGGCCACAGATTGATTTTACTGCTGGATATTTTGTTCAAGCTTACAGGGACACAATCGTCTGCCTCCAAAGCCATCAACAGCTCATCAAACTAGTGCTGAACAATCAGGTAACCAAGCATTTGCTGTTTAATCATGTTTAACCCTCTAAGATATCAGATTATTTTTATTCTCTGATGTTTTCTGAATGTTAGATTGATGAGCAGCGGCAGTATCTGGCGAGAATATGGAGGAAGGGACCGAATGGTTGTCCTAGCGAATACGGCATGCCACCAAACTACATCCCTAAACATTTGGTTTCAGTCGGTGGAAGCAGGTACAGATCAAAATGTTTACACTGTTTACTTTATTAAAGAGGCCCTATTATGTTTTTTTTATTTTTTATTATTGCTTTTTCACACTAAACTCTCTTTAATGTGTAATGTTGCAGTTTGAGCATGTAAAATGTCTGGAAAGTTACAAAGCTCAAAGTCACTCCAAAGGCAGTTATTCTTCAGTGCATGTAGTTCTTCAGACTGTAGTCTTGGGTCTACATCCGGGAACATGTCACAATAATTCTCATTTAAATAGTTCCTCCCAAAGACTTAGGCAAAATAAATGGGCGAGGCCTGGTTTAGTTGAGTTACTAGTGTGTTAAAACATGGTAAGGGACATTGACATTTTTGAAACACGCTGGAAGCAGTTGACCAATCACAACACACCAGCTGACCAATCAGAGCACATTGTGCTTTTTGGAAGGAGGGACTTCATAGAGACAGGAACTACTATATAGTAGATGAAAAACAGTTTATGACAAAATATGTCTGAAATCACAGTACCAATAAAAGAGTACCCGGATGACCTACTACTTCCTGCGAGATCTGAAGTGTGCATAGGATGGACACTTTACCTATCCCATGAGGCCACGGGAGAGGATTTGTGAATGGCAGTGAAGCAACGTAACTGGCTCTTGTTGCTCACATGATAATGACAGTATGGCGAATGTAGTCCGTCCGATTATATATAACACACACTCGTACTATATAGAACATACATTTTTAGAGGTCGTGAAGTAATTACTTATTCAAAATAAGTACCTACTCAAGAGAGTATGTGATTTCAGACACAGCCAGTGTTACTGACAGACTGAGAAGAGAGGTGCTGCAACAATGTCACCAAGTGTTAATAGCAACTAGATTTACACTCAGTGAAAATTGCATATTTTCTTAAGGATAGATGATATTTACACTAAGAGCAAATAGCTGTAGATGCTATTTACTAAGTGAATAGCATACTACATTGATATATTCTATTTACACCATATAAAAGTAGCAGTTCTTTGCAAAATGTGTAGTAATTACATGTAATTTATACTTTATTTTGACAGATACGTACTATTTGCACCCCAGTATTGTTGTACATTAACAGGATGCAATAATTACACCGAGTGTAAAGATTATATTTATTAAAATTATTAAATGGATGCCGCCTTAAAGGAACACTTTTTTTGAAAATAGGATAATTTTCCAAGTCCGCTAGAGTTAAATAGTTGAGTTTTACCGTTTTTGAATCCATTCAGCCGATCTTTGTATCTGGCTGTAGCACTTTTAGCATAGCTTAGCATACATCATTGATTCTAATCAGTCCATTAGCATCTCATAAAAAAAATGAGCAAAGACACTTTCAATATTTTTCCTATTTAAAACTTGACTCTTCTACAGTTACATCGTGTGTTAAGACCACCTGAAAATGAAAAGTTGCGATTTTCTACACCTATATGGCTAGGAACTTCTTTCTCATTCCTGCGTAATAGTCATGGATCTTCGTGGCCGTACCATGGCTGCAGCGGCGCAATGATATTACGCAGCGCTGAAAGTAGCCCCCAGCTAGGTAACTTTCAATGTGACTGGCACTAAGTTCGTGTAGTTGCAGAGAAAGTTTCAGGCTTGCAGCCAACAAATTGTGTTGTGGATTTACCTGTGTGATTAGCCATGGTTCTGTGTGTTGTAAAGGGCTGTGATAGTAAGTCGAAGGTGTATACTATCACCATGTTTCACAGAATACCAACGAATCATTGCGCCGCTGCAGCCATGGTACGGCCGCGAAGATCCATGACTATTACGCAGGAATGAGAAAGTAGTTCCTAGCCATATAGGTGTACAAAATCGCAACTTTTCATTTTCAGGTGGTCTTAGCACACGATGTAACTGTAAAAGAGTCAAGTTTTAAATAGGAAAAATATTAAAAGTGTCTTTGGTCATTTTGAATGAGATGCTAATGGACTGATTAGAATCAATGATGTATCGCCAGATACAAAGATCAGCTGAATGGATTCAAAAATGGTAAAACTCAACTATTTAACTCTAGGGGACTTGGAAAATGAGCCTATTTTCAAAAAAAGTGGAGTGTTCCTTTAAATGGATGCCGCCTTAATGGGACAATAAATGCCCTCCCTACACCTACCCCTAACCCTACCCAATAAATGCATTTATTATTGTTAAACATTTCGTTAGGCACTTTATTTCCACATTTACAAGATTTTCTTAATTTTTATTGAAAGTAAATGAATTTCTGGTGTGATTTGTGATGAGAAAAGAGATAAGAACAAACTCTGTAAAAGGCGGATTCGAACCCTGTCAATCGCATCAAAATCAAGATCTATAGCCATATGCTTTACTGATTGCACCACTAAAGACGTTATAATGGCCACGCTGTTTTAAATCTTGTTTGGCCCAACGAGGCATTGTTAGGCGTGTTAGGCTAGTGCGAATAGCTCTTGCCAACCAGGCATGCTATTTGCACTTGGTGTGAAAAGACACTCCGTTAAAGGCATGTATACGTTGAATGCAATATAAGTCAAGCGGATAAAACTGTCTGCCAAATGCATAATTATAAATGTAAATACATGACTGCATGGATAAGAACATTGCAGACCTTTTATTCTTGTTAAATATGACATCACATTAAGGGATGCATCACAAAATTAATTGCAAATGTGTTTTTAAATATATATCTAAAAGCATGTAAGGCAAAAACACTTGTTTTACGGTGTCTCCTTGTGCCTTCTTTGCAGGCCTTCTTTGAAGAGTGTGTATTTTTTAGAGATACACCCCTCATTGTGTTTGGCGTCTCGGCTGTACACAGATCTGGAACGGGCCTGTACTGAACTTTTTGAGCTGCACAGAGCGAAAACACCATCTCAGAGAGTCAAACTTGAGCAAAGGCTCTTGAAAACGGCCCTGCATCATTGGCACATGCTTGCAGCTCCTGGTGCCACCTACAGTTCTCAGATCCAGAGAGACGTATGTGTCTTTTCTTTGCTCCAAATAAGCTGATATGCAATGTCTATGTTGTAACTGATTACAACTGATATGTTGTAATGTTTAGGGGGGAAATAAAAAGAATGTACTTTATTAATCTTAATATATTTTATGAAAAATACTGCAATACGATCATATTGCTCACAATTTTTTTTATTTAAATGTTTGCATTTAAAGAAAAAAAATCCATGCTTTATTTAAAAGGGTCATGAATTGCGAAATAAAATTTTCATAAAAAAATTCTTTTGACATATAAGAGGTCTTTGTGCTATAAAAATTGCCGGTAAGTTTCAGATCTCAAAACTACCTATTTCTTCAAAAACAGCTTTTATAGAACCCAAGCTCCCAAAATGACTCGTTTTAGATGTTGTCTCAGTATGCCGTATACTATATATCCAACTATATTGGATCCGACAGTAATGTCACAAGTGTGAGTCACTATTGCCTTGTCTGTTACAGATCATTTGATATATACTCACTTTATTTTCACGTTACTGAAAATGATGAACAGTAAATACGTAAATAAGAACGACAGTGTAACAAACGATGGTCATTCATTCATAATTGATTTTAAAGTTTATCTGCTACAAACAACACTTATAAAGCATATGTAATATGCATAATTGTTTCACATTTGGCAGATGTTTCAACTATGTATTGACATAAACAGTAGCGTCTTTATTTCAACACTAATATAATGTTATAAAATACAAGGAAACACTTTATTTTACAGTGTCCTTGTTACAACATGTTACATGTACTTACTAAAACAGTAAAAACAGTAAATTATGCATAATTACATGCAACTAACCCTCAACCAAACCCTAATCCTATGCTATACGCTATAGTAAGTACATGTTGATAATTCATATTACTCAGTACTTACCATTACATATAATTACACTGTTAAAATGACACCTTAAAATAAAGTGTTACCAAATACAATACTATCTTACCAATACATTAGGAATAAATATAAACAAAGATGATTAATTGCAACCCTGTCTCAAACTAGAGTATCCATGGTATTTGAGGTTTTGGTTTGTCTTCTGATTCGGGTTCAGGCTCCGGCTCAAACATGTATAGCGAACATAGAGCGTTTTCAAAACAATTCCACTTGTGTAATGGCGGTGACGTTAAAAACTGCACTGAACAAAATAGCAGTGGGCGTTTACTTAAGTCTTGAATGAGGCACGCCTATCAAAAGAGAGTATTCAAAAGAAACGAGAGGGTCAAAAACAGGATAGAAAACCTATTACTTCCAAAATCAGGATGTTTTTTTATTTAAATAATCTTGCTAACATTATAAGTGGACCTCAAAGAACTTTATAAATAAAATGAAATGCAGTCCATGACCCCTTTAAAAGTATGTGATGATAAACATTTTAAGCAGTGTGCAAAATTGGTTTTGCTTTTTCAATCCAGCAAGTGGCATTGATTTATCAACTATCAGAAATAAATAAAGTTGTTCTGCACTATTTATCAAATTTTGTCTTAAATGTTCACCTGTTCATTCATCCTTTAAGAGGTGCCAGATACAGTCAGTGTTCTGTGTTGTTTCAGTTGTTCTCAGGTGGGTTCATGGAGGATCCTGTTCTGGTCAGAGAGCTGGGAATGTCTGTTGTGAGATCTGCCGAGGAACAGGAGAAGAAACAAGGCAAAGACAGACAGTTGTTCATGCTGAAGATGTTCTGCACATTGCTAGAGCTCATCACACTCCGTCACCGCATCATTGAATCAGCGTCAGAAACTGAACACCTGGCCCAGTTGAGTTGGAAAACAATATTGCTAAGCAGTTCTACTTATTTTTTGACCATTCTTCTAGAAGCGCATTTGTGAGGTCAGGCACTGATGTTGGCGTGAAGTCTCCGCTCTAATTCATCCCAAAGGTGTTCTGTCGAGTTGAGGTCAGGACTGCAGGCCAGTCAAGTTCCTCCACACCAAACTCACTCATCCATGTCTTTATGGACCTTGCTTTGTGCACTGGTGCGCTGTCATGTTGGAACAGGAAGGGGCCATCCCCAAACTATTCCCACAAAGTTGGGAGCATAAAATTGTCCAAAATGTCTTTTTATTCTGAAGCATTAAGAGTTCCTTTCACTGGAACTAAGGGGCCAAGCCCAACCCCTGAAAAACAACCACATACCATAATCCCCTCCATCAAAATTTACACTTGGCACAATGCAGTCAGGCGAGTCCCGTTCTCCTGGAACTGTCAAACCCAGACTCGTTTGCCAGACAGAGAAACGTGATTCTTCACTCCAGAGAACACGTCTCCACTGCTCTAGAGTCCAGTGGCGGGGTGCTTACACCACTGCATGCCAAGCTTTGCAGTGCACTTGGTGATGCAGGGCTCAGATGCAACTGCATGAAGCTCTCCAAGCACTGTTCTTGAGCTAATCTGAAGGTCACACAAAGTTTGGAGGTCTGTTGCTACTGACTGAAAGTTGGTGACTTCTGCACACTTGTGTCTGTAGCAGGCACTGACCCCGCTCTGTGATTTTACTTGGCCTACCACTTCGTAAGTGAGTTGCTGTTGTTCCCAATTGCTTCCACTTTTGTTATAATACCACTAACAGTTGGCCGTGGAATATTTAGTAGTGATGAAGCTTATTGCACAGGTGGCAACCTATCACAGTACCACGCTTGAATTCTCTGAGCTTCTGAGAGCGACCCATTCTTTCACAAATGTTTGTAGAAGCGTCTGCATGCCTAGTGCTTGATTTAATATATATATATATATATATATATATATATATATATATATATATATATATATATATATATATAAATTATATATGAAATTATCTAACCCTCAACTTAATGTTGTTTGCTTTCTGTCATGTCACTCTAGATTATATAAATCACTGGCCAGAGTGATGGGCTTTGACGATGTTCATTTGTACATGCGGCCGGTGCAGTTTGAGTTTGCTGTGAGGAAAGAGACTCCAAAACAACTTCCCGTGTTCATCACCGCCCTCCAGGATGACAAACAGAATGCTGACAGGTAAACTCTGTAGGACTAATGTTGTCCTGTCACGCTCATGAATGAATTGAACGCAGTGCAGTGTGTATAACGCTTGATGCGTATAAGACTAACTGCTGTGATTGGTGGTTTTTTTTAAAGTTTGCATTTTTATTACTATTTCTCAATATATCATTAATAAGTCCTTTTCCACCATTTGTTTAGAATGTGTCAAATCTAGTTGATTTGAGTTTATCCCCTCCCTTTTCATAGGTTCGTCCCAAACAGCCTTCCTCTGTGTGTTCAGGAACTTGATGAGAGTCATATTGGCAAATTTAGCTTTCAATCTAATGAAACAGTTCTACAGGTAATCACATGATTTATATTGTTATGCACAATTTGGCACATTATTATTGTCCCGCATATGAATCATTTGACTTTGTGTCTCTGTGAATCAGCTCATGAATCAGTCCAGCCTGGAGAACCTGCAGGTGGTTCTGGTGTGTCAGGTGGTTCAGAAGAATGCTCTGATCGGAGCGCTTAAACAAGCGTCCTTGTGCTACAAGACAGAGAAGCTGGATGAGTCCTCAGATACAGACCTGCCACTGCAGCATGAGGGATCTACTTCCTCTGAAACCAGGAGACGTGCCTTAGCTACTAGAAACAGGTCTACATGCATAAAGAATTTTTTTTGCATTGATTTTATGCAGACTTTACAGTGTTTTATCATTATGCTCGTATTTGTTTTTCTGCATTTATGTTTATTGAAATCACTGTTCTTACAGTTGTTAATTATATTATTAATGCCAAAACCAGTGCAATGGTTTGTGAGATTCACCCATATGTAAAGTAATTTTATATAATAAAAAAAAAATCTTCCAAAATAGACTTTAGGACTTGTTTTAACTGAGTATAGAAGCACTGTGTGAAATGTTTGTTGTAATTCAGGCTTGCAGGTGCTTTTGTGTCCATTCAGCTGGAGAAAGTGGGATTTCGAGATGAAATGCTGAATGCATTTATAAAGAAAAAAGAACAGATGAGTGCGCTGAAGCTAAACTCCGTATGTAAACTAAGCATGAATAGGAAACTGATTTATTTGTTCAATAAATGGAAATGTTCCTTATTCCTTCATTCTTCTCTCAATAGGAAGAAGTTGCCAGGATCAAGAGGAAACTGATTTTGGAGTTCTGTCACAAGTATGTTTAGTTCAAAAAATATGTTTTCCACACTTTATTTTCTATAAAAGGAGGAAATGACCCCCAAATCTTTATATTTCAGATTTCTCTGCACAAGCAGTGACTATGTGTCTCTTTCAGATTTAACATGCGCATGTCTGTGAGTTGTGTCCGAGGGCAGGTTGTTGCTCTTTGCCACAGTCTCACCTCACTGCTCCATGAGGTGCCACACATCCGCGACAATCACTTTGTGATGGGAACACCCAACGAAACCAGATCAGACCTGCAGACAGAGGACAGATTGTGTCCTGATCCAAGGTAAAGCATGTAGAAGAAAATGCACACAGAAAGCTCCAGTTTAATGTGATGTTGAATCTCAGACAAAGCTTTTAGGCACTCTGAATATACGAGCTTGAACCCTTTTGAGCTTCTAAACATTATGATCATTTGGCTTTTGCTTAAATGCTTGAACATTTAGTTTTGTAGACAATTATAAATTGTTTAAAGCTGCCGTCCGTAACTTTCTTTTGGTAAAAATGACCCAAAATCAATTTTTGCAGGTGCTGCAGATGGCGGATCATGTATAGCCTTTTCTCACAGCAGCTGGAATAATTGAACATATCATTTTGATGGCGGATTATAATCCAGAAAGGTCCAAACGACTATTATCAGTGACAACTAGAGATGCGCCGTAGTCAAAAGCAAAATATTAGACTGTACGTCTATCATTGGTAGCGCGATTTATTGTAACGCTTTTTTTCTCAGTTGGCCAACAAAAGTGGCAGACATGTTAATGCCATTTTGCAGGGAAAATTCTTGTTTTTGTCATACTTCCAAGACCTAGAATCTGTGATTTTGAAGTACAGAATCCACACAGGTGCTCTGATGAATGACAGTCACACATACTCCTCAAAACACAAGATTCATCCGCACTGAGGAGCAGCGCCGATGCACAACCTACACAAAGACGATAATTTCGCAAATAAGTATAATTCCGCAAATAACTGCAAATTATAGCAATTGCAGATTTCAAACAGACAAAAAGGTAAAGAGGCAAAACTTATGGACTGCAGCTTTAACAAGTAATTTTGTTAATGCATGAGTTGGGCTGAATAGGGAATACAAACAATCAAGTTTCAAAGGATGTCAAAGAAAAAAGATAAAGTGTGGAAAATAGACAAAATAAACTACGGAAAATAAATAAATCCATGTTAAAAAATGCACAAGTAAATAAATTCATGAATGCATGCACAAAAAATGCATACATGCATGTAAAACTAAATGCACAAATAAATGCATTAATGCATAAGTAAATTCATACATTAATGACTTTTCACAATGTAAATGCCTTTCTAAATCAAAACTGCTTCTTGCTGTTCAGGACATTTCAGCCTCGTCCCAGAAGACTGTTATCGGCCGATGGAAAGACTCTAGTAAACCTGTGGTTCATCCCTCATTACACAGAAGTGCTGCTCATGTTCAGAGCTCTGGAGGAGAAGGTGAGAAATGCATCTGTGACTGATAAACATGGCATAGAGTCCCAGTTCTCATTAAAACACAGGGGCCCCAAAAAGTGTTTGCATATTTAAAGGTGAAGTATGTAAGATACATTTTTTTAAATGTTAAAATACATTCTCTTAACCCAGTTTATTGTTCATTGACTGCTATTTGTTTGCCATTTTTGGGCTTATCTACCCTTAAAAGTGTTAACATTGTGCCTCCCAGGCACCATCAAAACATGGTAATTCTCTTTCCAGTTTGACCTATAGCGAGAGTTTGGGGCGTGGCATCTTTTGCAGGCGGAGCCAGAGGGTGATTAGCTGGTGTGGGACCACTGATGCATTACAGCTTCAGTTACAGAATTACAAGCAACATTTAAAGATTAAACAGGTCATGAACATGTCAAAGTGAACGGGTCAATGTGATACTATTCTCTACAATGGACGCACTACCATAATTCATCATCATGTACCAATTCAGATGTACCAGTTTACTTTGACATGTCCAGTGTAGACAGCTTAAACAGTTGTGGCTTGTCATATCAAAACATGGCCCGGTGCGGATACGTTGGATGGGTTTATTATAAGTGATATGCTTGCGTTTGCTCTAAATAGTGTTAGCTTATTCATTTGCTTACTCAGGAAACATGGCAACACAGCTACAAATATTCCTAATATGTTAGACCTTTTATTGAAGAGGTCTTTATTAAAAGTTAGCCTTACCTGTTGAGATATGCCTTTACAAGCACCCATAAGGTTTGATTGTGACGTTTAAGTTTGGGGGAAGCATGACGCATGAAAGGGGTGCTTGCAAAAGTTGCTGTATTTTTGTAATTCCGCTAGTGCCACTAGTGTCGTGGAAACTACATACTTCACCTTTACACCACAGTTTAAAGTGTAACTTTACCAATTTTCAACCCGCTTTGTATTGTTACAATGTCGGTAGTGTATGTCAATGTTTACTTAGTCTTTGTCACCTGGACAGAGAAATTCAAGTTTATTTGTCAGCAAAAGTCTGCCTGATGATGCAAAATGAAAAAAATTGACAGCTGGAGGGCTTTCATAAAAAACTACAGCTTATACTTGTGCATTTTTGTATCCCCACCTACCTTAGTTCATCTGTTGGTTATTAACAGAACAGTTATTGTATTATCACTGTTTATCATTGGACACTTTATCATATCATGTCTAGTCTTTAAACGTTTGATAAAATGGAACATTATGACAGAAGGGCAGTTTCTTTCACTTTGCCCCTCTGGTTAGCCTAAACACTGTTTGTAAGGAACTCTTAATGCTTCAGCATACCATGACATTTTGGACAATTTCTTGCTCCCAACTTTGTGGGAACAGTTTGGGGATGGCCCTTTCCTGTTCTAACATGACTGCGCACCAGTGCACAAAGCAAGGTCCATAAAGACATGGATGAGCGAGTTTAGTCCTGATCTCAACCCGATAGAACACCTTTGGGATGAATTCACCCTTCGCTGCAAGTTTGGTTGACAGGCTATCTGACCAATCACATCACAGAATCTGCTGTTTTGTTTGACAAAGCAGTAAGGAAAGTTATTAGATTATCGTCAGTGGACTTGAACTTGAAAAATGGTGTGTACTGACGTCTTTCTGCGGTTGAAACAACATTTCTTTTAGTGTTCATTCATGGTTTTTTTATGCTTATCAATGAATTAGAAGGAAGAGATGATCGGTTCATGCGCTACAGCGATCACTAGACATTAAAGAGCCACAAAATGGTATTTATTGTTTAAATTTCTTAAAAAATTGACAAAATTTGAAAGTTGAGACTTTCATATCAAAAGTACCTTGCTCTGTCCTGTCTGTCGGCGTGTTGTCAGTGTCCTCTTTGCTCCGTGATGTATTTTCTCTACGTGAGAACGGAACATCAGTGCCTGAAATCACAAATGCGCTTCTAGAAGAATGGTCAAAAATTCCCATAAACACACTCCTAAACCTTGTGGAAAGTATTTCCAGAAGAGTTTAAGCTGTTATAGCTGCAAAGGGTGGGCCAACTCCACAACCCTGCGGATTAAGAATGGGATGTCAATAAGGTTAATGTGCATGTAAAGGCAGGCATCCCGAAACTTTTGGCAATATAGTGTATTTGGCAAAAGGGATTTGTCAGGTTGCACCAATTGACTTTTTTTTCCGCCTTTCTACTGCACAGGCAGCCAAGTTTTATTGAAAGCCCATTGCCAGTGGTGAAGTACCCCATTATGAATGTATTTATTTTATTATTAGGGTCTTAAGTTTCTTATAATGCATAACTCACATTTTCTTTGGTAAATTACATCAGTGTTTCAAATGCTGAAGGTTCTAGTCTCTTCACTAAATTCACTTATTTTTGCTTAATGTGTTTGAATCAGCTGGTGATTTGTAATGGATGTATGGATGTTCTTGTTACAGGAATGTTACCAGGCTCTTCAAAACACACTGCAGATTATTTCAGCTCTTCATGACGTTGTCTATTACCTGGTGAGCTTTGCTCGGCTGGGGAATCCAAACACTTCCTTCAGTCCCGACAGCTCTCAGAGGCTCACAGCGGACTGGGGCGGATTAGAGAGCATCGGTATATAATAATTCTGCAAACAAACAGTATGGCTGATATCCAGCATAAAATATACATTGTGCAGTTTTTATCTGATATTGTGTGTCCTCCAGCCCTGTGTTTCCTTACGCTCTGATGTTTGTCCAAAGGGGCTGAACTGTGGGACGTCCAGCGACAGATTGACTCTCTCTGTGAGCCCAGAAGTTCAGAGGATGTCGGGCGGCTCCTGCAGCTTCACAGGGATGTGCTCTTCCTGCGCTTCGATACTGCAGTGCGCTACATGATCAGGTGCTTGTAAATGACAGATTTCACAATCACAATGACAAATAATAATGTTTGGGTAACACTTTATTTTAGGGTCCAATTCTCACTATTAACTAGTGGTTTATTAGCATGCATATTATCTTATTGGCTGTTTAGTAGCTCTTATAAAGCACATATTAATGCCTTATTCTGCATGACCTTATTCAACATCCCTTAATCCTACCCAATACCTACACTTAACAACTACCATAAACTATTAATAAGCAGTAATTATGAGTTTATTGAGGAAAAAGTCATAGTTAATAGTTAGTTAATAGTGAGGATTGGACCTTTATCTAGTGTGACCACTGTTTGAGATGATGTACAGTAGAGGAGAATTTATCTAATCTAATCTGGTTTAAAATGCATGTTCCAAATTACAGATGTAACTTTTGAATTTGTGCTGGTTTCATAATATTTTTTAAATGTTTTCTTTTATTTTTGTATTTCCACTGAAGAAATATCCAGTGGTGTAACCATTAGGTATAAATAATGTTATATAATAATAATAATAATAATAATAATAATAATAATAATAATAATAATAATATATAATCCCATTTTAATGCATACATTATTATTATTATTATTATTATTATTACTAAAATATATTTTGAACATATTTTTCAAAGTAAAATAATTTGTAGCATTTCCATTCTTGTCTCTTCACAAGGGAGGCGTTCCTCTCCTCTGGAAACCTCCCAGCCTATCAGAGTGTGAGTGAAAACATGAGCCACGCCCTCCCTATCATGAATGACAGCTTGCTGAGAGGAGCCAGTTTCCTCCCTGTTCCTCAGCCGTTAGAACCGGCCTGCCTTCAGGTGAGAAACCACCAGGCCTGTCCAGAATATACATGTGTAACGGACGTAAGTCAGTAAGAGCTGTGTATGTGAACCTCACTCCCCTGGCCTCAAAAGGGTCTCTAGCAATTGACTCTGGAGGCTGCGGCCTTAGCGTCCTTTTAGCTCGCCTGCCTCCCACGCCGGAGACCCCAGTTTAAATCCCGCTCGGAGCTGTCGAGTAGAACCGGTTACGCATGCTCATCCTTCACCAGTGTTTCACGAGTTCACACTTGCATATAATTTATAGAGAATAAATTTAAAATGCGTATTTGGCGTGCTGTCCAGGGGGAGGGCTTCGAGCTCGGAATTTGGCCCGAACCCAGTGTACCCCCCGTGTATGTAAGAGGTTAGAACTGAAGGGGTGGTGGAGGGATGCTGATAAACTGTCAACAAAAAGAGGTAAGGCTGCTGCGTGTATATATACCTCTTATTGTTGATTAGCAGAGTGCTCTCCCCTTGTGTCAATTATCTGAACATGCTTCTCCCAAACCTTGTTAATAAAACATAATTTAAAAACATCACATAATGTACCTCATGAAGCTGGTTGATGAATGTCCATGTGGGTTGATTCCTGCAACTTCTGCTTCTTTTATTTGTGGTTTCAGGCCCAAAAATTGTATCCATGGAGATCTTTTCTTGCAATCCATGGATCACACCCTTTGATCATATGGGACGTCTCGCAGATTGAGCATTACATGCAGGTGTGTTACTTTGTAAATGTTTTTTTTAAGTCTTCCTGTTTAATTAGCATCAGGATCATGAAATGTTGTTCTTTTTGTAGCTCTGCCTCTGTGATCTGAATGACCGCTGTAGAATGGAGGCTAATGGGGCGATACTGGGCGTATCTCTGATCATTGATGATGTGCTCAGTAATGGAAGGGATGCAGCGCCCCTCCGCTTACAGACCACAAGAGACCCTGACATTACTGCAACCTCTGATAGAGAAGTACTTAAGAAAAATTCAGAAGTTGAATTGAAGCCAAACGCTACTAAAAGTTAAATTGGAATTCAAAGAAACACAATTTTGTGACAAAATAGCCTTGATCTGGAGATATTGAGATGTTTATCCTGCATTCCTGTAACAGTAGAGCATGTTTGTAACAGCACCAAGGTCATGAGTTCGATTCCCAGTGAATGCATGAACTAACATAATGTAGATCTTTAATGCAATGTAATTCACTTTGGATTTAAGCGAAAACATTGATGTAAATCAGTTATAATATTCAGTTTGCTTATGCATCTCTGTTTGTTGAAGCGCATTCATCTCATTGTCATCTTTCAGATCCTTAATGATGAGGAGAGAAAAACAGAGGTTGCGTCTAAAACTCAAGATCCCATACAGTCCCTGATGAACCAGCGGGGATTTTTACTGCTCTGGAAGCAGATGGAAGTTTTTAAAGAGAGCTGGACTCAAAGACAGTTGGGTGTTGAGACAATAAACAGCCCTGCACTGTTTAGACGCTTCTCTCAGCTTTACAGGTCCTGAACATTTCATCACTATTAAACACTCACTCTTCCATAACAGTTTGTGGTGAAACAAATATGTATGTGTTAACCTGACCCATGATCTTGTGTTGTAGGGTGGAGATTTACTTTCCCAGCATGCAAGCTCTGGCCCAGCAGATGGATAAGGAGAAGGAATATGAGCTTGTGCTGTCACAGACTCAGTCTGTCCTCCCTCCGCCTGGAGCAGCAGAAGTTGATGTGAAAACATGGCAGGTACTGGATGTGAACCAGGATTACCAATTAAATAAAACTCAAACTATTAAAAACAATCTGTTAATTGAAATAAAGCTGAAATAAAATAGAATATAGTATGAATTAAAATAATATGTGTGTGTGTGTGTATATATATATATATAAAACTAAAATAAAAATAATAAAAGTTTATTCTAAATATTATTAAAAATGATTATAGTATATTATATCATATACATTATAATATATCAATTATATAATAGTATATAAAGTTGAAGCACTAAAATTAATAACTGGAAATAAATACTGAATTAAATATTGAAATCAAATAAAAATATGAAATAAAAATAAATGTAACCTAAATTGTAATATTTAAATAAAAACTAATAAAGGCATGAAATTACTAAAAACTGAAAATATAAAATAAAAGCTAATTCAAAATCTTCATAGAAACAATAATGGTATATAAGTTATGATATAATATAAAGTTAAAGTTAAAATTACTAAAAAGAAATAAAACCTAAAACTACAATAAAAATTAATTAAACCTAAATATATTAATATTAAAAAGGACCTAATAAAAAAGACAAAAGCACATAACAATATTACTAAATGTTAAACTAACATCAAAATCAAAACACAAAATATTAAATATTAATAAAAACGATTTTAATAAAATAACACTGATATGAATCTGCTTATTTTAGTTTGAAACACTGGGGTCTGTAAAGCAAAGATCTGAGCAATCATCAAATCAATATGCTGTTGGCTATGAAACAAAACAGCCATGAGGCTTTCTTAAAAGTAAAAAATAAAATACATTCAAATTTTTCAGGCTGCATTTGACAATTCATTGATGTGATTCTTTTTATTGATATCTTTGCCATAGTCCAGATGAGACCGTTATGTTTGCTGTGTTTGTTGTAGTTACTGAGACTCTTGGAGATCACGGAGTGTGACATGATCCGAGCACTTCAGAAGAGGATTAACAGTGAAATGACTCTAGTGATGTCAGAGCGCTCGCGGCATGACACGGGGCTCCCCGCAGGTACCCAGCAGCCTCTGCATGAACCAAGATCAAAGAGCACTACGGGAAGACTGGGGCTGGGCCTGATTCTCCCCACAGGCTGTCATTAGAAAGCCAATAAACTTCACCAGAGCTAGTCCTATATTTAGAATATTATAATATCTCAACAAAACAGTAGTCCTTTCTTGGATGTGTAGCTTTGTTCATCCCAATCTTCTTCTGCTGTCTTCACATGTAATGAAGAACTGTGGAAACGGCCTTCAATGAAACACAGTGTCTCTCTAGAGAGACCTCAGATTGTGGAGGATTTCATCCAGCGGTTGATGAGTGGTGCCGAGGGTGAGACTGATGAGCAGGTAAATATTTCTCACTAAAAACGAAGGTTGCCAAAAGGGGCTTTTCACAGCAATGTTATTGAAGAACCATTTTTGGTTCCCCAAAGAATCGTTCAATAAACAGTTCTTAAAAGAACCATTTGTTTCTTAGAGTGAAGAACATTTTAAAGTGCCTCTGTTTTAGTTATTTGAAAGGTTCCTAATTTCCTAAAAACTTTAGTTTTCGGTTCGATAATTTCAGACTCTCTAAACCCCTCTTTTTCGAGAGCCTCCTCTGCTCTGATTGGTCAGACAGCCCAGTCTCTTGTGATTGGTCTACCGCTTACAGCATGTGTCGGAAACTAAACACAAATTACCATTTCTGAATTTCAGCTCCGGAGACTTCCTCAGTAGGCCTATCGCGGTAATTACTATAATGGCTTATTGCATGAGATATGGACATGACATGACCTCGAAAAATATATTGCCCATTATGCTTACATAAAAGTGAATGTTACCAACATTTTGGCACCTGTCATCTCTGAGGTGAAAGCAGGGCTCAGGCAGCTCCTCCACACAAAGAGCGGATACCGACAGGTGAAGGAAAGGCATTACTCGAGGGCGAGGCTATAAATAAGTGTTCTCCTGACGACTACAGACAATCCAAATGGACCCGTTTTAAAGTCACAATCCACTGTTCCGGTTCAAATATAAACGTGACAACGCGAAATGGCACACACTTGCCAATAGTGTTGGGGCCGTTCACAAGAACACATTTTTTTGCATTCCACTCTACTGTTTTTTTAACCTAGAAATCTAGACGCACCCTAGTAGCAGAATTTATTTTGCGGCGAGTGTAGCCTAGCAACTTTCGATAGACTTGAGAGCTAGAAAAACCAAACTCTGGTCAAGCCAATCACAGCATGTGTAAAGTAGGTGGGCGGGCTTAACATAATGACGGTACATCACGGCAGAGCTGCGGAGGTTCTGCGTGCTACTCGTAAACAAAGAAGCTGATGAACTGAAGAGCTGAAGTCTTTTGAATCGGCTTTGTTCGCGACTTCGTTAGACTTGGAGTTTAGTTTTTCTTTTAGAAAAGAACAAAGAACGGCACTGAAGTCATTCTTAAGAAAAAAAGATGTGTTTGGAGTTTTGCCGACCGGATACGGCGAAAGTATATCAACTAACGTTAGCTCGGCTTCACTTTCTTCTTCGCTCTGGTTGGTTGTGGCGGTCATGGCGCAATCCAATTGCATGCAGAAGGAATTTGAAAGACAACCGTTTATCCTGCCCCTCGGATTGAGCCCTGTCAATGGTGAGTTTCCAGACCCAACATCTTGATGTGGATCTGACTTGTCAGGCTACTGTTTTTTATGAATAGCCATTCCATAGATTTCCATTGTTTTTATGTAAACGTGCGCTAGATGGACATGTTTGACCATTGCGCTTGCGTCTTTTGCAGGGTCATACACAGCGACACAACTTTCAAAAAACACTGCTCTAGAAAAATAGAGATTTGGCTGCAGAAAAAAATGGGGCTGGTAGTACCACTTCACCATAAAGGGCCCTATCATACACATGCCGCAATGTAGCGCTAGGCGTGATGCAAGTGTTTTTTGCTAGTTTCAGCACAACGCAGTTTTCATTTTCCCGTCCAGCGCCACGTTGTTTAAATAGCAAATGCAAACCATGGGAGATCTGGTCTGAAAACAAGGTGTGTTCAGGCATATTGTTTGCGCGTTGCTATTTTTAGGAAACAAATAGACTGCACCACTGACCAACAAAAACCTGGTCTAAAGTCAATAGCGCAGTATGTTTTGTGTTATTAAAAGGCTGTTAGTAATATGCACCTATAGGCGAGTGCAAAACATGCATACCCTCTGCTTATTACACACACTGGGACGCGCAGCAGCACACAAACATTTTTAAATATTAAAAATAACAGGATTCCTCTCTGCAGAAGCGTTCAGTCTTTCTGCTGGCAAATTCCGGCATGTAAATAACGAATCTGCCATGGTGAAAGCGCAACTGGCTTTTAAAGGGAAAGGACGAGGAGACTCTGATTGGTTTATAGCATGTTACGCCCAAAACACACATTAATCATTAAGAGAACAGGGACAACCCTTTTAGACCATGCGCTGGACGCGCTGACCATTTTTCCCGTCGTTAAAGGCCCACTGAAGTGCTTTGAAACGCGCAGCATTATTCAATGTGTTGATGTAATTTCCCCTGAAATGGCTCCAGCTGTTAGCAGCCCTCCCTTTTTTAAACAGCCAATAGCGTTTCATTAATACCACAGTTTGACCAGAGCCTTTCTGTTTCCTGTTTTCCTTTCAAAGCCACAGTTTCCTCCTTATCTCTAACCATTTCTCATCATAATCTTCTCCATACCACTGTGAAATACAGCATAATTTAAATGGGTCCGATATGTTTTGTTGTCTCAGCCGACTTGCGCATATGATCCGTGCCGCTCTGTGTCTCTAGACAACGGCTCTGGTCTAACGTTAGACTACGTGTGTGTGTGTGAAACTAACATGAAACCAGACTTCATTCGCCTCAACTGAAAGCATATTTACACTGTCTGAATCGTTTCCTATGGCATATATAGTGCGCTGTGTGCCATTAACCATGTAGAAAATATTACATTTGTGAACAGCTGACCGATTTCAGGCTCAGCCGCAGCGTCATCGTCTATTTATAGTGTAGGGGGGCGGGACGCTTCAGATTCAAGAGAGCATTTGATTGGACAGAAGATGTGATGAGAAGATGAAGTCTGCGATGATGTCATCAAAGTCTGTGATCCATTTGAACGGAAGTGAGAGTGTGTGTGTTAAATGCTTATATCTCCTAAATGTGAATTTTGTCATTGTTTTGGAACACACCATCTTATTCATAACCTTAAAGGGATAGTTCACCCAAAAATGAAAATTTGATGTCTTTCTGCTTACCCCCAGTACATCCAACATGTAGGTGTCTTTGTTTCTTCAGTAGAACACAAATTAATATTTTTAACTTCAACTGTTGCAGTCTGCCAGTCATACTGCATGTGAATGGGTAACTTTCTATGAGAGCAAAAAAAAACATGCTTAGACAACATGCACAAAGAGCCCTGTGGCTCATGACAACACATTTATATCTTAAGACACAAAACGATCAGTTTGTGTGAGAAATTGAGCCGTATTTATATCATTTTTTTGTCTAAGCATGTTTTTTTTTTGCTCTCATAGAAACTTACCCATTCACATGCAGTATGACTGGCAGACTGCAACAGTTGAAGTTAATAATCTTAATTTGTGTTCTACTGAAGAAACAAAGACACCTACATGTTGGATGCACTGGGGGTAGGCAGATAAACATCACATTCTATCCCTTTAAGGCTAACATAATCATACTAAAAGCTAAAAAACTTCAATTTGATTTCAAGGGGCCTTTAAACTAGCAAAAGTGGATTTTGCGCCCTGCACTTAAGACCATGCGCTTAGTTTGTTAGAATAGGGCCCAAAGTTCCACACAAATCATAGTTAATTTTCAATGAGAGACACACAGCGGCAAATTGCAGCTGATTCTAGTAGCGGTGAAGACAGTGCGAGCAGTGCTCGTATACCCGAAATCCTGTCGCTTGCATGTGCACAGCTCTTCATACCTGTTATAAATATTATTATTATTAGCATATATGTTATGCCATGTAATAGACTGATATATAAATATTTTTCTAGGTGACGTTCTCCAGCGCTCATCTGCAGGAGTGTTTGACTGAACTGGCTTGTGCTGTAATGAATCGTGAGCGAAGCGTCTTCCAGAGTTATTCCCAGTTTTATGAGCACGTCCTTCAACAGCAGGAACAACTACTCTACCACAGAGAGCAGGTACATCTAGACTAGCATTCAAAAGTTTGGGGTTGGGGTCGTTTTTTGGGGTCAGTAATATAATGAAATGTTATTACAATGTAAAACAACTGTTTTCTATTTGAATACATATTACAGTGATTTTACATTTTTTTATATTGCTGTGATGCAAAGCTGAATTACTTCAGTCTTATTTCACATGATCCACCAGAAATCATTCTAATATGCTGATTTGCAGCTCAAGAATAATTTCTTATTATCAGTGTTGAAAACAGTTGCTGCTTCATATTTTTGTGAATAGAAACTTCAAAAGAACAGCATTTATTTGAAATAGAAATCTATTGTAAATGTATTAGTGACAGATTCAGCAGAGCTGCAGACAGCTGCATGTATCTTTCTCAACTGTGAACAATCTGTTTCTGCAGGATGTTAAAGGACTAGAAGCCAAAGAAATGCAGGCCAGTGACCCCTACAGAAAGGTAAACTCGAGTTTGTGCATATAGTTCCACGGTTCTTCACTGCATGATCAGTAAACATATCTAATCTCAGGTGGCGGACGTGTGTCGGGGGATGATGGTTGATATCACAGCTCTGCGTGCCAGAGTAAGTCAAATGGAGGAGGAGAAGAGAAGCTTAGCTCAACATCTCAACCTCAAACACAGAGAACGCTATGACAAACTGGTTCGGCAGCTCTTTTCCACATGTGTTCTTCTGAAGGTGCGTAAGCTTGATCTGAAGACCCCATGCATAGGTTTTGGTGTCTACATATGGACTAAATCTTTTTGATTTTATAAAATCATTAAAACATACAATGTTTTGCGTGATGTCAGCTGGCTCATCTCTCTGTGCCACCCACAGTCACGTCTTGACAAATACCACATGAATATGGACCAAGATGTGCGACAGCTGGTGAGCAGCGTGAGGAAGGAAGGCGTGGACCGAATCATCAAACTGAAAAATAAATTGTCATCCACTAATGATAATGAGACCCTCATTCACACACTTCAGGAGGTGAACTACTAGAATGAGCTTTGTTATTGTGTGTGTTTGTGTGTGTAGATATAGTATGCGGAAAAAAGATTCATTGTTTGGATTTCAATTGGCAAATACTTTAGAGTCTATGATTGGAACATTATTGCAGTGATTATTATGTATCTAGCATGTTATATGTTTGGCAACAGTTCTTCTAACCCTACCTGATGGAGTGTGTAGCTTTTCATTTTTAAACAGACATGTAGGAAGACACATCATGGCCATATTCCAGAATGACAATGTCAAGATTCATCAGCTCAAACTGTGAAAGAATGGTTGGGAGGGAGCATGAAGAATACAAGATCTTGACCAAAAATTGATTGAAATTAATGTTGTGATGTTATTCCCATCAAGAGGTGTTGCCAAAATATATATACTTATTTTCCTCACTATATATATATATATATATATATATATATATATATATATATAATATACTAGATTGCCTAAAATATTGGGACACCCCTCCAAATCATTGAATTCAGGTGTTCCAATCGCTTCCATGGCCACAGGTGTATAAAATCAAACACTAGGCTTGCAGACGCTTCTACAAACATTTGTGAAAGAATGGGTTGCTCTCAGGAGCTCAGTGAATTCAAGTCAAGTCACCTACATTTATATAGTGCTTTTTATGACACAGATTGCTTCAAAGCAGCTTTACAGTGATAATATAAACATTTATTTAGTTTTTGATGAAAAGTTATTGATTAATTTCTGCTGTAAAAACTGATCAGTTATTTAATTTAAACAATACCATCTTGATTCAAAACAGAAAACCGCCAATGCATTCTGGACCCCATTCGCATGGCAACAGCACCTGGTGGCCCGAGAACGCAAACCATTTAGGTTTTTGAAACTGTACCATCTTCATTCCTGCGCAACCCCTAGAAAAAGGAATCTGTGAAAACGGTGACGGCATGTACGCAAGCATTATGTGTTCAGCCAATAGGCAAGTGCGTTTGAATATGTACAGTGGGGGAAACAAGTATTTGATACACTGCTGATTTTGCTGGTTTTCCTACTTACAAAGCATGAAGAGGTCTGTTATTTTTATCATAGGTACTCTTCAACTGTGAGAGACGGAATCTAAATCCAGAAAATCACATTGAATGATTTTTAAATAATTACTTTGCATTTAATTGCATGACATAAGTATTTGATAACCTACCAACCAGTAAGAATTCCAGCTCTCACAGACCTGTTAGTTTTTCTTTAAGAAGCCCTTCTGTTCTCCACTCATTATCTGTATTAACGGCACCTGTTTGAACTTGTTACCTGTATAAAAGACACCTGTCCATACACTCAATCAAACAGACTCCAACCTCTCCACAATAGCCAAGACCAAAGACCTGTGTAAGGACACCAGGGATAAAATTGTAGACCTGCACAAGGCTGGGATGGGCTACATGACAATAGGTAAGCAGCTTGGTGAGAAGGCAACAACTGTTGGCACAATTATTTTAAAATGGAAGAAGTTAAAGATGATGTCCAATCTCCCTCGGTCTGGGGCACCATGCAAGATCTCATCTCGTGGGGGATCAATGATCATGAGGAAAGTGAGGGATCAGCCCAGAACTACACGGCAGGACCTGGTCAATTACCTGAAGAGAGCTGGGACCACAGTCTCAAAGAAAACCATTAGTAACACACTACACCGTCATGGATGAAAATCCTGCAGCGCATTCAAGGTGCCCCTGCTCAAGCCAGCGTATGTCCAGGCCCGTCTGAAGTTTTCCAATGACCATCTGGATGATCCAGAGGAGGAATGGGAGAAGGTCATGTGGTTTGATGAGACAAAAATAGAGCTTTTTGGTCTAGACTCCCCTCGCCGTGTTTGGAGGAAGAAGAAGGATGAGTAAAACCCCAAGAACACCATCCCAACTGTGAAGCATAGAGGTGGAAACATCATTATTTGGGGATGCTTTTCTGCAAAAGGGACAGGACGACTGCACTGTATTGAGGGGAGGATGGATGGGGTCATGTATCATGAGATCTCGGCCAACAACCTCCTTCCCTCAGTAAGAGCATTGAAGATGGGTCGTGGCTGGGTCTTCCAGCATGACACACAGCCAGGGCAACTAAGGAGTGGCTCCGTAAGAAGCATCTCAAGGTCCTGGAGTGGCCTAGCTAGTCTCCAGACCTGAACCCAATAGAAAATCTTTGGAGGGAATTGAAAGTCCGTATTGCCAAGCGACAGCCCCGAAACCTGAAGGATCTGGAGAAGGAGTAGGTACCAAAATCCCTGCTGCAGTGTGTGCAAACCTGGTCGAGGACTACAGAAAACGTATGATCTCTGTAATTGCAAACAAAGGTTTCTGTACCAAATATTAAGCTCTGCTTTTCTGATGTATCAAATACTTATGTCATGCAATAAAATGCAAATTAATTACTTATAAATCATAGAATGTGATTTCCTGGATTTAGATTCCGTCACTCACAGTTGAAGAGAACCTATGATGAAAATTACAGACTTCTACATGGTTTGTAAGTGGGCAAACCTGCAAAATCAGCAGTGTATCAAATACTTGTTCTCCCCACTGTATGTGTGCATATGTGTTTTTATCTGTATAGAGGGGAAGGGGAAGCGTGGTACTACACAGGTTGCCACCTGTAAAATAAGTCAATTTGTGAAATTTTCTCACCACTAAAAACTCTACGGTCAACTGTTAGGGGTATTATAATAAATATGAAAGCAATTGGGAACTACAGCAACTCAGCCCCGAAGTGGTAGGCCACGTAAAATCACAGAGAGGGGTCAGTGCCTAGCAGCTGCATCCAAACCTTACATCATCAAGTGCAATGCTTAGTGTCGGATGCAGTGGTGTAAAGCACGCCGCCACTGGACTCTAGAGCAGTGGAGATGTGTTCTCTAGAGTAACCAATCACGCTTCTCTGTCTGGCAATCCGATGGACGAGTCTGGTGTTGCCAGGAGAACGGTACTTGCCTGACTGCATTGTGGCCCCTTCCTGTTCCAACATGACTGTGAACTTGACTGGCCTGCACAGAGTCCTGACCTCAACCCGATAGAACACCTTTGGGATGAATTAGAGTGGAGACTGTGAGCCAGGCCTTCTCATCCAACATCAGTGCCTGACCCCACAAATGCGCTTCTAGAAGAATGGTCTAAAATTCCTATGAACACACTCCTAAACCTTGTGGAAAGCCTTCCCAGAAGAATTGAAGCTGTTATAGCAGCAAACATCTTTATATTAAACCCTACAGATTAAGAATGAGATGTCATTAAAGTTCATGTGCATGTAAAGGCAGACGTTCCAAAACTTTTGGCAATATAGTGTGTGTGTGTGTGTGTGTGTATTTTTTTTGTCACTTCATTTCTACCATTTAAATATTTTCTTGTCATTACTGTAATGTGAAAAAAAGATTACTTTAAATTGTACGTATATAAAGTAAAGTTGGAACAGGAAGGGGCCATCCCCAAGTTGTTCCCACAAAGTTGGAAATATAATTGTATATTTTGTTAAAATTTTTATTTATTTTACTTGTGATAAATATTATTATATGGTTCTGGCCATTCATTTGACACAACACCTCATCCTGTATGTCCAGAAAGAGGCAGAATTATGTTGTTCTGAAAAAAAATAAATAAATAATAATACTAACTGTGTCTGGGCAGGATGGTTTTCATTAGTATATTAAAGATTAACATTACAGTAATATAAATGTTGGGGGAGTATACTTAATTGTCATTAAAATAATGTTCCAATGCAGAAAATCGAAATAGTCTTAATAAAAAAGACCATACTTTGTGCAAAATATAATTTCCATTTTTGTCTGATTTTTTGGGAGTGAAATGTGACTTGGAACGTTTTATGCTGCATTGATCCTATTATCTTTGTCTTGTTCAGAAAGAGGTTTTAGAAGATCTTCATGCAGAGAATAGCAAGCTGGCTGGACTTCTGTGTAAACTGAGAGCCTTTAGCCACTGGAGGCTGGTGATCGGTCAAGAGAAACTGCAAAAAGAGCTTCTGCTGTGGCAACTGGTATTAATAACATGTTAGATAATCCCAGGCATTGGTTAGTCGTTCCTCCTCTTTTGCTTGTAGTAATGTTGAATATTGCTTCTGTGTTTCCAGAATGAGGTGTCATGTAAAACCAAAGCTCTTAATATTAAGATGATCTCAGAGCAGCAGGAGATTTTTCGGAAACAAGAGCTTGACGCTGTGAAGGAGGCCATGCTGCAGTGTAAGAGCGACTATGAGCACATCAGGAGACAGATCATTCAGCAGGTATGACCCTGGGCCTTCTCATCTTCATGTCCATACTTTGGCTTTGCTGTGTGCAAACCAAGCCATCATAAAGACAAAATATTTACCTGAAATATGTTTATGATCATGCTTCTAGAGTAATGTGGATTAAAAATGAACTTTGTTTTTCTTAGTTAGGATCTCAGTCCAGGGTTGTAATGAGTGCTGAGAAATTATACTTAAATTAAAGTATAGTTACAAATAATGTACTTAATTAAAAGTATAAGTACCTAGGATGAATTAAGGGTGAGTAAATCATGGGCTAATTTACATTTTTGGGTGAACTAACCCTTTAAGTATTTAAAAGTTGAAAAAAACTTGCCTTTTGAAAACAAGATTTTAATAAACAAGTAAGTATTTAGTATTGATACTGTGATGTGATGCAAATATAAAAAGATACCTGTCAAAAGGCACTTTTCTCATTGTTCTGACTATGTAAAACTCTAGAACCAGGGCCTAAAAGTTTTTGCCACACCTGCCAATTGCTGGTGACTTAAGAACATTTACCGGCCATACACTTTTACCAGCCATAAAACTGTTCTGGCAAAATCAGGTAGTTATGACACCAAAATTGTAACTATCAAATTCTCAATTTTCAGGTACAGACGTTTAATTATCAAATAAAAAATAAAACTGGATAGTTATCACTGTATAAATGAAACAGATTAACCCTTATTAAAGTTACAAAAGTTATTCAGTCAAGAGCAGTGAGTGATTTGTCTTATTGTGCATGGACACAGACTGCAGCTGGTATATTAGGCTTCTGTCACTTTAAGAGCTAATAGATCCAATATACTAATACACATGCATTTTTTTTCTCAACCGTTTATGCTCACTTAAGAGATAACTGACTGTGTTTATGAGGTTACTCGCCAAAACAGACATTTTCAAGTGCAAGAAGACACGCTTCAAATATGTACCTTGGATACAAAGTCACTTTGTAAAAAGTTTCTGCCAAATGTAAAATGTTATGAGAAACTATTTAAGTCATATGACAGAGGTACTTTGTACTTTTAATGAAATTGTAATGGAGTAAAAAGTTTTATTTTTATCTTGTAAATGTAACTGGTAGAAGTTCAAGTATTCTGTCTTAAGTACAGATTCCCCTAAATAATACTTAAGTATACTGTCGTAGTAGTGAAGTATAGTAGACACCTATGTCTCAGTCTCAGAAGCTGCAGGACATGGAGCATCGCTCAGCACGAGACGCACAAAGCCGACAGGAGCTGGAGAGCCTGAGGAGGCAGAGTCTGGTGCAGATGCAGGAAAACGTGGAGGACAGAGAGAGTCAACTCAGGACTCTAAGCGCACAGCTCGAGAAAAACAGCAAAGAGACGGAGCTACGGCAACAGCGCAACCACAAGCAAATCAAACAAGTGAGTCTGAACTGTAATTTCACAATATCCATAAAACAAACTTGCACCATTTCAACATCACCTTTTAAAACATTGTTAGTCTTGATTGCAAAAGAGCACTCTTAGTAAAAGGTTCAGTGGGGTTCTATATAGAACCCTAGGGTTCTTGACTCAGTTTTAAAGTACTTTTTATCCCAAAAGGCTCTATGTAAAGAGAAATGTCTTAAATGATTGCATAATACTTTCATGTTTAAAGGGTTGTTTATTATTTTTTTCTAGTTGATGTTTACAAGCTGATAAATTCATAAAAATGCCAATTAAAAATAAATCAAAACTAAAATCATAAAATGATCCCATGATGGGAATCAGGAAGGTTCTAACTTCTACATTATATATGAAGTGCCTGACAGAACCATTTATAATTCTATATAGAACCTTTTCTTCTAAGAGTGTGGCGCTAACAGTGGGTTTGATTTCTAGGGAATGTATGAACTGATGAAATGTACATCTTTACTGCAATATAAGTCGTTTTGGATAAAAGCGTCTGCCAAATGCAAAGATTTTAAAGATTTTGTATTTTGAAGGTGAGAGGTCAGCTTCATCAGGAGCGGAGCCTGAAACAAGAAGCGTTCCAGCAGGTGGACAAACTACAAAGTCAGATGCACAATTTTGAGGCAGCGTTGTGTAAATCTACATTTGCTTCAGGTGCTCACAGTACTGTTTCTATTGACCATTTTTAGAAATAAGGAAACATTTTTAATCATATCCCTTTTTCATGCTTAAGGACGTCAAAGCTCCTCCTCAAGAAGGTTACATTTAAGAAATGCATCGACAGGTAAATCAATAAAAAATGTTCAGTACTTTATAGGCATGATTGTGTTCACAATATTGCCAAAGCATTATACACAAAACAAGTAATGACAAGAAAAAGAATTACAGTTGATGTGAAAAATGTAATGCTGGTTCAGATAGAAAGGTGTCAGAATACACAGTGCATCGCAGTTTGTTGCGTATGGGGCTGCATAGCCACAGACCAGTCAGGGTGCCCATGCTGACCCCTGTCCCCCGCCGAAAGTGCCAAAAGTGGGCATGTAAACATCAGAACTGGACCAGAGAGCAATGGAAGAAGGTGGCCTGGTCTGATGAATCACGTTTTCTTTTACATCACGTGGATGTGCATCACTTACCTGGGGAACACATGGCACCAGGATGCACTATGGGAAGAAGGCAAGCAGCCGGAGGCAGTGTGATGCTTTAGGCAAATGTTCTGCTGGGAAACCTTGGGTCCTGCCATCCATGTGGATGTTACTTTGACACGTACCACCTGCCTAAGCATTGTTGCAGACCATGTACCCTTTCATGTAAATGGTATTCCCTGGTGGCTTTGGCCTCTTTGGCAGGATAATGTGCCCTGCCACAAAGCAAAAATGGTTCAGGAATTGTTTGATAAGCACAAAAACTCCAAATTCCCCAGATCTCAATCCAATCGAGCATCTGTGGGATGTGCTGAACAAACAAGTCCGATCCATGGAGGCCCCAACTCGCAACTTACAGGACTTTAAGGATCTGCTGCTAACATCTTGGTGCCAGATACCACAGCACACCAATCAGGGGTCTAGTGGAGTCCATGCCTCAACGGGTTAGGGGTGTTTTGGCAGCAAAAGGGGGACCAACACAATATTGGGAATAGGTCATAATATTATGCCTGATTGGTGTGTATATATATATATATATATATATATATATATGTGTGTGTGTGTGTGTGTGTGTGTGTGTGTACGTGGATGTCTTAGATTATATTGCTCAAGGCAGTAGTTCTTTTCTAGTTCTCTGTGTTTTTGCATCTACACATGACTTGTTCTCTGTGGTTTGTTGTATTTGCAGGTTTGCTCAGGAACAACTCAGTTATGTCTTTTACAAACAGTAGCTTCATAAACATAACGGATGACCTTAACACTGAATCTGGTTGGAGAGAGTCTTGGACACCTCTGGATAGACCCAAAACAGTGAGTTGAGATTTTGTAAACCGTAATTTACCATGCCAACCATTATAGGAATAGAAATGATTTCTTCTTCATTTAGTCATGTCTTTCCAACTCCTTGTCTGTCCTTTTAAATCAAATTCCGATCATATAACAAACAACATCAGTTATGTGGTATGAATTTAATTGTTTCTTTTAACATTCCATTGTTCTAATTCACAGAATTCCAGTCGTCTTCGTCTGGACATTTCAGAGGCTCTGTTACCCAGTCTTCCTGATGGAATCGCATCTTCTAACCACCCGACATTCCAGAATCTTAGATTGGGTCACAAGTAAATCAACCGAAACCACACAAACTGACACCTTTTTGAGACTTCTTATTGATAGGGATTGTAAAAAGAGGACATGTTTTTAGTAAAGAGAACGCAGGTAGGATCTGAACTTGTCTTCTACTTTTACTTCTGTCCAGTCTAACCTAAATGGCCTGACAGGTCAGATTTTTTGTAATTAAACCGGTGTAATTTTGACATCAATCAAAACGTACTGTTTAACCATTATTGGGTGAATCTTATGCATATCCAGTTCACGTTTCACCACAAAATCCAAATATATATATTTTTAGGACCATGAAGATTGTTTGTAGTATTTTCATGACATTTCATTTCATTTATTTTCATTTCAACTAAAAAAAAAGAAGACAAAAACATATACAATTAAAAACGAATGATGTGTCCACACATTTACATTAGTTTTTCTGTTATTTTATACATTAAAAATTATAGGTTCAATAGCATTTTTTATTGCATAACAGTAAATAATATTACATTATCATTAATATGACTTTTTTTCATTACAGAAATTACAATAAACTTTTTTGCATTATGGCAAAAATTGTTTCATTAGTTAACATTAGTTATTGTATTAACTAACATGAACTTACAATAATCAAAACATTTTTCACAGTATTTGTTCATCTTTTTTAATGTTAGTTATAAATCCAGCTGTTCATGGTAGATCACAATGCATTAACTACTGTTAACAAATACAACATTTGATTTCAATCATGTATTAGTAAATGTTGAAAATGAACATTAACTAAGATTAATAAATGCTGTATTGTTAAATCTTAATTCATGTTACCATAAGTAGTTAACTAATGTTAACTAATTGAACCAACTCATGCCTTTTGTTCCTGTGTCATGCTGACTTAATAAAAATTTTGGATAAATACATTTGGAGTGAGTTATATGTATGTGGACCATTTATTGTCATTAACAAGTACAAAAACAATTGTTTATACTTCATGATCCATGCAGCCATCATCTAAAAAGATGTTTGTGCTTATCAATCAGCTCTACTGTATTAAAATATAACCATTTACATCCAAAGAGAACAAGCATCGGCATTCAAACAGTTGTGTCCGCTCAGTTTTGCGGGGTCATGCTGGTTGTGTAGAGGTACGAGACCGTCCCAGCCTGGATCTGGAAGGTCTGACCCTGAATCTGATCGCTTGGGATCTGCTCGCTGGTCTGACTGATGGAGATGGGCTGCCCGCTCTGACTGCTGATGTGAATGCCTCCTGTTGGACTCGACCGGCTGGGATTTTCAGCGGCGGTCTCTGGCAGTTGGTGGATGACCTGCAGCTGCTGTGGAGCTCCGTGATGAACCTGCAGTTGCTCCATGGCTTCTTTCGTCAGCGTGATGACGTGCATTTGCTCTGGCTGTCCGCTGCTCACTTGACTTCCCAAGACGCTGATGGTTTGAATTTGAGTGCTGCAGTCTAATCCGTCCGGCGCAACCAGCGCCAGGTTTTGGATGTGACCAGATGGTTGGGTGAGAAGGGTGAGACCCTGTTCCACAGAAGTATCTTCTGCAGTGATGATGCTGATGCCTTGATCCTGACCCAGGTTGATGTTTTCCACCTCGCTGGTCACCACCAGCTGGATTTCCTGCTCGCCGTGGGTGGGAAGTTGGTACGGCTGGAGTTGGAGGATGTTGTGCATTTCTTCAGCTCCTGATGTGGCCTCCACCTCCGCGGGCCCCGTGCTCTCGGCTTCTCCTTGCTGACGCTCCTTTTTGTGAGTCTTGGTGTGAGCTTTAAGGTTGTCCATTCGGGCAAACGAAAGGTTGCAGACAGAACACGTGAACGGCTTTTTACCCGTGTGAGACGCCACGTGACGCCTCCTGGCACTGGGGTCGGAGAAGGTCTTATTGCAGATGTTACAGACGTATGGCTTCTCTCCTCTAGATGACAAAAAAAGATTTTATTTAATATGCAGTCTTGAACATTAAAAGGCAAGACTCTTTAGTCAGATTTTGACACTGGTCAGATGTTGGGCTATCAGGCCTTCTTTAACATGTTGTTTCAAACTAGTGGAAATAAAACATCCATAATACACTTTTATAGGTGCAGTGTGTAGTATTTATGAGGATCTATTGACAGAAATGCAATATATTATACTTAACTATGTTTCCAGTGGTGTATAAAGACCTTACATAATGAACCGTTATGTTTTTATTACTTTAGAATGAGCCGTTTCTATTTACATACACCACGGGTCCCCTTACAGTGAAATCAGCATTTAGCGCCGCCATGTTTCTACAGTAGCCCTAAATGGACAAACTTCTCTACGGAGCGCTAGCTACTCCCTGCTGTCTCAGAGGATGATATCTTTGTCCTGTGTTGGCCACCGTAGATTCTCTATGTGCTTCGAAAGGGAGGGGTGAGCGGTGGGTGATTGCAATTCGCAACCTCAGAGCTAGATGCTGTTAAACTTTACACACTGCACCTTTAAGTGTTTTATTTTATTGCATTTTATCTAATTGCATTCTTTTCCATATGCATATATGATTACATATGATATCGCCTGTTTCTGCTTCTTAGCCTGTGTTTTGATCAGTACTTTCAGAAGATGTGTCATAGCGCCCCCTACCGTATAACAGCGAAAACATGGAAAGCCGGACATTTCCGTCAATGGCAGGAAAGAGTAATTATGTTAATTTCATCTTAACGGGGTAGTTCACTTTGAAATTAAATTTTGATATGTTTTAGCTTACCTCATGGGCATCCGAGATGTAGGAGTATTTGTTTCCCCAGTAGTTTCAATTTTGATCATTTTAGGTCAAACCGTTCTTGTCTGTGCCTCACATAATGCAGGTCTATGGTCACCACCTCAAAGAGCATACACAGAGAAGTCCAAATTAAACAATCCCTCATCGTAAGTACACACTGATGGCCTAAGACACGAAACGAGCGGTTTGTGTGAGAAAACGAACAACGCGCGAATGTCACAACAGGAAACACGCACGCGCGCCCTCGGATCAGTCGGACGTAGTGGTGTACAAGAGGTAAAAACGATATAAATACTGTTCGTTTTCTCACACAAACCACTCGTTTCGTGTCTTAGGCCATCAGTGTGTACTTACGATGAGGGCTTGTTTAATTTGGACTTCTCTGTGTATGCTCTTTGAGGTGGTGACCATAGACCTGCATTATGTGAGGCACAGACAAGAATGGTTTGACCTAAAATGATCAAAATTGAAACTACTGGGGAAACAAATACTCCTACATCTCGGATGCCCATGAGGTAAGCTAAAACATATCAAAATTTAATTTCAAAGTGAACTATCCCTTTAAGTTTATTTCTGACCTGTGTATCCTGATGTGTGTCTGCAGTGTGCTCTTGGCTGTGAAACACTTCCCACAGATTTCACATGTGAACGGCTTCTCACCTGCAATGATAACAGGTGTTCATACAGCACAGATAGTATGGAAACCACAATGCAGTTTGATGTTTTAAGTGTGATCTGTTTATTACCAGTATGAGTTCTTAGGTGCTTCTTCAGTTGAGCTGCATCCATAAATTTATGATGGCAATGCGCACACTCAGGTAAGGCTTTTCCTGTGTGAACGCGGTAATGGCTTTTCAGCTGCCGCTTCTGACTGAAGCTTTTCCCACACTGGTCACAACTGAAAGATTTATTCTCTGCGGAAAGACAATGGAGGATTTGATAAAACATCAGGCAGTATATATTAGTTTTTTGAAGATGTACTATAGCGTTTTGGTCATGTACTGTACCATGATATGACCAATGGGTTATTTTAAGGTGACAGTTACATTGCTACTACTTAAATAAGCACTGAGTTGTATTAATTAACTACATGTACTTACTATAGATTTACGGTTATGTGGAGAAAGTGAGTTTCCCAAAAGCATAGTAAGCCTAAGTTGATTGTAGAGGCCATTGGTGGCAATTGTTCTACGATCAACTTACGATAGACTATGGCTGACGTTTCATAAAACTGAGGTTAAACCACTGAAGTCACATGGATTACTTGAATGATGTCTTTACTATCTTAATGAGGCTTGAAAGTGGTAGTTGTGTAGCTGTCAATGGAGGGACAGAAATCTCTCAGATTTCATTCAAACTATTTGTATTTGTGTTCCGAAGTCTTGCGGGTGTGAAACGTCATGAGGGTGAGTAATGACAGACTTTTAATTTTTGGGTGAACTATATTCCTTCAATTTTCAAGTATCATCAAGTATATCTCTTGTAATATCTAAATGTCTTAACTGTCACGTTTGAAGAAATTAATGCATCTTTCCTGGATAAAAGCATTTTAATCTTACTCCAAACTTTTAAATGGCCGTGTATTAGCAGTGATTTGGTATATTTGTGTGGTAACGTTGGTTATCTAGTCACTCACCTGCGTGTAAGTTCATGTGCTCCAGTAGGGAGTGTTTGGTGGACAGCGCTTTGGAGCATATCGTGCAGATGAAGGGCTTTTCTCCCGTGTGCATGCGCTGATGAACCAAAAGAGTGTGTTTCTGGGTGAAACCCTTCCCACAAACACTGCATCTGAACGGTTTTTCACCTGCATAAGAAAGTCATTTTATATTAGATTTTCAATGGACACTTTTCATAGACCCTGTTGATGCATTTCCACGTAAGTCTAGCTCAGTTTTGTACATTTTCATTTTTTTAAATAAAAATTAAAATTAATGTACATTTTTAACACTATACCGGTTATATCGGCTTGCAAGCTAACAACAGACGTTGCCCCAAAGTGCTTTACAAAAATGAAACATTAAAATCAACATTAAATTATTACATACAAAGCAAACACGACTTGTTCAAATGCTAAAGAAAATAAATACGTTTTTAAATAAGACTTAAAAGTGGCAATTAAAGGAGCTTTAGAAGTGCTTAAAAGAGCAAATTGAAAATGTTTTAGAAGTGCTTTGGCGTCCCCATGTTATTAAAAGGTTTTTTGGCTTTTAGTATGAATATGTTAGCCTTACTGTCTTTGTACTATAAAACAACGACAAAATCTGCATTTAGAAGATATAAGCATTCAAATACCGTTTCTCATTTCCACCACTGTGGATCAGTGATTTTGATGACATCACTACACTTAAGCTTCTCATCAGATTTTATGTCCAATCAAATGCTCTCTAGAATCTGAAGCCCCGCCCCCTACACTTTAAATAGACGATGAAGCTGCGGCTGAAATCGGTCACTTTTACACATTTATTATTTTCAAGAAAACGCATGAGAACCCCAGAAATGTGAAAAGAGTCTTAAAAATCTCTGATGAAATACTTAAAATATGATTAACAGAATATTAATCAAGTCACATTAATTGATAGATGTTCAGTGTGTAATACAAACAAATGTTAAAACAAATGGTAACACTTTACAATAAGGTCTCATTTGTTAACATTAGGTATAGTTAATGCATTAGTTAACATCAACAAACTATGAGTATGAGCAATATATTATTATAGTATTTATTAACCTTTATTAAAGTTAGTTAGTTAGGTAAAAATTATGTTGTTTATTCAAGTTAGTTCACAGTGCAGTTAACAGATACAGTAGATTAATAAATGCTTTGAAGTATTGTTCATTGTTAGTTCTTGTAAATGTTAACCAATTAAACCTTATTGTAAAGTGCCGTCCAACAAACCTTTCATTTTATGTCTATTGTTTGTGTCTACATTCATCATTGTTACTTTTTAGTCAGTTATATAGAATAATACAAAAAATGATGTGCACCTGTATGAGTCCGTTGATGTATCTTCAGAAACAGATGGTTTTTTAAAACCTTCCCACACTCGTCACATCTGGCCTCTGTGTCCGGGTACTTCCTCTTCCGCCCTCTTTTCCCCGGCTCCTTCCGCTCAGTCAGATTGTCTCCTAACCTGTATCCCTTCAGTTTGACAGGCTGCCTTATTCTGCGTTTGCTGTGACGGGGTCTGTCCTCTCTGGGGTTGTAGTCGCTGTCACTCAAGTCTCTTGGTGGTGAAGTGGGATCTAAGAGAGGTTCTGTGGGCTCTTGAGTCTCAGCGACCGTTTGTGCTGCTAAAGTGCTTTCTGGATTCTCTTTTTGGCTTGGATCCTGAGGGTGCATGCTCTTTTTCGGCCGCCCTCTTTTACGCTTTGTCTGTATGCATTCATCAACACCTTTTCCCTCAGCGTACACCACAGTTTCGACTGTTGAACTGTCCTTTTGAAGGTCCTCGTGGGCTTTGAGCAAATCTGGGATGTCCAGGAAGCGAGCCATGTCAAGAAGCTGCTCAGAGCTACTCTCATCCACCAACACATTTGCGCTGTAGATGAACTCAAGCACAGACGAGAAGGTTTTCGCAGCCATGCCATCCAGCTTGTACACCGACTGGCTTACCTGATCTTCAGCGGTGAACATTACTGAGAAATATTCACTGCTCGCTGCTAAAAGAGCCTTGTGCGCCTTGAAGTGCACATCTTCTACGATAAGGGTTATGTCACAGAGCAGTTCCCTTCTTCTGAGTTTGTCAAATTTATGCAGAATGGTGTCCTTGTGTGTTTCTGAGTGCAGGGCGAGGACAGGTGATGCTGGCAGTAGAGATGGCGCAGACATGGTGCTGTTACAGCGTGCTTAAGTCTATAAACATGAAAAAGACTTCTATTAAGTTTGCAATATATTGGTTTTAAATGGGCATCATCATAGTCTTGTACATACTTTTTGAAGATGAGGGCATGTCAAATAACCTGTCATTGTTGGCATCTGTCTAATTTGACTGGCTTCTACCAAGTAACATAAACTTGGACACACAGCCTGACCTAAAACAAAAGCATTTTCTTCTTCCCTTTAAAGACCTATTTATTTATATTTATGCATTTAGCAGACATTTTTCATATTTAAAATATACAATGTCAGGTTTATTTGACAACTAAATAAAGTGTGTGAATTCATTGTTTTGAGGGTTTGGGGTGCTTAAGTGCTTGTGAAAGATGTTTATACTATCTAAACTATACACACCCGTGTGAAAAAGAAGTTAATTTAATTGGATTGAATGTGGACTCGTAGTGTACTTCAAATCTTAAATGTGTATTTAAAAAAAAATGCTTGCAGACAATCCCCTGGTTTCACAGACAAGGCTTAAGTTTAGTCCCAGACTGAAAGCAATTTGAAATGATATACACTCTATTACCAAAAGTTTTAGGACGCCTGTCTTTACATGCACATGAACTTTACTGCACCCCATTCTTAATCTGTAGGGTTTAATATGGATTTGGCCCACCCTTTGCAGCTATACCAGCTTCAACTCTTCTGGGAAGGTTTTCCACAAGGTTTAATTTTTGAAGCGCATTTGTGAGGTCAGGCACTGAGAAGGCCTGGCCCGCAGTCTCCGCTCTAATTCATCCCAAAGGTGTTATGTCGGGTTAAGGTCAGGAATCTGTGCAGCTGCTCGGCCATGGAAACCCATTTCATGAAGCTACATACTGTTCTTGAGCTAATCTGAAGGCCACACGAAATTTGGAGGTCTGTAGCTATTGACTCTGCAGAAATTTGGTGACTTCTGAGCACTGTGCACCTCAGCATGTGCTGACCCCACATTGTTTTAATCTTTTACACTTATTTTGATGTATTGAGTATTAAACATACTTCATGTCGTTAAAACTGCTGTGCTATTCAATATTACATTTCCAGTTAATATATTTTCTATGTTCTAAATTGCAACATTTAACAGTTATTATAAATATATTTAAATACATGACAAAAATAACATTAAAGTTAAGTAACATGCTTGTCAGTACATTTTGGCAGTACACATTTTTTAAAGACAACATAATGAAATTACATATAGACCTGCCCTGGTTTCACAGACCGGGTTTAGATTAAGCCAGGATTAGGCCTTAGTTCAATTAGGATATCTATGTGGCCTTTATAAACGTGCCTTAAAAAAAAACATTACTGGTGTGCATCTTGACAAAACAATGGCAGTGACATATTTTATGATATATCAGTGCAAGTAGCTTTCAGTTAAAACAGCTCAAACATGCATTTTAGTCTGGGACTAGCTTAAACTGGTCCATGAAACCGGGGGGAAGAAGATATATTTAAAGCCACAATATGTAATTTTTCACCACAAGATGCCGCTAACTCAAAACAAAGGTGTAGCTTGATGATGCATTGATTTCGCAGAGCTTTTATTCTGCCGCAGAGGAGCGCTTCTGCTTCTTCCGCTCATGTGTCTGTGGGGTAACGCAGGGCTGTTTTATCATATTACATACATTTGAGTGTGTTAAAAGTTATGTTATAATGCTACTCTTTGTGTTCACTCGGTGGCGACTATGAGACACTTGTTGCACACTGCAGTGAGCTAGACTGATATAAGGCATGGTAAAACATGGTACTCGCTGTAAATCAATAAAACCAGATTTAAACAATAAGACTAACTGTGTTGAGCTGTGTAACAATGACTCGTTTTCTGTCGATTCATTTATCCAAACAGTTGCTCACCTGTCTAATAAAACACAAAATATATTAAAGCGTCTTTGGTGTTTCCATGGTTTCTACAATATAAAACCAGAAATCGAGGGTAATTGGTATGATGTCATTGATAGGCGCCACGGACATGCTCTGGATTTAAATATTTTTGGAAACATTTGGGATAATGTATGTACACAAGTCAACAGAATATTTAACATTGTTCTAGTGGTTTTTGGTCTAATTGTGCCAATAAGTGAATCAAAAAGCACTCTAAAGTTCTGCTAATTGCATTTAATGTAAATGCTTTTATTCACTTAGTTGCAAATACATGCAATTAAGTGTCCAAACACATCATTACATTGAGTTTGCAGTATATTCTTTTAAAGTAGGCCTATATTATTTGCGTAATTTAAAAGTATGCTAAAATTATGGATTTTCACCCATCAAACCAAAAAATGTTGGGGGTTGTGTGAGACCAACCAGTTCTAATAGTAAATCCATGGTGAAAAACCATTTAAATCCTATTGTACTGTACATGAATATGGTAATCCTTCAAAACAAAGGTCTATATTAAAGAACAATGGTACTTCCATCTTAAGACCCAACGTAGCTATATGACATTTATTTTTGACACATTAGTTAATGAATCGCGATCTGAGCTGTAAACACAACCTCACATTGCACAATGGGTCACACACTTTCGCGCGCACTGTGAATCTTCATGTACATCTATGTCAAAGGTCTTTCATCACAGTAATAAAAGAATAAACTGCTTTAAACCAGCGCCATGTGTAGCAACAAAGAGCTGCGTTGTTTTCGCTTCTAAAACATGCTCGTGTGGCTAAAACTCTAGAGCTGATTTGTAAATCACAGTGTTTAATCTGCGAAACGCACTTGAAAGAATAATTACGCTGCTCTCTGAAGACTATAATGTACGATTAAGCTTTCAGGACCTTACCTTAAAGGAACCGTTTCAGACAGGCATATCTCGCGAGAATTAGCCTACGTTCCGTGATTTCAGTATCCATCACAGAAATAGGCAGAACATTGGTTAACATTATCCGGTTATTGTAAGGTATGATCTATTCTAGGCTATATACAATTATTTTTTAATAAAATGTGTATATCTCCACCATTGCTGAATGCATTTAAAAGATTTCCGTCCTCGGATTTGAAGGAAGATTGGTCTTTGTGCGCCCCCTGGAGGAACAGCAGCATTTGTCACCCAGTGCTGTGCTTGCAAACAGCGCCTCTGTCCTGCTGGCGACGCATTACAACACACACTGACAATAGAGCCCTTTTATTTATAACAGAATTAATAGGATAACTGTACATAATGTTGTTCCGTTAGCAGTCAAAACCAGTTGTTGTACACTCATATATAACTAGAATTTTAAATATTCGCAACTGTGCTTCAGCATGGCCTCAAAATATCAGCAATAGACAAATTAAACTCCATTTCCCATGATGCTTTTTAAACAGGACAAACATAACAGTCCCAGGCTCGTTCCAGAGTGTGTGATAATCCACAGACTCTGTGTGAGGTTTGGTTGTGTTTGTCTCAGAAGGCTGGAGCGGGTAAGTGTGTGTTCGAGGTGTGCAGTGCACCTGCTTTAACATGCTGTCAAATGTATTTTAAATACTAGTATCTGGAATAGTACTTGTTCTTTTGAACTTACATTGTTACTTTTGACCATAGTTTTACTCCAGTAACACCAGTTGTACTAATAACTATTGTATTTGTGTAGTGTTGTTGCAATATTGTTAATAATCATACTAAACAATCATACTGTTTTGAATTATATTATCACTGCTTCTTATTACTGCTATGGCAGATGTGGGCCTGATTTATAAATATGTTTATCCTATTATAGTTGCTGTATCACAAAAGAGTGTTTTCAAAAATTTATTTGGAGCATCACATTTAGACTTTAATAGTCGGTAAGTAGGTCACCAGTCTGTTGTTTATTGACTTTGTTGGCACAAAATCATATTTTACGTGTGGTTGTAATGTCTGTAAAAGGGGAAGATTTTTGTTTGTTAGCTTAAAAAAAAAGAAAAAGATTTAGGTGAATATCTAAGGTTATAAAACTGTAGCCTTATTAGACCTTAAGTGACTTTATTGTTTTTGTTTGTCTTCAATTACAAGAATGTTACAATTTGTATCGCTAAACAGATATTACATGGGGTGTAAAATACTATTTCACTTATATTACACGTATACTTGTTTTGGGGGATTTGTACTTTTACTTACATTTAGTTTTTGCTCCTTAAGTTTATTTTGAGTTGAAAAGTACTTGTTACATGTTTTGAGGTTAACTTGTGAACCGATTAGTCAGTGATAACTGCTATTAAATGTTATAAACCTCAAAAAAATTGCATTTAAATGAACTTTATAAAATGTTTATTCACGTTCTGAGCAAGAAGTGCATAAGATATAGTAATTTTATTAAAGTAAATAAATAATACTATATTGAGTAACAATTAGGGCTGTCAATCAATTAATTTGTAATCAAAATGATTAGGTTAAATGCTGAATAATTAATGGAATTATTTGCAGTTAATCACAGATCCATATTTGCAGAGACGTTTATTGGCTCATGAAGCATCTCTTCTTTATCTTGTAGTTGATCTGAGAGATGCAGCGTGTGAAAGTGGTGGTGGTCGGAGCAGGTGTGGTGGGTTTATCAACGGCAGTGTGTATCGCTGAGACGCTTCCACATTGCTCTGTAACTGTTGTTGCTGAGAAGTTTTCGCCCGACACCACCAGTGATGGAGCGGCTGGAATCCTCCTAGCGACTGAGTTTCCTGGTGAGATGATTGCTGACAGATGCTTTAAAGGGTTAGTTCACCAAAAGATGAAAATTCTTTCATTAATTACTCATGTCGTTCGACACCCGTAAGACCTTTGTTCATCTTCGGAACACAAATGAAGATATTTTTGTTGAAATCCGATGGCTCAGAAAGGCCTCCATTGGCAGCAATGTAATTTCCTCTCTCAAGACCCATAAAAGGTAGCCTGGATGCCAGCCGAATGTAGCCCCGCCCACAACATTTTTTTGCTCGGGCATTTCGGTCTGGACTCGATCCATAGAGGAGTAATTATGCCCGAACAGAAACTGTTCGGACCAATGGAATTATCAGGGCGGGCTTTAGACGATGATGGACAGATGATAAACAGTAACGTAATCATCCACGTCATCGCAGGCGCCTGGGTTGAATTTGCTCTTATCCTAAACGGAGAACTTGTTCGTATATGCATTCACCTTCACTATTTCTCTCAGAAATGATGATCGTGTTGGTAAGTGCTTTGTGTATCCGTAAATTTTTTTTTTCAAAAATGGCAAAGATCGTTTACACTCATATTTTTCTTGTAACGTTACTTAATCCAGCGTGCGTGCAGACAGGGTTGCCAAGTTTTTTTGCGATGTCGCGCAATTGCTACTCAAAACTATAACCCAAAACAAAAGCTTTCCAGGTGGGGTTCTCCAAAATGGCGTTTGGTTGGCAAAATATGTTATTGTGGCAAGGTTGCCTGCTGAAATTCGAATTCCTGGGTCTATATATCACATAATTGGGGTCGCTTCAACCCGCGGACATGGAGAAAAACACGGACTTGGCAACACAGTGCAGTTGAGTTCTGTTGACATTTGACAACTTACGTATCGCTCCATTGCTCTGATTGGTTGTGGGTCTATCCAATTGAGGTCTTTCCTGGTTCGGTTAAAACACGCCCCATAATCAAAGCTCAATGGAGCGGTACCAGACTCATATTCTGACTAGAATTGAGTATGACCACGTCAGGCTACATAAAAGGCACTAAAGATGTCGTTACGAAGTCCATCTCACTACAGTGGTTCTACAATAATTTTATGACGAAAATAGTTTTTGTGCGCAAACCCCCCCCCCAAAATTAAATAACGAAGCTTCCTGATGCTTCGGAGCGTTATGAATCAGCGTATCGAATCAGCAGTTTGGTTCACGTGTCAAACCGCCAAACTGCTGAAATCACGTGACCTTGGCGCTCCGAACCGCTGATTCTATGTGCTGAACACTCTGAAGCTTCAGGAAGCCGTGTTTTGAAATCGGCCATCACTTTATAAGTCGTTATATTGTTTTTTTGTTGTTGTTTTTTTGCACAAAAACTATTCTCGTCGCTTGACATGAGGGTAAGTAATTAATGACAGAATTTTAATTTTTGGGTGAACTAACCCTTTAAATTTGCCAATCTATCATGTGTTTGGGATTATGCATTTTTTACTTTCAGGCCAGTCTATGGTCATATTGATTGTTATTGAACTCTTATCTAGACATCCCTGTTGAACAGCAGCGGCATTGGTTCAAGGAGTCATTTGATCATCTTCTGGCCATTGCAGATTCCCCACAAGCCTCAGATGCTGGCGTATACTTGAACTTCGGGTAGAACTCTAGTAATCACTCAAAAAGATAATGTATTAATGTGGTTTTCATTTATCCTAATCTCAATTTTGCATCCTCTTAGGTACCACATTTTCAAGGATGTACCCTGCGACAAAAAGCCCTACTGGGCAGATTTGGTATTTGGATTCAGAAACATGACGGATCATGAAATGAAGCGTTTCCCAAATCATAAGTTTGGACAAGCGTTCACCACATTAAAGTGTGAATGTCTGAGTTACTTGCCATGGCTAGAAAAAAGGTAATAAAGTTCTAAAATAAATAATCTATTAAAGGAACACTCCACGGTTTTTAGAAATAGGGCTTATTCAACTTCTTTCCTACATTTAGATATGTGGGCAAATGCATTTTTGTCTCAGTGCATGCATTGTTTTAGTTTGGCAGGGTCGCTGCTAGCTTAGCTTAGCATAGTGAATGGAATCCTATGTTGCCAGCTAGCATGTCCCGAGTAAAAGTGATAAAAAAATGAATACATTTTTTTTACTTCTTGTGCCCTGCGTATTCACAACGAATACAAATAGCGATGCAGATTAAGACTAGGCGATTTCCTAGGCAGATATTGACTTGGGACTATATTATGGGGAAGCACAGGCGAAGCACTGCTACTTGAGATATCACGCAACACATGAAATGTATGTTGACGGAAGTTGTGGGATTTCATGTGTTGCGTGATATCTCTCAAATCTCTGATTCCATTCATTATGCTAAGCTAAGCTAGCGACGACCCTGCCAAACTAAAACAATGCATGCACTGAGACAAAAATGCATTTGCCCACATATCTAAATGTAGGAAAGAATAAGCCCTATTTCTAAAAACGGTGGAGTGTTTCTCTAAATGTTAGAAAAAAAATGTTTTAAGTAAAAAAATATATCATTCATATAATGGACCCTTTTCACTGACTGTAGCACATTCCCTTATTAACATTGTAAATCTAGCAACATTTTATATATATCTATATATATACTACCGGTCAAAATTTTTTTATGTTTTTAAAGAAGTCTCTTATGCTCACCAAGGCTTATTTTTTTTTTCCAAAATACAGCAAAAATAGTGTATTCTTTTATTATGTACATTTATAACACTATATTAAGGGTGACTTGACTTGACTTTGTGTAATAGAGTACAACAGGGTTAAAGGTGCACAGGGGTAAAATGCGCATTTGAATTGATCCTCTTTTAAACCACTAGTTGACAAAAAAATTCAGCTCAGCACTTTTCTTAAAAGTCCTTCTGTAGTTGATCATTTTGAGTGGAGAAAGGCATATAGTTCATCATAATAAAGTAATATACATCACATACATAATTCACCCGCTATATTGCTAAATGCACTTTCTTTTTTATTTATCAACAGAAAATTTTCCCGCTTGGGATAACCTGGCTTCTCATGAGACTCCCCTGCTTCAGAGAATAGTTAATGATATGCTAAAGCCCGCCCACTGTTGACGTGATTGGTTACAAGGTAGTTTGTGACGTCAGAAACACCAGCAATTTCAAACGCAACTGCATTTTTTCCAAAAAAATGCTGTTGTCTAATGAATTTGTGCATGGTTTGTCTTAAAGCATATTAAAAAACCACATGCACATTTACACATTAAAAACTTGATTTTCACCACTGGAGGGATTTTAACAACCGCCCTGTTGATGATGCACATGGAAATTTGTCTGATTTTTGACACAATTGCGGACAGCAGCGCAAAGTTGATTCCGTGCTAATTTTATCTAATATTTAATGTTTTTAAAAATGTTGTAGATTTATGTAGAAAATGAGAATTTATACAATTATTTGGTCTTTGTGTAAAATAACCTGTAAAATAATGTAAAATCTTGTCAATGATAATTAAAGCAACAATTTTTCAATAACGGAAGAACATGTAAAAGTATGGTATCTGTGGTAAAAGGCGCCCCTGCTGTTGGAGCAAAAGGCACAATAATTAACACAATGATAAACAGCTGGCTGACTTTTGACTTCTGACTTTCTGAATTTGTTGACATGACATGGTTAGATTCAGATGGGAAATATCACCATATTTATAATGAAATCATCATATATATATATATATATATATATATGAAATAAATCATATATAATAAAATGTATATGTTTATTAGTTACTACTAAAGATTTATTAAATTATTAAGGGATCTCATCCAATGCTTTCAGAATCTTAACTTTTATAAATATGTTTGTTTCTGTATTTTTAAAATGAACATATTTTAATGACAGTATATTTATTGAACAAAAATGTATTCTTTTATTTATCAAAATAAACCAAAAATAGTGCAAACTTTGCTACAGTGATTGTTTTGAACAAGTATTAACTTAGACATTAGTAAAAACATATTACTTTAGCTTAAGTATTTGTAACACTAATGTGCGTCTTTTGCCCCATGCTGGTTTTGCCCTGTGCCGTGTTGTGGGGTAAAGGCTCCCTCGCCACCTCATACATTAATACGATTTAACAAAATAAACCACTTTTATGATTTATTTTCACACAAAATATGTTGCTCCATCAGTGTTTTTCTGCAATCTTACACTATCGGAGTAGTGAAAAGCACATTTTTCTTTGGGTCTTTAGCCCCGTTGTTGTACCCTAACACTCTGCTGTTAAATTACAGAGAACTGGTTAACTGGAGTGACGGCAAATTTCATATCCTTCCTGTTTTGGAAAGTCATAGAAATACTGTCATGTATTTTTCTTCTATTGCTCTTGGAGCAAATAGGAATTAAAAATATATATATATACTGTTGAAGATTATATAGAAAATGATAGAAGACTTTTGCTCCTGAGAACCCAAGAAATGTGAAAAGGCTCCATTTATAAAACAAATATAGGTAGCCCAAGGAGACTACAGGGGGAATAGAAAGTATATACTAAATAAATCAGTAATGTTCATCTATATTTCCTGATAGGTTTAGAGCAGCTGGAGGTCAGGTCCTTCATGAAAAGGTGACTGATCTTCATAAACTGGCCCTGAATTACGACGCCATCATTAACTGCACCGGCGTCGGCTCACATTTTTTGGTGAAGGATGAGGAGGTCTATCCAGTTCGAGGACAAATGTTGAAGGTTAACGCTCCTTGGCTGAAGAACTTCGTAAGAGATGGAGATGGCAAGACCTACATCTACCCTGGCATCAGTTTTGTCTCCATTGGAGGCACGCGGCAGGCGGGCGACTGGCGGATGGAGGTGGATAAAGAGGACAGCGAGGGGATCCTGGAGCGCTGCAGCCAGCTGGAACCGTCTCTGCGAGCAGGTCAGGTGATGGCCGAGTGGGTGGGACTGCGGCCGGGTAGGGCCAACCCGCGGGTGGAGCGGGAGTATCTGCATGTAGGGGACCGTCAGGTGCCTCTGGTGCATAACTACGGTCATGGCGGCTGTGGTGTTACTCTGAGCTGGGGGACGGCGCTGGACGCGCTCGATCTGCTGAGACAGAGTCTGTTTGAAAAACCACCTCAAGCCAGACTCTGAATCTGATGTGTCTTACACATATATTGACATATACTGATATCTTTGCATTTGTGCATGAGTAACAGTGTTGGGTAATTTACTCTAAAAAAAAAGTAATTAATTACTAGTTACTAATTACATCTTCAATAGTGTAATTAGATTGCTGTACAAATTACTCTCTCCAAAAAGTATTTAATTACTTTCTAAATCCTATATCATGCTCTAAGTAATTCAAGGATAGACATGAAACAGCTCTAATTCATTCAAATAATATAAAAGTACATCAATTATTCTTATTAACCGACCAAAGTATTACAAATGTGAAAAGGATATATAAAAACATTTATTTTAAAGTTAGACAATATTGTATTATATATATATATGACATCACTTTGCATCTAAAATATGTTTCAAAATGATTAATATTTCAGTATTACTCATTTCTTTGTTAATCGCTACATGTCATCAGTTTGTAGGCTGTTTTCAATAAGGAGGTAAAATTAATTTAATCTTGAATATAAAATGTGTCAATTGTTTGTTGAAATATATTTTTATCTGCCAGTTTAAAATGTAATAAGTGACTGTTTGAAAATTTGTGCCATTCAAACTTCACCTTTAACAATTTAACTATTAATGACATTAAATTTTATCAAATTGTCAGTGGGATTTTTATGAAGAATATTGTCTTGCCATTAATGCTGTCAAGTGTCTTATTTCCCTTGAAACAAAAGAACCATTCAAAAGCATATCAAATGACCTCTAAATTCATTCATTTTATTATTAAGGGAAACTACAGTTGCAATGTGGCTAGTATGTTTAAAAATTGTTCAAAGAATCATAAAATGCAGATGACAACATTTAGTGTAATTGTTTTGTTTTTTGTTTTACAGATAAACATAAGAAATCCTCATGATTTTCAAGCTTTATCCAGTTCAATAGGGCCACCTGAATGATTATTTCAGATTCTAGTAGATGGCCGTATCTCAGAGCATCTCTCAGGTCTGTTCGGTCCAGTCGAGCGAGTCTTCTGTTTCGTCTTCCTCCAGATCCTCCTGTAGGTCCTTCCTCTGAAGCACACTAGAATAATATCTGGAGGGTTGTGGGCCTGTTCGCAGACCGATCTTCCTCTTGGTGAGGTGGAACTGAGCTTTGACAAAGTTGTAGAATGTGTACTCGTACTCCATGCGCTGATAAAGCACCTGCAGGGCCTCTAGATTAGGAGTCTGTTTGTGGACGGTGCCCGTCATGTTCCCCAGCTTCCTGTATTCTGAACCGAGTAGAGACAGACACAGATTTAGTGGCCACAGAGCCGCATAAATTATTTTACATAATGCTTAAAAGGATAGTTTACCCAAAAATGTAAATACTCACCCTCAAGCTATCCTAGGTGTATATGACATTCTTCTTTCAGATGAATACAATCGGTGTTATATTAAAAAATGCCCTGGCTCTTCTGAGCATTATAATGTCAGTGAATGGCAGCCCAAAATTTGAAGCCCAAAAAAGTGCATCCATCCATTATAAAAGTAATGCACACGGCTCCAAAGGCCTTCTGAAGCGAATCGATGGGTTTGTGTAAGAAAAATATCCATATTTAAAACTTTATAAAGTAAAAGATCTAGTTTCCGCCAGACCGCCTTCTGCAGAAAGTGTAACGCCTCGCATAGTTCAAAACGCTTACGCTACGCCTGTGGTCATGCGTCGCCAATGACAATGATGTAGTCTGGCGAAAGCTGGATAAAAAAAGGGTAACTTTTTTTTTAAATTGAGATTTATACATCATCTGAAAGCTGAATAAATATGTATTTAATAAATAAATATGTTTTCTATTGATGTATGGTTTGTTAGGATATGACAATATTTGGTCGAGACACAACTATTTGAAAATCTGGAATCTGAGGGTGCAAAAAAATCTAAATATTAAGAAAATCGCCTTTAAAGTTGTCCAAATGAAGTCCTTAGCAATGCACTTTACAACTACTAATACATTTTTATATATTTTATATGATATATTTACGGTAGGAAATTTACAAAATATCTCCATGGAACATGATCTTTACTTAATATCCTTATGAATTTTGTCATAAAAGAAAAATACAAAAATTAATGTATATAATGTATTGTTGGCTATATTGTTGGCCATATAATGTATTGTTGGCTATTGCCACAAATATACCCGTGCGACTTATGACTGGTTTTGTGGTCCAGGCTCACATTTTTCTAACACAAATGCATCGCTTCGCTTCAGAAGGCCTTTATTAACCCCCCAGAGCCGTGTGGTTTACTTTTATAATGGATGGATGCACTTTTTTGGGGTTCACTGCCATTATAAAGCTTGGAAGAGCCAGGAAATGTTCTAATATAACTTATATAACGACTGTATTCGATTGGGCCCTATCTTTAAAGATCTAAGGCGCAGGTGCACTTAGGGTGTGTCCGAATCCACTTTTTAGCGACGGGAAAAACAGTCTGTGCATGAAAGAGTTGTCTCTATTCTCTTAATGAGTCATGGGTGTGTTTTGGTCATAACGTGCTATAAATCATTTAGAGTCTCATCTCATATTCCCTTTAAAAGCCAGTTGCGCTTGCACCATGGCAGATTTTACATGGCAGAATTTGCAAGCGGAAAGACTGAATGCTTTTCCAGAGAGGAATCCTTTTATTTTTAATAATTTAATGTTTGTGTGCTGCTGTGCATCCCAATGTATGTGCTAAGCAGAGTGCACGCATGTTGTGCACCCGCCTATAGGCACATATTACTATGTGGGGCGTGAGTGCATTGATTAGCTATTTAAATAAAGTGATGATGGACGTGAAAATGATAACTGTCGGGCTGAAACTAGCAAAAAACACTGGCGCCACATTGCACCGGGTGTATGATAGGGCCCTACATGTTCGCAGGGTGTTTCTTGACAAAGTGACATCGCCAACTACTAGCCTAGCATGCGTAACACAGTATTTAACACAAAGCTACCTGAAAAAATATGTGCAACTGTACCTAGGCCTGTCACGATAACTACTACTGGGACGATATATCGTCCAAGAAATAATTGCGAAAAACGATATTATTGTCATTTTAAGACTAATGCCACTGAATATACAGCCTAATAATGCTAGTAGACAAATGACAACCTTTTAATTCTTTAGATCATGGAAATTAAGGGTAAAAAATATATTATGTTAATAAAATAAAATTTGAATAAATAGTAAATAAAAAATTTCCCTTTAACACTCGTCATTCTGCGTTGACATTTATATGTGCACCGGAACAGGGGATTGCGGCTTTGAATTCGAGTCCATTTGGGTTTATTCTTCCAAACTCTCAGTAGTTGTCAGGAAAACACTATAACAAGTCGATAACCGCTCTGAGTATGAAGGAACTGCCCGAGAACCACTTTCACCTCCGTCACGGAAAACATACAAGATGACAGCACAATCGAGTAAAATGTTGGTGACATTCATTATCATGCAAACATAATGGGTGATATACTGCATCACAAAAAATGATTGAGGTCATGTTCATATATTGTGTCATATATTGATTATTGATGACTTTGGTCACACCAAATGTTGATTTGATTTAGTTAATAGAATTTATAGAAATTTAATAGAATTATATTTTTTTATATTATTTTTTAAAATACGTTTATTTAAATACTTTTTGTATTTTTAAGTAATTTCACTTAATATTACAAATATTAAAAAAAAAACTTTTTTATGAATTAATACATAAATTATATTTATTACAATTTTTAAGTTTTTTATTTTTATTTTTACTTTTTACTACATTTCTGATACTGCCATTCTTAAAAAAAATTATTAAATAAAAGGTGCAAAAAGGTTATTAAAATGGCGGCAAATTTTGTGGTGACCAATCAAATCATTATGCAAGCTTGTATGAAAGGTCTCACCTGGACTTTTGTAGATATTCAACACGTCAGAGAAAAAGTGTGGAAGGAGTCTCTCAAGCAGAAGCAACACATCCTGAAGTTCCTCCAACACCCCGACCAGCAGGTAATGATCCAGAACGTTCTGCTTGGCCATTTCCAGCGCCCACGAACCCGGCTCTCTAGGTCAGTACAGATTATTGCACCATAGATCAGTCCCAGTGATCACTCATGGGCGTCTATTAATTCAGAGTTGATTAAAAAAAGCTGGAACCATTTAAAATGAATCACATAAGATGTACAGTGGCAGTAAAGTCCGAATATAAATGTCACCTGCACTGAGGATGCTGCCCACAGAAATATGGGATAATGTAGAAGAGCCGGGGATTGGAGCATTCTGGGTAGCTTTCCAAGATGCATGTGTTGATGTCCTTTGGTCAAGAAGAACATTAACATTTATGCATTTAACAGACATTTTTATCCAAAGCAATATACAAAAGAAGAACTAAAGCAATCTGTCAAAGATCCAACATTAAGATTCCAGTTAATTGCATCAGTGCTGTTAAAGCGATGTTGTTGTTGAACTGGAACTGAAGCTCTGAGAACAGTCGTTTGTTTATATATTCATCCACAAGGGGTCTGAACTATGGGGTCATTCATATAAGACTCCAACCAAAGACCCACGCCTGGCTATTTCCTGCTGCTATGCAAACAAATCCAGAACATTCCAGGGAAAGTTGCAGAAAATGAACAAATGAAAATGAGTATTTGAACAGAAATCATGCATACCCATGCACATTGTATGGAATGAATATGATCGCATTGGTAACTTGAGAGAAACTGTAAAAGTCTCTTATTTGTGTTTCCGGTGATGTCATGCTGCATGTACATACACTGCCTGTAAACGATCACCACATGTCACACTAATAAATGACAGGAAAACCAGCAGCACAGTCTCACGCTAAATATAGACTGAGTAAACCATGTTAATAAACGCTGCCCGCTGAGTTGTGAAGGAGGCATTCATGTGTATCACACAGAGCTGTACACACTTCATTTATGACAGCTCAGAGCCGTAATAGCTCATTCACTCAGTTCTCATTAATGTGCGTTTGTTTTTAAAGCTCTTACTAAGTATCTTTCGTCGTCTTTCATCCCAGGGGTTCGGACGACGTGATTCTCTTCCCCTCTCCAGTCGCCGAATCGCCGGAAGAAATAATTGGATAAGAATCGGTTGACCGGATCTCTGATGATGTTGATGTGTGCAGGCTCATCCGTTCTGAACCTGATTACAGTACAGGGAGAATCATATTAAAATATCCATATTGTATCTGTTTATTTAGGCCTGTTCATACCAAGGACAATAACTATAGCGATAAAGATATCATTTTACAAACTATAACGATAATGACACAGAAGAACGATATCATTGGAATCGCTTTCAGAATTTTTATCTTTTTCCAGCTGATGAATGATAAAACATTGACAGGCAATCAGAATCCATCCTGCTTTAAAGAGCATGAGCATAAAAACTGCAGATAAGAATCCGCTTCAGCTATGTGTATATTAGTCGGCACCAGTCAGTAACTAATAGGCATCGCTGTTCTTCGTATCAAATTAGTGAAAGTTTAAACATGCTAACGTGAATAACCTTTATATAGTTCTTTTGTGTTTGTTTCATGTTTGTTCGAAGAATAGAAAGGACTTTCTTTTCCTCACCAGAATTCCTACACTGTTTGTAACATTCTAAAACAACATTTGGAAACAATAAATCCCACATTTGGGCAATACTAAGATAGCATTCAATGCGTGCCTGTCAATCAACATTAGAGCGCCACCCTCAGGCTGAATAACACAAGGAGGTTAGACCACTACCAAAAGTGTGTCTGATGTGTTCAGCGATTAGAAACTAAAGCTTACAAAATGTTTATCAAAAACTAACACTAAGACCCAGAATCTGCCCTACCTCAACTCTTTCCCGCCAGCCTTTAAAAAAAAGTTGCCAGCATCCGCCAGGGTTTTTGACCATTTTTACAAAAATTGAAAAGCCCATAGAATATTTTGTTTTATGGATATCTAAGCATGCAATATATCAAAAGAAAGAGCTGACCTTCTTGTTTTAAACAAAATAATGAAAACACGTAAACCCGGAAAATTCCGTGTTTGGCAGGGAAGCGTTTTCTCACAAATAACGGAAAATTCCGTGTTTGGTGGGGAAAGAGTTAATTTATGGTCAGGAGTGACAACTACTAATCAAAAAAATGTTTAAGTGCCAACAAGACATGACTGTCCAAGCAACTTTTTGCATTTTTTACAAGAAATTTCATGCTTATTGCCTTCGTCTGCACATTTACATGAATTAGATCTCTCTCTCTCTCATTTATTTAACTCTGAAATATTCAACCAATGCTGTTTCTCATTACTTTTTCCTCTTAAAAATGACGTATTGGCAACATCCAGGAAACGATGTAAAGATCATCAAGTTTGGTTAACTAATAATAATTGATGATCTTTACAACATTGAACCGACTTCAGCTGAACAACAGTCGAAATGCATAATTTTCCTGTTATCACTGTAAAGCATAAAGGTCTATATAAATAAAGGTGACTTGACTTGTAATAATGATGGCAATCATGTATTCTTATTGCTTCAACTCAGTCAGGAACTGGAGTCGTCTCCAAAAAATCCTTAATTGAACAACCCTACTGAACTGAGGAAAAGAAAAATGTTTTTAAATTTAAAGTAAATTAATGGTGGGGTAAGTGTTATTTCAAAAATGCTTTATAAAAGTGTCTCAGGCCGAGTACCAAAACAAACTTGTAGCCAGTCAGCTGTAAGGGGCGTGTCTACTCATGATGGCGTTCAATATTCAAAAGACACGACACACAGGACGGACATTAGCTGAGCGACAAAAGAAAGAGAGAGATGGCAGATAAAAAAACACGTGGAAAATGTCTATGGAACAAAAGAAGGCTTACGATCAGGCAAGAAGTATCAGCTTTCCAGTGCTGGAGAGAACTCAAGGAGCAGGAAGGATGCAATTGGACGCCGAGGTTGCTTTATTTTCTTCTCGATAGGCGAGTAACATAGGTTTTGTTTTGTTTCACAGAACTAATATATGCTAGCTTTTGCTTGAATATGCTCGTGTGTCATGCTCGCTTGTTTGTACATTTGCAATTGTATCGTTGTTCACTTCAGCGATGATAAAGACCCATTAATTTCCACATCCTATAAACCACAGTCTGTTTCAAGCGTCAGCTCGCAGTGTGTCAGAGAAGTAAGACAATAAACTCCTAATATATGTTTGTTTCCTTTGGTTCCTCTTTTAGCGGTCGAAATAACTCTCTAATCTTGTCACAATTGTAATATATTCGTTAGTTGGACTGTCGTACTCGTGCTATCGAGTTGTTCATGAGAACTGTGTTTGTGTTTTTGGGATGGAAGGGATGACTTTTTCATTGAACATTCGACCTGGATTAACACACATTGCTCTCACTTATTGATGATATCATACCCTCGGCCAGCTGGCACAGCAGATTCCGCCATAGTCGTTGCCTGTGTTGCGTATGTATGTGCGGGGCGGAGCTATCAAAATAGGGGCGAGACCCTTTTGGGGTAGGGGCATGTTTGTTTTGGTGATTTGAAATATCAACATCGGTTACCAGAAAGCACTTACCCCACCTTTAATGTATTTTCTTTATACTTACAATTGCAACTACTTAATTTTTTGACTGTTTCTGGTCTCTTGTATTACACTTGTGCTTATTTTATCAACTGAAGTGAAAATGACCTCAGAAGACTTTCGTGTTAATATTACCATAAAATTGTTGCAGTATTAGACAGATTGTTTTGCATATTGTCATTTTTTCTTAGCAGAATCTTTTGGATAATATACAGTTAACATTCAAATCAATATTGTCTATGGCATTATTACATTTGGTAAGAAGTTGTAAGTGCGCTAATGTAACATTCCCGCATCTGGGTCCAGAGTTTATCTTGCAGTAATGACTGGACTGTACATTACCTTATATAAAAGAAGCAACAACTTACCTGCTAAAGTTGAGAAAATGAACATGTCGTGTGTAAAGAAATGGCTGAGGAGTTGTGCTGATGTTTCTAATTAGATTTTCCTAAATAGGAATGAAAGGAGAACGGTTACAATTAACCATGAAATATACTGAAATGTACTGTAATAATAATGATGAAATAATTCAATGGGAGCTAATGTAACAGAAAATAAGGAAAGTTCACATTTTTAACCTTAAAAAGACCCCAAGCCCTAAAATTATACCCTTCTTTGTCCAGAAAGCTTATTTTATTTCATTTTGATAATATTTTGTCCTGTTTAATGCAAAAAAAAAAAATTATGTACCTTTTAAATTACAAGATTTGATCAATAAATAATAAATAAATAGTAATTTAAGCACATTCTTCACATTCTTTCAACTTTAATTCAAAATAACTCACAATGTCATGCATAACCCTTTTAATTCAGCTCACAATATCGTACATTGGGTGTCTTTGCCGAGCTCTTGTGGAAAAAACAAAACAATATAACATGATATTTCATGACTCTTGCCACTAGAAGGCCTTATGCTGCGTTCATAGAATGCGAATAGAGCGTCAAATTTGCATCTATCCAGAGCAAATACAGAGCGGTGACTATCGATGAATGCTCGATCAACATCAGCCATCAGGCGGTTGTCTGTTTGCAAGATGGCTGATGTTGATCGAGCATTCATCGATAGAGTCAGTATTTGCTCTGGAGAGCATGACAACCGCTTTCAGCGGTACTTCCCCCTGTCCCGAGGCCAGTTTGATGACCTGTTGTACCGAATCGGAGTGAGTTTATCACGAGCAGGCTCCTGATTGGTTAACGCGGCGCAAACAGACACCAAAATTCAGATTTTTCAACTCGGGCGTCAGATGCAAATTCGCTTCAAAGGCGTGAATGCACAAAAAGCACCAAATGAAATCACTTGTGCCTATTGCGCAAGACGCTCAATTCGCGTCTTTTGCTCGAATGAGGTGAAATCATGTCCATCGCATCGTGCTAAACACACCTACCGCGCAACAGGACATCAAGACACGCGTCAATGTGTCTTTACATTGACATAACATGGGAATCACTCGCTCCAGATGCTCTTTATTCGCGTTCGGTGTGAACGCAGCTTTATAGCTCTATATGGAGCAAATGAGCTGTGTAAAGTCAGTTTCTTTTCAGTAGGCTATGCATTCAGATACACACGTAGACATTATAAAATAATGGAAGGAAGGATTTGTTACTTTTTTAAATTTCAACCACAAATCCTCCTCAAATCCTCATTTTTGCATTCATGGTTCAAGCGCAACAAAGGTCCTACGGTCTTGGACCACGCCGATGAATTTTCATCATTGAGTTTGTCATCTCAACATCATATTTATGTGTTAAGTACAGACTTTGTGACATCTGCAGGGGTGCAGCACTGTTTTGAATTACCTGTTCACGTTTGGTGAGTCTGGTCTTGTTGTGAATATCAGAGGAGACGAGGGTGAACTGATGTCTGTCCGCCAAGATGCGCAGCAACAAAACTATAGTGCGACTTCCACACTTACCAACCCTGTTATACACAACCTGACTTGGGAAAGGTAAAGCCTGCAACAGAGAAAACTCTTACAGTATTCAAAGAGTGTCAACTTCAGAACAATCTTATATTATGGTGGAATGAAAATACATATGCATCAGTTGTGAAAGATATTAGTAACAAATGAGATTCAAGCACTCAAATCTTTTAGTATATGACATGCAGTACTCTTACTCTGGGTCCTAAAGGTCCATGGTCACCAGATAATCTCCCTAAAAAGTTTAAAATAAGTATCAAACATGTATCTGTGCATATTGAACTTGACAAATACCAAATGTGTCCAAATGTTCTGTCCAGTCACTAATTATCACTGATCATTTTACATTTCTTAAGTTTAATATGTATACAGCTTGCTTGCTGAAATGTAGGAGTGATATCTTTTAAATGGGTATATTTGCTTTGGAAAACCACAGGTTATTCCACCCTTCTATCCAGCTGTCAGTTTTGGTGACTGCTGTCATTGTAAGATGTTTGAATGAAGAATCCAGCACAATGAAAGGCCTCATATCATCCAGTTTACATGGACTCCTGTGGAATTCACTGTGGGTCTCATGAGCCAAAAACAACACTCGTGTCGTATGGACTCATAGTGGAGACAGGAAACTTTGACAGTCTGCTCTTTATGAACCTTGACTGATGCCGTTGATCTGACAACAGAACTACAGTAACTGGCTTGTCTTAACACTGACTTTAATGAACCATTAAGCTACATTCAATTAGATAGAAATGTCATGAAACTGTTTATATTCATATTTCAGTGGAAGCAACAACTGATCTGTCATAGTTAGAGCACAATGCTTCTAAAGAGCATAAAAGATCCTTTAAAAAAGTGTCTGATGAGGGTTTTGAGTCAAAATCCAATTACACAAATGTGTTTTCTCTAGCAGTGCTTTTGTTAGTTATAACACTAAAAGTAGTTCAAATCTTTAGTAAATTGGGATATTCAAATTCTAGTTTCGCTTTAACTCTCGGATAAACAAGTGAACAATAAAACACATTAAAATATACAACAGTGCATTCTATTATATATGAACTCAGGAGTAATTTTCATACTTGTATGGAAAGTTCTCATGTGTTATTGTAGGCTACTGTAATTTTGGTTACACTTTATTTGGTAACAGTTCATTGTACAGTGTCCTTGTTACACATTACATTAACTTACCATAGTAATAACAGTAAATTATGCATAATTACATGCAACTAACCCTCAACCAAACCCTAACCTAAAAAGTAAGTACTAGTACATGTAGGTAATTAATATTACTCAGTACCTAAACATATAATTACACTGTAACAATGACACCTTTACAGAAAGTGTAACCCTTAATTTTAAGATGTCATTGTTACAGTGTAATTTAAGTACTGTGTAATATTAATTGTACTATAAAGTAATAACGTAAGCTAAGGTTGGATTAGGGTTTGGTTGAGGGTTAGTTGCATGTAATTATGCATAATTTACTGTTATTACTAAGTACATGTAATCACTGTAAAATAAAGTTTTGCAGTAATTTTACATCTTCTCCGTTGTGACAATTTGCCGCCTTCTGTTCTGATAAACACATCGGCTACGTTTGAGGTCTTACCGATATAATAGCCGACATCCAGCAGGATTTTTGGTGCTCCTCCGTTGAACTGATATAACACAGACCCCAAACAGAATGTGAGAACAGCGGTCAGACAGAAGCTCAAATCCCGGCGCGATATTCGGAGCAGAACCACCGCGAGCCAGTTTTCCTTCCGGCTCCTCACGCGCATGTAACCGGTCAAGTGTTTATGAGATAGAGGACTTCGAAAAGTCATCATATTCCCATGATGGCAATCCAGAGAGAATTAAACTAATTCATCTGATCTGTTTTAACACACGCCAATGTCATTTAGGTCTGAAAGCAGCAGAATAGCGCTGTGTCTCCATGTGCTCAGGTCAGATTTTCTCTGTGAGTGTGAACTCATGATGTGGCGGCGGTAAACCTACAGGTGTGTGCAGTGCCAGTGTCCACCCCATTCAGAGACTTCACTGAGCCCACTTGATTGTTCATGTTTAACGTCCATTCATATTGTAAGGTCTACAAGACCTAAAAGTAACTTTTTTGCCTCACCTGCCAATAAAGAAAATTTACCGGCCAAACAAAACAAATATAAATGTAATAACCTACATTTTTAAAGACAAGAGTCAGTAATAAAATAAGAACAAATAAATGAGCTCAACTGTAATTGGCTACAATCCTCAATGCAGCAAAACAAAATGCACTGTTTTGTTTCATTATTGAATAATACTATATTGTGTCCTCTAGTGCCACAGACTCAACTGTACTCGAAAAAGTCGGTGTACAAATTCACCCTTACATTTCCAGCGTTTGCACATTATATACGGGTATTACAAGCCTATGCTAATTCCTACAAGTTGATGTAAAATCAAATTACTACATAAAATGAATCAAAGTTCTTTTAGCTTTATTAGTTTTTAAAACACATCTCCGAAAATCCATTTACAAACATTGTTCATTCCCACCAACTTGCATTAGCCCATAACAACGTTATAGATTAAAATATGTAACCTATGAAAAATTTTACAGCAAAAATCACCAAATAAGTCCTATATTACTGCAGGAAATAAATATGTTTTGAAATCGGTTTGAACAGTACTCAAAATATAAGACAATGCAGTTTACAGAAAACATGCTTTTTTAGTTTGGACAGATAACAAAATAATATAAAAACTGCTTCTATTGAAATAAAAAATTCTTTATAATGATGATCTATCCAATATATCCAAAACAAATAACAACAAATGTAGGCTTCACTCAGTTTTATACTCACTATTATATACATTTCCAAAGGCAACATAACGGATTCCACAAACTCCTAAAAAGTTGCTTAAAATTTGAACTTGGTGCCTTTTGATCATTACAGATTAAATTTGATTCAAAACTAATCATTCTTCATTGTCCACTAGTGATGGTTTCAAATGAAACCACAAATGAAAGTCAGACTACTTCAGTTTCTACTGTGCTGTCTAAAGCCTAAAAGGACACATTTTAGCTAGAAACAACTTTCAGGAGAATCAAATGCATGTAAAACCCACTAGCCGAGTCATGATCTTTAATCTTTAAGAGTCAGTTCACCGGTGCTTTTAAGCTGGCATTCATCCAAAGCTGCTCCCACAGTTCTGGAATCAGTATGATGTTGTTCAGAAGTGCTCAAGGGATCACACATATCTCTGACAATCCTCTCAATGGGATCTGTGACATAGGAAAAAGTCAAAGTCAGACACATTTGTAAAGATAGTGGAATGGACTCTTTTCACAGACTGTGTTTTCACAGCTTTCAACATCGCAAATCTAGTCGTTTTTCAGTTTCATAAAAAACAAAAACTGTACATACATTTATAACCCTATACTTGTATTATATTACCTAGGCAGTTAATTATAAAAATATTTAGTGTTTATAATACAACGGCTGAAGGAGTGATGGCAAATTTCACATAATTCTCTCTTCTGACTGCTGTAATCAGTCTCCCAATATTTTCCTCCTCTTTCATGGAAACACAAAAATAGATTTTTCCTTTTGATATTGGAGCAAATGGAAGTACAAAAATTATATTCGCCGCACCACTATAGACGTTTACCCATCTATGATGACTTCTGAGAACCCCAGAAATGTGAAAAAGGTCCATTGACACTCAACACATACTATATGGCAACACCAGACGGGGAACTCACTGCTAAACGATGCTGCTTTAGAAGTTGGTGGACTCTTGTCTGATCAATCAGAATGGCAACGTCACCCAAAGGTTTGTCCAGAACTTCAGAATATCTCTGGATCAAAGAGAAAGGCACTCCATAACGGCCATGCTGAAAGATAGAGAAGAGAAATCAATAAACTAATTCTTTGTATGTGCAGATTGTACATGCGCATAGAATTAGTTTTGCACTTCAGTTATTCCACAAGGTGGAAACACTGGCCCAGGCCAATGTTCCCAGTAGACAACGAAACTAAAGAGATGGAACAATAACCAAATGCCGGATACTGCAATAACAACATTGGCAAGCGCTTGTGTGAGGGGGTTATGAAATAGCTGCAACTTTAGATTAAAAGAACACAAAGACATTTATGGACAACTTATGGAGAAAAATAGCATAGACACTGGACAAAGATGAAACTTTCTAGAGCGCATTTGTCGACCGCCTGTGATCATGCATGGTATCAAATGGAGAATACTTTGAAAGGCTACGCGTTTGGCGAAGTATACTTTAGGCTTAATGATCAAAACAGAGAGCAAACAAGTGTAACATTTAATTTACTTAAATGATTGCACTATATTTTATTTAAATCATATTTCTTTTTTTAAATGTTATATTTAGAGGTACTAAACAATATTTACCTTAAATTATGCACATTTACCACTGCCTTCACTCACAGAACCTTTGCGTTCCTCGAGAAACCTTGCTCACACAGAACCTTATGCTTCCCCAAGAAACTTTATGTCACACAGAACCTTTGCGTTCCCCCGAGAAACTTTGCGTTTGCTCACAGAACCTTTGCGTTCCCCCGAGAAACTTTGCGTTCCCTCACAGAACCTTTGCGTTCCCCCGAGAAACTTTATGCTCCTCACAGAACCTTTATGCTCCCCGAGAAACTTTGCGTTCGCTCACAGAACCTTTGCCTTCCCCGAGAAACTTTATGTCACACAAAACCTTTATGCTCCTCGAGAAACTTTATGCTCCCGAGAAACTTTGCGGTCGCTCACAGAACCTTTGCCTTCCCCCGAGAAACTTTGCGTTCGCTCACAAAACCTTTGCGTTCCCCCGAGAAACTTTGCGTTCCCCGAGAAACTTTGCGGTCGCTCACAGAACCTTTGCGTTCCTCTGAGAAACCTTGCGTTCGCTCACAGAACCTTTGCGTTCCCCCAAGAAACTTTGCGTTCGCTCACAGAACCTTTGCGTTCCCCCGAGAAAGTTAACCGTGCGTTCGCTCACAGAACCTTTGCCTTCCCCCGAGAAACCTTGCGTTCGCTCACAGAACCTTTGCCTTCCCCCGAGAAACCTTGCGTTTGCTCACAGAACCTCTGCGTTCCCCCGAGAAACTTTGCGTTCGCTCACAGAACCTTTGCGTTCCCCCGAGAAACTTTGCGTTCGCTCCCAAAAGCTTTGTGTAAAAACAGATACCTTGTCAGAATATGGCTCATCTGTGAGGTCGATGCCATCTGAGCATAACTTTTCCTCGACTAAAGTCTCCAGGTTGGCCATTTTCCCAGAATGGACTTTCTTGGCAGGTCTGTAAATGAGTGACTTGGAGATCCTGGGAACTTCTGAGCCGGAGTTTGACTTAGATGATGTGCTTGTAGAAACCTCTTTTTTCCAGACGCTAGTGTCCCTGCTCTGTAATAATGGCAGTGGAAGAGGTTTTGGAGGAATTGGTGGTTTAATGCGGTGTGTGCTTGGACGAAGATCATTTACAGGTACCTCTTCATACTCAACCACTGAAACGTTTGAGGACGGCTGAGCTCCAAATACAATCTCTTCAGACTCATCTTTCTCCTCTACTTGACTTGAATTCTCCTCAGTACTGTCAGACAATTTTCTGTGCAGATGAAGTTCCTCTACTGAGAAGTAACGCTTCAACATCTCCGTTTGAGTAGCCTGATGATTCAGTGCGCCGCAACTGCGACTCAGGGCTTTTCCTCCGAGCATGTAGTGGTTCCTTCCCAGATGAATATTTTGCATGGAGTCGATCTGCAGTGGAAGTGGAAGGTCCGGTCTGGTTTGTGGGCTCAACCTGCTGGAATGGCAGAGGGGTGGGATGGGAAACTCAGGGGAGGAGAGATGGCTGGACTCAAAGCCTGATGAGGACCTGCTTAAATGAGACGTCTTTTTGCCTTTGCCTACAAGAAGATTCATGTGAAGAAGATGTAATTCAACATGACAACAACACAGTTAAAAATGTCATACGAGTCAACTGGAAATATGTATTTTTTAAATCATACACTACCATTCAACATTGGTGAACATAAGAGACTTCTTTCAAAAACAATATTTTAAACAGCAGTGAATTTACTTGAGACAGATCATAGACTGATGGAAAAAAAGAATGCAAAGAGAAACTGATTTGTTTTGCATAGTGATGAAATATATAGTTTAAGGGTGAACAGAATGTACTGGATGGAAACGGAGAGAAGCAGACAGGAATAAGCAGGCGGTTCAGATGAATAGATCATAGAGCATTTTATTCCATAGCTTCTGTAATGGCATGGAGTGACAGCTCTCCTTCAGTCAGTGACACACTGACAGAGCTCAACCGCCGACAGAAGAGTTTCAGTCGGATCCATGTACATGGATTCTGTATGTTTCTTTAGCCACAGTTGTAAAGAACATGTAAGACATTCATGGATGAATCTTTTTCTGGGTCATATCTAATCCCAAAATCAAGTTACATTTTGCTCAACAAAAAACGAACGCTCGATTATGAACTATGTCAGGAATTAAACACAGTTCACCCTCAAACTGTAAATAAAAAAACTATATTATTGGAATGCAAAATCTAATATAATATTATATATATATATATATATATATATATATATATATATATATATATATATATATATATATATATATATATATATATATATATATATATATATATATATATATATATAATAAATAAAACCTAATAATAATTAATACAATTTAATACAATTTAAATTGAACTCTTAATTTTTATTTTAGCATTAAATAATATTAAAATTAGTATTAATGTATTAAAATATTAACACGGTTGCACTGCTTTTAATTTATAGCTAATTAAAAAAGTGTATTGTAATAATGACAAGCACCACTGAAAATAATAGGAATTACACAAAAACTGTAATGAGAATTTGCTTTTTACATTATTCATTTAGCATTTATGTAAACATAAATTTGAGGAAAATGTGTTTAATATATATATATATATATATATATATATATATATATATATATATATATATATATATATATATATATATATATATATATATATTGAGTAATTTTTTCATATATATATATATATATATATATGAAAAAAAATTACTCAGTTGGTTTCAAACAGCCTTTTTCTTTTATGATTTTGGGGTGAAATGTGACCTGGACATGTTTTCATGAGATTAACTATTTTTTATTCAAGAATATCTTAAGACGTCATCGCAGCTATGATTGTTTTTTGTCTCTAACTGTGGAGCCAGATGTATAGACTTTTTTATTTTGCAAATATATACATTTGCATATCACAAATGATTTTTAGGCACATCTAAAGATATTGTGCAACATCATATTTTTACTAGAAAAATATACACACAAACAGCAACGTCTCACAAGCACAAGCAAAAAAATAATACAATCGTCAACTCTTCACAAGGGCTATTAACATTCACATGGGCATCTTATGACTAGTATTATGTTGTTTGTCTAAACCAAAGCAAATGAACGCCATAAACATTTGTGATGAGAATTTCAAGCTGTAACAGTGAATAATATTGATTCCGGACCAAACTTCTTCACTCTTCTGGTTCAACACAAATTCAGCAAATCACGCAACATGGTAGGAACTCGATTCTCGAATGGAAATGGACTGAAGTGAAATCTCAATGCAAAGTCACGTCACGAGTAGCTGATGCTGTGGTGTCAGATATGGATGAGAAATGCGCTGGTCCGCTTAATGCTGGGAATGAAAGCAGATGAGTCTCACATGTCGTCCCCACAGCAGAAAGAGGGATGAAAGCAGAAGACAGACAGCTGCGTTGACTGGATTCTGGAGCATGCAAAGATCACAGACAGGAAGAAGAGGAGGGCTGGAGAGTCACAGATGAGGAAGGCTGTCATTACCATTCTCCAGGTTCTCGTTGCTCTCGTAACAGCCCGAGTCTCGAGGAGAGTCTCCTGGCGGGACGCTGCCCTCGGACAGAAGCTTCTCTTGAGAGACTTCAGATGAGCCCTCGTGCTCCAGGTCACTGTTACCTGAAGAAAAACAGCATCTTTGACTGAGATATGAACTGAGATACTGAGATTTGAATTCTTTACTAAAAGATATGATGGCTCATGAAGTGTAAAATGTGCTCGTAATTTGCTAACTGATAATTATAACATATGCTTTAGATGCAATTCACACCTGTTTGAGGTTGCATATAACATTATAAGCTTTTTCTGTTACATACTATATAAAACTGATTGTTGCATCTGGCCTTTGCAATGCATAAAGTTCACTATATTGCCAAAAGTATTGGGACACCCCTCCACATCATTGAATTCAGGTGTTCCAATCACTTCCATGGTCACAGGTGTATAAAATCAAGCACTAGGCCTGCAGACGCTTCTACAAACATTTGTGAAAGAATGGGTCGGTCTCAGGAGCTCAGTGAATTCAAGCTGTGATTGGTTGCCACTTGTGCAATAAAGCCAAAAGTGAAATTTCCTCACTACTAAATATTCCACAGTCAACTGTTAGTGGTATTATAACAAAGTGGAAGCAATTGGGAACAACAGCAACTCAGCCACAAAGTGGTAGGCCACGTAACATTTTAGATTTGACACAACAGTCAATCAATCAATCAATCAACTTTATTTATATAGCGCTTTTACAATGACGATTGTTTCAAAGCAGCTTCACAGTGTTAAACAGGACAACATTGCAACAAAATTTGATTTGGCTAGTTTAATTTGGATAGTTTATGGAATTATATATGACCAAATTAATAAATTCTATTTGTATATTTAGTTGAGTAACTTGGATCATAATTTGAGTGTCCCCAACTGAGCAAGCCAAGCCAAAGGCGACAGTGGCAAGGAACCAAAACTCCATCAGGGCATGATGGAGAAAAATAAACCTTGGGAGAAACCAGACTCAGTCGGGGTGCCATTTCTTCTCTGGCCTATTATTAACAGTGTATTATTACTCTGGCAACCTTGCAGGTCATAAATCATATTAGATAGGACACAACAACCTCGTTCCGTGCGTCATACATCATTATGCCATTCTACGTCATTGCACATGTGCAAAACCTTTCAATCTGATCAAGTGTGTACATGTCCTATCTAATGGATTAGAAACAGTTTATCCCAACCCTTTCAATTGGTTTGGCCAGTTTTATTCTGATTGAGGTGTTTACATGGAGAATTTTTGTTCGGATTGGACTTTTAAACAGATTGTAATCAGAATGCAACAGTCCATGTAAACACACCTAGTGTGTGTGTGTTTGCGGTCAGGCTCTCACTGTCACACTCCTGCAGAAGCTCCACAGCGGTGAGCAGCACGGCTCTGTGCTGAGGGTCTCTGATGTTCAGCTCGTCCAGATCTTCCTCCTCCAACAGTTTAAACGTGTCCAGATCCTCATAGCCGTTAAACAGGAACGTGGGCATGTGCTCCTGCAGGACGATGAACCAGGGTTATTATTGGTAACTAACTAAAGATGACCCCATTATACCCTTTTTCAAATTCTTGATTTAGTTTTTGGGGTCTAATAGAATGTTTTCATGCTTGAATGTTCAAAAAACACATATTTTACATTGTTGCAGCACCTCTCTTCCCAGTCTGTCAGTAACCAGAGCGTTTCCCAAAGCCAACTATGGTCAAGATCTGTCGTTACCAACACAGTTCAACAGAACTTGTGACTATAGTTGGCTAACAGTGCTTTTGGGAAACACACCTGTTTAGTTCCTGTCTCTATGAATTAAATGTATAATTTGTCACATTTATATAGCGCTTTTCAAGGCACTCAAAGCGCTTTACATATAGAAGGGGGGAATCTCCTCAACCACCACCAATGTGCAGCATCCACCTGGATGATGCAATGGCAGCGATACTGCGCCAGAACGCCCACCACACACCAGCTGATTGGTGGAGAGTGATGAAGCCAATCATATATATATGGGGATTATTAGGAGGCTATGATGGACAGAGGCCATGATGGACAGAGGCCAATGGGCAAATTTGGCCAGGATGCCGGGGTTACACCCCTACTCTTTAACCTGGAATTTTTAATGACCACAGAGAGTCAGGACCTCAGTTTAACATCTCATCCGAAGGACGGTGCTCTTTGACAGTATAGTGTCCCCATCACTATACTGGGGCATTAGGACCCACACAGACCACAGGGTGAGCACCACCTGCTGGCCTCACTAACACCTCTATCAGCAGCTACCTAGTTTTCCCAGTTGGTCCAAGAAGTTGTCGCTGCAGCCTGAAGCACGATGACGTACTGGATCAGGTCCAGCACATACTGGACGCGCATGCGCGGTGGTTTCATTCACATTTTGATGACGTCACATGCGCATGCGCAGTTGAGAGTTTTGGTGACATGCATAGATAAATACTCAAACCGCTCGCGCAAAAATAATTATTAATAACATGCTCACAAAATCAGGACACACGTTTTGCATTTCCCCTAGAATGTGTTTCTGGTATTTTAAGTTGTTTACAGATCGTGTTGTATTGAATTAAAATTACAGACAATTACTTGACTTATTTTTGCTTCCACTCAACAGCAAATATGACCAGAATATGTTACAATTTTAACTGTTTTGCATACATGTAGAGAGAAGGATAACTTCAGCATCACAATGACTTATTCATCAATAATTACTTATTACTATTTATCAGTACTACTACTACACATGTTAGAACATCATCTATATACAATATTGACCATACATGTCACTTAAGACCAGCGCATACGCGTCTATGCATACGAATTATAACCATAGTAGACTGGATAACTAGATCGGTATGACGTCGCCATAACGAACCACCATCCAGTACGTATTGGATCTGATCCAGCTACGTCATCGTGCTACAGGCTGCAGTGTCTCAGTTGGTCTCCCATCCAGGTACTGACCAGGCTCAGCCCTGCTTAGCTTCAGTGGGGCTACAGGGTGATATTGGTCAGCTGGACCAGTGTGCTGTGATTGGTTAACAACTTCAAGCTTGTTTGGGAAATGTCACGCCCCTTACCAACTGTGAGATTCAATACTACACTAACTAAACCAGGCCTCGCCTCTTTATTTTGCATATGCCTTGGATGGGTGTTATTTAAATGAAGAATCTTGAGGCGTGTTTGTTCCCGGAAAAAGAAAACACCAGACTACAATCGAGGAGTTTCAGGGAGTTCAGAAAGCGTGCGTAGATGTGCACAGCAACATTACACACTAGAGAAAGTTGAATATATAAAAATGAAATAAAACCTAAACACTAGATGAAAAAGTTTAGTTTAAGTTGAAGCACATTACTAGCTGGAAATAAAATAACGAAAACTACAACTGAAATAAAAATGAACTTGAACTTAAATATTAATATTTTAAAAAATAAGTTCAATTAATAAATATGATGACAAAACTAATAAAAATGACATAAGCATATAACAAAATTACTAAAATATGTAACAAATTGACTAATACAAATGATGAGAATATAACAAAAAAAAATTACATATTAAAATGAAAACTGAAAGTATAAAAATAATTGCTAAAATAATGGACATGGCAATATTTTACACTTTTTAAAAATATTTAATCAAAAAGTGTCAGATAATTCTGTAATGTACGGAGCTCCTAAGGGAACATGGTGGTAGAAAAAATATGAGCTGGGAGGAAAGATTCAAAGTCGATGCTTTTGTGTTCTCACAAATGTTTTGCGTTCCCGAGAAACTTTGCATTCACTGCAAATAACAAAGTTCCTCTGGAAAATGCAAAACATGTGCGAGAGAACACAAAAGCATCGACTTTGAATCTTTCCTCCCAGCTCAAATTTTTTGTCTTGAACTGAATGGAGCATGCTTGTGTGTTTTTGTAGTTTAAAGAGACGTTACTTTGAGATTGATGCGCTCCAGAAGCTCCTCTACAGAGGTCGGTTTGGGAGGATGGCTCTTCCTCCTCTTCTTCACACTGCGTTTGGGTTTCTCCTCTTCCTCGTTTAGCACCTCCACGTAAATGAACTTAAATGTTCCCACCTTGTTATTCAGCAGCCCCATCCACGTGCCCATGGGCGGCTTACTGATGATGTCGATCATATCTCCTCTCTGCAAGGCAAAAAACCCACACGCTATGGATGCAGAGCAAAGGAAGCAGATGGTCAGTTTATCTATAAGAATGCAGACGCGTGACCTTGAGTTTGAGGGAGTCGGTGTCGTACGGACTCGGGGTGAAGTCTGTGTGTACGAGAGCGCCACAGAACGGTCCTCTGTACGGCAGCTCGTCTTCATCGCCGTCCTCTGATTTCACACTCTCGGTTGCTGGTGGACGAATCTGTGGTGCTGACCGTCTGACCGCCTGTCAAAACAACTTTTGCTTTAAACACGTCTACTGACAAAAATACCATGTGTCAACCTGGCATACTTTGAAGGACTGTAAATATGGAAATCATATAATCATCCTTCAATAATAAGCCATCCTGTCAGGTTTTTGCAATAATGACCAGCAGGCTGTATAATATCTGTTTTAATCTATTATTTAATCTTTTTTTTTTTTTTTTTTTTAGTATTGTTTATATACTATTATAGTAATTATTAACATTTTGAAATAACGTTTTTATTTCAGTTTTCATTTTAATCTTAGATGTTTGTAATTTTGTATTTTTTTTATTTTCTATTTAATTTATTTGATTTCAGTTTTAATAATTTTAGTACTTATTTTATTTCAGTTATTGTCCAAGGCAAAATTAATAATTGTTTGGTTACAAAAGGTTTTTAATAGCGGTTTTAACAAACACAACATAGTATTATTATCAATTTTGATTTAAGTTTTAGTTTGAATAGTTGAATAACAAACTCATTTTATTTCAGTTATTTTCTTTACAAAAATATGTTTAACTGTTTTTGTTAATGACAACAATACTGTATTGCACATATCTATTATTCAGCTTTTTTCATTTTTATTAATTTTTGTATTTTGTTTTAGTAATTTTAGTACTTAAAAATGTTTTAATAGTTTTAGTTGATAATAACAACAATGTATTATACACATCTATTATCATAATTACTCTCCTAAACCCCTCTCAGAGACCTTATGGGTTTTTAATATTTAAATGGATAACACATAAAAACATAAAATGGCCATTTCTGAACTCTTTTTCTAGAGATGATCATGGTATTTTATATTATATTTTTAAAAATTGTATGGCTTTAATAAGGTTTAATATGATAAAGGTTATATTTGTTAATCTGACATTTTCACAAATGTGCTTTGCACAAGTATAGTGAAGCATTTGCACACACACTTACTCATGGAGCTCTGTCCGCTGAGGGAACTCCTCAAACTCTCCACTGATCCTCCAGCCTTGAGTTTGGGTTTCTCCAGAGAGTCTGTGTCCGTGTGAGGAGACTGAGGGCTGCTGGGAGCTCTGCTGGGGCTCGACTGAGTCAAACAGAACACACTGAAATCAACACAACAGCCAACAGAGGGCGTAGCGTACAGAGAAATGAAGCTGTGACGAACAAAAGCAATTTCTACAGGTGTTGACTACTACTAAATGATTCCAATGTAATTCGGTTTTAAGATAAATCATTTTTACCAAGTCAAGCATAACTATGACTGTTGCTCATATTGGAGTTAGAGATCAAAAACGGCAGACTTTTTTGACTTGGGCCAAGAAGCCTAGGCTAACCACCCCAACACCCTAGCATCATGGAAAGCATAAAAAAATCCCTGGCCTTTGTAAGGCCAAACTGTATTCTGCTTTGACAAAAAGGACAGATTTGCTATATTGGAACTGCTAAAATTGTTACTCAATAGTTCCGTCTGAATTCTGCATTACACATAAATCTTCATCACACAATCACCTGCTCTGATGGAGAGGGATTATATTTCTTGGATATGCGTTTCCTCATGGTCTCTTTAACAGATTTCACCTTCTTCCCCAGAGAGATACGGGAAGGTGTTGGAGATCTGGACGCGTCTCTCATGCTGATATTGCCATTTTCATTCTGCAAGACAGACATGACAGAATGCATAACTTCAAGATCTTCTCAAATTATAAATCCATTCTGAATGCATTTGGACTCCATTTTATGAATTATTTTGCACTTTAACAATGTGTCCTTACTGTGGGGTCACAGCTACTGTTGCCCATGTACACAGATCGGCTTGTGAGATCAAATCCTCCAAAACTACAGGTCCTCTGTGACACAGAGTTAGAAAAAGTTATCTTTATATTTATATTTAAATCTTGACATAAAAGTTACATTTTCAGTGAATAAAGACTTAAATGACATCTATTCTTCACATAAAGCTATCATTCAACTAGTTTTTATTTTTGTTATTTTGGAGCTTAACGTCACACTGAGACAGAAAATAAAATAATATAAAATATAAAATCAAATAACAACACAAAACACAGTGCCTGTACTCACTCCATGGTTGTTTTAGGGGGCTCAGGGCTCATCAAAATAACAATACATAAATTAATAATTCAATTAAATGAACAAAACGCAGTGCCTGTACTCACTCCATGGTAGTTAGAGGGGCTCAGGGCTCGTCTCATCTCCCCGTCGGTCACAGAGCGGGACATCCTGGGCTCGACTTCATCTGCCTCAGAGAAGGAGGAACCGCTGCCTGCGTCCAGCCCAGAAACTGCTCCGCCGGGTCCAGACGCGGGCTCCAGCCCCTGACTGCTGCTGGACTTACTGAAGGCTTTGAAGAGCCTGTGGCTGCTGTAGGTGTCTAAGCTGCTGGAGGAGGGAGACGTGGTCAAACTGTCCGAATCTCTGTCTAGAGACAGCTGTTCATGAAGCATGGAGCTCAGACCGTCACCCTGAGACACGGCAAGACGTTTGTGGACCCCAGTGTAGAGAGAGATGCTATCCTCGCCCGGTGGGAACGCTTCAGGACTCACAGGGTCTGGAGGAGAAATGTAGCAAGTCAACCTAAAAACTAAATTGACCCTATTTACTTTCTTAATACACACCCTTGGTCTCAGTGCATGCTAGTCCAAATGTTTGTCTTTGTAATCTTTCAGCAAACTAATAACCTTTAGACTAAGGGTGTGTTCACACTTGTTCTCCTGGTTCTTTTGGACCAAAAAAGAAAATGATACATTTAGTCCTATTTTTCTTAGCGTTCACACTGTCATTTTTTAGACCGAGCAATCGCACCAGGGTTTGTTTAAATCCAACTAAACCTGTGAAACACGAATTTAAAGGATTAGTTCACTTTTAAATAAACTTTTGCTGATAATTTACTCACCCCCATGCCATCCAAGATGTCCATGTCTTTCTTTCTTCAGTTGAAAATAAATGAAGGTTTTTGATGAAAACATATCAGGATTTTTCTCCTTATAATAGAATCAATGGACCCCAAACAGCCCAAATGACAGTTTCAGTGCAGCTTCAAAAGGCTTTAAACCATAGCAGATGATGAATAAGCGTCTTATCTCGTGAAATGATCGGTCATTAAAAAACAAACAAACAAAAAAAACCCACCCGTTTACATTTTATAAGCACAAATGCCTGTTCGTAACGTAATACGCAATTACGTTGAAAAGGTCACGCTTGACGTAGACGTAAGTACCGAGTCAGTGTTTACAAGTTGAACGTGCCCTTATCAAGTCAAACGCAGTTAAAACGTAAAACAACGATGTCGGATGATTTTGAATCCTCCTTCCGCACATATATATATATATATTTTTTTTTTTAAATGACTGATCATTTCGTTAGATAAGACCCTTATTCATCGTCTGGTATGGTTTAAAGCCCTTTGAAGCTGCACACACATTTGGACCTTGAACCGTTTGGGGTCCAATGAAGTCCATAATATGAAGAAAAATCCTGGAATGTTTTCATCAAAAACCTTAATTTCTTTTCGACTGAAGAAAGAAAGACATGGACATCTTGGATGACATGGGGGTGAGTAAATTATCAGCAAAAGTTTATTTAAAAGTGAACTAATCCTTTAATCCACAGTGATTTTGCTATTGCTGTAAAAAAGTTTCTGATCCTAGATGTTCTGCATACATCTGCACAGCTATGAACATTTCAGGTGTGATTTCTGATATGAATATGTATGATTGTGAAAAGTTTATGAAATACATTAATCTCTCACCTTTTGATCCGTGTTTTTTGGCCTCATCAATTCTGATTAACTTCTTTCTCACACGTCGAGTTGAATTAACGAGTTTATGAAGTCGGCGAAAGGTGGCGGACTCTTCCAGCTCGTCCTCCGACTGTTCTCTCGACTGTACACACACAAATATAAAAAAAACAATAGAAAACAAAATAAAGTAATAACAAAACAAATACATAGAAAACAACAAAATATAAAATGAAACAATACATAACAATAAAATATCAAATCAAATAATAAGATATAAAATGAAACAATATAAAATATAAAATAAATAACATAAAATAAAACACAAAATAAAATAAGAATCCAAATAATAGTGAATTCAAATAAAAGCTTTACCACATGCAATGTAAAAGGTCCAAGCAGAGACTTTAGATGTAATGGAAAGTATTGTGACTCATTATTGAGCAGATTCAGTGGTCTTTAGTATATGGTAGACCAAAAATCCCCCATATGCAAACTATGAAAACAGGCGACGTGAACTCAACAGAGAGGCTGTGAACAGACTCATTCACTTCATCATATAACTTGTCCTGCAGCGTTTGTGCTCCAGACATGAACAATTCCTCAAATCATGTGTTATCAGAGAGGTGTGCTGCTACTTCAGGGATCAGATGAGTTTTCACCTGTTGGACCATACATAAGCAGAAAAAAAAATATCCCACAAACATTGATCTGAAGACCAGATTATCACAGACGTGAGGGTGCAAGACTCATAGCTTATTTTCCAGCATGTAGAGAAGTATTTCTCAGAAGCAAACAGGTTAGGCGCAGAAACCACACGCAGAAGACAAGGCCACATCTCATTTATAATTACCCATCATTTATGGTTCATAAATGTGAGCACTGTGTGACTCTCACCACAGACCCACAGAAGATCACAGGACCTGAAATAAACCCGGTGAAATGTCAAATACAGTCAGAGTGAGATTATAAAGAGTCTGAGCGTCTGCTAATGTCTGTTATAAACGGCTCTTGTGTGCAATTCTGAGAACTGAACATTTCAAACAAACTATTTCAGCGGGTGGGATGTTATGTAATTGGCATCTGTAAAATTCTATTGTCATCGATGAAAACACAGAAACTTTAACAACTGGTCAGCACTGAGAATGTCGAATCCCTCACATTAAAGCATCTTGGCGGTACCATGGTACAATAATGATAAACAGTAACATTATCGTATTTTACATTTATTTACATTTATTTTTCTTATTTAATTTGAAATGTACTTTGGCACTGAAAAATAATAATATTCATATACAACTGAACTTCAAGCTACAGAACTGCTCAAAAGTTTCAGGTCAGTATGTTTAACAGCCGCTGTTTTCTCAGTTTGGGTTGGATTAAAATTTCCTGTTCCGTGGAGTTTGGAAAATTGTTTACACAGTAATCATCAGAATATCGGTTCTCCCATCTCTGAAGCGGTCCAGATTTTTAAATCTTTTTAAGTTTTAAGTGATGGTTAGTCAACTCAATTACTACAGCACATTGTAAATACACATAACGGAAATAAATGAGCTAGTACTATTCAAGACAGAATCGCATCACTAAGCTGCAAATAACCTGTGCGTAGCACTTAGTTTTTTCTGTCATTTGGACAAAGTCTCATGTAAATAAAGATTGAGCTCCCACATTGCTACGGTAAACTTTATAACCCATAAGTTGATGAAAATGTAACATCATGCCTCGGATGCAGCCGTTCTAATGACGGACAAAACACATACGTCCTAAATTCTCTTTTGCTGGTCATGCAAGTGTCTGACCTTCAATAAAGCCACAATATCAACTTTGACAATGTAAAAAATACACTGTGTTTTCCATTTCCGGAAAAGTTGCATTTTTGGATATACACTATATTGGCAGCTGGGACAACCCTCCAAATCATTGAATTCAGGTGTTCCAATCGCTTCCATGGCCACAGGTGTATAAAATCAAGCACTAGGCCTGCAGACGCTTCTACAAACATTTGTGAAAGAATGGGTCGGTCTCAGAAGCTCAGAGAATTCAAGCATGGTACCGTGATAGGTTGCCACCTGTGCAATAAGTCCATTCGTCAAATGTTCTCATTACTGAATAACCAACTTTTAGTGGTATTATAACAAAGTGGAAGCAATTGGGAACAACAGCAACTCCGTTACGAAGTGGTAGGCCAAGTAAAATCACAGAGTGGGGTCAGCGCATGCTGAGGCACACAGTGTGCAGAAGTCAGCAACTTTCTGCAGAGTCAATAGCTACAGACCTTCAAACTTTGTGTGGCCTTCAGATTAGCTCAAGAACAGTGCGTAGAGAGCTTCATGGAATGGGTTTCCATGGCCGAGCAGCTGCATACAAACCTTACATCACCAAGTGCAATGCAAAGCATTGGATGTAGTGGTGTAAAGCACGCCGCCACTGGACTCTGGAGCAGTGGAGATGTGTTCTCTAGAGTGACGAATCACACTTCTCTTTCTGGCAATCTGATGGACGAGTCTGGTGGAGGGAGGATTATGATGTGGGGTTGTTTTTCAGGGGTTGGGCTTGGCCCCTTAGTTCCAGTAAAGAAGTGGACAAGTTCATGCTCCCAACTTTATTGGGGATGACCTTTTCCTGTTCCAACATGACTGCGCACCAGTGCACAAAGCAAGGTCCATAAAGACATGGATGAGTTTGATTTGGAGGAACTTGTCTGGTCTACACAGAGTCCTGAACTCCCAACACCTTTGGGATGAATTAGAGCGGAGACTGTGAGCCAGGCCTTCTCATCCAACATCAGTGCCTGACCTCACAAATGCGCTTCTAGAAGAATGGTCAAAAATTCCCATTAAAAAAAATCCTATTTTCGTGGAAAACCTTCCCAGAAGAGTTGAAGCTGTTATAGCTGCAAAGGGTGGGCCAACTCCATATTAAACCATACGGATTAAGAATGGGATGTCAAGTTCATGTGCATGTAAAGGCAGGCGTCCCAAAAATGTTGGCAATTTAGTGTGTGAGGTTTCCACCCGACAGTGAAGAATAGTGATGTTTGTCTTAGCAAACACAACAACTAAAATTCAAAGGCCCCAAATTCATTTTTACAGAATGCACCAAATGGTAAACGGGGGCTCTGTCCAGTGGAATTGGTGGAATGGCTCCTGTATCCAAGCGCCTTAATCACACAATCCCTGCACAAAAGAGCTATGGGCCGCTGAAGAGAGAGCAGCCCTGCATTCAACCGGACAAAAATGCACAATGGGGGGTTACAGCATTGAGTGGATGAATAGGACCCCGCCTGGAGGCCCAGAGGGGCCGTGGTTCACATCTAGGACATGATGGGGGGATGGAGGGGTGACAAATCCCACAGATAGCGGGTGAAAACCATGCTGTGAGTGTCTATAGACAGAAGATCTGCCAATAAACAAGTTCGTCACAACAAACAAGGATGTGGCAAAAGGCTAATGGATATTTACTCCTTGACTTCACAGATCGTATAAGCCTATGGAGAATGCGGGCGGCTTTGGATCTCGCATGCGAGAACTTCTCATTAGCAAACGCAGAAGATGACTGGGAAACTTACATTACAGTAGGAGGATTCAGTCATGGAGGGGCTAGGTGCGTCTGTCCAATTGGTCATGTCCACGCTGTTGGACTGCTTGTTCTGAGTTTCGTACTCCTTCAGCTTAGGGGAAAAGTGCAGTAAAATGCATGTTAGCAAATGTTTCTGGGAGTAAAATCAAGTTATATTAAGCATCCTGTTATTTTGTAAATGCATCATATTATGGAAGCAAAACGGGTTGTGAACCATTTCATACCCGAGCCAAGGCTTCCTCCACCGTGATCATCTTCTCCTTCACCATCATCATCAGCTGGATGCGTTCTTCATCACTCATCGTGATCTCACTGGCCACAAAGCCAGGATCCTCCCCTGTAGAGGTCAACGCCACTAAAAGTAATGTAATATCCAGATTAAATGTTCAGATATGAAGATCTAATGAAATTAGAATTAGAAATGGGTGAAGAACCTTTCGGTAGGACTCGAACGCTTCCTTTCTGTGCCTTGCGGAAGTTTTGCCAGAACGATTTGTTTTTCTTTCTGTCCCATCTCCCTGCTGTTAGACACAAAGTTTTAAACTCAATGAATGCTTTAACTGCATGTTTCAAGAATATATGAGTCAAAAAATTGGACACAACCCCCTATTTTTGCTTAAATGCTTGAAATACATTTTTAGTTGTAGTATTAGTTGTGCCTAATAAACGCTGTTCTTTTGAACTTTCTATTCATCAAAGAATCTTAAAGTCTACCACTAGATTTTAAAATATATTCAAATAGAAAAAGTTTTTTTTTAAATGTAATATCTCACAATATTACTGATTTTACTGGTATTTTTTCATCAAATGCAGCCTAGATGAGCATGAGAGACTTCTTTTTTAAAAACATGAAACAATCTTACCATCCAACAAACATTTAAACAGTAGTGTAATATGATTGGAAAAAAAAATAAAAAATAAAAAATAAAAGGAAATAGTCATAATAAAGAATGAGTATGCGAGTCCAAACATTACACTGACAGTGTATTTCACAGGGTTTCACACTTTTTGACCAATGTATTTCCATAAATAATTTTGGTTACATTTTATTTGGTAACACTTTATTTTACAGTGTCCTTGTTACACGTTACATGTACTTACCATAGTAATAACAGTAAATTATGCATAATTACATGCAACTAACCCTCAACCAAACCCTAACCCTACAGTAACCCTATTTAATAACCCTATTTTCATGTAGTTACTAAATATTACTCAGTGCTTAAACATACACTTACACTGTAACAATGACACTGCAAAAAAGTGTAAACCTTTATTTTAAACTGCCTTGTTACAGTGTAAAAAAATATTTAAGTACAGAGTAATATTAATTGTAACACTTTATTTTACAGTGTCCTTGTTACCCGTTACATGTAGTTACTAAAATAATTACTATAAATTGTGCATGATTACATGCAACATCCTACTCCTAACCCTACAGTAAGTACATGTAGTTAATTATTATTACTCAGTACTTAAATGTATACAGATTTAGGTTAGGGTGATTAGGGTGTGTTTATGGTTAGTTGGATGAAGTTATGCATAATGTACTGTTATTACTATAGTAACTACATGTAACATGTAACAAGGACACTGTAAAATAAAGTGTTACCATAATTTTATAGGGCATTTACAAAAGAACATCGTTTAGCCAATTAGCCATCGTTTATCCCAGGTGTTCCTGACTGTAAATGATTTTACTAGATTTTAGACAACAATCAATCAAACAAACACACAAAATGTGGTACTAACCGGATCCGTCTTCAGAGCTGGACTTGTTCATTGATTGCCTGTAAGCAAAAGTACAAACATGCATGAACTTCAGCAAAAGTGACTCCATCAAAACATCATCACGCTGTGTCTCATCTCACCTGCTCTCCCACATTATTTTCTTCATTTTCAACCCCTATCCATTCATTTGTAGTAACCTGTCTGTCCTAACTGGTGTCCATGCTGCCTTTGGGGCAGTGGATTAGACTCAGCCGTCTGTCAGAGCGAATAAAGACACATGCTGCTGTCCGCCGGCTCACCACACCTCACAGCAACAATGGAGGCTTTTTCACGCACCGGAGGGGTTTTACAGCGACAGAGCGCTCACATGGCTTGTAAATTCCTGTACCTCTCGTTATTTGTCTTTCTCTCAGCTGACACGTGCTGCTGATTTTAGCATGTACCTGAGCTCTGAGAAGCACTGCAAACGTTCACCGTGTGAGGACAGTCAAAGATGCGTTCAAAATTGCAGTCACACGTGTCTTAACCCAGCATGTTCAGTACAACAATTTATAGTAGTGGTATTTTAAACACACATTGATATTAAAAATAATTCTTTCACCAAGTAAAATTGTTAATTTGTTAAACTATCAGCTGTTTACAGCACAGTATTATAGAATTAATTTGCATCACCTATTATAAAACAGATAGTATGAGTTTACAGTAGGGTTCAAAAGTTTGAAAAAATATTACATTTTAAAATAAATGTTTTCTATTTAAATATATCTTTAAATTTAATTTATTCCTGTGATTAAAGCTGTATTTTCAGCATCACTACTCCAGTCTTCAGTGTCACATGATCCTTCAGAAATCATTCTAATATGACGATTTGCTGCTCAAGAAACATTATCAATGTTGATGCTGCTTCATATTTTTGTGGAATCTGAAATCTTATGTAGCATTATAATTGTCTTTCTGTCACTTCTGATCAATTGAATGCACCCTGACTCCAAACTCTCGACTCCAAACTTAGTATAAGCACGGCTAATGTTCAATGTTTGGCTATTATTAAATATGTAATTTTTTATTTTGTATGTATTAATTTATTTTTGTACTGCCAATGTGTGAACAGCTTGTAACAAAATGTACAAATACTTAGCTTCCTACTGTAGCTTGTCTATAAAAGCCTGTAGACTGATTTATATATGACTCAGGCCAGTTTCATAGGGAAAATCCGAAGGATGTGATGGTTACACAGGCTCCAGAGAACTTCTCCCTTTCATTCAATGACACACTGAATTAATATGAAGATAAAATGTTGCAGGCTGCAGTTCACTTAACGGCCACAGGTGTTGCTAATAACAAAGGGTTCTGAATTCTATTGCCCTTTTAAAGAAACACGCCGACTTTTTGGGACTTTAGCTTATTCACTGTATTTCCCAGAGTTAGATGAGTCCATACATACCATTCTCATCTCCGTGTGTGCCATAACTCTGTCTGACGCACCCACCGCTAGCCTAGCTTAGCACAAAGACTGAAGGTAAACGAGGTAAACATCTAGCCTACTGCTCAATAAGTGACAAAATAACACCAACATTTTCCTATTTACATGTTGTGATGTGTATAGTTACATTGTGTACTAAGACAGACGGAAAATGAAAAGTTGCGATTTATCGCGACCGATATGGCCAGGAACTACACTCTCATTCCTGCGTAATAATCCAGGAACTTTGCTGCCGTGCCGTGGGTGAAGCGGTGCAATGATATTACACATCGCCTGAAAATAGGCTAACTTCCGTCAACATAACCAACATGACAACCTGCTTGCACAGAGAGCGTGCTGGGGACTATTTTCAGGTGCTGCGTAATATCATTGCCATATGGACTTATCTAACTCTGGGGGATATGGTGAATAAGCTAAAGTCCCAAAAAGTCGGTGTGTTCCTTTAAACTAATGAAAATATTACTTGGTGAATTTATTTTCTAATTACTATGGATAATTTTTTTTTGAATATAGGTTCTATTTATAAATTACTTAGGAGAGTTTTAAAATCCTTTAATTATGGTAAAATCACTGTACCATGCGGTCTTGGGTCTTGTGTAGATTATCTGTTTATTTCACAATAATTTTGACCGTGGCTCATCCAATCAGAGTTTAAAGCCACACGTTTTGTTTTACTAATGTAGTTCATATTGTGAATAATGAAACAAAATTGACTCGTGCATTATGTGTGTTAACATGCTGATGGTGGTGATTCAGATTTTATCTCACCAGGTGGACAATGAAAGGAAGGAAAAAGAGAAATGAGGAAAAAAGGGGTCAAGAGGAAATATATGCATCATCTCCAGTGTCCTGATAGCCGGATGAGTTTCATTGTTGAGTAACTCTCAGGGCTGTGGGGTCTTATTCAAGTACGTCAAGGAACTCATAATATTATTTCTCATTATCAAATCTTAAATATTAGCAACTAAAAAGTCCCTTAATCATGTTCCTGAAAGAAGCACAGTTTGCAAAGACTGAATGAGTCAACATGCAACATATGTCACGTACCTTCTCTCTACCTCAGGTGTGGACACAGTGCTAGACAGCCCCAATGACTCCTGGGAGGAAAAAAAGGAGACTTGTAACAGCAAATACAGACTGAAATAGCGTAAAAGTGTTTGAACAAAGAGTAAAGATGACACTTTTAGTGCCTTTCCCATGAAAGCACAAGTTCCCAGTCGGGTCATTCTGTGATTAATCCACCCACCTGGATTTCCAACCGCAGCTGAAGGGATGTTGTTGATTCAGCCTTTGCCTGAGAAACAAAGTCAAGCAGCAAGTTAAACAAAACACTTCATTCCTTCATTCTCTGATAACATTATCTTGCCGAAACAAATTACACATATCACCATCATTTTCATTGTGAAGCAGTACATTTGATTTATTTATTTACAGGGGAAACTCTAGATTTTCTTGCTCTTTTGAAATGCTACACTACTGTTCAAAAGTTTGGAGTTAAAAAAAGACAATAATACTTTTATTCAACAAGGATGCACAATTGATCAGTTTACATTAAAGGGAATGTTCACCCAAAAATAAAAATTGTCATGATTTACTCACCCTCGAGTTGTCGCAAACCTGTAGGAATTTCTTTCATCTGCTGAACACACAGGAAGATATTTGGAAGAATGTTTTTTTTTTTTTGGCGGCTGAGATCTGCTCGGTTACAAACATTCTTAAAAATATCTTCTTTTGTGTTTAGCAGTAGAAAGAGATTCATTCAGGAGAGGAAATTATGACAGAATTTTATTTTTTGTAAACTATCCCTTAAGGACATTTATAAAGTATTTATGACAAAAGATTTCTATCTGAAATAAATGCTGTTATTTTGAAGATTAGAATATAGAATTTCTGAAGGATCATGTGATGCTAGACTAGAGTAATGATGCTGAAAATTCAGCTTTTCATCACAGGATTTCATCACAAAATTCATCACAGGAATACATTACATTTATAATATATTAAAATACCAAACACTTATTTTAAATTGTAATAATATTTCATAGTATTTGTGTTTTTACAGTATTTTTGTTCAAATAAATGGAGTCTTGGTGAACATAAGAAAATTCTTAGAAAAAAAGCATCTAACCAACCCCAAACTTTGAACAGTAATGTAGGTGGAATTTATTGAAAAAAAAAACTGATTCAGAAGTGTACAATATGCCCTTAAACAGAGTCTCATTTGAGTGTTTCACCGACCGTCTCTGCTTCTTGAGCCACTCTGCGTTTGCGTAATTCCTCCATTCTGTCGCACACTTCGCTGTAAGACGTGCTGTAATACTCTGAATACTCTTGGGCCAGGTCCTCAATGTTACCCAGAGAGCCATCCTACAACACACAAACAATGCACTTATTATTTGGCATTTGAAAACAGCAGTGAGGAAAAAACTGCCTTTATAATCATCACAAAACTGTGACGGAAATCCAGTTCTCAGACCAAACAACACTCAAAAGAGCAGCTTTGTGCCTTTGAAAACTGCTTCAGAAAGATTCCAAGTCTTAGGGGTGTGTTCACACTTGGCATGTTTGGTTCAATTAAAAACCAGTGCGTTGCTCTGTTAGTGCAGTTCATTTGAATAAGCGTGAATGCTGCCATCCGAACCTAGGGTAGTGTACCGAATCCCGGTACCTATTTGACCACATCCCAAAGATGCTCTATTGGGTTGAGATCTGGTGACTGTGGGGGCCATTTTAATAGAATGAACTCTGTCATGTTCAAGAAACCAATTTGAAATGATCCGAGCTTTGTGACATGGTGCATTATCTGGAAGTAGCCATCAGAGGATGGGTACATGGTGGTCATAAAGGGATGGACATGGTCAGAAACAATGCTCAGGTAGGCCGTGGCATTTAAACGATGCCCAATTGGCACTAAGGGGCCTAGAGTGTGCTAAGAAAACATCCCCCACATCATTACACCACCACCACCACCGGCCTGCACAGTGGTAACAAGGCATGATGGATCCATGTTCTCATTCTGTTTATGGCAAATTCTGACTCTACCATCTGAACAGAATCTCAACAGAAATCAAGACTCATCAGACCAGGCAACATTTTTCCAGTCTTCAACTGTCCAATTTTGGTGAGCTTGTGCAAATTGTAGCCTCTTTTTCCTATTTGTAGTGGAGATGAGTGGTACCCATTGAAAAAAATTAAAATAAATTAAAAGTGATACATCTGTCATTTTCAAAAATGAAAATTCTGGCATAATTTACTTACCCTCAAGTTGTTCCAAACCTGTATGAGTTTCTTTTTTCTGCTGAACACAAAAGAAAATATTTTGAAGAATGTTTGTAACCAAGCAGATAGAGCAACCATTGACTACCATAGTAGGGAAAAAAATACTACGGTAGCCAATGGTTGCTCTATCTGCTTTGTTACAAACGTTCTTCAAAATTAGGTGAACTATCCCTTTAAGTAAATGTGTTGTGTTTTGTATTTATTTATATTCATATATTTAAGTATACTTTAAACTTTTAATAAATTGTTCAATTTATCCATTCTTTAAAATGTCATCCTTATCATTTTGTGACTCTTTAAAAAAAAGAAAGAATACCATTTTAAAAGTATCGCTTTTGTATCGTAAAAAACCCAAACGATACCTAACCCTATCCGAACGCTGGTGCGCACCAAACAGACAGAGTTGTCTGTCCCAAATGAACTCTAGTGCGGTTTAGACTGAAATATGAAAGCAATTGTCCAAAGACATCTAAACGAACCAAAAACGGGACTTGATGTGACCCTATGAAGGACAGAATGCTCAAGGATACCTGGTTTTGCTCAGAGCCTGTGAGCTCCGCAAAAGGAGGTTTGGTAAGTTGTTCAGGGGGGCTAGGATTTGTATTTGAAGGTTCGTTCTTAAAAATGAATGCCAAGCGAACCAGAACTAATGTATAATTTTCTTCTTTTAGGTCCGGACCAGGAGAACCAAGAGAACCAAATTACAAGTGTGAGCACACCCTTAATCATCGCTATGGAGGTGGCTGTGGTATTTTGGGTAATGAAAAGCAAATCATGCAAAGGGTTTCCTTATAAACTATCACCACTGTGCCCTTGAGCAAGACACTTCATGTCTGATTACAGTCAATATCCTTCTGGCCTCCATCCTACTGCAGAAATCCCCCTGGTCAAACTCGTCTGAGATCCACCGTCTCATGAAAGGAGAAGCTCAAACTCAATGTTCACGGTCAGAAGAAACCTTCTCTCAGCATGTCTTCCTGGTATTGTATGACACACAGATACGTGACCTCTCATGTCAACTCAGAGACTCTGAGGTCAAAGCATCATCTCAAGATCTGCAAGCTCATCTCCTAAAAATTTCCCTCAAATATTTTTAGCTCACTTGAAGTTTTAATCGACTATGTCAACCATATAAGCCTAGCACACAATGTACTTTAGGGATGATGGGAATGTTTTGGGATGCAGGGATATGAGTATATAAGAACTTCTTTTAAATAACACATCTAATACAAAAACTGTCAGTGTTGAAATGACCCACGTCACAGACAAAACACACTAGACATTAAAACTATGACATTTAAAAGGCCACCATGTATTTTCATATTCAAGTGAGTTGACATAAAATATCAAGAAACATCTCCCCAGGCATAATATAAAATAAAATAACAACATCAACAACAATGTAAAGTCCATCCAACAAAAAATGCTGAAGACATAGCATGCCTGTTAAAGAGGACATATTTAGACTAACAGTCACACAATACTAATAATTAAATATTGATAAATATTAAACATTACATAAATATTAAATAATATTAATAATAATAATAATTATTATAATTCCTATATTACACAATGAATAATATACATTTGTATTATTAATAAAATAAAGTAAATAAATGCTGAAGACATAGGATGCACGCTAATCATCCACATAATAATGTTAACAATATTAAATAAATATAAATACATATTAAACATTATATAAATATTCAATCAATATTATTATTATTATTACTACTACAACTACATTTCATTATTATATTAAACAATGAATAATATATATATATATATATATATATATATATATATATATATATATATATATATATATATATATATATATATATATATATATATATTATTAATAAAATACAAAAATAAATATTTAAGACAGGATGCATGAAGAGGACTAATAATAGAGATAGTAAGCATTCACATAATAATTTTAATAATAGTAACTAAATATCAATACATATTTAATCACTAATATTATTATTAAATACTATATATATATATATATATATATATATATATATATATATATATATATATATATGTAATATTATACTACATTCTTATTATTATAATATTAAAATAAATAAAATATTTTATAAAATAAAAAAAACTATAAAATAAAATAAATACTTGCACAAACTTACCAAGATATTCATCAGGTCTGCCCATACATATGAAAAACTGTCAGGCGTGCTCAAATCCCCACACATTTCTTGATCATTTTTTGTTTCATTATCCATAGTCAAAAATATAATCTACTGCTCTAAATATTAAACTGAGTTTTAAAAGAACATTCTTACAGAAAGCGAGAAGGCAAGAGCCAAATGTTGTTCATCCCGTCTTCAGATGGGAAAAACATAATGCACCACTCATGGCTAAATTATTGAAGTGAAATGCACAAATCTGGAAAGTCTTCTGGCTTTAACGCTCCGGCTGTCCAGCAATCAAATCACAGCCAACTGGAGTCAAACAGCATGAGAAGCATGAGATCCACCACGGCAATATTTAGTTACAACACTTGAAACTTGTAAACAAACTAAACGGAACAAAGCTGAGAAATGAGATTTACTTATTTGCTGAGTTCTTTTAAGAAAAACCTTTAAACTTTGTGTTAATGCTCTCCTGTATGAGTGCGACTCACAGTCTGTCCGAGTCTAAATGCACCTGCGCGTTTATGGCTGATGTTCGCAGACACTGAGCAGCTTATTGAGGGTGATTAATATTCCACAGACTGAGCAGCGCTGTGCTGGAGGAAGTGACACTTCCAAAGACTGACTTGGCTCTGATTTACACACATCAATGAGCCCTCAGAGACGTCCATTCAACACCCAGACTGCCTTCCAGGACATAAACAAGGAAATTCATTATAAAAACAAACACCTCGAGTTAAATAAGATATATGGATGACAGTTCAACTGATGAGTTATATGTTAATGTCTGTCAGTATTTAATAGTCATTAAATAGCATCACTATTATTACTGGTCATATTAATGATTGAAGCTTAATGAGCTACTTATTTGACATTAAAACAGAACAACTGCATACTCTCTTAAGCATAGCATGGCATTTATTACCAACGTTTAATTCAAGTTTTTTCCTCATCTTGCACCTCGCTTTGCCTTACTTGTGCTACTTACTGGACAAACACTTAACAGTAGCTTATATCCTACAGTCCTCTATGTGATCAGACTATTGATTTTCACTTGATTTTATTCACTTTGCATCACCCAGAATGCACTAACAACGACATAGCAACCACTTAGAACACTCTATCAACTACAAAGCAATGCACTAATAAGATTTACAGTAACCAGAAGCAACCGGACCGCAACAGCTATGTTTCCATCCAAAGTTACCAATTGAAATATTGCATAAAACATTAGCAAATAAAGCACTGTTTACATCCAGTGAGTCGAAGAGAACAAAATCATCACTTCCTAATGAACTGATGCTAAATATCACTAAGAAAAGTAGTAGAAGCCACTATATATAATAATTTCACATATAATAAATTTCTTGCGTCTCAGAGCACGGAGATGAAACACAATAAACAATTTCTCTTGCTTTTGGATGCCTGCTGTTTTGTAATTCTGGGAGGTAATTATACCGAACCAGTTTGACGACAGACTTTGTTCAGGCATTTCAGAACAATCAAAACAGCATTTCAGATGCTGTGCAACAAGATCGGTCCACTGGTTTGGTCCAATATGCCATCCTATCGCGCAAAGTCACATGATTTTTATTTTTTTGCTGCACACCGAGGAATTTATTCGGTAAATGTGTTTCCATCGTAGTGCATGGGTATGTTTTTTTATCGGTTAAAACATTTATCCAAATCAAACAAGCAAATTAATGCACATTTTTAGAATTGTTTTGCATCTTGCCGTTTCCATCCAGCGGTTTTTAATGCAATATCCCAAACTGCGCATAAAAATAGGAAACATAGCTATTGACAGCAAAAACACTCACCTTAGCAACTGCTTAGTAACGACCTAGCAACCACCTTCAACATCCTAGCAACAGCTGGTAAACACCACTTGCATTTTATATAAAAATTTGGGCTGTCAAGCAATTTTTTAAATCCAATTAATCCGACAAAGTGGCGATTAATTAATCTAATTAATATGTACATTGTGAAATTAATCTAATTAATCGCAAAAGAATAGCACATCAAATTTGGCTGAGAAATTTCTCACAAAAGATCATTACAAAAAAGTAGCAACAGAAAGAAACATTTTAACGTGTACCAGATGGCCTACATTGTGTATCAAACAATAAAGTTTACTTTTAGCTTAGGCCACTTTATGTTTTTCAGACTTTATTTATGCTTTATTTATTTGCAGAAAGAAATGATGAATTTACTTGATGTAAACATGCTGAATAAGCAGTATGCAACACCAACCAATGAGACTGATTTTGAGCTTGGGAAAGTTAATCAAAAAAATATATGCAATGGCAAAACATAACCTTCAAATCCATATAGATTAACCCGTGCTCGCTTCACGCACGCATGTCGACCTTGTAATGCACTTGTTTATGCCGGATCATTTAAAAACAAATGCCGGAACGCAAAATCCCAAATCTGACATTTTCCGCAACAGGATCCGGCTCAAATTAAGCACTGGTGCAATGATGTATAACTATTCGTGATGTCTTGATCTGGAGGCAGTCATATGCAAATGTATTTGCCCGTGTGACGTCACAGAACCCGCACTATCAAAACGAGCTGTTTTCGGAGCTTGATTAAATAAATGCCTTGTTTATAATGAGGAGAATGTTTTAGGCAATGAAACTTGCAGGATGGTTTAATGGTACAAAGACCTCTAATATGTCAAAAGATCAAGGCAAAGTTCATGTCATGAACTAATCCACTAACAGCTACTAGCTGATTTTGAAAATATTTATGCCATAACTAGTGTGTTTAAGCACTGTGCAGTTTTACACACTCGTTCTTGTCAGTTATAGTTATACTGTGGTTTATGCTCTCCCTCTATTCTCACAGACAGAGTCTAAAAGTAGAGTGACCAGCTCTGACCCACTGTTTGTGTTTCTTTCCCCACAGTCCTCCGAAAAATAATGAAAAAAACATGGGAGATCTCTTTTCAAATAATCAAGCATGTCTTGGGTTAGAAAGTTAAACTGTAATTTGCTAAAAATGGCTCAAATTCAGTGTCTTCTTCAAGAAAATGCTGTAATTTAATATCGACGAATGCAGAGCAGATCTGAGGCACAGAATAGATTCTTATACTCGTGAGACGCTTCCTTTATTGGGCTGAAAACATGCGCATTCCTCCACCGCGAGAGGCACAGGGGTCTCGTGGTCGCGCTCTCTGTGACTAGCTCGACTGTCCTCGAAGAGAGAACCATTCATTTGTTAAGTGACATGCCCTCCAGTCAAAGCTGCACGAAATCTGGCCACTTTTCATCAGTTAAGAAATGCAGCGACGGTGAAGAGAAAAGCTCTGTGACGGGCCGATCTGAGCTGCCCAACACAGCCAGCCTGTGATAAACACTTTATTATGGTCCAATCACATGATCTGCCCGCTGTCTCCCATGTGCGGCCTTTTCATTGCATGCAAACAGCAATTTTCAAGCTATAAAAAAGAGCTATGATGTAGTAGCCACATGTATATGATCATAACGGCATATCAATTATGCACAGAAATCAATTATAAACTGTTAAAGAGAGAACTCTCAAAAACCTTATAAACATGTCTAGGTCATGTTTCATCCAACATTTTTACATATTCAAAAAATAATCCTATAACTAGACAGAATATATATAATGTTCTTTTGATTATGGTGTAAAATGTGACCTGGAAATGTTCTTGACAGTTTTTTGAGAGTCACTCTTATATAATCCACTATTAAGATTATGTTAATCACCTTGAAGAAATGTTAAGTATTACCTTCTACATAATATAAATGCAAATCTGAACATAAACGCAGCAGCCAGTGCAAATAATTTATTCAGACGTTACATTAAACATCTCAAGCCACTGCCGGGACAGGAGCATGACATTTCTACTGTAGTTAAAAGGGTTTTAAATGAGGTGTCACATCACCCAGGACATATCAGCGGCTCAAGGGTCTCAGCATGAGTCGGGGAGCAGCAGCTCGTTTATCTTCTCCTCTCTGAGGACGGGCCGCTCTGTCCCCCTCCCCTGCAGATGAGGAGTCGACTGCACCACCTCATTAAACGGGGAACCCTGGGCATGATGAATGAGATGACAGGGGTGAGGGTGAGGGGGGGATTACACCAGCTATAATGGCTCTAATTCCCCGGGCTATCTGACGGAGGACTGTACGGGTAGCCGACGGTCACGCTACGTTCACCTCAATTAGTTTTCAACAGCTCCTGGGAGACGATATCTCTGAGGGGAATGCGTCTGCTGCACCGGTTACACTTCATACAGGCCCTACATGAAGATACATCAGCTGATTGATTACTTTAAGAATTATAACAGTTTTTAAAATGTTATGTTGAAAAATGCAAATGAGGGATTATCTACCATGAAATCAAAATGTACAATTCTTGCTTTGTTTAATGATCATGTTCCCTCCTGGTCTTTAATCAAAATAACTTTCCCTCCCTGTGACATCTCTTCTCTTCTATGATGATGCGTTTACTGGCCTGTGGGCGGGACAACCTGTCACTCACATGAGATCGACCAATAGCAATCCACAATCAAGTTCAAAGTGGTGGTTGTGCAGCTGTCAATGACTCAATGGAGGACTAGAAAGCGCTTAGATTTCACAGTGGTGAGGGTGAGAAATACATTTTTTTGTGAACTATCCCTTTAAAGGGCACCTATTACGCCCCTTTTTACAAGATGTAATATAAGTCTCAGGTGTCCCCAGAGTGTGCCTGTGAAGTTTCAGATCAAAATTCCTAACATGTCATTTAATATACCATTGTGAATATGTCAATTTTGTGGTTGAAGAAAAATTACCTGTTCTGTGTGTGGCTCCTTTAATGCAAATGAGCTGCTGCTCCCCACCCTGCTCCTACACATCTCGTTTTAATGACCATCTCTATCGCAGACACGTTCATGTGACATTGCATTCTCCATCATCATGAAATATTATCATCTGCATTTGTTTTAAAGCCTTATCGCTCTGAACTTAAACACACACACATGCTCCTGTCGCATGCGCACAGAGCTGGATGTCAGCACATCCGTGAGTAGTCTATTAAACTAGACTAGTTCTCTATCAAACAACAGAAGATAAACAGAAATTCACTCACTGCTCTTGAATGACTGAACTTTAGTAGCTTTAATAAGAACACATTTCTTACTTGAATGCTGCTGTTAATGCTCTGGCGAGGAGATAAACATGGCGGATTGTGAACAGCTCAGCTAAAGCTCTTTGAGGGAGGGGTCTGTGCTAGTATGTCAGTGTCCATCAACATGTGTGCGCGGGGCCTCTACAGTGTGACGTCACACTGCAGGAATCTGGAAATGGCTTGTTCTGAGACACTTATGATTTATGGGGATAAAAAAAAGGAGTTGGTGGAATTTTACCATTATAGGGTGGTTGTGTACACACACTGCCAACACACATTTATGTTCAAACACCTTATAAAAGTGAATTTTGCATAATAGGTGCCCTTTAAGGTTTTATATTAGAGTTTCAAGTTTTATGAACTAGATTTTTACACTAAACTGGACTGGACACGTGAGGGTGGACTTTCAGTGAGGAAACACACATCTTAGAAACCACAAAAAACATCCTAGCAACTGCATAGCAACGCCCTGGATACTACTCAAAACATGCAAGCTTTATGGCAGAAACTTTTGCAAAAGTATAACTTCTTAAAAAAAAGAAAGAAAAGAAGCAAAAATCCATTTGCAAATGTGTGTCCAAAATACTGAGCTACAGGTCCTTCTAAAAAAATTAGCATATTGTGATAAAAGTTCATTATTTTCCATAATGTAATGATAAAAATTAAACTTTCATATATTTTAGATTCATTGCACACCAACTGAAATATTTCAGGTCTTTTATTGTTTTAATACAGATGATTTTGGCATAAAGCTCATGAAAACCCAAAATTCCTATCTCAAAAAATTAGCATATTTCATCCGACCAATAAAAGAAAAGTGTTTTTAAAACAAAAAAGTCAACCTTCAAATAATTATGTTCAGTTATGCACTCAATACTTGGTCGGGAATCCTTTTGCAGAAATGACTGCTTCAATGCGGCGTGACATGGAGGCAATCAGCCTGTGGCACTGCTGAGGTGTTATGGAGGCCCAGGATGCTTCGATAGCGGCCTTAAGCTCATCCAGAGTGTTGGGTCTTGCGTCTCTCAACTTTCTCTTCACAATATGCCACAGATTCTCTATGGGGTTCAGGTCAGGAGAGATGGCAGGCCAATTGAGCACAGTAATACCATGGTCAGTAAACCATTTACCAGTGGTTTTGGCACTGTGAGCAGGTCTTCATCTCCATAAAGCTTTTCAGCAGATGGAAGCATGAAGTGCTCCAAAATCTCCTGATAGCTAGCTGCATTGACCCTGCCCTTGATAAAACACAGTGGACCAACACCAGCAGCTGACATGGCACCCCAGACCATCACTGACTGTGGGTACTTGACACTGGACTTCAGGCATTTTGGCATTTTCTTCTCCCCAGTCTTCCTCCAGACTCTGGCACCTTGATTTCCGAATGGCATGCAAAATTTGAGCGACAGTCCAGTACTGCTTCTCTGTAGCCCAGGTCAGGCGCTTCTGCCGCTGTTTCTGGTTCAAAAGTGGCTTGACCTGGGGAATGCGGCACCTGTAGCCCATTTCCTGCACACGCCTGTGCACGGTGGCTCTGGATGTTTCTACTCCAGACTCAGTCCACTGCTTCCGCAGGTCCCCCAAGGTCTGGAATCGGTCCTTCTCCACAATCTTCCTCAGGGTCCGGTCACCTCTTCTCATTGAGCAGCGTTTTTTGCCACACTTTTTCCTTCCCACAGACTTCCCACTGAGGTGCCTTGATCAAAATCATCAGTATTAAAACAACAAAAGACCTGAAATATTTCAGTTGGTGTGCAATGAATCTAATATATATGAAAGTTAAATTTTTATCATTACATTATGGAAAATAATGAACTTTTATCACAATATGCTAATTTTTTGAGAAGGACCTGTAAAGCTTGCCTCACTCTTTTTCTCCTTGTATTCAGTTTGAAGGAAAACAGAGATTCTGACATACACAGCAGGGTCTCCTCACCAAACATAAACTTAAACATACATCTGCACATACACACACACTCCAGGAAGCAGCAGGGACACACGTTCTGGCACTGGGAAACAGGAAATGACACAAGCAGGAATTCTCAAGGATGCATTTCAGCTGCATCACTGTCATTGATTAACCCACACAAAAAATGTCGAGGGAAAAAGTCTTAAAAAGTTTATAAATGATGAGTATGTTCTGCAGCTGGTGTGTGTGTGGAAGTTTCTGGGTTTCTCTCGCCCTGCCCGTGGGGTCCATGAACGTGCCGAAACGTTTACGCCAAAGTTCTTTAATCAAATACATATGCTCTGATCGGTTCCCTGTCTGTTTCTCAGTCACTTCCTGCATTGAGTTCAACACACATCCTTCATTTCATCATGTTCAAGCGTATATATTATTCATTCACTCATTTTTCTCAACAGTGATTCTTATTACCATAACAAACGTAAAACATGCGAAAAATACAATTCAATGGGCATGTATTAAAGCAGTCCTATCTATCTATCTATCTATCTATCTATCTATCTATCTATCTATCTATCTATCTATCTATCTATCTATCTATCTATCTATCTATCTATCTGTCCATCCATCCATCCGTGTATCCATCCACCCATCCATCCATCCACCCATCCATCCGTGTATCATCTATCTATCTATCTATCCATCCATTCATCCATCCATGTCTCTCTCGCTCTAATTTATTTAAATTTGTATTTTGATCTCATTCTATCATTCTCATCCAGCTTTTTTTTCAAACAGACATCTCAAAAAGTGTCTATTCATGAGAGAAATGGAAAAGTGTTGACTTTAAAAGGTTCAATATGCAAATACACATAAGAAAAGGAGCAATTAGAAATCAGTATGCAAATACTGCACAAAGGCAAGTCCATAGTTTTCAAACTTTATTCTTAATTTTTTTACAACATAACCACCTAGATAACAATCTATAGTTGAAATGATCTATAAAATAATCGGTTACACTTTATTTAAAGGTGTCATTGTTACAGTGTAATCATATATTTAAGTACTGAGTAATATTAATTACCTACATGTACTTACTATAGGGTTAGGGTTGGATTTGGGTTTGGTTGAGGGTTAGTTGCGTGTAATTATGCATAATTTACTGTTATTACTATGGTAAGTGCATGTAACATGTAACAAAGACAGTGTAAATAAAAAAAGTTTAGGCTGAATTAATTGCACAAGATTAACAGTGTTAAAAAACGTAAAACTAACTAACCAGAAAGTTTAAGCAATATTAACAGAGAGCATCTGATATTCTTCAAAAGCATTGACATCACATTCTATTACTTCTATTACTTCATTTAAAGCATCATGACAGTTTGAATATGTCAATTCCCCGTGGAGAACAAAGTAAAACACCCTTTGAAAAGACACACTCACCACTGGTCAACAGTCTAACATGCGGCTCCTCTGTTCGACAAGCTCTGTTTGACTGCTGAAACTTTCCTCGGACAATGGAGAACAATACACACGCTGCTCTGAACGGAAGACTGACCCCCACACATCCATCACACATCCATCACGCATGCAGCCGGCCAGCGGTGGGAGCAAATGACAAGAAATATACTGCAGGGTGGAGCTGCAAAACCCTCCCTCTTCCCCCTCCTCCTCTCTCTCTCCAGCTGTGGGACAGTCAGCTGCGCTCAAAGCAAATACTGCCACCGCAGTTTAATAAACTCCCTACTATGTGCTTTAAAATGTGCGTCTGTGAGGCGGATGGGGCAGAAGCAGATAAGATTACCCTGACAAAAGCTGAACAGACCTCTCTTATTATCAGTGTGGGTAAAAAGATACAACCCATAAGCTGCTGACTGGAGGCAATCTAATTCAGGAGGAGACAGAATGTGTCAGACAACAAAAAAAGTGTGTACTTTAACATATGAATGACAGGTATAAGGGTGAATCTCACAAATAAATGCCAGTTTATGCTTTACTATAATTTATATTTTGCAATTATATTTTTAGATAAACAATTATATTTTGAACGAAAAAACTGAAACCTTACATAACAATTAAGAACATATTCATATTCTATAATTACTGTAAAATATTGTACACCGTATATAAAAAAGATGTAATATAATATGACTTGCATAATATAATAAAGTATAATAATTTTAAAATATCAACTGTGACATGTCAAAAATATATCTTAACTATTTAAAATATTTAATGTTTTTTTATTATTAATATAATATAATATAATATAAGACTTTAAAAAATGAAAAAATAGGCTTTTTGATTTGAGAGTAAAATATGACTTTTATATTATAATAATATAATATAATATAATATAATATAATATAATATAATATAGATGATTTGAGGAAAAATAGGCTTTATGTTCATGCAAAATATAATTCTTTAGGGAAACAAATCAAACTAAACGTGCATATTTCTTGACAGTTTCTGACCCAATAGGGAACCAAATATTCTTCTCCTAAATGTTTGGTGCACAGGCTCAAAGACTCCAAACCAAACTCACTTAAAGATGCAGAGCACTAAACGCCTGAAGATGGCAGCAGACAGCAAGAGTTTGACGTCACTGTGAATTAGAAGAGCTTTGTCTGGACAGCAGTATTATCTCACACTACATAATATCAGGAAGAACTGATGAAAACTACAAAAAAAACATAAACACCATGGTAAATGAATACAGTGCTTATTCAGTACCATGGTATACATTCTTAAAGGCAGTACAAGTGCAAATCATGTGCATCATTGATTAAATGTGTGCTGTTACTTTTTACCAGATTTTTTAAAAGTACAGTAGGTCTGTTTAGACAACTTCACTGATTATGAGAGTGATCTATTTGTTGTGTCATGTTGTTCTGTTTTCAATAGCAGTGATCTGTGATCTCTATCGATCTGTGAGACTGTGAGTCTGTAGGCTCTGACTTCATTAGATCAGTGATACATATTACATAGATACATATTACAGTCTGGAGCAGATGGCCGGTCGGGGGTCTGCATCATGTCTGTGTGTATTTGTGGTCGACGGGCACATGGCAGAGGGCGCAGCGATAGGCGCGCAAGTGCCAGAAAGGGCATTTTTGCGCACCAGTGCACCGGCAGAGAGACTGAGCCTGTCTGTCCGCGTCACTGGCAGTCTGAACTCACTTACCGGTACTATACTGCACCAGTTCAGAAAACTGCACTCTATATGTGACAAACGGAAAACAGATCATTTTTGAAAGAATGGTTGGGAGGGAGCATGAAGAATCATCTTCACCTCTGAGTCCAGACCTTCTATTCATTGAAAGTCTTTGGGATGCAAGAGTCCAGCACTCTGTAGAGTCTCCTCCGGCATTGTCAATACAAGATCTTGACCAGAAATTGATGCACTTCTCTAGTGGAAATAAATGTTGTGATGTACTACAGATGTACTACTATCAGTTGCGTTGAATGCGCACTTCACAACTGCGCCAGATGTAGTAGGCACTTTTTGCCTACCGTTTTATGAATACTATGAATTTGGAAATACTACTCGGTTTGCATAGTATTATAAAGTATGGAAGTAGGCTTATTCGTAGTCATCGTCTTTGGGTCCTAATTTAACGATCTGAGCACATGGTCTGAAGCGCATGGCGCATGTGCACTTAGGCAGTGTCTGAATCCCCTTTTGCTGGTTTAACGTTGGGAAAAATGGTTGGCGTGCTTGACGCATGGTCCAAAATGGTTGTACCTAGTCTCTTAATGAGTCATAGGTGCGTTTTGGTCATAACGGGCACTAAACCAATCAGAGTCTCATCTCCCATTCCCTTTAAAACCCAGTTTCACTTGTGCCACGGCAGATTGCTATTTACATGGCAGAATATAGACACCCTCAACCTGACGAGTCTATTTAAATACAAGTGTGTATTAGCACCATTGGTTAAATAAGTAGCCAATTTCATTCGTCATTACTGCAAACAGGTAATTCTGATACTATCCATTATGACAAGTAGGCATTTTTATATTTATGTACACTTTTAATTTTTCATATTTTCATAAAATGTTTGTGTGCTGCTGTGCGTCCCTGTGTGTGTGTAATAAGCAGAGTGCATGTGCACCAATAGTCACATATTACTAACACGTTCTTTATAGGGTAACCAGGGGCGTAGCACCAAATTTTGGGCCCTGGGTACAAACCATCTTGCTGGGCCCCTGTACCAAATACTAGTGATGCCAATGGGTGGGGTTTTGCATTTTTATCATAAAAACACTTAAAATGTAAACAATATAAGCCACACTCCGATTAATATATTTTTGTTTTATTTTCAAAAGTACTACTACTTACTGAGATGACAAAAGGTCTAGCAGGTCCAAACCTGGACTAAATCACATATACTGTAAAGCAGTTCTGAACAATGACCATACCAAATGAGAAAAACTTTGGTCTGATCGAATCACATGCTACACTAACTGCCAAACTAGACATTCAGTCTTTGAATTACGTTTTAAAATAAGTCATTATTGCAATAATAAAGATATGCTTTAAACTGAGAACAATCCTGTACTTAATGTAAGAGCTTGTGCGAGCTAATTTGCATAACAAAAATGTAAAATAGGCGCTAACGATCTGTGTTTGATTTTGACATTGGAAATGTACAGTTTTTTCATGTAAACTTCTGACTCTGGAGAGAACTGCAGTGGAAGAGCAGACAAGCTGTGTGTTGAGCTCCCAGCTCCGCTTCTCACTCTCTGTTATTTACACAGAAATATTGTCTGCTCGCTATGTAGCGTTAGATACTATAAGTATTGGTATATTACTCAGTACGAACATAAATGTATGCTATTCTACCTGGAGTACGTTATATATTTATGTTAAAACAATGTCAATGCTCAATGAAGCATTTGGAGATCACCTTTCTTTTAAAAAAACTGAGTGAGCAACTGCTTGCCCTCATTTGCCTTTCTCTCTTTAATCTCCTTTTCTTTTCGTTTTTGAGCCCCTGATTTTCCTTTCTTAAAGAAAGACATGACTCTTCCACTGTCTTCTTAGTTCATTTCACGGCTAACTCCAGCTCCTGTCTCATTAACTGATTCACCGCAGGTCCGCAGTAGAAGCACCGACCTGCGGGTCCTACCATTTACATTGATTCGAGAGGGGTGGTTGGGCCCTGCACAGCATGTAAATTACTTTTTATATATAGCAAACCAGTGCCTATCTAAAAGTTTAGTTTTGCATAGGAACTGTTTTATTTGTACATAAATGCTATACAAATGTTAGTGCATGTATATGTATAGAAAACTGACTTCTAAGCCCCCAACCCAAAGGACCCCCACCCCACCCAGTCTAATGCCCTGAGGGTAACTAAACCCTTAACCAACTTTTTTTAGTTAATGGTCTGCAAGACTGGGGCTTTATTAGTGCTGTTCATTGATTAGTTTGATAAATACAGATTTTCTTGTACTTAGGCACATGCTAAATTTCATTCGTAGGACAAAATATAGAACCTTTTTAATGCACTGTTGATAAATGAGGGCTCAGGTTTCAGTTGGTCAATGCTGCAGTCATTTTCAGTCACTTCAAAATAGCAACGTGCCAACAATGCGCCTGAACATACCTCATTTTCAGTCCAGCACACCCATGGGCGCACAAATGCATTTGCTATTTAAACAACGTAGCGCAGGACATGAAAATGATAACTGTGTCAGGCTGGAACTAGCAAAAATCATTTGCGCAGGGTGTATGATAGGGCAAAACAGCCTACGGTAATTTTCCAAGTTTCACATTTTAGTGATTATGACTCTATTAGCACAAGAAACCTTGCCTATCATTGTAAATGAGACAGAATACAGCCCCTTTAGTGAGAGTCACAAAATCCCACAGCTCAGGCTGAGGGATACAGAGTGAATCACATAAGGCCTTGACTTTCTGTTTGTTCCATCCAGTGAAGCGAGAACACACATGTGACTCATGCCCATAACAGCTATCACTCAAAATCTAGCGTGATGCTTCCGGATATCTGGATCTCTTGGGGTTGTAAGCTCCATGTTGGTCATGTTGTGTGATTGTGAACTCAGCATGACCTTCTGTGTCTAAATAGCCGAAAGCACATCCAACGGGGTGCAGATGTGCAAAGAAAATTAATTCAGCATATTTATTTAGTCTTTGCATGTAGCTTTAATTTTGCCCTCTTGAAAAATCAGGGCTGATTCAGAGGTTTGCCAGGTGTTTTGATGTTCCAGCATCTCACACAATTACACCAACCAACATTTCTATGCCAATTACGCCTACTAATTACAATTTACGAATGCATTTTGTGAATGCATTGCATTTTATGAATGCAACCTCGCATATCTGCATGTCATTTTGTCACTGCTTATGGTTTAAAACAAACACACACACCATATAAATATCAGCATTTGCACCCCATTTTACTTCTGTAATGTGACATTTAAAACACATAAAATATAAAAGTCAAGACTTGATTTTTGTAGAGGACCTATTATGCCCTTTTACAAAGTCTTGATTTAGTTTTTGCGGTCTACTAGAATAGGTTTTCAAGCTTGAAAAGTTGTTGTATGTTGTTGCAGCGCCTCACTTCCCAGTCTGTCAGTAACGGCAGAGCCACAAGATGACAAGCCTGCAACCTTTAGCCAAAAATGCGAACGCTGCGGCTGCCAGTACGCAGGAAAGGAGACCAGATGCTGCTTTTTTAATGGATGTCAATGGAGAAGAGGCTTCACTACACTGAATAAACTTGTTTTTGAGAGGAAACAGCCTATCATTCGGTTAAGGCTGGATTTTCAGATTGGTTGAAACTGAAAGATTATCTCAGTAATAAAAAATCCTGGTCATGAGACATAACAGCAGGCGGTGAGTGAAACTGCATCAAATGTCTGTGTTTCGTTTTAATCGGCACACAAGTGCATATAATATACAACACGAACATATAGTACATTGAAAGTATCATTGATAATGCGATGATGTATAGTGTGTGTTTAAATAAATAAGTTTAGTTGACCACCATAATGTGTCATGTTACAACAGAAAGAATTGTTTTAATATCGAGACGTCCTGCTGTAGTCTTTGATGCTGCTGTTGTTCAATTTCAGATTCGGGATCCGATTCTGGATCAGATATGTATGGCTGGATCTGATTAGCCATGGTTAATTTAAGGAAATAAAGTTTTTGTTCTCTTTTTGTTTATAAGGATGTCACTCAGCTTGCAGACGATCGCTACGCAAAAGCTGCGTGTGCTCGTGACTCTTTAGCTCTGCCAACTTCACACCTCCACGAGTGTGTTTTTAGAAAGAATCGGTACAGTGTATCTGTCTTTTATAAATATGATAAAACGAATGATTTTTTGGGAGAAATTAATGATTCTATACCACTCTATATAGGTACTTAAGATTAACATGAGATGTTAAAACTGTGTGTCAAACAAACACGGAAGAGAAGACAATGCTGAATAAAGTCGTAGTTTTTGTTATTTTTGGACCAAAATGTATTGGCGATGCTTCAAAAGAGTCTAACTATACCCACTGATGTCACATGGACTATTTGATGATGTTTTTCTTCTTACCTTTCTGGACACGGACTGTAGAGTGTGCATACACTTTCAATTGAAGGACAGAAGGCTCTCGGACTAAATCTAAAATATCTTAAACTGTGTTCTGGAGATGAACGGAGGTCTTACGGGTGTGGAACGACATTAGGGTGAGTCATTAATGACAGAATTTTCATTTTTGGGTGAACTAACCCTTTAACTATTTGCACAATTTCAGAAAGCATTACCTAAAACTATGATTACACAGATATTTGGCTATACGACCTTGCTGACATCAGTTGAACAGGGAATTCATTTTAGAGGTGGAGCATTTTGATAAAAGATCACGAAGATAAACCCTTTTTTTCCCCTTTGGAATAACATGCACATATCAATTGAGCACAATGGCATCACGGACCTGTATTTATAAAGTAAATAACATTTAATTTCACGTTAATGTTAATAGTGACAAATGAAAGATTCATGACTCCCGGCGGACACATCTTCTGTGGGATATAAAGTGAGCAGACTGTAAATAAGACGAGCAATGCGTTTAAGACACTGCATCTGCTTGAACCATGACGACCTCCCGGGCAGCAGGTCGCCGTCTGCGCGGCCCATCTAACGAGGACAGACAGCTAAGTGAATTTTGACAGGTCTCTAGAGGCACATGGGGTTAAACAGACGCGTCTCTTTGTAGCCAGCTGTCACTCACCAATGCGCTCTTGTCACATGATAAACCAACACACTGACACACGCTGCCAGCTCCAGAACACTCAAGCCAAAACACTTAAATCATATATCCATAATAACATGAGAACTATGCCGTGTTTACATGTGGAAATAAAAACATAAAACATAATGCAATATTGGTCTTCAACCCTGAAAACAATATCAAGACCGACTTCCATGTACTGTAGATAAACAACAAGAAACTAGTCTTGACACTAAATTATACTAGCTGTTGCTATACTATGTGTATTTTTATGTCAAGGTAATCATGTCTGATGCACAATTGTGCATTATGCGCATAGTGTTTTCAAATCTTCAAATGGACAATAGCAGCACCACAAGAGATAAGTATTATTAGAGATTATTAGAGATCGTTTGTCCTATAATCTATATCTGATGGTCACATGATTCTGCTCTACCAAAGACTGAATGGAGCCCGGTGAATCACTGAAGAACAGCCCATAGCATCATGGTCATAAATAATATAATGGCTCATAATTTCTTTAAGAAACACACGTCTCAAAGACTCCACTTTGTGACTAGCATTTTTCCACGTCATTGCCCGGCTCACTGGATTCAATTACTATGACACTCCAATCCCACGATTCCTTCAACAGACAGACAGAACCAGAATATCACATTTCATCTGCCTCGTCATGCAAAAATGACCTTTTTCCAGAAAACAGACAATATTTCTAAACCTAGAGCATGTTTAATTTAGAGGAGCGCCGTTGTGCTTTTTAATTAACCACGGATGACTGATCTAAAATTCCTGAGGACACGATCCGCCACACATCGGTCTGCAAGCGTGTTATCATCTCAAAGAAAACATCTCAGAGCTCTCACCTGCTGATAAAGTCAATAAAGGTGACTGGTGACTGACCCGCATATAGCTCTGAGTAACAAGTGCATCTATTGTGAATGTCCTAATAAAGATTTAATCAGCTCATCCAAACTGCCTGCAGACGTTCCCTCAGAGACCTGGAGCTACACCACCAAAGCATGACCTGAAGACATCTATACGATAGCAAATCCAGCAGGTGACCTTACCTTGAACCAAAGCAGATGTCATGAAAGAGTGAGTATAATCCATTAAATCTAGTATTAATCTCCTCTAACAAACCTCAGCAGATCAAAGTGGATTTAAATAAGGAATTTGCTTCAGAATTGCATGAGTCTGTTTTGATTTGGGGATCAGATATTACACAATGGTAAAGGAATTAACAGTTTTACTTAAAATAATAAAGAGAATTAAAGGGATACTTCACCCAACAATGACAATTTTGTCATCATTTACTCACCCTCATGATGTTCCAAATCTGTATGAGTATCTCCTATTGAACGCATTTTGAAGAATGTTGGTAACCAGACAGTTAATGGGCCCTATAGAGTGGTGCAGGTATGACATCACTTTGCGGAAGTTAGCATTTTAGCACTTCCGGGTTCCATTGTCCCGAAGTCAATGTTTTTTTTTAAAAATGTGACTTTGGTTAAATCGCTGAAATAATGCTGTGTTCAAGGCAGGTTTTTTGAGCCCGTAAGTTATGACTTCAAACCACAACTTTGTAGCGTTCCAGGCAAAGTCACGCCAAACTGCGTGAGCGCCAGGAATTGTGGTAGCTGGATTAAAACAAAACATGTCGGACCATACAGATTAATGCTAATTTACAATCATTTCTATTGCAAAAGGTGCTTAATCCTTGCTTATTTGAGGGAAACAGAGAAGAAAAAACGGCGCATAAGGAAAGAGATGCTGTTATAGCTTTTATTTTACTTTATTTGTATATTTGGAAATGTATTTGGTGTACAACTTTCATAAACACCGCATCCGTAGGGGCTGGCTATGGGACATCAGAGCACGTAACTGGGAGTACATCGATCTAGTACGAGTTCTCGGGTGGGAAGTCACGGATTTGACTGCCGTTCCAGTGCACTTTCACGGGTAGAAGGTTGGAAAAACATGGGTTACGGGTTACCTGGAACGCGGCATAAGTTCTGTGGGGAATAAAAGTTCAAGACACTTTCAGGTTTTAGTTACGACATAAAATACATCAGTATTATTACCCCACTCATGATTTTTTAAGGCAGCAGCTATTTTCAGTGACAATAGCAGTATTTTATTGGTGATATGCTATTTACACTAAGTGAAAATAGCGATACATTCAGTTTACACTATATAAAAGTAGCAGTTCTTTGCAATAAGTGCAAATAGTTGTTGGATGCTATTTACACTTCTAAATAGCAGAAAGAAACTATTTGAATGGAAGGAAAAACACGGATCAAAATGAACACTCAGTTCCACACTGCAGTCCCATTTAAGCTTTACCTCCAACTACAACTGAAAAACATCAATCTATTTCTTCTAAAAAAGAACCCTTGTCTTTCTCCTCTAGTACTGAACGCAGGACTATTGTTCTGCACAGCTGTGACATCTGAACAAGGCCGTTTATCTTTCTGGTGGCGCATCCTTTTGGGTTGAGCTTTGAATCCGTTGCTCCCAGCGCTGACTTCTCTCTGCCATCTCACTGTTGACACTCCTGATGGTTTGACTTCGCTCCTCTGGGCTCATCCTTTCCAGCACACTGCCTCTGACACCTTGATCATCTTTACTGGTTACACAACCTCCTTTTGGCAGCACACCACCGATACGCATTCCAGCAGATTCAGCACCAGCACCTGAATTCCTGACAAGCTGGAGATTTTTCCATAACCGTTTTATACTGCCGTGCCTACACTTTCAAAATAAATGTTCAAAACATTTTACCTTTAGGGGCTTCTCACTGGGACAGTACCGTCAGAACTGAACATATAAAACACTAAACAAATAAATAAATAATTGGTAAAATTACACTTATAAGTTGTTCTGAGTAAAACAATATGTTCTTCAAGGAAATAATGACTAGACTTAATTCATAGACATAATTACGGAGCCCTGTACATGACATGAGATAATAAAATATGATTATTTTGGCCACAAATTAACAAATCATTCCCATCGATTTACTAATACGTCAGCTCGTTTGACTAATTTGTCCCTCGTTTTAAGCAAATCGTGCACAATAATTTGTTCCCTTCCTTTTACTAATTCATGCGCATGATATAAGTTAATTACTTCGTTTCACTAAATCGTGCACACAATATAATTTGTTCCCTTCTTTTTATTAATTTATGTGCACGATAAACAGGTCCTTCTAAAAAAATTTGCATATTGTGATAAAAGTTCATTATTTTCCATAATGTAATGATAAAAATTAAACTTTCATATATTTTAGATTCATTGCACACCAACTGAAATATTTCAGGTCTTTTATTGTTTTAATACTGATGATTTTGGCATACAGCTCATGAAAACCCAAAATTCCTATCTAAAAAAATTAGCATATTTCATCCGACCAATAAAAGAAAAGTGTTTTTAATACAAAAAAAGTTAACCTTCAAATAAATATGTTCAGTTATGCACTCAATACTTGGTCGGGAATCCTTTTGCAGAAATGACTGCTTCAATGCGGCGTGACATGGAGGCAATCAGCCTGTGGCACTGCTGAGGTGTTATGGAGGCCCAGGATGCTTCGATAGCGGCCTTAAGCTCATCCAGAGTGTTGGGTCTTGCGTCTCTCAACTTTCTCTTCACAATATGCCACAGATTCTCTATAGGGGTTCAGGTCAGGAGAGATGGCAGGCCAATTGAGCACAGTAATACCATGGTCAGTAAACCATTTACCAGTGGTTTTGGCACTGTGAGCAGGTGCCAGGTCGTGCTGAAAAACGAAATCTTCATCTCCATAAAGCTTTTCAGCAGATGGAAGCATGAAGTGCTCCAAAATCTCCTGATAGCTAGCTGCATTGACCCTGCCCTTGATAAAACACAGTGGACCAACACCAGCAGCTGACATGGCACCCCAGACCATCACTGACTGTGGGTACTTGACACTGGACTTCAGGCATTTTGGCATTTCCTTCTCCCCAGTCTTCCTCCAGACTCTGGCACCTTGATTTCCGAATGGCATGCAAAATTTGAGCGACAGTCCAGTGCTGCTTCTCTGTAGCCCAGGTAAGGCGCTTCTGCCGCTGTTTCTGGTTCAAAAGTGGCTTGACCTGGGGAATGCGGCACCTGTAGCCCATTTCCTGCACATGCCTGTGCACGGTGGCTCTGGATGTTTCTACTCCAGACTCAGTCCACTGCTTCCGTAGGTCCCCCATGGTCTGGAATCGGTCCTTCTCCACAATCTTCCTCAGGGTCCGGTCACCTCTTCTCGTTGAGCAGCGTTTTTTTGCCACACTTTTTCTTTCCCACAGACTTCCCACTGAGGTGCCTTGATACAGCACTCTGGGAACAGCCTATTCGTTCAGAAATGTCTTTCTGTGTCTTACCCTCTCGCTTGAGGGTGTCAATGATGGCCTTCTGGACAGCAGTCAGGTTGACAGTCTTACACATGATTGCGGTTTTGAGTAATGAACCAGGCTAGGAGTTTTTAAAAGCCTTTTGCAGGTGTTTAGAGTTAATTAGTTGATTCAGATGATTAGGTTAATAGCTCTTTTAGAGAACCTTTTCATTATATGCTAATTTTTGAGATTTTGGGGAATTTGGGGTTTTAATGAGCTGTATGCCAAAATCATCAGTATTAAAACAATAAAAGACCTGAAATATTTCTAAAATATATGAAAGTTTAATTTTTATCATTACATTAGGAAAATAATGAACTTTTATCACAATATGCTAATTTTTTGAGAAGGACCGGTATAATAGTTAATTCCCTCATTTCACTAAATTGTGCATGTAATAATTCATTCCCTCGTTTCGCTAAATTGTGCCCACGATATAATAATTTGTTCCCTTTTTTTACTAATTCTTGTGCACGATATAATAGTTAATTCCATCATTTCACTAAATTGTGTGCATGTTATAATAATTAGTTCCGTCTTTTTAATACAGTAAATCATGCACAATATAATAATGCATTCCCTCATTTCACTAAAATGTGCTCATGATATAATAATTGATTCTGACTTTTTACTAAATCGTGCAAAACAATAATTTGTTCCCTTGTTTTAGTTATATCAAAACGAGGGAACGAATTAGTACAAAGTGCCCAAACTGGACATGATTTACTAAATCAAGGGAACAAATTATTATATTGTGCGCACGATTCTCACAGCCCTGGTTTGGGAGTTCTCGCCGCTTGTTCTCGACACACCGTCTGAGCAGAACTTTTTTCTAGTGGGTGTCCGAGAACTATTGTGTGATTGGTCAGATATTTAAAGTGGGCGGGGTTAATGCGGAGAAACAGAGATGTTCGGCCCCTGCTTTTCTCGTTAAAGTCCCTGTAGAGTCAAAATTAAACATGTGTTCTGAGTTTCTCACACCACAGATAAATGTGGTATTAACCAACAAGCGAAATTTGAATCATAAAAAAATCCACTAAGTACATAAAATATCTTATCGAAATCTTGAAAAAATAAGCAGCATTCTCTGCTCTCAAACGCTGGGGGCGTGTCCGTTGATCGGCAACGAAACCACACCCACTCGCGGGAAAGCGGCCGTAAACACACAAGACAACAACAACACTCAAGTACAGCTCACGAGTCACGACGGCACCAGAAGTCGGCGGGACGGGAGGATGAAGGTCGGGGCAGGAGATAGTCGGTTCGGCCCCATTCTGCAGTGGATTATCAGTGAATCCCAGTTGTTGCCGATGAAAGTTTGTAAAACTATCCGGTGTAAAGACACTGCAGAGGCAGGTGTTGGTGGTGATCGTCAGCACTCCATCAGCTGTTCACAAAATTAATCCACCTCTTCTTGAGATCGTATTTTTGTTTTGTAGGCTGTTTTTTAAGTTGTAGGCTGTATAACTAACGGTACTGACAGTAACTCGCAATCTAGCTGGTGAACTGATGCGAAATTGCGAATGTGCTCTAGTTATGGGGGAGGGGCCATGCGCCAAGCGGCTCCAGTGTGTCATCGAGCCACCGTTTTAACCCTGCCCAAAAAATCCGGAACACAGCAAAGGTGAAAAACTTCTTAACGGTCTAACTTCTGAATTCAGTACTACATAGTTCACAGTCTTTGTAATGTGTTTCAACAATACATTTATAACATCTCTAATGTGTTTAGAAACAAATCTCAGAATTGCCTTTACAGGGACTTTAAGTATGGAATGTACTGGCCAGAGCAAACTTTGTTCTTCTTCTTGCCACCTCAAGAAAACGAATACATTTCTTATGTACCAAGCTTAATTCATATTTTTGCCCTCATGTCATGTGCAGAGCTCTGTAGGGAATTGACTGAATAATCAAAACTGGCAAGATTTCCATAGCAAACTTTTTTTTTCCTATAGTAATCTGCAGTGATGAACTGAGCACAACAAAAACAGGAACATGCATTAAAGAGGTACTTCAGCGCTGGGAAGATGAATCTGTATTTAAACTGGGTCATTAATGTAGTAGAAATGTGAAATTATTTTTGAATTTGGTGTCTTCTAGACTAGAGAAAACAGAAAATGTATTTTTGTCTCATGGGGATGAAAGACAACAATTCCCAGAACGCACTGCTTCACTGCCCTACTCTAGGCATGGCTAGTCGGCTACTGGATTACTGGATCACTTGCCTACCGCGTTCATTTTTAGAAAATCAGTTCAGTTAGAGACACTACAATTAAAAACTGAACGTGTCTGTTCGATATAATGCGAGTGAGCCGATTGAGCGTCACAGCACAAACGCAACAGGAGTCGGATTACATTCATCACATGAGCTGAGGTAATCACGGGATTCGCGGCTGCATTCACACCGCGTGATCAGTCTGGCGTGTGTTCAGATCATGTCTTTGGAAGCTTAACTTTCATAGGAAGTTCATTTTAAAAGTATAAACACTCACTTTGGTCTCCACCGCTCCGTTTACATAAATCTCTGCAGCTCCCGAGCCGAGTGCTGTGAGTGCTGTGAGTGCGATGTGGAAAACATGTGGAAATAGCGCCCTCTGCTGGCTGTAGTCTTCAGCCTCTGGCCAAAAACTCTGATGACGCAAAATGACGATATTTGCGTCATCGGAGGAATTTTTCCAGAAATAAAATACATAATTCTCTCGTCTCAGGGTCATATGAGGGGGGAAAGTACGATAATTTGAATATACTCCCGGGTTTCTACTGATACAAAGCTTAATGCTAATCGCTGAAGTAACGCTTTAAGTAAATAGGGTCCATTTTGAATTTATCTTGATTTTAAGTCACTCTTCTGGATGACTTGCCTTACATGATGTTAATTAAAAAAAAACAACAAAACAATTAAGCGTCTTTTGTCTTCACACATCATGTACATTAGACACCAAACAGATGCAACACCACATCCAATAATGAAGGAGTCAAAACAGTGCTGCTGGCATTCAATACGCATCATGAATCATGAAATAGATTGATTTTTCAGTCGATGCGGGCCAACCCTTCCCCTCCCTCCCCATCTGGCCAATTTAAGGTTGGTTGCCCAAGTGTCAGGTTTTCACTGCTTTCTGCCCCGTCAATAAGCACTGATTCAGCTCAGAGTCTGAGTCTCGACTAACACAAGAGCCCGTTTCACCACAAGCGCTTAAAACCATCCTGAAAACATGCTGACACAGAAAACCGCTTTGCTTCACTCAGAACATTCAGTAAGACAGTCACACTGAGAACGTATAAAACGAAATCCAATCTAACATCATCACTATAAAAATATATTCCAGCACTGAATTATGTCGCACATGCTGCAGGAGCAGCAAAGATGCAAATTAAAAACATATTCATTAGAGGCATGTACAAAGACATGATCAAATCATCTTAACAGCATTTAAAGGGTTAGTTCACCCAAAATGAAAGTTCTGTCATTGATTACTCACTCTCATGTCGATCCAAACCCGAAATGAAGATTTTTTATGAAATCTGAGAGATTTCTGTCCCTCCATTGACAGTCTACATAACCACCACTTCAAAAAGTTCATAAAAAGATCATAAAATGAATCCATATGAATATGGTTTAGTAGACATTTTCTGAAGAGACTCGATCACTGTATATGAAATGTTGAGGTTTTATTCACATAAACATTAATCAACCCACACATCAGTTATGATAAACAGAAGCTCAAGTATTCGCTTGACGTGCAAGAACCAATGAGGTTCATTCTCGTGTTACGCAGCACGTTTGAGCTTCAGCAAGAACCAATGAAGTTCATTCTCATGTTTCGCAGCACGTTTGAGCTTCAGCAAGAACCAATGAGGTTCATTCTTGTGTTACGCAGCACGTTTGAGCTTCCTCAAGAACCAATGAGGTTCATTCTTGTGTTATGCAGCACGTTTGAGCTTCAGCAAGAACCAGTGTGGTTCATTCTCGTGTTACGCAGCACGTTTGAGCTTCAGCAAGAACCAATGAGGTTCATTCTCGGGTTACGCAGCACGTTTGAGCTTCTGGAAGAACCAATGAGGTTCATTCTCATGTTACGCAGCACGTTTGAGCTTCCTCAAGAACCAATGAGGTTCATTCTTGTGTTACGCAGCACGTTTGAGCTTCAGCAAGAACCAATGAAGTTCATTCTCATGTTTCGCAGCACGTTTGAGCTTCAGCAAGAACCAATGAGGTTCATTCTTGTGTTACGCAGCACGTTTGAGCTTCCTCAAGAACCAATGAAGTTCATTCTCATGTTTCGCAGCACGTTTGAGCTTCAGCAAGAACCAATGTGGTTCATTCTCGTGTTACGCAGCACGTTTGAGATTCAGCAAGAACCAATGAGGTTCATTCTCGTGTTACACAGCACGTTTGAGCTTCTGCAAGAACCAATGAGGTTCATTCTCGTGTTACACAGCACGTTTGAGCTTCTGCAAGAACCAATGAGGTTCATTCTTGTGTTACGCAGCACGCTTGAGCTTCAGCAAGAACCAATGTGGTTCATTCTCGTGTTACGCAGCACGCTTTGAGATTCAGCAAGAACCAATGAGGTTCATTCTCGTGTTACACAGCACGCGTTTGAGCTTCTGCAAGAACCAATGAGGTTCATTCTCGTGTGTCGCAGCACGCTTGAGCTTCAGCAAGAACCAATGAGGTTCATTCTCGTGTTACGCAGCACGCTTGAGCTTCAGCAAGAACCAATGAGGTTCATTCTCATTTTTCGCAGCACGTTTGAGCTTCAGCAAGAACCAATGAAGTTCATTCTCATGTTTCGCAGCACGTTTGAGCTTCAACAAGAACCAATGAGGTTGATTCTCGTGTTACGCAGCACGCTTTGAGCTTCAGCAAGAACCAATGAGGTTCATTCTCGTGTTACGCAGCACCTTTGAGATTCAGCAAGAACCAATGAAGTTCATTCTTGTGTTACGCAGCACGTTTGAGCTTCCTCAAGAACCAATGAGGTTCATTCTCGTGTTACGCAGCACGCTTGAGATTCAGCAAGAACCAATGAGGTTCATTCTCGTGTTACGCAGCACGCTTTGAGCTTCTGCAAGAACCAATGAGGTTCATTCTCGTGTTACGCAGCACGTTTGAGCTTCAGCAAGAACCAATGAGGTTCATTCTCGTGTTACGCAGCACGTTTGAGCTTCAGCAAGAACCAATGAGGTTCATTCTCATTTTTCGCAGCAAGTTTGAGCTTCAGCAAGAACCAATGAAGTTCATTCTCATGTTTCGCAGCACGTTTGAGCTTCAGCAAGAACCAATGAGGTTCATTCTCGTGTTACGCAGCACGTTTGAGCTTCAGCAAGAACCAATGAAGTTCATTCTCATGTTTCGCAGCACGTTTGAGCTTCAACAAGAACCGATGAGGTTGATTCTCGTGTTACGCAGCACGTTTGAGCTTCAGCAAGAACCAATGAGGTTCATTCTCGTGTTACGCAGCGCCTTTGAGATTCAGCAAGAACCAATGAGGTTCAATCTCGTGTTACACAGCACGTTTGAGATTCAGCAAGAACCAATGAGATTCATTCTCGTGTTATGCACGTTTGCGCTTCAGCAAGAACCAATGAGGTTCAATCTCGTGTTACGCAGCACCTTTGAGCTTCCTGAAAAGGTTTGTTCTCAAGCGTCAAGCAACTTTGTTTGAGCTGTTTATGTTTGTTGATCAATGTTTATATGTGAATAAAATACTACATTCAATCTGTTTATATAAAGAAATTGTGTCTCTTCAGAAAATGTGGACTAAACCGCTCAATTCATATGGATTAGTTTTACAATCTCTTTATGAACTTTTGGAGAAAAAAAGTGGTAGTTGCGTAGACAGAAAATCTCTCAGACTTGTGTTCTGAAGATGAATAAAGTCTTAAGGGTTTGGAACAACATGAGGGTGAGTAATTAGTGACAGAATTTTAATCTTTGGGTGAACTGACCCTTTAAAAAGTGTAGTTTTAGGATGATTTTAACATAAAAACAGCTTTAATTGTCGACCGTGTAATATCCAATCACACAATTAAAACAGAGCCAATCTGAATCACGCTGCAGTCCGATCAGCATCTCTTTGTCTTTGGTAAGAGCTCTCCTAGGTCTCTCCTTATTTAATGAGTGTCTCTGTATCCCATTCCCATCTTCAATAAGAGCAGCACCGCCGGGCAGATTGATATCTCAATTACCCAGCTGCGCTCCATTTATCTTCCTCTTGTCCGTTTACTTCCTCTCACACCATCCCTTTCTAAACTACCTCTGCTCTCACTTCATAGCTGTTCCTCCCGTTTCCATTACCTTTTTATTTTCCTGTTCCAGAATCATAAAACTCTCCTCAGAGTCACAGACGTGTTCGAGAAAAGAGCAGCAAAACAGAGAAGAAGATTCAAGAATTTTTGCAGCAGATTCTTAAAGACAGCAATATAAACTATGATCCCATTGAAGCATTAAGATAAAAGATGATATTTATATATATATACATATATATTAGTCTTTTATCATACTGCTTCAATGGGATGCCTTCATTTGTTAAAATATAACTAATATAAGCCTTGTTGCCTTAATACATAAAATATAAATTTGACCTTGTGTCCATTTTTTTCACCATTTTAATTCTGAAATCTAATCAGATTTTGGGACTATCCAAGTGGTAATTCTGTTCTTGAGATGGAGAGTTGGCTGAGCAAACAGAGAAGTTGATGAAAAGCTAATGGAAGAGGAGAGTTAACTTTGATAAGATTTATGCTTCCCCTCATACTGAGAGAATATTCCTCTTCAGTTCAGGGATATTAGCTTTCAGCTTTAGCGAATCATCACAAACACACAAAATCACCCCATTGAAACCACACGTAAGGCCTCAGACTTACTGTCTGCTGGGTTTAGAAGCGAGCCGAGGATATTTTTGATGGCTGCTTCCTGAAGAGCAGCTTAATAACATCCTTGTCAGCCAGTTTCCTCTCATTTCTCATTTTCTAATAAAAATACTCAATGTGCATTTGGGTAGAGAAAACCAGATTCACAGCAGAACTCTCACAGTATGAGATGAATGCTGAATCAGTCAAACCCCAGGGCACACAAAGTCAAGAAATCAGATTTTTGTTTGATCTTGGTTAAACAGTTAAACTTTAATGGCAAGTTAGTGGTGTTGTGGGTGGACTAAATCGAGTGACCTCAGAAATAAAGGACGATACAAAACAAACAGTACCATCAAGAAAAACGCAAAGACTTCTGCCTTTAACCACAAACAGAGAAGGAAGGAAAAGGAAGGATCTTTAAAAAGCCTCCAGTTCAAGAACTATCCTTTATAAATTAAATGTTAAAAGTGCAAAAAAGTAAAAAAGAAAGTTGTAAATACCATTGAGGCAATAAAAAAAATACACACACAAATAGAAAGTGTATTTGTAGTACATTTGTGTACCTTTTTCAGGGGTCACCTATGGTCCACAGAGAAGCAAAGCGTCAAATCGTTCTGTAAATGGTTTAAAATAAATGCAACAATACACATAATAACTTTTTATGAATGCTTAACACAAAATTCATGCTAATGTTTCACGAATGTCATATTAGGGGCTGTTACACAGGAAAGTTATAGGAACTACCAACCAAGGCGTTCCCCAAGATTGAAATGTCCCCCTAAGGCCATTTTCCAGGTTGCATTCGCACAGCCAGCATAAACTCTGAAGGGATGTAAGCAACTGGAGGATGCTGTGATTGGAGCTGTGTTTTTGTGGTATGTTGTGGATTTTGTGGTAATGGAAATGGAATGTAGACGTAGAAGTAATGCGATTGAAAGAGCAAAAAGGAGGGCTAAGAAAATAAATCTCCTACTACAACTTGCAGTGATATATATCATCAGGCTGAGAAAAGAACAACACCGCAGACAGAGTCGACAGGTAAACGGTGTTAACATTATCAGTATGTTTATGTCTTATCACTGTTTTCCATGTTCGTGGAGTAATATGCAGGGCTTGACATTAACAACATGCCAAATGCGGGTGGATTTCAGCAGAGCTACTTTGGTGGACTGAAATTATACATTTTACAATTATAATCATTTAAAAAGGCAACAAAAATAATTTTTTGATACATATTGATTTTTACAACACTTCCAATACTCATTTTCCACAGAATAGACACACAATACCAGCTGCACTTTTTCGCTTTCACATCTATCCGAATTGACACACAAACCCGTCTCCACTCACTTGTTTCATTTGCTCCAGGTGAATAATGTTGCTGTTACAGGGCTTGAATTTTGGCGTGGGATTGAGCGTATCACGCATAATTTTACTCATTCCTGCACATAAAGCCGCCACTCAGTACTAAATTGAGCTCTTTTCCGCTGCTAATTGCGCTTAAACAGTCAAATACACAGAAAATAAATGTCAAAACGACGGTCTTGGTGAGTATTCACGTAAACACACTCAGTTATGTTATGTTTAATTAAACGTTAACAGTTGAGAAAGAAAACGCATGTGTGACAATATAATGAATCCATGCGTCAGGTCTTAAAGGGACAGCAGCCTAATATTCCTGCAGCCAGATTATGAAATATTAAAAATATGGTTGTTTTATCAGTGTGAAAACTGTGGCCAGTGAAAATGCTGAGTGGCTAGTAACATTGTAAAAACCACGAGGCACAGTCGCTGGTGAGCAAAAAATTAGCAAGCCCTGAGTATATGTAAACTTTTAAAAATGGCAGGTGCCGGTGATTTGTATAGCATGCGTTCGGCCAATCAGTGAACACTTGCGTCACTGGTAGTTTCCTATTGTGCTGGGATAGACCATTTAAAAATATGTCACAAATTTGATTACTCCAAAATAAATTAAGATTTTGCAGCCAAGGCAAGGCAAGAAAGGTCCTCTTCTAAATGGTCAACACCATTAATTATGTATTAATTCATTACACCTGTCTTAAGTCAACAGTTAGGGGTCAATATGTGATAATTTGGCTTTTTTTTTCACTTAAGGGGGGTGGGGTCAGAATGCTATTTCATGCATTCTGACTGTTAAAGAGTTGGATTATCATGCTAAACATTGGATGTACGACATTGCATTCTGTGCCAAATACACCTCTCCAAATACAGTTTCATAATGTTTTTTTTTGTTTTTTTTACGAATATGGCCCTGTTTGATTTCATAAGTGTGGAATTCCGGATGAGCGTGTGCACACATCAATCTGAACTAGAGCATCAATGAGATTCGTTCAGTTACTGAAGCCATCGGCAGCGCTGTCATTTTGTTTGTGAGTGTGCAACTGAATTTTACATCCAGTCGCACTTATGCGACCAGTAAATTTGGGCGTGTTCATTCAATAGATCACTCCAATGACATGCTCTCTAGAATGCTATATTTGCTGACGTGACACATGAGATCTATTTAACCAATACTTTCACATTTTTTTATTTGTTTTACAGTTTTTATAGAAGTACATGACATGACTCAAACGTAATGAAGTCATTTAATTTAAAAGAAGATACCTGTTCAAACATACCAATGCTTATACTCGTTTACCAGTTCGTTCAATTCATTCATGAACTAGATCTCTCGTTCAGAGTCAAAAGCATCTCGTCAGTAAAGGGCGTATTCATTCACTCAATTAAAAAAAAATCAAGTTTCATCACACCTCATACTCAAAACACTATTGGCGCGAGGTTTTGTCATTCTTAATACAGCGGAAAATATCATGTTTATTTATGGTGTGCGCCCCTAAATATTCTGGTTGTGCCCCTAAAATTTTCAGTTGGGGGCCACTGTGCTCCTAGTGAAAAACGTTAGTCTGGAGCCCTGTGAACACAAAATATTTCATGTTTTGTCTGGTCAACTTCATGTCATTTGTAAATATGCATCCTTTCCTGTCATTCAGACCTGCAACACATTAAAAAAAAAGTTGGGACAGGAGCAATTTAGGGCTTGTAATGAGGTAAAATGGTTAAATAATGATGTGATTTGAAACAGGTGATGTCAACAGGTGATTGTAATTATGATTTAGAACAAAAGCAGCATCCAAGAAAGGTCTAATCCTTTAGGAGCAAAGATGGCCGAGGATCGCCAGTTTGCCAACAAATATGTGAGAAAATTATTGAAATGTTTAAAACAATGTTTAAAACAATTAAAGAAAGATAGGAAGAGATTTAGATATTTCACATTCAACAGTGCATAACATAATTAAAAGATTCAAGGAATCTGGAGGAATTTCAGTGCGTAAAGGACAAGGGCGCAAGCCTGTTGAACAACCGTGATCTCCGATCCTCAGGCGGCACTGCATCAAGAATCGTCATTCATCTATAAGCGATATCACCACATGGGCTCAGGACTACTTTGGCAAACCTTTGACAAGTACCACAATACGTAGTTACATCCACAAATGCCAGTTAAAACTGTACTGTGCCAAAAGGAAGCCCTATGTTAACAGTGTCCAGAAGCGCCGTCGACTTCTCTGGGCTCGGAGGCATCTGGGATGGACCATCACACAGTGGAAACGTGTACTGTGGTCAGATGAATCAGTGTTTGAGGTATTTGTTGGGAGCAATGGACGCCGTGTGCTCCGGACCAAAGATGAAAAGGATCATCCAGACTGTTACCAGCAACAAGTCCAAAAGCCAGGGTCTGTCATGGTGTGGGGTTGTGTCTGTGCCCTTGGCAAAGGTAACTTGCACTTCTGTGAAGGCACCATTAATGCTGAAAAGTACATAAAGATTTTGGAGCATAATATGCTGCCTTCAAGAATACATCTTTTCCAGGGACGTCCATGCATATTTCAACAAGACAATGCAAAACCACATTCTGCACACATTACAAAGTCCTGGCTGCGGAGGAAGAGGGTACGGGTACTTGACTGGCCTGCCTGCAGTCCCGACCTGTCTCCAACAGAGAATGTGTGGCGCATTTTGAAGCGCAAAATGCGACAACGAAGACCCCGTACTGTTGCCCACCTTAAGACTTGTTTGCAGGAAGAATGGGACAAAATTACACCTGAAACACTTCATCACTTGGTGTCTTCAGTCCCTAAACGTCTTTTAAGTATTGTGATAAGGAATGGCAACATTACAAAGTGGTAAATGCTTTACTGTCCCAACTTTTTTTTTTAAATGTGTTGCAGGTCTGAATGACAGGAAAGGATGCATATTTACAAATGACATGAACTTGACCAGACAAAACATGAAATATTTTTTGTTCATATTGTCTGCAATTAAATAAAAGTCAAAGTAAATTTAGAAATCACTTCTTTTTTTATGGTGAGGGAATCTCCTCAACCACCACCAATGTGCAGCATTGACCTGGCAGCTATTTGCGCCAGAACGCCCACCACACACCATATAGACCACAAAATCAACAATGTCACTAAAGAAGTGTGTTTTTGGGTTGTGAGGGAAAGATAACCTAGTTCAGCTTCCCAAAGAACCCAGCGTTAAGGAAACAGTGGATGCAGTTTGTTTTTCCTGAGCAGTAACAGAGTTCTGCAAGTGTGTTTGTTTGTTCCCGGTCATGAGTGGAAACGCAGGCGCTGAGTGAAACTGCATAACATTTCTGTGTTTTGTTGGCAATCGGAGAGCGTCAGTGCATTTAATGTCAACAACAGGAACGTATAGTGAATCGAAAGTTATCCAGGGATAATGACAAGATGTAGTGTGTGTGTATGTGTGTGTGTGTGTGTGCTCGTGACTCTTTAGTGCTGCCCACTGCACGCCTCCACAAGTTTGGCTGTTTTCGGAAAGAATCGGTACAGCATATCTGTCTGTTATAAAAATGAGTTAAAAATATGACTCTTCAGAGATGTGAAGGATGCAATACCACTCTATAGATACTGAAGATTAATATGCAATTGGCCGAAACTATGTGTGTTATGTATCCTTTAAACATTTTTATGTAGAAGGCGGCATATTCCTATTTTACCCAGAGCACTGGATTGTCTTCCCCCGGCCCTGGCTGTGTGAACGCGGCAAAAAGCGGGTAATTCAGGCAATAGTTCGGAAGGTGCAAGTTTCAGTCCCTGTATGTCGCTCAAGGATGCAAACCTGATTATTTTATCAGTGTAATATGCCATCAAAACAAGCATCACTCACAGTCTGATGAAGATGTCTCAAGTTGTCTGTGCCGAACATGACAAAACTGCGTTTAGGCCAAACTTGGATACCAGAGACAGAGAAACTAACAGGAAAAGCAAGACAGCTACTGAAACAGATGCTACCTTTCACGCCACAGAATGAGTGAGAAAATACAAAACACCAGAGTCGTCTTTCAGGACGTCTGGAACAGTCTGAAAACACAGAGCACAGTCAGTGAAGGTTTTTTTTTTCCCCAATGCATGCTAAATTAAATGCATTTGTACCAAAGTTTCTCAATGTGTACAATGTGTCAAAATAAAACAGCATTTGCTTGCTTGCTTACATAATGACATATTTCTCAGTAAAGCTGGACTCAAAGTTAGCATTATATCAAAGATACAAATGGAATTTTTTTTGGATGTCATAGGAGAAAATAGAGCATGCTGTGTGTGTCCTTAGGGAGTGTCACCTTGTGATCGGCACACAGAAAATACGCTGAGGCCACAGCTGTGTAATTATCACTGTTTCCACTGGGATGCTCTCAGTGGTTTTGTGATGCACTGAAAAACAAAATCTGGATTTTTGGGAAAACAAAAGGTAAGGGGAGAAACAAATCGGATGTGATGGCTTTTCAGTGACCATTCATCATTGTGACAGGATGTCACAGTCAGCGTACGGAAGAAGATTCTTGGGGCAAACCTCAGACCATCCGAGTGCAACCGCTGGAGCAGGACAAAGAAACACAGCAAAACAAGCGGAAACACAGGTCGGGACCTTCTCAAAGAGAAGAGACAGAAGTCAAAGACTGTTTCTGTCGTCTTACTTCTGTTATTGTTACTGCTGTTTTGTTACGGTTACTTTTCGTACAATTTTTTACATATATATTTGTGTATGCATAGTTTGGGGTCTGTAAGAATTTTTTTAAAAAGTTTTTGAAGTCTCTTACGCTTACCAAGACTGCATTTATTTGATAAAAAAAAAAAAAAGTAAAACAGCAATATTGAGAAGTATAATTACAATATAGCTGCAAGCAGCAATTATCGGGGCCAAGCAGAAAGAAGACCATAAGACATGCCTGGAAGTGTCAGACCAACTTCAACAATGAGCCATTAAAGACATTTTAAGATGAATTTAGGCAAAAATGAATGAAGAAGATTGAATGGTTTATCACTTTCGACCAATAGGTGGCGCAGTTATGGAATTGATGTGGTCTGAGTGAGGTGACAATGACACACAGTTTGGTGTCAATATGTCAAGGCATTGCAGAGATACAGCCTCAAGAGTCATTTTGTCATCATGCCTCAAATTTGTTGCTGCGCTATACGAAAGTGGTTTCGTCTATCAACACAAAATCCATAAAAAATTTTGGCACAGTCCGAAGACGATACGATTAAATTTACGTGAAAATCTGACAAACGGTCTGGAACGAGTTTGAAAGTAGAAGGTTTTTAAAGAAAAACAAAAGGGCGAACAGGAAGTTCTGCCAAATTTAGTTTCTAGCCTTTATGGTTCAAAAGTTATGAGCACAAACATAAGATAGGTGGTGGCGCTAGAGGATTGAGTTAGAGACTCCAAATTTGCTATGGTGTCAGCTCAGACTGCCCTTTATCAGTGTGCCAAATTTCATAACTTTCAAGCGGTTCTATGGGCTGCCATAGACTTGCCATAGAGGGGAAGAAACGGAAGAAGAAGAAGAATCCCGATTTCAATACATGCCTCTGCACCATCAGTGATTGGCCCCCTAATAACTGTTTTCTATTTGAATATATTTTAAAATGTAATGTAGTCCTGTGTTGCAAAGCTGAATGTTCAGCATAATTTCTCCAGTCTTCAGTATCACATGATCCTTCAAAAATCATTCTAATATGGTGATTTGCTAGACTGGGTAGACCCGGCCTGATCTGCCGGCGATTTGATTTCGCCCTGCAGCTCAGTCTGGAAATCCGTACATTCATTTCTACTGCTTCTGTTACACTTTTGCGGGAACCAATCACAGACTGGCTTATCCATCTGGTGTGCTATTGGCGGGTTTAACACGATGACAACTAGAGAAGCGATGGGTCGTTGCCCATTGATCACGCCTCTTGTGGTCTGATTGGTTGAAGGACTATCCAATTGCACACAGAGTCATTTGAATTATGCCCCTTTATCATGCTTCTTGTGCAGTAGAAAATACAGAGCAGACTTCCCAGACCAATGTTCAATCTTAAATTCAGCTTGGTCAAGTTGGACAAGTGTTTTGCTGCTCAAGAAACCTTTCTTATTATTATCAAACCTTGAAAACAGTTTAATAAATTCAATATGGGATTTCATTCAAATAATGTTTCACAAGTTATTTTGTAATTTGAAAGATTCTATAGTTTCGATAACTCTTATAGTTTCTGAATGTTAAGCTACTATTTTTCATAACAAAAAGTTTGTCTTATAGAGACTAAAGTTACATTGATCTTTGTTCACAAAATACTGTGAAGGCCCTGAATTGAGTATTACTGAAAGGTTGCATGATTTTTATCATTCTGAACAAGTTTAAAGAAATATCTATTAATTATATATTAAGACAGATTGATGAATTATCAAACCTCTCTAAACATATTTATCAGCTGTTGAAAACAGTGCTTCAGAACGGTTCATTATAGGAGATTTGTAATAATGTTTGTGCTTTTTATGCTATGCTCACATGATCAAAGTAATAGAAAACTAATGAGCATTGTGTAATTATGCAAGTGCAGAATGAGATGATTATGTCTCCTGTAAAGATGCTGACTCTCTTGATATGCTCTGAATCTGGCTGCAGATTCCTGATTAGTGTAATTAATTTCCATGAAATACATGTACTTCCCGCCAACATATAGAACTAATGCCATAAAAAATTAACTGCCCAGTGAATAATAAACCTCAGCTCAGGCTACTGAGCAACTTGAGCACTTTTAATAGGTCGCATGAGAGCTATTTGACCTTGAGTGTTAACATGAATATTCTTTAGGGTTTCTGCGTCAACACTCCGGCTGTTAAGTGCTTTTTTTTTGGCCATGATAGAAACGCTTAAGAGTGAGCGGGAGGGTTTATATAATTCCTCTGACGCTACTAAGGTTTTTATGCGGGTTATATTTCCCTGTAGCCATCTCATTTCTTTAACTGTGGGGGAAAGACACACTCAAAATGAGATGATGGCAATACAACAGCACATTTTTATTACACTAGTACACAAAGCCAAAACAAAAAACAAACATCTTCTGCTTCAGCTGCTTCACTTCACACATTCAATATTCATCAGATTCCACAACAGCACAAGGCTTTCTGACAATAATATTAAAGGGGACATATCATAAAAATCTGACTTTTCCCATGTTTAAGTGCTATAATCGGGTCCCAGGTGCCTCTACCAACCAAGAAAACGTGAAAAAGGACAACCCAGTAACTTTGTTTTGGTAAGCCTTTCTCTGCAAGCATGTGAAAAAAACAAGCTGCTCAGATTTCGCTCACTTAGTGACGTAGGAAGGAGGTCTTATTATAATATGACCGCCCCTTAATCTGGACGTTTCCACCCACGGCGCCGCCATTTTGTTTTCGCAAGCGACAACGGTGTACCAGAACTAACACCATGGCAAAAAGTAGACTAAAGCATATGCTAGTCATAAAATGTTGCATCTACTAAAACATTATGACTTTTCTGTTTTTGGCTGTAATAATAAACTCCCGGCACAAAAGTTGATTCTCAAAGATGGGTCAAATCCAACTCTTCATGATCCAACTTCATATCCAGAACACGTAAGTACTGCTCTTTACAATGTGTGCGTTTGCAAATTGACTTTCTGAATGTGCTAATGTGGCTAAAGCTACCATTGTCTCTCTTACTGTATTCACAGAGACCACAGCTTTATATTTTTAACCCGAAAATGCTCACCGCTTGTACAATTCAGAAGCGCACGTTTATTACTTCTTAAAAATAAAACTAATAACACACAGTAGCTCTGATCTGTGAATGTGGTAACTTTAGCCATTCTGACTAGCACATTCACAAATGTGATTTGCGTACGCTCACAAAATATATTGTGCTGTGCATACATGTTCTGAAAATGAAGTTGGTAAAACAGTTGGTATTTATCCATCTTTTCAAATTCTACTGGCTGTGTGAGGCTGTTCGCACACTAGTTGGCTCCGCCCTATTCTGAAAAGGGGGCAGCGAGCATCAGCTCATTTGCATTTAAAGAGACACACACGAAAACAGCAGGTTTTTGCTGCCACCTAAAAAGGGGCTTTCAAAACATCCTATAATAAATAAACCATGGTGTATTTTTTGCTGAAACTTCACAGACACATTCTGGGGACACCTGAGACTTACATTACATCTTGTGAAAAGGGCATTATAGGACCCACTTTAAACTAGATGTCACATTACTGTAAAAATTTGTATATCCTGATACAAATTGTTCTGATTACTAATCAAGTAAATGGGATTTTTTAACTCATTTTTGTCTATCTGCTGGAAGCTGCAAAATAATTATTTGGCAGTGATAATAATAATGAGCTCATAAACGTATGAACGGCCACTCTCAGTCAACACTGATAAATAAACTATGCTGGTCAGCAGAGGTTAACCAATCACGACAGGAGATCATTAACATATTCATTTACAAATAAAATTGCACTTGGCATTTAGCAGAATTACAAATGAGTAACAAAAGTAATTTGTCAAAGAGCGTACTATACATACCAGGTTTATTTGACTAGATTAGGAAGGAAGTCTAGAGTCAGAGAGATAAGAGTAAAGAGTTTTCAAGTAGCAGTTTTTGGAAATGTCTCATCTTTCCTTGCCTGATCTTCATGCCAAATCAATGTTTCTGGAAGGATGCGTCCACATGATGCACTGAGCTGCCAAATGTCAACGGGCCAGACATGCTGCCATCTCAATGCATTTGAGCTCTTGTTAGCCGTGTTCATCAGGGGCTGCGGTGCAGTCGACTGCTTTCAGATCAAGGATTTCAAGTGCGATCTTGTATATTTTTCACACATGCACACTCACCTGAGTTTGCTTAAAATAGGTGATTTCCCCCCGGTTTCACAGACAGGCTTAAGGTAGTCCCAGACTAAAATCCATGTTTGAGCTGGTTTAACTGAAAGCAACATGCACTGACATTTAAAATAGGTCAGTGCCATTGTTTTGTCAAGATGCACACCAGTAATGTTTTTTTAAGCACGTTTATAAAAGCTACATAAATGTCCTAATTGAACTAAAGCCTAATCCTGGCTTAATCTAAGCTCTGTAAAAAAGAAAACGTGTTAGTGTGGACCTCAGTCTGTGTTCTGTGATGAGTTTTGGAGGGGTAATGACAGCACAATCATCAATCAATCAATTAATCAACTTTATTTATATAGCGCTTTTACAATGACGATTGTTTCAAAGCAGCTTCACAGTGTTAAACAGGACAACATTGCAACCAAATTTGATTTGGCTAGTTTAATTTGGATAGTTTATAGAATTATATATGACCAAATTAATAAATTCTATTTGTATATTTAGTTGAGTAACTTGGATCATAATTTGAATAATCAGTGAGTATTATCAATGAATTTAACAGATTTATTTCTGAGATGTTTTATGGTGCTAGTTGATTTGTGTCACTAAAACATTCAATCCTGTTCAATTGCACGAATGATAGACAGTTCAAAAGATTTTTAACAAAACACCAACATTACCTTTAAGCTGAAGGGAGTTTAAAATGTACTGCAGAACAGAAATGACCACCAGACGGTCATTGAAGGACACATGGAGATAAAGTTTCATTAGAAACGTCCAATCTGCTTTATATCGGAGCATCTGTGCCGCCCACAGCAGAAATGACAAACAGCAACATGGGAAAGAAATGACTGTAAATCGTGTTAGTGTGTTTATGCCTCTGTGCAGGGCAGCGGAGTTCATATAAATCACTGACCATATCAAATAAAGCTATTCTTCTGCATGACAGCCAGTTATAAAGAGTCCTCAGAGTTTTTTAGTTGCATGCACATCTAACAATAAAGACAAACGACATCTGAAGTGATGTTTAGATTTACACAGACTGTTAGTTGCAGCTCCGAGGCGACATGAATGCATTTAGCCTGCAGTTAAAAATGCATAAATAATGCTTTGATGTTTTAAAAATGAAACATTAAATATTAAAAATGAAACATTAAATAAATATTAAATATTAAATATTGATGTTTTGAAATTATTTATAAAAAATGAAAAGATACTTTAAATGTGAAATTAATAGGAGCTCCAGGGACGGGTTGGATCCAGATCGAACTCCTCCCACTTTATATACTTTGCTATATTACTGCAACAATGGAGCTGCGAACGTCACATGCTTCTGAAAATCCAGAGTTTAGTTCATCCTGGTAAGCACTCATCATCACAGTTGTAAACACGACGACTTTCTTCTTTCACAAGGGAGTTTGGCGTCACCACATTTGTTTCCAGGAGAACCATTAAAGAACGAAACAAACACGGACATCCTGTAGAATTCAACCAATCAGATGGCGACTTCAAAAATCCTGAAGTGTTTCCAGTTAAGTGTGCCATATGCACACTTGGGCATGACTTCTGAGGCTGAGACTACATCTACCCCAACCCTAAACCTACCCCTTCTCCATCCCCTGGATCTGGACCCAACCCCGCCCCGCCCCTAGATCTTGTGTTCTGCAGTGAGGAGCTACTGGCTTAATGAGCGAGTCATTGAATCATTCATTCAAATGATTCATTTATTCATCGGCGTGTGGTGCAGAGAAGTAAAACAGTCCTGTGGTTCTGTTAGGAACTAATGCCATTGGTGAAATAGATCAAAAACAGGCAATATGCTGACTAATGGCTTGTTTCCAACGAGCAGTTCGGTTCAGGACCGGAAACCCTGATCCGGTTCCCTTTCTTGATAGGCAAGGTGTTGCGATCAACAGCATTCTCACATGAAGAAGAAAGCGGATCAGCATACAGCAACATACAGCAGATCTTGTTCTTGCTTCTCGGCATGTGGCTGTTGTCACAAGAACACGACACGCTTTGTTTGAGCCAAGGCTGCAGGCTGAAAGGAAAAACACATTCGAAAAAGCATGTACAAATGACGATTCTCTGTCAACCAATCAATGCTCTGCAGTGAGTCTAGCTCCACCCTTTAGTACCGGACTATTGTGCTATGTACCCTAATGGAAGGGTGCCAAAAAAGAGGTACGGTACGGTTTGGAATTAGGGTACCATTCACAACTTCTGACAATGGAAACGGCAAAAATTGTGTACCCATACTGAACCGTAATGCTCAAGGGAAACAAGCCATAAAATGTTAGACACTTAATATTAACTGTATTATATTATCTGTAAATATCGTAGAACATACACATATATTGCACACCTCTACTTCCAAATTTCATACTCAAAGGGATAGTTCACCCAAAAATGAACAGTTTATGTTTATCTGCTTACCCCAAGGGCATCCAAGATATAGGTGAGTTTGTTTCTTCAGTAGAACACAAATTAAGATTTTAACTCCAACTGTTGCAGTCTGTCAGTCGTATAATGCATGTCAATGAATCAGCGTACAAAAATCATGCACAGACAAATCCATATTGACACCGCAGCTCATGATGACACTTTGATGTCTTAAAACACGAAACGATTGGTTTGTGCGAGAAACCGAACAGTATTTATATAATTTTTTACCTCTAATACACCACTATGTCCAACAGCCTTCAGCCGCGATCACTTCCGGTAAGTGAGGTCAATGTACACGATCTGCCGTAGTTTACACAAGCACCTGAACTGATTTCTCGCCGTGTATCTCTACGCCAGATCGTGTACACCATGCAACGTCAACTGGCGGCCCGTGGGCCAAATCCGGTTCACCAGAGATTTCCATCCAGCCCCCCAGAATTTGCGCTTCGAAGCTTCGGTAGTAAATTACTTTTAGTAAACTACAGTCAGAACAGCGCGAGCGGGAAGCGGCGCACCTCACGCGGGCAGGGCTTATGCTCAGAGAGCGGACACTGCATAAAACGCACACACACAGGTCTGTTAAATTAAGCAATACTTTTAATCTAGTCTAATATTTTTCTGACTAACAAATTGGCACAGTAAGGGTAGATTTAAATTAAAGAAAAACGAAATTTAAATAAAGAAAAAACTAAATTTAAATAAAGAAAAACGAAATTTAAATAAATAAAAAACTAAATTTAAATAAAGGAAAAACTAAATTTAAATAAAGAAAAATGAAATTTAAATAAAGAAAAAACTAAATAACTAACAAAAAAAAGAAATTTAAATAAAGAAAAACAAAATTAAGGTAAATTAAAAACGAGATTAATTTAGATTGATAATAACGGGTAAAAATGCTAATACATTTTGTTTCTATTATGTCAAAGCAACAAAAGAAAAGCTCAGACATGCACTTCGGTCCATACAAACTCCGCTGTTCTGCGCTCTAGCCAGAGAACACTCCCGTTGCTGGAACACGCGTCGGTTCTATTTGTAGCATGCACGCGTTTTCCGTGTGGCTCGAGTGCACCTGAGACGCGTGTCTGAGTGTGCAAACTCCAACCTGTTCAATATGCAAGCCGAAATAAAAACAGACACGCCACGCAGCTGAGACGCTCACGCAGCCAGTGTGTCGCCAGCCTTATTCAAGCGGGATTGAGAACTGCTTTGCGGGGGTCAATACACAATAAAGAAAATACACAATAGTCGTTTGGATATTTCATCCCCTTTTATTGAATCATATAATTATTTTATTTCTTATTTTCCATATTTTTTTGTATAAATAAACCCCATTGTTAACTTCTTTAAACGTACCTTTTGCCTTGCTTGAGGTTATTCAGAGCTGGGTTAATTTTCACACTGTTTAAGAAAATTGCTTCAGGAGCATAAATATATTTAATCTGGGTTACCGCAGTCATATAGGGTAATAGGAGGAATATTAATATATAGTCTGGACTCTGGAGACATCTGTCAGAACCCGGTGCTCCACCCTTTTAAGGTCAAGGGCAGGGGGCGCTACATACAATTCGAATTTCATTTTATATTACAAGTATCTGGCCCTTACAGTGTCTGGAGAGAAAAATTCTGGCCCTTGGACAAATAAAGTTGATGACCCCTGGTGTACACTGACTTTACTCACCGGAAGTGATCGCGCGCTGAAGGCTTTTGGACATAGTGGTGTATTAGAGGTGCATGGTTTTATCATTTTTACTCTGATAAATTTATTCACATGCATTATACGACTGACAGACTGCAACAGTTGAAGTTAAAAATCTTCATTTGTGTTCTACTGAAGAAACAAACTCACCTACACACTGGATGCCCTGGGAGTAAGCAGATAAACATAAAATTTTCATTTTTGGGTGAACTATCCTTTTAAATCAATGTCTTATTTGTAACATTGTAACGAGCCGAAGAGAGCATATGTCACGCCTCTCTTCATCAGTCTTCACTGGCTGCCGATAGACGCGCAAATCAAATTCAAGGCTCTGGTGCTCACCTACAAAGCAACCGCAGGCTCTGCACCAGTATACCTAAACTCGCTTGCTCAGACTTACACCCTCCAGAACCTTGCGTTCTGCAAGTGAACGACGCCTAGTGGTGCCATCTCAAAGAGGCATGAAATCCCTCACTAGGACCTTTTCTTGGGCCGCACCTGGTGGAATGACCTGACTGTCTCAGTTCGAGCAGCCGAGTCTGTAGCCATTTTCAAAAAACATCTCAAGACACTTCTTTTCCAGCAGCACTTGACCAATAAAGAATAGCACTTATCACTCTATTCATTTCTGTTTGTTATTTAAAAAAAAACAAAAAAGAAAAAAAAAACTGTCCTAAGTGTGTTTTGTGTTCGATTCCGTGAGACTTGTTACAGCGCTTGCATATTGTTGCCCTTGACTGGTCTTGGTTGCTTCTATTACTCTCATTTGTAAGTCGCTTTGGATAAAAGCGTCTGCTAAATGACTAAATGTAAATGTAAACATTGTAATCACTTGTGTAAATTGTTTCAAAGTAAATCCTGCAGCAAATGTTTTTCAGTGCAAATATAAAGTGCTCCAAGCGTCTGTATTTTCACAAAGAACAGTGAGCGCAGCCTGTTCTGTTTGCTAAAATAACAACAAATCTTTTCCTGAACATATCCTGCGACTCCTCCATTCCCATAAGCCCTGTAGCCCTCGCCACGACCTCTCTCCTTTTCTGGCAGGGTTGCAATTTCACGTTGTAGGGCACTGAGGTCGTTTCACCTCCAGGGACGGAGCGAAAGCTGTATCAGCAAGTGCCATCAGCGCTGTGTGTAAAATGTCTGAAGCTCAGCGGGCCACAGGTCTGTGAACCAGCAGCCCCACCAAATGCTCCCGCTCCAAGGTTTGTTCAAGGCCCCGAGGGGAGAGCACATGCGAACAGTTCGTAGGCCCAAGGCGACTACATGGATGCCATGTCAGGATTGTGGCAGGTGCACAGCCTTTAGCACTGGATAAACTGCTCTATTTACTGTATCCCCAATCCACAATTAACAGCTGAATCAAATGTAACCAGAAATGATCATAAGAAAAAACATACTCTTTGCAAGCAGACAAACTGAATACTTGGCCAATGCAGTGCAAGCGCTGTACATACCACTTCCAGCATAATGATGTAGTTACCATCAAATTTCTGAGCCATTACATTTTGTTGCTATTCAGATTGCTAGCTATAAACATTTACATTTAATCATTTAGCAGCAGGGTTCCTACACAATTTTAATTTCAAAATTCCATACTTTTCCATACTCAAATTTCCAGACTTCCCTACAGATTTTTCCAACCATATTTAACTTGTTCTGATAAATTGTTTCAAAATTCAACTGCTAACAAGTATGTTACATTCTAAAGATTTAGTATTGGCGTTTTTGCCTTTTATTAGGATAGGAAAGTAGCTTGACAGGAAGTAAGGTGGGAGAGAGAGGGGGGCGGGTTTGGGAAAAGTCCATGAGGCAGGACTCGAACTCGGGTCTCCCGAAGCAAAACAGCACTTCATGGCGACGCACTTACCCACAATGCTATCGGCGCCGACAAGTATGTTACACTCTGAGTCAAAACCTCTATGTAGGCTATCATTTTAAACTTGTACATTTGAAAATTGTAGCTACTGTTACAAGTCAATTTAATACCAAACCCAGTCCAGTTCAAAGCACAGCATTTTATTAAAACTGAAATGCTAAATCAGTGCAATGTTATTCATATTTGTAATTTTGTACATTTAACTAACTGTAAACCCCTAAAGAAACAGAAGGGATGTTCATGTACAATTAACCAGAAAATAAGAAAATAGAGCTAAAGTCAGTTGACAATTAAATTCATCTTGGAAATCTTGGACACATGGAAATATTTAAAGGATTAGTTCACGGCATTGGGGTGAGTAAATGATTAGGACATTTTCATTTTGGGGTATATTTAGAAAACAAAATAGGGACAATAGTCTGGAAACATAAATATTTTTCCATACTCTGATTTATTTTTTCCATACTTTTCCAGACCTGGAAATTACTCAAATCAAATTCCATACTTTTCCATACTTTTCCAAACCCCATAGGAACCCTGTAGCAGACAATCTTATTTAAAGCGATTTACAAATGAGGAGAGCAATATGAGCAATCAAACCAACAATAGGGCAACAATACGCAAGTGCTGTGACTGGTCCCAGTTAGTCCAGCACAGTACACGTAACAAGTTATTTTAAAAATATATATAATAGTAACTGTTAGTATTAATGGGCAAAGTGATATAATATAAACATTAAAGTTTGATATCAAGGAAAGTTAAAATTTCTAATTGTTCTTTTACAAAAGTGTCACTTTGCACTTTTCCATGAAAATAAAAGCTCTATGATTTAACATTTGAAAGCCGTGAATATTAGTATTGCATTTTTAATAATGAATATATTTATTATTAAATACTAAATTTTTGGTAACACTTTACAATAAGGTTGTATTAGTTAATGCATTAGTTAACATGAACTAATGATGAACTGCACTTATAAAGCATTCATTAATCTTTGTTAATGTTAATTTCAACATTTACTAATGCATGAATAAAATCTTGTTAACATTAGTTAATGCACTGTGAACTAACATGAACAGCTGTATTTTTATTAACTAACGTTAACAAAGATGAACTAATGCTGAACAGAGGTGTTGTTCATGGTTAGTTCATGTTAACTAATGCGTTAACTAATGTTAACTAATACAACCTTATTGTAAAGTGTTACCAAATTTTTAGTACCATAATTATAGTAAAATATTTCTTAGAGCCGATAAATAAATTTGTAATGGTATCGTTATCAGCCCGATAAGAAAATTTGGCCTATAAATAAAGTATTATTTCCTTCAGCTGAGTATTATTATTTCCATCTGTTCACTATGATGGTTTTGAATTGCTTCAAATATGATTGAAATCACAAAAGGAAAATACAGTTAAGAGGAACATGCGCAATGCAAGTCTGTCAGATAGGCTACATTTAATTTTTAAGAACATTATAATTGTGCGCTTAGGACATGGTTTTTAATGGTGAGACTTTTGTTTTTGTAAGCAGGCTCTCAAAAATTATATAAAAAATTGGATTTAGAGTCATTGGCCAATATATTGGCTATATCGCTTTTCAACTATAAAGAATTATTGGTTTTCGGTATCAGCCAAAATGTTCATATCAGTGCATCCCTAATATTTCTGTTTTGTTTTTATAATTTTATAAAGATATTTTGTTATTATTATTATTTAAAGTATAAGAATAAAGTGTGGATGCTAAGCCCATTCCTGACCTTTAAGGTGAAGTATGTGTTTTCCACTAGCAGAATTATATGTTCAATATTTTTATATTTTGCAAACAGCACTTTCACTCGTTGCTTGTGAAGGCATGAATCAACAGGTAAAAGTAGGCTACTTTCAATAAAAGTTCCAACATATTAGGAATACTTGTGTCTGTGTTGCTATAGGCCCTATCATACACCCGGTGCAATGCGACACCTTGCGCAACGCACGTGTTTTTTGCTACTTTCAGCCCGACGCAGTTATCATTTTCACATCCTGCACCACGTTGTTTAAATAGCAGATGCACTCGCTCCCATTGGTGTGCTGGTCTGAGAACGAGGTGTGTTCAGGCATATTGCTGGCGTGTTGCTATTTCGAAGCAACTGAAAATGACCATTGACCAACAAAAACCTGGTCTAATGTCTATAGCACAGTATTTTGTGTGTTATTCAAAGGGCGCGTTAGTAGTATGTGCCTATATGGGTGCGTGATGAAGTATTAAAGCTTCTAATAGTGCATAGTATTACTCCATTCGCTTTGACGTTTTCATGACCTGTTTAATCTTTGAGGGTCTAAATGCACTCCTGTAACCGGAGCTGAATGCCTTTTCCCATGAACACGTCAGTCTTGGTCCCGCACCAGCTAAACACCCTCTGGCTCCGCCTGCTACAGAAGCCACGCCCCAAACTCTCGCTATAGGTCGAGCTGGAGAGAGAATGACCACTGATGGTGCCTAGGAGGCTCAATGTTTACACTTTTAAGGGAAGATAAACCCATAAATGACAAACTAATAACAGTCAATGAACAATAAACTGGGTTAAGATAATGTATTTCAACGTAAATTAAAAAAATCGTACATACTACTACACCTTTAAACGGGACTTTGAATGAAAAGTTCAGCTAAAAAATGTGCAGAAAGCATCCCAGTTTTAAGATACAAATACGGTTTACTTGGGAACACAGAAAAGTAGCTTATGCTGTATAAATGATGGATGAGAATGGGCTAAAGTCTCCATTACTGTCCCATGAATAGAGGAACACAGAAGCTTTTCCTCTGGAGCACAAGATGAGCAACTCCTGTCACGCTCTGACATGAACACCTCTCTGATCACAGTCACAGAGAGACTGGAGGTGAGAGCTGGAGGTGTAACAACGCTGTTAAAAACAGAAAACGCCATCACGTCTGCTACAATGTTACAACGTCACATTCTGAAGCACATGCTGAGATATAATATAACTAACAGACAGTTTTTGCTTTAAAAGGAATATTTTTTATTTAAAAGTAATATTTCATATCTAATTTAAATCCATATTACTTTTTTCAGTGTGACAAACTAGACAAACATACATTTCAACATTATTAAAAGTCAGTAATACAATTAGAACAAATTTGCAATAGCACAAATAAATACAGCTGAACAAAGTTCAGAAATTGAAATCAAATGTAAAAAAAACAGTGTAAAGTTTTCTTTTTTTATAAAATATAAATTAATCCTCATTAAAGTTGTTCAGTCAAGATATATGATCAAGATGTTCTTTTATTAACAGTAAAGACACAGATGGTAGCCGGATTATTAGGTTGCTGTCAATTTAAGACTAACTGTTACAAGTTTATGTTCACTTAACTCTTTCCCTGCCAGCGTTTAAAAAAAAAGTTGCCAGCCACCGCCAGGGTTTTTGTAGCCTGACGTGGCCATACTCAATTCTAGTCAGAATATGAGTCTGGTACCGCTCCATTGGGCTTTAATTATGGGGCGTGTTTCAAACGAGCCAGGAAAGACCTCAATTGGATAGACCCACAACCAATCAGAGCAACGGAACGACGCGTAACGTTAGTTGTCAAATGTCAACAGAACTCAACTGCACTGTGTTGCCAAGTCCGTGTTTTTCTCCATGTCCACGGGTTGAAGCGACCCCAATTATGTGATATATAGACCCAGGAATGCAAATTTTAGCAGGCAACCTTGCCAAAATAACATATTTTGCCAACCAAACGCCATTTTTTTCCGGATAACGATCTTTGCCAGTATTGTAATAAAAGAATTTAAGGATACACAGAGCACTTACCAACACGATCATCGTTTCTAAAAGAGAAATAGTGAAGGTGAATGCATATACAAACAAGTTCTCCGTTTAGGATAAGAGCAAATTCAACCCAAAGCACCTTTGATGACGTGGATGATTACGTTACTGTTGATCATCTGTCCATCATCGTCTAAAGCCCGCCCTGATAATTCCATTGGTCTTAACAGTTTCTGTTCGGGCATAATAACTCCTCTATGGAGCGAGTCCAAACCGAATTGCCCAAGCAAAAATGTAGTGGGCGGGGCTAAATTCGTCTGGCATCCAGGCTAGTGTTTTTGACCATTTTCACCAAAATTTAATAGCCCATAGAATATTTTGTTTTATGAATATCTGAGCATGCAATATATCAAAAGAAAGAGCTGACCCTCTTCTTTTAAACAACAATAACAACAAAAAGTTTTATTCTAACTTAATGCATTCTTTTTTTATCAACACTTGAATATGGGTAAGTTTCATAATAAAAGCATCATTTTGAGCTGAGAAAATCACATTTTTGTCAAAAACTGTATCCAGATCAGATTCAGAGCGATGATCACACACAGATGGAGGAGATCAAGTCCATCAACACCCCTCATGCTTGCACAGTCCTGTAGCTCGTCCTGGGTCCACATTTCATTCAGTAACATTAGATAGTTTTGATTCATTCGATGTTTAATGTTGACAATCACGTTATTTTTGCTTTGCTATTTTGCTTCTGCTTACATGCGATCGCTTGCTTTACTTCGTCTAACTCGCGTGTGTTTTGATCTGGAGATTCAGTACTCAATCAGAAGATGCGTAATAGCGCTCCCTAGAGTCTAACAGTAAAAACACGGAAACCCGGAAAATCAAGTGTTTGGCCTGGAAGCGTTTTCTCACAAATAACGGAAAATTCCGTGTTTGGCGGGGAAAGACTTAAGACCAAACCAACTGTGTTTACGAGGATATTTTGACATAATTGTGTGTGTATTTGTCCGTTCAAGCACAAGAAGACGCAAAAGAGAACTCAATTCAGTATACATGCACTATGTGAGAGGCTTTTGAGTTGGGAATTGAGCTCTCTTTTGCATCTCCTTGTGCTTAAATGGCTTAAAACCACACGTGCACGCAGGAATCGATAAGAAAAATCAAAATTTTAATTATGTAAGAAGTATCTGATTTCTGACCCTAAGTATCTGATCCCAGAATTGGAAGGGATTTTGAATTCCCCGCCTAGTCTTTATCTATGAATAAAAAATGTCAGGTTCCACATACTTTGACAAAAAAAAAAAAAAAAAGAAAAAAACAACACAATTGTAAATACCACAAAAGTGTGCATAACTCATGTTATATATTCTAAACCAAGTCAAAGCTTAGCTTGAGGAATCATTTTACTATTCTCATGTTCAAATGTTTCACATCAACTTAAGCCATTTGGAATCATTGACATCAATCTACACACATTTGCAAAAACTAGCAGATTGAATTTCACTTTGTTATTCACAAAGCTTCAAATAACTTTTACAAGTCCACTTTCAAAAATTGTCCATTTGTATATCCGGATAATTTCCATAATGACCAACACAATCTACCAGTTAGCCTCTGTAGTTTTTGGCCGTTAAATAATGCCGCAAATACCAGTAAAATCACGAGTACAAACCTTAGTAACTCACCTTGCATGCTTAATTTAAAGGGTTGCAAATGAACAAGATGTAAACTAAGTCTCTGATGTCCCCATAGTGTGTATGTGAAATTTTAGCTCAAAATACCCCACAGATAATTTATTTAATAGCATGTTAAAGTTGTCGCTTTTTGAGGGTGAGGGTGTCCCTTTAAAATGCAAATGAGCTGCTGCTCTCCACCCCCTTTCAAGAAGAGGACTGTGCTTCAAGAGCTCGTGTTCTTATTACCTCACGCAGACTTGCACCGAAAATGTCAGAAACTGTTCAGCCCTTTATGTTCACACTGGAGTCGGACAATGATGGAGAGACTCAAGAAGTGACAACATGTAGAATGCAACAGGGCGTTTCTGAATGGTTAGTTGATCAATTTATGTAGCTGATGTGGTGTTAAATATCTTTAAGTCATTAATTAGCATATTCTGTAATGATAATCTATAAATCGCTTGTGTGGGAACTGTTGTAAGATGCGTAGAGCCAGATTATACCTGCTGCATGAAGATAGAACAGGTATAGTTTAGTTTAGTTTAGTTTAATTACGGTTATAACTTATGTTGTCATCTTGGTTTTTGACATGCTATTGCGTTTGTGTTACGTACTGCAATAAATGTGAAAAGACGGGTGCGACAGCTTGAGCAGACTTAGACTACCAGCAACTCTTCATCTTCTCAAAGCAGCACAACATGACCTCCAGTGTTAATTTCGTTGACGAATAAGTTGTGTCATAATTTTCATCAACGACCTCTTTTCACTGACGAAAACGAGACGATAACTAAATAAAAACTAGTGTTGGATGACAAAAACTATGACGAAAATCTACGGTCATTTTCGTCAACGAATAAAAATGAGATGAAAATGTGAGGGAGGAACGATTAGGGAAGAGATCCAGTCAGAACTGATGTCCTGTGTAACAGATGCGCACATTTGAGCTGTAACCTTATACAGTCTATGGTTGTAACGTGCGAATCCAATGGCTGGAAAACACGGCGCTGTTGAGCTTCTACAGACTCCAGCGGCTCAATCAACGAATAGCACACATTTATAACAAATTGTTTATGAATTAATGCTGTTGAATAATGACAATGTTTACTTTAAGATGTTTATATAGTAATATTTTTAGACGGTTGTAACAATGCATATTTTATCTCCCTCATCTGAACTTGAAAGAGCAGCTGCAACTGCAATAATAATGTGTTTCAAAATAAGAGTCCCGGTGTTTTTTCCGCATTATATATTCGTTTTTGGTTACATTATAAACTGTATTTAATTTCATTCCCATTTAATTCATAGCCAGGAGGAAAGACCAGTATGTGACACATATTCAGTAGGCCTTTAATAGTTACATAAAACCATTACAAATCTCCATTACTTAAATAAATAAACAAACTTGAAGCTTTAGCTTAACCTGATATGCTAACTAAAACAGAAATACAAAGTTATAAAAACTATATAGATGTGAATTGAGCTCTCTTTCGTGTATTTTTAATGTCAAAAACACAATGTCACAATGTCAGTTCAAGTAAAGGTTGGTTATGAAATGCTTAAATGCTCATTTAATGCATTACAATTTAACTGAACTCATTAGATTTAAGTCGACTGCCTGGTTCAGATTACACAATATTAGCCCGAATTTGGCACGATCCGTTCGACGCAAGGTGTCGTAGGGATTCGTGAACGACAATGGACATCGGGACGCAAGAGTGTATCGTTTCATCTCGTATAGTGTGTCATAGTATACGACAACCGAATCCGCGTCTGCGATAGTTCACGATGTCACGACAGAAAGACTAGCATGTTGAATTTTATTGAGGTCCTTCACGATGGGTTCTGTCACGTGCAGACGCTGACCAATCGGAGTACAGACGTTTTCCGTACACAACTTTCAAACATGGCTAAACGCATGAGTGATGATGGTGCGGCTAGGTGGAATTATGACTTAGATGTTTTACAAAAACGTTGTGATGGCAAGCTTTTACTACTGTAGTAAAGCTTGTGGAAGGAAGGAGGCGGGAACCGGCGAACATTCAAAAATACTTTAATAAACTGAATAAACAAAACAAGAGTAAATCGCGGGCAGCCCCTCACGGATGACTCCCCGTACACACAACATAACGAAGCATAAACAAAACTCAACGTAAAGTCCAGGCCTGGTCCTCTCTCGCCCTTCACTGGTATCGCCAGCCCTTTTAAGCCTCCGAGCTCCCTCATGAGAGGACTTCTAGACCGGTGTGCCTCACTGCAGGTGACGTTCATTATCAGTCACACACCGGTCTCGACTCGCTCCTCCCATGCCGCTCGTTCGTCCACCTCGCCACAACTACTAATAACAAAATATTTAATATAAAAATAACGATATTTTACCTCAAGTTCTTTTTGGAGGATCGACAGCCCATACTGTCCTCTTCCAGCAAGCCAGGAGCGTGTCCATGGTCGGGTTTTCTTTCTTTTTTTGCGTTTTTCTAAACATAAAACAGCCAGTACAAAGCACGCCGCTTCAGACATTGTTTACACTCTTGTTTCTGGAAGTCGATGACATCACGCGCGTCGTGACAACAATCGATGATTGGTCGCGTAGCACCGTGTAGTCTGACATGTTTCTTGTCCAGGTCACGACAAGATTTTAGGAGTCAAAATCGCGTAATCTGACACAATGACTATCGTAACAGACAAAAATATTGTGTAATCTGAACCAGGCATAATGATTTTTACATGGTCTTGTGCAGCACGCGCCACACATAATCTTTCAGCATGAACATACACAATACAGTATTGTTCAAAATAATAGCAGTACAATGTGACTAACCAGAAAAATCAAGGTTTTTAGTATATTTTTTATTGCTACGTGGCAAACAAGTTACCAGTAGGTTCAGTAGATTCTCAGAAAACAAACAAGACCCAGCATTCATGATATGCACGCTCTTAAGGCTGTGCAATTTGGGTATTAGTTGAAAGGGGTGTGTTCAAAAAAATAGCAGTGTCTACCTTTGACTGTACAAACTCAAAACTATTTTGTACAGACTTTTTTTTTTTCTGGGATTTAGCAATCCTGTGAATCACTAAACTAATATTTAGTTGTATGACCACAGTTTTTTTAAACTGCTTGACATCTGTGTGGCATGGAGTCAACCAACTTGTGGCACCTATCAGCTGTTATTCCACTCCATGATTCTTTAACAACATTCCACAATTCATTCACATTTCTTGGTTTTGCTTCAGAAACAGCATTTTTGATATCACCCCACAAGTTCTCAATTGGATTAAGGTCTGGAGATTGGGCTGGCCACTCCATAACATTAATTTTGTTGGTTTGGAACCAAGACTTTGCCCGTTTACTAGTGTGTTTTGGGTCATTGTCTTGTTGAAACAACCATTTCAAGGGCATGTCCTCTTCAGCATAGGGCAACATGACCTCTTCAAGTATTTTAACATATGCAAACTGATCCATGATCCCTGGTATGCGATAAATAGGCCCAACACCATAGTAGGAGAAACATGCCCATATCATGATGCTTGCACCTCCATGCTTCACTGTCTTCACTGTGTACTGTGGCTTGAATTCAGAGTTTGGGGCCTCGTCTCACAAACTGCCTGTGGCCCTTGGACCCAAAAAGAACAATTTTACTCTCATCAGTCCACAAAATGTTCCTCCATTTCTCTTTAGGCCAGTTGATGTGTTCTTTGGCAAATTGTAACCTCTTCTGCACATGCCTTTTTTTAACAGAGGGACTTTGTGGGGGATTCTTGAAAATAGATTAGCTTCACACAGACGTCTTCTAACTGTCACAGTACTTACAGGTAACTCCAGACTGTCTTTGATCATCCTGGAGGTGATCATTGGCTGAGCCTTTGCCATTCTGGTTATTCTTCTATCCATTTTGATGGTTGTCTTCCGTTTTCTTCCACGTCTCTCTGGTTTTGCTCTCCATTTTAAGGAATTGGAGATCATTTTTTGCACCTCTTTATAGGTTTTCCCCTCTCCAATCAACTTTTTAATCAAAGTACGCTGTTCTTCTGAACAATGTCTTGAACGACCCATTTTCCTCAGCTTTCAAATGCATGTTCAACAAGTGTTGGCTTCATCCTTAAATAGGGGCCACCTGATTCACACCTGTTTCTTCACAAAATTGATGACCTCAGTGATTGAATGCCACACTGCTATTTTTTTGAACACACCCCTTTCAACTAATTCAACTAATTGCCCAATTGCACAGCCTTAAGAGCGTGCATATCATGAATGCTGGGTCTCATTTGTTTTCTGAGAATCTACTGAACCTACTGGTAACTTGTTTGCCACGTAGCAATAAAAAAATATACTAAAAACCTTGATTATTCTGGTTAGTCACATTGTACTGCTATTATTTTGAACAATACTGTATATTCAGAAAGCATCATCTTAATAGCCTATGGCTTGTCTTAGAGGAGGTGAGGAAGTGGAGTAGAAAACTGAATCACAAACGATCATGACCTAATGTTCACGTCCTCGACGGTCTTCACAGAACACTGTGATTGTGTTGCATTGCACTCACAGAAGAAGAGATCTGGCATCCTGCAGACATCAGCTGCTTTACATTTCAGGGCCTCATGGGTAATTTTAGCACGGGCACACATGACTCGCCCAAGCTGATGTATGTTTGTTTTCACTCTCTCAAGCTGTAATTGGTTACAAACAAATGAGGACAGAGCACAGCGGGAGGTGGAATTAGTCGGAGGGTGTTGTGCACTCACACTCATAAGGGCAAATTGGAGAGAACGGAGACCGGTAAGACCTCTCCGACTCCAGAGAGTCCTACCAGAGAACAGAAGTGTGACTAAACTGAAAACATACCAATTATTCTCAGCAGGGCGCTGAAAACCCAGATAGGATTAAAGGATCTCAGAGTAACAAAAACACAAACCGTACAGAAGAATCTACAATATACTGTAGTATTCCATGTGCTTCTAGGTCAGGTTTCACATTTGGATGTCATTTAATCCTAATTTCCAACAAAAAAATGTCAAAACAGCTAAAGAAAAGGCAACAGTCAAGCGGAACAGACGTTGTTACAGAAACATACGGAATGTAAAAAGTACTAAACAGACACAAAAGAGTACAGATAAAGAAAAGAAGACACAGTTCAAAGTATATTTTATATACAAGTTTAAGGCATAATATGTAAGAATTTTGGATTAAAATATCTTTATATTGTAATATACTTTAATATATTACGTGTTTTATGAGTCAGGTGAGCAACTGTTTGGATACATTCAATGACAGAAAACTAATGATTGTTACACAGCTAAACACAGTTAGTCTTACTGTTTAAATCTGTTTTTCTTGATTTACCGCGAGTACCATGTTTTACCATACCTAATATCGATCTTACGGCAGTGTGCAACAAGTGTCTCATAGTAGCCGCAGAGTGAACACACAGAGTAGCATTATAACATAACTTTCAACACACTCAAATGTATGTAATATGATAATAATAATAATAATAATAATAATAATAAAACAGCTCTGTGTTACCCCACATGCACATGAGCGGAAGAAGCAGAATTGCTTGTCTGTGGCATAATAAAAGCTCTGCGAAATCAATGCGTCATCAAGCTAAATTACATATTGTCGATTTAAGTACATTAAATTATATTTTAATGAAGTATAATATATTTTATATGAATATAAAGTATATTTTAAAAGAGCTATATGTAGAATTGAGAAACTCTTGTTATTAGCGACACCGGTGGCTGTTAAGTGAACTGCAGCCATAACGTACCAGAGACTGAACGTGATTCAAGGCCCCGATACGCTTAATGATGAAGTTCATTTTTGTTCTTTGCTTAGAAGAAGTCTAGACAATGTCTGAACATCTAGATGCCGTCCATGCTTCTGAGAGGGACATTTAGATGAATATTTAAATATGTACTGCACGATTTCCTCTCAAAAACAAAGCAGCAAAAATGACAGTGGTGAGAAAAGAGCATTTAAGAAAGCCGCTGATTGTAATGCGAATATATTTGCACAAGCTCTGCAATTACACTAATAAAATTACACTTATAATAGTTTGAATAGAAAGTATAATTGAGAGTATCGGGGTGTAACGATATTCAAAATTGAAACAAGAAAACAAATTTAATGAATGTTTAAATAAATCTGTCATGAAAACAAGTTATGACGGCCACTGTGTAAATGATTATATTTCAACAACGAATTGGAGTAAAAACATAATTTTATAATTCGATTTAGAAGTTAATTCATTTCATTTGGCATACAATTTGTTATTTGAGTGTTGATTATTATATCTAAAAACAAATATCGACTGAATTTAAGATGATAGTTTGGGCTCTGTTGTTAATTATAACCATTAAAATGTGCAATGAAGGGCTCACAGTTCTATCAGATATTTTTTTATCCTTAAGAAACTTTAAGAAAAAAAAGAAAGAAAAAAACTGTACCGAATCATGACTTCAAAACCAAGGTAAGTATCGAGCCGCCACTTTTGTGTACCATTACACCTCTTGAGAATATATTTTGAAATAATCCCTTTTCTTTGCTTGAAAGTACATTACAGTACAGAATGGCTCTTCCTGTATTATCCCGAATATTGTATAAACATTAATTTCATGTGTCATTGAATGGAAGAGAGGTTCTAGGGAGGCCGTGTAAATGACAAATCCTTCTACTACATAAATTATCACAAGTCACAAATTATTCTACTACAGGCTTTCATAGACAGCATGAAATCAGGGAAGGTCTCTCTTTTTATGTTTTATTACAAGCTGTTCACACATTGGCAATACATTTATAAAAGTGAAAAAAAAGTGATTCATATATTAAATTCTTACATACAGCACTTTTAAATGACTGTTGTTATTATCGGATACTATTACATTCTAAATGAATCTCCTATAAAGCACTGCAGCTACACCTATCAAAGCATGTGTTACTAATCCACCATCTTCAACAAGACAGATGTTCACAATTTGTTGCATTCTGTCCATCACGAATTGCATTGGATGAATTGCAATATAAAGTAAAAAGCCACAGTTACTAAAAAAGGCACAGGACTTATTAGACATGCAAAAATATTCACATTAAACTCGTAGATATTATAATATAGTGCAGGTGACTAATACTGCACAAATTAATTGTATTCAGATGAGAAGAGAGAGCATATCATGAATATTCATCTGGTGAAAATGGGCCAGAAAGATAATGGTGCCGGCAGATGTGCAAACACCAAATCTAAAACACAATATATGTCTTGTTCAACATAAGACCTAAAACACAAAACAATCTACTCTTTGACTGCCTCTTGGATGGAAAAGCAGGTTTTCTCAGCTTTTATTTCCAAAAAATTAGATGCATACATAACAATATGTCTTTTTACATATGGCATATGGATAGTAAATGTCCACAAGCCCATAACAACAGACCTTTTCAGCTCTGTTATTCAGAAATAGCACCGATCCAAGCGATTTACATTTCGTAGCACACAAACGGCCTTTGCCTGTAAATTTGGCATGAAAATAACTAAAACAGTCTACTGTAATTTAAAATCTGTAAAGGACTAATCCAGATTTTCTGCACGGATGAGCTGGACAGATCTCCATTTAAGAATCAATGTCATTATCTACATGCGGTGAATGGAGGAGGGGACAATGGCCTATTTAAAAGCGTTTTAATAGTATTATTTAAATGTCACTTAAATGTGAATGTGCATTTTTAACTTGTCATATGAGCAAGCAGCTAGCAGTAATACTGATTTAAGGTTCAGAAACCTTTGGTGCACAAAACGTTACTAAAAGTATAATAGCTTGGAGTTGATTAACAGCTGTGACAAATTCAGTTAAAGGGATAGTTCACCCTGAAATGAAAATAAAGTCATCTTTTACTCGCCCTGCTGTTGTTCCAATGCCCGTGTCCTTCAATCATTTTCTGACCTCAAAAGGAGATATTTTTAAAAACGTCCTGCACGTGCTCCTTCCTATAATGGCAGTGAATAGCGACCAGGCTAAAACTTTACAAAAAGGATACAAAATATCACACAAAGATACAGTGAGCCCCATGCCATATATAGAAAGTGTTCATGAGGCATAATATAAGGTTTTGCGAGAAAGAAACCTTATTATTCAGTCAAGATACTGAGCTCGGCCATTACTCTGTGCGGGTTCCTGTGAGTGCCGCTCACGCAATGTTGTCATGACAACCGGTACACAACATTCACTTCAGGAGATTTACCTTATTATTAGTATTATTGTATTATTTCCCTTACAGAAGAGGCGCGTTTATTTCTATTGAGCCTGATTTCTCAAAATGGTGCATGTGTGCTTATCCTGGGTACCATGACAACAGTGCGAGTTATAGTAAGCCTGCTGACGGCTCGCACTAGTCATCACTGCACAGAGTAACGGCAGAGCTCAGTATTTTGACTGAATAATACGTTTCTTTATCGCAAAACCTTATAGTATGCCTCCTGAACACTTTCCATACATGTCGCGAGTCTCACTATATAGTTTTAGCCTGGTCGGCATTCATTGCCATTATATGGAGGAGTGCGTGCGTGACGTTTTTCAAAATATCTCCTTTTGAGGTCCGAAAAAGATAGAAGGACATAGAGGTAATTAAAACAACAGCAGGGTGAGTAAAAGATGACTATTTTCATTTCAGGATGAACTATCCCTTTAAGAGTTAAGAGCCATCAGAATGTTGTCGATGTTCTATGAGTCATAGAGAGCAGAGTTTCATAGAGACTTCACTGTAAAAAAATTATATGATTGATTAGTCAGGGCAACATGTTTTTACATTACTTTAACTCATTAACAATATTGTAGTGCCACTGTATGGAAGTTTGTTTCCAGCACAGAATTACAAAAAAAAAAAAAGTAAAAAGATCATTGCGACTTTTATCTTGCAATTCTGAAATTTTTTTCCTTGCAATTCTGAATTTTCTCTAGCCTGGCGTGGCCATACTCAATTCTAGTCAGAATATGAGTCTGATACCGCTCCATTGAGCTTTGATTATGGGGCGTGTTTCAACCGAGCCAGGAAAGACCTCAATTGGATAGACCCACAACCAATCAGAGCAACGGAGCGACGCGTAACGTTAGTTGTCAAATGTCAACAGAACTCAACTGCACTGTGTTGTCAAGTCCGTGTTTTTCTCCATGTCTGCGGGTTGAAGCGACCCCAATTATGTGATTATATAAACCCAGGAATGCGAATTTTAGCAGGCAACCTTGCCAAAATAACATATTTTGCCAACCAAACACAATTTTTTTCCGGAGAACCCCCCAGAACGTTATTGTTTTGGGCTATAGTTTTGAGTAGCAATTGTGCGCGACATTGCAAAAAAACGTGGCAACCCGGTCTGCACGCGCGCTGGATTAAGTAACATTACAAGAAAAAGATGAGTGTAAACGATCTTTGCCAGTATTGTAATAAAAGAATTTAAGGATACACAGAGTACTTACCAACACGATCATCGTTTCTGAGAGAAATAGTGAAGGTGAATGTATATACAAACAAGTTCTCCTTTTAGGATAAGAGCAAATTCAACCCACAGCGCCTTTGATGACGTTACTGTTGATCATCTGTCCATCATAGTCTAAAGCCCGCCCTGACAATTTCATTGGTCCGAACAATTTCTGTTCGGGCATAATAACTCCTCTATGGAGCGATTCCAGACCGAATTGCCCAAGCAAAAAATGTTGTGGGCGGGGCTAAATTCGGCTGGCATCCAGGCTAAATTTTCTCAATTGCGTGTTATAAATTCCAATTCTGCGGAGAAGACTCACTTTTTTTAGAACTGCACATTTATAAAATCAAACGATTCTGATAACTCGCAATTGTGACTTTATATGATGTAACTAATCGTAGAAAAAAAGTCTGAATTGCAAAGTCACAATTAGCTTTTATTTCTTATTCAGTGGCAGAAACAAGTTGGAGATACTATTATAGTTTAATATATTAATATTTGGAATTTGTTTTTATATTTACATTTTCTGTTTTCATTTTAATTTTAGTTAAAGTTTTAGTAATTTTGTTGTTTGCCTAGTTTTTTAAATGTCTTTATATTATTTATTAACTTTTATATTAGTTTTACCAATTTTTAACTTAAACTTACTTTATTTTATTTCTCTAAAGTAGAGTATTTACATGAATCACGCAAGGTGATTTACTAAGGTTTGCGCTCGTTGATTTACTGGTTAAAGAACGTGACAATTTTTGTTGGTGGTGGACTTTGCAACCCTAGTTAATAACCCTAGAAAGTGCATAGCAACACCCTGGCAACCACCCACAACAAACTAGCATTGTGACATGGTTCTCCTCTTGATCAAAGTCAAACCGTACATAAGTCTGCGATTTAGCACCGGTCATAATGCACGACACCGCATTAGAGGAAGGCCAGCTGTTCTGGTTCTCACAGGTGAGTCATGCAGCACTGCGGGCATCTCCATCTAAACCTGCTCCGTTCAGCCTGATTCACCCTCATTATGCCATATGTACTCCTGAAAGAACTCACTCATCTACACTCATTAAGCTGTGAGCCGCCGGTCAGGTCACCCCGCAACCCAAAGGTGCAGAGGTGAGCTGCAGGCATGATGGGTAAATGTAGCTGCCAATGCAGCACAGCACGTTCCCTGAGAACATAGATGCCCAGAGTTCACATCTGTCTGCATGCACGCTCCTGGCGACAATCACGAAAAAGAAAGAAAAAAACCTGCTGTTACTATCAGAGAACTGTTGGCACAGCTATGCAACGAATGAAATAATCCTCTTGCTGCAACCTAAAAATTTTCTTAAAAATAAAAGGCAAAAATCTGACGCTGACCCACAACAGCACATTCATTAGAGACTGACAAATAGCATTGCTTTTAACAGTAGATCAGTCATCTCTGACAGTGCGGTTAGAAGAGCACATAAGGTTCGCTTAAATGGGATAATTCACCCAAAAAAAGACAGTTCTGCCATCATTAACTCAACCATGTTGTTCCAAACCGATGCGACTTATTTCTACCCATGTAACACAAGACGAGATGTTATGAAGAACACCCAAGCTGCTCTTTTACACTGCCAAGACTCAAAATTGACCACGAAAGTAAGGGTGTTTTAACCCTTGTAGTTCGGTTTGGTCCAAAACGTTTTAGTCCTGCATTTTAACACCGAACCTAAAGATGTCGAACCTAAAGGCATAGGGATACGTTCACAACCTGATTGGTCAGCTTTTATTACGTTTATTCCGCAACGGAACTTACAGAAAATCCAAAACAATGCTGTGTGTTGGGCTAAATGCACTCATTGTATGTGCGTACCCTACATATGATGGTATTTTGACCACTCGTGAGGAGCTTATAAAATGTGTAAAGGCGTCAAAACAGTGGCTGGAATCCCTCGGTCACACACAAACCAAGATCTGCTCTGTGGAGATGTGGCTCTGATGCCTGTACCGCGGCCTGTACATCACGGTCCGCTTGTTTGGTGCGCACCAGGGTTCGGATGGCAGCTTACACACTCATTCAAATGAACTAACAGAGCAATCGCACCAGGGTTCGTTTTAATCAAACCAATCATGCCTAGTGTGAACACACCCTTAGATAAAATGTGAGCTACATTCCAAGCACTCATTCAAATTTGCAAGGTGCATCACAACAAGTTGGACATCAAATGCCATTGGTTGTCACATGTTCTGTCACATGACACCAAACCTGGTGGGAAACGCAAGTAAATGACGACAGCATTTTCATTTTGAGTGAAATATCCCTTCAACGGACAAGAAAAAAGAAAACTGATGAAATATTGTTTTCAGAGAATGCAGAATTCAGAATAACACGCATTAAATTTGATTTGATTTTCTTCTCACCATCATGATGCTAAGATGTTGTGGTCAGTTGTCAGGATGTTGCTATGTGGTCTCTTGGGTATTCTAGGGACATGCTTACACCTGGTATTAAAATGTGTTTCAGTCAATCGGATCGTAAGTGAACGACACTAAATACAGGTGTAAAACGTTTTGAGTTTGTCAACTTTCAACCACTTCTAGAGGTAGTTGAAAACACATTCGGCCGTATTGCTTTCGTAGTGTAATCGCTCATGTGGTCGAATGCATTCAAACAGTAACAAAAGACCGCCTACTCTCCGCCTACTGACCTAATGCATAAATATTATGGGAAGAGCGCTAGTCAGACGGGATTTAAACTGTCGGCTGAAGACCCAAGTTTAGTTTGAAGACGAAAAACATACCAAGCACAATCCTGATTTCTAACACACTCACTGCGTTCGGCGTGGTCTTGCAGCTTTCAGATCAGAAACAAAAGCTATGCTCTCCATGTTTTTTTGACGTCTCCTTTCACGTTCATATTTAAATTGCGCAAGCTTATTTTGCCCATTCATAGATGCCACCTACGTCACTACCAAATAAAACGCTGCCATATTTACGACCGATCTCGCACGGTATGGCCGCCCAAACTGCCTATTTGAATGAGAGAGAGAGACTGAGATATCTGGAGAAAAATTCTATTTTAGGCTCCGATCCTTATTTGTTACCCCCAGTTTTCTTTTGTCTATTATTATCTGCCCCAGACTTGCCATAACTGGCCTTAATGATTATATATATATATATATTTATTGTACATAACCCCTCCCCATTCAGTGGGGATCACTTGAAGGCTTTCAAGAGTATCGATGCATATCCATATGCTGTGGCTGGATTGGTGAAAGATGTGAAAGTGCAGCAACTGGCCACCAATGATTTATATTTATCATTGGAAATGTAGGTATTATTAAAAAAATTTAAATGTATGATTTTGGTGGTAGTTTGCTCTGATTAGGTAGCGAGTTGTCATAGAGTAACGTTAAGTGGCTAACAGATGGTAGCTTGCCAGCTGTTAGCCACGGCTCACGGCTAGCTGTCATGGATAATGTTCTTTAATGTCAGATGTGTTCATACTCATTGAAAGAACATGGGAAGCAGACATCCCAAGTCTCCCGGAAGTTCCGGGAGGCTCTCGCATATTTATAGCGGCTCCCTGATGCACGTAAATTTGTTAAATTAGCAGGCTTTTATCTGTACTCCCAAACCAAAATTAATCAGAACCGAATCTCCCTGACTTTTCCTGACCCATTTTTTATTCATTGAAACGACAAACATCAGATAATCTCAATCAAACACTTGAGCTCATAAACGCACGGTAAAGCCTCCAAAGAGAAGATACCAAAAGTATACAATTCATCCATTCATTCAGAAACATACAACATCGATACCCTTATGATAGTACAGGAAGTATGAAATAAAACTATTTATTATTTAACAGTTTGTTCTTCACTTAACCAGTTCAGGGTTCCTCTTTCGTTGTTTCAGCCAACTGCACAACATATTGCAGGAATTACTGAGACAGTTGGTCGTAAAGATGGCGGCGCAAAGCTACAGTGACGTCATGTGACCTGAACGAATAGATGGAAAGATCTGAAAAACAGCCCATACATTTACCCGCCCAACAAAATCAGGACAGAAGTGGTTGAAAGTGGACATCAGTAAACGGGTATGTGACTCCCTCATCTACTTTTGATCCGATCGACCAAAATGCATCTTAAAAGCAGGCGTAAACAGGGCCTATGAGGTTGTTAAGTGGCTACTTACAGGTCCAAGTCAAAAGAGTCCAGATATACTTCAGGTCCCTCCTTCAGAATTTTTGTTTTGCCGTATGATTTGAGCACACATTCATGTCTGATAAAATAGACATACATATATGCATTTAGCAGATGCTTTTATTCAAAGTGACTTACCTACGATAGAAGGTTAAGTTAAACCTCAAAGTTCAATACCTCTTACCCTATGCATGAAGAATAGCAACTGCAATGCTTAGCAAAAACCACTGATGAAAATCAGGAATGTATTTTTTGACTCATGTGTGATGAGTGGGAAATGCCATTTTACATTTTATTTAACACTTTATCTAATTAAGAGGACAAACCCCCCTGTCCACCCACCTCCCCCGCGAGATAACTAATGATTGCAGCGCTTTGACGTGTCGCTAAGTGACAGATCTGGGCGCAATTTACCGCCAACTCAAGCTGTGGATCTGCCCTAATGAGTGTTTAATAAGCGCTGGTGTGAGAGAACCTCCCTGAGGCCTAACGCTCGTGTTTCTGCCACCAATAAGCTTTCATTTATCACCAATTAATGCAGCGCCCCCGTGTTCAACATGCCTGTCTTTACATCATCATCGTAAACCCACCTGACAGCTGTCCGTCAACATCGACGGATTGACAGAAGATGATGCAGTGGAGAAAAAAAGAGCCCAGTTGGCACAACACATTACAAATGACAGATGCAGAATCACGGTGATCTGTGAGCGGATAGATGGAAGATGAGATGGGAAGAGGTCATAGGATGGGGATGACGAACAATGTCATACACGTAAATTCAGCCCTTCCCATGAGGTGAGGCAGGACCCGTGCTGTCAATTACAACATCAATAATTAAAATAGTTGTAGGTCCCATTAGCAGGGATGTACTTCCATGAATAGTTAATGATCCTTGCAGGCACTTTCACCACGCGCCCCTCCAAGGTAAAGTACACTCTGTGGGAGACAGAAATAGGGCCGCTCGGGTCCCAAACATGGCAACCTCTCTGATGCAGCGGTGCTTTTCGACAGGAACCTGCAGCTGGGCCGCTGATGAAAACCTGCCATCCTGAAAGCCAGTGACAGTCCTGCTTTGTGCTATTTTTACATCCAGATGCTCATCGTTTAGAAACTGAAACCTTGTTCTCTGTATGTAAGCACAGGAATGTGGAGAACTTCTCATCACACAGAAATGGCTGAATCTTATGAAATCTGTCAAGAACATGTCCGGGTCATATTTCACTCCGATATAAGAAAAAATTGAATAATGAATTATATTTTGCACATAGAAGATGAGATTTATTTTGCCTTGTGATGGTTTTATATGGACCCTGCCTCCAAGTACTCATCATCATAATAAGTAGGCAATAAATTAGCTTTCCATCCACCTATTTTTATGCACATTTTGGGATATTGCATCAAAAATGCTAAATGGAAATATAAATTCTAAAAATGCGATACATTTTCTATCCGATACGAAAACATGCGCATAAACAACGATTGAAATGCATTTACTGCATAAATTCCTCGATGCGCATACAAAAAAATCATGTGACTTCCGCGATGTAACAGCATACCGTAACTGTATCTTGTTTGCAACGCATCTGAAATGCTTTTTGGTCATTTAGAAGTCTGTTGTCAAAGATGCTCGGTTTATTTCCCTCCTAGAAATGTCTTACACGACTGCATTCCCAAACAGCAGCATCTGCCTCTGAAAGCAAGACAACAAGTTTATTGAGACGCACGAGTTTCTCTGAGAAGCAAATAATTAATTATATACACAAATTATTATATATTATATATGGTGGCTTTTTTTAACCGTCTTTTTTATCTCCTTTTTTACCGCTAAAAAAAGGAGATAAAAAAGGCGGTTAAAAAAAGTGGTAGTTTATCAGGAAGTGACGATTATGTTGTCTTCTCACTGGATGGAAGCGGTGCTTTATTCGCAAATATTTTATGCGATATTGCAATTTTGTGCATTAGTTACATTCGCAAATTTGGATGGAAACATGCTACAACATACCACCCACAAACTTAGAAATGGACAAATTGCCCTCCAATATTTGATGTTCTTGATGCTGCTCTGCGGCACTCCATTACACAGGATAACAAAAAGTGTTAAAAGTTATATCTTTAGACTAGTTTGCCTTAGCACTCCCAAGGTTTTTTTCTCCATTCTGGCCCTAAAGGAGTTTTGGTTCCTTGCCACTGTTGCCTTTGGCTTTTGGCTTGCTCAGTCGGGGACACTTAAATTTCATCTATAGTACCGATCTGCCTGCATTGACACTATATGATAATTGAAATTAGCTGGATAGCATCGCCGTTTTCACCAGAGCGGCTGAACAGTCGAATCACATTCTGTTGCATTATTTTCCTGTTAACACTGTGAAGCTGCTTTGAAACAATTGGACTTGTAAATAGCGCTATATAAATCAAGGTGATTTGATTTGATTAGCAGTTTAACAGCACTCGTCAATGTCCAAATGACTGAGATGTCCAATCAAATCAAAGATCTCAGTCGGGCTTTACTGTTTACAGAAGACGAGTGCAAATTCCAACACAATGCTTTAGTTATAGCAGTGAAAGAGTGTGTGGCAAGATAAAAGCAGCTAAACATTTAATATTTGACAACTGTTTATCATAGAAATGTTCAGCGACCGACAGTAATGTGATGCAAGCTACTTAATTTTTATTTTTAAATGTCATCATTTTGAATTGAAAATATGCAATCATTTACATGATTCATGTAATTCATAACTTAATTTGTCGACAGGATTGTCTTGCGTTTTTGACATATCAGACATACGAATAAGAGCGAATGTGTGCATATTTTAAAAAGGTTTAAATTGATGACTTCATAACTGCACCGACTGGAACTTTTACTGTTCTATTTTTTTCTTCCCTTTATTCCCTTTTATCCTTTAAATCCTTTAAAGACCAATAACCCTATAACATCCCTCCCTCGCCCCACACGCAAAAAATCATTGCCCCCCCCCCAATGTTCAAAACATGGTTACGGCCTTACAGTCTAAAAATCTGATGTTTAAAGCGGTAAAATCACTTGTTTAAAGATTCTGCACACACTGTATAAAGAGCTGGATTGAATTTCTCTCACGTCACCGTTTCATTCGAGACAAACATCTTTATCTGCACAGGACCCGTCAGCAACAAAAACACGCCATGCTAGATGAAAACCTTTCCTCTCGACACATTAACCCCTGTGTGAACTGAATTTCACTTACAGATGGATGAAATGGGTTTCAGAGACAATGCAGATGAGATTCTGCATTAGAGCAGAATTAAGCCTCACCAAAGCAAGGACAGTGAGATTACAGACTCAAACTCACGCTGGCCTATAAAGAACAGGGGAAATTCAGTCAGCACACAAACATCAGCTTAGAACTGTCCTGCTAAACCACACCAGACCAGTAAATCCGGGCCCCAGATTAACGGAGCGATGGCTGCGCTCCAAAGCGTATACATATCTACAATCCAGTTTATTTGAGCAGGTCAGAAATGGATAGGGTGACAGAACATAAACTGGTTTTACTTTGGGAATCAAGTAGTGACCCAAAACAGAAGCAAAACAGTGTTTCATATACAGACAAAAATGTACTGAAAACCTGTTTATGACGAGCATCTACCAACCAACATAATTCACATCAAAATATTGTACATGCAGCCCCTACACACCAACAAAATAAATGGCAACTTGGGAAGATTTCCCAGCTAAGTTAGTTATAGTATAGATTGCATCTCTCCAGATGCTCTATAGGTAAGCCTGTACAAACTCCTCTTCCTAGTATGGATTAGAAAGATTAAGACATTTCAAAAGAATGAACTCCGTATCATTGTCTCGCGTGTCTGAACAGCTGTTGCAGGCACTGAGATGCGAAGACACGGTCTAATCCTCCTTTGTCTTCAAATCCTGATTAAGAAACTTCTAAGATCTCGTCCATATTCAACAAAGTCCAGTTTAAGAAGCACATACATTTCCAGCTGACGTCACAAATCCACCCATCTTCTCCATCAACCTGCCTCTATTCTGAAATGCTTGCTTTTCACGATCCAGTTGATTACTGATATTTTCTCATATTGAAAAGCGAAACAGAATATTTAGAATGTAGAACTAAAGTAAAATGGGTTTTAAATCTTTCACGTTGACATTTTGTTGTTGTTTGTGTTCAGTTTAACTTGCATTTAAACCAGAATTATGTATAAATCACAAATTAGTTCAAATCACTGATGTAGACATAACAACAAAGTTTGAATGTAACTTTTTTTGTCGTACTCAGATCATCAATTCTGATTTTGTTTCTGCTGACAATTTGTGTTATTAAATATGATATTTCCAGGTGTGCAGGTCTGGTGTCATATTAGCTTGTGTATGGGATGTCCTGCCTGCCGTCTGGATTGTCTGGGATTATCCCGGAACAACTCACTGACCTCTATTACAGCAGAACTATTATTGATATTTGGCCGAGATACAACTATTTAAAAAAATCTGGAATCTGAGGGTGAAAAAAATCTAAATATTGAGAAAATCGCCTTTAAAGTTGTCAAAATTAAGTCCTTAGCAGCACATAGTACTACTTATAATAAATGTTATTTATTTACGGTAGGAAATTTACAAAATATCTTCATGATCTTTACTTAATATCCTAATGATTTTTGGCATAAAAGAAAATATTGATAATTCTGACCCATATAATGTATTGTTGGCTATTGCCACAAATATACCCGTGAGACTTATGACTGGTTTTGTGGTCCAGGGTCACTATTATATTATATTATAAACATTTAATTTTCAAAGCATTAAAGTAAATCATATGGGCCTTTTTTATAATATTATACATATTATATTTTATTATAGTTTTTTTTATTATATTATATATGATTCCAAGTAAAAAAAAAAAACGCTATAAAGTTACATGAACAAAACTGAATTAAACCTATAATCACAATTATTTATATGATGATTAATCATCATCACAAAATTCAAGATCAGTAAAGAACTAAATTCTAAATTCAAGAGCCTAAAAGGCAAAACACTGTGCCTGTACCTGATAATTGCAGCTCAAACACAAAAACCTGATGTGAAAGACACACTTAACAAATTCTACATTTCGTCCTAGATTTTCCTTTTGTTGAAAACCTCTCAGAAATATGCCATACTACAAAACTGAAATGGGTTGCAAATGTTGTTTTGTTGACTTGCAGATTAATCTAGCAAAGAGCCGCCATTTTGAGAGGTCTGAACGACGTCATGTGCAACCAACCAACCTCAGTATGTTTTGCTTTATGTTTAATGGTATTTCAAAATTAAACAAACAAAATTTTTTATTAAAGCTTAAAAAAAATGTTTTTCAGTCTAAGTAGGCAGTTTTATCTGAAATAGATCCATATTAGATCCATCTTCATGACGGTTGCACAGAAAAAGAAGAGACAGAAAATAGTGCATAGATTTTTGGATCAGAATTTCTGAAGTAATAAGTAGGCAACTGACAGACTTTCCCTCGTGGCATTCTCTCCGTATTTACAATTCTTTGCAGCCTTTATCCGCTGCCTACAACACGCTGGATCCGTCGCTGGAAACTGAATGTAACTCACTCCCGCTAAATGCTTTCTCGACACCATAATAACTAAAAGTTTACTAAGAAGTATTTCCTACTAAAGAAAGAAAAAGCATATTGTGGCGAGGTGGACGAACAAGAGACATGGGAGGAGCGAGTGGAGACCGGTGCGTGACTGATAATGAGCGTCACCTGCGAGGCACACCGGTCTTGAGTCCTCTCATGAGGGAGCTCGGAGGTATATAAGGACAAGCGATGCCAGTGAAGGATGAGAGAGGACCAGGCCTGGACTTAATGTTGTGTTTTGTTTACGTTTTGTTATGTGTGTCCTCACGGACGGCTGCCGTGGTTTACTTTCGTTTTGTTTACTTGATTAAAGTCTTTTAAATGTTCGCCGGTTCCTGCCTTCTTCCTTCCTATATCTACAAACTTTTTTACACATATCTATAGCAGACTGTTGGAAGTGGCCTTGGCCGGCAGCATGCCCAGTGCATTATGGGTGTTGAAGTCTTTTTGGCAAAAGGGAAGACAACTGTTTATTTTCTCTGTTTTCTCTAGACAGGTAGCACCGATTTCAAATTTTTTTTTTCACCTTTCAACTGCACAGGCAGCCAAGTTTTATTGAAAGCCCATTTTGCCAGCGGTGAGGTACCCCTTAAAGGCCCACTGAAGGGCTTTGAATCATGCAGCATTATTCAGTTTGTTGACGTAATTTCCACTGAAACAGGAAGGAGGGTGGGTCATATCAAACAGCTCCTCCCCTTTTTAAAAATAGCCAATAGCATTTAGTTTATATCACAGCATGGCCAGCCATTTTCTCCTCATAACATTCTCCATATTGCTTCCAAATGGGTCTTATATGTTTTGCCAGCTCATGCATATGATCCACTCAGTGCTATTTATTTTTTATTTCATGCGGACTTTAAGTCACAGACAACTCCAATAAGTGGAAAACAAAGCAGATTTTATGGTTCTACTCATAGTTTAACCCTCAGCCAGAACTATAGCAAATGATTAGTTATCCATAAAAACTCTCAATGAATCAACCTGATACCTTGTAAACTATACTTTCAAGCAACTACAACAATTATATTTCCATGCGGACTAAACTTGCCAGATTTGTGTGCTATATCAGTCGGTCAATGTGAGCATGACGTCTGAGACTGTGATTATTGTACATAAACAAAAATGTGCCAACTCTATTATGCCACTTAAGCAAACATTCTTAAAAGAACTTCCTGAATTCCTCTGAATCTCACCAGCTGCTGTTTCCACACAGGGATTACTGCGCCCACAGGTCTATTTGCATTTGTTTAGCTCTGAGAAGAGTTAAGCTCCCTCCACCCCGCAATCAAAATGCAAATCCAAATTGATATGAAGCGTGACCAATGGGAATTCCATGCATTAGACTGTGGAAAGAGGGACGAGAGGCCATATCTGAACTTTTCTTGATCTGGAATTCATCAACTGTCCATCATGGACCAACTGAAAAAGAGTGCTGGAGGAATGAGTCTTAAAACCCAGAAATGATTTCTTCCGGTTCCATCGTTCTGAAGTCAATGACGTTTTTAAATTAGTTTTTTGGTTAATACCTGAAAAAAGGACTGTGGTTAACACAATCTCGATATTTTCACATGTTCTGCTATTGCAAAAAATACATCAGTAATACCTCACTCATTATTATGTGTCTTGGTTGCGAACAAGTGTCTAAATTTCAAAATTTTGCAACTAATTTCCATTTTAAATACGGATTTAAAGAGTTGCCAGACGCTTAAAGCTGGTGACGCTGAAGTCATGTGACCATGGTGTAGTTTGTTTATTAAATTTGTGGTAATTTTTGAAGATTATCTTCATGAAAAAAACCTGTAAGAATCGTAATTTTTTGTTTGTCACAGGGCTTTTTTAGTTTTGTTGAATGGACGTTAACATGTTGCTTCGTGGTTGCAATGGTGTACTGAATGACTGCCAGGGTATTTCTTGTTGTAGATAGTTGTAAGAATGTTGCTACGGTGTTCTGGGTGGTTACCAGGGCATTGCTATGCAGTTGCTGAGGTGTTTTGAGTAACAGCCATGCTAGTATTTATATTGACAAAAAGATGAAATTCTGCAATGTAAATCAAAGAGAGTTTTATAAGAGCATAGCACACTACTATCAGTTGTCACTCTAGGAGCCAGGCTTACTAACAGCTTGTGCTTCTGCATTTTAGGACCCTCTTTTGGCATTAAAAACTACTAGGGTTTACTAAAGACACAAAGTGACACATGCATTTGTAGGAGTTTCCCTTTCAGACGCAAAATTTATGGGTATTTAAATGAACCATCAAGATGATTTACGATGGTTTGTGCTCGTCAATTTACTGGTATTTTCATCATTATTTATTTAAATTTAACGTCAATTTACTGGTATTTTCATCATCATTATTAAAAAAGCGTGTCTAAACTAGACGCTAATTTGCGCTGCTCTTGGTAGATTGTGTTGGTCAGTATGGAAATGATCCAGCTTCATCTCTGTTCTTAATTTGTGTGTTGTCAGTAGATCTCGAGCAGAACTTTTCACTGCTACTTTTATGGGATTGCACCTTCACGCTAATTTGCCCTGTATCTGTTATAGTTATATTCGCATGTGACATGCATGAACACATTTTGGTATGCTTTGAAAGGTTTCCCTGTGAAAGCGAACCAGAAAGAAGAAAATGCAACATTGTAACAAATTAAGTATCTGTTTTGGAACAAAACAAACGATCTATAGGTGTGAAAACGCCCTTAGTAAGATAATATGTAAATTATTATTTTTTTGAGCAAAGCTGTGTAGTTTTTATTGTGGCAGGTAATGCAATGCAATACAATGATGATTGAGAGATAAACAAATAAATGTTAATCAAAAGCCTGATGGATCATATTTGATACTCACATTTTAAAATGATTTTTGGATAATCAAGTAAATAAAAGATGCTTCAGTTCAGTGATTAAGTGTTCATCTGGAAATATTTCTAACAATTAAGGGTGTTAATTTAATTACATTTTTTTTATTTTTTAAACACAAATTAACACATCCACCATGTCCCACCCCAGACCTACATAACTCAAGCTAGTTAATTGGTGACGAACATGAAGCAGGCCATCCGCTCACTGCGTGATGGAGTCTATGTAATGCAGTTAGAATGGCCCTAAAATTCAAGATATTAGGGCAAAAATGCCCCTGTATGAGTCTTCTCATATTTATATCATGATATAGTTAAGCAATATCACACATGCAAGTAACGAGTGCAATATCACACAAGTGATGTTTTTGTCCCGGATAGCACGTTGTGCGAATGGTTATGTGGCTCCAAGCAACACAAAACCATGCTTTGTTTCTAAATTAAACTAAGTAAAAAAAATTGCATTTTTAACAAATGAATCAGTTAAACCAATGATTCAATGCCTATTCATAAAGAAAGCCATTGGCTGAACCCGAAATTGCCCCCCTATATCCTCAAATAGGGCATTATTTGAGGGGACAGCCATTTGTAGTGGTGTCTGAAACCATAGTGAACATTATTGAGTACACTCATTAAATCCCACATTGCACTGCAATAACAGCCTATGAGTGTACAGCCTATGTACAAACAATGGCTGTCTGAATTCACTCACTCGTTTTCATTCACTCCTTCAAGTGAATGACTGGCAGTTTAGGTTCCTTTAATAGTGAATAATTTCATTAAAACATTTTTATTTCCATATAAATATAAAAACATTAAAATTATAGTCATTTATTCACCCTCATGGCCACTGAAGCCTCAACGTTTGTGTAATACATTCTTTGTTGAATCAAATAAAATACAAATTTCTCACTTAACACAATAATGACTTTAAATGATCTTTTGGGGGTCATTTCCCAACCAAGGGTTAGGGTTAATTTACAATTAATTAGGTGATCGCCACACTGTGTAATTAATAAGATAAAACAACTTAAATTGCTTGACAGCCCTACTAACAATATAAAAGCTCTTTGTTGGAGTTGGAGTAATAGAGTCAGCAATAACTAGTTTACAATCATGGGTGTTCGCTGTATTGTAAAGAACTGCTACAATAAACAGGGGAGACCAGGTAATGCCATGGTATTTCATAGAATTCTAACCCAAAACGCTGACCTGATGAATCTATGGCTAACTTACTTGCTCTGGATATAGATCCAAACACACCTGTAGCCATCATCAAGTCCCATCACATTTGCTCAGAACATTTCAGAGGACGACTATTTTGAAAAAATGGAATTTGCCACACGGACCATGAAACGTGTGCTGAAGGACACGGCCATCCCATCGGTAGTACAGACAGGACATAGTGGAGCGGCTGCGGGTTTTAGATAACTAGCCTACTGTAACAGTGCCTTAGCTAGATCTAATGTAACGTTAGTGACACTATTATATGAATAGGGTAGTCACTACTGTATTGCAGTTGTTCCTGTGCCCCATGCATCCCCTGTATTGTTAGTTTTGTGCTATCACTAACGGGCTCTGTCAGTAACTATTGGTTTCTGTTAGCATAGGTTGGCATGTTCCACATTTACACCACCATTCTGTGTTCGTTCTGATTCTCCCCTAAACCTCAGTCTCTTCAGCGTCTTGTCTATCAGCTTCCAAAGTTTGTAACTCCTCGTCTGTGTATTCTTGCTCAAAACGATATGGTTCTGGATTTTGGTTTGATACCAAATAAAAATCCTCTGACAATTCCTCAAACTAGTCAAGTTGGTTCTGTTGACAGAAGTAACAACGGTGCTTCTCCTCTGGTGCTGCGAGCAAATCACTCCGCAGAAGTAGCAGTGCTTCGCCTTCTGAGAATATAGTCCCCAGTATGTATACGTTTATAAGATGGCTGTGTCTCATGTTACCTTGTGATTTGTACACGCTGTGACTATACACATCACAACATGTAAATAGGAAAATGTTGGCATTATTTTGTGACTTATTGAGCAGTAGGCTAGCTGGATCCGTTTACTTCCAGTCTTTGTGCTAAGCTATGCTAGCGGTGGGTGCGTCTGACAGAGTTATGCACTCTAACTCTGGGGATATGGTGAATAAGCTTAAGTCCCAAAAAGTCAGCGTGTTCCTTTAAATGCATTGAAACTGAGCTGACCCACATTGCATTTGGAGGACAATATATTTAAAACACCAGGTAGGTTATAGCATATCTCTAAGATAAACAACGAGGAACTTTGCGATATACAATTTTAAGACCCAACAATGAATCTTTCATAACTCTGGGCAGGATAAACATGCTCTCCACTCACTGTCCCAATTCCATCACTTTAAATATCACATAATTTATCTAAATGTTTCTCTTTAATGGTGTGGCCTGGTTCTTTTTCAGACCTACTGTGCTGAACGCAGCGTTTGTTCTTGATGAGACGCAGGCTGCACATCTGCAAAGCTCAGATTCCAATCCGGTGAGCGACTGAAGACTGCTCAATTCGAGCCGAATAGGAGTCAAAGTGTCACCGATGTGTACAAAAGTACGGGTGGCCATTTATAATTCAGCAGCTCCAGTTTGGCACACAGAGACCGCAGGCGTACGTCAGTGAGGGGGAACATGACAGAAAATCCCTGTCGTGATGAAAAAAAGTTCACGCCTGCATCCATCTGCATAATTATGTCAGAGCCGTGTGATGACATCTGGAGGATCTGCAGATGTTTCCATAAGTCATTAGAGTGCAATTGGAAAGCATGAAATTAAAATAGTCCAGTGGTTAGTTTATGAAGGTAAAGAGTGATTGAAATGGCAAGGAAAGGTGGTGGTTGCAATGATGCATTAGAGTAAAAGTTGCTTGTCTCGTTTCACATGCAATAGGCCTGATGTCCGTCACTCAGTCCCAGAGGGCATTCGTAATTGTGGTAGAGGTATCCGTAAGCTTTTTAGCTCTTGTTAGATCACTTTAATCTCTGACCAGTGCCATCCAAAAGTCAAAAGACTGTAACAGCAGGCAAATCTGTATTTAATCTGCTATGCTATACATGCATACATGCATGCATTCTGAACCAATGTAATCATGCCAAATGTTAGAAAGCAATGCATTTTAATCCCTAGACATCTTATATTTAGCACTGCAATGGTTTTGTGTCTTAGCATTGAGTTTTTCCATGCTTAAAGTTAGAATAGGTTGGACCAACAACATGTTTTAAGAATCTTTCCAAGTTATGTGACCTCTAACAGATCAAGTTGAGAAACTCGGTGAGGTTGGTTTCTCGCACACAGCCCTGTGGGGGAAAAGGGCAGAACAGCTGCTGTCGATCAGATGGTTAAAATGCCTGAGGATTCGTGTACACTGCATTATATAAACACCTCAGCGGCAGTGATAAGTGATAGTAGCAACAAAACATGTCCTGCTATGGTTACTACTATTATAATGGCACACACAACATAAGCCTTCGATTAGAGCAAAGACAAGAGAGGATCAACATGAAACGAAAGTGACCTCATTTACTTTCCTAATAAGTGTCCCTGGTCTTATTCTGCACATTATTCACAAAAAAAAGGATTTATATTCAGTCATCAAAATGAAATAAAAAATGCCACTCAACATGCCACTTGATATCAAGTTTCATTCATGTCCAAAAAAACAAACAAATTAGAAATATTGCAGTACTAAAATTGCTGAAACTAAAAATAGAAATATCATCCTAAACCAAAGTCTAAAAAGCACAAAAAAAATACTAAAACTTTATAATATTAATAACATTTAGTAATAAATACCATAAAATAAATACCATAATAAATAAATAAATATTATAAAATAAATAAATACCATAAATAAATATCATAAAATAATACCAATAAATACCATAACAGATTAGATAGATAGATAGATAGATAGATAGATAGATAGATAGATAGATAGATAGATAGATAGATAGATAGATAGATAGATAGATAGATAGATAGATAGATAGATAGATAGATAGATAGATAGATAGATAGATAGATAGAAATACTGTCACATTTTGAATAGAAACAATGGTTATCATTGACAGTGTTTCCCACAGGATTGAGTGAGATTATGGAGGGTGGACATTGTTCCCTGTAGGGAGTCTGGGCCATGCCCCCCGGAAGACAATTTTGTACATTTTAAACTTAAATGCATAAATCTAGTGCTGTTTGAGAGCAAAATTAAGTGTCTTTCAATTTCAATTCCGTAAACTGTTTTGTGCTCTGGTAGTCATTATTTATTGGTTGCATAGATTTGAATGGTGATGGTAGGGTACATTAGTCACATACACTACATTGTGGCCATTTATGAATCCCTAACTATATGTTGAGTATACATTTGAACCATCACAAATATGTAGCAACACAGTCTAGTTAATGTATGGAAAACTGATTGATTTCACAACAATGGTTATAGTTATAGTGAAATTCACATTATTCCTATCATAGTCCTAGATTCTGTAAACTGGGCCAATCAGAAATGCTCTGTCTCTGTCATTTTGCACTTCTGGGTTGTCTGAAATTGCTTATGGCACCTTAAAAAAGCCTTTCAGTGAAAGCAGAACAACTCAACAAATCATCCTCAGGACAAATAAGTCTTTACCTTTAAGGCGGTTTATAAATCTGAATGCATGTAATTCATAAGCAACATACAGCATCTCTAAATAATGTGTAGTAAAAACTGCAGGCTGGATCAGTCTTTAATGTAATGGGCTGTATGGGAACAGGCAATTCAAAGAAAGGCCGTGATATTAAAGGTGCACTATGTAAAGAAAAATCTGTAAAATATCCAAAAACCACTAGGCCAGTGTTATATATTTTGTTTAATTGAGTACTTACAATATCTAAAATGTTTCCAACTATTTGTAAATCGTGAGAAAATTGCTATTTTAACCAATGAACCAGGACATGTGAGGGAGTCGCCTGTCAGTTGCGTCACATATGCGTTACCCTCAGTTTCCGGTTTTATTTTGCACTTTATTCTCACTGCAGTGTACAGCAAGTGTCACAACAGCCGCCGAGCAAACGCACAGAGTAACGAAAAAATGCCGCTGCCCGCGAGCCGTGTGTTGCGTTCACTTATTACCAGTCGCTCCAGCGGCCTTGCTCAGCTCCCACAACACTCACCCCTGCTCTGCTTCATACTACAGTAACGGTAATTATCACATCCATGAACATGATTCTGCCCGAGTTCTATCCCAATTATTTTCCACCAGCTGTGAGGTGAAGACCACATGTCCCAAGATCCTGCGCTCAAACTTGGCGTCATCAAATTTTGTTACGCCTTTGTTTTAAATAGGCAACCTCAAGCGGATGGAAATGTTACATAGTGCACCTTTAATCTAAACCCTCCTTCACATCTCAAAAGTTAAGTAAACTTTAAGCCCATCAACTTTTCACTTCACCTTTGCCGAATTCGAGGTATGAAGCAGAGGTGAATTTAGCACCTGAGGTGAGACTGACTTCAGTGAAGCAGAAAGACAACAGAAAGCAAGCAGAAACCTGGGAGTTATCGAAGACATGGCTAGTGACCCAACAGAAAGCAGCTACACCCGACTTAACCCATTGTCTGATGAGTAGCAAGCCTTCTGCAAATTGTCACGTGGCGATGACCACCTCAGTTTATTACCGTTCCATGAGTTTCATCAGATCTATCGTGTCATACGTTATGTGTAGTAAATATCAGATGAACGTGACCTTTATTTTCTGCTGTGCATGAAGATGGAAGAAAGTGGGTCATGTGATCTGCAGTCGTTCGGGCACAGGCGTTGAGAATGACCTCTTGCTTTGGAAATATGCACATCCTGGCATATATTGTGTGTGATGCAATAAAAATGGTCATGTATATTCATTTATATCAGCCAGATTACAACCATTTAAACAGGCTGACAGTGATCTATAATTTGTATAATATCATGGGAGATGTCACGCACAACTGGTTTCCATAAACTATTCTAATCCTGTCAGACTGGAAGATAGAGAAAAAACCTCACATCAGACATGTTGGAATGAATCATGACATTGATGAGTGAACATGCAACTCAACAGTGGCATCTAATGAAAGCTGGAGAGCTACAGATCCACAACACATTTGCTTTTTGATAGAAGTGTTTTTGTTTTGTTTTTTTGTGTCTACAAAAATCAACCAACAGGTTAGTCAATGAAAAACACCCTTTCTCAGCTTTTATATATTTTTAGTGAATTGCCCAAAATATCATAAATTAGATAACAGCTAGTTTTAAAATGGAAGGAATGCAGAATTAAATTGGGGTTTCCAGTTAAATTCCATGAAATTGAAATTGAAATTGAGGTAAGACGCAGAATTGCAATTCAAATGTAAAAGAGAGGATTTAGAATTAAAATGAGATTCAAAATTGCAAAAAAGCAAAGTTGGTTGGCAACAAATTAATGTTTAATTGAAAAAGCTAAAAAAAGAAATATAAGAAAATAAAAAAGAGGTAAAAAAAAAAAAAGACAAAATGTGATCAAAAATACATGAAGTGGAATGAATTAATCCTGTCAGGGAACCATATAAAATCCCTTTGAGACTACTTAACTGGGTCACTCAAAAATTATAGCTGCGAGCAGCAATTAACAGGGTTCAGGCGAATTAAGGCCTTTAAGCACATATGCTTAAAAATATGTTAAGTTTTATTTAGCAAGCATGCAAGCCCTTAAATTATAGAATAGGAAAAGGAAAAGACCATAGGATTTATTTACCATAGTAAATATATAGTCCACCTATTGTCCGTTCTCCATTAAAGTTTGCATGCTTGTTTAGAATGTTATGTCCCATGTGCTCACCAATTTTAATGAAGTTCCAAGTTTTTGTTTAGGGACTTTTTTGCTAATGACCCTGTTATAGCTACCCAACAGCAGGACGCCATCTTTTTTTCAAGCTCAACTATGTCACAGAATGGAAAGCAGGATTGTGGGATATCAAAGGCCGCGAAGGATACATTCATGCTGCCTTCAAAAATCAATCAGATGAAGGTATCTCAGGAGACAGGAAGTGAAGCTAAAATTAGATTCGGAAGTGCCTTATTATAAATATATTAAAGTTGTTTAGCCAAGCATGGGGTGGTTTTCTATTTTTCGTTGTTGTGTGATTAACATTAAATCACACAGAATATGAAGTCCGGCCCTTTAAGAGCTCCACGGACCAAATTCATGGTAACACACAGTTTCTCACCTCAACTCTGTGTACGTTCACTAAAGACAAAAACTACTGTGTTTACCTGAATACTCGCCAGGATATGCATTTTTACATTTGTTTGACCACTGAAACCCAATACTCCATGAAGGAACTGAATCCCGATCGCATGTTGTCTGAAAGGCGTGTGTGCGAGCTTCAGGTCAGAGTCCGGCAGCGCGAGCATGTCCCGTGCCACGCTATTATTTCTCTAATGCGCGAATGTTTCTGTTGCTTTCTTTGTCATGCGCTGCGCGTATATTTAACTCTTCTGCTTCCAATGTTTAGTGAACGTGGAAGCAGACCTCTGTGTTATCTGGTAATGTTATTTGGGATTGTTTGCATGTTGAATTTGAAATATTCACGATATTTTCAAATTTTACATTGTCGTTAAAATTATTGCGATATTATCGCTAATATTCGATATATCGCCCAGCCTACCTCATAGGCTATCATTGCACCTTGGACAAAGACAATTTTCAAGACAATCAGACTAACGGTGAAGTAGTTATAGACATTTTCATGTTATAGCACCAACAAGTGGCCAGTCACTGTGTCATTTGTCACGACCACAGCATGAGCTCTTACATCGGTGTGCTGAGTTTGGTGAAAATATCTCATTCCGTTCATGAGTTACAGGCATTTTAGTAAAGAGGCTCCTCGCACTTCAAAAGATTTTAGCGGACCTTAGTGAACCAAATTTTTTTTTGTTAACTATAACAATCAGACTCCAGAAAATCTTGCGGCACTGGTTTGGTTCAGATTGGACCAAAAACCTAGGACTAGTTGGCAAAAGTAGGTTTTTCAAAAAATCCAAAATATCCGAAAATATCCAACAGTTTAGGATTTATAGACAGTGAAGTGTTCATTTTAATCTGTCTCAATAGCTATTATGAAACTGCATTATAAAAACAAGTCCATCCCACTCACTACATACTGTGTCAGAATAGGTCAAGATTAAAATCCCATATCCCCACAAGTCTCATATGTGCCCCCAAAGCGTTTACATCTTCTAATTCCCCATAACAGAAGTCCATGTGCAGGACTGTGCTGTAATCACACTGACTAAAAGGCCATGAGACGCATCAGTGCTGACAGCTCCTTCAGCGGCTGAAGAGCTCCAGTATCGATCTAAGTCAGAGCATCAGAGCATCAGAGCTCTCGGCTCCTCGCGAGGTGCGAAAGTCTCCTCACAGAACAGTTGCACTCATGATGTGTATGTGTCTGTAAAGGGCTGATGAAAGGAAAAGGCCATGCAGGAAAGAGGCTGTAAACAAGAGTGTCTGATTGGCTGTTGGAAGAGCTCTCCAGCGGGCAGCACAAGAGCACTTGAGAGTGCAATTACTGTCAGAAATAATTCAGGATTCACAACGGCCCCAAAACAACCATGACCTGAAATACTGAAGGTTTTGTTTCGCTTCAGACACAGGGATGAAGGGTAATAGAATATTAGCTGCAGTCAGCAGAAAGTAATGATAGAAATGTATCTCTAATAAATCTTCACAACTGTTTATTTACATTTAATTTGCATGTCATTTTGTAAGCATGCTCAATTGCTTGACAATTTTGCATTTCAGAAGAAGTTTTTACAGCCTATAAGACCAAGTTACTAGTTGTTTTATTTAAGTATTAATTAGCAAAAGACCAAAAAGGAAAAATTATTGAAAATAAATAAATAAATAAAAACTACACGGCAGAAAAACCAAATACAAGGTAGAAAAAAAAAGAAAACATTTAAATGATACATTTGCTACATTTTTAGCTTGAACATGTTAAACATACAGTGGGGCAAAAAAGTATTTAGTCAGCCACCAATTGTGCAAGTTCTCCCACTTAAAAATATTAGAGAGGCCTGTCATTTTCATCATAGGTACACTTCAACTATGAGAGACTCCAGAAAATCCAGAAAATCACATTGTCTGATTTTTAAAGAATTTATTTAGCAAATTATGGTGGAAAATAAATATTTGGTCAATAACAAAAGTTTGTAAAGTTTGTGTGTAAAAAGTCTCCACAAGGTTTTTACACACTGTTGCTGGTAGTTTGGCCCATTCCTCCATGCAGATCTCCTCTAGAGCAGTGATGTTTTGGGGCTGTCGCTGGGCAACACAGATTTTTAACTCCCTCCAAAGATTTTCTATAGGGTTGAGATCTGGAGACTGGCTAAGCCACTCCAGGACCTTGAAATGCTTCTTACGAAGCCACTCCTTCGTTGCCCGGGCGGTGTGTTTGGATCATTGTCATGCTGAAAGACACAGCCACGTTTCATCTTCAATGCCCTTCCTCAAGGAAGGAGGTTTGTACTCAAAATCTCACGATACATGGCCTCATTCATTCTTTCCTTTACTCTGATCAGTCGTCCTGGTTCCTTTGCAGAAAAACAGCCCCAAAGCATGATTTTTCCAACCCCATGCTTCACAGTAGGTATGGTGTTCTTTGGATGCAACTCAGCATCAGTAGAGTTTTTACCAAAAAGTTATATTTTGGTTTCATTTGACCATATGACATTCTCCCAATCCTCTTCTGGATCATCCAAATGCTCTCTAGCAAACTTCAGATGGGCCCGGACATATACTGGCTTAAGCAGGGGGACACATCTGGAACTGCAGGATTTGAGTCTCTGGCGGCGTAGTGTGTTACTGATGGTAGCCCATTGAGTGAATTTTTGCAAAGACATAAGTGTTGTCGCCTTGTCATATGAGCTTCACCTGTGACTAATAATGGATCAATTAGATCTCAGGTGTGTATAAAAAGAACCCCAGTACACTAGACCTTCGCATCAACTGCAACTAGACCTCTGCAAACATGCCTAAGATTCACCCTGAGACTAAAGTTTTGATTATCAAGAGGCTGAAGACCAGATCCACTGCTCATGTGGCAGACATCTTCAATGTGTCTCAGCGTCAAGTACAGAGGATAAAAATAAGATTTGAAGAGACTGGAGACGTTTATGACAAACCCAGGTCAGGCAGACCCTGCAAGACAACTGCTCGAGAGGACCGTTTGTTGGCTCGAAAACCCAAGGCCAGCCCATTTTCCACTGCAACAGTTTTTCGGATTCCGTCTCGAAATGGCCTCCATGGTCGAATCAGTGCCCAGAAGCCAGCACTAAACAAAAGACAATTGAAAAACCGTGTGGCAATTGCCAAAGCCCACAGCCTGCATAAAGGATGGACGCTGGAAAGTGGCAGAAGGTGGATTTTTCATATGAATCTTCTGTTGAATTACACCACAGTCGCCGCAAATATTGCAGGAGGCCTACTGGAGCCCGCATGGATCCGCGATTCACCCAGAAAACAGTGAAGTTTGGTGGCGGAAAAATCATGGTCTTGATATACATCAAGTATGGGGGTGTGCAAGAGATCTGCAGGGTGGAAGGCAACTTCAATAGTCTAAAATACCAAGAAATCTTAGCTACCTCTTATATTCCCAACCATAAAAAGGCCAAATTCTGCAGCAGGATGGTGCTCCATCACATTCTTCCATCTCCATTTGGATTTCACAGCACCACTACTTAATTTGCTGACATATTTTTGTATTTGCAGAAAATTTGTTCAATTTCTGTATATCCGACAAAACTTTTGTCTTGCCAAAATTTGACCTTTCTTTCTTGATTAAGTGATACATCTTTTTTCAGTGAAACTAATTTATTTCAGTGCATTAAACATCATTTGGGAGGGTTTTAGCTTTTCATATGAGCTATTTCTAACACAAATTGATGAATTAAAAATCAGTTTAATAGCAGGTGTTTCTACAAAATAGATAAGCGACACAACTTTTGTCAGGGACTGTACTGCATTGCCATTTAGCATATCACATACCCATATTACTACCCATATACTTCCATATAGATTGTGACAAGTGACTGTTAAAACAATGTGTTTATCATTCAAGAGATTCGTTCAGAAACACTGATTCATCCAGTAATGAAACAAGAAGTATTTGTCATTGAATATTTTTTCAGATAATTCAGATTAATGAATCATTTTAAATAGACTGCAGCAATTAACATTTTGTTAGAACATCTAGTAATAACTACATGCTATTTTCAGAATCCAGAATCACGCAATGCAATGTCAACAAGCAAAAATCTAGAACCCACCTAGAACACCAGGCAAGTGTTTAGCTAAATGCTAAAAGCCCATCATAAAAGATAAGCAACTGCAGAGCAACACCCTAGCAACCAGCCACAATTAAATTTAATGAACATGCTGACTTTTGGGGATTTTACCATATTTACCGTATCCCCCAGAGTTAGAAAAGTCCATACATACCATTTTTATCTCTGTGCATGCCATAACTCTATCTGATGCAATGATATTACGCAGCACCTGAAAATAGTCCCCAGCACGCTCTCTGTTCAAGCAGATTGTCATGTTGGTTATGTTGACGGAAGTTAGCCTATTTTCAGGCGCTGTGTAATATCATTGCACCGCTGCACCCACGGTCACGGCAGCAAAGTTCCTGGATTATTACGCAGGAATGAGAGTGTAGTTCCTGGCCATATCGGTCGCAATAAATCGTAACTTTTCATTTTCCGTCTGTCTTAGTACACAATGTAACTATACACATCACAACATGTAAATTGGAAAATGTTGGCATTATTTTGTCACTTATTGAGCAGTAGGCTAGATGGAGCCTTTTACCTTCAGTCTTTGTGTTAAGCTACGCAAGCGGTGGGTGCGTCAGACAGAGTTGAGAATGGTATGTATGGACTCATCTAACTCTGGTGGATACGGTGAATAAGCTAAAATCCCAAAAAATCGGTGTGTTCCTTTAATACAAAAATCTGACTGACAACTTGTATTAAATTACAGTAAAACAAAGTTACATTTTCAGCTGTTTTAGTGCAAGAATCTAAATGTATAATGTGTCATTTCATACACCCAAGAGAAGAGTCTTTAGTTTTTCATGCAAGGCACATTTCAAACAGAAAACACATTTGCAGTCTACTTGGAAAACAGCAAGCACACCGAAATTTATACCGTCTGCTTGGGTTTAGACACACCCGCTCAATCTTGAATCTATAACCCGTCTGCTATAAACTTCATCAGGAGCTGACTGAAGCAGAGGAGCTGTTTCTAATAAATGCTGGGTGCTAAAACATGGTGATCGATTCTCTTTGGCTCGTAGCAGGACAGTAATTGGTTCCCCGTTGCAAAATGATAAACGTATGCTGACCAAGTGCATCTCGTCTCATCTGATTGGGTTTTAAACATGTAATGCTCATAATTCAACATGATTTTCTGTCATGGAGTGTGTAAAATTTTGAAATAATGATTGATAATTGTGGTGATGTATTGCTATGGGGCTTGTTGCATAGACACAGCAGTGCAAATGTGTAAAAGCTGGGTCTTCAGAAAATGTGTTTCACATTAGATTGAAGATAAATGTCCAATGCTTGCACTATATACACAATATTTCCAAAAGTATTGTGACATCCCCAAATCATTGAATTCAGGTGTTCCAATCACTTCAATGGCCACAGGTGTATAAAAGCAAGCACCTAGGGTTGCAGACGCTTCTACAAACATTTGTGAAAGAATGTGTCCCTCTCAGGAGCTCAGTGAATTCAAGAGTGGTACTGTGATAGGTTGCCACCCGTGCATTAAGTTCATTCGTCAAATTTCCTCACTTCTAGATATTCCACAGACAAATGTTCCTGGTATTATAACAAAGTGGAAACAATTGGGAACCACTCAGCTACGAACTGGTAGGCCACGTAAAATCACAGAGTGGGGTCAGCGCATACTACAGACAGTCAATAGCTACAGACCTCCAAACTTTGTGTGGCCTTCAGATTAGCTCAAGAACAGTGCGTAGAGAGCTTCATGGAATGGGTTTCCATGGCCGAGTGCAATGCAAAGTGTGTTATGCAGTGGTGTAAAGCACGTCGCCACTGGACTCTAGAGCAGTGGAGATGTGTTCTCTAGAGTGATGAATCACGGCTCTCTGTCTGGCAAACCAATGGACGAGTCTGGTTTTAGCAGTTTCCAGTAGAATGGTATGGGGAACAGGGGATTATGGTCTGTGGTTGTTTTTCAGGGGTTGGGCTTGGTCCCTTAGTTCCAGTGAAAGGAACTCTTAATGCTTCAGCATACCAAGACATTTTGGACAATTTCATGCTCCCAAATTTGTGGGAACAGTTTGGGGATGGTCACTTCCTGTTCCAACATGACTGCACACCAGTGCACAAAGCAAGGTCCATAAACACATGGATGAGCGAGTTTGGTGTGGAGGAACTTGACTGGCCTCCTGACCTCAACCCGATAGAACACCTTTGGGATGAATTAGAGTGGAGACTGCGAGCCAGGCCTTCTCATCCAACATCAGTGCCTGACCTCACAAATGCACTTCTAGAAGAATGGTCAAAAATTCCCATAAAAATTCCCCTTGTGGAAAGCCTTCCCAGAAGTGTTGAAGCTGGTATAGCCGCAAAGGGTGGGCCAACTCCATATTAAACCCTACAGATTAATAATGGGATGTCATTAAAGTTTATGTTCATGGTAAGGCAGGCGTCCCAAAAGCTTTTGGCAATATAGTGTATTTTACTTTTTGCCTTCATTGATAAAAATTATTCTGTGAAGTGAATACTACAGAAAAAACGAATGTAATTTCTAAACAAATACGTTTTAGAATAAAAATTTTTAATTCTATATTACTCAGATTAGGCTCATAGAAATTAAAGCGTAAATATCAATGTTATTAAATAAGTGAAACCTATTCAACTTTTCTGATACTGGTGTTCCCATCATGTACTGGGGGACATGAATAATTAATAAGGTTCATTTTTCACTGTTTTTCAGCTGTATTTACGATGCGTTATCATTGCTTTTGTTCTTAAGTTTAGTAACTTCTTGTTTTGTGACACCTGGAGTTCATTTTCAACTCAAAATGACACATTCATAATAAAAAAATATCCAATGAATGTTACCGTTACTGAACTGTGCACCAAGTATTGAAGTCACTGTGTTCCATACGTGAATGTTACTTTAAATCGGTGTGCAAAAACCTGCGAAAGAAAAAGTAAGTAAATATTACTTTTTTTGCTTTTTCTCAGTGTTCTCACGTTGCTAAATGCTTGAACAACAGCAAAAAATAACAACAAACCACAAAAATACATTTAAACTAGTCTGGTAAAAAGAAAATCTACATATTACTTCAAAAGCACTGCAAGAGGTAAATAATATACATGTTAACCTGGGGCCTATATCATGAAGCCGGTTTAGCTAGCTAGCCAGATATGTTTAAGCTTAGTTTGTACCAATCCTGGGTTTTAAGTACCATTAAAGTGGTTTGGCTTTTAGCAGTGTTCATCTCCATAGTAACTTATGCTCCGCAGCTAACCTGCTTCGGAGCAGGTTATGTTCAGGATAAGAGATCGCAAACTGAATTTGAACCAATCAGCTGTGAGCAAAGTGACTCACAAAGCCACTCCCCCTGTTTATCTTGCTCCAAATTAAAGGTCACTACATATATATATATATATATATATATATATATATATATATATATATATATATATATATATATATACACACACACATGTAGTGACCTTTAATTATATATATATATACACACATGTAGTGACCTTTAAATCCTGATTAGACAATATATATATATATATATATATATATATATATATATATATATATATAGTCTAATGATGATTACTTAATATAATAATTGTACAATTATAAATTAAATAGTAAAATATGTTCAAATAGAAATCAGTTAATATTTTAATAATATTTCACAATATTAAAGTTATTATTTTATTATTTTCTTCTTTGTAAATGCTTTTAAATTCTTTATATATACTTCAATGTCTTTATCTTCAGCAAAAGAGTTTTGAATCACGTTAGCTCTCTCGCAAGAAATGAGTCACATGTGCATTAAAAGGCATGTGATTGGCTGCTCACTGCTGATGTCACACTTTCACATGCACACACTCCACACACTCAGGATCAAAGCCTGAGTTGACAGAGAAAGTTGATGATCAGCATCATGGGACCAACAAAGCCTGAATTGATTAGTTTGGTTTTGTCAACTCAAAACTAATCCTATAACCCTGAGTTTGTTGATCTACCATCATGGTACAGACCCCTGGGGCCGTATTCACAAAACATCTTAAGGCAGAGGTCTTCAACCCTGCTCCTGGGGACCCACTGTCCTGCAGAGTTTAGCTCCAACCTTAATCAAAGACAGGTGAATCTAATCAAGCTCTTCAGGATCGCTTGTTGAAAATACACAGGCAGGTGTTCTGAAGCAGATTGGAAATAAACTTTGCAGGACAGTGGGTCCCCAGGAGCAGGGTTGAAGACCTCTGTCTTAAGGCTAAAAGTAGCTCCTAACTTGCCAATTTAGGAGAAACTCTTAAAAATAAAGGGCGTGTCACTCCTAATTTTAGGACTCATACATTTTTGCTCTAAGAGTATTTCAAAAAGCATTTTAGCACTAAAACTAGCTCCTAAATCCATGAAACACTAGGAGTAGTCAAGAGGACTCCTAAGTCACTAAGACCAAATCCCTAAACAATCCTAATGGATGTTGCCGCAATCCGATACTATACAACATTGAAGTAATAGTGATAGTAAATTTATCTTTAATAAAAAAAATAATAATAATAATGTTGCCTGTGGCAGTTTTTTCTCACAAGTTCACCCTTACAAATGATCGAATAGAGTAAAAACATATAAGCATATTAGGCGCACTGTCCAAGGGGATCGAGGGCTCCGAGCTTGGAATTAAGCCCAATCCCAGAGTTCTGTCCCGTATCGTGAGTGAGGAACAGGGTGGCAGAGGGATGCAGAAAACTGTCGAGGTAACTTGGTGAGTCGGCTCTCTTGGCAGTGTATATACCTCCTCTCGCGCTGATTAGACAGTTTGAACGTGCTCCTCACGAACTTTGTTTATAAAACATAATATTCACTTGAATTCTGCAATCTCTCGAGATGCAGACATGTTACAGGGCTGACAATTAGCTGAATATATACTAGTTTCATTTGTGACACTTGGCCTACTTCTTTATTTAAACATTTTTTTTCAACATTTTTTTAAAATCTTTATTTGAATATGGCAACATTCTAATTTTAAACATTTTATTTGAATATAGCAACATGAAACCTCGTTCAACAAAATTATTATTATATTTCTATCACTGACTGAGCCCCTCCCCTATATCAGCCAATCACTGTGGTCATAGTTAGGAAGGGTGATGATATCATCCATAGCAACGAGGTCAACCCACCCTTACTCTTAGCTTAAGACTTCTCTCTACTCCTTAGTAAAAGTTGCTCTCAGCAGCTTTGTGAATAGGTTTTAAGAGAAAACTCGTAACTAAGAACTTTAACTGGCATTTAGGAGAACCCTTAGTGCTAAGCTAAAATGTTTTATTTTTTGTGACATAAAAAAATAGCTTACTAACCTTGTCCAATATTGCGTCTTTGTTACTTGGTTGTCATATCTTTTACACAGTCAAGATTATAAAGACTTTAAGATGGTCTTAACACACATAACTTATGTCTTGTCTCTATGCATTTTAAACAATGTCTTTTGATGTTTATGGACATAAACTGCAATTCAGTCTGCAATTCCATTTCCACTTCCTGTGGAATGTATGCGGCAATTCATTTAAATTCCAACACACAAATTTGAATTTTAAATACCTTTCTGAGTCAAAATGATTTAATATGGTAATCAACATCATCGCCCCAATTCTGCTGATCAAGCATAACTTGAACCTTTTGAACCTGGAACATTCCTTAAAACATTTTGAATCTACTTGGCAACACTGGCTGTTTGATCAAAACGTTTCTTCTGAAAATCAACCTTTAATATGGTCAAAAAGCTAAAAACAATCAATATATAATTCTTTTAGCCCTTAAGACGACCCTTGGAAGGCCAAGCGTTGGAAAAATGACACTCTATAAATGCAACCTCCACAAATCCTGTGCAGTATGCATGATGGTAAGCCATCGGATAATATTCTAAAGCTCATGGTAAAAACGATCCTGACATGAAGCTCTTATGTAAAAATACAAAAACATTTCCTTTTAAGGCACTTTTATAAAACACTCAAGTTTGTAAAGAATTAACAAACAAAAACCCCCCAAAAAATGTACTTGCCGATAAGCGTGTCAGCAGGTCTGCAGCTCTCTGACCATGAAGGTCTGTGGGCTAAATCAGGTGCATTTGCAGAGCGAACAATAACAGTTACTCCATAAAAGCTTCCATTAAACAGTGTTCAAGCATGCATAAAGAATAGCACAATCCAGCGATCACATAGTGCTGCACTGGCCCAATGACGTTTGACTAGTACCATGAAAGCCTTCAACTCCAGTACTAGATTTGTTTGCTTGGAAGACTAATTCTGCTGATACAGGCTATTAACATGCAAACAAAAATAGCTTGAGCTGAGAACACGGTTTCAGAACGTGATCAAGGTCACGGCAGCATGACTCAAAGGAGAGAGAGAGAGAGAGAGAGAGAGAGAGAGAGAGAGAGAGGTGCGATCAGGCGTTACAGCTGTGCGAACACGGCTGGACCCGTTATTTCATCCGAAGAAAAGATGGAAAAAACGCCCCCCTTAAAATGTTTTTTAAACCAATAACAACTCAAAACAAATCTAGACAGTATACAAGCATTTTCCTGTTGATACTTTTGTTGTCCTTTTTATTCCCTTATTTGATTTTGAACTGAGGAATAACAATCAAATGAACCGAAACACAAAGAATGCATATTACTATAATTTTTGAAAGTTTTAGAAGTAAAAAAATTTGAAAGACAGAGATTCAGACAAAAACATAGATAAGATGAGATAGTTAAATCGATAGATAGAGATACAGGTCCTTCTCAAAAAATTTGCATATTGTGATAAAAGTTCATTATTTTCCATAATGTAATGATAAAAATTAAACTTTCATATATTTTAGATTCATTGCACACCAACTGAAATATTTCAGGTCTTTTATTGTTTTAATACTGATGATTTTGGCATACAGCTCATGAATCTCAAAAAATTAGCATATAATGAAAAGGTTCTCTTAACGAGCTATTAACCTAATCATCTGAATCAACTAATTAACTCTAAACACCTGCAAAAGATTCCTGAGGCTTTTAAAAACTCCCAGCCTGGTTCATTACTCAAAACCGCAATCATGGGTAAGACTGCCGACCTGACTGCTGTCCAGAAGGCCATCATTGACACCCTCAAGTGAGAGGGAAAGACACAGAAAGAAATTTCTGAACGAATAGGCTGTTCCCAGAGTGCTGTATCAAGGCACCTCAGTGGGAAGTCTGTGGGAAGGAAAAAGTGTGGCAAAAAACGCTGCACAACGAGAAGAGGTGACCGGACCCTGAGGAAGATTGTGGAGAAGGACCGATTCCAGACCTTGGGGGACCTGCGGAAGCAGTGGACTGAGTCTGGAGTAGAAACATCCAGAGCCACCGTGCACAGGCGTGTGCAGGAAATGGGCTACAGGTGCCGCATTCCCCAGGTCAAGCCACTTTTGAACCAGAAACAGAGGCAGAAGCGCCTGACCTGGGCTACAGAGAATCAGCACTGGACTGTCGCTCAAATTTTGCATGTCATTCGGAAATCAAGGTGCCAGAGTCTGGAGGAAGACTGGGGAGAAGGAAATGCCAAAATGCCTGAAGTCCAGTGTCAAGTACCCACAGTCAGTGATGGTCTGGGGTGCCATGTCAGCTGCTGCTGTTGGTCCACTGTGTTTTATCAAGGGCAGGGTCAATGCAGCTAGCTATCAGGAGATTTTGAAGATTTCGTTTTTCAGCACGACCTGGCACCTGCTCACAGTGCCAAAACCACTGGTAAATGGTTTACTGACCATGGTATTACTGTGCCTGCCAACTCTCCTGACCTGAACCCCATAGAGAATCTGTGGGATATTGTGAAGAGAAAGTTGAGAGATGCAAGACCCAACACTCTGGATGAGCTTAAGGCCGCTATCGAAGCATCCTGGGCCTCCATAACACCTCAGCAGTGCCACAGGCTGATTGCCTCCATGCCACGCCGCATTGAAGCAGTCATTTCTGCAAAAGGATTCCCGACCAAGTATTGAGTGCATAACTGAACATAATTATTTGAAGGTTGACTTTTTTTTAATTAAAAACACTTTTCTTTTATTGGTCGGATGAAATATGCTAATTTTTTTAGATGGGGTTTTCATGAGCTGTATGTCAAAATCATCAGTATTAAAACAATAAAAGACCTGAAATATTTCAGTTGGTGTGCAATGAATCTAAAATATATGAAAGTTTAATTTTTATCATTACATTATGGAAAATAATGAACTTTTATCACAATAAGCTAATTTTTTGAGAAGGACCTGTATATAGATAGAACGATAGATAGATAGAACGATAGATAGATAGCACGATAGATAGCACGATAGATAGATAGATAGATAGATAGATAGATAGATAGATAGATAGATAGATAGATAGAACGATAGAACGATAGATAGATAGATAGATAGATAGATAGATAGATAGATAGATAGATAGATAGATAGATAGATAGATAGATAGATAGCACCATAGATAGCACAGTAGATAGCATGATAGATAGATAGAACGATAGATAGATAGAACGATAGATAGATAGCACGATAGATAGCACGATAGATAGATAGATAGATAGATAGATAGATAGATAGATAGATAGATAGATAGAACGATAGAACGATAGATAGATAGATAGATAGATAGATAGATAGATAGATAGATAGATAGATAGATAGATAGATAGATAGATAGATAGATAGATAGATAGATAGATAGATAGATAGAACGATAGATAGATAGATAGATAGATAGAACGATAGATAGATAGCACGATAGATAGATAGATAGATAGATAGATAGATAAAACGACATATAGATAGATAGCACCATAGATAGATAGAACGACAGATAGACAGACAGATAGACAGATAGATAGATAGAACAACAAATATAAAACGATGCAACGATCGATAGATAGATAGAAAAAAACAATAGATAGATAGATATAACGATAGAAAGAACGATAGATAAATAGAAGCACGATAGATAGAACGATACAAAAATATATAGAATGACAGAGTCATTAGATCATGTCCTTCCAGTCAATTTAACGTCCTGCTGGTTTGGCCAATTTAATTCAAATACACACGAAAGAAAGAGTGAACTCTTCTGAATTCTGAATTGTGTCTGGTCGTCAGTTACGTCACCGCTCAACTCTTAATTCCGCGGAAACATGGGTTGGTTCTGAGAGAGCTTCTAAAATCACACAAAACCACCATTCTCCACCGTTACAGGTGCACAACAGAACTTCCCTTCTTTTGTGCGTTTCTAATGACATTTCCGCTTCAGCTTTTACCTCCTTTGCACCTACAAATTACCAGCATCTCCAGCTTTCACAGGCTCTCTCGACAGAGGCACAGAAACGCCTTCCCTTTCAAGTCTTTCCGCTTTAATTAAGAGCCATGTGACTCGCATGCGTCTGCGCGCTAACGGCGAGCGCGGCTATTCTCTCGGCCTGATTGAAATGCAGCGCACAGCGTCTAGACGCCGGGACCAGCTTTAGCATTGTTCAGAGCAGAATAGCCACAGAAAATGCCTGATTTGTGAACATCCAAGCAGGGGGAGAGGAGGATGTTGCACGGGTTATGATGCGGCCTCATGGGTTATGGTGCGGTAATCCATCCAGCGAGGCTGTGAAAGTGACCTTCGCATAGCGAGTCCTTCAATAAGCTTAAAACAGACTTAAATACGATGCCTGTCTGCTCGCAGAGAGATTTTTTTTTGTGTGTGTATATAAATTAATCCTTACCCATTAAGTATTTTATCACGTCTGGTAACCCGTTGTAAGACCTCATTTCCCCTCTGGAGATTTAGGTCAGAGACAGTGGCTTTAGAATAATGCATGTGTTGTTTTTTATTGAAGCTTGTTATACATTCATATGACGTTTTAATGACGTTTCTACAAGTTTTATAAGGCAGAGGCGGTAGTTGAGAATGAGTTAATGCGATGCTTTTTCATGTGAAACAGTGTTAATGTTGATTTTGCAAAGGAACTGTCATTAAACAAGTTTCTCAAACACAGTGAGATGAGTCAATGACTCAGGCTGGTCGGGATACTCCAAAAACAAACGTGCATGAAGGCAACACTGTTTACACTTTTCAGTCTAGATTTCTTTAAAAGAAAAATAATTAAGTGTACTTTCATGTTGCAAACTGAGCTAGGACACAAGGGGGGAAAAAGAAAAACCTTTATGAAAATAAACCTTCAAAAATAAGCAGCCTTCATTTTGAAGTGATTTCTTCAAATCAATCAGGACTTAAATAAATCACAAAGTAATTGACATTCATTAAATAATACCATTTAAAAGTCTGACTATATGATATCTGAATTCAGAAATTAAACCGAAATTGAAGTGGAAATAGTCATGCAAGTACATCTCTTTGAATGGGGAAACAACAGATTTTCCAAAGCTGTTCACCAAGCTTGCGATTAAATTTCATTTTTGAAATAACAATGAAATCTGACAACAACAATCTAAATTAAGTTTCTAAAAAAACAAGTGAATTTTTCAGGGCAAAAAGCACATATCTCAGAACACCGAATCCGAAATCACCCCCTATACCCTCAAATAGGGCATTATTTGAAGGGAACAGCCATTTAGTGTCCAAAACCATAGTGGATGTTTTCAAGTGCACTCATTCTATCCAACAATGCACCGCAATAATGAGTGTACAACCAATGAACTCAACAGCTGTCCAAATTCACGATTAAGGGTTTAGGGGGCGATTTCGGATTCAGCCACTGACTGATTCTATAGGAACCGGAGTTTCTAACAGCAGCTGCACTGCTGCAATGACTTTACCATAGAGTGCATTAGTTACGTTCCGGAAGCAAAAACTCCATTCATTTTGTCCACAAGGAAACTGATTTTAAACAAGCACTTATAAACCTTTAAAAACAGACCTACTGTGAGCTGTCTTTTCAGGGGGGTTTTTTGTGGGATTTTTTTACATTTGTGTTTAAAGGTGCACTATGTAGGATTTTCGTAGAAAAATATCCAAAAACCACAAGGCCAGTGATATATACTTTGTTATGTTGAGTACTTACAATATTCCAAATGTTTCCAACTATTTGTAAATTGTGAGAAATTGCTATTTTAACCAAGGAACAGGGACGTGTGAGGGAGTCGCCTGTCAGTTCCGTCATATCTGCGTTACCCTCGGTTTTTAAAAGAGCTCTTTAGTTCCGCCCACTATCATGAAGGACCGCTGACAACAATAATGATGTAATTGCGCCAATGCTTAAATAGGCAAATGCTATGATTGGATCATTATTGCAGTGATTATTATGTTTCTAGCATGTTATATGTTTGGCAACAGTTCTTCTAACCCTAACTGATGGAGTGTGTAGCTTTTTATTTCTTAAACAGACATGCAGGAAGATGCATCATGACCATATTCCAGGATGATTACAGGATGTCAAGATTCACCAGGCTCAAATTGTGAAAGAATTTGGTCATTGGCTTGGTTCATGGCTTATTACTCCTTAACAAAGACTATTTTAAAATAAATGTACTTCAGCTAAAAAAGGGTGTGGGCACTCTTGCACTCTATTGACGATTGGCTCTTTTATTTAGAAGGCGGGACTTATTCCACCATATTACGCATTGCACTCTCACATTCATTGTAATATCTACAACTGAACTGACCACAGCTGAACAATGACACTATTTTCTTTTAGAGCTGCTGTACAGCTGATATAAACTCTGTTTGCATCATTGAACCATTTTCCTGTTATCACTGTAAAGCTGCTTTGAAACAATCTGTATTGTATGAAGCTCTATATAAACAAAGGTGACTTGACTATAAGTGCACTAAAGTCTTTGGTATGGCTTAACCATCACTTCACAGCCTTACAACACGTTCACAATCCATCTGTCTTGAAATAGTCACACATTAGCACTAAAAATCAATTTCTCAATGGAGAAAATGCATGGTATCTTAACCTCCGGTCCCCGACTGTAGCGCTCTATAAAGCTTGTCTTCCCACATGATGCATGAAGATATACTGGTCTGTCATTCAACAGCTTATCCAACGAAGCACAATTTATCAAACAACTTCCATTTTGCTAACGTTCAGCTTTCCAGAACTGCAACAGATATAGATGCACAACTTTCCTTTTAAAATTTATCTTCACATCGCCTGTGGTCTCATGAGACAAAATGTACACGGAAAGCACATTGCTGCTCCCTCTCGCTCAACACAGAGCCTGTCCTACATGCAACATTTCAATGTATGTGTCAGGAAATGTGACAAAATTGGGACAAAGGAAGCGGAAATACTGTATATCTGGACACGAGAACAAGCTTTGTTCTGTGTGTGTGTGTGGGGAGGTGAACAGAGGACAGGTGGTGGGCTAAGAGTGCTGTGTGTTGAGTAGAGGTGCGAGACGGAATCATATGCCCGCCAGACGGCTCAATTTTCCCATCTTGAGGAATTCCCATTTGGGAATTTGATTGCACAAGGAACGTGTGTTTTTACTAGGATTGAAAGTCAGGTTCCATGTTTCAAAGTAAAAAAATAAAATGTATTCCGAAAATGTAAAATGTAGCCTATTTTAGGGTTAGTTTGTAGTAATTACAATGTGTTTTATATATAATAAATTAATGATAGACCAGTATTTTTGTCTCGCTTTGCAGTACAAATATTGGACTCACTTTATATTAAGTGTCTTTCACTGTAGATAACAATATGATTAATTGATTAGAAAGGCTGGTTTGGTTATTGGCCTTAAACCTGATTCACTTGAGGTTCCTGTGTAAAGGAGAAAAAGGGCACAATTATGATGATCCGGTCTTCTGAAGGTCATACACTACACAGTATTTTTAGCGGACTTAAAAGTTCATTTAGTGGAAGATTAGTGATGCCTCAGTGTTCTATAGAGCGATTTAGACTATGTTTTATTCCTACAGCAGTTAGGTTTTTTTAAAACAAAGTTGTGTCATTTTTTGTGTTTTTGTTTTTAATGTGCAATTGTCTATTTGTGTTTGTAATGTGCAATGGTGGCTGTGCAATGGTGTTTTTTTTCTAATCTAATCTCAAATCTAATGATAGAATAGCTAAATTGGAGTTGTCTTCACATTTCTCATTTGGAATTGTATTGTATATTGCATTATATCAGTCAGTCGGTCGAGTTTTTAGATCTGTAACACATCGGTTGACCACTAAAAGCAACAAAAGTCTCTGGCATGTCCTTATTTAGATAACTAGACAGCATATCCGTTACAACTCAAACAGAAGAGTGTCTCATCTTATGGAAAATTTCTTTGTGCCAAGAAACGGGTCTCACTAGACGGACATGCTGGTCCGTGTCCCACATCCGAAGAGATTGTTTTATCCAGCAAGAAAAACCGTGGCCGCATTATGGCTCCACATTCTGCCCGCCTTCGAGCAAAATCATACAGAGACCCCAGGCATTTGCGTTGTCATGGTTACGTCGCCTAACCAGCAGGACGGGAGCATATGAGCCGGCTAAGATGTGCAAGTGCACATCCCCCCCCAGAACAAAAAAACGCACAGTCGCAGGGCCGGGTTCAGCTCACCTCGCCACTGATCCATCAGAGAGTAAGAGGTGTGAGGGAGAAGTGTCGGACAAAGCTGATTACTTTCTCCCCTCTCGCCGCCGTGGCGCTGATGTGAAGGAAGCAGCCGTACATCAGAGAGGTGTAAGTGTCCAAACGCTCACTGCAGACGCAGTGTAATCTATTAAAAAGCACGCTCACTTTAGAAAAGAGAACTTCTAACAGATCAAAAACCACCACAGAGTTTCAAATTACATGCTTGTAAATGCCAGACATGCAAAAAAAAAATTCAACTGATATGAAATTCATGAGAATTGCAAGAAATTCTGGTTCCGACTTCACAAACGCAGTGAATGTGAAGCATCTCTGATAACTATAGTTTTATGCTAAACAAAACAATACGGTAACATTTTAAGTAATAATTCTGCCACAACAAAAGCTTTCAGTAATCGCTCGACTGATTCAAACATATAACTCATGAGTTCAAAAGTTTGATCTATTGCAGCGATCAAAATAGTGTGACTTGACACTTCAAATAACGATTACATTGTTAGAGGCTAGAGGTTCAACGGCTTCAGATTTTATGTCGGCATTTATGTGATGAAAGCCACGATGACGTCAACTAGTCGCTGATGATGTCATTAATGAGCAAATAAGTGTGCACAGCTATGGCACATATGACACAGCGCTGCACACAAGGCTAGTGCTCCTATATAACAGCTTATTTTGATCAGTTCTTTTGTCTTTTGGTTCATTATATTTCTCACAGATTTCTGCTCGCTCAGATCCAGATGAAGTATCACAGTAAAGATCACATGCATGTGTATGAATGCATTAGTGAGAGAGTGAATGCGCGTGAATGAATTCTACCTGGCGGCGTCTCTACTAATAGTGAAGCTGTGGGTTTTAGTTGCTAATACGTATGTGCTAGAACTGTTTCGAAGCTATTTTATTGATACATCACAGAACTGTTGACGATACATCTCTGTGCTACTGGATGTTTCTGTGTGCACGTGATCTGTGCGTTATGCAACAGCGCATTAGTTTAAAATGGCGATACATTTTTGTGTCAATAAGCTGTTTAAAACCTGCGTTGACCCCATCAATTTTGAGCATCAAGATGTGGTATAATCAAACATGTTTTTGGAGTCTGCATTTATTTGTCATTTTAACAGTTGAAAACAAAGCATAAAATTGGACTTCATTTTTTTTTCTTCTGTTGCGCACTCTATAGTCGACTAGCCTGTGCAACTCCTAGTCACTAGGTGGCGACAAGTGACTGTTAAAAACTTAATTTATTGAATCATTCATTCAAGAGATTTGTTCGAAAACACTGATTTATCCAGTAATGGAACAAGTGTAGTATTTATGCGTCATTGAATAATTCATTTAAACTGATAAAAAAAAGAAAATAATTTGTATTCGTTGCATTTCAATGGCAACGCTATCAAGGGAGTAATGAAGCTGTAGCAGTCAGGCGGTACAGGTCAGAGCTCTTTCATTTTTTTATGAGACATGAGGAATCTTTGAGACATGAGGTAGTTTAACGTCGTCTCTCATGATGCTTTTGTTTGCTCCCTTCTGTACGCATTCATGTGTTCTGAAGGAGGCGTGGCTTTAGAGACGTTCTGAAGGGAGGGCGGGATCTCATGCTTTCAAAGCTAGCTAGAAGTAGCATACTATAGTAGCTATACTACAAAAGTAAAATAAATTTGGTGTATGAGTACCAATACTGTGCATCACTTGGTCTGTTCTTATCTAAGGGCATTACCATCAAAAAGTGAAAATACGGAAATCATGGTACAAATTTAGTTAAAAATCAGTATCAAGTATTACTGTGAGGGTATATCCTAACACACAAACAGCTCAGGCTGACATTATTATTCCGTGATGAATGGGGGTCAAACACGGCATGAGCTTTACATCTCACAAACGGCCTTCTGAAAAGACACACACAGCTGTCAGCTGTGAGGAACCGAGGGGCCACGGGCCCCATTCACAGATTCGCTTCTGCAGGACACCTCCTGTCTGAAAGTGCTCGATCCTCTCAAGACGACGCAAACGATTTCTCTGAAAGATGGCGGTACAGTACAGATGACAGAACGCTCTATTGTTTTGGAAGTGGCAGCGGGGATTTGTCCAATCGGAGGGTTTTGTATGACAGGACACTTCCCTCGAGCCCTGGCTCTTGGAGACAAAGGAAAATATTTACATATGAATTCAGCGGAAAAGTACATTATGGACAATGAGCAGGGTTGTCTTCTCCACCACATGTGAGTTACGTTTCGGAATATCGAGTGTAAAATTAACACTGACTGATATCCCACTGAACAAAACGAGCCTCGGATGTGAGCAGAAAAGCAGAATATTGCACATTTAGCACCTGTAGCGGCTCCCAAAAGAAGTGGGAAGAGATTTGACACGTGGAATATAACGTGAATGACAATTAAATTGGATGCTGAAAGCTTTTGTTGCTAGACCTAAATAAAGGTACATTAAAAAGATTAAACCAACCAAACATGACTATAAAAAAAGCTAATTTTAAGAAAGTTACTTGTTAAACTTGTAAAGCTCTACTAAATTTATTTATTTTAATTTTTTGCTGGGAATTCAACAAAATAAGGTTTATAAAAAAGCATCAGCCGAATTCATTTAAATGTAAAAGTAAATTAATTATATTTAAATAAATGTGAATATATAGATTAAACCCATGAATCAAACAATACTCTACTGTTTCAGCTTAATCTTAAACTCTTAATCTTAACTCACGAGTCTCAAAAAAGATTTGTAACAGTGCTGAAGTGCTCACAGCTGTAAGTGGATGGATTTGTCAGTAGATTAACTCTTGATTCTTTACAGCCAGAGATGTGCTGGACATCAACTGTGTCCGTCCGCCGGATATAATGGCCGTCTGCCAGCGGAAACCATCACTATAGAAGGGAGATAACTAGCAGCTTTCACCCAAGTGGAAATGATGTGTCCTCAAAATAACATATTATTATGATCTTCTACTCTTGTATAATGATCACTGCGACATACAAATGACAAACTGTCAATATCAACCAGTTTTAGTTCTATCCTGGTTCTACCCAAAATATCATTAAAGTTCATAGCACAACTTATGACTTATTACAAGCAATTAGACTTTTACAAACAAACAACCCCCACCCCCACCCCTACACACACACACACACACAATAAGAGCAGGAAGATCAGTTAAAAGAAAATGTAAAATAGTTTTTTAAGCATGTTTGTTGTAATACAAATGTATAGATTTGAGGGTTGTTAAATAGCGTCTCTTGTGCTGAAGAGCTCTCCTGAGCAGCCAGTCAGTAACATCACGACACACAGCTGTGTTTGCTCTGCATTAAAGAGGATCTCCATCCCGTCTGTCTACTCACAGAAATCTAAAACAGATGCTGTACATGGAGCAAAGTGACCCTGCCTCGGAACATTTACCCACCAAAAGGGTGTGCACAACATCCATTCATTATAACTTATGTAGCGCATGTTTAGAGTATTCAAAATTAAAAATTTAAACATACAGTTCCAGTGGGTTAGAGAGCAGAATACAAGATTCAATCACTGAATGGCATTATTGTGCAAAGCGAGATTAAAGTCGATTAAAATCCAATCAACTCACGCACCATAGGACTGGGCTATAATAACCAAATACAAAAGACAGTTTAGTATTATAAATAACTAAACTATGGTAAATGGTAAATGGACTGCATTTATATAGCGCTTTTAACAGACCAATGGCCATCCAAAGCGCTTTACACATTGCCTCACATTCACCCATTCACTCACTCATTCATACACCGACGGCCTTATACCTTGCACCAAGATGTTAGCAGCAGATCCTTTAAGTCCTGCGTTGTGAGGTGGGCCTCCATGGGTCGGATTTGTTTGTTCAGCACAGCCCACAGATGCTCGATTGGATTGAGATCTGGGGAATTTGGAGGCCAAGTCAACACCTCAAACTTGTTGTGCTCCACAAACCATTCCTGAACCATTTTTGCTTTGTGGCAGGGCATGAAAGGGTGTACAATACATGGTCTGCAACAATGCTTAGGTGGGTAACATCCACATGGATGGCAGGACCCAAGGTTTCCCAGCAGAACATTGCCTAAAGCATCACACTGCCTCCGCCGGCTTGCCTCCTTCCCATAGTGCATCCTGGTGCCATGTGTTCCCCAGGTAAGTGACACACACATACCCAGCCATCCATGAGATGTTAAAGAAAACATGATTCATTAGACCAGGCCACCTTCTTCCATTGCTCCGTGATCCAGTTCTGATGCTCACATGCCCACTGTTGGCGCTTTCGGCGGTGGACAGGGGTCAGCATGGGCACCCTGACTGGTCTGCGGCTATGCAGCCCCACACGCAACAAACTGTGATGCACTGTGTATTCTGACACCTTTCAATCAGAACCAGCATCAACTTGAACAATTTGAGCTACAGTAGCTCGTCTGTTTGATCAGGCAATCACAACTTGGCCCTTTTTTGACCCTTGTCAAACTCGCTCAAATCCTTACGCTTGCCCATTTTTCTTATATCGTACATCAACTATGAGGACAAAATGTTCACTTGCTGCCTAATATATCCCACCCAACAGGTGCCATGATAAAAAGATAATCAGTGTTATTCACTTCACCTCATCATAATGTATATATCACACAATAGTTTATCCAAAAAAGGATTACCATGGCTATTTAATACCGACATTAAATTATTCATACTGTGACTTAAGTTTTCAGTCCAAAGGGACATTCTGAACTTGCCTGGTATCGCAACACACTGAACCAAATCAGTCTGTCATATTCCAATCAAACACATCCACTCCAGCTCGGGCTGTTAGGTCATTACAACAATCCTTTATTATATTAACTGTTCTGCTAACACAGTAAAACCCTAACGTTGCACGTGCATGTTCAAACCATCCATGCAGAAAGACAGAGGCCGACAGCAACACAAATTGATTGTGCAATGGAGTAGACAATGAAAAGGACAGCCACCATCAAATGGCACATCCCAATTTCCTTAAATGACTTTGAACCTGTTGCATCCATCAAAGATTGTCCATCAAGATCGATTTGATGCAGAGCATGTTCTACAAATTAATCTATAATCTTTACTCTACTCCAGTGGTGTTGTGATAACTGCACACATGGTTTCTATTTCTTGGTTGTTATAATTGTAGTTCTTGGGTACCAGCAAAACCCAAGCCATTTTCAGAGCAGGCCTTTGCAAAAATGGCTTTTTTAAAATAAACATGCAGTTGATATGTGGCAAAACTATAACTAATCCATTAGGATGAAAAAACATGCCTGCAGCGACATTTCAGGAAGAGTATATTGCTTCTAACAGAGTCGCAACACTTTCAAAAGTTAAATAATCAGTAAGTGGCATTAAAAGCGAGTGCATTTTATCAAAAACGTTTGACAACGTTTTAACAAGATCGTAGATTGAATTTATTTTTAATCATAAAATTACTATTGTTTTGCATTAATAAGAGCATTTACTAATAATATTACATGTTTGTTTATTGGAAATTTGACAGCAAAGCACTGAGCTTGAATTGAGATCAAATTAACTTATGACTACAGTAATGCGCAAAAAACTAAACTAAATATTCTACTTTTATTAAATGTACCATCTTTCTTTTATAGTTTCATACTTACCGACATTGATTATAAAAGGAGCACTCTTTACTTGCTTTCTGTGTAATTCAAAACGTTTTTGTTTTTCATGAGACTTTTCACATATATTAGGAAGTGGAATTGGGTCAATAAGTGCTCCTTTGCCGCCATCTACTGGTTATAGTAGTAATTTCATGTTTTTTATTTGAAAAAAAAGTGTTTGTTTGTAACAAGTTTTAGGTTTTATACATGTCTAAACTTTCAGTTTTACTAATGATCACATTACAAATGGATACTATTTAGAGCTTTGAAGTGCTGGGAAAAGTACGCACATGAAAGTCCCTAAAAAGTGCTTGAATTTTACTCTCAAAAGGTTGCACAAACCCTGAAATGAATCATGTAAAACTGACTATTTCTGCCACAATACCATGGTTACAGTTAGCCTTACTACATTAAATCCATGGTGAATGTTGGTGATTTGTGGACTGAAAAACTTTCTATAACTTTCGTTCATGGCCTGGTTTCCATGTCAGCACAGTTTGAACCGATATCTATGGTTTATAACAGAGAATTTGAACTGATATATGGTCCACGGTCACTTTCATTTTGTTTGACGTTTTTTATGCAACATAAAAGGCAGCTCTTATCAGTTGGGCAATGTGCTGGTTGCATCAGTGCGACCTCTAACAAAATTCAGTCGCACCGACAGGAAGAGTTTGCAAAAAGCAACCATTTGGTCAAAGTCTGGAGCCCTGGAGTGGCACTAAAAGGTTAATGCTCTATTATTATATATGAAAATAACGTAGCATCTACACTAAACCAACCTGATAGTGTTAACAAAAGTAAAAGTGAGATAAAAACACATTTGCTGAAGCAACCATGCCATTTTAGCAGTTTCTACAAGTTTTCAAGTTGTAACTCGTACCTGAGTGATCCGAATTGAGCTACCTAAGTTTAGATATCAGAAAAGCTAAACATATGGAACTGGTTATGTATTAGAATTTATTAATTTGGTCATATATAATTCTATAAACTATCCAAATTAAACTAGCCAAATAAAATTTTGTTGCAATGTTGTCCTGTTTAACACTGTGAAGCTTCTTTGAAACAATCGTCATTGTAAAAGCGCTATATAAATAAAGTTGATTGATTGATTGATTGATATTACAAATGTCAAAATGTATTATTTTACAAAACATGCACTACAGTAAAAGTGTTTTGAGATCATAATATAATATTGCGCAAGGAACCACCATAGACTATAAAAAAATACGGACGTAGTGTCCGTGACGTCACCCATAGGATTCTGAAGAGCAGTTTTAAAGCGTAAAGTAGGGTCAAGCTGGCCGTTGCCATCTTAGCTGCACGTCATCGTGCGTCACTCACGGATAACAGAAAATGGGCAAAGAGGCGGGACGTGGGCGGAGCTGAGGTGACGCGATGACTAACAGACAGCGGATAAATGGCTACCCACCTGCCACTCAAAGTGACCATGCCCTTAATTATGCAGAACTTTAAGGCTTTATATAATGTAAATGAATGCGTTATAAAAAAATTCACCCCCTCACTGTTGTCATGAAGGATAAAATTAGCCGTTTAGACCAAAACTAGTATTTGTACAAGGCTGTAAACCTGTTTTTTTCTGCTGTAAATGGCATTTTAACATGGGGCTCAATGAGTGCCCTTCTGGAGCCTGTCCCTAGTGGCCAGTTGATGAACTGCAGTTTAAGTCACTTCTGTATTGGCTTCAAGAGACCGTGGGCTTCCAATGAGCCTGAGTTGTCATTTTCAAGACAACATGGATGTCAGAAACCACTGCTGATGTGATGCCACAAAGTTGAGCAGATATTATGCAAATGTGCAGTGATGTGAAGACCAATAGGAGTTCAGAAATCAGAGGGCATCTGATCTGCCTAACGATAACATTTGGATATTATATTATATAAGTAGGAACATCAATGGATGCATTTGTGCATTTGAAAATATTAACTTATTTTGGCAAATCAAATCAAACGATCAGATTTGCAGAGGCATGTTTATTTGGTATCACTGCTTTCAGATGCATCAGGAACCAAATGTAACTTTGAACAACTGACAATACTGAGACTCAACTCAAGTACCACACAAGGAAAGTTGACAAGCTTCTACTTCACACCATCTTAAGACTTAAGAAAAACAGCACTATAATAACCAATCAGACGTATAAGTGGGTTTAAAGCGCTGCTGTTGTTGTAAGGCCATAAGTTCATGTGAAATTACGCTCATATTGGGTGGTAATCCTTCAAAATCCAGTAATCTTAAAGCGTTCGTGGTAACAGCTGTTAGACCGGATCACCCCTCACCCTCGGGTCACCCAGAGATCACAACCAAGAAAAAACACTTATATGAGCTCAAAAATTAAGGAGTGAATTTAAGTCTGTTGTACAATGTGGGACGAGTTAAGTGCCAAAACTCAGTACTAAAAGGTATGGGGTTTGTTCAAAAAAGAAGCTTAATTGCAAAATCTTCTCAACAGAGCTCTGATGTCCCTCCACACAGTGTTTCTGTCAGATTTATTCAGAAAACACATCTCTGATGCCCACTCCGCTGCCAGCCTGTACTCCGTCCCATCTTAAAACTGACAGGAGAGCAGATTCACTCTGATTTAAAAACAGCAAAGTAGTACAAAGTATGACTCCAAAACATGATGTAGTTTGTCTTGAAAGGACGGGCCATTCGAGGAAACTTCTAAAATGTCTCTGCGCCCGCTGCCAGACAGAAACCTGAGAGAAATGTTCAAAATCACAAAAACCCTTTGCTCAGATCTAATAAAAGGTCAGCGGTGACTCATGAAATGCTTTCCAGAACGCTACACTTAACAGTTTGTGCCTGAATCTTTCATGAACATTATCCAGTGGAGATCACTGAACTTCTGTTTCCTCCATCTCAAGAAAATGTAGATCTGCACAAAAGTCAACTGTCATTATATGTGACCCATGATGGCAAAATGAGTAGCGGATGGGATAATTTCGAGCTACACAGGCAAAACAAGTGAAAAATGACAATTTTGGCCGATTTTCAATATATTGAGTTGATTAGGCACTTCTCTAGAGATCCCAATGCTCCAAATAGCAATTAAACATCTAAAGGTATCTTTTATTTCTGACTGACAGATCCGAAGCATGTGCACAAAGACGAATCAGAGCGCGATCCCGAATCCCGATATACACAGAATTACAGTATTTCAAAATATCTGTCTTGGCGAGTATTCATGCAAACATTATCTGTAATGTCTTAAGTAAACGTTTGGTTAACTGTTGGGGAAAAACATTGGATGTGTTACATTAGATCTGTGCGGTACAGTAGGTCTTAATATATAGACTGTCTGTTTCATTAATGTTAACCCCCAGGAGTCAGAGCTGTTTTAGGGCCCTTCAGAAGTTGACATGCTCTGACATTTGTGCTTTTTTCAGTTGCTTATCTTATAAACACATTAATGGCAAAAGTGAAATCACACTGTATTCAGCGTAAACTGGGCTACCATAATATGAGAGCAACATGTATATAGGTTACATGCATGTATTTTTGAGAGAATAATGTATATCTGACTACATGTGGTTTTTGAAAAAACTAAAACGATAAGTCAAAACAAAAACACCTCAAAACACACAATAGATATGAGTCCACAAGATTGTTACGTTGCCTAGAGTTTTTGATTCAAACTGATGTGAGAATCATTGAGCCTAATTATTCACATACAGCAATATAATGATTTACATTTTGTAAGACACGTTTTCTTTACAAAGGCCATATGCGAAGAGTGAACGACCATGAATATAGATGTGAATCACACCTGAGAGAACAAAAGACCTGTATAATGAGCTGCATAATGAATGAGCCTCAGGTATGTGACTCTGAGAGGGAGCAACAGGGAGTTGTAGTTTATTTAGAATGTAGTCAATAATAAAGGCACATTACAAAGGCCTATTATATTTTAAATGAGCAAAAGATTTGACTACACTGCAAAAAAATGTTTTTTTGTGTGTGTGTGTTGTTTTCAGACGGCTGACTCCTGGGGATTAATCAAAGTTGAATGTATTTTTTTCTCCTATAGATATGAGTTTTGACTTGACGTGTGCCACATTTGGTGCTATTACTAGGGATTTTAAGGTATGTTTGGTAGGTGATTTTGTTTCGGAAGCTTCAGAAAACTTTAACTCGCTTTTTCTTAAAACTGACTTTGCTGACTCTATTGACTCTATTCATCAAACGTGTAGCATTTTTGTCAAATTCAAACAAATAATACATCATTGTGAAAATAACAATAACAATTTTTTTTTTATTTGCTCGTTGCGACTCATTTTTGCCAGCACAGGTGACAGGTCATAATGTCTGGGGGTCAGTCTAAAATAAAAGTTCTGTCATCAGTTACTCTCCTTGTGTTGTTTGAAAGCTTTGCAATTCTTTGTGAAACACAAAATAAGCAAATCAAGTAGCATAACAGTAACTGTGCCTGTCCAAAATGCCATTTCGATTATGAACAGAACTAGCCTGTCTCCGCCCTCCTATACGTACTTCATCTCAATTTTCATTTTCCTTCAGTAGTCCGTCTGGGTTTGCGGTGTATTCTCTGGTTTTCTCCAGTCAAATTTTAACCCGTCCAATCAGAACACAGAGGGTGCGGTTGAGAACGATGACATTGATGTTGTGCGCTAGTTTGAGGTGACATGTCACGACTAAACGGTAGCGATTGGTTGTGGCAGATCCAGAGGGCTCTGGGCAGATCCAATAGTTTTAAACTTCTACCCGCCTTCAAGGTAGTTAACGCTTGTCAATGGAGAGTGGCCAGACTCTCTGTACAAATGAAATGTACGAGAGTCTGGTAGGTCAAGGCTAGAACAGAACTAAATGTAACTCATATATTCAGTAAAAATCTTGACAATATAAGTAAATGACAAGGAAGTTTGATTGTTTTACACCTCCTAATGACCTACATAAATTGAAAAACAAAAACTGAATTGGATGAAATAAAGTCCTCTATTTCTTCTCCTTAGTGACTATCCCGTAAAACAGATTGTGAATGTGGTTTCAAGTTGACCTTAAACTAATTTTTCGGGCAGTAAAACTAATTTAAATGTGTAAAACTGTCCCAAAATGTTTTAGGGCAGGAAAACTGATGCCTTAAACTCGTTTTAAGCCCCAGGCTGAGGCGTTTCCTAACACGGCTCACATATGATGGACAAAAGCGATTTAGCAATGCCGACGGCCCACATGGATCCAAAAACAAAATCTAAAAAGCCAAAACAACAAAGCTCAAAAATACAGCTTAACCAGATTAGTGGCTTTGTCAGAAAATATAGTTTCAATAATAGTTTAGAAGGCAAAACAATTCCTCAAATGGTCCGGCTTGTTAAAGTGCTATTTATATTCAAAAGGTGAAGGATGAGTTATGCCTTGAAGTCCAGTGGGGTTAGAGGTGAGTTCAACCTGAGTGTTTACCTAAAGCATGGTTGCATAACAGCATGAAACACTTCAAACTCAAGTTAAAAGTGTGACGTGTAGAATAGAAATCAGGACGCTGCTTCGTAATGTAAAGAGACAGGCTCCTTCTGACTCACTAATGAAGCCAGAAAGAATATGCAATCGATGCCTTGATCCCTCTTGCCACATGCCACAAGGACCTGCTCACCCTGACCAGACAGGATTCATCTGTTGTGACACACGTTTCGGTTACACAAGCTTTTTTCGAAAGACTAGTTTGAAAAAGAACCTTTCATCCAAGCATACACCAGCACATCCATTCGTAATGCAGGTCAGACAGATTACGAGCAGCGTTTACAATCAAGCTCCAGCTGCCGAGACATATCCAGACAGACTAAACGGTGGCTGGATGTCTCATGTTCTGCCCTGATGCAAAACAAGCTAGAGAAATCAGTAGATTTCCTCTGGAGACAAATGTTGAGGTATAGTTCACTCAAAAACTCACTGTTCACATCTGGTATTAAGATGCATTTTGGTCGATCATATCACAAGAGGACGACGCTAAATACAGGTGTAAACGGGGTCTAAAACGTTTTGAGCTTGTCCAGAGGTGAAGACACATTGGTGGTCAAATCATATTAGTTTCGATCAGTCGCAAAGGACCACATACTCTCCGCCTACTGACCTAATGTGTAAACATTATGGGAAGAGCGCTAGTCAGACGGGATTTAAACTGTCAGCTGAAGACCTAAGTTTGGTTTGAGAAAAAGTACCAAGCACAGCCCTTACGAAAATTAACCATGGTTTTATTATAGTAAAATTGTAGTAACCATGGTGTTTTGGCTAATTGGTTACCATTTATTTAACCACAGATTTACCACAAATACCCTGATTAAACGATGGTTAGAGTTGCGAAGCCATGGTTAATTATTTTTATTTTTTTAGTGGTGGGCCGTTATCGGCGTTAACGTGAGACTCTTATCGGGCGATAAAAAAAATATCGCCGTTAATCTATTCTCAAAATTGGGTTGGGAGCTGGGTCTATACTACGCAAGCTATGATGACTTTCACAGTGATATTTTAGCGCGGATGTATTCCTAGCCGAATTGCACTGTAGGGAGTGAGAACGAGTCTTCGAGTCTGCGTGTAAACTTTGAAATTACCACATCAAGCGTGAACGCTGTCTTCCGAATTCGGGTGCGCTCCCGCAAACCGTACTCGAGTCCTGACGAGCGTGACGGACATACTGTAAGCAGAGAGCTGTAAATCTCATTTCTGCACGTTGTCAGCATTCTTTAGAGCATTTACAGAACATCCGCGGCAGATAGACCATTACGAAGTGCCATTACGTACTGAAGCTTTGGTAACAAAACTAACAAAACTAACGGTTCAAAAACAAAAATATAAAAGTTAGGTGAACAACGCTATTCATTTTGCCACCTTCTCGCTCAACGTCGTTACTAAGTAACGGGGTAAAAAGCTGCTGCTTTGAAAGCACCAGTCATTATTTGGGTAGCACACATATTCTGAATGCCTTCGGCAGAATTCAAATGAGCCATTTTAATCTAGATTAATTTCAAAATCACAGTGAGATTAATCTAGATTAAAAAAATTTATCTATGCCCACCCCTAGTTTTTTTGTAGTAAAACCATGGTTTATTTTTGTACGGGAGGGGTGGGCGATATACCGGTAGGCGATTAACTGTTAGAAATCTGTCAACCGTTAGAGATTTTGGGCTATCATCTCTATCGCAGTTACACTCATGTGATGTTTCTGTGATGTGCAGTCACGAAACCTTGTGCCTAATTTTGACGCCTAATTGGGCTTGAACAGCTAAATACATATTGTGGTGCAATAGACGTGGAAGGAGCGAGAGGAGATCCGTACGTGATTGGGTCTCGAGTCCTCTCATTCTCAATCACGGACCGGTCTCCTCTCACTCCTCCCACGTCTCTCGCTCGTCTACCTCGCCACACATACACTTATATATAAAGTGACCATGTATTTGCACGTAAACAAAGTAATTTACGTCTTAAGTGAATGTAAACAATTGAGAGAAAAAAATCTAAATTATAAATCGTTATCGTGATATAAAATTACTATCTTGATATATGATTCTGGTCATATTGCCATCCCTACTCTCACCATTCCTGATTTAACACACTCACAGCTTTCGGCGTGGTCTTGTGGTTTTCAGCGCAGAAAGGAAAGCTGCTCCTCTCCGTATGTTTTTCCGTCGTCTCCGGGCCTGTTCATATGTAAATTGCGCAAGCTTATTTTGTCCATTTGATGGAAACATCTGAAAAGGCCCATACATTTACCCGCCCATAGGGACCTTCACTTCAAAGAAATCAGGACAGAAGTGGTTGAAAGTAGAACGGTAAACAGAAAGTGGGAAAGTAAAGGGGTATGTGTCTCCCTCGCCTACTTGTGATCCGAGCAACCCAAAAGCATCTTAATACCAGGTGTAAACAGGGCATGTGTCACTCCATAGAATACAAAAGGAGAATGTTTGGAGAAATTTCACTTCACTTCAGTTATCACCACATCTGTCAAATAAAATAAACGACCATAAAAATATCATAAAGGAGCTCATATGACTAGTGCACTACCCAAGTCTTCTGAACAATGTAATAGCTTTGGTTGAGGACCAAAACAACTTTTAAAGACCTTGTTTAAATGAACATATTCACCATAGTTTTCAAATATCATTCTTCATTCTGCATAATTATTGTATTTATGACACATGCAAGGATTAATGGGTTCTGCTGTCCTTGACATCAAACCTGGCATGACACAAATACGATTTCAGAGCTTTGGCGAAGTAGAAGATTATCATATTACGGTCACTATGAACTTTTGTTGTAAAAAGATCAGCAAGAATATTCTTCAAAGAAAAAATCCTATTTTGTGTTTGCACAACTAAGAGTAAGTGAATCATTTTGGGGTGAACTATTTGTTTAAGCCCTAAATGTGATGTAAACTACAATTCTTCTCAGTCCACAGATATGCTTTAGAATAATCTGGAAAACCACAAATACATGTTTAAAACTACGCTACGTTGTTAGTAGCAGCGTAAACGCGTCTCAATTTGCAAGACATTTTGGGAGGCAGCAGTTCAAATACCGTGAAACCAAGGAAGCGAGTGAAAACATTTTAAAAGTGGGCCACTCTTTACAAATGCAAATGGCAGTAATGATAATGAGGACTTTGGCATCACATGAGACATTAAATAGCCCTCTAAGCTCAAAGCACGATGAAGCCATCTGTCACCAGAGACTCGTCACTGATAAATGTGCTGATAAGATGGCAGAATGGAAACACAACTCGGATGAGAACAGAAGCGGCGAGGCATGACAACCAACCGTTCGGAGAGCCGCACTGCTACAGGTTGATGCGCCGCTGAAAGAGCCCCTGTCTGCTAATGAAGGCTGTTTCTCATATACAGTATACTGATCATTAAAATGGCTCTCCTTCACTAACCATGCTTACGCATAGATTTTGTGTGTGAAATCTGCATACTCATGATTCATCCATAAGTTTCATTCTAAATTTAGAAAAAACTGAAACCACACATAGGCCAAAAAAATAAAAACACTCTGGGTGGTCTTATAAATTAAGACATATTAAGATTAAATTTTTTATAAATACATATTTCATATGCAATATATCATCATATACATTTATCATTACACTGACTGGCCCAAAAAAAAGTTGCTGTTTGGATTTAAATAGGCAAATTCTTAAAGGGATAGTTCACCCAAAAATAAAAATTATCCCATGATTTACTCGCCCTCAAGCCATCCTAGGTGTATATGATTTTCTTATTTCAGACGAAAACAATTGATGTTATATTAAAAATATCCAGGCTCTTCCAAGCTTTATAATGCCCAAGCTGTATAATAAGTCCAAAAAAGCACATCCATCCATCATAAACGTACTCCACACATTCTGAAGCGAAGCGATGGGTTTTTGTAAGAAAAATATCAATTTTTAAAACTTTACACTAAAATAACTAGCTCCCGACAGGCCTACGCAAGTCGACTTACGCTAAAAGAGTAACCCCTGACACGATGTATGACATCGAAAGTAGGAGTAGTGTAAGCTTTTAGGGCTGGGCAACAAACTCCAGCTCCGACATTTCTCTTTAAACATTCTGGTTTTAGACGTCTAATTTGTGATCAGTGTTTTGTTTTGCTTTATCCTCTGCGCTTCTGCGTTCGTCAATAAGTCAAGCGTCGGGTCAGGTGTTACTCTTTCGCAGTAAAACGATGCATACAGTGTCTATCAGAAGCTAGTTATTTTAGTTTATAAAGTTTTAAATATGGATATATTTAACTTCAGAAGGCCTTTTTTAACCCCTTAGATTACTTTTATGACAAATGAATTTACTTTTGCCCCCATTCACTGCCATTATAAAGCTTGGAAGAGCCAGAACATTTAATATATCTCCCATTGTGTTTGTCTGAAAGAAGAAAGTCATCAGAAGTACACCTAGGAGGCTTAGGCTCCTTAAACATGCATTGCATTAGGCTGCATTTTATCTAAAAGCTCTTAACCATCAGATGATGTTAACTGTACAGTAAAACACTCTTTTAATAGCATTCATTGTAGTTAATGGATTACAGTTCTTGTTCTCTGGGTTATCGATTAGAGCCGAGACTCGCCTGCTCTCAAAGCCCCAGAGTGCACTAATGAATAACGACTTCAATTAAGGTTGCCTAATAATCCAACGTCTCCGGCTGGATAAAATCATTAGGAAACATCAAGCACACCACAACATGGAACTACAATTCTAATAGACCAACAAGACGTTAGAGATAAGATTATGATTACTCAGCAGTTTGATTAACAACATTTCCCATGCATCTCTACATGTCAAAGTACATGATGCACGCTTCTGCATCATATGTGACCCTGGACCACAAAAATAGATATTTATGGCAATAGCCAACAATACATTGTATGGGTTAAAATTATCCATTTTTCTTTTATGTTCCATGGAGATATTTAGTAAATTTCCTACTGTATATATCAAAAATGTATTTCTAGAAGTAATTGCTATGGACTTCATTTGGACAACTTTAAAGACGATTTTATCAATATTTAGATTGTTTTGCACCCTCAGATTTCAGATTTTCAAATAGTTCAAATAGTATCTCGGCCAAATACTGTCCTATCATAAAGCATACATCAAAAGCTTTTTTTTTTTTTTTTTTTATAAATCTAAATAAAAAGTAAAATAAAAAAAGCTCCTTATGACTGGTTTTGTGGTCCAGGGTCACAAATTACATACTGCTCCTTTCTTTGGATGGAGATCAACCTATGAAATTTTTCCACCCAAGACAATATGATAACTACTAACTATACTAAGTTCACTGTGCTGGCATTCCAAGCGTCTGATTGGCTTTCAAGATGCAGTAAATATGCACCAATATCAGACAGAATGCTTATTAAAGCAATATTTGGACTTTTTTGAGAGTGGGTCAAAAACAGAACTGGACATTCGGCCTAGAATCGGCTAAATGTTTTAGAGATTTTGGAGTAAAGTAATTCAGCATTTCAGTTCCGCAATTTTGTGCACGTCATATTAACTATCATTAAATTATATGATAAATGTCAACCATCCTGTTTCTGCATCAGCCATGGAAAGAAACCCCCAATCGGTCCACCATTAATGCACAAATAAATATAATAAAGGATGACATTTACAAGGCATTTTGCAGACACAACTTCCCCGGGATGTTTATTACTCCCCAAAACGAGACTTAACACACACACACCCCAGGTGTGTAAATTTCAAGCCAACGGGTAACCTTTCAAGGCAGGAATAAAATGTCAATATCCCGGCTGCAAAACAAAGAGATTTTGCAAACATTTCCAGGTGATGTGACAGGAACAATAATGACGTAAAGGTTAGTACTCACTTTATACGAGTAGGGCACTTTGCTCAGGTCTATTCCATCCTTCACCAGTTTATCCCTTATCATTATCTTCAGCTTGAGTTTAGGATACACCACCGGTTCCTTGTGGTTCTCTAGTGCTTTGATGTCATTGCAGGGTCCAATACTGGGCCTGTCCCAGGTAGAATTGACCCATGACTTGGTGCATTTCTGTTTGCATTCACTAATTTGAGGTGTGTATGTTCCACGTGGAAGGGGTTCTAGAGTGAAATACAGTCCTGGTGACACCTTCTTGTCTGCATCTCGGAGTCTCTCCACGGCCCGGAGGACCTTTTCCCGGTGGTGTGGTGTGATGACACCGATGGCATCCAGGTCAGGGTTTCCTATCTGTTTGCACACCTCCAGGTCATCATACCCATTGTCAACAAAGGACTCCACATATTGACACAGCTGGAGGGTTTTCAGCCACTCATAGACGATAGTGGGTCCGTTGTTCATCATTCCCAAATCAGTGGACATTCCCAAAGTCCATGTGGCACATTCTTCCCATCTTCAGTGCTGGATATGTCAATCCATCATTAGCAAACAAGACTTTCCAGTGCTGAATTCACTACTAAATGGCAGAAATGACGATTATTACATTCCCAAACAAATGAAGAAATGCTAAATCTCATCAGCATCTATGTAAACAAATTTTAAAGTGCATTATACGTACCTCAATACCTTGATAACTTTCCCTGTCATATCGGACATGAAATGAATACAAGGTTTGGCTTATAAAAATCCCGTGTATAAATCATAACATATCAGCTCTTGTTAGAGTGTCACAGCTTGTGAGTTGACGATAGACGCTTGTTTCCTTTCTCAGACTCACTTTGGAGCTCAGAGCATCAGATGATCAGATGATCACTGTCTGAAGCGCCGTTTGTATCCAGTGTCAGTGAGACGAGCTTTCTTCCGCGTGTCGGTTTGTTTTCCATTGATCCGATCCTTAAATAAACACAGGAAAAAAGAAAACAAAGGAGATGCAGCTTCTGCTGAGCACCGTTCCAGACAGACTGAGAGAGTTTAAGTAATTCAACGGAGCGCTAGACGCCAAATTGAAGTTTCCCTCCCCTTCTGATGCGCCTCTAGTAGTCGCTCCGGTTGATGTTAGAGCCCCCTGTAGGCCGTGTGAGGAACTGCAGCGCTATTTCACCATGACTACAGTCAACTGAGGTCAAAGTGCACTACAATACTACAAAAAAAAAAAATATGAAAAGAGCGTTATCAATCACACAAATGGCCTAATATTAAAGAACACGCATACAATTTTATACACATTTTTTATTGTATAAATACAAATAGGTCTTTTTTTACTCAGATAAGTGAGAGAGTTATGGTTGAGAGAATAAGCATTGGCATCACACCATGTTAAATAGTTAAATAAATTATTAATTGCTATAAAATAACAGCTTTAGTGCAATTGTTAGAATTGAAACAATAATGAGTAATGAAACACTGAAATTGGTTGATAAATATATATTAGAGCTGTCAAACAATTAATCGCATTCAAAATAAAAGTTTGAGTTTACATAATATATGTGAGTGCACTGTGTATAAGTATATATATATATGCATGTATATATTTAAGAATTTTGAAATATTTATATATTAAATATTTATGTATAATATAAATTTTATAAATATATTTATCCAGTATAGGCTATGCAGTACATGCAAATATTTCTTAAATATATGTATGTATGTGTATTCAAATATATATTATGTTTATATTATATTTATTTATACAGGTCCTTCTCAAAATTAGCATATTGTGATAAGTTCATTCTTTTCCATAATGTAATGATAAAAATTAAACTTTCATATATTTTAGATTCATTGCACACCAACTGAAATATTTCAGGTCTTTTATTGTTTTAATACTGATGATTTTGGCATACAGCTCATGAAAAGCCAACATTTTGATCTAAAAAAATTTGCAAATTTAAGCCGGCCATTAAAGAAAAGTGTTTTTAATACAAAAAAAGTTAACCTTCAAATAATTATGCTCAGTTATGCACTCAATACTTGGTCGGGAATCCTTTTGCAGAAATGACTGCTTCAATGCGGCGTGGCATGGAGGCAATCAGCCTGTGGCACTGCTGAGGTGTTATGGAGGCCCAGGATGCTTCGATAGCGGCCTTAAGCTCATCCAGAGTGTTGGGTCTTGCGTCTCTCAACTTTCTCTTCACAATATCCCACAGATTCTCTATGGGGTTCAGGTCTGGAGAGTTGGCAGGCCAATTGAGCACAGTAATACCATGGTCAGTAAACCATTTACCAGTGGTTTTGGCACTGTGAGCAGGTGCCAGGTCGTGCTGAAAAACGAAATCTTCATCTCCAAGCTTTTCAGCAGATGGAAGCATGAAGTGCTCCAAAATCTCCTGATAGCTAGCTGCATTGACCCTGCCCTTGATAAAACACAGTGGACCAACACCAGCAGCTGACATGGCACCCCAGACCATCACTGACTGTGGGTACTTGACACTGGACTTCAGGCATTTCCTTCTCCCCAGTCTTCCTCCATACTCTGGCACCTTGATTTCCGAATGGCATGCAAAATTTGAGCGACAGTCCAGTGCTGCTTCTCTGTAGCCCAGGTCAGGCGCTTCTGCCTCTGTTTCTGGTTCAAAAGTGGCTTGACCTGGGGAATGCGGCACCTGTAGCCCATTTCCTGCACACGCCTGTGCACGGTGGCTCTGGATGTTTCTACTCCAGACTCAGTCCACTGCTTCCGCAGGTCCCCCAAGGTCTGGAAGGTCCTTCTCCACAATCTTCCACAGGGTCCTGTCACCTCTTCTCGTTGTGCAGCGTTTTTTGCCACACTTTTTCCTTCCCACAGACTTCCCACTGAGGTGCCTTGATACAGCACTCTGGGAACAGCCTATTCGTTCAGAAATTTCTTTCTGTGTCTTACCCTCTCGCTTGAGGGTGTCAATGATGGCCTTCTGGACAGCAGTCAGGTCGGCAGTCTTACACATGATTGCGGTTTTGAGTAATGAACCAGGCTGGGAGTTTTTAAAAGCCTCAGGAATCTTTTGCAGGTGTTTAGAGTTAATTAGTTGATTCAGATGATTAGGTTAATAGCTCGTTTAGAGAACCTTTTCATGATATGCTAATTTTTTGAGAATTCATGAGCTGTATGCCAAAATCATCAGTATTAAAACAATAAAAGACCTGAAATATTTCAGTTGGTGTGCAATGAATCTAAAATATATGAAAGTTTAATTTGATCATTACATTATAGAAATTAATGAACTTTTATCACAATATGCTAATTTTTTTACAAGGACCTGTATATATTATGTGTGTGTGTGTATGTGTATTTTTAATATATATACACATACACACACATACACTCAGTCATTTGAAAGAATATATATATTCTTTCAAACTTATATATATATATACCTTCTATATAATTATTATATATATATTAATATTCTAATATTCTTTCAAATTGAGAGTTCAAGTTGTAAAACTGTGACATCTAGTGGCCAGAGTATTGCAACAACAAAAAAATGAAGTGTGGAATCAAAACTACTGGAAATAAATCTTTCTGTTACATTTATTTTCCATTGCACAGTTATGCCTATAAACATGTTTCCTAAATTGTTGGGTGGCAGCAGATTAAGACAAACATTCATGTGAAAGTCTGATTAATAAAACTGTACAAGAAGTCGGCTATGATGAGAAAACCTATAACCCCACTGGAGAATCATCCCGACTCTTTTCAGGACAATACTTCAGGAGTTCAGCTAGGCATGTTCAAATGATGCTCGTGGAAACTCAAATAACAATGCTGAGAGTAGAGTATACTATAGAAAATAACAATCTCGCCTTCATAATAATCAATAATAGAGAGTAAATACATCTCGCTAGCAGGACTAAAGAAAAAAAGCCAAAATATAATGTATATGGATGTTTCAAGTTTGTAAACACGATATCATGCTGCCTTTTGTGCAAGAGAAATCAGAGGACAGACAGTACACAGAGATGGCCAGTGATATCTTTAGGTCTTTCCCTCTTTAAGCAGATGGCTCATCATAAAAGGTTTCATGTTCGATTCAGTGAGAATATATACACAACCAATTTATTCTTCTTAAAATGTGCCCTTTCATTCCAAATAATACAATAAAAGTATTCATTTGTAAATATCTGAAATTAAAAGTAAATTATATATATTTCTATATATATATATTTCAACTGTATAAATATATTAGAATATCATTAAACTGGCAATGAGGACAAATCTGAGAGTGTGAGCCACCTCATTTACACTTAGCACTGTCTTAGTTTGGTCCTTCTTAAAGAAACAAAATGTCCAAAATAAAGAACAATACCAACTACAAAAATATTAATAATAAAATGACTCTAATGTCATTATAATATAAAACATATAGTGCAAAACCACACAACCGCTCATAGAAAATAACAATATATAAAGCAAAGAAGCTAGTCAACATTGAAAATTGATATTTTGATATATATTTACATAAACATCATGGCAACAGAAGGAGTGGTTTACCATTTATTTCTATATATACTGTACACACACACTGCCCAATAAAAAAAGGCACGGTTTGGATTTCAATAGGCAAATGCTTAAGGGTCTATATTGAATCATTGCAGTGATTATTATGTATCTAGCATGTTATATGTTTGGCAACAGTTCTTCTAACCATAACTGATGGAGTGTGTAGCTTTTCATTTCTTAAACAGACATGTAGGAAGTCACATCATGGCCATATTCCAGAATGACCATGTCAAGATTCATCAGCTCAAACTGTGAAAGAATGGTTGGGAGGGAGCATGAAGAATCATCTTCACCTCTGAGTCCAGACCTTAAATTCATTGAAAGTCTTTGGGATGTGCTGGAGGAGACTTTACAGAGTGCTGGACTCTTGCATTGTCAATACAAGATATTGATCAAAAATCGATGCACTTCTCTAATGGAAATAACATCACAACCTTTACAACTCCATCAGTTAGGGTTAGAAGAACCCTACATATAACATATTCAGTGTTGCCACACATATAACATGCTAGAAACATAATAATCACTGCAATAATGATCCAATCATAGACTCTAAAGCATTTGCCTATTGAAATCCAAACAGCCGGGCAGTGTATATGTGAGTGTGTGCAGATGCCACGACACTTATGTTTTAAATGATAAGGAACATCCCCTCCTCTCCGTGAGAACAACTTCCACAGCCAAGCAAACTCTTTGGAGTCTAGTCAGATCTCGGCCACCATCCTCAGTCACTTTGACTGCGTCGTCAGCACTCTCAAGTTTGTCTTCAGAAGTATTCATATTTACAACATTTGGCAGCAATGTGACAAACAAAACAGAAGGAAAATAACAAGCGTCAACAGATTTGACAGATGCACTGAATTAAACACAAATAGCAGCAATTTCTTGCACCTCATAAATAAGAAAACACACTTAAGGAAAACATATGCTTTCAAATATATTGTATCTTTAGTTTATATAAACGTGAGCATACACATATTCTTGCATACGTGTATGTTCACGAACACACGACGTATACGCACATGAGTCGAGGTTAGCATATATTCATGGGTCGCAAAGCAAAGGCAGAAGGTAACCCCCTCTCGAGGACACATCCGAGGGGTGCTGATCAAGAGTATGGAGTTGCATTGAACATTTAGTGGTCACTTCCACTGCAGCAACAAACACAGAGATAGATATATTCACCTCTCTGTGAGGATGACAAACTCATGCATTAGTCCATCCAAAAGGCTTCTTAGAAAATATACGGTCGTGTACTTTTGGATGAGGAGGGTCACCCGGTACTGTACTGTACAGTCCCCCATAAGCCGCGAGATTCCTTGCATCGTGGGAAATAGGGAAGAGGAACCTGTTTTGCATATGAAGATTCAGTACTCTCGGCACATTCCGCCGGTGGCCCGTCCCTGCGAGCTCGCTGGAGAGCGGACGGGTTTCTGACATGTCAATCATCACAAGGCACATAATCAAGATCATGCCTCTCACTTCCCAACTCTCACTCGAAAATAACCCGCTCCTTTAGAAGAAAAATAATCGACGCTCTTCAGATCTCTGTTTGTACATCACCAGCAAACATACAGCAGTTATTCACAAAGGTGAAACCGGTTAAGAGCATGTCAGGGTCGCATTTCATCCCAAACATCGGAGAAATACTCAATTCGATTTGGGTTACATAAAATTAAGCCTATTTTTTGCCAATTTACTGAGACACATTATTATTCTGTAATGCATAAAAAAAGGGATAAATGAATCAAAATGTAATGTTTATACATCACAGAAGTATCTGTACGGTCTTTAATTTAAGCCGATTTCAATTTAAAGGGTTAGTTCACTCGAAAATGTTTGGGTGAACTAACCCTTTAATGTTTTGTCTTCTAATCACAATGCAAAAAAAAAAGGTAATGGTCTTCATTCTTTTGATTCTGGGGTGAAATATGAGCCAGACATGTTTCACCTACATCTTTATATATTAAAAATGGACATCTTTCTCCAGTGTCAGCGCAGCGTATAGTGTACATCAAAGTCAGAGCCCGTCCCTAAAAGCTCTTTTGAGACCAGATCAGTGTAAACCAATACGTCCTTTAGACGAAAGAACCAACAAAATGATGCATGATCAGATCAGCTTCACTGCCCAGGCCTGTCTGCAATTTCATATGGCAAAATAATCACATGATATGTGGTAAATACAGCAACTTCCAGCCCTTTAGAGGTGAAATTAAATGGTACTTCATCACACCTTATGTAAGACAATCCGGCCTTTTCCATAGCTAACATGATTACTGAGTGAATCTCGTGAAATCCAGGTCAGGTTTCACCCTAAAAATCAAAATAAACAAGAAATGTTTTGCTTAAAGAACACGCTTTCTCCGTTTTCTTTATGCAAAATGTTGATTTTGGGGTAAAATATCACCCGGATAGGTTTTCACTCTAATTCGTAAAACAAGAAAAAGCACTAATTTCCTAAATTAAATCACTAGACATGCAATCTTTTCTTGCTCTAGTGACAGATTATCAGAAGCATTAAGCTTGGCAATGCAGACATTAGACCTCCTTCTGTCAGCTGTATGTCCCTCTGACCGTTTTCGTTCATCTTAAATCATTTCTTTTCCCAAAATGTCCCATAATCCTTTTTTGTAGTTTCTTTGCAGATACAATGGCAGTGAAAATGACAGCGTGGCGGATGAAGGTATAAGACAGGGGGCAGCACCAGTGACGGGCCCCCTCTCCCAACTCCAAGACGAGATACAGGGAGAGGAAACTCAACCGGGAAGGAAAAGAAATCCCACCCTGATGCGTTTCGCCTGTCCTGTTCCTTCCCCTCCTGTCTCCTCTCGTCTTTCCGCAGCTCCTCAGCTCGAGGCAATGCCGTGACGTTGTGCTGAGCGAGAGTGGCAGTCTCTGGACATCACAGAGAGAGAGAGAGATACAGGAAGAGAAGGAAGAAACGGAGGAGAGATGATGGATCTGCTGTCTTCACAGGAAGGTCCGCTGACTCCCTGCAGGGATCTCAGAGCTGGTACCATTTCTTGTCCTTGTATTTTAGCATTATCTGGTGAAGAAAGACAGATGGTTTACCCTCTATGAAACAAATTATCCAACCCAAATATCATTGTTTGACAACGAAAGCAAATATCAGTCCCAGCAGGAGCTTTGCAGATTTTTGTGTGCTAAAATGCCTGAATTTACTGTGGCTTTCTCAAAAATTGTGATGAAATTTTGTAACTTTGCAGTGAAAAACCCACCAACAATCATGATGTACATGGTTTCAGCGACAGTAAGAGTACAATTACCTGTAAATACTTTTGTACATAATTACTGAAATTGTTGTTCTGGTCTCACATGCAATCTTAAATGCAAAAGCAGTGGAAGAAAATAAGCACTGTCATGTCACAACCCGGTGGACGTGTTATGTTTTATGCTGTTAGATTAGTCACCTGAAAATAAGGAAAATTTACAGATTCTTACTTTGTTCTTGGAGTTGCTTTCCCTCAAAGAAATTATGTCAATTCTAGCAAGTCATGGGATTTAGGACTTACACTTATGATTTTCAAGGGCAAATAGCACCAATGTGACAAATAGCACCACCAGTGGACTGGAGTTTCAGAGACACAATACAAATATGTACCATAAGAAAGTTTAATTTATGTAAAAGAGGAATCAAATGAAAATTATATACACATTCTTAAATTTAATAAATGCTTACTATTGTATTGAGAAAACATGATTGGGAACATGGGAATTTGCTTTTTTCAAAAAGTAATTTATGTACTAATCATTATGACTTTTTGTTTTTGTTAATTAGGGTACATATATGCATGGAAAACCATGTGGCATGAAAGTTGATTAACATTTTATGTAAAATATGTTTAACGGGGACACTGTGGGAATGTAGGAATGACTCCGGTCTCAGGTGCACTTGTCTGCTGTGTCCGAATCCACTTTTGCTAGTTTAATGACGGAAAAAACAGCAGGCGCTCCGTTTTGGAAGTAACGAGCAATAAACCAAACAAAATCTCCCATTCCTTTTAAAAGCCAGTTGCGCTTGCACCATGGCAGATTTGCTACTTACATGACGGAATTTGAAAGCAGAAAGACGGAACGCTTCCCCAGAGAGGAATCCTTTTACTTTTTAATATTTAAAAATGTTTGTGTGCTGCTGCGTGTCCCTGTGTGTAAAAATGCACGTCTCTGTGTGTGTAATAATGCGCATTCCTGTGTATGTACGCACGTTGTGCACCCCCATATAGGCGCATATCAGTAACACGCTATCACGCTAACACGCTTCCTACTTTGGAGAGTGTGTGGCGGCGCTTTAAATAGCTGCAGCCCGGAGGCTTGCTCCAAACACATTTCGTTGCTGTGTACTTGTACATGTGTAATGACATTAAACTTGAATCTGAATCTGAAATAAAACAAAAAATGCTACTGACTTCAGACCAGGTTTTTGTTGGTGCAAGCACACCAACAGGTTTTTCATGGTGCAACTGGCTTTTAAAGGGAATGGGAAACTGATTAGTTTATTGCACGTAATGCCCAAAACACAGCCATGCGCAGTCATTTTATTTGGCTCAAAATAGCAACGTGCCAACACACCTCGTTTTCAGACCAGCACGCCCATGGGCGAACATGAGTGCATTTGATATTTAGACAACGTGGCGTAGGGCGTGAGAATGATAACTGCGTTGGGGCTGAAACTAGCAAAAACACTTGCGTCGCGCCTTCCATGTGTATAATAGTGCTCTTGGAATGAGGACTTTACAACAGAATTCACTGCAATGCAGCAGCAGGACAATTGGACATATATTGATTACTTTGTTTGGACTATGAATTGTGGATTTTCATTAGCTAAAATTGCTTTCCCCCCTCTCAGGTTAACATTTTTTTGCAGAAAAATTGCAGAAACGAAAAAATGCAAGCTTGCTCGATAGCAGAATTGCAAAATCCTGGAGGGACAGACACATGCTGGCAAGTTTCGAAACAGCCTTTGTATTACTCTAAAAAGCAGCAGTCGTGTGGAACTGCAAGTGATCATCTCACATCATGTGCGTGTTTGGAGAAGGAGTCTGCGCTGGACATCATGGCTGCTGTCCTCTCCTCCAGCTCGCCTAGTTTCTGTCCTCTCTCATCCAGGGCTATCCTTGCCCGTGCCAACTCTCCCACCACACCTGACGCGGCCCCCTTCATGCCCTCCATACCCCCTGGACCGGGGATGTGCTGCGCCAGGCTGCGTGAGGCCTTACCAGCAGTCACTTCTCCGACTGTAGACGAGAACAAAATGAGACTTCTAAAAACAGCCACATTTCTTACAATATCAGTTTTGAAGTATGAAAAGATGCAGCGAAAATCAGTATTGGCCAAAGTTTTTTTAATAACAATGCTAAAAGCAGATATCAATTTATGCAAATTACACTGTTCCATGTTCTTTATTTGTCACATACATATTATATACATATTTGTGATGTTAATGATTAATCGACGATAGATTATTTGTCAATAATACATTTAATCAATAAAACTTATCGATCATCGATTAATCAGGGTCATGCGCGTGGGTGCTGCTCAACCGCGACACGTGCAGCAGACACAAGGAAATGAAGTTATGTTTGGGACCATTTTACAACTAGAGTTACACCTTCATCATGACGGTTTGCGTGTGTATTCGCAGCCTTTTGTTTTGTGCAATTGTTAGTTGTAATATTGTGTTTTTTTTTTGTGCAGGCCTATATTTTCTCATATAGGATGCATTTGTTTAAGAATTAACGCGGTAGTAAAGCGTGCCGGTGATCAGCTTCAGTGCATGCAGCTCAAACAGCAGTGCACAACTAATAATGACTATGATTGGAACTGTCATATTACATAACATTATAAAGACAACAATATTGTAATAAAACATTGTGAATTATTTGGATTTAATTGCCGTGTTTCAGTGCTGCTCCAGGAAGAGTGCGTCCACAACATGAGTGAAAAACACATTCTGAATAGCAAGTAACTTAGTTCAAGTTCACTTGTGCATTTGTTTATTTTATGCAGATATAATTTGTAATATTATGTTTATTTTGTATATATCTGTGATTCCAAGAAGAGCGCGTGTACACATTCTGACCGGCACACATCTGAGGCAGCATTGGTGGCACGTTGTATTAGTCATTATTTGATTATTAAATAAATAATTTGCAGTATTAAGGCTAACGATTCATCGATTAATTGATCGGTTATTTAAACAACGATTGATCATGGAAATTTGTGTAATTTGACATATATTGAAATACATATGATATAAATGTAGTTTTTCTTGTAGAAACAGAACATATACACATAATAAAAATATGTATAATATAGAACATAATCAGTATAATAAACTAACAAGAAATGTGTGAATAAAAAAATGTATATAGAATATAATAGGGGAAAGAATACATGAGAATTTTACAAAAAGTCTGCATTACATTCATTAGAATTCAGAGTGAAAACTGCTTAATTGCCATGAAATTAATGTCACAAGCCTTTTTTCCTAAAAGCACAATAGGTTTTATTTTCTTCACGTAAAATATTGTTTCTTCATCTGATTTTGGGATGAAACGTCCTGGAAATCTTTTTGTGGGATTCATTATATTGTTCTTCTCTACACTCATAAAAAAAGGATATTTTTAGCATCAATAGGTTCTTTCACTTTTAAACATGGCAAATTATCATAAAATTACCAGACTGACTTTTCCAGTAAATACACAAGTGAGCTGTTCACACAAGCAACAGTGTTCTGTCTTTTTGAGATACCATTCACACATCAGAACCAAAATACTGGTAAACTCTATGATGTCAATCAATAGAAATGACCTTTAAACACTTCACAGTTTTCTTCATCCGGAAAAATGAACTTTAGACATTTTCACAGTCCAATCTGACATTTTTTGACTTCTGAATGACAGGTGTAAGTAAAATCATACAGAACATGATTTTGTTTTTTTAAAGTGTGTGAGTGACAGATTAACGCTTACATAGGTCCTCTCTGTCCAAGGACTGAGCACCGCCTCCAAATAAGCCCTTGAAGAACCCTCTGTTCGGAGCCTCTGGTGTCTCCACTGGAGTAAACAGCTCTCCAAGCATCTCCTGCAAAAATAGCACCTCAAAATAAATGGATATGAATACTGATGTTATATAATCTATATTGGATTCTTAAAAGGCACTGCAAATAAAGACACTTTTCAGCTGGTTCCTGGAAGTATTTTTCTCATTCGTCTTCTACATTCTTCAATTCTTCAAGCCATGAAACAAACCAATTAGCTCCAAAATGAATCACATTTCCAACTTATACTTAGTACTTAGTATTTTAATGAGGCAGTGAACTACTCCTCAAACCTGTGAAGCATTGTGAATTATGTAATCACATTATAAACAACGTTAACTACTTCATGATTACTCGTTGGCATCTCATTTTGTTGAGTTGGTAGCTTTTCTCACACTGTTAGTGGGTCAAGTCTCATTTTTCCAAGAGTACTGTCTTTTTCTCCGTTCAATAATGAATTACTTACAAAAAAAGTTATTTGTGTCTCGCAAAGAGAATCGCACGGACTGCAAAATACATTACCAACCAAATAAAAGCACATTCCATTACGCTGATATCTGATGATCAGTAGCGGTTCACTAAATTAAGCAATTAATTTAATACCTATTTACAATAAGCACTTAAGTCAAAAATAACTATTAAATAATAAAATAACTAGAGAACTTGATGACAAAAAATCTCATATGAAACAAAGGTTAATTTAAAGACACTCTTATTTCATCAGTCAGTCGTGAAAGTCTGGTGGTTGAAAGCTTTTTCAATTCTAGAGAATCTTTTTTCATATTCATATTCATAAATGCTCAAGACAAAGTTTGAGTGCTCAGACATAACATCTGATCGAGAGCAGAGCCATGAGACTGCTGTATATTTGCGAGCGCAGTTTCGTTTTGTGTGAGAGTGAAAAAATCTGCCTGCGAGCGGAGAGATTCATTACAAGGATGCGCACTCGCATTACAATAATGCGCTCTCGATATTGTCATTAAAACAACGTCATAGAAACGTCCAATAAAAACGAGTGGAAAGTTGTGTCTAGAATGTTATTGGTTAGAATGAATGGAAAATATCGTGCTTGGGATCGGCGCCTATGCTCGAAGCTTGTTGCCACACGTGACATCACAGGCGGTCGAGTCGGCCGACAGCTCCAGATGTTTAGCATGCTAGATATTTGTCTGGCATCTGTGAGGCGTCAGTGAGCGTCATTGAGTAGTTCACACATAAAGATTGGCGAGGGCTGATCACCCGCTGATTTGCCCCCGATCACAGCCCAACCTGCCGGTGAGCGCGTTAACTTGCAAATCGGGCTTAAAATCCTGTAGTGTGAACTTGGCATTAGTCGTTTTCATGGATCCGTGTGGACGGGGATCATTTTGATAACATCGTCCTCTTCCGTTTTTAGTACATCTTTTGTCGTGTAAATGTACCCTTAGTTTATTTATCTATAGAGCTGCTCTGGAGAAAACAGTGATGTCATAGTCCAGCTCAGTTCAGTTCTCATAGACTCATACAACGTTGTCAAAGCAGGAAGATCAATAATATTAAGAATATTAAGTGTCCCCAACTAAGTAAGCCAGAGGGTCCTCACTCTCTCTCTCATACTCAGTGGATTAAAAAAAAACACACAGTCTTTGTGGTTTCATGGTTCCATTTTCAAGAATCCTTTTTAGAGCATGTTAAATCTTTGCGGTTGGATGCAGTCTCCATTGCCTGATTGACTGTCTACACTACACTAATATTCTTGTCTTTTCCAGTCAAGCACTTGTATTGTCTTGTTAGTAGCACACAGTAGTGTGAGGGATTTTATATTTATATTTTAACCCTTTTCTGTAATTTTACATACAGGGTTCTGTTGTAATATATTGTACACTGTACCTAACCTGTCATTTGGGCGAGGGACTGTGTGGTGTTATTGTACTGCTGTGTTTTTTTTGTTTTAATGATTGATTGTCTCTCTGTTTTAAAAAACAAAACAAAAAAAATAATAATTAAAAACACAATAATAAAACTATTGACATATATATATCATTCATTATAAGTAATATTAATATATATATCATTACAAACAAAGGCAGAACAACTTATTTAATTGCAATGCTTCATGGTAACACCAACGTCTATGGAAGTAAAATAATGCCAAAATGTTTTTGAAATAAAAAAGCCTGTTGAATTGCACTACTTGAAAAAAATATGCATTGCATTAACCATGATTGCATTTTAATGCATTGTATTTTTAGGGCTTGCATTTATATGGGCTGAAATTCAACATGGTTGTATATTTAAGCTGTGAATATTTCAATTCAAAACATTTCAAACACATTTTCATTAATAAAAATTCAATAATCCATATTCTCCTTTCATATTTCACTTCCAAAATATTCAAACTGTTTAAAAATACAACCTATAATATTCAACAGGCAATTTTAGGTCTGTTTTATTTCGCTTTACAAATTAGCTCCACAATTCAGTGGTTCAAATTGCAAATTCGAGGCAAATTCGACATTGAATCAGGGACTGGAGGAAAAGCAATAGACTACCGATGCATTATATCTATCTGCTGTTAGTCGCCCTCACCAGTAGGTGGTGCAAGCGCAGCGTGTTGACAACATCAAAGCAACAGACAGAGACGAAACTTTCATAAAACATCATTTGCTGAAATGGACCGGCGGTGAGTCACGAGTTATTATGAGTGTATATATAGTATATAACTTACATGTTGAAAAGGCTGATTAAGACACAAATCATCACAGCGTTTACTCAAGTGTCTTATGATCGACTTTTACAGCGTTCAAAAGGAAGGTGATTTTCTGATTAATCCAGAATTCCCTCGCCTTTAGCATTGATATAGGCCTACATACTTTGCAGTCACGTCACTACCATGGATACCTGGCGGGCAAAAGGCAAACACTGAGAGAATGAAGTAACTTGCCTGCCAGTACTAGTGACATCACGTGCAAAGTATGAATTAATAGGATCTTGCCAGGACGTCGCCAGTATTAATATACAAAAGTTGGTGTTTTGAGGTGTAAACGATCGTCGCCTGCATGCCAGATAGTTGTGCGATTGGATGCACAATAACCACATTTTGTCAGCGTTTGTTGCCGCGCCAGGTATCCATGTTAGTGACGTGACTGCAAAGTATTTAGGCCTAACTGTTATATCAACGCTAAAGGCGAGGGAATTCTGGATTAATAAGAAAAATCACCTTCCTTTTGAACGCTGTAAAAGTCGTATCATAAGACACTTGAGTAAACGCCGTGTGATGATTTGTGTCTTAATCAGCCTTTTCAACATGTAAGTTATATACTATATATACACTCATAATAACTCGTACTCACCGCTCGGTCCATTTCAGCAAATGATGTTTTATGAAAGTTTCGTCTCTGTCTGTTGCTTTGATGTTGTCAACACGCGTTGCGCTTGCACCACCTACTGGTGAGGGCGACTAACAGCAGATAGATATAATGCATCGGTAGTCTATTGCTTTTCCTCCAGTCCCTGATTCAATGTCGAATTTGCCCTCGAATTTGCCGTCGAATTTGAACCACTGAATTGTGGAGCGAATTTGTAAAGCGAAATAAAACAGAACGAAAATTGCCTGTTGAATACTATAGGTTGTATTTTTAAACAGTTTGAATATTTTGGAAGTGAAATATGAAAGGAGAATATGGATTATTGAATTTTTATTAATGAAAATGTGTTTGAAATGTTTTGAATTGAAATATTCACAGCTTAAATATACAACCATGTTGAATTTCAGCCCATATAAATGCAAGCCCTAAAAATACAATGCATTAAAATGCAATCATGGTTAATGCAATGCATATTTTTTTCAAGTAGTGCAATTCAACAGGCTTTTTTATTTCAAAAACATTTGGCATTATTTTACTTCCATAAACGTCTTTGGTAATTTGCGTGATAATTGGAATTGGAATTTTTGGAAAATAATTGTTATCATTTTAACCATCATTATGCATAGTCTGAATTAAAAGGTTTATATGTTGACGCTAAAAATCACTTTCTGTGAATACAGTGAATGTGACTTTAATGGGACGTACAACATCCTGCACACATAAAACATTATGGACACATTCTGACCTGCAGGTTATCACAGGTTTCCTGGCTATAGGTGATTCTTTGGATCTCAGTGGGCGATGTGAGGTACAGGGCCTGCCCTTGGTTTGAGAAACAGAAGGTTCTGGCTATCCTCATATCCGTCAGAGGAAGGTAGTTCACATCCAGCAGTGGCCGCAAGCTGGGCAAACTGAAAACAGATGGTTTACAGGTTTAGGAAGAAAAAACAAAGAGGAAAAAAATATTCAGTGGCACTGAATGTCAGGTCTTCCATATTACCTGAGGGTCATGATGTGGCCATTGGCACAGAAACAGGCGATGCAGACCCCTGTGGTCATCGTCACGACATCAGCTCTAAGTACGAAGGAGGCCTCTGTGATGTTATGCTCGTAGATGCAGTTTTGGGAGGGCAGTGCCACCACCTTAGCCTGTTTCTCTGAGCAGACTACAGCGTACTGACAGTCTTGGTTCTCCTGAGAAGAAGGAGAGGAGGTGGGCCGGCGTCTTCGTGGCCGTTCTCTCTCCTCCTCGGGAGCGTTGGCTTCATACCAGGACTCATAAACGTGGGGCAGAAGGGTCCCGCTGGCATCCAGCTGGGCCATGTGCAGAATGCCTCCTTTCAAGCGCACTACTAAACCTGTGATGGCAGAAAGCGTCAAACTAATGCAGAGTTCAGACTGCACGAATTTCAAAGTAGTCAGATCACTGTTCTTTTCACACTGCATGAGGAAATATTCAATAAATAATAAATAATTTAGCAATGTGCTGCTGTTGTGACTGGTCAAGAAAATGTTTGTGCTTTGTTTTTTTTATATAATTGAAATATATCTATAAAAATACTGATATTCTGGTCTATAACACCCACCCGGACTTCCCGCTGCCCTGTATCTTGCTCTCATTGGCCGATGTTGTTTTCAGTCAGAACACATTTCACACAGCAGGAGTTTGAATCGCAGACAGGTCCAGATATTTAGCATGCCAAATATATCACGGGCGTCGGAGACTCATTTGCAATTCTCTCAGATTGCATCTTTGATAATTCACAGTGCATGACTGTCACTCAAGCATTGGCCTATAATTTGAGGCATTTGTCTGCGATTTCACAAAACCTGTCGGCGAATCAAAATCGGGGCTAAAATCGTGCAGTGAACTTGGAATAAGTGTCTTTTTCCATCAATAATGATTTCCACAATGCAGAAAAAGCAGACGGAATTTCAAAATAGTTATAAAATTGAATTTTTATTTGCCATGGAATTTGGCGAAATTTGGATGAATAAATCAAAATTAGGACATTTTTTTGTGATCACAGGGCAGGATTATTAAAATGTTAATAAATTATTAAATTGTTAACAAAAATTATGAATTGATTAGACATCTAATTCAGAATTCAGAATATTGAAGACAAAAGAAAAACAGCATATGGCAAAATAAAATGGAATTTGTGAAATTAATTGAAAAAAATGAATAGGGCTCAACATTTACAAGGACTTCCACTCATTTTTTCATAGAATTGTAAAGCAAGTCTTACCACAGAAAGAGACGCCCACAGGCTGTTGCATCCTCTGCTCTGGCGTGGAGGGCACAGTGAGGGCGATGGCCAGCATGCCGCCCAGAGAGGTGCCCACCCACAGGCTGGGCACTGCCACTGTCTCACTCTTCTTGGAAAGGGAGTCACAAAAGTAGAAGGAGGAAATGATCTCACGTGACTCTCTGTCAATGCTGGTCACGCTGGAGCTGCGCGAGCGGCTGAATGAGTTGTCCCTGGCATCTGAGAACACAGCGAACCATCAGGGACAAAAAGACAACAGAAGCTGACAATTAACATGATGCTATAAAGTAATATCAAGCTTGAACCACCTCAGGACACCTGAAACCAAAAACAGTTGAGCAGTAATACAGTATAATGATGATATTCTTATGAAATGTGCTTTATATGCAGTATTAACACAAACATTATATTTCAGTTACATGTAGTGTGGAATGAGTAAAACATACTACACACAAACCGTTGCCATGAAAACCCAGAAAAACAGCAAAACTCACACATTTCCACTCAGAATGAGCAAAACTAGCAGTCACCAGTTACAGAACATTGTTTAGCGGTTTTATTTGACTCTCAGACACTCAGATGCATATTTCTGGCAAACCTATAACACAAATTTTAGTATAAATGCAAATTCTAAAAGAAATGAATCTCACCAAAACTGACAAGAACACATCTGGCTCATGTTTCACCCCAATTTTCTTTTCTTTTAATACAAATATTTATACATGACAGCAGAGTTAGCTGTACTGAATTTACTCAAACCTTAATCTTCATTTTTTGTACGCGAAATACCTTTTTTTTTTTTTTTTATTTGCGGTGAAATATGACTCTTGATGAAGCTTATCGGTCTTTGAGATTCACCTGTAAAATGTCTGCAATTGGTTAGTAAATCAAAATAACAGTCACTAACCAATAAAAAGGAGAGAAGTTAATACGACATGGGTTATTGCTGGTCTGATCAGTGTAGACTCACCAGCTGAAAAATATATAGTGTGCTATGATCACACCATTGGGAATCTAAGGATTACACAAATGTGAAAAGTATTATGAGGTCAAAATCCATAATCTGCTTTGTTTCGGGATGATGAAAGAATTTGTTGTGTAACTTGTGTGTCGTACTAATAATATTAAACCTTAACCTGTAATCAGTTTAAAATGAAACTGTGAAAAAAGGTGAGGAGTTAAAACAGAATTAAGCCATTTTTCACAGAAACCAAAATTGGACACCATTAAGACAACAGACAAAATGCACACGGCAAACTCCACTGAGAGTTAGTATGAACCAATCCAAATCAGGTCAGGTCAGCCTGTAATAGGGCCACTCACTGGGGTCACACAATGAGGTCTCATGGAAAGACGCTGCGTGTTTCCTCTTCATTTTCTTCACGCAACTCTCTTGTTTCTTACCAGGTAGAGAGCAGTGACGCCGTACCCTCCTTTCTACACGCAGAACAGTAAGTGTAAAGTAGCTAGCTATTAACTAGCTAGCTAATGTATAAATTGGACCTAAATACATTTGTATCAACATTCATGCATGCAAGTGTACAATCTATAAGGTCTACAATACCTGGAGTACCTCTGAAAGCAAGTAGGATGTAAAGTTATTTATTGCCTGCAAAAAAAATACTTCATTTTTTTTTATCGTACTGTCTACTTTTTCAGATTTATTTAAACTCCACATAAAAACAAAACTGTGCCTAGTTCATTCTCAGACCTTTACTGTCTAAGTCTGAGGTTCTAGGCCAGAATAAGCTATAAACCAAACCAGACCAGACTTCATGGAGATCTTCATGGAGTCTATAGAGGCAGAGCGAAACACGTCATAATCTGAAAACCACGCCCAAACCAACCGTCTCCATTGACTGTCTATTGCGTGAAGCAGCCTCCTTGTCATTTCTGACTTGCAACAAAAAAAAGCGAATAAACCCAGAACCCAAAACCCAGAAGTTTTTATAAGATGTTGACCCAAAAAACGAGCGTTTAAGGACACAAAAGTGGATACAGGCAATTGACAGAACGCGACATGTTAGAACTATGCCCACAGGAGGGGAACGTAATCAGCGACAGGAAATATAATATATAAAACTGACATTTGGATATTTGACAAAATACTGAGTGTCAGGATCCCAAAAGTTACCCATTCTTCCTGCTGATGCTTCACATCTTATTGCCTGTATCCTTAAACGCTCATTTTTTTGACAGGGTCGACAGCTTATAAAAACTTAATACCGTGTTTTTTAGCTTGTTTGCTGTACACCCTGTCTTCTTTTAGACATGGTTCTGTTTTTTGTTAAAGATAAGAAATGAAAATGCGACCTCTTCACGCAATACAAAGTCAATGGAGAGCATTGGATTGTCCCCCCTTTTTTGAGCTTGACTAAACTCGTGAGCCCCGTTCACTGCCATTATAAAGCTTGGAAACAAGGATATTTAGTAATATAACTCCAATTGTGTTCATCAGAAAGAAGAAAGTCATATACACCTATGACTGCTTGAGGGTGAGAAAATCATGGGGTTATTTTCATTTTAAAGTGAACTAATCCTTTAATGCTCTGCCATGACACTTTAAGCTTGATGTTGACTAGTCACTAATCATGGCCTATAGAGGGCGTAACAGGATAAGAAATATTTGAAGTCCACTTTTGCGCTCTGTTTCCAACAGTTAAAATCACAAATAAATGCAGACTCTGAGAGCGCTCCACAAGATATGTTTGCTTATACCATCTGGGTGCGCAAAATCGCTGTTTCAATTGCTACAGTAAGCTGTTTAAACGTTTTAAACAGCTTATTGTAGCCGCAAGTTTTTCATTATTTTAAACGAATGCGCTGCTGCACTATAACATACACACATACAGACAGTATCTTGCACGTCCCATGCAGATCCCACACAGAGAAACATCCAGTAGCGCAGAGATGTATCGTCAACAGTTCTGTGATTTATCAATAAAATAGCTTAGAAATAGTTCTAAAATATCTTTCTTAGTAACTAAAACCCACAGCTTCACTTTTAGTAGAGAGTCGCTGCCAGGTAGAATTCATTCACGCGTATTCACTCTCTCACTAATGGACTGTAACGACCCAAAGACAAAAGAACTGACAAAAATAAGCTGTTATGTATAAGCAATAGCTTTGTGTGCAGAGCTGTGTCATGTAGGCAAACCATGGTCAAGTCTCAGCTCGAGGTTCAGGCTTATTTGTTCATTACTGATGTCATCAGCGACTAGTCGACGTCAACTCGTTTTTCATCACATTAATGTCGACTTAAAAAAATATGTCGTTGTTCAACCCCTAGTAGACAGTGATGCAGCTCATTAAGGTTGAGAACACAGTATTAGTACATACTGCTACTTCAAAAGCTGCCCTTTCAATCTGGTGACAAGTGCTACTTAAAATAACGGCCAGTTTACGTAAGTGTGGAAGAAAACGATCACCTGCAAAAGAAGCACAGCTACTCCTAGAAACTAAAGTTAGAGAACAAACGCTTACCATCTTTCTGATCAGCAATCATGTTAATTTTCCGGGATATCTTAGCTGGAAAAAAGAAAACATTGTTCTGAACATATAATCAAAGCCATTCATTTCTGGGAAATCATTGTTACTAAAAATGTTAATTAAGGATGAATCAACAGGTTTAAGAAGACAGAAATAAGCAGGTTGGAGGATCATGATGTAGAATAAAGTCACAGAGCAGCCATGAGCCCATCAGCAGCCTTAAAGAGAGACATTTTGTTCATCTAGTATGTTACATTCAGAAGCAACTCATGCCCAGAAAATTGCATTGAGATTAGTGGCAATGAAACCAGCACCGATCAAGAGTCAGAACACCTTGAGCTTAATTTCTCTCTGACATAGTCTGGCATTGTGTGTGTGTGTGTGTGTGTAATCGCCCATATGTAGATCTGTCTATGATTTTAGATGTTCAGTAGAGATCTGTGAGAGAACATATGATTCAAAATCAGAGATATGTTAAATATGTAACATCATTTCCATTGCCCTATGGGTTTTTTTTTTACCCTTGAAACGCACCAGAGCAGAGTAAAAGCCTGTAATGTTAAACAAGGTTAGAAAAAAGCATTCCAGCAGGAGATACAATTTTGACATTTGTGAATAAAACCATTTTAAATCTTAAACGGTTTAATGTCAACAAGTGCAGCATTTACAATCCATTTCAGGAAAATTTCACAAAAGCATTTTTCTCCTTTAGTAAAACATGCACTCATGGATCATTCACAAGACGATGTATATTAAGAAAGTTGACTTTGTAAAAAGTTAAACTAAGTTGACTTCCCAAATATAATGCCAAAGTGTTAAATGTGGCTTTCAATTTAAGAGTTCACACTGGTCAACCATCTTTTGGCACACCTGACCACCAAGCAACACCCATACAAAGCTCAAGTTCAGCTCTACTATGCACTTAAGCATACCCATTTTAATTGGTTTGGTTAGTTCATTTGGTTAGTGCGCAAGAGCCCATTAGCACAGAAACTGAGAGACCCAGACTGCCGTAATATGAACATTATACAGTACCAAAGTCATTGGCAACAGTCTTGGATATCCGCTTGCTTTTGGACATCACTGAAAAATGTGTTGAAAAGAACCAAATCAAAGAAAATAAAGGCTTTCCCAAAACAGAAATTGGGTGTGTATAATGTACAGTACCCTTGTCAATGAACTTGTGTTTGCTGTCTTCATCAGAATTGCATGGTGAACCGGAGCCTATAGCAACAACACAGCCTGCATAATAATGTGATACAGCCAATGGGGTCTTATGTAACTTTTGGCAACTATCTGCATATCAAAGTCAAACTCCTTGTAAATTAAATTTCCTTGGTCAGCACACCTGACTTGAATTCTGACGACGCTTGCAGAATTGTTTTAATTTTTTGCTGTGCTAAAGACTTTTCAACTATAATAGAGCTTCACGTCCAATGCTCAGGCATTGCAGTGTTTGTCTGTCTTTAAGTTGCGGTGTGTAATTCCTGCGTCACCAAACCGAACTTCCAGAGGATTAGCATGAGCAGGTCGGGACTACTCGTTTTTCCAAGCCATGCTGGCAGGTGCTAAAAAGGTGCACAATTGCACATTTCACTTTAAAAAAGGATCAAACATTTTGTCTTTCATTAACTCACCCTCAAGTTGTACACCCAAAGTGGCTAGTGATTTATTTTGGAAGAAGAAAAAAAATTACCATAAAAGTAGTCCATATGACAAGGGCAAATATTCTTCAAATAAGTCTTCTGAAGAAATATGGTTTTATGCAAGATAAATCCATAACTTACAAATCTTACATAGCTTACATGTTTAATAAAAAAAATGCTATGGTCTACAGATTTTGTCTTTTAATCTCAATATTGTATAGTTTCAAAAGACTTGAAATATAGACATCTAATTTTTTTTTCATTTTTGATTTGTTTGTTTTTTCTGCTTCCAGTTTCTGTGGCTATTCTCTTGGTGAGAAACATTTATAGAAGATCTAGTATCAGGTTTTTAAAACCTAAAAAGTTTTTAATCTAAAACTATATTTGGCTAAAAAATGTTTCTCTCACAGGGTTACATTCTGTCATTAATTACTCACCCTCATGTCGGTCCAGAGCTGTAAGACTTTCATTCATCTTCGTAACACAAACAAAGATATTTTTTAATGAAATCTGAGAGCTTTCTGTCCCACCATTAACAGCTATGCAACTGAAACTTTGACTCTTCAAAAAGTTAATAATATAAAACTATTAATAACATAAAACTAATCCATACGAATTGAGCGGTTTAGTTCACATTTTATGAAGATACTATCAGTTTGTATGATGAACAGATTGAATTTAGGCTTTTATTCACATATAAACATTGATCAGCGAAACATAAGCTCAACTGAACCTGCTTGATGCACGAGAACAAACCTCTTGAGGGAGCTCAAACGTGCTGCATAACACAAGAATGAACCTCATTGGTTCTTGCAGAAGCTCAACCGTGCTGCATAACACAAGAATGAACCTCATTGGTTCTTGCAGAAGCTCAACCGTGCTGCGTAACACGAGAATGAACCTCATTGGTTCTTGCAGAAGCTCAAACGTGCTGCGTAACACAAGAATGAACCTCATTGGTTCTTGCTGAAGGTCAAATGTGCTGCGTAACACAAGAATGAACCTCATTGGTTCTTGCAGAATCTCAAACGTGCTGCATAACACAAGAATGAACTTCATTGGTTCTTGCAGAATCTCAAACGTGCTGCGTAACACGAGAATGAACCTCATTGGTTCTTGCAGAAGCTCAAACGTGCTGCGTAACACAAGAATGAACCTCATTGGTTCTTGCTGAAGGTCAAATGTGCTGCGTAACATGAGAACGAACCTCATTGGCTCTTTCGGCAGCTCAAATGTGCTGCATAACACGAGATTAAACCTCATTGGTTCTTCCGGGCACTCAAACGTGCTGAATAACACGAGATTGTTAACTGTATGTCAAGTGAACATGCTTGAGCTTCTGTTTGCCATAACTGTTATTTGAGCTGATGAATGTTTATATGTGAATAAAAGCCAAAATTCAATCCGTTCATTATATAAAGCGATCAAGTCTCTTCAGATAATATGGACTAAACTGCTCAATTCATATAATTTAGTTTTATTATGTCTTTATGAAATTTTTGAAGTGTCAAAGTGGTAGTTGCGTAGACAGAAAAAATAAAATCTTAATTTGTTTTCCGCAGATGAACCAAAGACTTACAGGTTTGGAATGAGGGTGAGTAATCAATGACAGAATTTTCGTGAACTAACCTTAAAAAGCTAGCACGATCGAATAAAACTTCAGGGATAAAGGATTTTGACAAAAAGAACATGTTTTTTGGAGCTTGGCAGTACAAAGCGAAAGTGGGTGGTGATTTATCAAAAACAAACACTTTCTGCCTAAGATCTTCTTTTATTTTTCACGAAAGAAAGAAACACATGTTTGGAACAACACAAGGGTGAGTAAATCATGACAAAAAGCTTAATTTTGGAGTGAAATGTTCCTTTAAGGTCTGTCAATCAACTATATAATTATATAACTTTATAATTATAAAACTACCATCAATTCATGCTCGTCGTGTTTTACCAGTAAATCCTGTCATATAATAAGAGCATCTTTACCTGAAGTTGGTGATTTACATCTGTCCTCTGGGGCGGCCGATGCATCATTACCATCACAAAAACCTGTTGAAAACAAACACTTCTTAACCAAACAGCCAGGTGGACATCACGCGGAAAACATCACATAGCACTGATAAACTAATAAATAAATGTAAAAAAATATACTATAGTGTTAAACAATGAGAAAAAGAAGAATGCAGACAGATAAAGAGAAGGACAAGACCTTTGATGAGTGTCATGTGACTTACTGAGGTAAGAAGAATGAAGCTTTTTCACAGATTCAGAATAAAAGTTAGAGAGGCCGGACATGCAAGACTTCTTATGTAGAGTGTCTTTACGAAACCACAGAGAGAGACGAATATTGACAGAGACAAGTGAGACAAAACAATGACACAAAATCAAATTAACAGCTGAAAGGCCTTTGAACTCCCAGACCCCAGAGACTGGATTAAGGACCGTTTGGATGCATTTGTTCCGCATTTTTCTTTTCAATAAATGAGATATTGTATACTGTACTTAAAACGTTTCATTACTGTTTAAAAACAGGCTAAATAGATTTGTAATATAATATTTGATGAAATTGTCAGTGAGATTTTTATATTTTCAAAAAATTGTGAGGCTAACCCCAAGCATGTGCAATAGTAATAGCAATTACTTTCATAATGAAAAAACTGCTTTATCAAACACAACTTATAATTGGTATTGGTCAGATTTTCTGCATTAAATCATCGCTAACAATAATGTAAAATATCACATGGGCCGTAAATTCAGTCTGTTGGCATCATTTCAAAGACTCAAACTCAGATGAGTGAACAACAAAAAGAACAAGCAAAGACAAGGGAGAGAAAAGAACAAACATCGGCACCCCTGTTTTTGAGCATATGGATCGTATGATTTTCTAAGATCAGAGGCAGATGGTTCCTCGGCCAGAGATGACCACCTGCAGGAGCATCACGGATTGTAGACTGACACTGCTCATAATGAGCATGTGCTTTACTTTATCAGAGAGAAAGTGACACACAGACTAACAGCATGCAGAGGTTATGATTATTAGTAAGAAGATGAAGCATTCTTAGATTTTTGTTCACCTGCCGAAGGCTGCCTGGCTTTGCGGGGTGAGTGTGGCTGTCTGTGATGAGGATCTGTGGAGCCGTACAACTCGGCTGTGCTCACGTTCAGAAGGAGAGTTTTCTGAAGGTAATCAACCACTGCAAGTCCGTTACCATTGCCAAAAGCAACTCTGTAAAACAAATGACACATACACACTATGGGTCAAAAGTTTAGAATCATTAAGATTTTTTTTTTTTTTAAGTCTCTTCTGCTTAGCAAGGCTGAAATTATTTAATAAAAAAATATTTGAAATTGTAAATTATTCCTGTATTGACAAAGCTGAATTTTCAGGATCATTAGTCACATGATCAAGAAATTATTCTAATATGCTGATTTGGAAGTTGTGCTGCTTCATATTTTGCCAGTTGTGAATTCCTTCTTCAAGATAAAGTATGGGTATGATGTCAACACTTAATTAAAAATAAGAAAAAAAAAACTTCCTTAAAGGGATAGTTCACCCAAAAAATGAAATTTCTGTCATCATTTACTTACCCTAAAGTTGTTCCAAACCTGTATAAATTTCTTTCTTCTGCTGAACACAAAAGAAGATATTACCAAACAGTTGATGGGACCTATTGACTTCCACAGTAGTTTTTTTTTTGTTTTTTTTGGGTGAACTATCCCTTTAAGTGCACTTAAGCATCTGTAACCAAAAAGTTAACTTCAATTTGAGTCAAAATCTACTAAGGGGTAATGGAAAAACAGTTTTTAAAAATTGTTTTTTACAACTCCTTTCCTGTTTTCCTGTTTCAAAAGTCAATGAATTTGTCTCTGAGTAACATGTTTTTTATTTAATCCACAAAATAATACATTCCGTAAAATAAGTGTAATGCACTAAACAAAAAGCATTTTGAACAACATGTTTTATAATTAGCCAAAAATGTATCAGTTCACCCCTCACACACGTTATCACATCCATCAAAAACTTAGGCAGGCTGTCATGATGCACTCATGGGCATCAATCACTTCTCTGAATGTCGGCTAAGAAATAAATAATTATTACCTTACATCTGTTCTAAAATACACATCATTTGAATATCACAACATCCATGTCTGTCAAAAAATAATGTACAAAATACACGGTAGAATTTACGAGAAGCAGAGGTCCAGATCCCACAGTACTGGATGTTTTGAATGCGTTAAGCCCAATTCATACTTCTGCGTCGAGTGTACGCCGTAGCTATGTCTTAGGCTGTGTGTAGCACACGTAGACTACGATGTACCCTGACGCGCACATCTTCAAAAATGTAACAACACGCAGATTCAATGCGGACTGCAAGCGCTGTGATTGGTCTGCCAGAACCCCTCCCTCGGGGGTATCATGTTACCACTGCATGTGTAACTGCGCGTTGCCGCGGACAACGACACAGAAGTATAAATGAAAATCGACATGTAGCCCACGGCGTACAGACTACGGCGCAGGTCCGATGCAGAAGTATAAATCAGCCTTTATCTCTCTTCCATGTTGAAGCTGCTCTTTCCTGAGCAGCTTCAACATGCTGTCTGTCAGAGATGATAACGTACATAATACTTAACACAAGTATAAATGTGTTCTTTACTAGCTGAAATTGAATCAGAATGAGCAAGGAAATCAGTGAAATACTTCACATGGCATGCTGAAGAGAATACATGTCAATCCAATTGTTAGTGAACAAAGTTCAACATGTGTTGGTTTTGACAGACATATTTTATCCACAAACTACACATTCTGATTCTGATATTCTTAATTTTAAATATTTTCAATAATTTTCTATTCTTGATCGATCTTTTTTTTATAATTCTGGCAATAGATGAACTGTTAAATGAGTGACCTTGAGCTGAGTCCCTGTAGTTGTCTAATTTGACTCTCATAAGCGGATGTAATATATATTATAACCTTGACGGGTGATTTTGATCAAATGTAGTTTGATCACTATCTTCTCAATTATTTAAAAGATTAAGGCAATTATCAAAAGTTTGATAAAATGTTGTTTAATCTTGCAATAACAGATGATAATTTTTACATGATTTGTTACATTAAATTACCTCTAAGCAGATTTTGAATCTTTTCTTAGCTTAAAAATGTACAGCTTACTTTAAAAAATATGTGCAACATTAATTTAATCAATAAATAAATGTTCTACTCAAGGCTAGCAGTTATTCTGCAACAGATGGTTTGATGGTTATTTGACATTTGTTAAGATAGTTTATAGTTGTTTATAGACTGAAATTCAAACATCTTCAGTGATGGTAATTGGGTATAAGAGCATATTGCTTGTCAAGAATGGCCATTTTTGTAGTACAGTTACAGTACAGTTCAAATTCCTCTAAAATAATACTTAATTACTGTGACAAAGAACAATTATTCAAGCACTTTACATGCCTGCTAGGGTTTATTTTGATAATTCATGACACATAAAACTTGTCTGAAAGATAATGAACAGCTGTTGTTGAAGGGAAGCATTTTTAATTGCTCAGTAAACACATCATAGGTGCAGTAAATGAGTTGGTGTTGTCGTTTCGTGGACTTACAGGCCATATGCAGAGTTGACGGCCAGGCTGGTGATCTGTTGTGGCGGCTCCCCGCTGACCCACACCAGCTGAATGAGCAGCTCCACCTGGTAACCCGGAGACTGTTTGAGAGGAGAACTCCTGACCCTGGCCAAATAGGACACAGGACACTATTAACTATATGCTAATATAAACACAGAGCATGTCATTCTTAAGGCTCTCTCTCACAGCCAGTCATTTAAGCAAAACAAATCTTAGATTAGATTATGTTGTTGGAAAGGCCATTTCATTAACATGTTAAGTTTGAGTTTTGTTGATTTTACTTCGTTTAAGGGCGAGTAAATCTGAAATAGATTGTACTTGAGACAGGGCACGTTATCTCGCAGGCCGTCTGAGGAGTTGTTGCTGCTGGTGGAAGGGTGGGACTGAGGCAGGCTGGTCTGAGGGCTGGATGAGGTTCCTGGGGTGGAAACGGCCGACGCCTGCTCGCCTCCGCCCTCCGGAGACTCCACTTCATTCAGTTCACACTGCATACGCACCTCCAGCAGCTACACACCAGAAAAACTGTCAGATTTATACAAACATATGCACAGATCCACATGTCTATAAATGGAGATACTGATATTTCATGCATTTAATTCATTTTTATTTCATTTCCATCATTTATTTGGACAGAAAAAGCACATATTTTGTCCATTAACACAAAATTATCTATGCAAAAGATTTTTTTTCCACAAATCTGACTGTCCTCAAAATTAACTCTGATATACAGAAATGTATTTAAATGAATATGAATAGAAATTATATGAATAGAAATACTAAATATTTTAGAATATTACAAAAGACTTTATATATTTGCTTAAAAATATATCTATATACAATATATTGCCAAAAAGTATTGGGACACCCCTCCAAATCATTGAATTCAGATGTTCGAATCACTTCCATGGTCACAGGTGTATAAAACCAAGCACCAAGGCATGCAGACGCTTCTACAGACATTTGTGAAAGAATGTGTCCCTCTCAGGAGCTCAGTGAATTCAAGTGTGTTACTGTGATAGGTTGTCATCTGTGCAATAAGTCCATTCGTCAAATTTCCTCACTACTAAATATTCCACGGTCAACTGTTAGTGGTATTATAACAAAGTGGAAGCAACTGGGAACAGCAACTCAGCCACAAAGTGGTAAGCCACGTAAAAAAAAAAAAGATTAAAAAAGTCAGCTCATGCTGAGGCGCACAGTGCGCAGAAGTCGACAACTTTCTGCAGAGTCAATAGCTACAGAACTCCAAACTTAATTTGGCCTTCAGATTAGCTCAAGAAGAGTGCGTATAGAGCTTCATGGAATGGGTTTCCATAGCCGAGCAGCTGCATCCGACTCTGGAGACGTGTTCTCGAGTGACGAATCATGCTTCGCTGTCTGGCAATCCGATGGACGAGTCTGGGTTTGGCGGTTGGCAGGAGAACAGTACTTGCCTGACTGCATTGTGCCAAGTGTACAGTTTGGTGGAGGAGGGATTGTTTTTCAGGGGTTGGGCTTGGCCCCTTAGTTCCAGTGAAAGGAACTCTTAATGCTTCAGCATGCCAAGAAATTTTGGACAATTTCATGCTCCCAACTTAGTAGGAACAGATTGAGGATGGTCCCTTCCTGTTCCAACATGACTGCGCACCAGTGCACAAAGCAAGGTCCATAAAGACATGGATGAGCGAGTTTGGTGTGGAGAAACTTGACTGACCTCAACCCGATAGAACACCTTTGGGATGAATTAGAGTGGAGACTGTGAGCCAGGCCTTCTCATCCAACATCAGTACCTGACCTCACAAATGCACTTCTAGAAGAATATTCCCATAAACACACTCCTAAACCTTGTGGAAAGCCATCCCAGAAGAGTTGAGGCTGTTATAGCAGCAAAAAAACTCCATATTGAACCCTACGGATTAAGAATGGAATGTCATTAAAGTTAAAGTGCATGTTAAGACAGTTGTCCCAAAACTTTTGGCAATATAGTAGGGGTGTTAGGATAGAATATGCCAACACTACGTTTACATTAATTCTCCACTCTAGTTTGGCTTTAATAGAAATAAAAACAATTTAATTCAGGTGGATAACAGTCACTTCAATTCCATCAGCTCATCCAACATGAGCGATTCGAGCTGTAGATAGTGCATAGCACTGATCACGTGTCGAGAAGACAAGCGCTCGCATTGAGCGTGTGTTACGAGTGTGTGTTACATGTTAATGGACTCCGCGGCGGAGGATTCGTTGCGCAGCAGAAGCGTCACTCAGACTTGTATTTGAAAATGCGCGTTCAGCACCACCAGTACTATTCCCAGAGTACACATGATGGCGAAAGTGAAAGTAAACGCGAGCGCGCATTCAAACGTGATTTCAAATCGTTACCGCTGTTTGAAAGCGGCTCCCTGAGGCAAGGCGAATATCTCCCAATATATAAGCTATCCCGTTGTAACCATCTCTTAGCTCTGTATCGCGCTAGAAGAAAAATGTAGTCTCTATTTGCACTTTGAATATAGAGTACTTTGATTATGGTATTATGGTTATTTTTTGCACTTAATATCTATGATCAATCTGTGGGAAGGAGTTCAGTTAGGAGGTCAAAAGAAGCTCATGTGCAGTTCTAAGGTCTGAAGAGACACTCATACAGGAGAGAAGCCAGTCAATTGAGTTTTTGGCAAAACCTTTACAGTGCTTGAGTGTTGTTGTCTTTTACTGCTTATGAAATTACATTCATTACAAGATGATGAGTTAAAACATTTCAAATGCACCTGCAAACAAATTTTCTAGTCATGTATTTCATCATTGAGGATTTCTTAAAAATACTATGTAAAAATCTTGTCTCGTTCTCGTTAACCCAATCTCGTATCTTGTCTCGTCTCGTGAGATAAGTGTCTCGTCACACTCCAACAATATAGTGTATATTATTAAAGTGTTTAATTATACATTTACAGTCTACACAAAATTCTCCTGTAAAGTGACTCATAAAATTCATTTATAATTGAGCATCTCTTAGGGAGCCTTAATATTATATAACATTGCTAATCAGGACTCCGACAGCAAGATATTTTCCAGGCATGAAAGGATGAAGGAGAGTTTTACCCACTATTAATTACATTAATATGTATGTGAAGCTACTTCCATGTTCATTTATTCAGTCCTGCAGTGTGAAACCTACTCATTAAAATAACAAGGTTTTTAGGATTAATAAGCGCCTCATTTGTGAGGATGCAGCATATGGTAGTCTAACTGTTGGAAAGCATGTGTCAAAACAACTTAATGCTTAATGAAATATCCTGCAGTTTGAATACTAAACCCCATCTCAAATGGATTTAAACAGCATTTTTCTAATTGCATTATAATAGCCATGCAGTTTTTTAAGACCTAATATTAATATTAACCATTTGTCACATACTAGGGCCATTAAAAAAAGAACTTGTATCCTGTTGTAGAACTTTATACTGTTCATCTGTCAACTACACATATATACATAATGCATTAAAATGGGTCAGACCTGGACCACTTCAGTGGTGACTTCTTGTTTGCTGAATCTGTAGACTATGACATGAGCCGATACTCCAGCCACACAGAGCACACGACTCTCTGGACACCAAGACAGGATCTGGATAGCGAACGGATCTTCATCCACAATGTCAGTGCTGGATTTCTCCTCTTTACCACGGGGCTTCTCAAACACCTTGGCTGTTTTCAGCTTATACAAAACCTGGAGCATTACTGACAGACAAAACAGAGCAAATTATTTACCAATTATCTTTATTAGTTGTTGTTAATAATTTTTGTTTTAAATAAACTATAAGCAGATAAAATCTGCAAACTCTTATTGCGTTTTCTAAATCTGAGGAGCATCTGCAGCATTCTGCAGAATGGATGTAGACAAGTAAAAATGTCTTAAATGTAGCTCCGAGTGCTTTATTCTTATTAGCAGTTGAAAGCAAAATCAAATTTCCCAAAATATTTATTCAACCAATACACACACAGACAAAAAAAATTTTTGTGAATGATGGCCGTTTCAATTCTTTGGAAAACTGCAGAACTTTCCTGTATGCATCTGATTTATATTTTTCCAACTCTAAACACTGCCAAAGAATCTACATGTGACATTAAACATAAGTGTTTGTTTTCTGAGACAGAAACTCACATGCTGAGGAATCCCAAAACTTGATCGATCCATCGGCATGCCTGTTGATTCAGGAAGAAAAAAGAAAATAACCCTGAAATACTGGCTCCACATTGAAAAGCATTTCCCTTTCTACAAGTATAAAAGGTTTCCCTCTCTAATCCAATTGTTAAATGTGAAAAGGCTTCAGTACATCAAAGAGTTTATGTATGTGTGTGAGAGATCACTTACCCAGTGATGATGATCTCTGAGAAACTTAGTGTTCCCTGGCCCCAGTTACCTCCACTTACAGGCCATTCCTGCATAAACATAGGTTTGTATCAGTTATTTAGGACTATCCCTTTTATGCTTTTTTTTTATACATGTTCAACTTTCTATAGTGTGTAATGTTGCTGTTTGAGCAAAGCTTTGTAAAGTTACAAAGCCCAAAGTCTATTCTCTATATCGGCGCACAGTTTCTGAACTCCCCGAAACGCCTCGAATATAGTCTTATGGGAACAAACACGTCACAATATTTCTCATTTAAATAATTCCCACAAAAGGCATACGCAAAATAAAGGGGCATGGCCTGGTTAAGTTGTGTTAGTAGTGTGTTGAAACTCATTCTGAAACACATTCAAAATGGTTGACCAATCAAAACACACTGATCCAGCTGACATTGAAAACCTATTCTAGTAACCCCAAAAACAAAATAAAAACTTTTTAAAAGGGCATAATAGGTCTTCAGCAGAGGGCGGAACATTACCTTCTTACTGAAGCCCTGTCTTTTTTGTTTGGAGCCCACTGAGTAAAGTGCAGGAATGACTTCAGCAGGACAGTCTGCAAAATATTCGCAGCAGGTCACCGGAGACTCGTGGATGGACAGAGGATACGGATTCTCAAAGATCGGATACCTGCACAGAGAGCTGTTTAGAAATCAACTGTGCACAAACGATTAGAGTGTCTATCACGTTTGCCATTTACTCACCCAATCTGTGCAAGGTCAATAACAACCAAATCCTTCTCCAGCAGGACAACAACAGCATAAGGCTCCTGGAAATCTGTGGAGATACAGAAGAAACAATTATTTCATAATTCACATGAGACATCTTTACAAAATACCATTTATCTTTCCTTATTTATTTAGTCAAAATTTGGAAAATGCTTTCAATAACTAGTTTTGTTATTGCATTTTAGTGCTTGCATAAACGTTAATTCTACTTTTCAATGACTGTTTTGTCCAAATTGTTGTTCATTAGATAAAAAAATCTGAATTGATCTGATTATATCACCCAGCCAAAAAAACAGCACTTTGTCTAATTCTAATTTGTCAAGATTTAATTACATTTATATAACCCAAGAAACATTAAAGTAAATTCTGCTTTGTTTTGTTTTTACATTTTATTTTTTCCTCTGTAGTTTTTAAAGGCACTGTTAAACATACATTAGATGTTATGGGAAAATCCAGCCATAGGTGGGGCAGTGACTTGCCGTTTGGATATGGGGTTTCACACAGCGTAAGGAAATCCACTATGGGGTAGTCCATCTCCAGCACTGCAGTGCTTTTCCCATGCATCACAGTCAGACAGGCTCGCCTACCCACTGTATCATATGACAAACCTCCACACAGTATCATGAATGGGTCCCTTAACAAAACAAATGAACAAATCTCAATTTTCCATGATGCAAAGAGAAGCCAAGCCGGAAGTGAAACAAATTAATGCTTCATTCAGGAATGAAATGAAGAAAATGATTAAATGCAAAACTAGCCTTTCATTTACAAAATGTATTGTTATATTAGCTTTTTACTTTATGTCAGTCCTCTGTAACCATGCCATCCCCTTAAAACCCATAAATCAGAAGCCAGACAGTCTCTTGCAATGCAAGTCTTAAACCAATGCATCATGCTCTGATTGATTCCTGAATGCAACCTGGAGTTCAGCTTTCACCCAAAGCCTTACCCTGCCCTGGTAGTTTTGTACTCCACTTTCAAGATGGGTCTGCATGGCTCTGGCTTCTTTCCATCCTTGGGCTGTTTACCTGGGAGAGAAAATTGCATGTTAAACAAGATGTGCATATGAATATGCCTTCACATATTTTTATTTCCTTCTCTCTTTCCTCTTTATCTCTAGTATCTGTGTTCTTTTATCATGGGAAGGTGGCTTGTCCCACATGACCCTTATTTGAACAGAATTATTAATCTTTTTAAAAACAACAATAATAAAAATACCTGATGATTAATTTTATGTGGACAGAAGTTTTTTCACGACCATGATGAATTGTAAAAAGATTGTTTTGCCCTACCCCTATCAAGGAAGTGAAAAGACTATATTATTAAAATTGAAGTTTGTAATTTTTTAGGGATGTTAAAATGCATTCTCCTTTCTATCTAGTAAGTAAGGATAAGCTAATAAGCAGGCTTGTTTCCTGAAGAGTGTAAACACAGTGACCCACTGAAGTGTTTGAGAAACCTGTTCGGAAACAAACATTTCAATCTCATTTGTACTGCTAGCGGCACACAAATTACAAACTACACCTCTACGGCACTTTGATATTTATTCTGTGCTCCCTGAAGCGCTCAACCTGAGGAACTTGGAACAGGAGTTTGTTTAGGCAGAAGCTTACCATGCGGTGTAATGATCTGGGCAGGCTTGGCAGGAATGCGTACATTCCATGTGGTAAGTGTGCCATCTGAGTGACTGCACACAAACTGTTTCCCCTCGTGATGCCAAGCCACAGAGTGGATCGCCTACATGCCAAACAAAGGATGAGTAATCAACCACAAGAGAAACCAGGTCAGGCAAACCACGGTTCATATGTTGTGACTGCAAATATGAGTCGACAATAATAAACATTTCCCCAAAAAAACAACATCTTAGTTCTGTTCTGTTCTGTTCTTCTGGAATAGTTTACTTCCTGTAGAATAGAGTTGTTCATTTAAGTACTCTGCACTCCACTTTGACATACTGTACATATTTTACCATATACAGCATTTATTTGATTTTATGATGTAAATGACACATTATCGCCCAAAAAAATAATGTCACAACTAATCCTAAAATTAAAAATATTATTTTTTTCATGAACAATCCCTGCTGTCACATTCGAGTACCGGGTCTGCAGACTAACATTTGAGAGCAGTAGCAGTGCTTCTAATTTCTAGAGATGGTGGCATCTGTAGCTCCTGACCCGGTAGCACTATTTTTAATCATAAAGGTAATTTAATTACTATCGTTTTGCCTTAATTAAGTGCAGTAACTAATAATTTTACATGTTTATTTCTTAGAAATGCACATTTGAAAGTAAAGCACTGAGCTTGAGTTGAGATGCAGATAAAATTAACTTTTGTAACAGTTATAATTAACCAAAAATGTAAATATTTTTAATTTTTTGGTCATCACATTAAAAAATGTTTTAAATGAGATAATATTTAGAGCTTTGAAGTCCTTAAAAATTTATGTATGAACCCTGAAATAAATGTAAAAACATTTGACTATTTCTGCCACAATACCATGGTTACAGTTAGCGTTACAACAATAAATCCATGGTGAATGTTGGTGATTTGTGGACAAAAAAAAATTCTATATCTACAATGGTTTTCTGGATTGTACATCAGCACTGTTTGACCTGATACCCATGGTTCATAACAGAGGATTCTGTGCTGAATTTAAACTCTTCTCACTAGATCCTGTGATGTTATGAAAACTGCGCAGAATTCAAACGCCATCTCACAGGACTTCTAGCGATGTGTAGTAAGAGTGTCGCGTGATTGAGATTGGACCGTGAGTGAACCTGTTCTGAGCTTGAGTCTAATATTGAGTCTAAACTTTCGTTCCGCTTTTGTTTAGCTTGCCGTTTTATATTTTTCATAAGCAGCAGAAATGGCAGCTCTTATCAGTTGGACAATGTGTTGCTAGCACCAGTGCAACCTCTGACAAAATTTAGTTGCGCCGGTAATAAAAAAATTGCAAATTGCATCAATTTAAATCGCAATCTGGAGCCCTGTTGAGTGCTTGGAGTATGTCCTATCCCTATTGGAGACCTTCCTTGCTTCTTTCCTTTCAGGGATGCTACTGAAAACGACTAATTTACTGTGTTGCTTAGAAATGCTCTAAGTTTGTTCTTAAAAAAATTCAAAATCTGAGATTCAGTCACAATGCAGGGAGGCACCTATTATCTATAACAATGTCTCACCTCGTCATAGTTGTACCGGTAGTCAGCCTTCTTCGATTTCAAGTCCCACAGCACAACTATGCCACACTCAAAACCAATTAAAAGCTGCACAAAAGAAACACAACTTTTCTTAAATGGTGCAAACTAAAAGCTGAGCAATCAGGGAATATATTTAATCTTCGTACTTTCCCTTCGTCCATGGGGTTATCGCTGATATGAACTACAGGTCCAGGGTGAGTCTTTGAGGAACTGTTGAAGAGAAGTGACAGGTTATAATAACAATGTTTTGAAAAATAGAAAGGTGTTATGCAGAGATCATGCATGCAAATATTTGGGCATCTTAAATTAGAAAAACAATTAAAACAAATTATAATTTTTTTAAACCACATGACAATCACTGGAGTTCATGGTGTCTATACATGGAGAGTCAGACCCTTACAGTTCAATGGCTTTGTTCCACATGATGACATAGCCTGAGAGGGTGAAGGACTCCACATTGACAATATGAATGTTCCCTCTTTCCGTGCCAACGTAGAGCCATTTACTCTGAAATGGCAAATGGCAAAACGTGATCCTGCCAAAAGACAAAGAGAGGACTGACCTTAATCAAAGTGAAATATTCACAGTGATTATCTCATACGATGGTTAACATTTGACTGATTTGTGCGGCGTGACGCATTAAGAATGAAATGGCAATAACAGCAGAGTGAAATCTGGCAAAATGAATGAGTCACAGTTGATAAATCAGTTGGCATTACTGTGGACGACTGTGCATTACTGCCATTGTGTGTCTTATGAATGGGACAGCAATCAAGTCTATATGCATTTTGGACACTTGAGAACTCTGCCCTGCCCTCTTGTCTCGCAACAAACATTAATTTCAACCCTTTATCCTGGGTTGGTCTGCTGATTAACACAAAATGCAGAAACTCAAATGGGCACTTTGCCCAGGTAAAAGCCAACTTTTGCATTTTCTGATGAAAATGTGAGTGGTGTTTGCTTGCTGCCACAATGCACTATTTTGGGTGGCTGCTGGGGCGTTGCTATGCAGTTGATAAGGTGCTTAGAGATAGCATGATAATAGGATGTTTCGAATAAACCATTAAAGGCACAATATGTCATTTTCGCTGCTAGAGGTCGCTTATTCAAACCAATGGCGTAGCTTGATGGAATCATGTTGATGGAAAAATCGGAATCATGGGAGATGTTGTCGTCACTTCTACTGCCGGTGGAAACGAATCTGATGGAACTCAGGCAGAAATCATATTCATGGATGAGCTAATGTATTAAAGATTTATTAACGTTACTGTAGTATGAAGCAGGGTGGGGCTGAAATGTGCTATATGTGGGGTATAGGGTTGGGCGATGTCCCCTAAATTGGCAGTTGACGATGTTTACAGTAAAACATTGCGATGGACGATGATATTGTCGTTTTTTTTTTTATAAAAATATATAATTTACTATATCTGTATTTTACTATCTCTTTACATGAATAATATTTTCTATTTAGTTATTTTGCTAACCCATCGTGCTCCATCGTGATGTAGGCACAACCCTAGTGGGGTAACGCAGCGCTGTTTTATCATGTGTTGAAAGTTATGTTATAATGCTACTCGGCTACTATGAGACACTTGTTGCACACTGCCGTAACATCGATATTAGGTATGGTAAAACATAGTACTCGCTGTAAATCAAGAAAACCAGATTTAAACAGTAAGACTAACTGTGTTTAGCTGTGTAACAATGATTCGTTTTCTGTCGATGAATGTATCCAAACAGTTGCTCACCTGTCTCATAAAACACATAACATATTAAAGCCTCTTTGGTGTTTCCATTGTTTGTTGTGAAAATCAAGAGTAACGCAGGTATGATGTCATTGATGGGTGATGCACGGACACGTTCGTGTCCTGGTTCAAATTGCTTTTTTCTCTGGATTTAAACATTCTTGGAAACATTTGGGATAATGTCAACAAAATAGCTCTAGTGGCTTTTGGATATTTTAATCACATTGTGCCTTTAATCCTAAATACAAGCAATAGTAACAGTTAGGACTGCACAATTTGAAGAAAAAACCCCTGCAATTTGTCTGATAAAACTTGAAAATTATTTTTTAAAACTCCAGGTTTGTTGGGCTTGTTTGTAGTGATGGGGAGTCGACTCTTAATACTCCAGCACAGGAATCGACTCTCGGAGTCGACTTTGTTACTGTGTCCGAAATCGCTCACTAGTTTACCGATTTTCTAAATTAGGCATCGGCAACAGACGTTGATAACCACCCATCAAATCATCGCTAAATTTGACTAATTTGGACGGTCACGCTAAAAGTATGCAGTTTTTTAAGGGATTTTAAGGATTGTGTTAGGGGATATTAATTTAAGTCTGTAACAACTGCAATTTTGTCTTATTTCTGACCCTGTTTTGATGTAAAGTAAATGGAGTCGAGTCGATTCCATAGACTCCTACAGTAGGAGTCGGGAATCAGAGTCGACTCCAAAAAACCTGGAATCGAACACCCCTGCTTGTTTGGTCAGAATTGTGTGATTTTATATATATATATATATATATATATATATATATATATATATATATATATATATATATATATATATATATATATATATATATATACAAAACTATTATTATTATTTTATAAAAAAATATGAAAAATACTAAATATAAACAATAAAAAATACTACTAATACTGCTTGTCATATTATACTGTAAAACTAATAATATAATAATAGTTTTATTTTACATTACAACAAGTAAAATTACAATACTAATATTTATGGCTATCTTAATTTCTTCGTTTTCAAACGTTAAACCATCAAACATTTATTTTGATGGAGAACCACAAGGAGTCCTTAAAGCTTTTTGATGAGCTTTTTTTTATTTTATTTTTATTTTTTCAAAACAAGTTTATGAAGTTGACTGGTGTATGTTGCGTTCCCAAACGCACATTAAAGCGACCAAATGCAGAGCAGATGCAGAGAGAGTTTGTGAGGAGCAGCATTTACTGCGAACTGAGCTACTCTGAGACACTGCAAACACCGGTGGATGATGAACTGCGAGAGAAATTAAACATGCAGCACACATTTTTATTTATTTAATGTAGCAGTGCATGGTTTATTTGAATGCAGAATGCTTACCTCTCCCGGTTAAATTTAAGAGAATGTAGAATGGCTGGAAGTTTTTGCCTCAGATTCCACAAATGAATACTGTCATCTGCCAAAGCACTAACTAGCGCCCCCTATGGATCAAATACACAAAAAAGACAGCTCTGTAATTTACTACATTTTGAACATATTATTAATTTTAAAAGACTAAATATTCAACCAAAATCTACAGACAATGACAGGAAGAGGGATAAAACCAAGAGAGAAAGAGAGAAAGATGAAATGACCATACAGATGGACAGGGCAGAACTCACTTCATTGACAAGAAACTCCAGCTGGATGACAGCCGATCCACTCTCATGCTGGCAGTAACACTCCACCCCTGCTCGGCCGAATCTGCAGGCTCAGTTAAGGCACATACATCTCTGAACACCTCAGAGTACCTGTCAAATGTGCTAAATCCAGATAATGATTACTGTATAAAAATGCATTGCATAAAAAGGGATATTTCACTCAAAAATTAACATTGCCACCATCCACTCACCCTCATTTAATTACAATAATAGTATGTTTATTGTTCTGAGATGAGATTTTATGCAGAATTCAAAACGATGTCACTGGCTGGGAATTTTTCCCACCAAAAAAAAGGGGAGGGGGGGGTCACCATAAAAGCAATCCATATGCTTTCAAGTTTTCATAAGTCATACAACATATTTGTGTGAGGAACAAATGTATATTATTCTTACATGCGTTTACAGCAAACAGCACTCAAATTTGCGTGTCAAAAAATGTGTGTCAAATTTGAGAGATATCTGAGAGCTACTTCTTGTAGCTTTGCAGTAAAAATCATCACTTTTCTTTGAACAAAAAAATAGCTCCAACTTTCTTACCATGCCCCTTTTGTTTCTCTTAAAAAAGAAAGAAAAAAAATACAGTAGGATTATAATTGAAAGACTACATACTGAGGACTATTTAAATGAACTGCAAAAAGTCACAGCACCTTATATGCAATTATACAATTATATATGGACCCACTTTATATCAGTTGGCCTTAACTACTATGTAATAACATTTTAATTAATAATTTGATACAATGCACATACCGTGTACATACATGTTTTTACATTGTACTTACATTTTTAAAAATACCTGCATGTAATTATATCTGTTATTAATTTCTGTAGTTAATTAATAATTACACTGCTGACACTTCCCTTTCACCTAACCCTACCCTTAAACTTACCCATACCACCACACCTGTCCCTAACCCTACCCTTAAACTTACCCATACCACCACACCTGTCCCGAACCCTACCCTTAAACTTACCCATACCACCACACCTGTGGATTTTAACATTAAAACCTTGTTGAGGAAAAAATAAGTTGATGTCCATGTTACTTCTCAACCACCCATAGACAACAAAACATAATGTAAGTAAACCAACAGGGTGCATCACTAAAGGGAAAATCTGCGTTCCCAGAGGGTATTACAGAGGGTCTTGTCCATTGACTTAACTAACAGGATTATACAAAGTCCCTAATCAGAGTCTTAAGTCTTGTCTGTGAATGCTGTTTCAGCCCTCTGGAGTACTGCACTCTAAATGCTCCCATAAACCCCCTCTCCAGCAGGACAACAGTGACTGTCTTCAGTCAAACAGTCATTCATATTTATCAGCACCGCGCTGCATTGCATGCTTTCTGTGTGCATTTAGGCACAAATGTGAGTACTGTTCCTTGCAGGTTGCAGATTCCATAGCTTCACAATGGGTGAAGAAACTGTTGTGTTGTTGTGCATTTAGACTAACAAGAGCTCTTTATCTTCTTTTAGATCTAAATATCTTTCAAACAATCCCAAATAAAACATCCAGATACTTTACATTCAACGTCTGTATAATGTAAAATACAATACTGGTGAGTAAAAAGAGGCTCTTGCTATAGCAATAACCTCACATTAGAGAGCAATGGAACTTATCTGCCAAATGAAAACACTGCAAAACAACATATGGACACTGTATGTTGTTACCTCAGGACATCTAACACACTTCTAATGCCAAGGAAGGAATTCTAAAATAGTTGACACTATAAACAGGAAATGGGTTTCTCATCCGTATTGAATCAGCGGTTTCCTGCAGCAATGTACTAATTTCCTCTTGAGTAACTTGTAATTGTGAAAAATATTTATAAGACCTGAGAGTCCTACAAGTACACACTACCAGCTAACAGTATGTGGAACAGTATGTGAAGCTTTACGGTGCCTGATATGTTAAAATGATAGTTCACCCAAAAAATTAAATTCATTTAAGTCATTAATTTGTCACCCAAGACTTTCGTTCATCTTCAGAACACAAACAAAGATCTTTTTGATGAAATCTGAGAGATTTCTGTTCCTCCATTGGAAGCTACGCAACTACCACTTTGACGCTTAAAAAAAAGTTCATAAAAAGATCATAAAACAAATCCACTTGAATCAAGCGGTTTAATCCACATTTTCTGAAGAGACAGGATCACTTTATATGATGAACAGATTGAATGTAGGCTTTTATTCACATATAAACACTGATTGGGGACATAAACACAAGCTCAACCAAACCTACTTGACACAAAAAAAACTTGCTGAAGCTCAAACGTGCTGACTAACACAAGAATGAACCTCATTGGTTCTTGCAAAAGCTCAACTAACCCTTTAACTCTGTGCTATAGGCTAGTCACATATATCCTACCACTTCCATCTAATGTATCTCTGTTAAACCGATCAATTATGGTAAGCAACATTGGTAGGGCTGGCCCTCAGGAAGAGACCCATTACACTGAAGATGAACTCACCTTGCTGACACAACGGTTTGGGAACAGGAAAGCACCAGAGAGTGCAAGAGGGCAATACAACTAAAAACAAGAGCCATGTTAATATTTCACTGTAACACTCTGCACTGGAGATTCACAGACCAGAAACCAATTAGTCAGCCACTACTATATCGTATTCAAATCCATAACCTACAGTACCTATTTGTTTACATTTATATCCTTACGTATAAAAAAATTCAGTAAAGGCACCAGCAAATCATAGAGGTGAGCTTTTTGACTGTACTGCATGAGATATTATGGACATGGAACATTTGTATGGTCATTTTAAATATGTATTACATTTTTTTTTTTGCCCAGGCAAGCAGCACCATATTTGTTGTGACATATAAGCAATACTATGGCAAATATAATTAATAAAAATTAGTCTGTTGTATAGAAGTGTTCACAACCTCTAAAATGTACTAAATAATGCTAATTTGAAGTAAAACTGGAAGTAAAAAAATATTTTAATGACATAGAGGAACAATCAGTGCTTTTCCTTACAGAAATAACTCTAGATTAAATTAATTTCTAAATTTAATAAATGTAATTTTAGTTTTTGGGTAAATAAAAAAAAATATTTTGTACGTCCAATGTCTTTAGATGGCCTGACGGGAAACCGAACAGGGATGTTTACACAGTAGACTTGCCTATACCATACTTGGCAAACGGACTGAATAAATAATAAAGGGGTGTTATAAATAAGTTGCAGTGGACCACTGACTCATTATTTATTCATAAGTGTAAGCATCAGGCCCTTGACCAGCCAGTTTCTCCTCAGCTTAAGCTCTCTCTGACGCTGGATCAGAGCCCAGGGTCAGAAAGACTCAGCAGGAAGCTCTCCACGTTCCATGGGAGCCGGAGACCAACCGAACAAATAGATCGCCGTTCGATTCTATTACTGAATATCTTGATCACCACAAAACCAACATATGTTTTATTAAAATTTGGGAGGAGCACGTTCAAATCATCTATCCAATCAGCATACATCTAGAGAGAGAGAGAGAGCTTCAATATTATAATTAGCTTCAATACATAGGCCCATCCGCATATAAATGCAGGATTTTCTCTCATAATTGTGATGACTGACAGTTATAAATATTTATGTATCGAAATCAGGCACATTTAAATGTCAGGAAACACTGCTGCACGTCAATATCCATGGATCACTGGATCTTTGTTAAGTTGTAATGAACACCAGCCTGGATGCCAGCCGAATTTAGCCCCGCCCACAAAATTTTTTGCTCGGGCAATTCGGTCTGGAATCGCTCCATAGAGGAGTTATTATGCCCGAACAGAAATTGTTCGGACCAATGAAATTGTCAGGGCGGGCTTTAGACGATGATGGACAGATGATCAACAGTAACGTAATCATCCACGTCATCAAAGGCGCTTTGGGTTGAATTTGCTCTTATCCTAAACAGAGATCTTGTTTGTATATACATTCACCTTCACTATTTCTCTCAGAAACGATGATCGTGTTGGTAAGTGCTCTGTGTATCCTTAAATTCTTTTATTACAATACTGGCAAAGATCGTTTACACTCATCTTTTTCTTGTAACGTTACTTAATCCAGCGCGCATGCAGACAGGGTTGCCAAGTTGTTTTGCCATGTCGCGCACAATTGCTACTCAAAACTATAGCCCAAAAAAATAACTTTCCGGGGGGATCTCTGGAAAAAAATGCCGTTTGGTTGGCAAAATATGTTATTTTGGCAAGGTTGCCTGCTAAAATTCGCATTCCTGGGTTTATATAATCACATAATTGGGGTCGCTTCAACCCGTGGACATGGAGAAAAACACGGACTTGGCAACACAGTGCAGTTGAGTTCTGTTGACATTTGACAACTAACGTTACGTGTCGCTCCGTTGCTCTGATTGTTTTGTGGGTCTATCCAATTGAGGTCTTTCCTGGCTCGGTTGAAACACGCCCCATAATCAAAGCCCAATGGAGCGGTACCAGACTCATATTCTGACTAGAATTGAGTATGGCCACGCCAGGCTAAATGAACACTATATTGAGTCCAAAATTTAAACTGATAACCGTTTGTTTTACTCACGTTTTCTCCTATTAAATCCAGTCATGTGTGGATCTGGCAGGAAAGTGACATCAATGCATACCCTCTATTGGGACACCCCTCCAAATCATTGAATTCAGGTGTTCCAATCACTTCCATGTCCACAGGTGTATAAAATCAAGCACCAAGGCATGCAGACGCTTCTACAAACATTTGTGAAAGAATGGGTCGGTCTCAGGAGCTCAGTGAATTCAAGCATGGTACTGTGATAGGTTGCCACCTGTGCAATAAGTCCATTCGTCAAATTTCCTCACTACTAAATATTCCACGGTCAACTCTGAGTGGTATTATAACAAAGTGGAAGCAACTGGGAACAGCAACTCAGCCACGAAGTAGTAGGCTTCAGATTAGCTCAAGAACAGTGCATAGAGAGCTTCATTAAATGGGTTTCCATGGCCAAGCTGCTGCATCCAAACCTTACATCATCAAGTGCAATTAAAAAGCAGTGCATGCAGTGGTGTAAAGCACACCACCACTGGACTCTAGAGCAGCGGAGACATGTTCTCTGGAGTGAAGAATCATACTTCTCTGTCTGGTAATCTGATGGTCAAGTCTGGGTTTGGCGGTTGCCAGGAGAACGGTACATGCCTGACTGCATTGTGCCCAGTGTAAAGTTTGGTGGAGGGGGATTATAGTGTGGGGTTGTTTTTCAGGGGTTGGGCTTGGCCCCTTAGTTCCAGTGAAAGAAACTCTTAATGTTTCGGCATACCAAGAAATTTTGGACATTTTCATGTGGGAACAGTTTGAGGATGGCCCCTTCCTGTTCCAACATGACTGCGCACCAGTGCACAAAGCAAGGTCCATAAAGACATGGATGTGCGAGTTTGGTGTGGGGGAACTTGACTGGCCTGCACAGAGTCCTGGCCTCAACCCGATAGAACACCTTTGGGATGAATTAGAGTGGAGACTGTGAGCCAGGCCTTCTCATCCAACATCAGTGCCTGACCTCACAAATGCACTTCTAGAAGAATGGTCAAAAATTCCCATAAACACACTCCTAAATCTTGTGGAAAGCCATCCCAGAAGAGTTGAAGCTGCAAAGGGTGGGCCAACTCCATATTAAACCCTACGGATTAAGAATGAGATGTCATTAAAGTTCATGTGCGTGTGAAGGCAAGCGCCCCAGGCGTAACCCACTGGTTGGGTTAAATGTCAAATGGTCACTTTCTGTCTAAGTGGGCAGTCCTGGGCCAGAATACACCGTAGACCATCCACTAAACACAGGGTTGAGATGAATGCTGGAAAAGATGTCAGGACCTGGATTCACTATAATTAAACAAACATTCAAGCTGGGTTCCTAACTAGGGACCCTTCACAAAAATCGCTGTCCTGTAGTGCAGAACTTTGCTGATCTATGGTGTTTCATCTGTATAAAACAGCCTTCGAAAACACAGAGGTGCACTTTTGTACACATTATGTAACATTTCCATTTTTTTTTTTGCATTGTGAAATTTGTTTTTTATGACAATTTCTCAAAAGTACAACTTCACTGCAAACGCATCTATGCTGATTTATAACAAAATAATCTAAGGCAGTGCAACAATATTCACCATGACAATGATCAGCAGTTGATTATGGGGTGAAATATGACCTGGTTTCATGAGATTCACCCTAAATTTCTTCTGATTAATGTTCAATATTTACATGCAACATGGTTAAAGTGCTATAAAGTACAAACGAAGAGAGCTCTGTAACATTTCATATGAAAAATTCACACAAAAGTTGTGGTTTCTGACAAGTTCAGTGCTTTCTGAAGCGTCATATTGCCGACCACAATGCATGACTCACTTCAAACAACAGGGGCTTCCGCTGAGAGCAAACAGCCGTGCAATCTGATAAGGGTGCTGTCATTCTATATGCCCTAATAATACAGGCCTCAAGTGTAAAAGATTACAATGCAGCTGAAGCAGACAAACTTGTCAACGGTCCCTACAACCGCTGACATTTGTTTCTGGAAACTGAACAGTGCCAACAAGGCAGTAAACCAGCTCTGCAAAGTGAGAACAAGGAGGAGAAGAGAAAAACAGAGAGGAGATATGAATGATGATGAGATAAGGGAGAAGGTGACTAGTCAGAGAACTTGCCACACACCGCGCAAATTTGTACATCTATAGTAAAACTGTCATCAGAGCATAATTAAAATTCTGTCTCTCTGGCCAGGAACGCTTGATTAGTTCATTAAAGGAGATTCAAATACATGTAATGAAAAAACACAATCTATTAACAAGTTCATAGTGAGAAAGACAGACAGATAGATAATGGCACTGCTAGGTGTTGCAAGGATGCTGATAGGTGGTTGCAACATTTTTCCCAGTGGATGCTGCAGTGCTGCTAGGCATCTGCTAGGTGGTTGCTAGGGTATTGCTAGGTAGGTGTTAAGGTGTTCTTGTTGCTAAAGTGTTGATAGGGAGTTACTAGGGCATTGCTAATATTAAAGACAGAGACAAACTCTGAATGGTTGCTTGGACACTGCTAGATAGATATTAAAAACATTAATATCTAATATCCTCCAATCTACAGCAGCATCTTGCATCCTTCTTCGACATGCTTCTGAAAACAGATACACAGATTTGGCACACTAATGACAAGCTCTTTGCGCAATGAAAAAAAAAAACCCATAAAATTATAGAGCTATTTGACTCCATGGCTTGCACTCTGCCTCCCTGTCCAAGCTGAACTTGAGCCATTAGTAGGTTTCAGAGTGATAAAGTAGAGATAGGATCTGTCCAAACAAGATTAAGAACAGTAATCAAACAGGCCCTGGGTGCCTTAAACAAACTGGAGGAGTCTCAAATGGCCGTTATTTAAAGCACTTGGAGTTGGATGCTGCCAACAGCAGCCTACAGGAGGAGCAGAAAGGAGAGGGTCATAGATCACAGGGCAATCAACACTGAAACAGCGCTGATGATACTGAAAATAGCACTAATCAATTCAATTTATACCGTGCTGAAGCCTAATAAAAAAATATTCAAGCATGAATTGTAAGGAGGTGTTGGCTACGTAAATAAGCATGAAGAGAACCGAAGATGATATCAGTTTTCAGCACACAGTTCCTGGGTGGCACTTCCTCATTCAGATACGTCTCTCAACATTTCTTATTCCACCCAAGTGGTTTAATTTACTGTTGTTTATTAAACATGTATTACTGAAAATGTGTTCTGAGTGGTTTTTAGTGCATTGCAATGTATGTGGTTTCTAGTTGCTGTGTGGTTATTTACTGGACCAAGTGACAACAAATCTCTAGATATATTCTTCTAGATGGCCCAGGACCAGCCGTTTGGATAAAACCTCCAGGTAAAAACATGCATCTGATAACTTAAAAGAAAACTAACAACAGGGCTATAGATTACGATCAAATGTTTGCATTTTTAGACCTTTTCTTCTTGCCGGTGCAACTACTTTTTTCACATCCAACTGATAATAGCTGCTATTTCTGTTCCATTTGAAAAATATCACATGCACATTTAACTACATGTTTCACGTGAGCAGCGCAGCGGAAGCTCAGAACAGGTTTACTCATGGGTAGGGCTGGGCGATTAATCGAAAAGTAATCGAAACCACAGTGTCATAATTAATAGAGACAGTATGACTAATTCACACACACAATCACTCTCATTAATGCATTCAAATAAATGTAATGTAGGCCTATTGTGCTAATTTATCTGTATCTGATATACAACAAACAGAAATATGTAAGAAATGTACGACAAATAGGCAATAACTGCTGAAAGTGAGGTGTTTCCTTCAAGTATTTTAAAATCACAAGAAATGCACTTTCATTAGAAAAAAAATATCCCACCTTTAATAGTTAAACATATTTACAGTACAAAACTTATAAGTGAACTATGAGGGCAAAAAAAAGGAAAGCAAAAAATTAGTATAATCATTCATTAATCGAGGTAAAATGTTAAATTAATAAAGATTTGGATTTTAGGTCAAATCGTTCCAGCCCTCCTCTTCAGCTGATCTGGATAATGCGACAATGTTACTACACTGGAGGTCCCATGAGAAAGCATTTGATTTCGCTGCAGTAGCCACCATATGTAGAAATTAGTGGCACCGGTTCTACTGTTCTCAAATGTTAGTCTGGAACCACCAGAAAACTTTTGGGCCTAATCCCATTTCTACCCCTTAGCCCATTTCTTTTGAAGGGGTAGGGGTGTCTCGATTCTCTTTTGGCTGGAGTGGTAGGGGTAAGGGGAAGGGCCAGACGAAGATTTTCAGGACCACAATTCAAATGAAGGGGTATGAGGAATTCCCCTGCATACACCGAACGTGCTGCTAGAAGTAGTGATGCCACTCGGGATCGATCACTTGAGTGTTGCCTGGCTGCCAGTTTCTCCGTAGCTTGCTAAATGCGCTATTTGAGTGATGTGAACACAAATAATACAGTTAAAAGAAATATCTGGTCATCTTACATAACGCAGTCGCTATACATCACGTATCGTGTGTAAAGGCAACAACTGACTTGTTTGTATTACATTGCAAAGAGCTCCGTTATCACATCACCACAGTAGAAAACGAAACCATATCCGTACCAGCCGGCTCCGACCGGCACAGAATGGAATGGTTAATATACAAAGAGAACAGTTTGGCCCTATAGAAATGCAGATCCACCAGTCTTGTATGTTCTGTATCATTCTGTATCGTCTTAGGAAACTTGAAGGCTCTTACGTTTTAGCACTGAAAACAAGCAGCGTTGTCTTAAGTCCAAAATTCAGCGCAAAACAACGTTGGGAGTGGGTTAACGCCTTGTTTTTTTGTTAGATATGTGCACTTCGTTGCCGTTCACACTGGTTAAATGTTTCAGGACACTAATAAAAGAAAAGGTGTATGATGACATGTAATGGCGTAGTAGTGGTGTCCCATTTCTTAGGGCAATATTTTCATCCCTAAGCCTTGCCACTCTGTTTCAAGGGGCAAGGGGAACGGGTAGGGGTAGGCGAAGGGGTATAAAATAGAATTGGGATTGGGCTGTAATTATGTTGAACAGAGCTGAGAGTACTACATTCTTATTGGGAGCATTATCAAATGAGTAATATTGAATAAACAAACCTGAATGATGGATGTTAACACTCTGCAAAAACTTGTAAAGGTTAATTTTCACAACAAGTCAACTGATTTGAGATATAATTTTTGTCTGCAGCACAAACATGTGGAATAAGTTACACGCCACAGTTTCATATTTTTCATTTTAGTATATTGAATATCCAAGAATGGGCTATAAATAGTAACATTTGGCCTTAACCTATAGCAGCAGAGACGAACTGCACCATTCATACACTGATCCTACATTCACCCACTTATTACGAGGTCATCATGGTGAACATAGGATCATAATTTTGCAGCACAATCTACACTTATTTATATAGTTTACTCACTTTAAATAAAAAACAGAACTAGTATATTTAATGTACTCTTTAGGTATTCCAAAATAAAACAGGAACCTATGTATGAGGAATGTTCTGGCTCAGTAAGCTAGTCACAAGCTTTTTAACCCTATGACAGCATCACCTGACTTGTTGAAGTCCTTACAACATTATGCAGTACTCAGCTTTAGTGAGATGGCTACAAAATGAGAAAAGATAAAAGAAAGTTGCATTCTAAAACAAATGATGGCAACTTCCTCATTTGGTAAACCACAGTGGTTTGTGGTGTTTCTATCCACAGATGCAAAGGAGGGTTTGCTCAAAATGTGATGCTTGACTCAGAGTCAAGTTTTCACACAAATCTTTTTATCTGTTAAACACAGAAGTGTTTTTCTTTATGGTCTAAACAAGCGTCATAAAGAAAAAATATCCATTAACCTTAAAAGCTGAATCAATCACTGTCAACGAGCGTGTTTAAGAAACACTAAAGTTCTGCTTTAAAAAGTCTTTATTTTAGCATGCACAAAACTTCACCAGACCACAGAGCATAATCAGAACAAAGAAAAAATTATTCATTCATAAAACCTCAAAAACGTTCGCTCCTTAGCGCTTAAGTTTGTAAAAGACAACATATAAAAAAATGCTTCACTGTTTTTATGCCGCCAAACGTCTTAAACAAACTGCTAGTATTTATTAGAAAGCCAAGACAGCTGAAACTCCACCACCCCTGAATGTCCTGCAAGGCTTCTATATGAACACACAGATAGAAACACAAGGGACCAATCATGTAAAATTAGATATTTACTGTTAGTAAACACCTCATTGAGTTTGTGTCTGCTGAGCTGTAGCGGTGTTCCCCAATGCTGGGGGCAATGAGGCAAATCGATACATCCTGTCTTTTGATAAATAGCCCAATCGACTGAATGACAGTAAGCCCATCCGCTCTTGCTGCACATTAACACATCTAGGCAACAGCTGAGCATGAGGTCTGAGCCAATCAACTCTATTATACACAAAAGAGAAGACTGACCTGGTGGGTGGCTTGTGACTTTCCACAAGGACAAAATGCCATTGATACAGTGAAGTCATAGACAATCCACTGCACACCATTACAAAAGCATAATACCAGTGCACTCCTACTCTCAAAATTAAATTCTGACAACACCAAGTCTGGCTTTGCAACCTTTTTAGTAGGGATGGGTGGTATAACTTAAATTATTCACCGATGAGGCATAACATTATGAGGTTGTGAGGTGGGGCCTCCATGGATCGGACTTGTTTGTTCAGCACATCCCACATTGAGATCTGGGAAATTTGAAGGCCAAGTCAACACCTCAAACTCATTGCTGTGCTCCTCAAACTATTCATGAACCATTTTTGCTTTGTGGCAGGGAGCATTATCCTGCTGAAAGAGGCCACGGGGGTAGCTCTGTTTGATTGGACCACACATGCCATCCTTCACTCCCCACATGCATCAATGGGGCCACCTATGAATCTGTCGTCGGTTCACCACTGTTCCTTCCTTGGACCACTTTTGATGGATACTTACCACTGCAAACCAGGAACACCCCACAAGAGCTTTGAGATACCCAGTCATCTAGCCGTCACAATTTGGCCCTGGTCAAACTCAAATCCTTTTTCCTGCTTCTAACACATCAACTTTGAGGACAAAATGTTCACTTTCTGCCTAATATATCCCACCCACTAGCCGGTGCCGTGATGAAGAGATTACAGTGTTTCCCACACATAGACTAATTTGTGGCGGTGCGCCACATAATCAACACCGGCCGCCACATATTGCGTGTTGTTATTCATTTATTTTTTTACGCTCCCTGTCACTTACGCACACGCACACACACACACACACACACACACACACACGCACACACACACGCACACGCACACGCGCACGCACACGCGCACACACACACACACACACACACACACACATCGTGCGTTCCTTTAAATAATTCACAGTTGCCAACTCTCACGCATTTGCCGTGATACACACGCTTTCAGGCTCTGTCTCACGCTCTCACTCTGTACAAGTAAATCTCACGCCAAATTACCAAACCAGCTTTTGATATGAAAAGGTCTAAGCTTTTAGATTTTGTAAAGTGTTATTACAAAATTCAAACAATAAATAGCGTTTTGCTGCTAATGTGGCATAACAGAGCCAAGGCCGTTGATAAAGTTGCGACATGCGTTGCGTTCATCTCGCGGCTGCGCACGCAGTTCATGGAGCTCTCGACAGTTAAACAAACCAGCGCTGTCAATTCATTTGAATAGACAAGAGCTTCAATATACAGGTATTTGCAGCAATTTTTGGTAAACAGTACAGCATAGTCTGCATTGATTATTATGTCAACCGTATTTACAGTATAATTTTATTAAGGACAGTGTTGGAGATGCAACGCTGTTAACATGAATGTGTTTCTTGTATTTAGCCCTCAGGTATTCTTACTAATTGGTTACACTCATACTCATTGGTGGTCAAATGTGACCATACAGCTTAACTACTTTTGAATAAAACAATTGTTCTATATTTTAGTTTACTAATATTTATTGAATATTTTGAGGATATCTTTTGGTGCTAAATACAATTTTTGCAATAATTATGGTCCATTAAGGACCACTTTAAAGATTTTTTATTATTTATATTACAATTAGTGTTGTACTTAAGGTTAAAATAGAGAATTCCAATGCAAAGAAGCAAATTAGAGTCATTTTGTGGCTGGAAAAATTATAATTTTCTTTTGTAATACCATTACCCGCTAGGTGCCTGTATGGCTCTTTAATAAATATACATGTATCTAGTTGCTCAAAAAAGTACTGCAGATCATAACTGCTTACTTATTTTTAGGTTTTGCATTTGCATATATATTTAGACATGATCAAACACTAGATTTGTGTTTTTTAAATGTGAAATTTTTAAATGTTAATAACTTGCATCCTAATATTTTTAATGATACTTATACGGGCACACACAAGTGAATATTAATGAATGCAAGCTAATATAATTTAACCCAAGAAAAGTTTAAAATAGTGCTAAAAGGCTAACTTATTTTCCCTTATATGTACAGCAGGCTATATACATATGAATTGATACTTAATCAAGATCGAAATCGATATTTGTGCCAATCACCCAAATAACCTGTGGGAAACACTGGATTATCAGTGTTATTCACTTCACCTGTCATAATGTAATGCCTTAACGGTGTATAGACCCTATGCACTAGAGAAACAAGCGTGCAGCCATCTTTAGAATTAAATAAATGTTTTTGCGGTAGTGCTGTATATTTCTATGGCATTGCTGTAGAAGAGTATTTAAGCTGGTGAAGTGGATTTACTTTAAGGGTGTGTTGTAGTTCGGTTCTCTTGTTGTTTTTACGTCTGGACCGAAAAAAAGAAAGTAATTTATTTAGTCCTGGTTCGCTTAGCGTTTACACTGTCATTTTTAACACCCAACCCAAAGATACAAAGAAAACAGTTTTTTATGACATGTATTTTGCAACATCATATACATATGATGGTATATGATGGGCCTGACAATTCATCAAGAACGGTAGGAATCCCTCCATCACAAACAAACCAAGATCTGCTGCGAGGAGACGTGGTTCTGGCGCCTTTACCGAACTGTGATGGGCAACATCACAACTACGATGAGAAAAAACAGGTATGCTTGAGCATTCTGTATTTTTAGGGTCGCATCTGGTGACATCACATCCTTTTTTTGGTTCGTTTAGATGTCTTTGGTCCATGGTGCATTCATATTTCATTCGAACCGCACAAGAGCGAACCGCACATTTGGAAGTGGACAGAGACCCATATTTTCAGCGGTGTTTGGTGCGCACCAGGGTTCAAGAATGGCAGCAGTCACACTCATTCAAATTAACCGCACTAACAGAGCAATTGATCACGACCAATGACCAGTGACCACGACCAAAGAGAGTATGTGGCAGGAGGACGACAACAGTGAATAGACTACATGTATTTTGTCAATTATAAACTATTTTAAACCGTTCAGTGACAATCTAAGTGATGCAAGTACAGAACAGTTATTGTTTTTTATATTACCCTTGGGCTAACTGTTAATATATGTATGCAGATATCTCAAGCAGTTAACAAATTTCTGCTGTTGCACAGTATATACCACCCAGCTGTACTTTATAGCCGAGCTTCCTTAACAGAAATAATGTTGTGGTGTATATCTGAACATGAAAACACTCAGAAATAAGCTGGAGCAGCTTGGCTGAGTGTGTGTGGCTCTAACAGACGTGCCCAGCAGGACCGTCGATGTTTCCAGCACGTGCGAGGTGGCATTCTGGCAGATAGTCGGCAGCACCAATGATGAGACGAGCTCTGCAACATATGGCAACAGAGCTGCTCATGCCACAGTGGATATCATTAATGAGCGCAGCTCCTCTAGGGATAAAGACCCTGCTTCTAGGAAATGTGCCTCTGAAATGAGGCTGCTCATATAAATGACTCTTAGAAACTGGATGCTTTGATTTTTTACTGCCTTGAATCAACTGACCTTCTCACCGATGACTGAGCATTTAAAGCACCACTTTTGAAATGTTCAATGCAGGGCTCCAGACATTTGAGAGCAGTAGCACCGGTGCCACTAAAACCCTTTTCCACCAAGGCAGTGCTGGTGCTGGTTCGGAGCCAGAGCCTAGTTTCAAATTGGTTCTTTGTCTTTCCACACCCAAAGCACCAGCTCTGAACCAGGAAAAGTGGTTCTTAAGTAGCACCAAATCATTGCTGGTCTAGAAGTAAGAACCGCTTGTGTCCACAGTCTATGAAAAAAAGTGCTTGAATTTCACTCTCAAAAGGTTGTACAAACCCCCAAATTAATTATCAAAAATATTTATATTCACAATAGACTATTTCTGCCACAATACCATGGTTACAGTTAGCATTGCTACATTAAATCCAGGGTGAATGTTAGTGATTTGTGGACTGAAAAGCGTTCTTTGACTATGACAATGTTTGTCCTGGTTTCCACATCAGAGCTGTTTGATCTGAATTGATTTATAACAGAGAACTCTGCGCTGAATTTGAATGCTTCTCTCTAGATCACCCAGCGATGTTATTAATACTGCTGTGAATTCAAGCGCATTCTCACTGGATCTCCCAGTAACAGTGGTGGTGCTCGAGAATCAAGATCAGCCTGCAAGTAAACCTGTTCTGAGCTCGAGCTACACTATCTATCATTAAGCTGACAAGCGGTCCGCATTGTGCAGCTAGTGCAGTTTCGTTACGCTTTCGTTTTCCTTTGCCATTTGATCTTTTTCATATGCAACAGAAATGGTAGCTATTATCAGTTCGAAAACGTGTTGGTCGTACCAGTGAAACCTCTAACTAAATTTAGTCACTCCGGCAAAAAAAGGCCACAAAATGTGACCATTTGGTCGCAATCTGGAGAACCTGGTTCAATGTTTACATATTTATTTTGCATTTTAGCTAAGAAATGGAGCTACTCTAGATATGCACAATTTATTGGGCCAGGCTAATGTATATCTGAGATTTTAAGTCTGCCTACTTGTCTGAATAATAAATAGTGAACATTTAAAATGTTTTGGTTATGTTTACATTTTCCTACAAGCTTGGGTGTCTTTCCTTTAGTTCCGTTGAGCCAGTAGCTCCTATGATAGTTCTCTAGGGTGAATATTCATATCTCCTGGGCGAACACCAAGACTCTTAGAAGCTTATTAGCCAGAGGATGTTGTTACTTGTATTCTGCAATGTATGTAATCAAATGTTTGTGTGGTGGTTAGGAATAAAAGATGCTTTGAAAAAGTCAATTACTTTGTGCAACAATACTTTCAACATAGAAGGGTGGGAGGACTGCCTTTGTTTAAATATACACAAACAACACATCCGCATTTAACACTTATTTGTCCTAAGTGAGTTAGCTATGTTCCCAGATCTTCATAAAAAAGGATACAGTCTTAGGGCTCCACTCTGTGTGCCAACAGCCAGAATTTTCTGTACAGGGTCAAAAGCCATGGAAGAGGGTTGATAGGGAAAGCCATGTCGCAGTGTCTGTGAAGCAGAACATGATTTGCATTAAACTACAAACATGTCAATGAAGTTCTTAAAGGAATAGTTCAAACTAAATGAAAGATCTTCCTCACATTTTGATCTAAACCTGTGTTGACTAGGTCTATAAAGTGCACTATATAAGTCTTCTGAATCGAATTGGATGAGAAACTGACAGAAAATGAAGTTGTTATTTGCTGATAACCCTCCCTGTCACCAAACACAATGAACCAATACAAAGAAGTGGAATGCATAATACAATTTGGAAGCTGATATTTTCAGGAAACAACCTATATTCCAATCTGTCCCTCATACCGCCTCAGAAGACTAGAATATGAAGCACTTTTACTATTTTTTAGAGCTTTACAGACATGTTATTACATGGAAAACATCTGTTTTATGATATACAAACATTCTGTTTCATTGGAAATAAGGTCAGTAAATAACAATTTTCATTTTTTAAGTACATTTTTCCTTTGGACACATAACATCATTCCATTTAAGCCATTAGCCCCTTTCACACAGCAATACTGGTAAATTACCGTAAAATTACCAGAATGAATTCACTTGTAAACACACAAATATTCTGTTCACACAAGCAACAGCGTTGTGGCTTTCCATTCACACATCAGCAGAAAAATACCAGTGAATTATGCGATGTCAGTCATAGGAAATGATCTTTAAACGTTGTGCCGTTGTCTCCGTGAGAAGCACTGTAGTTTCACTATCTATTCAATTTGACAACATCTCTTTGACGTCTGAGTGACAGGGATAACGGTTTGCTCCTAAAAACACGACACTCGCATATCCAACTGCAGAGCCACAACGCTGATGGATGGAAAAGAAGGCTGGGTCTCGAGCACGACATGTAGAAAAAGCTGTGAGACGTGGTGCAACGGTCAAAGATGATCATTTAGCGCATATTTAAATAGAAAAAAAATTACCGGTATTTTTTAAATTGTCCTGTTCCCACATTAGCTGTTACCGGTAATTTACGAGTAAAAACTGTATGTGTGAAAAGGGCTATTCATTCTGTAGCAAAATAATCTCTGAAAGACTTGAGCAAAGAAAACAATGTTAGTTAAAACATCCTTATATCGGTGAGTAATCATCATTTGCGTGTCAATATACAAGAGGTAAACTGATGGCTCTTGCAGATCAAAGGACAGGGTGCGGAATTGTTTAGCACACAATTTTAAACATTCCCGAAAAGATCTGCCGCCACAATGCAGCAATTCCCAAAAGCACATAATATGATTGACATTTGAAAAGTTAAAAAGTTTTTAAAAATGATTTTAGAAAGATGGCAGCATCATTATTTAATTTTTACACAAAGACTGGTAAGTCTATTAGTAAAATCTGTTAAACTTAGCAATATTTGTTGCATTTTATACCAACAGACAGAAAAATTGGAAAAGCACTTCTTGTGTTTTTCGCCCGAAGATTGCATGCCTGTAACTCGAGAAGTATTAAAGATCTCTTAATATCCTTGTACTAGTTCTTAACAAACTTTTCTTTTGGTATCTTAATTTTAAAGTCATTTTGTAATTTTAGGTTTTAGGTCATTTTGACCCCCCTCTACAAAATAGTGGATTACAGATCCATGACATTTAATATTTTGGCTTTCTTCTTCATTTACGGTCTTTCACCAGAAGAAGAAAAAAAATCAAAACCAAACATTTTAGCCATTATGTATAAAATCTGGTTGATTTGATACATAATGACCCAATACTGTTTTGTTCTGTTTGCTATTTGCAATAGTTACTATTAACTATTTTTCAAAGTGAGATTTTTAAATTGTAGTAAAACCAGTTAACCACAAACATCATAATAATTATTAATTATAATAATTAGGGCCGGGACTTTAACGCGTTAATTAAGATTAATTAATTGCGTGACTTTAACGCGTTAATTAAGATTAATTACGCAAAAATTGATAACAATTTTAACTTATTTTTGCACCGCGGGCGTTTTTAATGAATGAGTTTCGACGGACCGTTTATACTGGAACACCAACTAGCGTTCTTGACTTCTGAACACAACAAACCACAGTGAACATGAAGCGAAGAAGCTGAGACAGCTTTGCTTGGCAAATTTTGTTTTAAAAAACGAAAGGATGGAAGCGTCGACAAGAGCATGGTTGTGTGGAAGCTATGCAACAAGGAATTTGCGTATCGAGCCTCAAATATCACCTCAACGCAAAACGCTGGACATAAATAAATAAACAAAATTTTGTTGATTAAGCTTATGTATTCAGTCATTATTCAATGGTATACTAAAAGTCCATGTGAAAAAAATTACTTCTCACTGTTCTCAGGTCAAATATTTATATGCAATTAAAATGCGATTAATTTCGATTAATTAATTACAAAACCTCTAATTAATTAGATTAATTTTTTTAATCGAGTCCCGGCCCTAATAATAATAGTAAATGGAATCACAAACGGCAAACGAACACACAAACATGTTTTTCCAATGTTTTTAAGATAACAATAAGTGAGAGTTTATTTGACTATTGAAATAGGAAATGTCCCCGGTTTCCAAAATCTGGTGGTCACCCTAAAATGTGGTCAGTTTTAGACTTATTTCCAGGATGAACTGTCATTCTACCTCTTTAAAACTTAAATTAGTTTCCCTTGTTCCATAATAACCTTTAGGAAATCAACAATAGGCCTGCAAGCATTAGATGATGATTATGATGAAGATCCACCATTCAGAGGGACACAGTTACAATTACCATATTGTTCTGCATAATTAAGGGCGTGGCCACTGTAAGTGACAGGTGGATTGCCGTTTGTCTGCTGTCTGTGAGTCATAATGTCACCTCAGCTCCAGCCACATCCCGCCTCTTTGCCCATTTTCTGTTACTTTGAGACTTCAAAACGGCTCTTCAGAGCCCTATGGTTGATGTCACAGACACTATGTCCTTTTTTTTTTTTTTTTTACAGTATATGGTCAGAGTGTAATAGTACCATAAGAGTTTTATGGTATGCCAAAAAGTGTTTATTTTTAAAAGTGATCGTTGGTACATTTTACCAGTATTTACCATACTTTCGATACAAACATTTTTATATGAAAAATATGCAGTATGAAAATTTTCTTTATCAAAAAGCCTTTTTCTATAAGGTACATCTTGAAAAAGGGGGGTCGTCTTATAATTAGGGTTGTAATATTTGGAAACAATATGGTATATTAAATAAAAGGTAAATCAAATAATAATGAAACAACATAATGTACTATTTTAAAAATAGTATTTTTATTAATGACCATTATAAATATCAAATAAAATTTACTAAACCAATGCAATTTCAATTATTATCAATTATTAAAAAATATTACTTTTTTTTATAATTTCATAATATTTTATTATTAATGTTATATTGGCTACAACGTTTTTCAACCGCCAGCGAATTAGAACAGAAACCATGCGTTCACACTAGCGGCTGTTCTGTTCTAAAATCCGAATTAAACCGCTAGACAAGGCATTGGGCACAGGTATTTCTTGACAGACGAGACTGACACGCCTTTCGGCATGACAGAAATTAGTCTGTCATTTAAAATGACTCATTTAACCTCATAACAACTTGAATCAGTTTCTCTCGTTCCTAAAGTAATTAAAGAGTAAATGAATTCTTCTTAAAATAACCCACACCGATTAGACAACAGTCAGCGGACGTCATACGAGTGATTTATCTCGATGAACCGACCTCTAGGTGATTATTCCAGTCGGTGACGGTTAAAATCGAGTGTGGGGTGATTTAACCGGCTGTGAGGCGAGTTGAAAACCATCGACCGTTGGCGAGCTGGTTTTATATGCGTTCTCGCGCGCATTAGAATATCATTAGAATATTGAGGCGAGTTGGCGCCACTCACATCCATACCCCCCCTTCCCCAACCCCCCGTATGAGATCACAGTAACTAATCCCACCTTGCAGAGCTGGAAATGCTCTGACTGCAGGGTCTCCTGAATCAAGTCATTCTCCCTGTTTCCCGACTGAGGGGACGCGGCAGCGGCGGAGGAGGAGGAAGAGGACGCCGAAGTCAAGCCGTCCAACACCTTCCTGATATTAAACTTCTTCATATTATCTCCAGCAAATGCAAAACGAATGCAAAATGTGCATCAACAGAGCGAGCATAAACAGGAGGTGGCGGAGACAGCCACACAAGCACACTGTTGTTGTATTCGTCCTGATGTCTCACATGTCAGGCAGTGTTGTCATCCCGTCTCGTGCCCGAGCGAATGTCATAATCCCACGCTCATTTCCTAAACAAGGCCGGCGGGTCGAAATGTCACTTCTTTTTCATTTTAATCGCGACACGGACAGCGTAATCCAGTTAGATTTGGCCAATCTCGCTGTGTTCCGTTCCCTCCCCTCGGATGGTTCCCCCCACTGCTAACGCGGAAACGCAGAGCGCTGCAATCACCGCGACGAGTCTGCGCTGTTGAGGCAGCGACACCCGGATGTGCGGGAGAAGCGCCGCTGCGGCGCACTGACTCAGGATCAGTGCGATTGGTCTATGACAGTTCTCTATAATAACCTTCAGCAAAGTCAACAGTACCAACAGTAGATTGGTAGATGATTATGATGAAGCTGTGATGGCTTTCCGTGGTTTTATTTTTGTACACTCAATAATAATGCAATTTTATGTAATCAATATAAATGAATGGTAATGAAATAATGAAACAATTCCATTTTTTTAAATGATTATTTTTATTCAAACAATATTATTATATCAAACCATATTAATAAACAAATACTATTTTATTATTATTTTATTGTTTAGTGGTGATGATGATGATGATGATGATGATGATGATGATGATGATGATGATGATTTTTATCATTCATCATCAAATGTTGAAATTAACATTAATAAATGTTTCAGCAGTATTATTCATTCTTGATCTTATTGTAGTGATCATCTTAATGTTGACTTAGTGTCACCATTACATCTTTACCAGTTTATTTAGATTACTGTACTAATTACTCTTTCTAAGTATTGCATTACTTATCTACTTTCTAAATCCTTCCACCAGTTGAACAATAGAAGCATAAAACTTATCTTTTCATTTTTTTTCAAATAAGTAATATAAAACTGCATAAATTGACCAAAATATGAGATGGTTACATTAAAAACATACACTTTAAAATTAGATGTTACATTTTTATGTTAAAGGGTTAGTTCACCCAAAAGTTCTGTCATTAATTACTCATTTCGTTCCAAACCTTTAAGACTTTCGTTCATCTTCACAAATGAAGATCTTTTCAATGAAATCTTTAATGAGATTTCTGTCCCTCTATTGATTATACGACTACCACTTTCAAGCCCCAGCAAGCAAACACATGTAAAAGTAATCCATATGACTCCAGTGGTTTAACCTCAATTTTATGAAGCGACGTGAGTGTTTGTTTGTTCCAAAAAACTAAATTAGTCTTAATTTACAAAATATTAATCTCCAACGCTTGTTCACGAGAGCGTGTTGGGGAGTAGCTTGATACATGTAACGGAGTTACTTAATTTAATTACAAAATAAATGTAACTGTAATCAGTTACTAAGAAAAGAAAGTGTAATTAAATTACAGCTATTATGAAAATGTCAACAATTATAAAGGTTGTTACATCTGAATATTTTCTGTAAAAAGCTGTTGATTGATATTCATTTGTTGCTTTGTCTGATTTTGATGTGCAAGATGCCTCCTGATATTTAAAGGCCGTTTAGTCAAGCGATGCTATTTCAGGACACAGAATAGGACACATGCTTATTCGATAACTGTTTTATTTCCTGTTTAGGTTAGATTAACAGTTTTGTCATAGCTGCAAAGATGTGATGTCATAAACCGTATCCTATATTAAATTGCATTCTTAGCAATCATAGCATTCTTTTAAAAAAAATTTTTTTTTTTTTTTAAATCTGCATTTAACATCAGAACAATCTCAAAGTAAAAAAAAAGTCTAAACTCTGATTTTAAGATGGCTTTGCTGTATAGTTAAATTATTATAATTTCAATTCAAATGATTTTGAAAGTCTGACAGTAATCAGTGTTGAGGTTTATCCTGCCTTGTTGAAATGTTTGAAAATGATTAAAAGTTGAAAACATTCTTTTGAAATTTTGAAAAGTAATCTAAAAGTATTCAAATGTAATCAGTTACATTACTTTATTAAAATTTTTGAAACACTACTTATTACATTTTAAATAGGGTAAATTAATCTGTAACATTTCCAAAGTGCGCCACAACGCATGTGTGTTGTGTTGAAGCGAGAGCAGACGTTGTTGTGTGAAGGCATGTTGGAGATGAATATTTTGTAAATTACACATACATTCACAGACTCTGCCATGATGCTTTAAACGTGACGTCGACTAGTCACTGGCCTATAGAGGGCACAACAGGATAATCCATTTCCTGAAACACATGCACACTCCATTTCCAACTATTCCAACATTTCCAAGTGACAAATAAATGCATCCTCAGAAGGCTCTCCACATTGATTATGCCATCTAGATGCTCAAAATTGATTGGGAGAATGCACGTTTTAAACAGCTTATTGTACACGTAAGTTAATCACCATTATAAACTAATGTGTGCTGCATTGTAATGAACACACATAGCTCGCAAATCACGCAGAGTAGAGCAGAAAGTATTGTCAACACTGTTCTGTAATTTATCAATAAAATAGCTTAGAAACTGAAAAGTTCTAACATATATTTTTTACTAAATTCACAGCTTCACTATTAACATTAAAGTGGGGGTGAAACACTCAGTTTCAATCAATCTCATGTCAATCTTGAGTACAGAGTAGTATTGCATCCTTCATATCTCCGAAGTCCTGCGGCGTATCCTGCTGTGGGCGGAGCTAAAGAGCCACGAGCGTGCACAGCTACTGCGTTGAGAGCGTCTGAAAGCTGTGACATCCTTAAACGTGGAAAAGAAAACCATGGCTATCAATCAGATTCAACCATATGATCCAGAATCTGATCCGGAGGCTGAAATTGAACAGGAGCAGCAGCTACAGCAGGACGTCTCTGTGGTATGTACTGTAACTGTATTTGCTTAGTGGCTTGTCAACATTTGTGTGTTGACTCATGGTGTATGAGGACATTATTTGGTTAATGGACTATTGTAAGCCACTAAACGTTAGCAGTAGCAAGCGGAATGGTTTTGCATGTCAGACTAGTGTTTAAATAGAAAAACAATGGAATAGTAGTGCATTTGAATGAAAAAGTGCACTTTGTGTGAACGGCGTCTAGGTTTAATATGAAATAATTCATTTAGTTCAACATAGTGGTCAGCTAAACAAATGGAATGTATTTAAACACCATACATCACATGTTCCATTGATAAATTAACTATACACGATCATGTTGTTCACTAATGTGTACTTACGCGACGATAGCCAACAACACATTTGAAGCAGTTTTACTCATCGCCTGCTTCCAGCGCATGACCGTGAACCTTTATAGTAGGGACCGCTCCATCAAAAACACACTTCTTTGGTGACATTGATTTTGTGAAGCCCTGTGCTTTGTAACCGCAGTGCAGTCGACCTTCCTAAAGCCGAGCAAAGCGTGTTTATGGGCGTGCATTTGCTCTCTCGCTCTGGTCGCACGCACACCCTTCCGGGAGAAGAGACCATACAAGTACAAGGAAATTCCGACTCTATGTGACGTCACACAGACGCATACTAAAAATAAAAAACGTTCCGAAACTTTTGAGAAACCAGAAGGAGTATTTTTGACACAGAAATACTCCATCAAACGTCCAACATATTTTTAAAAACTTTGTCCATGTTTAGCATGGGAATCCAAGTCTTTAGCATGGGAATCCCATAAATTGCGTAGCTGTCTATGCAGGGACAGAAATCTCTCAGATTTCATTAAAAAAGATCTTCATTTTGGAATGACAAGAGGGAGTATTTAATGACCAGACTTTTTGGGTGAACTATCACTTTAATCCACTATTCTTGTTTTATAGAATTGTTCTATAGTCTCTATGGGCTATTTAATACAATTACATCAGAATAAACTGTAATTAAATTACAGAAAAAATAAGAGTAATCCCTTACTTTACTTTTTTAACGGAAAGACATGAGTGATCACAGATCATCTGGGAGCCCTCAGTCTGGGAACAAAATATTCTCATTGAAGCCCGTGGCAGACAAATTTCTCCAATGGCTGCACAGGGTCTCCTCTCAGTGTCTTCAATGTTAAATTATGTAATTTTCAATGCAACACTATTGTGCATGCAGAAAATAATATAAAATGCTAACTACTGTACATATGCAATTACTACAATATGAAGCAGTTATAGTTAGTCCTGATATATTGGTTGCTTATTACACAATAGAGCTGCACGATTCTGGATCAATTTAGAATTTTTGTAATGGTTTTGGGTTTTGTTCATGCTTCTTGTCTTTTATTTTCTAGTTTATTTCACAGACATATTTCTACCCTGTTCATGTTTCACTGTAATGTTTTGCCATGCACTTCCTGGTTCTGTCATGTGATCCTGCCATGTGTTCCTTTGTCTTGTGTTCTGTTGTCATGTTCTCATTGGTTTATTGGTTGTTATTGGTCACAGGTGTGTCTTGTCTAGTCATTAGTCCTTGGATGCTGCGTTCCAGGCAGGTTTTTGAGCCCGTAAGTTACAACTTCAAACCACGGCTCATAACTTTGTAGCGTTCCAGGCAAAGTCACGCCAAACTGCCTGAGCGCCAGGAATTGTGGTAGCTAGATGCTCATTTACAATCATTTCTATCACCAAAGGTGCTTACTCCTTGCTTATTTGAGGGAAAAGGAAGAGAAAAAACGGTGTAATAGGCAAGAGAAGCTGTTATACCTTTTATTTTACGTTATTTGTATATTTGGAAATGTATTTGGTATTAATTTATTCTTGCACTCAATGGACTGAAAAAAAAAAGTTAAGTCCTTTGTTTATTTTGTTTCTGTTCACGTTTGGATGACATTAAACTGCATATGAGTTCTTAAAACTTGCTTTCAGTGGACTCATCGTTACAACTTTGTAATTGTCCTTTGTAAACTTTCATTTCATGATAATTACAAAATCATGCATAATTTTCTAAAAACACTGTGAAAAATCCTACAAGGATTTAGGAAGAGGAGTAGAGGGATAAGAGATGGTAGAGTGGAAGGCAATGGTATTAGTGGAAAGAGCTGGAAAATAAAATGTAAGAAGACATGGCCAGAGGGGAAGGGGAGAGCAAGGTGTAAGAGGAGCAATGAGGGGTTGAATGATAGGGTACAGACTGGTTTCAAATTAAATCAGAGCCACCCTAATTGACCATGTCATAAATTATCATCTTTCCTTGAGAGAAGCAGGACAGAGAGTTCAGCCCAATATAAACATTATGCCACAGTCAATGTCCCTGGACAACAAGTGCTGCAATCCACTGTTGTTGTGGCACACAATGCTGGTGTTTCTTCCAGCATATTCTCCTCTTGGAGATGGAAAGCATATGATCACAACCAAGTAAGTCTTATTTAAATGATGGAAGAGGCCTGTGGAGAAGTTGAGGCACAAGGATAGTTCCAGCATTCACAGCATTCCCACGAATGCTGCCTGCGATGTTGATGAAATTCTTTGACCAGATGTAAACGAGAGGCACGATCTACATTTATTTATTTACTTATTTTATTTTTTGGGGGGCGAAAACTCATCACTCAACTAAACTCATTAAAGAACTTTGAAGAAGATGATTAAATTACAGGGATGTATGTTCATTCATGTTATCTACAGCTGAATTTGTTATCAAATCAATAGAGACTTTTGTGAGACTTTTTATTTTTGCATCTGTCTGTCAAATAATGTGCTCCACATGGCTCCAGGGGTTAATAAAGGCCTTCTGAAGCGAATCGATGCACTTGTGTATAAAAAATATCCATATTTAAAACTTTATAAAGTAAAGTTTCGGCTGATCGTCTTCTGTGTTCAGTTTATGGAAAATGTGTTGAAAGTGCCTCTGCAGTTCAAAAGGCTTACGCTACCAGGTACGCTCGTCAGTCGTAGCGTAAGCATTTTGAACTGCGAGAAGGCACTTTCAACTTTTTCCATAAACCTAATACGGAAGACGATCGAAGAACATCATAATGAATAAGTAATAGGCTATTTTCTACCCTGGTTTTGACACTCTGTCCTGCAACGCTCAGATTTTATGGGCGTGCCGCACTGAAGACTTGGAAGTAAACTCCCACGGCTAGGATTGGATAAGCTTTGCATATTTAATGAGCTTCAGCTCCCTCGTCAGCATGCACCGCGCCAGAATTTTTCTCTATCGGTACTTGTGGGGTGGCTAGACCAATATGTGGGGTGCTAAGAAAATTATCAACATTCATGACGTCAGAGTTACTTCATAAAGAATTAAAAAAATAAATAAAAGCAGATGTACCATACACACCACAGTTGCTTGTGTACGAATTGAACTGAAGTGCCGCTGAAATATATTTCTTATCAAGATTTTTTTACAAGAAATGGCTCATTTTAATCCCATCAGCTTTTGTAATAATGTTTCAGTACAAAATGAAACTGTCAAAAAATATTCTAATATTCACAGCTTGGTAAAGCCCATTGAGTCAATTTTTGCAAAGACATAATTGTTGTCGTCTTGTCATATGAGCTTCACCTTTGACTAATAATGGATCAATTAGATCTCAGGTGTGCATAAAAAGAACCCCAGTACACTAGACCTTCACATCAACTGCAACTAAACCTCTGCAAACATGCCTAAGATTCACCCTGAGACTAAAGTTTTGATTATCAAGAGGCTGAAGACCAGATCCACTTCTGATGTGGCAGACACCTTCCAAGTGTCTCAGCGTCAAGTACAGAGGATAAAAAAAAAGATTTGAAGAGACTGGGGACGTTTATGACAAACCCAGGTCAGGCAGACCCTGCAAGACAACTGCTCGAGAGGACCGTTTGTTGGCTCGAAAATCCAAGGCCAGCCCATTTTCCACTGCAGCAGAGCTCCACGAGACCTGGTCACCTGAAGTCCCTGTGTCAACCAGAACATTTTGTCGGATTCTGTCTCGAAATGGCCTCCATGGTCGAATCAGTGCCCAGAAGCTAGCACTAAACAAAATACAATTGAAAAACCGTGTGGCATTTGCCAAAGCCCACAGCCTGCTAAAAGGATGGACGCTGGAAAAGTGGCAGAAGGTGGATTTTTCAGATGAATCTTCTGTTGAATTACACCAAAGTCGCCGCAAATATTGCAGGGGAACTACTGGAGCCCGCATGGATCCGAGATTCACCCAGAAAACAGTGAAGTTTGGTGGCTGAAAAATCCTGTTCTTGGGTTACATCCAGTATGGGGGTGTGCGAGAGATCTGCAGGGTGGAAGGCAACTGCAATAGTTTAAAATACCAAGAAATCGTATACCTCTTATATTCCCAACCATAAAAGAGGCCAAATTCTGCAGCAGGATGGTGCTCCATTGCATTCTTCCATCTCCACATCAAAGTTTCTCAAGGTGAAGAAGATCAAGATGCTCCAGGATTGGCCAGCCCAGTCGCCAGACATGAACATCATTGAGCATATGTGGGGTAGGATGAAAGAGGAAGCATGGAAGACGAAACCAAAGAATATTGATGAACTCTGGGAGGCATGCAAGACTGCTTTCTTTGCTATTCAAGATTAAAATTTGGATTTCACAGCACCACTACTTAATTTGCTGACATATTTTTGTATTTGCAGTAAATTTGTTCAATTTCTGTATAGGCGACAAAACTTTTGTTTTGCCAAAATTTGACCTTTCTGTCTTGATTAAATGATAAATCTTTTTTCAGTGAAACTAATTTATTTCAGTGCATTAAACATCATTTGGGAGGGTTTTAGCTTTTCATATGAGCTATTTCTAACACCAATTGATGAATTAAAAATCAGGTTAATAGCAGGTGTTTCTACAAAATAGATAAGCGACACGACTTTTGTCAGGGACTGTAGTTTAAAATTATATTTGGCCAAAGAATAGGCATATTCAACAACAAAAAAATGTTAAATGAAACAGTTAAATGAACAGCACATCACAATCTTAGTAGTAATGGATTAAATGTAGCTTTTTAATGGATTTAAGCTGGGGTTTTTTCACATGGCTGACATATCCAAATGTTTTTCAATGGGACACTTTTTTTTCCCACATTTTTAGAAAGCCATTAACGCAACGAGGCGCTGACCCTCTATTTCACGCTCAGCGTTCAACGTTTTTAACGGTCACCGAGAGATTAAGAATGTTCAACTTTTAATAAAACGCAGCACTCATCAATGACTTTGTTTACATGGACAGCGGTAATCTAATTATTGACCTTATTCTGAATAGGACAATATTCTAATTAAGGTGTTTACATGAGTTGCTTTTAGAATATCCCGTTCACGTGCCCGTTTTCCATGTTATAGAACATAGACCGATTAATGGCACAAGTTAGGCTATTATGTCCCCATGCCACAGAAAAAAACAAGCTTAGTAAACAAGATTAGTTTTCTTACCCCATTGTCAGATAATTTAGCTTGTTTTAAGCAAAAACTCACTTAATTTTGCATATTTAGATATTTAGACTAGAAACAAGACAAAAATACTAAGTTAGAAGAGCATTTTTGCAGTGCAATGCCATTTAGATGAATAGCGCACTTATTAAAAAAAAACACTCAACAAATATGACATTTTAAAGAGAAAGCGTCTGATCGGATCATATCAATGTGTATACGTTTCCACCACCAGCGATTTATACCACTTTATACAAAATAGCATTGCTTTAAAGCCACAAATATAATAACTATCTATAGGCCTACTGTAATTAAGACATGTATTCAAGAAATGTGGTGGGGCTAAACCGGGGCTATTCAAAATTCTGACCGGGGCTAACTTCCGTGATTTTATTTTAGGACTTCTGAGGGTAGGTGGAAGGGGAAGGTGGTTTCCATCTCATTATGCAGTGCCCTCTGCCCTCGAGGGCCATTTTGCCAACACAGCTGGAAGGTCAGGACGCAAAGGGTCCCAGCGAGCTTTCATCTGAGGGTGGCTCGTGTCCTCTGAGGAGGGTTTTAAAACAGTCAAGCCAGTTGTTCCCTACTGGTCCGCCATTTCAGGGCACTGTGCTTGCTGTTCAAAGTACACCAAAGGCCCGAGAGGTTGTTACCCTTAGTAGATTTTCTGGCAGAGTAGAAACATATACCAAATATATCTTGTTGAGTCCTGCAGACAGTTGAAAAAGGCTACACTATTCAGTTCAGGTCTCGCTCACCCGATTCGGCGGGGTCCTGCCTACAGTGGTGGGCCCTGAGCAGGCTCTGGTTATGGAACAAGAAGTAGAATCTCTTCTGTGAAAGGAGGGTATAGAACAGGTTTCTCCTCCCAGCAGGGAGTCCGGGTTTTACAGCCAAAACTTCATTGTCCCAAAGAAGGATGGGTGGTTGTGTTTTATAACTGCTGCAACTGAAACGCACTGTAGGGAAGCTAAATTTAAGATGCTTACTCTCAGGCAGATCGTGTCACAAATCAGGTCTGGTTTGTCGCGACAGATCTCAAAGACGCATACTTCTATGTATCCATCCTTTCACAGCACATGAAGTTTCTGAGGTTTACTGTTAAGGGCGAAGTGAATCTATGTGTGTCACATGCCTGTCCTGTCTCATGTTGCACATGAGGTGTTTTGTTATTTTGGGCCATGTGCTCGTGTCTCTGTTTAGATCCCACCCCCTTGTTATCCCCTCATTCCCAGCTTGATTTATCCCCTTTATATACTCCTTGTGTTTGTCAGTCTTTGTCGGTTCGTTGTGATGTCTATGTCTACCAGTTTCCCATGTGAGTTCTGTTTGGTGTGTTTTCAGTTTGTTTTGTTATTTCTAGTTTATGTCGCCCCCTCGTGGGTTTTGTTTTGTATTTATGTTTATTTTTATTAATAAATAATTTAATCTGGACTTGAGTCCTCGCACCAGTTTTCCATTGTAGTAAACGTGAAATAACGATCCGACCATGTCGAGGACTCAGCAGAAGGAGGCTTCGATCCCGGAAGCTCTCACCACATGTCTTCATTACGAGAGGATTCTGCGCTTCAGAGTCCTCCAACTTCTCCGCCAGGAGGGGATGGAGATCAGGAGTTTTGCCAGAAAATTCCTGAGGCCGGCCAAGGGGCTTAAACTGAGCGACTTGGCTCTCAAAGACATTTTTAATTATGCCCTAGATGAGCCCATGGACTGGCTGCTCAGGAGGGCATATGATGGGGGGACGTTTGAGAGGATGGAGAGTATCGCCCGCCAGCAGGAGAGAGCTGTCAGGGAGATGTTCCCTGCTCTGGTGGTCCCTGCTCTGGTGGATCCATTTCTGGCGGACCCACTTCCAGTGCTCCGAGTTCCAGTGGTCCGCGTTCCGGTGGTCCCTATTCCGGTGGACCCTGTTCCGGTGGTCTCTAAGCAGAGGAGGAGAAGGAAGGCGCCATCCGTGACTGTTCCAGTGGTCGCTGTTCCAGTAGATTGTTTTGCAGTGGACACCCTTGACTCCGTTCCGGTGGGCTCCGTTGATTCAGTTCCGGTGGACTCCGTTGACTCAGTTCTGGTGGACTCTGTTGACTAGGTTTTCCGGTGGTAAACTCGCGTCACCTACCGGCCTAGACTGTCTGCTTAATAACTGCTAAATCTTTTGTAATGTTTATCCCTAACAGACACTCTACTGACTTTAAGTAACTGTGCAACTACATGCCAACTTACTCCAACCATAAGCCTTCCAGTCTACTAATACTCTACTAACACTCCAATGAGAGTTAGACATGTAGGTGCAATGCTACTTATAGTCAACAGAATGTGTTAAAGGGACCATCAAAATAAAGTGAAACCAAAAAATGAAATGCAGGAAAACCCTGTAATAAAAGATATTGGAAGTTAATCCATTATGTACAGCATACCAAGAAAGTCTGTTGGTGCCTCAGTGACAAATTCACTCAGAGAAACCGTCAATCTCATCTACCAATCATGACGTCACACCCCCCATTTTTATAGCATCAAATAACTAACTAAAACTAAAGCATGATAAAAACTGCATAGAATGACAGTTGTAGAGCTTGTAGTAATAATTTTCACATGCGGTTACACATTGTTGGTTAAAAACAAGAAAGTGGCTGGTAAAAACATTGAGTGGCTGGTAGATGTTGAAATCCACCAGCCACAGTGGCCGGTGGACAAAAAAGTTAATTTCCATCCCTGCGGTGGACTCCGTTGACTCTGTTCCGGTGGACTCCGTTCTTGTGGACTCCGTTGACTCTGTTCCGCTGGACTCCGTTGACTCGGTTCCGGTTGACCCCGTTCCTGTGGACTCCATTGACCCCGTTCTGGAGGACTCCGTTGACATGTTCTGATGGTCCATGTTCCGGTGGTCTCTAAACGGAGTAGGAGAAGGAAAGTACCATCCGTGACTACTCCGGTGGTCGCTGTTCCTGTGGATTATGTTCCAATGAATTATGTTCTGATGGACTCTGTTCCGGTGGACTCAGTTCCGGTGGTCCCAGTACCGGTGGACTCTGTTCCGGTGGACCCGTCCCGCCCTAGTTTATGTTGCCACCTAATGGGTTTTGTTTTGTATTTATGTTTATTTTTGTAGTTTGCCTTTGTAGTAAACGTGACAATATGTAGATGTGGCTCTGGCTGTTCTGCGTCTGCAGGGCATCCACACACTCAACTACATGGATTATTGGTTAATTCTAACTCCATCAGAGCAGCTGGAGGTTCGACATTGAGATGTCGCTCTCACTCACATGAGGAAGTTGGGGTTGAGGCTGAACGGGAAGAAAAGTGTCTTTTCACAAGTGCAGAGAACCACATTTCTGGGTTTGATATGGGATTCAATAACAACTATGCACGTACATTTTCCCCCAATTGCTCTGCTTCTGGGAGTTCTGGAGAGAGTTTGCCGGGATGGGGCAAAAGTAGACCCGTTCTGGCTGGCCCGAATATGATTCTCGAACCTAGTGTCTCTTCTAGACAGCTCTCTTTTGGAGATTCTGATCAGGAGGGACCTACTCTCTCAGGCGAGTGGGTCGATCCTTCACCCCTGCCCAGAATTGTGGAAGCTGTGGGCCTGGCATCTGAGGGGGCCAAGCTCAGCATGATAAAAAGCTTTCCTCCACCCTAGGCCAGGTTATGTTCTTAAGGTTCCTACTAATACTGCATGACCTACCGTATTACAGGCCTTCTGTCCTCCTCCCTTCCAGAGGTCAGACCAACAAAAAGGGTGTACTCACAATAGGCACGGTTGCTTTGTTCCATACCCGAGCGTGATTGTCCCCCCTCCCCCGCTGACCTGCACTCACATTGCACTTAACGCACTGGGCCGGAGCACGCTTACGTCATTCACAATGCAACTTTTTTGAAGTAGAAGACAGGAAGAAATGCACTTTTGCTAATAGACTGTCTAATAGTTTTATCATTTATGCCGCACATCGATTTTTACTTGATTTCACTGCACGTATCAGAAGATTATTGTGGAGGCAGCTGACTTTAATGGAGGAATTTGCAGCTTTACTCACAAACTACTATTCTTGTTCATCAATAAGGTGAGAACCAGGCCCGTAATAAACCTAAATATACTTAATTGAAAAGTGTACCAAAGTAGTAATAGATTGGTGTTTGCTGTCGTTATGATGACAGTAGCACGCAGCTGTTCCATGCTCTGCCACGGTTAGCGATCACACTACATGCACACCAAAGGTGCGTACCTGAGCCCAGAGCCATATAGAGAGGTAGTCGCGACAACTCCAAAGACTCCAATTGAACTTTTTTTTTACAGCAATGGCGGCTTGTGGAGACTCTCAGTAGTTCCCGGAAGTAGCAGCCGCGCCATAGAGTTACAGCAGAACAGACCGTTTGTGATGCACTTTTAAAAGGTAAGACGTTTAATCAGTAAGATTTTAAATTATCAGCACATCTTAATCAAAATAACTTTACATTATTCATCATTAAATTAGATTAGTGATGTTATCAGATTACAGATTAGGCTTGGATCGGCTACTGGATAAAGTTATTATCGAGAACCATATTAATAGTTAAATCTGTTATTTTAATTCTGTTTCATCCATCGTTCTGGAATTAGAGAAAATTATTCTAAACTTTTTTTTTTTGCAAGGTATGGAAAGTTACATATTAGTTAAATAGAAAACGTTTGGGCGCGTGTGACAGCGGGTGTGTGTAAAGTGGTAACAAGTTTGTTCCTTATTACACGTGTATTAAGAATACATTTCTTTAATGAAAAAATGCATCCGATATACATTCAGTGTTTTAGGCATTGTGATTCAATTAACTTTACTTGTCTATATTTCAGCTCAGCTGATTTTTGGATTGATGTCAGAATAAAGTTAATGGACCTAAGTGAGATTGAAAAAACAAGGTTAAAAAACAATCTTAAAATAAGGGAGCAGTTTTGAAAAAGGAATCATTCTAACTGTATTATACTACTGTATTACAGAAGTAATCATGCTAAAGATGTATTTTATTACTGTATTATATACTTATTACTGTATTATATTCTATTATATAAGCTTGTTGTATCAATAACATACTGTATATGCACTAGTTGCTGGCAGATGGAGGTTTAGCGATGCTACAGGACTGCTCTGTGATGGAGCATCAATGATGATGCAGGTCAGGAGAGCTGAGGGGACCATGGTGAGAATAAAAACAAAAGGTATGTTTCAAATAAGCCAGCAAAAAAGTATTGTGCTAAATGTGTATTGTACTGCTGTTTTATATAAGGAATCATATTAAACTAAATATGAAATATATTATAAATAATTTAAGGAATCATACTGCAGTGATGCTGTACATCATGAGTGCTGCAGGGTGAGGACCAATGATGTTATAGGCTGTGGGTCAGCAATGTTGACTGGGTGCTGGTAGATAGAAGAGGGTGCTGGGTGCTGGTAGTTTGAGGAGTAGTGATGTTGGCTGGGTGCTGGTATGTTTAGGAGTAGTGTTGTTGGCTGGGTGCTGGTAGGTTGAGGAGTAGTGATGTTGGCTGGGTGCTGGTAGGTTTAGGAGTAGTGTTGTTTGCTGGGTGCTGGTAGGTTGAGGAGTAGTGTTGTTGGCTGGGTGCTGGTAGGTTGAGGAGTAGTGTTGTTGGCTGGGTGCTGGTAGGTTGAGGAGTAGTGTTTTTGGCTGGGTGCTGGTAGGTTGAGGAGTAATGATGTTGGCTGGGTGCTGTTGGTTGAGGAGTACAGATGTTGGCTGGGTGCTGGTAGGTTGAGGAGTAGTGTTTTTGGCTGGGTGCTGGTAGGTTGAGGAGTAATGATGTTGGCTGGGTGCTGTTGGTTGAGGAGTACAGATGTTGGCTGGGTGCTGGTAGGTTGAGGAGTAGTGTTTTTGGCTGGGTGCTGGTAGGTTGAGGAGTAATGATGTTGGCTGGGTGCTGTTGGTTGAGGAGTAGTGATGTTGGCTGGGTGCTGGTAGGTTTAGGAGTAGTGTTGTTGGCTGGGTGCTGGTAGGTGGATGATTAGTGTTGGCTGGGTGCTGGTAGGTTGAGGTTTAATGTTGTTGGCTGGGTGCTGGTAGGTTGAGGAGTAATGATGTTGGCTGGGTGCTGTTGGTTGAGGAGTAGTGATGTTGGCTGGGTGCTGGTAGGTTGAGGAGTAGTGATGTTGGCTGGGTGCTGGTAGGTGGATGATTAGTGTTGGCTGGGTGCTGGTAGGTTGAGGTTTAATGTTGTTGGCTGGGTGCTGGTAGGTTGAGAAGTAGTGTTGTTGGCTGGGACTGCTCTGTGATGGAGCATCAGTGATGATGCAGGTCAGGAGAGCTGAGGGGACCATGGTGAGAATAAAAACAAAAGGTAAGTTTCAAATAAGGCAGCAAAAAAGTATTGTGCTAAATATTGTACTGCTGTTTTATATAAGGAATCATATTAAAATAAATATGAAATATATTATAAATAATTTAAGGAATCATACTGCAGTGATGCTGTACATCATGAGTGCTGCAGGGTGAGGACCAGTGATGTTATAGGCTGTGGGACAGCAATGTTGACTGGGTGCTGGTAGATAGAAGAGGGTGCTGGGTGCTGGTAGTTTGAGGAGTAGTGATGTTGGCTGGGTGCTGGTAGATAGAAGAGGGTGCTGGGTGCTGGTAGTTTGAGGAGTAGTGATGTTGACTGGGTGCTGGTAGATAGAAGAGGGTGCTGGGTGCTGGTAGTTTGAGGAGTAGTGATGTTGGCTGGGTGCTGGTAGGTTGAGGAGTAGTGATGTTGGCTGGGTGCTGGTAGGTTTAGGAGTAGTGTTGTTGGCTGGGTGCTGGTAGGTTTAGGAGTAGTGATGTTGGCTGGGTGCTGGTAGGTTTAGGAGTAGTGTTGTTGGCTGGGTGCTGGTAGGTTTAGGAGTAGTGTTGTTGGCTGGGTGCTGGTAGGTTTAGGAGTAGTGTTGTTGGCTGGGTGCTGGTAGGTTTAGGAGTAGTGTTGTTGGCTGGGTGCTGGTAGGTTTAGGAGTAGTGTTGTTGGCTGGGTGCTGGTAGGTTTAGGAGTAGTGATGTTGGCTGGGTGCTGGTAGGTTTAGGAGTAGTGTTGTTGGCTGGGTGCTGGTAGTTTGAGGAGTAATGATGTTGGCTGGGTGCTGGTAGGTTGAGGAGTAGTGATGTTGGCTGGGTATGAAAGAGTTTATTCAATTAGAAAGAGTTTGGGTAACACTTTACAATAAGGTTCATTAGTTAACATTAACTAATAATGAACTGCACTTATACAGCATTTATTTAACTTTGTTAATTTTAACATTTACTAATACATAATACAAATCTTGTTAACATGAGTTAATGCACTGTGAACTAACATGAACAAACAATGAACAACTGTATTATGTTAACGAAGATTAACATTACATTAACCAATGTATTGCTCTGGGTTAGTTCATCTTAGTTAATCCATTAACTAATTTTTAACTACTGAACTGTATTGTAAAGTGATACCAGAGTTTGTACTTTCTATATCTATATATATATATATATATATATATATATATATATATATATATATATATATATATATATATATATATATATATCATATATATATGTCACCTGTAACACTTTAGCTGTGATCATCAAATATGTGCTGTATGTTTACAGGTCTAGGGGTGTGTCGTGGTGCAGGGGCCCTCCTCTTTTTGAGCACAGGACGATGCACAAAGATGGTGGGAATAGCATCTGGTCTCAGCCTACTCTTAGACTTTTTGGTCATGACAAATTGGTCTGCCTCAAAATGTGCCTGCAGAGTGACTTGAGGTTAGTTTCCACACAAAACTCATTTTTGTCTACCCACATACTGTACATATCACATGGTCGTTAAAGGCACAGTAATAGGGAACACTATATAGATAATTAAAATGCAAACCAGAACATGAGACAACTTGTATGAATTTATTCCTGAATGAATTCATATCAAATCAGTAACTGATGAGTTGTCATACATTTTAAACATCAGCTGTTAATTATCATTAATGAAGTTCAACAACTTAAGTTGAGTAACAAAGACTACTACATCTCATCTCCCAGAGCAATTTCCTATATGTGGGTCTCTAAGCATTTATTTTACTCCTCTTTTATTTCTCTTTCAGCACAAGAACCACATACTCCTCCCTTTCAAGGTCTGCCAATCTATCTACCTTCAGCTTTAAGAAATCAAAGACCCCTGTCAACACACAAAAACCACAACAGGATTCAATTGAGCTGATGACTCCCTGCAATGAGACCACACACTCACCATGAGTCTCCACTCCCTGGGTTTTGCAAGCATTTGCTTGTTCCTTATTTCTAGTAAATACCAAACCTAAGAAAATTTCCCAATGGGTGGTCTATGTAAAAAAGTTTAAATACAGTGCAATTACCTCACAAATTTTTTTGTTGTTGAAATTTTTATTTATATTGAGATTGCTCCTGCTAATTTGAGCCAGCCATTTTTTTCTCCGCTCCATGCCAGTGGGAAAGCCAAACATTAGCACTCCTTTCTCCAAGCGATTGGAGCATCCCCATGCAGCACAGCAAACCATGGAAGAGATTCTGAAAGGACAACTTGGATAAAAGACAGACAAAATGCTTGGCAGGCTATTCAGTTTATTAGAAATGTATTCATAAATTAGTTGCTGTTAAAACACATAAAATATACATTTAGATAAGTGTACAAACAGATGTTTAAGTTGTTTTAAACTTCAATATTTTATGTATCGTATATGAAGAAGTATTGTAAGAATTATATATTATAAAAATGGCAAGACCATAAAGAGACATCAGAAAAATAATTTATTGCTATTTTCCATCTTATTGGGACACAAATTATGCAACTGTCACAGTTTTCTGAGAGAGGACTCAAATGAAGGAATGAGTGATCAGGGGTTTATTAACAAGACAGCTGACAAAGAATGGTGAGGAGGTGAACACAGTCCAAACAGTAGGCGGATAAAGAACACAATCACAGGCAGAAAGAGCAGCCACTATAACTAGCTCAAGAAGGTTGTAGACTGGAGAGCAGTTGTGTCAGAGCACAGCGAGACCAGAGGATACGATAGCCAGGCAGGAATCCTAGGGCAATGCAATCAGGTATCTCAGTTAACACACCAAACTGCAGCTAGACCAAGAGCGTAAGCTGTCAGGGAAGCTCTGCTTGCAGGACAGGAACTAGAGACACAGGAAACAAGACAGGACCAAAAGGCAGTACTCACACATAGCATAACAGCACACGTAGGGACAATGTATAACGAACCAGCAACATATGAGGGAAAGAGCACACATTATAAAGGGAGCATAAGACATGAGGAACAGGTGAACACTCTCAGACAAACAAGGAGCAGAGAACATGAAGGAAGGGTGAGCACACTCAGACAAGGAACAGGTGAGCACACAATTAGTGTAACGAGGACTAAACAAGGGGGCGGGGTAACAGGAAACAAGGAAGTAGGACACCAGGAGCACATGGCAAACACAAACCAAGACAGAGCCATGTGTTTAAGCACAACACAAACAAAGACACACTAAACAATGACAAAACAGACAGAGCTGTCAGAGGAGAACCCTGACAGCAACTTGATCTTTTTTTTTTTCAAAATATGACTTTAAATTTTGATTTGAATGTTTGTATCCCAGTATAGGGGTACAAAACAGAAACAGGATTATTGTTTGGCAATAACTTTTACAACATTTTAAAAATTTTATACAATTTCAAAACATTTTATTCTCTAATAACTTATGTAATAAATATTCTTTGCATATTCTAAAATTAAAAATTTAAAATGCTTGTTTGGCAAAACAATTGGCAAGCCAGATTTTTAAAACATTTATTCTCTCATAACTTAAAGCAAACATTTTTTTAAAAATTCTGTTGAACAGTAAGTATAATGCGTATTTATTAATACATATGTCTACTGTATCATATTTATTATGCAAAATTCTAGGCCAAATAAATTATCAATATGAACAAAACTTTGCTGAAAACCCTGTTGTACACAATATACTTCATGCCTTCTATACTCTGATTGATAGTTCATACTTTTAAAGTAAATGTAAGGAATACTGTACTAAAGCAACTTGATTATTCATAAGCATGAAGTAGATTGTGTACGGAGCAGTGTTGGCGATATTGATAAATTATAGACCCTAGAAATTTGCATATTAAATATTTTAAATATTAAATAAAATGTTTGCAAATGTCAAAAAACAGAACAAGCACACTTCTGCATTATTAAACACTACAGCATTATATATAATATAAGACTTATGAATTATATATTACTATATATAATAAGAATTGTAAACATTAAGATTAATTTCACTTAATTGTATTTTTCACTTATTGGCAATGGATGAAGACATCACACTTGACATCATGCTGTTGCTGCTAGTTCATTGTCTCATTGTGTGGTGCGAGCTGACAATCACCTGTAACCAGTCTGTCTGTCCTATCTAAAAGTCATAAAGATGACATTAGTTACCATGAGATTAGTAAAAACACAATGAACATGACGAAACAGCAGCAACCCGTCTCAATCAAGTTAACGTTAACCTAAATTATGTTAACGAGGCAATGGTTATGTAATTGAGCACACTAATTCTCAAATATTAGCGGATTTTATCTTTTAAAAACAACATCGTTGTAACTATACTCATGCTACATACACATGTCGATGTGTAATAAAATTATTGAAAATCAATGCATTTATTGACTATTAATTACCAAAAATTCGCAGTTCTGTCACTGACTAACAATTTGAATTGCCCGCCAAAGCACTTCCTGGAACTATTCGAGGTCTACATGAATCACGTGACATATGCATATGCATTATTAACATTTATATACAAGTTTAATATTCTCAGCAAGTGTCTAGTCTTATGATATTAAAATGTATAGATTATAAATTAACTTGATAATGAAAAGGATTATGTTAAAAATACCAGCATTGTATGTATATGAGTAACACAGCAAGACAAATAGTGCAGTGTTATTTAGGTATGAAACAGTTGAATTATAGTAATGATAAAGAAAGGTGAAATTTGTACATCTACATACATACACATCTCTTTTTGTACCTCTCTCTATAATTCAATTCAAGAAGCTTTATTGGCATGACAAAAAATATACACATTTTGTATTGCCAAACCATTAAAACAACAGACAATTATTTGTAACAACTGAACATTTACAAATAAAATATTAATACATAATATAACTAAAATAAAAATACATATTGTGTGCACATGGCTAGATATTGCAAAATAATAATTATAATATCAAAATGATGACTATCTATGTATGTATGTATGTATGTATGTATGTATGTATGTATGTATGTATGTATGGCACTCTTTAGTTTTAAAAGGCACCTGCAATTCAGCCTTGGATGTTTCTCTTCATTTCTCCCAGCTCACAACACCTGCATTTTTGCAAGGGGGAATGGCTCTTAAAAGAGCCTTTGAGTTATAAAGTAAACAACAAAAATGAGGAGAGAAGTGGAGAGGGAGAGTAAGGACTGGAGAATTCTCAACACAGCAAAACAAATAAGTAAATACAGCAAACGTGGAACACAGGGATTATATCTGCAAACAGAAGGAAAAAGAGCATCAGTATTAACATAAATTGTTTCATTATTTTATCACTCTAGTGCATGGGGTGTCCAAAGTCGGTCATGGAGGGCCACTGTCCTGCAGATTTAGCTCCAACTTGCCTAAACACACTTGTCTTGATTTTATTTTATACCTAATAAGACCTTGATTATCTGGTTCATGTACGTTTAATTAGGGTTGGAGCTGAACTCTGCTGGACAGTGACCCCAGGGAGCAGGATTGGACACCCCTGCTCTAGTGCACATACTGTATAGCATCATAATAGTATGAAAAACAGAAAACAAACCCTACTGTCAAGGACTGTTAAACTTAAATCATAAATTTAATTTAATTATTATAATTGAACATAGTTTGTTTATTTTAACATAATTAATAATAATAATAAAAATAATAATAAAGATATTTTACATTTAGGCTAATAATTTTATTAATGTAAAAAAAATCCTACAATATAATTTTGTATATTGTTATGAACTTGTCTTATATCTCTTCTGGTTTAGTTTTCCCACTGAATTTCTTTAGGAACACACACACACACAAAGTCAAGTCACCTTCATTTATATAGCAGTTTTAAAACACAGGTTGCTTCAAAGTAGTGGTAATAGGAAATTAGCTTTGTTTTTGAAGACACACGCACACACACGCACGCACGCACGCACGCACACACACACACACACACACACACACACACACACACACTTAGGCCAACAATGCTTTTGAGAAACGTAAACCTGGTTATTTGTGATATGGTTGAGTGAGTAAAGTTACACGATCCTTTTAACAACGCTCCAAACGCAACCCCGCCTCGACCCACAAGTATATGTCTCTGCAGGTTAGTAATAGGAGTTACCTCATCAGTGGGTGTGGCCATAAACAGAGGGACGGTTTCAACTGTGTTACCCGATTTGCCCACGTCACAGTGTGGGTAGGGTTTAGGGTCGGGTCGGGGATCATTTTCATTGCTTGATGTATAAACACACATCATTTTGAAAACACCCGTTAATTTAGAAACACCCACTCTTGTTCCGCAGACACCTCATACTCCCTCGACCGACGTCTTTACTTTGCTACTAACCAATGAGAGGCGTTACACGTGCAGCCCCGCCTCGATCTGCAGGCTGCAGCCAGGTGTACTTGGAAAGCGCCGCATTAAAGTGCGGAATGTGTTTCACCCACTTGATGGTGCCATAATCATTCTTAGATTCCCAAATTAGCATTGCCAAAGATGAGGTTTAGAGCAGGTACATTGTTTTTTCACTCGCTCATTTGTTGGTTATTAAATGAAAAGAAAACAATCACTATATTCCAAAAGACGATGACTTTTAATCCTAAAACTTCCTTCTGCTTATGAAAATCCCATATTTAACCGTGAACCCGACTAATATATATATATATATATACACACATTTTTATGGTTTGCCAAACATAAAAATACAACTGAAGTGCAGAGAGGTCATGTTTGGTTTTCAGTAAAATCATATGCACTGCAGCTCTTCATGTGTCCTGTCGATTCTCTTCTGTCCAGCATCCCTCCTACTTGTGCGAATCTCAGGCTCCGTATGCCAGCAAAGTCATCATCCGCTTCTCCACAAGAGCCATCTGCTCTCACACATGGAGCTGCCGCTTTACCCATCAGACACAAACGCAGTGCCTTTTGTGTCCTGTGACACAGTTTGTTAGGGGTAAGCTGTCACGTGTCAAGGGGAAAGTTGATGGGAATATGGTAAACGATTTATGATCCCTTATTTTGCTGCAAATTATTCACAATGACTCACAGATCAGACAGGGAAAGGTTTAATATTCAGAAAACAACTTGCCCCAAAATGTCTTTGCCGTTTCAGACTGAGTACTGACAATGATACCAATAAAATAGTATTTAATGTTGCCACTGGCACTGATACACTTTACCCCACATGTACCAGTTTGGGTTTCATTTAATAATTCATGTATTTTTTGCCCGACAGTTTTCTTGGTTTATATACAAAATTGAACTGAAGTGCCGCTGAAATATATTTCTTATCAGGATTTTTTTACAAGAAATGTCTCATTTTAATCCCAACAGCTTTTGTAATAATGTTTCAAAAAATATTCAAATATTCACAGCTTGGTAAAGCCCATTGAGTGAATTTTTGCAAAGACATAAGTGTTGTTGCCTTGTCATATGAGCTTCACCTGTGACGAATAATGGATCAATTAGATCTCAAGTGTGTATAAAAATAACCCCAGTACACTAGACCTTCACATCAACTGCAACTAAACCTCTGCAACATGCCTAAGATTCACCCTGAGACTAAAGTTTTGATCATCAAGAGGCTGAAGACCAGATCCACTGCTGATGTGGCAGACACCTTCAATGTGTCTCAGCGTCAAGTACAGAGGATAAAAAAAAAGATTTGAAGAGACTGGAGATGTTTATGACAAACCCAGGTCAGGCAGACCCTGCAAGACAACTGCTCGAGAGGACCGTTTGTTGGCTCGAAAATCCAAGGCCAGCCCATTTTCCACTGCAGCAGAGCTCCACGAGACCTGGTCACCTGAAGTCCCTGTGTCAACCAGAACATTTTGTCAGATTCTGTCTCGAAATGGCCTCCATGGTCGAATCAGTGCCCGGAAGCTAGCACTAAACAAAATACAATTGAAAAACCGTGTGGCATTTGCCAAAGCCCACAGCCTGCTAAAAGGATGGACGCTGGAAAAATGGCAGAAGGTGGATTTTTCAGATGAATCTTCTGTTGAATTACACCAGTCGCCGCAAATATTGCAGGAGACCTACTGGAGCCCGCATGGATCCGAGATTCACCCAGAAAACAGTGAAGTTTGGTGGCGGAAAAATCATGGTCTGTGGTTACATCCAGTATGGGGGTGTGCGAGAGATCTGCAGGGTGGAAGGCAACTTCAATAGTCTAAAATACCAAGAAATCTTATATCTTATTTTCCCAACCATAAAAGAGGCCAAATTCTGCAGCAGGATGGTGCTCCATCGCATTCTTCCATCTCCACATCAAAGTTCCTCAAGGCGAAGAAGATCAAGATGCTCCAGGATTGGCCAGCCCAGTCACCAGACATGAACATCATTGAGCATATGTGGGGTAGGATGAAAGAGGAAGCATGGAAGACGAAACCAAAGAATATTGATGAACTCTGGGAGGCATGCAAGACCGCTTTCTTTGCTATTCCTGATGAGTCCTTGCCAAACCGCATGGATGCAGTCCTTCAAGCTCATGGAAGTCATACAAGATATTAAATTTGGATTTCACAGCACCACTACTTAATTTGCTGACATATTTTTGTATTTGCAGTAAATTTGTTCAATTTCTGTATATCCGACAAAACTTTTGTCTTGCCAAAATTTGACCTTTCTGTCTTGATTAAATGATAAATCTTTTTTCAGTGAAACTAATTTATTTCAGTGCATTAAACATCATTTGGGAGGGTTTTAGCTTTTCATATGAGCTATTTCTAACACCAATTGATGAATTAAAAATCAGGTTAATAGCAGGTGTTTCTACAAAACAGATAAGTGACACGACTTTTGTCAGGGACTGTATATATATATATATCTCATGCAAGCAATTTCTTGCAAATTTCAAAACGGTATCATGAGTTAACGTTTGTTTAATGGATGAACTAACATTAACAGCAATACATAGCATGTGTTACATTATTTATTAATCTTTGTTTATGTTAGGTAGCAAAAATATAACTCTTTATTGTTAGTTCATGTTAGCTCAGGTCCATTAATATTATCAGAGAAAACCTTTGATTGTAATTATGTATTAGTAAATGTTGAAATTAACAAAAGATTTAGATTTAACTACTATTGTTTACAATTGGAACCTTATTGTTAAGTGTATTGTAAAAATTCAATTGAATAGACTTTCGTTAAATAATTCTATTAAAAAAACTCTCTCCAAGTGAATAATTTCCACTTCGTCTCCAGACAAAGCAAAAAGCAAAGCAAACAAAACCATATATATGTATATATATGTATCTTTGGCTGACATTAAAAAATTAAATAAGTACCTTAGAGAGTAGAATTATGACGGTTTTGAAATATATTATATATGTAATATGTGCTTATTGTTCAAGGATTTCCCACAAATATTACTTCCACCTCTGAAACTAGGTGAAAGTAGGACACAGGCTGTTTTCTTTGATGTTTTTCCTCTAAGCAAAATATCCACTTCAAATGCAACCAGAAACAGTTAATGCATGTGCATCCATCAGAGCATTTCAAGCAATACCAGTCAGTCACATTTGATACAAAGTACCAAAGAAACGCTAAAAGTTGTATGTGCTCAATGCAAATGTGATAAATTACAAAGACTCTGCTTTATAAGGACAGATGTATCACTTCACATTATTTGTAAACAACTGCAGTGGAGGGGCTCAAATAAGTAGTATGTAGAACAGATCCCTAGACGCACACCAAGGACGCTACAAAGTAAAACTAAGGGATGGTGCGGAGATGAACAGATGGGAGAGTAAAAATATCTGCCCTCCTATACACACTATGTCAGCAAAAACCTGCCTTCAGGCTCGGCGCTCGCATGATGAACCAGAATGAGACCAGCACAGTAATGACTGAGACCAGAATGAGACCACAACAGTAATGACTGAGACCAGAGTGAGACCAGCAAAGTAATGACTGAGACCAGAATGAGACCAGCACAGTAATGACTGAGACCAGAATGAGACCAGCACAGTAATGAATCAGACCAGAATGAGACCAGCACAGTACTGAGTGAGACCAGAATGAGACCACAACAGTAATGACTGAGACCAGAATGAGACCAGCACAGTAATGACTGAGACCAGAATGAGACCAGCACAGTAATGACTGAGACCAGAATGAGACCAGCACAGTAATGACTGAAACCAGAATGAGACCAGCACAGTAATGAATCAGACCAGAATGAGACCAGCACAGTAATGACTGAGACCAGAATGAGACCAGCACAGTAATGACTGAGACCAGAGTGAGACCAGCACATTAATGACTGAGACCAGAATGAGACCAGCACAGTAATGACTGAGACCAGAATGAGACCAGCACAGTAATGACTGAGACCAGAATGAGACCAGCACAGTAATGACTGAGACCAGAATGAGACCAGCACAGTAATGACTGAGACCAGAGTGAGACCAGCACAGTAATGACTGAGACCAGAATGAGACCAGCACAGTAATGACTGAGACCAGAATGAGACCAGCACAGTAATGACTGAGACCAGAATAAGACCAGCACAGTAATGACTGAGACCAGAATGAGACCAGCACAGTAATGACTGAGACCAGAGTGAGACCAGCACAGTAATGACTGAGACCAGAATGAGACCAGCAAAGTAATGACTGAGACCAGAATGAGACCAGAACAGAAATGAATCAGACCAGAATGAGATCAGCACAGTAATGAATCAGACCAGAATGAGACCAGCACAGTAATGATCGAGACCAGAATGAGACCAGCACAGTAATGAATCAGACCAGAATGAGATCAGCACAGTAATGATCGAGACCAGAATGAGACCAGCACAGTAATGAATCAGACCAAAATGAGACCAGCACAGTAGTGACTGAGACCAGAATGAGACCAGAACAGTAATGAATCAGACCAGAATGAGACCAGCACAGTAGTGACTGAGACCAGAATGAGACCAGAACAGTAATGACTGAGACCAGAATGAGACCAGAACAGTACTGAGTCAGACCAGAATGAGACATGCACAGTAATGAGTCAGACCAGAATGAGACCAGCACAGTAATGATCGAGACCAGAATGAGACCTGTACAGTAATGAATCAGACCAGAATGAGACCAGCACAGTAATGATCGAGACCAGAATGAGACCAGCACAGTAATGAATCAGACCAGAATGAGACCAGCACAGTAGTGACTGAGACCAGAATGAGACCAGAACAGTACTGAGTCAGACCAGAATGAGACTAGAACAGTAATGAATCAGACCAGAATGAGACCAGCACAGTAATGAATCAGACCAGAATGAGACCAGCACAGTAGTGACTGAGACCAGAATGAGACCAGAACAGTACTGAGTCAGACCAGAATGAGACCAGAACAGTAATGAATCAGACCAGAATGAGACCAGCACAGTAATGAATCAGACCAGAATGAGACCAGCACAGTAGTGACTGAGACCAGAATGAGACCAGCACAGTACTGAGTCAGACCAGAATGAGACATGCACAGTAATGAGTCAGACCAGAATGAGACCAGCACAGTAATGAATCAGACCAGAATGAGACCAGCACAGTAATGACTGAGACCAGAATGAGACCAGAACAGAAATGAATCAGACCAGAATGAGATCAGCACAGTAATGATCGAGACCTGAATGAGACCAGCACAGTAATGAATCAGACCAGAATGAGACCAGCACAGTAATGATCGAGACCAGAATGAGACCAGCACAGTAATGAATCAGACCAGAATGAGATCAGCACAGTAATGATCGAGACCAGAATGAGACCAGCACAGTAATGAATCAGACCAAAATGAGACCTGCACAGTAGTGACTGAGACCAGAATGAGACCAGAACAGTAATGAATCAGACCAGAATGAGACCAGCACAGTAGTGACTGAGACCAGAATGAGACCAGAACAGTAATGACTGAGACCAGAATGAGACCAGAACAGTACTGAGTCAGACCAGAATGAGACATGCACAGTAATGATCGAGACCAGAATGAGACCAGCACAGTAATGAATCAGACCAGAATGAGACCAGCACAGTAATGATCGAGACCAGAATGAGACCAGCACAGTAATGAATCAGACCAGAATGAGACCAGCACAGTAGTGACTGAGACCAGAATGAGACCAGAACAGTACTGAGTCAGACAAGAATGAGACTAGAACAGTAATGAATCAGACCAGAATGAGACCAGCACAGTAATGAATCAGACCAGAATGAGACCAGCACAGTAGTGACTGAGACCAGAATGAGACCAGAACAGTACTGAGTCAGACCAGAATGAGACCAGAACAGTAATGAATCAGACCAGAATGAGACCAGCACAGTAATGAATCAGACCAGAATGAGACCAGCACAGTAGTGACTGAGACCAGAATGAGACCAGCACAGTACTGAGTCAGACCAGAATGAGACATGCACAGTAATGAGTCAGACCAGAATGAGACCAGCACAGTAATGAATCAGACCAGAATGAGACCAGCACAGTAATGAATCAGACCAGAATGAGACCAGCACAGTAGTGACTGAGACAGAATGAGACCAGAACAGTACTGAGTCAGACCAGAATGAGACCAGCACAGTAATGAATCAGACCAGAATGAGACCACAACAGTATTGACTGAGACCAGAATGAGACCAGCACAGTAATGAATCAGACCAGAATGAGACCAGCACAGTAATGAATCAGACCAGAATGAGACCACAACAGTAATGACTGAGACCAGAATGAGACCAGCACAGTAATGACTGAGACCAGAATGAGACCACAACAGTAATGACTGAGACCAGAATGAGACCAGCACAGTAATGACTGAGACCAGAATGAGACCAGCACAGTAATGAATCAGACCAGAATGAGACCACAACAGTAATGACTGAGACCAGAATGAGACCAGCACAGTAATGACTGAGACCAGAATGAGACCACCACAGTAATGAATCAGAACAGAATGAGACCAGCACAGTAATGACTGAGACCAGAATGAGACCAGCACAGTAATGAATCAGAACAGAATGAGACCAGCACAGTACTGAGTGAGACCATAATGAGACCAGCACAGTAATGAATCAGACCAGAATGAGACATGCACAGTAATGAGTCAGACCAGAATGAGACCAGCACAGTAATGACTGAGACCAGAATGAGACCAGCACAGTAATGACTGAGACCAGAGTGAGACCAGCACAGTAATGACTGAGACCAGAATGAGACCAGCACAGTAATGAGTCAGACCAGAATGAGACCAGCACAGTAATGACTGAGACCAGAGTGAGACCAGCACAGTAATGACTGAGACCAGAATGAGACCAGCACAGTAATGACTCAGACCAGAATGAGACCAGCACAGTAATGACTGAGACCAGAATGAGACCAGCACAGTAATGACTGAGACCAGAGTGAGACCAGCACAGTAATGACTGAGACCAAAATGATACCAGCACAGTAATGAATCAGACCAGAATGAGACCAGCACAGTAATGACTGAGACCAGAATGAGACCAGCACAGTAATGACTGAGACCAGAATGAGACCAGCACAGTAATGACTGAGACCAGAATGAGACCAGCACAGTAATGAGTCAGACCAGAATGAGACCAGCACAGTAATGACTGAGACCAGAGTGAGACCAGCACAGTAATGACTGAGACCAGAATGAGACCAGCACAGTAATGACTCAGACCAGAATGAGACCAGCACAGTAATGACTGAGACCAGAATGAGACCAGCACAGTAATGACTGAGACCAGAGTGAGACCAGCACAGTAATGACTGAGACCAGAATGAGACCAGCACATTAATGAATCAGACCAGAATGAGACCAGCACAGTAATGACTGAGACCAGAATGAGACCAGCACAGTAATGACTGAGACCAGAATGAGACCAGCACAGTAATGACTGAAACCAGAATGAGACCAGCACAGTAATGACTGAGACCAGAATGAGACCAGCACAGTAATGAATCAGACCAGAATGAGACCAGCACAGTAATGAATCAGACCAGAATGAGACCAGCACAGTAATGACTGAGACCAGAATGAGACCAGCACAGTAATGAATCAGACCAGAATGAGACCAGCACAGTAGTGACTGAGACCAGAATGAGACCAGCACAGTAATGACTGAGACCAGAATGAGACCAGCACAGTAATGACTGAAACCAGAATGAGACCAGCACAGTAATGACTGAGACCAGAATGAGACCAGCACAGTAATGAATCAGACCAGAATGAGACCAGCACAGTAATGACTGAGACCAGAATGAGACCAGCACAGTCCCCTATACAAGTTATTGAGAGATTATTCAGCAAATTGTTGACAGACAGAGGATGGAAATTTGTCACTTTAAAAGAAAATCGATGTGCTGTACATTGAAAACTGTTTCAGGTCACTGAACGATAAGACATTTTAGTTAAACAGATAATGAATGTATTTCATGGTAAAATAATTGATTGAATAATGTTTTTATTAGTTACAAGTATAAAGCATTCCCAGAAGTCCCTGCACAGGGTTCCCACTATCGTGGGAAACCTGGAAATATCAGAAAGCTTTAAAACTGTAAACTCAGACCTGTAAATCATGGAAGAGTCATGAATAAAATCTTAAAAAGGTCACAATTTTCGCAAAATATCTAATTGACTATAAATGTATTCATAAAAGGTCTCTTCATAAAATTGAGGTTATACCACTGGAGTCACATGGATTACTTTAGCGATGTCTTTACTACTGTACCTTTCTGGGGCTTGAAAGTAAAAGTTGCATAGGCTGCCAGTGGAGGGACAGAAAGCTCTCAGATTTCATTAAAAGATCTTCATTTATGTTCTAAAGATGAACAAAAGTCTTCCGGGTTTGGAATGACACGAGAGTGAAAAATGAATGACAGAATTTCCATTCCATGTGTTTTTAATGTCACATTTCACTGTTAATAAATATACTGTCCCTCAATGCCTGAAACATTGCCACTTTTATAAAGTTATTTATTCTTTAATTTTTATTTATTTTTTACCATAAATTAACAACAAAAAAGTTAATGTTCATTTTCAGAATATGCATATTCATTGACTAAAATGCTTAGACAATTCAATTACATAAGTTATTAATTCCTGCTCTCAATATTGAGCTAATTAATAAACAATCCACTTTCTACTAAATTTTTCAATGAGTCGCAGCTTCACCAAAATATGATGACGCAACAGTGCCTTCTCGTTTGCTCACAATACTCTCATGGAAATCTGCCAGAAAATGTAAAAGCGCTACACCTGTACAACCTGTCTGGCAGAGCTAACAGATGGGAAGTGCTTACGGCCTAGACGGGAACATTTTTCGTGCCTCAGGGGGAACACAATGCACAGCGCACCATCAGACCTGTCCTACTAGATGCACGGCTGTGTAAGAGCACATGAACCTGTTCAAACCCGCTCTTCCATCCACAGAATACAGAAACTGCTGACAGCTGATGCCTACAGTCAGTTCAGGCTGGTATGGAGGCTTGAACGCAGTATTGTTTTCTCAATATAGCACAGATCTCTGGGGGGAGTATCAGAACGCAGGAGTTCTTAACATTTCCTCAAAAATGTACGGCAGAAATGGGTCATGCTCAGAACTGTTTCGTATTTCTGTGACATCAGCCATTGTGTATGGAAGCTGTGCATCATGCTGATGAGTTTGATCGCCCTCATGACCTGGATAATTGTTGAGGGATATTTCACTTCTTTATTTTATATATTTGATCATTTAATAAACTGGATAAATAGGGCAGGTCATTGGGCTATAGTATTAGAGAGATTTTGTATTTATTTATTTCAAACTCATGCTGTCCTATTGCTATTTTCCAAAGAAAACAAACAGTATACAGTATAACCTATATTAAAAATATAGGTCATGGTCCTTATCACAGTCCTTTCTGAAGAGATAAACATACCGTAATTAATCTGGCATCACTTGATGAAATGTTTTAGGCTGAAGTGTGTACAGCGGATCTCAGTCAGCGTCCTTCCATGCTGATGTATTTAATAACCAGCAAGCATGTAGCGGATTAGCAGTGGAAACGAGACACATTGCCACAGGGGTTTTTATTAGACACTCATCATGGTACTCATTCAAGGACCCAAATTGTTTAGATGAGTATTAATCATTGACAATAAAGTAAAATACATGAAAAAACCAAAATTTCAAAATGATATACTGCACAGAAAGACTGATATACTAGAGTTGGATTGTAAAATCAGCAGCAGGCGGAATTGGTCTTCGTCTGCTGTTTCAGGTTTATCTGCAGGTTCTGCTCTTCTTCTTTCACTAACTCTTCATTGGTCTGGAGAATGTGTTTCACAAGGAAGTTAGCAGCTTCATCCACATTGATATTCTCCTAAAACAAACAGAATACACAAAACACAATGTAACACAGGTTAAGTAAAGGGGATTATTTAATTTATATACCATCTAGTTGTATTATATTCCCTTATTAAAACTCAGTAAGAGGTGTAAAACTGATTAAGAATAAATACAAATACGCAAATTCGTTCTAGATTAATCCTCAGTGATTGACGAATGAGAGCTCTTTGTCATTTTGCGCCGTGCGTGTCAATGAGCATGCGCGATGACAGAAGAGACGACCTTGATGAAGAGAGCAGACGTGATCGATCAATGTGATCCAAACTGATCAAATTTAGATTTAAACCCTTTGAAAAGTACAAGGAAGTTCAAAATTCAATTACTTCGACGCATTCTGAACAAGAAGCCGACTGAATAGAGTAATACAATCTATTAGGTGAGTCAGTACTATATAATTTATAACAAATAGACTATTACTTCATAATAAATTAGAATTACTGCTACTAAACAGTAATTAAGTTGCTGTGGACTGGTTATTTTCTCTTTAAAATGTAGTTTTGTTCCGATTAGTTGTGAATGTCTAACGTGAACCGCGTGGGCATTTGTGCATTGCAGTTCATGACGCCATTTTATGATCACGCACGCCTGTAATCGAGGTGCGCCTGTGTGAGAGAAAAAAAAATCGATCAAAGGTAAAGAGTTAATTCATCCATTCTGTGAAAATGATGTATGTTACTAGTAATGTGATTACTTCAGTTTGAGCGGTTATAGTGAACCGCGTGGTTATTTGTTCATTTCAGAGTTTCACCGTCGCCATTGTTGGCCACGTGTCTGTATACGTGAAACGCTATTGATTCAGAGGTAAATTGATGTAATTATATCAGTTTATGAAGAAATTGTAAATGTAGTTGTGTATTAGATGTTGTTCTGGATCTTTGATGTGGAATTTATTTTGAAATTCACTAAATGAATGTTCTGGTCTGTGATCAGGCCAGGTTTTTTCTGTCTTTCTTGTTCCTTTTTTTTCTTTTTTTCTTTTTCTTTTTCTCTCCTTTCTTCTTTCTTGATTCTTGGAAACGTGACACCCGAGCAATCTTCTGTGACACCCTGTGAACTTCACGTTTGATGGCGAGCCAAGCAAACCTTTAGCAGAGTAGAAGAAAATACGTCATGAAGAGGACGACACTATCCTTTCCTTGAGTTTTCCAGTTTTCGTGAAGCAAGACAAATTTCAATCTAAAGAACTCTTAAGGGTGTATGGTCATCCATAGACCAGATCAAGAGACATTGTAACACTTGAGGTCTTTTGATAGAGACACTACTTTCTTTTTGTGTATTCTTTTCTTTTTCTTTTATTTTCTTTTATTTTTTTTATTATTATTTTTGATGTACTGAATTGACCAGTCTGTGCATATATTTAAGGAAAAAAAAACCGAGTGCACTCAGAGGGAATTTTCAGTCAGTTTTATTGTTTGTCTCTGTGATTTTGTAATTTAATTATTTGATTAACTTTCTATATTTTCTTTACAGTAAAATCAATTATATTTCTATTTCAAATTGAATCTTGTCTGTCTGTTGTTTCTCAGTATAACCCGCTACCTCCTTAGCGATCCCTAAATCTTCTGACATTCAAATCCTAACTGTATCATACAGTAAGCAATCCATTAAACCTATTGCTAATTCTTAGACAAGTGCTACAACAACACTTTTATTTACATTTTATTTTAAATCTAGGCGGACAAATAGTGAGATTATTGTAGATTTTGGATCATATTTTATATTGGCTCATCAATATTGGATAGCTATCTGATCAGAGAAATGGTGTGCATGAGTTTCCACATGTCATTTTGATGTGTGTAGAATGTTTAATAGGTCTCAATATACTTGGCTGAAATTTATAGCACTGACTATGCACAGCGGAACAAGCTGTAAGCTGCCTGTCAGTATCTTGTGTGCGCGTGATGCGCAGTGGTCACGCTAATGGTTTGTCAGAGCTGCATGCTTTCATTGACTTCTCATACTTTAACTCCTACCTTAATAAAACAAGTTTGTTACAATGAGGAATTATTACTTCAAAACCTCTACTTTGACAAATCTTAAGCTCTACTTATTACCCCTTAAGTCATAGGGGAGAGCACTCAACTGAATTTGAGCAAAGGACCTCTCCCAGAACCACTTGGAGACTCTTACCCCTTTTCCACCAAGGCAGTGCTGGTGCTTGTTCGGAGCCAGAGCCTAGTTTAAAATCGGTTCTTTGTCTTTCCATACCCAAAGCACCAGCTCCAAACCAGGAAAAGTGGTTCTTAAGTAGAACCAATACATTGCTGGTTTAGAAGTAAGAACCGCTTGTGTCAGGGGCTGGGGGCGGGGTTACTGTGACCAACAAGACGAACACAATTTTTGAAATAGCAGCTAATCGAGCTAATAGCTGTTCAATTGTAATCTCTGTCTACACAAATCACGGTGAGCTGCATAAATTTGCTGTGGTGCCTATGTAGGATCGTAAAGCCATGAGCATCTATAATAACGCAACTTTTCGCCATTGTTGATGGAAGGCTTGTTCGAGATGCAGCGGCGCTGTGCAGACCGATCGCCTTATGCTTTTGAATCGCTCATGGGGTATTTTGATATCATACGCGGATCGGTCTGCGCAGTAAATGGTAAATGGACTGCATTTATATACAGACCAATGGCCATCCAAAGCGCTTTACATATTGCCTCACATTCACCCATTCACTCACTCATTCATACACCGACGGCGGTGTCAGCCATGCAAGGCGCCATCCAGCTCGTCGGGAGCAGCTGGGGTTAGGTGTCTTGCTCATGGACACCTCGACACTTGGTCAGGTGGAACCGGGGATCGAACCACCAACCTTCCGGTTTGCAGACAATCTACATGAACCACTGAGCCACTGCCGCCCCATGCAGTACCGATGCATCTTGAACAAGCCTGGTGTGTTTCAGTGTTTGTGTTTCCTGCTGCCTGGCTGAGAAAGATGAGACGTATACAGTGACGTAAGACCTGGCTCTGTGGTGGCTCTCTAGCATGTGGAAAGGCAAACCGGTTCTTAGAAAGGCTCGTCAGTCGAACCAACTCCGAACTGGCACTAGCACTGGCTCTGAACTAGTACCCGGTTCATTCTGGTGGAAAAGGGGTATCTGTGCACTCGTCTGATCAGAGTAAGGCCCTAACAAGCAGGGAGACTGTCTCTTCTTGTCAAGTTCTTCCAGCATGGACCAACTTGAGATTGGATGATACCCTTTGCATGATACCCAGCCATAGGCGGAGAATAAAGGGAGGGAATAAACTAAACTGGGAAATTGTATGAATACCCATGACAATTTTGTCCATCCTGCTCTACCCCAAGGGTATCTTGAGGGCAGCTCAAGAAAGGGAACATGAGAGAGCCTAATCCTTACTCCTACTCATGGAAGGGGGAAAAAAATGGAAGGCATAATGCAGTATACCCAGTAATTCTCATTACCCAGACTCTAGACACCTAGAAGATACAGGGGAACTTGAGCCCTACTAAGATCCACTACAACTAGCGCCTCATTTTTGTTTCTTTTTTGTTTCTTTTGGGACCAGACCATATGTGACAGCTAACAAGGAGGGACGCCTCACAGGTGAACTTCCTCTACTTATTAGCACTGTCGAACATAGTAGAGCACACTTCCCAATGGGGGGCAATATCCCTATTTCAAGCCCCAATATTAATTGGGGAGAGAGGTAAACGAAACAGAGGGAGTCTTGTGAGATCCCCATTGTAGTTCTGTCCACCTTGATCTACCCTAAAGCCCTTTTCGCATGGGATTAGTATTATCTGGGAACCTCGTGTGATTTCGAAATTACCACCCCACATCTGAATTTCGCGTGGCGCATTCGCACGGGATAAGCAAAGCCTGTGATTTTACTCAAATTTACTGACTTATCTCCCGGATATGATGTCAAGACTTGTAAATGTTTTTTCGTTATAGATATAGCTGTATGAATTCATAAACAGTCACATAATGATATTGTTTTGATTGTTTTATAGTAATAAAAATAGTTCAGTTAGAGAACAGACGCTACAATTAAAAACTGAACTGAGCACAGACCAGAAGCAGGAGTCAGAATTAATTTATCACGAGTGAGAAGCTGACAATATACAGCGGAAGATTCAGTTTCAAAATGTAAAAGCACCCATTTAAGTGAGCTTGCCATTATACTGTTCTGTTGTTATGTTTTTCATTAAGAATAGTATTGATATTAATATTAAACACACCATTCAAGCAATTTGCTCCCAAATTGGTCTCAATCAAAAGTGAAAGTATAATCCATGCAGCCGCACAGTAATTCATAACCTTTATGAATTACGAATGCAGCCTCCATTCTTTGTGAAAGATAAAGATAGAAATGTGCACAGGAAACAAAAACCTTACAAAAATGATATACGATCCGCCTAATCCTGGCCAAATCACAGAGATGCCGATTCGCACAGGACTACTTTTATCATAGTACCTTGGTGTTCAGCGAAATATGGTAAGTAATTTGCGGGGGAATCTTTACTTCACAAATTATAGACATGGCCGATTCGCACGGGATTAAGATCACAGACATTCTCTACACTTATTACAAATCACCAGAGGTCCCCAGATAATACTAATCCTGTGCGAATAGGGCTTTAGTCTTTCCTCCTGTTCAGGAAAGGAGGGAGAATATGAGCAGGGTATAATACAGTGTGCCCACTACTCCTATCATACATTAAGGCAGGGGTGGCAAACTCCAGTCCTGGAGAGCCACAGTACTGCAGAGTTTTGCTTCAACCCTAATCAAACACACCTGAACAAGTTTATCAAGGTCTGAAGGGTTATTAGGAAGCTACAGGCAGGTGAGTTTTATCAGGGTTGGAGCTGAACTCTGCAGGACCTGAGGCTCTCCAGGACCGGAGTTCACCACCCCTGCTCAAAGGGAACCACAGGAGTTCTAAGGATGTACTTCAAAACCTCAATATAATTGGGGAAGAACAGCTGAACCTTGCATTGAATAAAGGCATGCAACCTAAATTACATGACAGATAACAAGGAGGGACGCCAACAAGCAAACACCTCTACTCATTAGTATTGGCACCATGGTCGAGCACCCAACCAAAGGGGAGTCATAATCTTGCTTCAGAAACCAATAATAGCTGGGGAGGGAGGTAAACAAAGCACTGTTCCATTCTCCATGCTCTACCTTTAGGGTACTAAAGCAGCTATCAAATAGTTAGAAAGCAAGGCTTTTAGAGCTGGTGCTCCTCCAAGAGGGGGAAGCCTACTTCTGTACTTTGCCAAAAAGGGAGGGAAATAAAATCAGGGCATAATGTAATGTGCCCAGGACCGCCTACCACCCAGGCTCTAACCCAAAAGGAGCTGCAGGGGAGCTCTGGCCCTACTTAAAACCCCAATGTCATTGGAGGAGAGCAGCTTATTACCACTATAGCCAGCAATTAGTTTAAGTAGAGCACCTATCCAAAGAAAAGTGAAACCTCTACTTTAGAACCCAATAATAATGGGGAGGGAGATAAACAAAGCAAAGGGAGATATTAATTGCCCTGGTTCTGTTCAATCAAACTTTGAAAGGGAACTCCAGCTTCTTATCCTAAATGTATAGTCTAAATATAGAAAATAGTTTGATAAAAATTCAGTCACCTTTGCTGATGTCTGAAACCATCCAATAAAACCCTTCTCCTTGCAGATTTTCTCCAAAAGAGAGGCATTCCTCTGGCACACTTTAGTTTCATCACATTTATTGGCCAGTAGAACAGCAGGGATTGGACGGCCATTTTTCAACATTACTTGGCAATCAAGTTCATGTTTCCAGTTCAGAGCTCCATCCAATGTTGACCCGTTTGTCACGTCACACACAACAAACGCACCACTGGATCCCTTGAAGTACACGCGGTTCAATCCCCTCACACGCTCCTGACCTAAATAAACAACAGCAAACAAAAACATTTTTACAGCAAATTATGGTCCCAATTCTCCAGTTTCATGGAAAAACAGAAACCGATCAGCTTAAATGCATTTCGGATGTCATGCAGTTCTTGCCTGGTGCTTTATACTCAGCAAATATGAATGCTAAAGTGAAGAGTGTGTAGGAATTACCCTCATGAGGAATAATGGCGCTAAAAAAACTACTACTTTTTTGATACCATTTTTCTCAGCATTAATCATTTAATTTTAATCTATGACAAATCAATAAAAAATGTAATCTACATAATTATTTTAAACTAATTTCATGTTTAAACAAGGTAATACGTCTTACCTGCTATATCCCAAAGCTGTAATCTCACCCGTGTGTGACTGTCCCAATCGATCACCTTCATAGAAAAATCCACACCTATAGTTGTTTTCAACTCCTCGTAGAATTGATTTCTCACATATCGTTTAACAAAGCTGGTTTTCCCAACTTTATGGTCTCCAATCACTAAAACTTTAAATAAATGTTCAGTGAATCCTAATTCTGAGTCTCCTGCCATTTTCCTTGGATAGCTTTATAACATATCTCACCTGCAACAAATGACCTAGTTCAGATTTATTCTGCCCTTAAAATGCCTGTCTTGTTTTCCAACTACCTAACACAAACAGTTTCCAGCATCAAAACAATAAACCAAAGAATTCAAAGACCATTTTGAGCATTTCAAATGCAAAAAGCATGCATAAAGTGACAGTGAGACAGACGGGTGTTGTAGACAGTTCTTTAACATTGTCATATGAAAGCAATAACTAGTCACGTTTTGGGAAAATATTAACTAAACACCAACTGCAGAAACAACCCTGAGAGCTTATTTACAATATGTACAATATTTATCATAAAACCAATAAAACATGCTCACTAAAACGATAAGCTAAGCAATTTCTGACAAATATAGCAGAACTATTTAATCTGTAGAAACATAGTTCATATCTAGACTCTATGCGGTACGCAATAGGACAGCAATGATTATTTTACAAAAATATAATAGCACAAATGTTTTCTTAAAGATAAAGTTGTTTCAAGCCTACCGTATACAATCTGACAAGCTCAGAAACAAACACATTGCACTGCAACAGAAAAAAAGAAAACTTACTGCATAATCATGTTAGATAATATCTTAAAAAAGTTACAATACAATTTTCTATATTTGATTGAAAAGTTAAAATTCTATAATAATTTTGGAACCATCATATCATCCAGGACTTAAATGGTCATAACAATAAGAGGATATAACTGCTACAGGTATTCTGCACACATATGAGGACTCATGATACATTCTGGAGAAACTGCCGTCGGTGGCCCTGTTGAGCATTAGGGGATCTTGAATCTTCATTAACACACTGACTGTGTGAAGCATATAAATATTCAGAACTGATATGAAAACATTCAACCAACAATTAAGAGAAGTTACAAAATATAGTCAAAAGGTCTATGTAATAACACAAACTCTGGCTTTAAGTTATGACCATTTAAATCCAAATCTATATACAATTACTTAAAAAAACAACACATAAATCAAAGAAAATTAATATATACACTTTCTATTGTACTTCAAACACACAAACTATACAAAAATTACATACAAAATAATACAGCATGGAAAAAATACAGTTAGTATTGACATTGGCACTTAAACACTATCCATTTATGGCTACATTGTACTTGGCATTGGTTATCTAAACTTAGTTTACGGAATACACACTGCATGATATGATGCTTTATCTAGACCTAAAATTGTTTGATGATCATGTTTATTTAATATAGTCTCAGTTTTAAAATGTAGTTTATAAAAGTCATGTAGACTGATTGTATAAAACACATTTAACACAATACATTTTCATTTATAAGAGTTGCTTATACATTATACAAATTTTTTCTAAATCTTTAGTTTCTGCTATAATGGTTATATTCTGCTGGTCGTTTAGATGATCTGATTTATAGTTAAAAGCATCAACAGCACAGAATATAAAGCATTACAATGACTGGTGTTGGTTTCATGTCAACTACTGATGCCATACTAAAGCAAGTGATAGTGACAGAAATCAAAGGGCAACTGCATGTTTGGGTTTTTGCTTTTACTCAATCCAGCATTGACATTAAGGTCCAAAAATAACCTTGTTTTGCCATACCTGCCAATTGTAGGTGAACTGTGAAAATGCACCTATTATACTTTCTTTTTATCATTTAAATGTTTTTATTTCTGGGTTATTATCGTTGACTAAAAAGCAACCAAAAAACATTTGATTTCAGCTGGTTGCCAAGACATTTAGTCTAACTAAATGTAGTTTAACATGAAATAATATATTAACTAAAACTGAAATAAAATTCAAAACAAACTATATAAATGCATAAAAATGTCAAAAACACAACAAAATGACCAAAACCTAAAAAAATTGTTTGCCACACCTGCCAATTGTGGGTAAATTGATAACTTAATGGCCATTAAACAGTATTTTGTTGGGTTTTGTTAACTAAAACAAAATTGTAAAAAAAAAAAAAGTAAACTTAAAAAAAACAATACAAGGCAACTCATTTTCATTTAGTTCAACCTGAAGTACTAAAGTAACTCAAACTGAAATGTAAAGCAATAAAAACTATGTATACATAAAATATAATAAATACACAACAAAATTACTAACTAACTCAAATTTAAATGGAAAATAAGAACAAATTCAAAATATTAATAAAAACTATAATAGTATACCAATAATACTTAAACAATGGCTCATTGAAAATAAATATATTGCACACGCTTCGCTATGCAAACCCTTAAAAGACTTGCCAAAATTTGACTTGCATTTGGCACTTGTTAATTTTGGACCCTGGTCAACATACATCCACTTCCATTCAGTCTCTTTAAATGCTCTACTATCAAACAAATATAATATTAAAGCTCTCCAGTGCAAGCGACTTAAGTCACATCATTGTACAAACTAGTGCCTATTATTTCACAAAGCTAGCTGACATGTTCTCCTAAAATAAATGTTGTTTCAAAGGGTCGATGAGCTTTGCTTATAGTCTCTGAGAATGACGGACGCGTACGTCACACTCGGCGGCGTGCATAAGATGGATTCGGACACCGGGGAGTTGGGAACGGGGCTGCCCGAGCCGAGAGAATCACGAAACGGAGAAGGTGGCATCAGAGCCAGAGAGTCCTCCATTGCCATTTTGATCTGTACCAACTCCTCCTCGTCATGGATCTGTGCATTGTCATACATGTAGCCATGGAGAAGTCCAAACCGCTCATTTTCAACCTCTTCCAAAGGGGAGACGGGCTCGTCTGGGTAAGCACCCAATTGCATAGGCAAAATCGGATGTGGATGCAATATTTGGGGTTGAAGCGGCAGCATCACCCTGTCGCCTGGCTCAGGCAGGCTTATGATCTCATCCAGATCGGGCATGAACTTGACCACCTCTTGCTGAAGGTGGTCTGCGATAACATGTTGGGGGAGAACACTGTTTTTTTGTGGCATGTGTTGCTCAGGGGTGTAAAAGGTCAGATTGGCACCCACCTCCTTCATAGGCTTGCTGACAGGCGACTGCCTGAGAGCCATCAGAGGAGGGCTGCCCGAGGGATTGTATCTTATCGGGTCACCCTCGTCCTCCTCGGCTACATTGTAAAGAGTCTTGGTGCTTAAATCGGAAAACTCCATGCCTGGGTTATTGTAGGTATTAGTTAGGGGTTTGATGACAGCCGTCTGATTGGATCCGGCTTCCTGCCTCTTCACATGTACAGACAGTCTGTGCCACATGTGTTCCCCTTTCGGAGGATGTCTTGAACCTGGTTCAGACCATGACACAGACTTTCCATTAGAACTATGAACAAAATAAAGACGACTGTTATTTCACAGGAACCGAGAAAGGTGAACACAAGAACAACATTTCTCGTTCGTGTAAAAAAATTGTTTGAACAAGCAATAATTATGCTGAATATTAGTATTATTCAGACATCTAGTGTATCCTTAAAACATGTTTACATGTTTACAGGTCAATAGAGGTGGGTGGTAAGCTTATATGACCAAAATCTTATATAACAGAATGAGCAATTTTATAACACATAACGGTTTACAGTGGGGTCCAAAAGTCTAAAACTTAAATGTGGTATTTTTGCACATAAACATGGACATTGTGACTCTTTGTACAGACAGTCAGATATGGAGGATATGATCATGAGGTTTTGTTCACATCAGCTCCAGTCCTGATGTCATTAAAGTAAAACTAAATGCTATAAGATTCTGAAATTTGTGGAAAATTCAATTAAACTGTGTATACACACATATACATACACTTATTAGAGCTGTCAAGCGAATGTTCAAATGTTTAATCTAATCAATTACATGTTGTGCGGATTAATTATTTAATTAATCGCATATTAATCACAAATTAAATTTGGCTGAGAACTTTCGTCCAAAATATAATTTTAAGTACTTATTAATTGTGTTAAATGAGAAAAGCATCAAATAGACATTACAAAAAGTAGCTTTAGAAAGAAATATTTTATTAGATTCACCATAGAATTTATTACACATACATTTTTAGGCTACAATGGCCTTGATTTAATTTTTTCAGAAGCTGCATCTGTATTGTATTTAGAAATATTTGTACGTTACACAACAGAAAGAAAGTCATACAGGTTTGAAACTACATTTGGGTGAGTGACCTACATTTATTTATTTTTGATTTTTGAGCTATCCCCAAAAATATTTTTTATATGAAATTTAAACTATAAATAAGAAACTAAAACTGCCAGTAAGTGGGGGTAAATGTAAAACATTTAGTCATTCATTCGATTCATTCTAATGGCTTTTTTTTTTTCAGGAATGAAGCAAATGACTCTCTTTATGAAAGGGCCATTGAATTATTCGTTTACCCAGTTGTTTCGCTCAAAACGTTGAGGTATGAATATAATTAACGTTTAATGTAGGGTTACCTGCCCACCACATATAAATGTAGTCACATGCATCATTTCCTTTGTTCAGTCCAGCTCTTCTCCGAGCCTCACACTGTGTGGGGCTCAGAGGTCTTGTACCTCGTTTCCTCAACGTTCCCATTCAGTCGGTTCACTTGGTACAACACATGAGTATGGAACATGCCCCGCAAAGTCCTATGAACTAAATGTAAAGGGACCAGCACCGCCATTTATTCTCATGTTTTCAAGAGAGCCACAGCCCATGCTTAAAGCTCCTGCACTAAGCACGGACTGAGCCACTGTCGCCGTAGTGACATCTAGTCGGTAAAACCGAACAAACGTGTGTCTGCTGTGTCAGTTCCTGCAGAAAACTAAATATTCCCGCAATCAGGCATTGATATGGCTATAAAGATCTTCACCTGCACCACTCTTCAAATATGCAGTGCCCTAGCGCTCTGTATTGTGGCCACGACATTGATTGGGAGCTCCGCTGCCATCAGATTCTCACTCTCAGTGGCTAGGCCAATAGAGAAAACAGTTCTGGTTGAGGACGTAGAATCTGCAATGCCATGATACTATGGCTTTGCTGGCCAACAAGGGGCCACTAAAATCCGTGACAGACCCTTCTGACACACTCTGTCGAGGGTGGGCTGTATCAGTTCCACCATGGGAGACGCGTACAGTAGGGTTTTGGGCCATAAAGTGACAAGGCATCCACTCCAAGTGGGGCGCTGTTGTCTGTGATGAAAAAAAACAAAAAAAAAACAATGAACAGTGCGTGTTTTCTTCAGACACAAAAAGATCCACCTTACCTTAGTCAAACCGATCCCAGATCTGTGCCACTATTCAAGAGTGTAAGCGCCAGTACCTGACCTGGACAGCAGGTTTGCCCAAAAAGCCCGGGACGTGCACTGCCCTGAGTGACGCTAAATGTTCCCTGGCCCATATCAGAAGTGTCTGTGCCAGTTGCAACAGAGGAAGATAGCAAGTACCCCCTTGTCTGTTTATATATGACACCACTGTCTTGTTGTCCATTCTGACTAACACATATTAGCCCTGTAAGCGCTAAGCCGTGTTTCAGTGCCAGAAGAACTGCCTGCAACTTCAAATAGTTTATATGATGCTCTTTCAGTGCTGTTGACCACTCCCCTCTTATGGAGCTCCCCTGGCACAAGGCCATGTAGTGACACATCTGTTGTCATCACTATACGTAACATAACCCTGCCTTGGTGAATTCCCTCTGTCAACAGATCCAGGGTTCCGCAGGGGATCAGAGCTCGAACGCACAATGGTGTTATCATCACCCCATGGCATTCAGAACAGTACTCAACACCCTACTCTGGTATGAATGCTGTGGCAGAAGTGGCATTTGTGAGGTCTGCACGAAGAGAGAGAGTTGAGAGAGTGACGGTGAGTAAGTAGGTCAAGTGCATGATGATTAACACCCGTGTCTGATTGCAGTGATTGGCGCGGAGAGACGGCATAAAAGCCAGAGGAGAACAGACATCAGGAAGAGAGACACAGACTGGGCACTCGCGGACTGGAGACGGAATTGGAGTAAGATTGCCGTGAACAAGTTATATCAGTTGTTGAGAGCACTGTGAGCGTGATTTTAATTTTTTTACCACAAGAGTTTTGAATAAAACCACGAGTCCCAGTTACGCTGATCCTGCCTTCTTCCTCTTTATTTCTACGAACTTTATTACACTCGCATAAAGAGGAGACCCAGCTGAACGACCGCAATCATTGAGGTCATGAGCCCCAGTAGTCTCAACACTGTACGAAAACTCACTCGCCTGCCCAGCTGAAAAAGACTCGGACAGCTCCGAAAATCCTCGCCCCCCCGTACTGACAGCATAGCTGTGTTCTTTACTGAATCTATTTCTAAACCGAGATAAGAAATCCACTGACTCAGAACCAAGGAGATCTTCTTGAGATTTATTAAGAATCCCAGAGCTCATAAATGGGAGACAAGTGCTTGTGTTTGCAACACTTCAACTGCTGCAAATCTAGGATAGGGCGCAAGCCCCCACTTTCCTTTGGGAAAGGAACTCCAGCCAATAGCCCCACTGAATCGTGCGAAGTACCCACGGTGTTTATGTGCATGCACACTACCACTCAAGGCAGACAGCGAGGATCCCCGGCATCACCTGAGGAATCCCTCTTTTTTTTTAACATTGCTGAAACAGTTGTGCTTCTTAATATTTTATATAACCTGTGATACTTTTTTCAGTATTCTTTGATAAATACGTTAGTAACGTTTTTTACTAATGTTAGTAACGTTAGTAAAAAAGATTTATATTGATAGAAAAGATTTTAATTTTAAATAAATGATGTTCTTTTTAACTTATAATAAGGCAATGTACTTTCTGCAGGCTTGATGAGCATAAGAGACTTCTTTCAAAAACATTTAAATACAACAGTTCGACGGCACAAGTGTTTAAATAAATAAGAAACGACAAAAGAGTGTCTTTAGAAACCCTCTTTTGTGCAGAACTACTTCCTTCCACCGAAGATTCAAATCTCAAGGTTACAATTTAACAGTTGAGCCCAAGCCTCCGTTACTAATTAATTAAAACTACATTCTCGCCTAAAAAAACTCTCAAAACTACATTCCATCATAAAACAACAGTAACATTATATACTGTATGTGTGTGTGTGTGTGTGTGTAAAATATTACATACAAAAATAGCAAAATAGCAGCATTTCTACTATTATTCTCAGACTTTTGGTCCCCACTTTATATAACAAAATACAGTATGGAACTTTAGCTTATTTTATTAATTTCCCATTTTCCCATTTTATTTGGAATTTGATGGACTCAAACCAAAAAAACAGATTATTCATAACAAATTAATTAGCTTGGCATCAGTGCAGAAACAGCTTCGCATTATGGGACATTTGAATTGAAAAAAGACTGAAAACAGTAAAGCTAACGTTATAAAACAATTATTTGCAACTGACCACAGCTGTTGTAAAACAGCATACCTGTATATATGCATACTATGATCTATATTAAATGCAACAAGTTGCAACCGTAAATGATTAGCCGCAAATGTCACCCACATCTTGACTTGTTTGAGACACGTCCTGCTCTGTATTTTTGCATTACTCCATTTTGTTTGACTGCTTCCATGTGTAGAAACAAATATATTTACTGTGGAATAAAAATTATAGCAAAAATCTTTACCGGTTGACACATTCCTTCCATTATCTGATATACACCATCAAACTGCTCAGCAATAGTTGGTTGTAGAAGAATAATAACTCTTGCACTTTGCCATTACATACATCTAAAGCTACTTAAGTCACACAGTCTCTCTCAGCCCTGCTGCTCAGACGCCCCTGGGTGTGCAGGTTTTAATTGTAGTTGACCTGCAAATCACAAGATGTCTGAGAAAGCTGTTAATTGAGTAAGATCCTGGAAATGGCATGATCCTGATGCCTGGAGAGAAATACAGGACTGGACCCATGGGCTCTAACGCAACAGGACGGAGAGAGACTGCGCTAATGCCGCTGAGCTACTTACTTGGCATTTCCAGATGTGTTCTTCTTACGTTTGAACATGTTTAGCAGGCTGTTGCTCCTGCAAGCAATTTTTCCATCGCCCACGTGCATACGCACCACATCGGAGGTGGTGAACGCGCTACGTACGTTCCTCTCGGGCTTGGCGAGGATTATGTACATTTTTGGTGTGAACATGCAGCCGAGAGCCACCGTCACGCTGAGACTCACGGAGAAGGATGTGGTGATGATCTTGTAGTTGGAGCCGAAATAAATCGGCACAAAGGCCAACCAGATAATACAGGTGGTGTACATGGTGAAGGCAATGTACTTGGCCTCGTTGAAGTTGGCAGGGACGTTGCGAGTTTTAAACGCGTAATAGGTGCAGCTGAGAATGAGCAGGCCATTATAGCCCAGTGGCGCCACCATGCCCACATTACTGGTATTGCATATTAGAAACACTTCTCGAATACTGGGGTAGGACTTTATCGGCTCTGGAGGCTCCAAGATGATCAACGTGACCTCCAAAGTCAGTTGCACGCTGATGAGTATGAACGCGATCACCACTTGCGCCCAGGCACTCATGAAGCGCGGTTTGCGTGTGCATATTTTCTTCTTGCTGCCGGCCAGAATGCGAGCAATACGGTTTGTCTTGGTGACGAGAGCCGAGTAGCACATGGAGGCAGAGAGGCCAACGAGGAGGCGCTGCAGGTAACATGAGGCTAGGGTGGGACGGGCGATGAGAGTGAAAGGGCAAATGTAACCCAGGAAGATGCCAGCCAGGATGATGTAGCAAAGTTCACGGCTGGAGGATTTGACGACTGGCGTGTCTCGGTACAGTATGAAGATAAAGGTGACAAAACTGGTTACTAGGATGCCCAGACATGAAAAGACGACAGCCGCAATGGATTCAGGATGACTCCACTCCAGGTAGCGCAGGGGAAGTGGCTCACAGACTGAAAAGACAAGACAAAATTATTATAATTTTAGACTTTATGAACACAATTCATGAAATTATTAGGCAAGCATCACTATTATTATTGCTGTACTGTTGTTGTAATCAAGACTATTTTTTTAAGGTCTCTGTCTTATCTAGGTACCTAATGCGTTTGTACTCTGTCTTGTCTTGGTCTCAGACTAAGAGGACTCTGGATTTTATTTCAAGACTGGTCGAAACCACAACTGCAGAGATATCACTAATATGCTCTATATTATTATTATAACACACTCAGGTCTTAGTCTTTACTTGGTCTCGACACTATACTGTGCTATTAGCTGTGTGGAATTAATTTCCTTTTTTTCTGGTGTGCAATAAAGTGAGATAAAGAATCCTACAGACCTACACTGAAATGGAAGCTGAGACAAAAATACAGACCAGAATATCATAGGAAACCACTTTAAACACCCTAGAAACTGCATAGCAACACACAATAAAACTATTGCTTATGTTTTTTCAATATAATACAATATAAGCATTGACCCTGTATGGCTATATATTGAAAAATAACTATTTAGAAATCAAGGCAAAAATAGCATTACATGTAATATTCATTAAGTTTTCTCCTTTATCATTGAGCAAATACATTCATTGCAAACACAATAATGTAGGGGGAGATCTGTTTCATGTCCTCTTATTTATTTAAATAGTTTCTGCTCTGTGTGAGTTTTTGGGGGTTACCATTGTGCTGAAGAGTAGAGCCTGTGGTTAAGTTGATGATTGACCAAACACCATTAAGTTACTATAGTAAAAAGTAACGGCTGTGCCCTCTTTAGCACCGTGATAGTGTCTTTGCTAAATACTTCAGTACATTCAGGCTTGCTTGTAGTATGGTGTAAAATAAAACATTTATAATGTAAAAATTATGAAATATAAGAAATATATTTTACATTTTATTGCCAAAGGTATTGGGACACCCCTCCAAATTATTGAATTCAGGTGTTCCAATCACTTCCATGCCACAGGTGTATAAAATCAAGCACCTAGGCATGCAGACGGTTCTACAGACATTTGTGAAAGAATGGGTCACTCTCCGGAGCTCAGGAGCTGAATTCAACTGTAGTACCGTGATAGGTTGCCACATGTGCAACAAATCCATTCGTGAAATTTCCTCACTACTAAATATTCCACGGTCAAATGTTAGTGGTATTATAACAAAGTGGAAGCAATTGGGAACAACAGCAACTCAGCCACGACAAATCACAGTGGGGTCAGCTCATGCTGAGGCACAGAAGTCACCAACTTTCTGCAGGGTCAAAGCTACAGACCTCCAAACTTCGTGTGGCCTTCAGAATAGCTCAAGAACAGTGCATAGAGAGCTTCATGGAATGGGTTTCCATGGCCGAGCAGCTGCATCCAAACCTTACATCACCATGTGCAATGCAAAGCTTTTGGACTGTAAAATCACACTTCTCTGTCTGGCAATCCGATGGACGAGTCTGGGTTCGGTGGTTGCCAGGAGAACAGTACTTGCCTGACTGCATTGTGACAAGTGTAAAGTTTCATGTTCCCAAAATTTGTGGGAACAGTTTGGAGATGGCCCCTTCCTGTTTCAACATGACTGTGCACCAGTGCACAAAGTTGTGGAGGAACTTTACTGGCCTGCACAGAGTCCTGACCTTAACCCGATAGAAAAACCTTTGGGATGAATTAGAGCGGAGACTGTGAGCCAGCCCTTCTCGTCCAACATCCGTGCCTGACCTCACAAATGTGCTTTTAGAAGAATGATCAAAAATTCCCATAAACACACTCCTAAACCTTTTGGAAAGCCTTCCCAGAAGAGTTGAAGCTGTTGTAGCTGCAAAGGATGGGCCAACTCCATATTAAACCCTACGGATTAAGAATGGGATGTCATTAAAGTTCATGTGGATGTAAAGGCCGACATCCCAAAACTTTTGGCAGTATAGTGTATGTTTCTCTATATACTGTATGTGCGTTTAAACTGCATGAGTAAATATATCTGCAATATATTTATACACATGCAATACCATATCTGATAACATATACATCTATATATTATGAAGTGTATTACTGAATATAAAATTACATACATTATGATATATTAGTAAATATATTGTCACATACTTTTCAATATATGAAAAGCGGCAATTCCTTATGTATTATTCAATGTATTGCAATATATTAATACAATATATTATTCTGTATATTTTCAAATATACTGTTAAATCATTTAATATATTGATCATTCACATATATTGAAATATATTTTCTTTGAGCAAGGGCACCTAGCAACACCCTAGTAACCGCATAGCAATGCACAATAAACCACATAGCAACATCCTGGAAACTGCCCACAACATTTTTAAATGATTTCTGTTGATTTGGACCAGAAGCAACGAGCAATGCCCTAGCAACTAGTTTGAACACCCTAGCAACTGCAGAGCAACGCACCAAAACTTCCCTAGAAACCTCATAGCAACACCCTAGAAACCACATAGCAACAGAAAAAATACTCCGAACACTTTAGCAACTACAAAGCAATGCCCTGGCGACCTCTCACAAAATTTTATTTTGACTTGGGCCAATGTACAGTGCAGAACATACAACACACCTGCAGAGCTTTTTCCCATTTTACTCTGGACTCAAATGCCTATATTATTCATAGGATGTGACAAATTATGAATTTATGCTTTCACCAATATGCAAACACTCTAAGGGGCCAACAGGGGGTTGCGATCAAAGCGTACATTATTGTATGAAATAAAAATGGGAAAAGTGTACACTTCGCATTGCTGTGTGTCTTTGTAGGACTGGCCATCTGAGTGTGGCCAGCCCGCTTATGCACCAAGTGCTAAAGTAGGTTTCCAGCTCACCTAAAAATAAACAGCACCTCCACTAAGGGACCGGCCATAAGAAAGAACCAAGCCAAAGGAGACTTGAGAGACTGCAGCAGGAGAGAGGAAATGAATGCTTCCTCATTACCAACACCAGTATTCATGAAAGCCTTTTACAAAAGATAAAACTCAAGGAGATCTTAAGGACACAACCATTTAAATCTAGCAGGATATGAATAACTTCCTAAATGATAAATACAATTTCTATTTTTTAGCATTTCTAAACATCTCCGCATGAGCTTTTCTTGAGCTATGGTAAATCTGTGCATTATGGCAGTAACATAGAATGGAACTATAGAGTGATCTAATAAAAAATACATTGCTAGGACACTCTTAGCTGCTGCATTGACATTGACCATCATAGCGTATGAAAATAGGCCAGAGAAGTAGGCAGTGAAGTAGGGCTGTCACAGGCGATAAGTTGCACGGCGCAAGCAATCTGTAAAAATGATAAATGGCCTTCAGGTGTCATGGGGAACCTTTTGAAAATAGGACAGTGAAGGTCTTTTAAAGAGCCAAATCAGTTATAATGCAAGATTTGGAGAATGGTCTTCTGCATGGATGTTTGATGACGCATCTGTGATACTTTGATTCAGACAAAATACTTTTTCTCTTGAAAAAAGAGTGAATTACCAAAACTTTAGGCAAAAGCACCATAGGTAAATCCTTAAGTACTTACATTTTCTGAAGAAAACAGATTGTGCTTGTCCAAGCAAAAGTCACTACCATAATTCTGATTGCTTATAGAAAAATAATATTACAATTCTCCTCAACAAGCTTGATAAGTCTTTCACGTCTAGAACAAATACTGACAGACAATAGATTGTTTTAAGATACAGACTAGCTTATATATTTGAGTATTAAGTTTTACAAAAAAACATTCAAATCAAGACCGGTTGATTATGCCACATAATTTCCCTTTAATATATCCATTGTTTCTCAAAGACAAAGACGAGACTAAACAAAGAACCTTTGGAGACTTTGCTCAAGTCTCTTGACTCTCAGATTTTCATTTATTTATGTATTGCTAAAAAAAAGACTCCAGTAGTGTCATTTGTCTCTACAGCTTGAAGAGAGATCTCAACCTTAACAAGAAACCAAAGTACCTAAGCTTGTAATCTGAGTCTTCAATACGACCTTAAACAGTTCTCATCATATTCTTCCAAGATCAATTTTTCTCAGCTATACTATGCAGATTCATTTTATACAGTAGATCTTTACTTCTACTTGGTCAACTATAGTCTCTATATAGTGTCTATTTTTACGTCTCCTGAGAATTTTTGCAGAAACATCTGACAGAGTTGATACTTGAAATTAAAACTGACTGCATTCATCAAAATGACTATTGGAATAAAAAGGATGACAATTGCAAATTAAGTACCTTGAAGTTCTTCATCTGGCCACCATCCTAGCTCACAGGCTTTGCAGGTGAACTCATCCTGGACATATTCATTGTCCTTACAGGCCGTACAGATCCAACAACAGCTCACCTCCCCTTTCCTGATCACCTGTGAGGACACATAACAGCACATAACACACATTTCCCCAGTGGACTACAGTTGATTTTTGTATTTTAAGGAGAAGAAGAAGCAACATGAAAAAGGCAACAATACAATGGTTTTTGCTAATAAATATACAAACTTACCTTGATCTCTCCTTTGGAGCAGGGCTCACTGCAGACAGATCGGACCATCTCACTGCGGTTCATCTGGATCATATAATCATCAATACTCAAAATGCCTTCATGCCACGAGCCAACGTTTATGTAGTCGAAGACTCCAGGCTCTACATACTGCAGGTTCATAATGTCATACCTTCAAGAAAAAGAGATAATAACACAGAAGTTCTTTTAAAGTCAAGCATAATTACTATTGTTGCTCATGGTTACATTTATGCATTTACTCAGCAGATGCATTTATACAAAGGGAACTTGCCTTGTATTCAAAATATAAATTAAGTTTAAGTACAAAAGTTTACATTAAAGGGACAGTCCACGCAAAAATGAAAATTCTGTCACTCAAAAATTAATTACTCACCCTTATGTCGTTCCAAACCCGTAAGACTTTCGTTCATCTTCAGAACATGAAAATATTTTTGATGAAATCTGAGAGCTTTTTGTCCCAGATGCTTCATAAAGAGATCGTAAAAGTAAAAGAACCAATGAGGTTCATTCTCATGTTATGCAGCACGCTTGCAGTTCCTCAAGAACCAATGAGGTTCATTCTCATGTTATGCAGCACGCTTGCAGTTCCTCAAGAACCAATGAGGTTCATTCTCATGTTACGCAGCATGTTTGAGGTTCCTCAAGAACCAATGAGGTTCATTCTCATGTTACGCAGCACGCTTGCAGTTCCTCAAGAACCAATGAGGTTCATTCTTGTGTTATGCAGCACGCTTGCAGTTCCTCAAGAACCAATGAGGTTCATTCTCAAGTTACGCAGCACGCTTGCAGTTCCTCAAGAACCAATGAGGTTCATTCTCATGTTACGCAGCACGCTTGCAGTTCCTCAAGAACCAATGAGGTTCATTCTCGTGTTACGCAGCATGTTTGAACTTCCTCAAGAACCAATGAGGTTCATTCTCATGTTACGCAGCACGCTTGCAGTTCCTCAAGAACCAATGAGGTTCTTTCTCATGTTACGCAGCATGTTTGAAGTTCCTCAAGAACAAATGAGGTTCATTCTCATGTTAAGCAGCACGCTTGCAGTTCCTCAAGAACCAATGAGGTTCATTCTCGTGTTACGCAGCATGTTTGAACTTCCTCAAGAACCAATGAGGTTCATTCTCATGTTACGCAGCACGCTTGCAGTTCCTCAAGAACCAATGAGGTTCTTTCTCATGTTACGCAGCATGTTTGAACTTCCTCAAGAACAAATGAGGTTCATTCTCATGTTACGCAGCACGCTTGCAGTTCCTCAAGAACCAATGAGGTTCTTTCTCATGTTATGCAGCACGCTTGCAGTTCCTCGAGAACCAATGAGGTTCATTCTCATGTTACGCAGCACGCTTGAGGTTCCTTAAGAACCAATGAGGTTCATTCTCATGTAACGCACGCTTGCAGTTCCTCAAGAACCAATGAGGTTCTTTCTCATGTTATGCAGCACGCTTGCAGTTCCTCGAGAACCAATGAGGTTCATTCTCATGTTACGCAGCATGTTTGAACTTCCTCAAGAACAAATGAGGTTCATTCTCATGTTACGCAGCACGTTTGAGGTTCCTTAAGAACCAATGAGGTTCATTCTTGTGTTACGCAGCACGTTTGATGTTCCTCAAGAACCAATGAGGTTCATTCTCAAGTTACGCAGCACGTTTGCAGTTCCTCAAGAACCAATGAGGTTCATTCTTTACGCAGCACGCTTGCAGTTCCTCAAGAACCAATGAGGTTCATTCTCATGTTACGCAGCACGCTTGCAGTTCCTCAAGAACCAATGAGGTTCATTCTCATGTTACGCAGCACGCTTGCAGTTCCTCAAGAACCAATGAGGTTCATTCTCATGTTACGCAGCACGCTTGCAGTTCCTCAAAAACCAATGAGAGGTTCCTTAAGAACCAATGAGGTTCATTCTCAAGTTACGCAGCACGCTTGCAGTTCCTCAAGAACCAATGAGGTTCATTCTCACGTTACGCAGCATGTTTGAGGTTCCTCAAGAACCAATGAGGTTCATTCTTGTGTTATGCAGCACGCTTGCAGTTCCTCAAGAACAAATGAGGTTCATTCTCATGTTATGCAGCACGCTTTCTGTTCCTCAAGAACCAATGAGGTTCATTCTCATGTTACGCAGCATGCTTGCAGTTCCACAAGAACCTATGAGGTTCATTCTCATGTAACGCAGCACGCTTGCAATTCCTCAAGAACCAATGAGAGGTTCCTCAAGAACCAATGAGGTTCATTCTTGTGTTATGCAGCACGCTTGCCGTTCCTCAAGAAACAATGAGGTTCATTCTTGTGTTACGTAGGACGTTTGAGGTTCCTCAAGAACCAATGAGGTTCATTCTTGTGTTATGCAGTATGTTTGAGGTTCCTCAAGAACCAATGAGGTTCATTCTTGTGTTACGCAGCACGTTTGAGGTTCCTTAAGAACCAATGAGGTTCATTCTTGTGTGCTACACAACACGTTTGCGGTTCCGCAAGAACTAATGAGGTTCATTCTTGTGTTACGCAGCACATGAGGTTCCTCAAGAACCAATGAGGTTCATTCTTGTGTTACGCAGCACGTTTGAGGTTCCTTAAGAACCAATGAGGTTCATTCTTGTGTGCTACACAACACGTTTGCGGTTCCGCAAGAACTAATGAGGTTCATTCTTGTGTTACGCAGCACATGAGGTTCCTCAAGAACCAATGAGGTTCATTATTGTGTTACGCAGCACGTTTGAGGTTCCTTAAGAAACAATGAGGTTCATTATTGTGTTACGCAGCACGTTTGAGCTTCTGGAAGAGGTTTGGTCTCATCCATCAAACAGGTTCCGTTGAGCTTCTGTTTATGTTTGCTGATCAATCTTTATATGTGAATAAAAGCCTAAATTCAATCTGTTTATCATACAAAGCAGTGTAATTCATATGGATCTCTTAATGAATTTTTTGACGCGTCAAAGTGAGTTGCGTAGCTGTCAATGGAGGGACAGAAAGCTCTCAGATTTAATCAAAAATATCTTCATTTGTGTTCTGAAGCTGAATGAAAGTCTCATGCGTTTGGAACAACATGAGGGTGAGTAATTAATAACAGTATTTACATTTTTTGGTGAACTATCCCTTTAAGTATTAAAATTTGGTGTGTAACTCATCCTATACTGTTTGTGCTACAAACATAAAATGATCCCTTAAATAATGCATCTCCCACATTGTCTTCAGAAAAACACTTTATCAATTCAAAAACTTTCTTGATGAACAGTACTAGCATTTGTGATGTGTGGCCAAAACATCCAGAAATGCCTGCAACTGAGTGTTTGCTGAAGCCAGGACACTGGACTTATTGGATGCAACTCCACGGTGGTTTAAAAATTAATTAATAGCTATTTTTGTGTCATTCATTTAGTGCATAAAATGTAGCTTTATGTAGGCCAGTAAGTAAGACTGACCTGCCTGGAGAGTCCCCATTTTCATCGAACCACACATCTTCTCCAGACACGCCAGTAAAGGAGGTCTTAAGAAGAGACTCCAGCAGTTTGCTGCCATCAATGGGGTCCATTGCTTCACATAGTCCCACGTGACCCGGGCACAAGTGCTCATGCATATCATGAAGGCCGTGAGCCATGGCATAGATGGCATTAATGACAAACCCCATCTTACTGTCCTGGACATAGTTGTCCTCAAGGCTTTCATAACCTGCGAGAATCAGCAAACCAAACAGCAATTATTTTAGCATCACTGCGAAAAATTTAGCATCTTAGTCAACATGAAACAACATTTGCAACCCAATTTACTTCCTTATATATCTAAACAGCTATTTGACTACTGGTTAACATTATCCAACAGCCTGCATGGTCTAAGTGATGTTAGCTGAAAAGGAAAGTCTTTTTATAATGACACTTAAGACAAATAGTTTTCCTTTAGAATAGCGTGCACAGTAAGACCAGAAACATGCATTAAGAAAGTAAATAGGGTCAATTTTGATTTCATATTGACTACAGTAAATCATTTAGCGATGCCTGCAAATTCTGCAAAATATTATTCCACTTTTACTGAAATGAAAATCACTGTTACAAAAAAAACCACTGTAACAGTTCAGCCATATTTTCAGACCCCATTTTATAGAAACATAATTTTTGAGCACTTGAAAGGGAACGATAGGGTGTCCAGAGACACATTATTATTCTGAAGCCACAGGCGACAGGACAGTAAGTTCTTTCTATTTCCATTGGACAGTGAATCAAAAGACAGCAGCATCAGATATCAAAGGAAATGCTGGTAACCAAACTCAGCATTTAATTAGTAATGGACATGATGTTGACATTATTATTAATTGAGCAAGGATATTAATTATTTATCCGTGTTCTCATTCGTGCCCGTATCCCTCATGAGAAAATGTGGCTGACAATTGAAGACAAAAAAAAGAAGAAAAGATTGCTGTATTAATTCAAAGGAACGGGCAATGTCAAAGGACACCCTATCAGATCATTATCTGGTGATCTGTAAAAAGCCAGCAGGAAGCATCAGGCACTGCACCGTAGCTGATAAATATTGTGATTTTGAAGATTAAGAACACATTTTCAAAGAAAACTCTCATCATAACATGGCTTTCACATTACACGTGTGTAAATTAAAGGGCATTGCAGCAAGCAACGGGCGAAAGCTAAAACCTAGGCATGCTTTGCTGAAAATGCTTTCTTACTTGATCCCTCATTTAAAGGCACAAACCATAATAAAGCAGTGACACTTTGAGGACAAACTGAAACATTAAATCCATGTTTTATTAATGATAGAGGCAGATTGCGAGAAGGATTTCTCAGTGTTTCTTACACCCTGGCTCTCTATTAAATCATTTATGTTCAACTTATTTTTTATGGTATGTCAAAAGTTTGTTCACATGCAAGGAGAAATATTTAGGACATAAGGTCTTAGTAAAGATATGATACTGTGCTATGATATTTCAACTCAAAAATCATCTCATCACATACATTTATCATCAAATCTGGATGGGGGAGGGGAATGTGCTGTCTAACTTTAATTTTTGTCTAACTCATTTTTTCATTTTGTGATTTTTGTTTGTTTGTTTTTTTGAGTTAATAAATAAGTCTGTGCAAATTTTGCTGGACAATAATGTGTCCCACTATTGTTTATGTCAAAAATAGTGAACAACACAACACCAAACTCTAAAACATTCTTCCATCAAAGTCACAGTATGACATCGATACAGTATTTTTGGGGGGGTATTTTTTGTGCATGTTTAGCAGATGCATGTTGTAAATGGAGCCGAATCTATAGAAATAAGAAGCGTGACCTCTTTATTTCTTCTCTCTGAAGGCTCTGATTTATATTAGCACAAGCAACTAAAAATGTTTGGAGCTTAAAAAAAGTTCCCCACTGGAACATGCAGCATAGCCAACTGGCATGGTAGATCTAGTTAATGTTATTGGGATATAAAGTTCAAACCAAAGTGCTCATACAGATGCCAATATTTTAGGGATAAAACATCCCAATAACTTCATATATTAGAGGTCAACCGATATACAGTGTCGCTTTGTGATGTTATTGACAATAGTAAAGGACTGTTCTAATAACCTTTACTAGTGATCTGAAAAAAGACTGTTTTGGACAGACACAGAATCACAGCGCATAATTTCCTTTAAATTCGTATGGTTGTACAATATCAGTCGACCTCTATCTATATTTCTGAAGTGAGGTGTCTCCACGTTAGCTCTTCAGAAAAATATTCACTTACCATCTTGGAGTTCTAGACAAAGAAATAACAGAACAGCACACTATGACTATTTCACTAATTGATTATTTGTAACAGTTTTCATTTTGCCTTCATGTTCATGTTGCATAAACTTAAAATTATCATTTTGAATCAGAGTCATTTGACCTATGAAAGTTCACCTCTTGCCTAAAACATCTAAAAAAGAAAACAAACAAATAATAAATAAAAATGATATAGCGAAGCAATGCTGTAAATAAAAAAATATATGTAAACATGTAAACAGCATAAAATCAGATCAGATAATAGTGAGTTGCATGCTTTCCTGTATTTATACTTGCACTTAAATAAGTCTGGTTGTATAAAGGTTCAAAAAAAGTATTATCTATCACGTTAAAACATATTTATTGCATTGTGAAACTAGATGTGGCACTACAAAAAAAAAGAGAAAAAAAAGGAAGAAGTCAGGTGTCATGCTTTCTGAGTGTTGTCTCAAACTAGTGATGTTAAAAAGCTGATGTTAAATATCAACCCAGCCAGACAGAAATGTGCCATATAAAGAGTCAATTTACCTAGGTCACCTTTTTCAGTCAGCAGAGAATGTTTAAGGTACAAAAAGAGCAGAAAAACACAAAAATATGCCTTTAAATTAGTATAAACCTAATAAGCAAGTATTTTCTTTACTTCTGTTTTGGGAAATAACAGCTATTCTGTAGCATGCAAAATGGGTCATTCTTGTTCTGCAGTACCTTTTGAATGTTTCTTTAAAGGGCACCTATTATGCAAAATTCACTTTTATAAGGTGTTTGTACATAAATGTGTGTTGGCAGTGTGTGTACACAACCACCCTATAATGGAAAAAATCCTTTTTTTTTTCTTAATCCCCATAAATCATAAGCAGTGTCTCAGCACAAACCGTTTTCAGATTCCTGCAGTGTGACGTTGCACTGCAGAGGCCCGTCCGCGAGTGTTGATGGACACTGACATACTAGCACAGACCCCTCCCTTAGAGAGCTGTATACAATCCGCCATGTTTATCTCCTCGCCAGACCATTAACAGCAGCATTCAAGTAAGAGATGTGTTCTTATTAAAGCTACTAGTTCAGTCAGTCAAGAGCAGTGAGTGATTTTCTGTTGTTCGGTTCATATTAACAGCAGATAGAGCAATACATACTGTATTAAACCACTTTCACTTTAGTAAGGACAGATGGATCTAATATGCACACAAGATTTCTGTAACTGCAAACGTGCACAGGCACAACCAACTATTTTCATCTGAACTTTGTGTGTTTCTGCCATTACCTTGTGAGCATTTGGCAGTTTAATCGCAATAACATATGCAAGAGAACTAGTTTAATGACTACTCACGGACATGTGCTTGTGTTTAAGTTGATAGCGATAAGGCTTTAAAACGCATGCAGATGATAATATTTCATGATGATGAAGAACTGCTATGTCACATGAACGTGTCTGCGATAGATATGATCATCAAAACACACAGATATCATGTTTCAGTTTTCATTTGTGTGTTCTGGTGTTCAAGAGCTGTGAGCTGTGAAGGCTCCGCCCTCTGGGTGGGTAGCAGCAGCTCATTTGCATTTAAGGGGAAACACCAAATTCACAGGCACACTCTGGGGACACCTGAGACTTATATTACATATTGTAACAAGGGGCATAATAGGTGCCCTTTAAAATATGTATGCTTGTGTTGCCATTGCAATTTAAGAGGATTCTGGTAAGACACGAAAAAAATGAACAGCATTGCTCAGTGATGGATTGACTAGTGAGCATGTCAACTTATTTATATACAATAATTTTAGAAATGTTGGTATTATCAGACTGTAATTTCATCTACAAGGACATGATATTGAAGAAATATAGTCCAAATTACCACCTAAATTGTTGGGCAGGTTTTTATAATAACTGGGAGCCATTTGGATATCGAGTTTGTACGATATATTGCTACATTTTTATAAATGATAGGCTATAGAAAGTGGCAATATTGAACAGAGCCCGCTGTAGTTTGATATTATTAGTGCATCTGAAAAATAGTAAATAGCAGAGGACACGGAGTGAGCTGCTGCAGGAAAAGTGTATAATCAAATTTGAGTCTCCTCATTTGCAATAGAATAGCAAAATAACTCTGACTAAAAGATATATTTTGGTAAATATTTGGTGTTGGACATTAAATGTGCTGCATTTTAAACCTACAAGTACGTATATTTTCATTATAGCAGTAACTGTAAAGTGACTATTGTAATGGAACAATAAAATGCAGGCTAATATAATTACTAAGCTCAGATGAGTGAATGTGTTCCTCCTACCAGTTACATTTAGTCTGTGCTTGTTTTTATTTATCATCACTTAGCACAAAAAGATATGATCTTTTTGTCCATATCGCCCAGTCCTAAAGAGGATCACACTGTTTTATTCACAGAACATTATATATAGGGCAAAGAATAATATTAGAAAAAAAACTTAACTGATTACGAATGAAAACAATCCCAAGAACCTTGACGGTTCAATTAGAGAAAGGAAAATATGAAGAACTACCTGGAATATTTCTAAATAAATTCTAAATATTTTTCCCCATTTTAGAAATGAGTGCATAACAATCATCCAAACAAAAGTAGTGAAGTCTTTAATTGTAATACTTTCATAAAATAAAAATAACTCATATGAATTAATTAATATTTTATCTAATTTATTAGGTCATCTATGATGGAGACATGAAAATGTACTGCATACTAGGAATGACCCATATACAGCCTCTCTCTCACTCCTCGTACCTGAGCAGTTCTTCTTATAATTCATGTTTTCTTGTGGGTGTCCCGGGAGGCGACACTGGAAACGATGCTGCCAGAATTCAGCGAACCAGGGGTTTCTATTGTTGGTGTTGAGCCGTAACTTCAGGTAGTAGTCATCAAAGGATGTGACCTCTGCTGACTGTAGCTTCATAGTGATTCCGCCAACAGCTTCCTGCTCGTAGCCCTCCACGACCTCATCTCTGTCCGCCCAGCCATCACTGAAGGAAACGGGTCACAAAGTGTCTAATTAGTAACCTAATTACCACCAGCTTCCTTTTCAATCTCTCACCTGCAATGCCCAAATAACACTGTGCTAAAGTAGGTCAATGCACTTCAGCTTCAGACTCAGCATACACAATACTTACTTTGTGTTTGAAGTTTCATCATTAGAGCATAAGTGATGAGATGATGGCTGCCAGCAGATTGATATAATCTTCTCTGAAACAATTCTAGGAGATAATGCTTTCAGCTACACCATCCAAAGTTAAATAGTGTGCAACTGGCTGCCTCTGCAATGCATAAACTGCTGGCATATCAAAATAGCATGAAAACATTTTTATGAACTATTTTGTTGTCTATAATAGGCCAGAAATGGTCCCAGGTTTTTTAGTCCCAGTCCATTTCTGCTTGAACTTGGTTGCTTGAGCTCATAATGAAGGTATCTTTCTGTGGTCATGGCCTCATCAGTACCACCTGCCTCTCAGCATCTTCCTGGCAGAATGCCAAAAACTGACTATTATTAGTTGACACTTCATATTTCACAGATGACACAAATTTACCATGAGCAGCTGACAAACATTGTTTCCTTTCATTGTGATTACAACCCTGTATTACCAAAGAAATTCCAAAATCGAGTGTTTCTTCAACTTCAGGCACTTTTATGTCCCAGGGGTTGATTTTAATTAAAACCCAAAAGGGTTCGGATTTTAGGTCAAATTAAATCTGTCTTGGAAAGTTTTTGCCATGTCATGTGTAAAAAAATGTCTCAGGTTACAGACGTAACCATAGTTCCCTGAGAAAGGGAATGAGATGCTGTGTCCCTTAGAGGGCGCTATGGGGAATGCCTCCGGCATGACCGGTGTCTGAAGCATGAGTCAAAACACGACAATGAACTTTACACCATGGCAGGTGGCAGCCTATGACATCACTACTGGTGTGACCAGAGTATAAAAGTACACCTGTGAAATATGTTGTCATCCAATTCTTTGTCTGAAGGAGATGGCAAGGGGACACAGCACCTTGTTCCACAACATGGTTACATGCGTAACCTGAGACATTCCCTTTCAAATGGGAACTCTTACTGTGTCCCCTAAAGGGCACTTTGGGGAACGAAAAACCCACACCACAATGAAAGAATGTTTGAGTGCCTTAGTGGCTGACATAGTATGAGTGCCTTAGTGGCTGACATAAGTCAAAGAATCAAAGGATTCCCCATTCCTAAGATGCACAACAGCATCACGATTAATTCCCTGTGGCCAGAGCCCGAGATACTTACAGGCAAGCTCAAGAGCGTGGTATTCCTAAGAACACCTAAGAAATATTGTCATAGATCAGAGCTTTTTCAAGAATGGAGGCCTCAGCAAGATGAAGCCTAATTATGTTCTATATTCAGGCCAGTGTTCAAGGTGGCTCACAGAGAGCCTAAACCTCAGAAACCTCTGTCAGGCAACCCTGAAGAGTGGAGCCCTCAAATAAGAAGCCTAGCAACACTCTAACCAAAAGGCAGTAGCCAAAAAAGCTCAGAAAAAGCTAGCAACTTAGACTACCTGGCCTGTAAAGCTCTGCACAGTGGAGGCCTCAGTATAATGGATTATAAAGAAAGGAGGCCTAGCAACACTCTACAGTAAGGTCAGTAGCCAAGGAGACTCACAGAGAGTCTAACAACCCTACTGCTTTGTAGAGCTCTAGCAGTGGTGGCCTCTGCACAATGAATCTCTAAATCAAGAGAAGACCTAACTACGTTCCACACTCAAGACAGCTTCCAAGGAGGCTCACAGAGAGTCTACAATTCACAACTGCTATGCTGGCGGAGCTCTGGGAAGCTGAGGCCTTAGGTTCTGTCACTTCGGTCTTGTTTACTCTTGGTTTGTGACAGAGCCCTGACACTCCTGTATTGTTGTCTTGTCTTGTGTGAGTGCGCAGCTGTGAGCATGCTCGAGCTGCATGCTCTGTCCTTGTGAGTTTCGTGTGCGGAGCGTGGTAATCGAATCCCTATAGTTTAGTTCTCGGTTTTGTGTTGGGATTCGGACATTCATGCTCCGTGTGTTTGTTTTCTGTTGTGAGTGCACGGAATGAGCATTCGCTCGTTCTTGTGCATTTTGTCTTGTCATGGGAGCGTGTGCTCTTCTGTCCGTGTATTGTGTTCTGTGTAGCACGTGGCTGGTGTTTTTCACTGGCTGCGTGCTTTCATGTTGTCATGTTTTGTGTGAATATGCAGCTGGTGAGTTTTCATTAGCTGCATGTTCATGTCAAGTTTGGTGTGAGCACATGGCTGTCATGTGTTTCTTTGTGCCATGTACTCATGTCTATTGTCTAACCCCACCCACCTTGTTTCCTGATTATTGGTTCATTTGCCCCACCTGTCTTCCCTCATTACCCTCTTGTTTGCTCCCTATTTATTCTCCTTGTGTTTGCAGTCCTGGGCTGGATCGTCGTTGTATGTGCTCCTCAAGTCAAGTCAAGTCAAGTCAAGTCAAGTCAAGTCAAGTCAAGTCAAGTCAAGTCTTTCCCCCTTGGGGTAGTTTTTGTTTGTTGTTGTTTTATTTTATTACTAATAAAGAGCCCATTTCCTCTGCATCTGAGACCTCACTCATCCCTTCACCAAAAACCTGACATTAGCAAGATAACTCTAGCAAGAGGAGTAGCCAATGAGGTCCACGGAGAGCCTAACAACTTAGCCTATGGCTGAGCTCATGGAAAAATACACTATGTCCTATGCCTGTCAAGGAGGCTAAATAATAGCTTGACACAATAATGGGTGGAGGTCAGGGGAGTGGAGGCCTCTAATAGAATTACTCTCTATAAGAGAGGACGCCTAGCAATGCACTAGTTCAAGAGCAGTGGCCAAGGAGCCCACTGAAGGAGGCTGCAGAATTGCTTAAAAGGTGGAGCACTGGAGGAGCGGAGGCCTAAATGTACAAGAGAAGGCCTAGCAACACTCTATCAAAAGAGCAGCCAAGGAAGCTGCAAACCATTATACAGGTTAAGCTCAAGGGAGTGGAGGCTAGAATGACAGATGGGGGCAGATGTTATTTAGCTGCTAGGACCCTAAAATGCTCAGCTAGTTCATCCTGGATCACTTCCTTCAGGTCTTTTCTTCTCCCTCTGGCTTCTGCCTCCTCTGTGCTCTACCCCTTGTAGAAGGGGGAGAACGAGAGGCAGCGCAAGCTTTCTGGTCTTGTCTCCGGTCCTCGGAATGGGATGAGCCAGACCCCTGTGAAGGCTGAGGCCCAGACGTGGGTCAGCACAGTATAAAGGTATTAAAGGCTGCGGAGCACGTCTTCGCCTCCCTAAACCTTCCGACCAACGTCTCAACAGACGTGCCGAAAAGTTTGGAGGGCGAAACTGACTCACTGAGGAGAATGTTTTTCAGCCAGGTTCACTTCAGCCTATGGATACCTCTCCATAGCCACCCACAGCGGCAGTTTGCTTTGTGGCACGGAGAGCCAAATCTGTGGTGTGGCGCAGCTCCTCTACTGCCTCAGGGGGGAGCGCCTGGTCCTGGTCCAGGTCCTTAAGCAGGTCAGCCTGGTAAGCCTGCAGCACAGCCATCGTGTGCAGAGCAGCACCAGCCTGACCCGCTGCCTCATATGCTCTGCCATTTATGCACGATGTGACACGCAGTGGCTTAGATGGCAGAGACAGAGCCTTTAATGCAGATGCCTCACTTATAAAGAGATAGCTAGCCAGCATTTCTTCGATCGGAGGCATCGACGCATAACCATATTTGCTTGAGTGCAATAGATGGAACGAAAAAGGATGACGTATTTAATAGGTGCCATTTCATACTCATGGTTGCACTGGTAGTGACGTCATAGGCTGCCGCCAGCCAATGTCAAGTTCATTGTTGTGTTTAGACCATAGACTGTAAAAAATATGGACGTAGTGTCCGTGACGTCACCCATAGGGTTCTGAAGAGCAGTTTTGAAGCAAATAGTAGGGACGAACTGGCTGTTGCCATCTTAGCAGCGTGTCATCGTGTGCGTCACTCCAGGATAACAGAGAATGGGCAAAGAGGCGGGACGTGGGTGGAGCTGAGGAGACGCGATGACTAACAGACAGCGGATAAATGGCCACCCACCTGCCACTTAAAGTGGCCACGCCCTTAATTATGCAGAACTTTAAGGCTTTATATAATGTAAAGGAATGAGTTATAAAAAAAATTAACCCCCCTCACAGTTGTCATGAAGGGCAAAATTAGCTGTTTAGACCAAAACTAGAATTTGTACCAGGCTGTAAACATGTTTTTTCCGCTGTAAAGTTGGGCATTTTAACATGGGGCTCAATGAGATTCTGCTCCCTTCTGGAGCCTGTCCCTAGTGGCCAGTCGATTAACTGCAGTTTAAGTCACTTCCGTATTGGCTTCTGTATAATGCCGGAGGCATTCTCCATAGCGCCCTCTAGGGGATGCAGCGCAAGTTTGCTTTCAAAAGGAAACACATTTTTTACTCTTACAGACACGGACTAATCTAACAGCTAACTTTATATAGTTAGTTTAAAACAGAATAAGCATACAAATTAAACACTCACCTCACATTTGACCAATTTAAGAAGATCTGCAAATGTAGCAGTTTTATAAATATAGTTTTATAATTTGAAACAGCATGGAATATGCATTAGGAGACAGAGTTGCGTTATTTTAAAGAGCCCCTATTATGGATTTTTTTTTTAAATGACCTTTCATGTAATGTGTAACAGTTCTAAGTGATCCAACTTTAAAATAGCATAATAGGTACACTATGTAACTTTTTTTGTTCAGAATTTCCTTATTAAATTTAAATGAGTCAATACATCAACACTTCTTCCAAAACGTGTTGTTGTTTGTCTTACCCTGATTTACCACGGTAAGCCTACTATGCGTGTTTATATTTTAGACCTGTCAGGATGGTTTTCACAGGAAATTGTGTACATTGCCACTCCTAGACCATGAGACACTCATGGGCGAGTGGCATTACACTGAGGTGTAATTTTTACTACTAATTTTTACTACTTTTTACAGTGTATGTTGTCACCATTAGCGAGAAAGGTTGACATGGAGCAGCTAAATCTTGAACCTCAAATCACCCATTTTAAACAAATGGTGAACACAGGAGAGTCTATTGGCACAAAAGAGAATCTGACAGCTTGTAATAAAACAGGAATCAACATTTGCTTGGCTTGTTTTGGAGTTGACAAGATCTGGGGGATTTGAAATGTTGTAAAAGCAACACAGAGATGGCATATTTATTGTTCAACAGGCCAGTAAGGTATTTTATTGAACAGATAAACTGCCATATGTAGCTCTCTACAGAGTTCATTGTAAAGCATTATCTACTGTAAAGAGTCATTTCATTATGTTTGTTGTAGTGCTTCGTTATTTATTTTCAAAGAAGTACCATTTCTATCAATGGGTATAGCTATCGTAACAACTTCGACTAGTCAGCTTGAGATCCTTACTATCTAAACTGTCTGGTTATATCTCTTAAGCCTAGTAGTGAATATTTTATGACCATAATCATCCGCACAGTCACGGAGAGCCAAAGCACAACCAAAATAATATTCTGCCACAAAATGCATGTCACCCTAATGTGTGTCTTGAATATATTGAGTTGTGGTCAGAATTATTGGCACCCCTGGTAAATATGATCAAAGATGACTGTAAAATAAATATCCAATGTTTCTCCTTTTCATCATTTATTTAAAAAATATGCAAAAATGTAACCTTTCATTGATGTAAAAGAATTGAAATTGTCAATCACATTATGAAAAAAATGCTTTTCTCCAAAACGTGTATGTCATAATTATTGGCACCCCTAATATTTTTTATGAGTAAAATATCTCTTAAGTATATTCCCATTATTATTCACATTTTGTTTTAGCACTCCAGGGTGACGAGGAGCATAAAATTGTCTAGCAATGACTTCTTGTTTTACAGAAGTATAAATATGAGGAAACACGAGGCCAAATTCCCTTGATCGTTCATCACAATGAGTAAAACCAAAGAATATAGTTCTGATGTGCAACAAAAGATAGTCGAGCTTCAAAAAAGTGGCTGTAGTAAATTGCTAAAGCATTTAAAAAATTACCATTTCCACCATCAGGGACCTGGATCTGTGTTCAGATGAAAAAAAAAAAAAGAGCTTTTTGGCAGCAAACCCACCAGATGTGTTTGGTGCAAACAGGGATAAAAAGTACCCCATGCCAACGGTTAAATATACTGCTAGATCTTTAATGTTGTGGGCCTATTTTTTTGCTGGAGGTCCTTGACATCTTGTTCAGACACATGGTATCATGGATTCTAGCAAATACCAACAGATTAAAAAAAAATCTGTGGCAATGGCCATGACCGTCCCAGTCCCCTGACCTGAACCCTATAGAAAAAGAGTGGGGTGAACTAAAGCAGCACCAACATGGATCTGGGAATCTGAAGGATCTGGAGAGATTCTGTATGGAGGAAGGATCTCTGATCTCTTGTCGGGTGTTCTCCAAACTCATCAGGCATTATAGGAGAAAAGCATTTATTTAATCTTGCCCAATTCTTTTACTTCAATGAAAGGTTAGATTTTTGTGCATTTTTAAATAAACGATCAAAAGGATAAACATGGCAGATTTATTTTTACAGCCATCTTTGATCATATTTACCAGGGTTGCCAATAATTCCGACCACAACTGTAGATAGTAAATAGATATATTTCAATTTGTGTCCAAGTATGGAAAAATTCAACTGGCATAACTTTAGAAACTTTTCTTCCTTGTTTTTCAAGCTGAAAAGTCTAATCCAATTTTAGTGAACGTAACTCTCGACAGACTTTTTTTTAATTAATTTTTTTACCTAGACCAGTTTTGAGAATGATTATGAGAATTTCAGTGTTGAGAAATAATATTCACCCGGTCAGATCACCGCTTAACTTCTCGAATAGGAAAGTGCAACAGGATATATCAAATGTAACTATAGTGACAGTAACTAATTAATATCAAAGATGACGACATAAATCAAAAGTAAAGTCTTTTTACATCCATTAAATTAATCGACAGCAGTTCAGCTTTAATACCCGAGTGAGAACGGAGCATTTGAGTCATGCGCAGACCACACAACTCACAGAAACCACTCTGGTGGAAGACAAGGAATGTATCTAAAACCTTCATATGACATAACACGCAGATTCATGCTTTTGTAATTTAACAAACCCACGGTTAGAAAAGAGCAGTTCTCTCGCACTGTATAGAAAACAGTCCGGTTCCATTCACACAGCAGGGCTTCGTCGAAAAAGCGGTTGTGATTCCTGAAAATGTACGGGTGTGAGATATGTAATAAAATGTAGTTGTCACTGCAGTTGTTTTGTACACCTGGTAGGCCCTTCCTCAGTTCATTTTGAGAGCTCTAAATATCCTAATTTGAAAACTCAACTGTAGTTTTATACATAAATATTCTAAATATAAAATTTAGAATAAAAAAAAACTGAATCAATTTTGTTACATCATACGTCTTATAATTTACTAAATTCAAATATTTTTATTTTTAGGGATTTTCTAAAGGCGTCTCAAATACATAATTCATCTCAAATACAAAACATTAAAACTGAACATTTTAATTCATGCTGTGTACATACTTTTAACTAGTCAAAGGAGCCTGGTGTATATGTCTTTCGGTAAATTACTAAAGTATCTGGCTTTGTACACGCCTCCTTTAAAACGGTCTCCTTGACCTAGAATAAAGCATCCTTGGCCAATTGATGCTCCTCTTTTCACTCCATATAGACTGTTCTGGCATCAAGACAGAGGTTTGAAATACTTTACACCAACAAGAGAATTCTGCTGAGTAAAAACAATCCCCAAAGGTACAGTCATCCATCATTTTAATCTCATTAATAGAAACCTGCAGCATCAGGAAATCATGATCATTTCTAATCCCTCTGATAGATCAGGTGCTTTATGAAACTATCAAGGATTATGCTTTAATTCCTCAATGTCGTTATTGTCCCTGAAGTGCCTCATTTCATTAAATTAAAAACGAAACTTATAGTCACCTTCCAATGAGGAGGAATTCCCCAGCCACACCAAGGCGTCTCATGGCCATGAGGAGACCACGAACAGTCATTCCCTCGCAGAAACAGACCACCACGCGAGCTTTGGGCAGTCGCTCTCGTAGCTTCCTCAGAAGCCTGTCGAATTGTTTCTCCCCAGCATTGCTGTAGATCTTGTCGGAGTGTGCGATACACAGACCCTCCTGAGATGCTAGTTCCTTAAAGGCCTCCATCCCACTCTCGCCATAGTTCCCTGAGGAATGAACAACAACTCAAGATCATCTGCATCAGAGCTTCTCTCATTACTTGGATCCAGCTCACCTTAGACTGCAGGGAAAATGCAATGAGATGGACAACTTAACAGCATCTTCAAAGGTTTTAAAATCAGAGGATATGTGACTTTAGCAGAATGACTTTAGCCTACCATGATAATGTTACACACACACACAAAAACCCAGACCTGTTGAGATAAATAGGCAGAGTTGTCTATTCATAATGTAAGGAATGTCTCCTTTCAATTCAGGATATTGAATTGGAATGACAAAATTTCTTAATAGCAAATTAATTACAACAAAACATGGGTGAAAAAAAATTATGAATGTTTAAAATAATGAAAGAATAAACAAATGAATCAATGAATCAACTCACCACATACAAATAATGACTGACTTGAGTGAATGAATGAAGAATGAACAACTGAAAGAACAAATTAACATACAACATGAATGAATGGTCAAATGAACAAACTAAAAAAAATATTGACTGAAGGAAATAATAAGCAGATGAATGAATGAGACTACAGATTATGACACAGACATTTATTTCATTGAATGATTTGAGAGCTCAGCTTGTGACCCTGATTGTGCTTTCAAATGCTGTTAAGAAGATTACAGTGTTACTTTTTAATCACAGATTGGGTCATATTTGGAATAATGTGCTGTGCTTGATGAGACCAATATCAATCTCTTGATAATGATAGTGATTAAAAAGTCTGTCTGCTAAAGACCCTGCGTGGTTGAAGATTCCAGTGATTTTTGATCAGATCTATTTAAGATTTATTAACTTTCCTTTCATGCTATTTAAATGTTTCTCTTGGACACCAATGAGACTAAATGGAAAGCAAATAGAAAGTTAATTTCCCTGTTTCTCATCAGAAAAAAAATTCTGAATAGATTTTACCGTGCTAAACCGTGCTCCGATAAGGAATACAAAACATTTCTGTTCAAATTCTTCTAAAATCAATTGATCTAAGCTCAACTCTTGCTGTACATCAAAATAGACTCATTTCTGTCCATTTTATTTCTCAGGAGAAACATCTCGGTACTTCCGAATTCCAGGTCATACAGAGCTATAACTCACCCTCAGTGTGAACCGCTGACACATACGTCCAGTTGTAGCGTTTAACAATGTCCAAGAGAGCTCTGGCCTGAAGAGTGTCAGAGGGCACGACCCTGAGGAAGTACTTAAAGAGGGTTTTATCACTCAGATCAATGCTTGTAGCCGAGTACGCAATCTGAGGGATGTTGAACAGCTGCAGCAGGTTCTGAACTTGAATGGCCACTGAACTGGATCCAGGTCCAATCACACCAGCGATGGGCTTTTTGGTGGCCGGCGGCTGAGCAGAAGGATTTCCCTCAACACACCACTTCAGCCCGTCTCTGTCATCACGGATGGAAATGAGAGAATCTCTTATGAACTCAATACTCTGTTCCAAAGCCACTGATGAGTGCCAGCAGGAGTCCCTTATCTCACAACCCAGAGTGATGTTGGGAAGAAGGTTGGGATCCGCGTTTATTCTATCCAGTGTGTGGAACATCGCTTCCACTCTTTGGATCCCGTATTGTTCCCTGATCTCGCCGCACTTCCTCTCCGAGACCTTCTCTGCCGAGGGTTGATGATGGACAGAAAACAGAGCGCCGATGATGATATCGCCATCCATCCTTGCCACTGAGCGGGATACTGCCCTGGGTATCACTGACCTCTGATTTACATCAGCTGATGAGATGGGATGGGTACAGAACAATAAGACTGAAAGACATAAAATAATGATGAAATTTATTCTCAGCATCATCATCCTCATGGTGTCAGACGTCTTCACTTCAAATCAGCTCCATCTTGCTGGTAAGAGACACAGATTTGTTGCATTCCAGTCCAGCCATGACCATCCAAACAGCTTCCCTGCAAAATAAAGAAGGGAATGAATAACTTCATCACATTCTAGCAGCATCATACAGATTAAATAAACTGCCATGGTTTGTTCTTTTAAAATTCATGCCAGTAGATTAAGTCACTGAATTGTGTACTGCGTTTAGCACTATGAACAGCAGCTCACGCTCACAGATGAACCAGAAAGTCACTTTGTCAAGGGCGATTCAATCATAGTAAAAGTGTATCCTGATGCTTTGTAGATTAGTTTAGATTAGTGTTAGATACAGATAGTTGATATTCAGAAACAATACAAATGCACATCATCCTAGATATCTGCCATGGACATTTCTGAATCATATAGATACTGAAACAGCTGATGGAAAAAATAAGTTTAGATCTGAACAGGTCAGAGATTCCTCAACATTGCGCCATGTGTCTGTAGACGAGCTGTTCTATGCTATAAATCAACTAAAATATAATATCTGGTATAATAGCTGGCATGCAATAATTGCTGACAGGACACTAGTTTAGTGATATGGCTTATTATACCTGTGACATGCATTCAGTGCTCATTTAATCAGCTCATTCTCACCTGAAATCGCAGCGCGTGTCGTCACATCTCTCTCCTGAGCTGCCGGTGCACAAACTGAGCCTCCTGTCTTCATCCTGCAACATGAGCGCAGGAACCTCCTCCTTTATCATCACTGCATATAAAAGCGGGTCAAACACCAGACACAGACACAAATTCAGAGGAACATGAAACAATTATTTTATATTTAATCAAGTATGATATCTGCATGAGTGTCTAGCTATGATGAAGAAAATGAAAATGCATTTATATTATGTTTAGTTCAGTTATATGAGGACAAGCAGGAAAAAAACAATAAACAGTACTTACAGCAAGATTATCCAGATTCTACCTCCAAATAACTCCACAAACATCTTCAAAAAGAAACTCAGCCTACAAATTCAGACACATTCGGAAAAGCATAGAAGTAACTTACAAACATGATATTAAGGTTTGTAAGGAGACACTAAAGATGAAGAACAGGAGACATCACATTTCACAATGCAGAAATATTCAGACACTCCATTGCCACAAGCAGGTGACAGAGACCTCTGGTGGTGAGATGAACGTACTGTTCTGAATGTCACACTCATTTGACCTTGAAATATCAAACCATCCAGTCAATGATTCTGGAGACACAAGACAAACAGCTGTCCCACAGTGTCACCTGTCATTAGATTTTAAAACAACATTTTCACTTTGAAATTACCCTGATGATAACTAGAAGGTTCTTACTAGAGGTTCTTACCACGAATGTACTATTTGATTTGATTTTCTAATCTAATCAGTGTGATATTACCGAAAAACACAATTGTATATTGTAAAGAAAGAAACACTATTACTGTATGTCTTGACAGCAGTTTATTTTTAATGGTTTCAAAGCTGTCTCTACTTGTCAACACTGTCAGATATGAAAGCATTTTATTTTATAAAATCAGGTAATTTCATAGTCAATGTTAAATTTGTCAGTGTTTATAATAAATGCTTAATACAATATTTTGGTACCTGACAGTCCAGTTCATTGAGTGACAGACAATGAAAAACGTCTCAGGTTATGAATGTAACCATTGTTCGCTGAGAAGGGAACATGACGTTGCGTTTAATGACAACACTTTGGGGAACGCCTCCAGCATGACAGCGTCTGAATCACATGTGAAACTAGTCCAATCCTGATTGGCATTGCGTTGTGATGTAGCGTGTTGCAGCTTCGAAGATGTAATACTCCTCATAGAGTATTGGGAACTTCTCTGTCACAGATTCGATGGGTGACAGGGATAACCACAGCCCAAGTTGGAACCCTGGCAGGAGCCACAGGCCTCATCCTCAGGACACCATGAAGGAAACAACAACTAAGTGGTGTCTCTTTAATGGTCCACCACTTAACGGTACATGGAAGGCAGCTATTGCTGCAACGTAAACCTTAAGCGCGAACAGGGAAAGACCCAGAGAAAAATGATTTTGAAGGAACTCCAGCACTGAAGCCATTGAGCAGGTAACTGGATTCAACTGACACTCTCTGCACCATAAAGCCAATATTCTCCACTTTAAGGCATATAGTTTCCTCGTGGAGGAAGCCCTAGAGTTTAGGATGGTCTCAACAACATCAGTTGAGAGACCAAACCATAGGAGCTGGACCCAAACCCAATCTCCATTCCCTGAGCCTCAGCCCCTGTCTTGACAGGATGTCTACCCCCACATTCTGGTCTCCAGGGATATACATAGCTCTGAGAGACAGCAGCTTGCCCTGGGACCAGAGGAGGACCTGATGTGCTAGTCTGTACAGAGGGCGTGATGAACTCAGGCCCCCGTGGTGATTTATGTTAGAGACCAATGATATATTGTCTGTTCGAATCAGAACATGAAAGCCTTTGAGGTCTGGGAGGAAGTACCTCAGAGCAGGAAATACAGTCAACATCTCCAGGCAATTTATGTGCCATGAGAGATGATGCCCTCTCCACATAGCCCATGCTGAGTGGCTTTCTATGTCCGCACCCAATTGAATACACCTTGGTCCTGAGCCACCACTCATGTACACCAGGCCAAAATGTCATGCTGGATGCAGTTTCCATAAGTCCCAGTGATACATAGCCTGGCCTTGCTTGTTCCTGGTTACTGTCTTCATGATACGTGATAGAAGTGTGGGACAAATGTGCCTGCATCCTAGTCGAATTCCAAACAACCCGAGAAATTTAGTTTTCTGAAGGGGAGATAACATGCTCTACTTGGCATTGAGCCTCAGCCCCAAGCGCCTTATGTAGGCAAGAACTGCCATTTCTTGTGACCAGTGATGGGAATAACGGCGTTATAGATAAATGGCATTACTAACGGCGTTCATTTTTTCAGTAACGTGTAATCAAACAAATTACTGTTAGTGAGCGGTGACTTTTTAACCGGGTAAGCTGGGTGGCTCGTTATGTAAAAAATGTGCCTGATTTACATAAGTGCAACATTTAAACTCTGATTATTCCATATTTCTGTATTTGTGTCAGGGTTATCAAAAACTAAAACCATTTTTAAAAAAAGCATTTTCTCATAATTTTCATGACGAGATAAAAATCACTCACTTCTCTTGACTGAATAACTTCAATAAGGGTTAATCTATATTTATACAGTGAAGACTATGAAGTGATATTGTACATTTGATTACTATTTCTGAAGCCTACCTGAAAATCTAGTTTAGACCTACATGAAAAACCTGAATAGAACAGTTTTTCATTTGTATGTTTATTTATTTATGATATATTTATAGAAAACATTTTAAAACTTAATATATTTAAACTAAACAACTAAACATTTAGTCTAATGTATACTAAAATATTATAAAAGTAATATAAATGACAAAACCACAAAACAAAATTACTAAAACTGTAACTAAAATTAAAATGAATGTATCTTGCTTTAATAAGACACAAATCTTGTTGTACCTTTGGCAGAAGCACAACATGGTGTTGTCCAGTTTTCTGGTGCATGATAAAGCAGGCATCTACAGGATCTGAGACTAAGAGCTCCACCACAATCTCTTCTGTTGTGAGCACAGATCTTGTGTATGCATACTCAATTAAGTGTCAGGGTTCTGTCAGCTCTGTTCAGCATATTCTTGGTTTTGTGACAGAACTCCTGGGTGTCTTGTTTTGTGTGAGCACATGGCTGGTATTTGTCGTTGCTGGCCATGTGCTTGTGTTTGTCATGTTTTGTGTGAGCAGATGGTTTTGTTCTTTGTGCCATGTGCTCTCTTGTCTATTTTCTTGACTCCGCCCCTCGTGTTACCTGATTATTAATTGATTTGCCCCACCGATCTTCCCTCATTAATTGCCTTGTTTGCTCCCTTTTTATGCCGCGTTCCAGGCAACCCGTAACCCGTGTTTTTCCAACCTTCTACCTGTGAAAGTGCACTGGAACGGCCGTCAAAACCTTGACTTCCGAACCGTGAACTCCTACTATATCAAAGTACTCCCAGTTACGAGTTCTGACATCACATAGCCCACGAAACAGCAATGGCAGCCCCTATGGATGCGGTGTTTATGGAAGTCACATTAAAAACCAAATCGTTCATTAAAATAGCTCTAACGTTATTTATCCACAGATGTTATGGATTATCAGCAGCTTTTCTAGCGTTAGCTAGTTTTCAGTCCATTGAGTGCAAGGATAAATTAATACCAAATACATTTCTAAATATGCAAATAATGTAAAATAAAAGGTATAGCAGCTTCTCTTGCCTTATGCACCGTTTTTTCTCCTCCTTTTCCCTCAAATAAGGAAGGTGTTAGCACCTTTGGCGATAGAAATGATTGTAAATGAGCATAAACCCGGTATGGTCCAACATGTTTTGTTTACATAGCTACCACAATTCCTGGCGCCCAGGCAGTTTGGTGTGACTTTGCCTGGAACGCTATTTAGTCGTGGTTTGAAGTCATAACTTACGGGCTCATAAACCTGCCTGGAACGCAGCATTAGTCTCCTTGTGTTTGCAGTCCTGTGTTTGTTCGTTGTCAATGTTCCCCTTCCGTGCTTCATGTCTCCTGAATCCTGGTTTGTGGTATGTTCTGACTGGGGTCCAGGCGGTCAACGAATTCCCCAAATCCCAGACTCCCCATTCTCTCCATCTCAGTGGGACTGAGTGGCATTCTCCGTCTCATAATGCACCTCAATGAGGAATTGGCAGGCAAACTCTCTTACACCCGCCCCCTGCTGACAGATGTCTCTCGAGTTTACCTGCCGCATCACCTGTATCCGTCTGTTCAACTCCATAAACTCTTCCTGCTGAGTCCTCAAAACGGTCGGATTGTTATGTTACGTGATGGTATGGAACAAAGGGGTGAGGACTCAAACGCAGGATAAATAAAGATTTATTAAATAAACAACAACCAAAAACATAACACAAAATAAAAGCCCACGAGGGGGAAAACATAAACTAGAAATACACAAACTCAACATACTGCAACATACTCAAGACTGCAAACACACAGGAAACTAATCAAGGGGCAACAGGTGGGTGAAATCAAAGTGTAATCAGATAACAAGGGAGCGGGATCAGACAATGACACTAGCACATGGCCCAAAATAACGAAACACCACATGTGCTCCACATGACAGGACATACATGTGACATCTTGATTGGCTTCACCTGTAATTGGGGTTGGAGCTAAACTCAGCAGGACAGCAGGGTTGAAGACCTCTGGCCAATAGAATATTGTGTTTTATGAATATCTGAGCATGCAATATATCAAAAGAAAGAGCAGACCCTCTTCTTTTTAGTGAACCGGTCGAACCAGTTCACCAAATCGGACTGAATTGTTCGAAACAGTTTGCAGCACTAATCCACAAATTTATAAAGTTAGTCACTTTTTGACCTGTCTGACTGTCCCTCAGACTTGAAATAAACCAACATCCCAGAGTTCTTCAGTTACTCCAACAATACACTGACTTAACCTACTGTAAGAGAGAGAACTGATGATGAGCAGATTGAGCACCGTTTACATGCAGCTCCGCGAGCCGACCGAGAACTGTTTATTCCGGACATGTTCATTGTCCGATTGGAGAACCGATGAGCTGATACTGACTGAGCATGCGTCAAACGACTGACTCCACGCGTCTCGAACCGAACAAACATCAACTGATATGAGCGCGCGTCTGTGAAACAACTCTGAGGACATGAATGTGGGGAAAATCTGGCGAACCGTATTTATTTAATTACAAAACATAGTAAGTGGATCATGGTTTCTGCACTGATGAAGACTAATTTATTGATTTTATAACTGTAGAACATCCTCGTTTGCACATCACTGCCTGTAAGTGTTTAGATGCTGTAAAACTTGATTGTAATAAACTTAACAGATTATCTGATTGATATTATGATTACTGACTTTATATATTTTAATGTGTAAAGTGTTTGTTTATCCAACCCGCTATAGACTTGACGTCATTACGTCATAGCGAAATTACGTCATTACGTTTGAGCGTAAAAGAACCGGTGAACCGTTTTTTTGATCCGGTTCTTTGAAACGAACTGTCCGAAAGAACCAAACTTCCCATCACTACTTCTTTAAAATAAAACAACAACAACAACAACAACAACAAAAAAAACGTTTTATTCTAGCTTCATGCATTCTTTTTTTATCAACACTTGAATATGGGTAAGTTTCATAAAAAAAGCAACATTTTGAGCAAAAAGCTGAGAAAATCACATTATGTCAAACACTGTATCCAGATCAGATTCAGAGCGATGATCACACACAGATGGAGGAGATTGAGTCTATCAACACCCCTCATGCTTGCACAGTCCTGTAGCTCGTCCTGGGAAAGAGTTAGGAATAAAAGGGTCAAGAATATCTGAGATTTGTTTATATAACTCTGCTATAATGCTATCATTACCAGGTGACTTGTTACATTTTAGATGTTTTATAGCATCTTCTAAGAGTATATCCTGATCACACAAATCTTTTAGCACTAACTGAATGTAACACAATGTTAACTAGTTCACCCAAAAATAAAAATTCTGTCATTAATGACTTACCCTTATGCCATTCCAAACTTGTAAGACCTTCATTTATCTTCCATTTTTTGCACACAAAAAGTATTCTTGTAGCATACATTCATAACATTAAAGGGCACCTATTATGCAAAATTTACCTTTTTAAATGGTGTTTGAACATAAATGTGATCTTGGCAGTGTGTGTACACAACCGGTAACCACCCTCCCTGTAAATCATAAGCAGTGTCTCAGAACAAGCTGTTTGCAGAATCTGGGCTGTGTGACGTCATACTTTACAGGCCCCGCCCACGAGTGTTAATGGACACGGTCTGCCATTGTTTATCTCCTCGCCAGAGCATTGAATAGCAGCATTCAAGTAAGAAATGTTTTCTTAATAAAGATACTAAAGTTCATTAAGTCAAGAGCAGTGAGTGTTTTCTGTTTATCTTCAGTGATTTGTATTAACAGCAGATATAGTAGTATATTACACTGCTGTCACTTTAATACACAGATCTAATATACACACAGGATTTCTGTACTTGAAGCATATGCACAGACACAACTGTTTTCAAGTGAACTTTGTGTGTTTCTGACATAACCTTGAGTGCATTTGACAGTTTAATCGCAATAACACATGAAAGAGAACTAGTCCAATAGTTTAAGGGTGCTTTCACACTTGGTTCGATTGCTCCCCCCTCCCGCTGCCCCAGCTGGAATGTGTTCATATATTTGGGTCAGAACCGGGGTGCGTTTGCGTCATCAAAGCAACAGCTGTTTACCCAGGTGCTTGGTAACGACGGTAAGCGGGAATGTGGCAAAATGAATAGCGTTGCTCACCTCACTTTTATATTTTTGTTTTTGAACCGTTGGTTTTGTAAAGCTTCTGTAGCCCAGCTAGCAGAGAACGTTCTCAGAACTTTGGCTAACATTCCCTACAAGTTTGGTTAATGTTCTGAAGAAAGCATTTGAATGTAATTCACAAATATTTTAAGAATATTTTCTGTGTTAAAAAAAAAAAAATCCTATAGCGTTAAATGTAAAACAAGATATAACATTTTAACTGCAACATTCAAAGGATGTTTTAAGAATGTTTCTGAGGTAACAAGTTGTACAATGATCTTAAAAAAACATTGTCCCAATGTTTTATAATAACAAAGGAAGAACATTCTCTTTGTCACATTGAAGATATCATTGAGAGATGAGAATTGCTCTTTATAAAATGTTCTTCTAATGTGACGTGTTAACAAAATTAGAACATTTTACTTGCAACATTTTGAGTATATTTTGGGAATGTTCTTGAATTGAAAGTTTTTATAATGATCTCAATAAAACATTGTCCCAATGTTCCATAATAACAAAGGAAGAACATTTTCTCTGCCACATTATGAAACTGTTATAAGGAAATCATTGAGGCCTGAGATGACAGAAGCACGTTATGGTGGGCCCCAAAAACTGGGGACCACAATAATTATCACCAACTTTCAACGTGATATACCACGAAGGTACGGTGGCGCAGTAATGCAGCCGTACTAAATTAAACCACAACACAAAGAAATCGCCACAACATAATGGAATCGCCACAACACAACGAAATCACCACAACACAATGGAATCGCCACAACACAACGAAATCACCACAACACAATGGAATCGCCACAACACAACAAAATCACCACAACACGACGGAAATGAGCAACAATACAGATAATTAGCCACAACACAACAGAATTAAAGCACAACACAAAGAAATCGCCACAACACAAAGGAATCGCCACAACACAACGGAATTAAACCACAACACAAAGAAATCGCCACAACACAAAGGAATCGCCACAACACAACGGAATTAAACCACAACACAACGGAATTAAAGCACAACACAAAGAAATCACCACAACACAACGGAATTAAACCACAACACAACGGAATTAAAGCACAACACAAAGAAATCGCCACAACACAACGAAAATGAGCCAAAACACAACGGAATCACCACAACACAACGGAAACGAGCCGCAACACAACGGAAATGCTCCCGACCATGAGGGGGCTCTCGGAGTGCAATAAAGTTAGTTTTCTGTGCCATTGTTCTATAGATTGGCCAGTCTTACAAAGATATAAACCCTCCAATCAGTTTTAAGTGTGTAACCATTGTATATCGACATCTACATGCATTATAGCTGCATATTTATACTCGAAAATGCCCAAGGGAACGTCTGCCATAATGTTATCCTAATAATAATTGTCGAAGGCTGGTCTGTGTGGTCCGATCAAACAGTCAAGCTGTAGCTCAAATTGCTCAAGAAGTTAATGCTGGTTCTGATAGAAAGGTGTCAGAATAACCAGTGCCTTGCAGGGTACGGGGCTGTATAGCCACAGACCAGTCAGGGTGCCCATGCTGTCCCCTGTGCAGCTCCGAAAGCACCATGTGGCAAGGTGGACAAGCGAGAGACATGGGAGAAGCTAGTAAAACTGGTCCTCTCATGAGGGAGCTCGGAGGCATATAAGGACGAGCGACACTAGTGAAGGACGAGAGAGGACAAGGCCTGGATTTTATTTTATGTTATGTTAGTGTTTTATTATGTGTTTGCGTGGCAGCCGTCCATGAGGGGCTGCCCGCGTTACTTTCGTTTTGTTCATTTATTTATTAAAGTCTTTTAAATGTTCGCCGGTTCCCGCCTCCTTCTTCCCATATCAACGATCTGTGTTACACACCAACAGTGGTGTGTGAGCCTCAGAACTGGACCACAGAGCAATGGAAGAAGGTGACCTGGTCTGATGAATCACATTTTTTCTTTTTTGATGAAACACTTTTACATCACATGGATGGCCGGGTGCATGTGTGCGTCGCTTACCTGGGGAACACATGGCACCAGGATGCACTATGGGAAGAAAGCAAGACGGCGGAGGCAGTGTGATGCTTTGAGTAATGTTCTGCTGGGAAACCTTGGATCCTGCCATCCATGTGGACGTTACTTTGACACATACCACCTACCTAAGCATTGTTGACTTGGCCTCCAAATTCCCCAGATCTCTAATCAAGCATGTGGGATGTTCTGAATAAACAAGTCCGATCCATGGAGGCCCCACCTCGCAACTTACACAGGGTGTTCGCGGGGTCTTAAAAAGTATTAAAAGTTGATAAATCCATTTTGGGAAAATTAAGGCCCTTAAAAGGTATTAAAAAGTCACAATTTTATGAGGTATTACATTTTGTTCATGCTTTGTCAAAAGAGTTAGCCTCCAAAACGTATTCATGAATTCATATTTATTTTCATCCCCATAACTATTAAAAAACAACGGCGTGCTCGAGCAGTGTGATCGGCTCGGGGCGCGCACGCCGATGGCCAACTTTAACCCCCTGTCCGACACTCATTTGTCGACGGACAAGTAGTTGATTAAAATGTCAATAACAAAATAATAACAAGGGAATCACCAAAATACAAGAATGATTCTGCATTCATTAGTTTAAGTGGCGATCGGTAGTGGATAATAATATCTAATGTAACGAACTGACGGTAACAAATTAACATAGCGCTGTTGGGGCTCGCGCAGCCTCTCAAGGAGAAATCACAACACATGAGCGAGAAAAGAGAAACTAGTAGCACACTGCGGTAAAAGGTTTTATACTTATAACATATAATACAGTTAAGCAACATAACACAACCAAGAGTGCTGTTTTCCTGAATACATCACGACTGAAAATGTGATTTCAAATGACAGCTCAGTAAACAATTAATTAACATTTAAGTCACTTACATTTTAGATGAAATATTTACTGTTTCAGCCGTGAAAATATTTCCAGACAAAGATCACCGCAGAACCACGCATTTTACAGCAACAATGTGGACTGAACGAGGTTGAATCAAAGATCCAATGAACTGTTCGTAAACGATTGCCTCATTTGCGAATGAATCAGCCGTTTGAACGAATCGTTTGAATCAATGACTCACTCATTCATACGGTCACCTGCGCCACCTACTGGCGGTTTAGTTTCATGTTTAAAAATTCTTTACAACATTTCTTATATTCAAAAAAATATTGTAAACATTCTTATAACATTATTTAATGCAGTTGTAATTTATCAGTGTAAATGATTTAATTTTCTTTGTAACAGCCCTATAATGTCTTATTAAAATTTTTATATTTTTATTATCATTTATTGATAAAATATAAGAATATATATAAAAAAAAACATAGCCTATATTTAATAAGATTAGGGGAAAATGCCCTTAATAAAAGGTAAAAAATATCACAAATAGTCCAATTTAAATATGTCCAAGCCGATTGAACACTGCTGAGAATATCAGAATAAATTATATTTATGTACAACACACACAAAAAATAATGTCCGGACAAGCACATTTTTTAATCGGACAAGTAAATCACGTGAACGGGCTTAATTTCGAGCCCTGCCGTTACCGTATGTCAATTAATGTAACAGAGTTAGTGGAATAACACGGAAAACAGGGTTGGGGTGACGGGGGCGTGTTTATTCAGAAATCTCGTGGTACAAACAAAATAAGCTTGCACTCACAGCGCTCTCAACAACTCCGTTCAATATAACTTGTTCACACTTCACAGCAATCTTTCTCCAACTCTCCGTTTTCATGCAGACCTCGCTAAACTACCACGCCCCCTCCGCCACGTCATGTTTCACTGCTGCAGAGCTTTCTAAATTCCTACTTTTTGGTGTTATGGAAATGGCTACGGGTGACGTGATGTATTTTGCTGGGTTAGTGCGGGGTTATCTGAGTTCTGTTGTATGGTTGTGCTCTATAGATTTATTTGCAAACTACAACTGTTTATTAAGTTGAAGGTTTGTTGCTGATTATAACTTGAAGTGCGATGAGGTCTTAAAATATTTTGAGAAGGTCTTCAAAAAGTCTTAAAAAGGTATTAAAATTAACTTCAGGATTCCTGCATATACCCTGTTACAGGACCTGAAGGACCTGCTGCTAACATCTTGGTGCCAGATATCATAGCACACCTTCAGGGGTCTAGTGGAGTCCATGCCCTGATGGGTCTGTTTTAGCAGCAAAAGAAATACACAACACAACACAATATTAGGAATTACACCTGATCAGTGTATATACCTCTTATCGTTAATTGAGTTGATAATCTGAACGTTCTACTCCCAAACTTTTTTAATAATAAAACTTCATTTAAAAGTTTCTAAATCAATTCAAAATCTGCAGCTCTGGTACATCTCAAGAGACTGTGTGCTAATCATGACAGAGCAAAAATAGAACATCTTATATTGAGAATTCTGTTTACTGAGTAAACCTTTTTATTGTTTTATTAAACGGTTAATGAATTTATTGTAATTATAGGCCTACATGCCTCTATCCAGCTTTTGGTGTCATTAATTGTATATTATTAATTTGGTTGGCCATGATTAATTTGTGTTCATAACTATTAAATGAATAGTTAAAACTAACAAGAAGAATACCACATGAAAAAAAAAGTGTACATAACTTTGTGTATTTATTTTTAGAATCATAAAACTTACGCATTGTGCCATCAGGCACCCATTATGATTGAACAAGTATGAATACACTACAGGTGATTAATGAATATTTTTAAACCATCCACCAATTTATAATTTCTTCCTTAATGTGTAGTGAGTCAACAACAATGCCACCTCAGTAAAATGCTTATCTGTTAGTAAAACACATGAAGTTAATGCCTACAAATATTTTACTGTACCCATATAATTTCATTTAATTTACATTTTAACATTCTCTCAATATTTTTAAGTAATTATTAAAAAGGGAAAAAATTGACAACCAGTGTGAAATAAATGTTAAAAGCAGGAAAAAGAGCTCCACAACCTGGATCACTCATTCAAACTTGTGTGAGTTAAAGTCAGAGATAATGTGGGTGTATTTCTTTCTCTCAACTAATTTCTCTGTCAGTTGTTTTTCACAGGAAGTTATTTAATCTAGCAGAGACACTGGACTACTAGAATAAACCCCAAAACCAGCATAGAGGGGTTCAGTGAATGTGGTGTTGAATGTGTGTAAGTGTGTGAGTGTGTGTTTGTGTGTGTCAGAGACGCTGTAGAAGGACAGAGTGCCAGCCGACCAGTCCAGATACACTCCTACTTTGTTAGAAGGATGTAAAGGGGCAGGTATGACCTTTCTCTTAATATTGTGTCTGACAGTGAATCTGTTTTTAAAACAGTTTAGACTCCAAGACTTTTCATTAAATCCAAATAAACTGTCATTACTCCATCCTTTCCTGCTGATTCCTTTATATGTCACTGATATATCAGCCCTCTCACTCCATTTAGCCTCCCAGTAACAACGTCCAGTCAGACTCTCTCTACACAGAACCTGACACCATTCATCAAATCTCTCTGGATGATCAGGATATGACTGATCCTGGGAAACATGCATCATCTTTCTGTTCCTCTCACACAGAGCGAGATGAGTGTTTGCTGTGTTTAAATCCAGTGTGAGATCACATGCATCTGAACACAAGAAGATAAATTATAACATTTATAACAACAAAACAACCACTTTTAAGATGTGTGTGCGACCTACATTTTTGTGGTCCTGTTGTAATCCTGAACTCTCCTCCATGATCCACACTATAGAAACAAAAGATGCCACACTCATTTTACATAATAATTGTCATTTTATAAAATATTCATAGATGGTTGTTCATGTTTGTATGGCCTAAGTTTGCTATACTAATAAAAAAAGTATATGAAAGTCATTTCAAAAGACCCAAAGGTGAGTAAATTATGGCAGAATTGTAATTTTAGCTTAAAGGGTTAGTACACCCAAAAATGAAAATTAGCCCATGATTTACTCTCCCTAAAGCCATCTTAGGTGTATATGACATTCTTCTTTCAGATGAATAAAATCAGAGTTGTATTAACAATGTCCTGGCTCTTCCAAGCATTATAATGGCAGTGATTGTGGTTCTGTTTTTGAAGTCCATAAAAGTGCATCTAACCATCATAAAACATCTCCACACGGCTCTGGGGGTTAATAAAGGCCTTCTGAAGCGAATCGATGCGTTTGTGTAAGAAAAATATACATTTTTAAAACTTAATAAATTAAATTATCTAGCTTCCGGCAAATTGCCCTCCGAATTCAACTTACGCAAAAAGTGTAACGCCCGTGCCTCTTGTAGTTCAAACGAGACGAGCATAACTGGTGTGCAATGTCGTAAGCATTTTGAATTGCGAGAGGCGCTGGAGCTACACTTTTTCCATGAGTTGAATACGGTAGGCGATTCCAATACCGAAGTGACTTAAACTACAATTCATCGACTTGCTGCTAGAGACAGGCTTTAAAAGGGAGCAAAATCTCATTGAGCTCAATGTTAAAATGCCCAACTTTACAGCAGAAAAAAACATGCTTGGTTTTGGTCTATATATCTAATTTTGCCCTTCATGACAACTGTGAGGGGAGTGAATTTTTTTACATTATTTAAAGCCTTAAATGTCTCGAATCACTATCACGACACTTTGTTGACATACGTCAGAGTCATGTGGCATTGACGCTGCCTTAAATCGGACAAAATTCTGAACCGGCATGCCATCAGTCTGCGCATCTGCAAATCGAACAAGTCCTCTCTTTTACATCTTGGATGTTCATGCTACTCCGGGCTCTCACTTCCTTGAGTCAACATCTCAAGTTAATGTCTGAGACCTTTCATGTGCTTGTATGTACACATTACACAACTGTGGGGGTCCAGATACATCCAGTGCAGCAGTGTTGGTATTCTCGTTCCCAAAGAGCTAACTCAGCCCAACATTGTGAGAAGCTTTTGAAAGGGAACGTTTTGGGTTTCTTGACTGTAACCTTGTTCCCTAAAAAAGTGATCAGGACCAGAGCAGAGTGCATCTATAATTTCAAAAACAAGTGAATTTTTATTGATTATATTACCTCAGTATGTTGAGTTGACAGTGTAAACTCTTCAGTCCATCGGAGAGAAGCTTTACTCCTGAATCCCACAGGTCATTACGGCTCAGATCCAGCTCTCTCAAAGAGGAGTTTGATAATTGAAGATATGAAGACAAACTTTCACAGCACTGATCAGTGAGATTACAGCTTGTCAATCTAAACAGATCAGAGTACAGATACCATACAAGAAAATTGCAAATGATTTGTATTTGTACTTTGTGTACAGGAGTTGTGTTACTCTACTGAAACAATGTATGTGCACCAGAGTCGCGCAGTGGTGTTCAGAAATGAGGAGGCAACGTCCTCACAGTTTTTTCATGTTTTTTGTATGAATCAAATCTAAATTAATGTCCTAATTACACTTAATATTGTCACATTTTCCTGGTTAAACATTACATCAAAAAAGGAGAAACCAAATACTATTCCTTTTTTGTATTTTTACATTAACTTTGTAATGTTCTTTTTATTAAAACTAAGTATAAGTCTCATCAAGTTAGTTTTTAAGCATTTTAAATGCATTCCAAAATAAAAACTAAAGGCAATAACAATTTAAACATTACACTGAATTTGTGAGATGTTCAGTTGGCCTTTTTAATGGTATACTTATTTTCATCAGTTCGGTACAACTCTGGTCACAGACAAGAAGATTTACCTTTAATTTCATATAGCTGATCGCTCACAAAAAACCCACAAGTCGTCATATTTAGGCCATTTCAAGTTTGATTTTGATGTGACATAAAGCAGTGATATCTAAGTGGCTGATTTATTTTCCTATTTTATAATTAGTCTTGCCATCATTTTGTTCATGTAGACCAATTCACAAATTTGTATGAAAACAAGCGGTGGGGATTTATCACACAAGCCAATCATATCCAATCATAATCAAACATATCCAATCATAGCGCAATGGATTCATTCTAAAATACCCCCACCAAACCCTGTGCACAGTAAGGGTCTGTTAAAACTCAATGGGCTCAGGAAAGGCTAGAGAAAGGTGGACTTCCTCTGAAACTTTACCTGCTGGTGTCACTTGTGGACAGTTTTAATTAAAAAAAAATAGTTATTTATATACTTTTTAATGTCACATATTCTAATATTTTTAAAATATTTCTCACCCAATTTTTTGAGGAGGCGCTGCTTCCCTTGCCTCCTCAGAGGAAATGCACACAATGTGCACTTCTACACAAAACTTTATCAAAGCATGATCCTAGTGTAAATGGGTATTCTACCGTAACTATTCCACTTCATAAACTGTTCAACTTTAAAAAAAGAAAACCAAACCTCAGCACGATGAGTAGACAGTGTGAACTCTTCAGTCCATTAGACAGAAGCTTCACTCCAGAATCCTGCAGGTTATTGTAACTCAGGTCCAACTCTTTCAGTGAGTTTGATGATTGTAAAGATGAAGACAAACTTTCACAGCACTGACCAGTGAGATTACAGCCAGCAAATCTATAAAAAAGGGTTAAACATGGCTCAGTAAAGAGGAGATGGTGGGTAACAATATTTCAGTGATTATAAAATTATGTTCGACAAATGCTAAATAAAAATTGTTTGTGGCTGACTACAGCAATAGTGAGTAATGTACAGTTTTTGTCTTGTGAGATAACTGAGTCAAAAGCTCAACAACTACTGTTATTTAGAGGTCACAAGAAAATATAATAATTTTAAGGCCTTTTTGTGTTTCTGTAATGAACTGACATTATTATAAACTGACTCAAGGTATAATATAGTTATATATTTGACACAGTTAAAGCACTGATTGCTGAAATCACATGACAAAAACAAAAGCAACTGATTCTACATACACAGTAAATTGTATAAAGTAAATAAGAGACCAACACATATAAGAATGTAATTTTTCTTGAACATGATGCAATAACCCTATAAAAACGGTGTGGTTGTGGGCTATTGGTTAGAGTGTCTAACTGGTTTGATTCTCAATACCAGCAGGAAATGAGCAAGGCTGCTTTTGCTGCCTTCACACTATACCAAGTTTCTGGATTTCTTTTGGATTTTGATTTACTTTATTAGGCTGATGTTGTTTTTCTGCTTGATTACATGATTATTAATGAACATTATTGGATAGTAATCATATCATGACAAATTCAAATATCCCTTGATCTTTTAAAAGAGTTTGATGTACTAAGAAACAAACTGACTTACAGAACTCAAACTTAATCAGTCTAAGGCTGCAAAATAATCTTGATCTGATATTGTTGGTTTTATGAAAGATGTAATTCATAAGGATGAATATATTTAGACATTATCGTACACGATCACATAAATGTATACTCACAGAGCTTTTCTGCAGTTCACCACAGCTGGTATCAGTCTCCTTCTACCCTCATCTGATGTGTTGTAGTTCTTAAGATCAAACTCATCCAGCACCTCCTCTGATATCTGAAAAATGTAGGCTATTGTTGAGCAATCAGCTGGAGATAATTTCTTCGATTTTTCTGATTTTACAAACTCCTGAATCTCTCTGTACAGAGTCTGATCATTCATTTCCAGCAGAAAGTGGATAAGACTAATGCATCTGTCAGCTGGGAGATTTTCATCGCCCTTGATCTTTTTGTTAATGTGCTGTGTGACACTCTTGATGGCCTCTGAGCTCTTCACAGTGTGTGTCATTAGATCCTGTAAGAGTTTCTGATTGGACTCCAGTGAGACACCCAGCAGGAACCGCAGGAAAAGATTCAGGTGTCTATTTTCACTCTGTAAAGATTTATCAACCGCTGCTTTTAGAAGCTCCTGCAGAAGAACTTGTTCCCAGATGTTCCAGTTACATCCATTCAGGAACAAATTTAGTGATTTTGTATTCTTGACTACATTCAAGTAAAATACAAAGAAAGCAGCAAGAAACTCCTGAAAGCTCAGATGTATGAAGCTGTAGACTTTCTTCTGATGAATCATAGATTCCTCCTTAAACATTCCAGAATACACTGAGGCATCAGTGACGTCAATGCTGCACTCTCTCAGGTCCTCTTCATAGAACATTACATTGCCCTTCATGAGCTGATTGAAACCCAATTCAGCAAGTTTCATTATCACTTTTCTATTAGATTTCAGGAGCTTCTCTGGATCTCTCTCATCACACTTCTGATTCCTCATGTTGATCTGAGCCAGCAGAAAGTGGATGTACATTTCAGTCGGAGTTTGAGGGATTTCTGCACTGTCATCTTGCTTCAGGAGGTTTTGAATCACAGTGGCTGAGATCCAGCAGAAGACGGGTATGTGGCACATGATGTGGAGGCTTCTTGATTTTCTAATGTGTGAGATGATTCTGCTGGCTTGATTTTCATCACTGATTATAATCCTGAAATATTCCTCCTTCTGAGGATCATTGAATCCCCGAATTTCTGTCACACGGTTGATGTATTTTGAGGGGATCTGATTGGCTGCTGCTGGTCTGGTGGTGATCCAGATGAGAGAAGAGGGTAGCAGGTCTCCTCTGATGAGGTTTGACATCAACACACCCACAAATGAAGACTCATTCACATCACAAACTTTCTCAATGTCTGAAAACAGAGTGATTCTGCTTTCATCCAGACCATCAAAGATGAACAAAACTTTACACTCCTCATAAATCTTTGAGTCCAGATCTTGAAGTTCAGGATGAAAGTTCAGCAGAAGTCGGTGAAGACTGTACTGTTGATCTTTAATTAAGTTCAGCTCTCGAAATGGAAGCACAAACATGAAATCTACATCCTGGTTGGCTTTTCCCTCTGTCCAGTCCAGAATGAACTTCTGTACAGAGACAGTTTTTCCAATTCCAGCGTTGCCTTTAGTTTGAACAATCTTGATTTTGTCTTTGTCACAACCTGATTCATATAAGGGTTTAAATATGTCATTGCAGTAGATTGATTTGTCTTGTCTTTTCTCCATCTGTTTTTCATTCACCCCTTCACTCTCTCCCTCTATAAGATTATTTTCTAGTTTTATTCCTTCCAATAAACCCTCATACTTGTTCTTCATCCTAGATTTGTTTTGGTCTTTGACTCTATGCAGGGCATCATCGACTGGTTGGTGAGAATGATGCTGCAGGTCTGCAGTCTCCTCCAGCAGTGTGAGTGTCGGAGGGGCTGATTCTGTGTTGTGCCACCCCATGAGGGTCCAACAGTAGGAGACAAAGCGAATCAAGTAGAACATCACTATACTGATCACGTCATGTCTCTTCACTCTGTAGAAACAGTGAAACAAACAGAAAAACTGTGAAAAAGCTTTAAAATAGAGAAAAATATTAAATGTTCCAGCACACCAAACTTTAAACTCTAATGTGAAATGACACCACTGGAGATGGGGATTTATGTGTGTCAATGTCCTCCTCTCTCTTCTCATATAGACTTGTGATAGAGTCAGAGCTGTAGAAACCAAGGAAGAATTGAGGGCTCAATATCATAATACCACGGTGTGGTATCCGCATTCAAATCATCTATACCAATAATACTGCTTGTTGGATGCTAGGTGGTGCTATGGGGTAATTTTCCTTGCACAACAGCCTACACCAGTGGTTCCCAACCATGTTCCTGGAGGCCCACCAACAGTGCACATTTTGCATGTCTCCTTTGTCTGACACACCCACATTAGGTTTTGGAGTCACTACTAATGAGTGGATGACCTGAATCAGGTGTGTTTGATTGAGGAGACATGCAAAATGTGCACTGTTGGTGGGCCTTCAGGAACGTGGTTGGGAACTGGAACACTGGCCTACACCATTGCTTCTCAAATCTAGACTGTGTTCCACTTACATTTTTTTATGCCCTTCCCTTGCTAACATGTACATTATTATTTTGCGACTGCCCACAACTGGCAGAACCTGTGTTTAAAAAGTATAACCTAACCTAATCTATTGTGAATCGTTATATGCATCATTCTATACTGTAGGTCAATATGTATGCTTAAGGCTGTTGAGGAAAATTTATACAATTACACAAACCAAATTGATGTCAATACAATTAACTATGAATGTAAAAAAGGTAGCAAGAAAGTAAATCTCATAACAACTCATATATCATACACTAGAGTTGTGCTGGTATTTACATATATACCCTTGATTAAAGATCCTAGTGTATATAAATATCATATATACACACATTTGCTCCCTCAGTCAAAATCGAGTGGGGACAAGGGTCTGTCCACAAAAACTTCCCTTGTATACTTCACAAAGTGTAACACGCTTCAGGGATTCAGGGATTTTAGCCTATGTGTAAAAGCAAAGTGTAGCACAGCCCTGTTCACCTCAACAGTGCACATTTTGAATTGCACTCCTTGGTGTCTGACAAACTCATTTATTTGTCTCTTTCTAATGAGCTGATTGACCTGAACCAGGTATGTTTGATAAGGGAGACATAAAATGGTTTGGGAACTGGCCTACACAATAATGCAAGGCAGTTTGATTTAAAAATTTGAAGATTGACTCAAAATAATTTACTTTAAATAATTTTTTTAATGATAAACTAAAGTTCAATCACATTGTATACATTTAATAGCTATTCTATTTGTTAGGCTATTGATATAGGAACTGTTTTTAAGTAAGTTTCCAATGTTAGTTTATAATAAGTTTCCAATGTTTCCCCAGTACAAAACTTTGCACCAGTATGGTCTCTTGTACCAAATGTAATGGTATCACTTTATACTGTAGCAATCTTAAAGGAATAATAAAAAAAGAAACATTAAGAAATTGTTTGCTTGGATCTCATGTGGTCAACATCCTCGTTTATGCATGATACTCACTCAGGGTCAGTGGCCACTGCTCCATCACTGAGATTCATGGATCTGTCACTCTTTATAGACACACATCTGGGTTCTGGAGATGCTGCTTTATGTGTGTGAACTTCTTCTTCCTCCTCCTCCTCCTCCTCCTCTTTCTTCTCATAGAGACTCATTTTAGAGGCAGTGCTGAAGAAATAGACAATAAAAATACACTGAATTTATGAAAAACAGTTATGCAGTGACCAAAAGATACTCTGCCAAACTGATGTGCTCATTTAATATTACAAAAATCACTAATCATGCACAGATAAATTATTATATAGTCCTCGAATATGAAACTGTTATAACATGTTTTACAGGATAGTTAAGCTTCTTTCTGTCATTTTTCTGTGTGACTCCAAAAGGCAGATTATTATCAGTTGATGTAGATCATGTGCATCTTTCACAAAATGAAACCGTTTTACTTGTGTTATAAACTTGACTGAACCCTTTTTTTTTCTCAAGAGAAAACAAGAAAACAAAGTTGACATTTATCAACAATGCACAGGTAAACAAGTTTTTTTCATTTCTGCATGTCACACACACAAAGACAGAAAGTTCAGGATCACCCAAACATTCAGACTATATCTCACAATCTCATTTTATTTCTTATAATTGCACCTTTATACTGTATCTCAGCATTGCTGTTTGACATATTTGCAACCATATATATCATGAATGTTGATGTGAGTAGCACAGATTTGCTCTTCTTTTGATGTGTTTGACTTCCCATATTTTTGGATGTATCCTTTGGATATAAAGTCACAACTATCAAGTATGAAGTCACAATTACATTTTTTAGGAATTTCCATAGTTTAGTGGTATAGAAAAGCAAGATTTAGGAGCACCACTGCACACTAAAATTTGATCTTTGTACGAACACTAGATCTTAAAATTCTGATGTTTAGACATTCTTAATTTTGAAAAATGTAGTTGCAGAATGCAGATCTACTGAAATAGTTTTACATTTGTCATAAAGTAGCTGAATTGGTTTCTGTTTTCTTGAGAAAGAGGTGTGCCAAATTTAAGAATCTTCTCAATAAGATTAAGTTACAGATTAAGATTAAGTCCATTTCTTGAAAAATTCTTAAGAACTTCTCAAATACTTTCTTAAAAATGTTTTCTTCTTTTTCCTTAAGAAAAAAAAAGACATTCTTTGGTGTTATCTGATTGCATTCAAGTGTTGCTGAAGACCAACAAAGACTGTATTTAATAAGAAATAAATGGCTAGAATAAAAAATACTGTATTGTATAAAAAATTATTTGTTTTAAGGTAATATTTTACAATACAGTTGGCAATGCATCATACACTCGGGATGTGGATTAGATTTGGGTAAAACAAATCCCATAGTTAGGGTTGGGTCGAGACCACAATTTTGGCTTCAGTACATTACCATTTAGTATCGATACCCCGGCTATCGTAACTTTCAAAATGTATTTACAATATTTTTTTAAGAAACTGAACTTTTCTCTTTTAGGAATTTAAATATTAAGAACAATCTTAAGAAGAAAAATAAGAACATTATTACAAAATGTTTTTGGGTATGTTACAAAATATTCTTGTTTTTTTTTAGTTAGAAAATAATAAGAAAATAGCAGTTATAAGAAGAATTTTATTCTTAAGAATGTTTTGTGAATCCGGCCCCTGATTAATTCCTTAATTAACATTATGTGTTCATTTAATTTCTGAGAAATTTAACTGATATTTTACATTTATTCATCCATCCTTTCTTTACACTGATTATCATTTGGTATCAAGAAAAACAAACTACAGAGAATAAATCTCAAAATGGACTAACTTTACAGTAGATTATAATCCATGATGCATGAGAATGATCCCAGAAATATGTCAAACCTGTACCGCTGTCTCAACAATGAAGAGCATCTAACACAAACTTCATCCAGTTCATAAATCTCATCTCTTCAAACAGCTTTTCTCTTCTGAGGTTGTTCACATTCTGCCTTTTCAAATATAGTCAAACTGATTAAATAGTTTCACTTATCAAATAAACTGGCTGAACCAGTTTCTATTTTCATTAGAAAAACAGGAGCAAAACAATAAACAATGGTGTTTTCTTTTCCTATGTCCACCTAATCATATGATATCATAAGTGTGTCAACAATATCCTGTCTAACTGCAGAAGACACAAGCAAACACTAACATACAACAGGTTTTACTTTCTCAAATTTACCACAAAATTCCCCTTTAAAATACGCGGGTGCCAAAGCAGCATAGCACTCAGATATCTGCAATGGCACTAAAGTATGATATTAATAATTTTCGCACCATGGTAAAAGCATGCTACTTTTTTAACTTTATACTATATGGTTAGAGTTTTGATCAGATTACCTACATACCGGTTGAGACATGGACTCCACTAGACCACTCTTTTGTTTCACAAAAAGAGTGTTACAGATATTTGAGAATACAAGAAAATACATCATAAATGTAACAAACAGTTGGACACATTGTAGATCTATATAAAAATATTGAAGCTTTTTGTTTCATAGAAAATCTAATTAAGTCAATATAAAGTTCTGTTTCTTTCTTGAATGATATAAAACAGGATTTTTCAGAGGAAAACTTACGATTATAGAATTTTGTCATTGAAGGAAAAAAATGACTGCGATTGTCTCTACAGTTCTCCAGTAGACCAATGTTTTCCATAACAGCACAAATTGCCCATAAATATTCGTTGTGATAAAATCACCAACATTTTGCCAAAAGGGCAGTGCCAAAATAAGCCAACCCCAATTTTTTGAGGGCAACTTCACAAAAAAATGCATTTAAAATGAATATCACCATTATATTTTACAAAGTAATGTTTCACTGGATAAATCCTGTGTATAATTTTAAATAGCTTTTTGATGTAGTTTGTAATTAAACATTGATTAGGTATAAGCCAAACCTTTTTCTACGATTGCAGTAAGTCAAAGACACAGTGTTTCTGTAACATTTTACATTAAGGTTTCCTTTGTCCCTTTTCCTTTTAACGTCACAAAAGGGCTCACATACTGTCCATTTTTGCTCATTTTGTTCTTAATACACAATAGTTTTTTTCATTAACTACTGGAAAAGACACTCTAACGCTAAACTCAATTGTGTATTTCAGATTCTTTCACATCCCACAACCTCATCATCTGCAGAGAGAAACTGCCAATCAAAATACACATAATGATGGATTTAAAGACATAGAGAATAAAGATATTTCACTGGAACTTGGTCTTCATTACATACATATATCATGTTCAATGTCAATTGTTATTTATTAATTCAGCTAATAACTGTGGTTATAGCACTGTTGTTTATGCTACAATTTGCCATGTCAATTAAAACAAAGTATCTAATTGACACAACATGCTGCATTTCAAAAAATATAATAATAATAATAATAATAATAATACTAATATTAATTATATTGCTATACTAATGTACAAATATTAATTAACCTTATAAAACCTTACTGCAACCTTAAAAAAGGTTCTATTTAGCACCAAAAAAGGGGTTCTGTGATTGTTACAAGCCAAATAACTCTAATTTGGAATTGGTTTAGAACCAATTTTCATACAATCATTTTTGCAGTGTCATTATTGACTTCTGAAAATAATAATAATGATTGTATTAGTATAAAAAAATATAATAAAAAAATAATAATTATTATTAGTATACACATAATATACTCAAGTCTGAACAATTACTATTTATCTATTAAATTTTTTTTAATAAACACTTAATATTAGCAAAATATTCAACAGGCGAGAATACAGATATCTGCAGAAGCACCAAATCCATCATAGGCTAATTAGCCTACGGATTATAATATTTCTACTTCCACGTGACCCAATTTTTCAAACCCAATTTTTTAAATATCTACCTAAAAGTATATTTAAAAACACGAGTAGAAGAGTCCTATACTTGGCTGCAAAATGCGAATTACCGCCATCTAACGTTCGAGATATTACAGTGCATTGGCATTGTTTTGGTTCAGACCACAGACAGTAAAAGAGGTTCAGACTGGCGTCACTTCCTGTATTTTAAATATGGCGGAGAAACGCATGAAAATGTCCCGCTGGTTTTGGATCTTATAAAAGTTATTTTAGGACATTTATTTCCTGCTGACAAGAACACATTCCAAAGCGAAACAAAGGTACACTTCGACTGCTGATGAAGCGATGTATTGATAGTCTGTAATCTGCAACGTTTGACTGAATGAATGGAGTATATCATTTCAATTCTGATATTGTTTATTTACACTGACATTCAACGGAATTCTTTTCAGTTGACCTTAAAAAAACTAAAGATCATGCATTTGTTTATTTACTAAGTAAGTAGATTAGTGCGGTAAGGTCAATATGTTAACACAACTGTTTGTGTGCAGAATTAAATAGAATTGAAGCTACAGTCTGAAATATTGCACTGTGATATACTGCTGAATGTGTGATTCTGTAAAGGATTGGCTGTGTTGTAATACTGCGACTGTAAGAGATTTTGTTTAAACATCTATACATTTGTGTATTTATTTGCTCTAGATATATCTTAAAAATGTATGTAATATTTTCACAAACACATATTTATATTTTTATACACCACTTTAATTTGAGGCGCATATATTTATATATATATATATATATATATATATATATATATATATATATATATATATATATATATATATATATATATATGCCTCAATATATATATATATATATATATATGCCTCAAAGTATACATTTAGTCTCATTTAATTTTAATTCAAAATGGTAAATAAATAGGATATTCAAACTTTTTGTTATTGTATCTCTGCAGGTTTTCACTATGAGCAGCAGGAGGAAACGTGCGCCACCGGTGCGCATGGACGAGGAGGCCAAGAGGAGGCTGGAGTGGAATATGCTTGAAGATCGGAAAAATGAAGAAAATTGTGAAGACATTCAGGAGTCAATTCCAGCACCGTCAGACATCTGTCAGCCTGGACCAGTGCTTGAGAATAGCCAGGAACCGGAAAGCCGGTGTTTTATATCTTCTGCAGGCACAGAAGAAGGACCATCAGAAGAGCGTCCAAGTTGCTCCATACAGGATTCTTTTCCAGATACCATAGAACTGAATGTGATGCCTCTTTGTGCACTCGAACAGGGGTGGAATGCGCTGATTGGAGAGTTTGACTTGTATCCAAAGATTCCTTTTGTGCTTGGAGACGATTCCTTCTCCTTGCAGCAAACAGGTGACACACTAAGTCTGAGTCTGAATAGTCATGAATTGGAGGTTGAGATGGACAGAAGTGATCCTGTCTGCCCTGTGCCGATCGAATGTTCCTTTGGTGGAAAATTGTTGGGGGATTTGGATTGGCTACAGAAGAGAAAAGTCATTAAACTGTGCCATTCTTCAGGAGATGAATCAGTAAAGGTGTGTATTTCAAAATCATCAGGATTAAGCGGTTTTGTGACTGAATTAAATACTCCTATCATTGGAACATAACATTAACAAATCACCATGCTTTTTTGAACAGCTGAAGATTTTTCTTCTCGAATCAGGGTTGGGCACACCAGAATTCCTGAGTGAAGGAAACGGGCGCATTAAAAAAGCCAATCAGCTTCTGCAGAAATTAATGGAATTGTTCTATGACTTCATCATCCCTGGTAATATTAAATATAATTTTAATATGCCACTAGTTAGATTATCAGCGAATAGTGAGGTGGTCGCATCAAAAGTACATTCTTTGTTATTTTGCTACAACAAACAGGAAACACAATTACAGTAATACACTTGAGCCTGGAGGTTGAGCTGCACTCCAAGGCCCACTAAGCCCAGAAGCAGAGCTGCACCACAGGACCCACTGTGCTATAGTTCCCTCTCGAATAGGAACTCGCACTGCGACTGAACGAGATGCAATGGGGAAGGCCTCTTAGCATCTTGTTCAGACGCAGTGTCTTGTTCCCCTTCTCAGTGAACCAGTGTTACATTTGTAACCGAGATGTTTGATGTCATATGCATAAGGGCAAATGCAGAAATCACAACTAGCTAAAAAAGTATTCACTTGAGCAAGGTTTTCAAATTGGGGACAGAAAGGAAATGCTAAGGGGTCCGTAGAAGATGTTTAGAGGAAAATTGTAAAAAAAAATTGAAAAAGAAAAAAAAGATCACTTTATAATAATATTAATAAATAATAAATATTAATTGACTCGAGTTAGATTCAAGCAAATACATTAAAAAATTTTTTATTTAAGTACATACAGTACTCTAACAGTACTATAGTGATAAATGTTTTTAAATAAAATTAAAAATTTTTACGAATGTAACTTAATAGAATCTAAATATTTTCCAAGTAACATTTTAGACACATTTATAATATGTCTTTATGCAGGGAAAATATATAGATGCCTTCTAAACTTACATATACCTGTGGGACTTTTTATAAACTGATTTTATAAACTGTGGGACAGGTTGAAATTATCATATGATGCAGATTCTGTGCATAGACATTAATTTGAAAAAATATCCTGTAATATTCTTGACTTTATTCCATTGTGATTCCTTTTTTTCTCTCTCTTTTTTAGAGGTGATGGAGAATGAAGAGGAGGAGTGTGACACTGATCTGGAGCGTCAGAACGTTGAGGAGCTGTACGATTATGTCAGACACCTCCACCAGACAGAAGTAGCGGAGCAGAGCTTCGACGTCCAGCACCCGGGCCTCATACCTGTGCTGAGACCTTATCAGAGTCAGGCGGTCAGCTGGATGCTGAGAAGAGAGAAGTTCAAAAGCAGCAGCTCTCAAGGTCCAGGCATGCTTTTCAAAGGTTTATCGTCATCTTTTCTGTATGCCAGTGTATGAGAAGAGTTCAATGCAAATTTACAGTCTTTGTATTCCTTGCACAGAGCAAAGGTTGCATTTTCTTTGGAGGGAAATTGTCACGATTTGTGGCAAAAAACTCTTTTACAATCCTTACACTGGATGGTATGATTCTTTTTCTACTTTGAGCAGTATATACTGAAACTGTAGTATTGTAGATCCAGTCATGCAAGTCATTGTTGTAATTACCATCACCTCTATTGCAGCTTGATTCGAGAGTTTCCTCTGGCTGGAGTGGACTGGCCTGGTGGGATCCTTGCTGATGAGATGGGGCTTGGGAAAACCGTGGAAGTACTGGCCCTTATTCTGTGTAACACCCGGCAAAACCTGGAGCATGGGGTTCTCACTTTACCTGTGGTAAGTTTACAATTACACACGCCCTTAAATACGTGCAAATGATTTTACAGAAGAAGCTCTGCAGTAAAAGTAATTTCAGTAGCATTTTACAATAAAGTTCCATTAGTAAGATGCATTAACTAAAAATGAGTGCGCAATACATTTATTAAAGCATTTGTTAATCTTTATTAACGAAAAAAAAAATGCAACTGTTTGTTAGTTCATGGTAGTTCATGTCCATTAAATAATATTATCATATGCAGCTTTTGATTTTAATAATGTATTAGTAAATTTTAAAATGAACAATAAATAAAATTAATAAATGCTTTAGAAGTATTTTTCATTGTTAGTTCACGTTAACAAATACAGCTGGGGGAAACACGGAAACACCTGTTGCAATGGCACTCTGCCTTTATAAAGCGCCACTGAACACTAAAATTAAAATTCTGTAATTAATTACTCTGCCTCATGTCGTTCCAAACCTGTAAGACTTTTGTTCATCTTGGGAACACAAATTAAGATACTTTTGATGAAATCTGAGAGCTTTCTGTTCCTCCATTGATCAGAGAAAATAAACAGGCGCTCAACTGCACCTGCTTGGCACACGAGAACCAATCTCTTGCTGAACCTCAAACGTGCTGCGTAACACGAGAATGAACCTCATTGGTTCTTGCTGAAGCTCAAACGTGCTGCGTAACACGAGAATGAACCTCATTGGTTCTTGCTGAAGCTCAAACGTGCTGCGTAACACGAGAATGAACCTCATTGGTTCTTGCTGAAGCTCAAACGTGCTGCGTAACACGAGAATGAACCTCATTGGTTCTTGCTGAAGCTCAAACGTGCTGCGTAACACGAGAATGAACCTCATTGGTTCTTGCACGTCTAGTGAACATGCTTGAGCTTCCGTTTACCAGAATGTGTGAGTTGATGTTTAAATATGACTAAACACTCAATTCATATGGATTAGTTTTACGATCTCTTTATAAGCTTTTTGAAGCGTCAAAGTGTTAGTTGCGTAGCTGTTAACGGAGGGACAGAATTATATCTCTCAGATTAAATAAAAAAAGATCTTCATTTGTGTTCAGAAGATAAACAAAAGTCTTATGGGTTTGGAATGACGTGAGTAATTAATGAAAGAATTAAAATTTTCGGGTGAATTGTCTCTTTAAAGGGGGGCGTGATTACAAAAGTTTGACAACCACCGGTTTATGTTAACAAGCCCGTCCTGGACCGACTTGTGAACCTGCTCCATCTCGAATCAGACTGATAGGGATCTATCACCATTTTATTTTTACAACTGTTTTAACTATCCTTGTTTTTATTTTTAATTCTTACACATGGTTTGCTTATTTCTATGTAAAGCATTTTGAATTGCTATTGTGTATGAAATGTGCTATATAAATAAATTTGCCTTGCCAAATGTAACATTATTGTAAAGTGTTACTGGAATGTTCTAATAAATGCCATATGACAATGATATATTTCCAGAAATTACATTTTGTTTTGTTTCACTGTTGTGTCTCTGTCCTCTCCAGGGGCAATCTGTGAATTACTTTGTCCCTCCTCCACCATTAGAGAGACAACGAACCATTAAACATGAGGTGAGACCCAAAGAGAAGATCATTTATCCAGGTAAAAATGTTTTTAAACACGTTTCATTTCACCAAATGTGATTTAACAGGACATGTTCATGGATCAACATCCTGATTTGTCCCAGAGCAGGGTTCATATGCTATTTTTTGGGTAGGGAAAAATATTTTCATTAACATGTCATAGGTTAGATAATGTTACAGTTAAGGTTGTTGATCCAAGAACATCTCCTATGTGCATAAATAATTTGTATAATAAATAAATGATTGCCTTCACTTTTCAGCTGTTCGTGAGATGCTGTTAACTGCTATTAAGGAAATGAAGGTTGGGAAAGGAGCGTCAATCAATGCCATTTTTGCATATCTACGGACCATGTACAAGTACGACACCCATAAGAATCGTAACCACGTTAAAAAAATCTTGACCAAACTCATTAGTGAGAACATTGTGGAACAGATCAAAGGACGAGGACTAGCAGGATCCTTCAAACTGGGGAAGAACTACAAAGAGAAGAAGAAGAAGCCCGCCGCTCATGGAACTGTGTGTAATTTTCACTTTTACACTTTGTCTGTGTGCTAAAAATATAACCAGGAAATCTCTTTACAGGAGTGGCCAATATAGGCAGCCAAAAATAACACAAAAACCAACACAAATAAGATATACATATTATATACAACATTAAAAACATTTGCAATTCTTTGAATCATCCTCCAAATCTTGAAGTGTTGGCCATGTTTAGCATGAGAATCCTACTCTTGAACAGTGTAAATAAGTCACAATGCATGAACTGGCATTAGAACCCCCATTATTTTAATAAAGCAAGACATTCTTTAAATGTGTAGATTGGAATTTTTTCATGTTTTGCACTATTTTCGCAGAAATCATTTGACAAGGCCACTCCCAGGAGAACATCTCGTCGAGTGTCTGCTCAGGATAAAGAGGCATCGCTGACCTCTTATACCACAGCATCAGATACTGAAGACAGTGTGGAACCTCCTCTCCTCACAGAGGAACTGAAGTGTGATCCAAATTCCCTTCTGGACGCAGAGAATTCACAGCAGAAGACGTCAGTAGACCTCACAGATGAAGATGATAAAGAAACAGCAGACAAATCCCAACATGAAATGACAAAAAATATCCATATTGAGAGTACAGAATCAGATCTTACACAAAACTCAAAGCCTGAACCCGAAACCCCGACTAGAGCATCTATGATCCCGTTTAATACTTCAGATTACCGTTTCGAGTGCATCTGTGGAGAGCTTGGGTTGGTGGACTACAAGCCTCGGGTTCAGTGCCTCAATTGTCTGCTGTGGCAGCACGCGGATTGTGTCAACTACAAAGAGGAGAACCTAGAGACGACCCCGTTTTATTGCCCTCATTGCCTGGTGGCCATGACACCGGTGTCTACTGGAGCCACTCTTATTATCTCACCCAGCTCCATCTGTCACCAGTGGGTGGATGAAATTAATCGGCACATTCATACTTCCTCCCTTAGAGTGCTGGTAAGGACCAACTAGAGAGCTACTACTACCATCTAATTAATTTAACCAGTAATGGGGACCTTTTTTATTGTATTGTTTATTCAAAGAATTTAAAGGGAAAGTTCACACAAAAATTAAAATTCTGTCAACATTTAATCACCCTCATGTTGTTCCAAACCTGTGTGAATTAATTGTATCTGCTGAACACAAATGAAGATATTTTGAAGAATATGGGTAACCAAACAGTTGATGGACCCCATTGACTTGTCATGTCAGTGGGGTCCATCAATTGTGATCAATTTGATTCCTGACGTTTTTCAAAATATTTTCTTTTGTGATCAGCAGAAGAAAGAAATTAAAGAACTTGAGGTAAATCATGACAGAATTTTCATTTTTGATTAACTATCCCTTAAGGTTTTTTTTTTTTTTTTTTTGAAGAAGAAGAAGAATAAAAGTTAAAAGGACACCATTGACTTCCAAAATATTTTTTTTCCATACTATGGAAGTCAGTGGTGTCCATCAACTGTTTGATTACCCATATTCTTCAAAATATCATCTTTAATATATATATTTTTAGGTAACACTTTACAATAAGGTTGTATTAGTTAATGCATTAGTTAACATGAACTAATAATGAACTGCACTTATAAAGCATTTATTAATCTTTGTTAATGTTAATTTCAACATTTACTAATGCATTAATAAAATCTTGTTAACATTAGTTAATGCACTGTGAACTAACATGAACAGCTGTATTTTTATTAACTAACGTTAACAAAGATGAACTAATGCTGAACAGAGGTGTTGTTCATGATTAGTTCATGTTAACTAATGCGTTAACTAATGTTAACTAATACAACCTTATTGTAAAGTGTTACCATTTTTTTATATATTAAACTCTCCCTTTAAGGCCCGTTCTCACCAAGAATGATAAACAATAAAGTTATAACCTGAGTCACAACAACTTCCTCTTTCATGGTGAAAAAATCGAACTTCAACGAAAAATAAATGTAACGACTCAAAGGCCTTTAGATTACACTGACCAAATGTGATGTTGATCTGATTCAATTTAAATAAAAGTTAAATAAAGTTTGTTGAAGTACAACGTCTGGAAATAGCAAAAACTGCAAACATTTTCTAGAGAAAACACAAAATGTATTACTTCCTGTTGGGTTTTCAGATTGCGCCCAGAGACTTTTTTGTAGGTATTGGGCTGTTATATGTGTCTACCGAATTTCATAATTACAGGTGAAACATTTTTGTAGGTGGCGCTATCGAGCCATTTTGCCACACCTAATTCTGAAATCCATATCAGGCGTAAATTTTCACCACTTCTGACACGTTTACAAAGTTTCATGAGTTTTCAAGCATGTTTAGGCTCTCAAAAAATTAGATTTTTTTTCGGAGAATAATAATAATAGACTGAGCAATTCTAATAGGGTCCTCGCACTGTCGGTGCTCTGGCCCTAACTATAAAAACTACACTTCTGGGCCAAAAAAAAGGCACAGTTTGGATTTAAATAGGCAAATGCTAAAGATTCTATATTGGATCATTATTGCAGTGATTATTATGTTTCTAGCATGTTATATGTTTGGCAATAGTTCTTCTAACCCTAACTGATAGAGTGTGCAGCTTTTCATTTCTTAAACAGTCATGTAGGAAGACACATCATGGCCATATTCCAGAATGACCATGTCAAGATTCATCAGCTCAAACTGTGAAAGAATGGTTGGGAGGGAGCATGAAGAATCATCTTCACCTCTGAGTCCAGTCCTTAAATTCATTGAAAGTCTTTGGGATGTGCTGGAGGAGACTTTACAGAGTGCTGGACTCTTGCATTGTCAATACAAGATCAAGACCAGAAATTGATGCACTTCTCTAAAGGAAATAACATCACAACATTTATTTCCATCAAGAGGTGCATCAATTTTTGTTTGAAAAAAACCTAGAATTGTTCATTTGATTTTAATGGTGACTTTAAACTTTTTTTAGGTGTATCAGGGTGTGAAGAAACACGGTTTCATCCAGCCCCACATTCTGGCTGAGCAGGATGTGGTCATCACCACTTATGACGTGCTGCGCACTGAACTCAATTACGTCGACATCCCCCACAGCAACAGCAAAGATGGCCGTCGGTTCCGCAACCAGAAGCGCTACATGGCCATACCGAGCCCTCTAGTGGCCGTGGAGTGGTGGCGTGTCTGTTTGGATGAAGCTCAGATGGTGGAGTGCACCACAGCTAAGGTCATCACATCAGTCACATTAATATTGCTGATATTTATCATTTTTAATCTCAGAGACAGCACAATCAGAGAACAGCTTCATTTTTTGAAAGGCAAGGATGTTCATTTTAATAAAAATTATTTTATCTCTTCAGGCAGCAGAGATGGCTTTACGTCTCACATCTGTTAATCGTTGGTGTGTCAGTGGAACACCTGTGCAGAGAGGTTTAGAAGGTGAGCAGAATTAATATTTCATAAAAATAAAAAAATCTGGATGTGTATAGATGTGTAGAAAAACAGTTGTGCTGCTTAATTATTTTGTGTAAATCGTGATACTTTTTTTCAGGAGTCTGTGATGAATGGAAAGTTCAAAAGAACACAAAAAATTTATATTTTAAATGAATTCTAACATTATGAATGTCATTTTTATGTTCATCAATTGAGCAGCCTTTGAAAAACCCCCAAAAATTGTATTAACCCAAACTTTTGAACGCACACACATGCACACATATGAACATTTAAAATAAAAATTATTTTATTTAAAATGTAAAATGTAAGAGCAAATTGTTTCCTCATTTAACAAACTTCTGGAAGAAATATATTTTAAAACAATGTATTTATTTATACCAGTGTAACAACAATATATAGCAATAAATAGCCATATTTATCAAAGTATAATTTTGATTAGCACGTTTTATTGTCTGCATAGTGGCAAATGTGGACTTCCTTGAAATTTCCTGAGCAAAATTTCACAGTTCATTTGACAATTTTGCTATTGTGGTCACAAATAAAATATCTGTCTAAGTATTAAAGGATTAGTTCACTTTCAAAGTAAAATTCACTCATCCCTATCTCATCCAAGATGTTTGTGTTCTTCTTTCTTCAGTCAAAAAGAAATTACTTTTTTGGGGAAAACATTCCAGCATTTTTCTCCACACAATGGACTTCAATGGCAACCAAAATATTGATGGTCCAAATCAATGCAGTTTCAAAGGGCTTCAGAGGCTCTGCACTGTCCCAGACGAGGAATCGGGTCTTAATCTAGCGAAACCATCAGCCTTTTCAAGAAAAAAATAAACATTTAAATATACTTTTTAACCTAAATTGCTCATCTTGCGCTGCTCTGTGACACACCACGAATTGCGCACAATCACGTCGGAAAGTTCATGCTAGACGTAGGCGGAAGTACCGCCCCAAAGGGAACATGCGAAGACTAATACAAACGCCCTTTACAAAAAACCCTCCATCTTCAACTTCAAAATTGTCAGACATCATTGCTTAACCTTTTTTTGCTAAAGGATTTTTGTATTAGTCTTCGCGTGTGCTCTTTGTAAACATGGGGGTGGTACTTCTGCATACGTCTAGCGTGACCTTTCCGACGTGATTGCGCAATCAAATGTTTTTGTTTTTTTGAAAATGACCGATGGTTTTGCTTGATAAGACCATATTCCTTGTCTGGGATCGTGCAGAGCCTCTGAAGCCCTTTGAAACTGCATTGATTTGGACCATCAACATTTTGGTTGCCAATGAAGTCCATTATGTGGAGAAAAATCCTGGAATGTTTTCCTCAAACTTGATTTCTTTTCCACTGAATAAAGAAAGACATGAACATCTTGGCATGGGGTGAGTAAATTATTAGGAAATTTAAATTTTGAAGTGAACTAATCCTTTAACATCAGCAATGAATCAACCTAATTTAATCAGATTTATTAGTTTTATTATATGATGATAACAGTTTTTTGGTTTATATGTTATCTTTTAGACTTGTATGGTCTTGTCCTGTTCTTGGGAGTTGATCCCTATTGGGTGAAGTACTGGTGGGAACAGTTACTCTATCGCCCATATCGCCATGGCAATACAGGACCACTCTACAATGTCATTGGTCAGTTGCTGTGGCGATCTGCCAAAAAAGATGTCATTGATCAGGTTAGCAGGTTAAAACTTTGATATTAATGATCTAGTCTTAACCAACATCTCATCTCATCTTTAATTTGGTATCATATACTTCATTTTCAGATCCAAATTCCCCCTCAAACAGAAGAGGTCCACTGGCTCAACTTCTCCCCAGTAGAAGGACACTTTTACCACCGTCAGCATGAGGTTTGCTCCCAGGATGCTCTTGTCAAGCTAAGGAAGATCTCTGACTGGTCACTAAAGCTGGGTAGTTTGGACCGACGTACCGTCACTACCATATTATACCCTCTTCTGCGTCTACGTCAGGCCTGCTGCCACCCACAAGCTGTCAGAGGAGAGTTTCTGCCCTTCCAGAAGAGGTTCTTAGAAAAAGATTTTAGATGTAGTTGATCAGTTTTTTTTGGGAGATGAAGTGTTCTGGTTAATTTCATCCACATTGATTAGTTTTTTTCCCTGTTTAAGTACAATGACAATGGAGGAACTGTTGAAGTCGTTGCAGAAGAAATGCCGTGTGGAGTGTGAAGAAGCCCACAGGCAGCTGGTGTGTGCTCTGAATGGTCTGGCTGGAATCCACATCATTAGAGGTATTGTGAGCCTCGTGTCTGAACACCTGCAGTATTCATGTACCCACCTCGACTGCTGCAGACATTAATGAACACTTTCCTGTCCCTGCCAGGAGAGTTTTCAGATGCAGCAGAGATGTACAGGGATGTGTTGCGGTCATCTGAAGAACATAAAGCAAGACTGAAAACTGATTCCCTTCAGGTAAATCATTCCAATTCAATAGAATTAAATCCCAAATTTCTGTCTATCCCCATCCATCCAAATGAGAAAACGTCTGTCTGTCATTCCATCCATCCGTCCGTCCATCCATTCATCCTAAGTCTATCCATCCAGTTTTTTCAATTCATCATTCCCAATTCATGTTAATTGCTATGTACATCTATCTATCTATCTATCTATCTATCTATCTATCTATCTATCTATCTATCTATCTATCTATCTATCTATCTATCTATCTATCTATCTATCTATCTATCTATCTATCTATCTATCTATCTATCTATCTATCTATCTATCTATCTATCTATCTATCTATCTATCTATCTATCTATCTATCTATCTATCTATCTATCTATCTATCTATCTATCTGTCTATCTGTCTATCTGTCTATCTGTCTATCTGTCTATCTGTCTATCTGTCTATCTGTCTATCTGTCTGTCTGTCTGTCTGTCTGTCTGTCTGTCTGTCTGTCTGTCCATCAGTCCGTCCAGTTTTTTCCAATTCATATTTATTGATATGTACATCTGTCTGTCTGTCTTTCTGTCTGTCTGTCATTAAATCCATCCATCCATGATCCGTTTTTTCAATTCATCATTCCCAAATCATATCCATCCATCCATCCTGTTTTGTCATATCCTGTTAAAAAGATGTTGGAAAGTGTTCCAGAGTTTTTATTTTGGTGTGCAATTTATTATTTTCTTTTTCTTGTTTGAAACTATAGAGGCTTCATGCAACCCATAATTTGATGGAGCTTCTAAATGCAAAGCATCCTGGGATTCCTCCAACCCTGAGAGATGACAGTCTCAAGGAAGAGGTTGGCTTAAATATAATATATTTCTTGACAAGAAAATGAGTTCAGTTTGCTATAATTTCTACTTCCATGTGTTTTCATCACAGGCTGAGCAGCTGAAGCAGCATTACATGGCAAAGGTGAATTCTGAGGTTTCGGAAGCACATCAAAACCTGCAACCTGTTCTTCAGCACATTAAAGAGCTAAAACGCAAGGTAAAAGCTCAGTGATCGTTCAGCTTATTTTTCATGTTTGTGTTTTTTGTATGCAGTTTAATAATTGATAATTGTGTACTTTGCTCTAGGTGAACCTTCGCTCTCCCTGGTGGCTGGATGTCATACAGCAGGCCATTCAATACTCCATGGACGACGACCTTGTGGGCCGCATCCAAAATGAGCTCACTTGCAGTTATAAGCAACAAGCCAACAAGCTCTCATTGGCAGACAAGTAATCTAGTGTTCATTCACTTACTCTTTTGTTGTTTGTTTTTTTACAGACAAATATTTTTTTAATGCATAAAAATTCCATTTAACAAAAACGTCTCATTGATAGGTTTCGAGATGCTCGGGGTCTTCAGTTTCTGCTCAGCACTCAAATAGATGATTTGATGAAGTCGCAGAAAACAGTCCAGGATGCTGTAAAGAAGCTGGAGGGGCCGCCATCTCAGCAAGTCATCGAGGAAGCCACACTTTGCCACCTGCGACCTGTTCGACTGCCACTGAACAAGTAAAATCTTTTCCGTTTTTATAGGTGAAGTGCGTACTTTATATTACATGAGCAGGACCAAACTGAATGGCAGAAATAATTGTTTCCAAACACTGATTCAAAAGTTAAAATGGATGGATTTAAAATGTACTACATTTTTCATTGCACATTATATAACAATAGTCATTGCCTCTAAGTTCCATATGTTTGTTAACGGTTCTTTTTTATTTGTTTCATAGCTGTGTGTTTTGCAAAGCTGATGAACTTTTTACGGACTATGAATCCAAACTTTTCTCTCACACGTAAGTTATATCATCACATTAAATCAATAGATCATTAGATCCTGGGCAATGTATTATATTTCACCAAGAAATTAAAGTTCTGTCATCATTTACCCCTTATGTTGTTCAAAACACACATTACGTTTTTCCCTCTGTAGAACAAAAAGGAGATGTTTAGAAGAATGTTGCTTTAGACTTAATGTTGCTAAACATTTAGAGATGTTTAGACTGAATGCACTATATTCCAAGTCATCTAAATAAATAAAAGAAAGTCATATGGGTTTCTAAAGACATAAACTATTCTTTTAAAACACTATATGCAGAAAGTATAGTCAGTAAACTTATTTTTTTTGTTAACACTTTACAATGAGGTTTGATTTGTTAACATAAACTACATGCATTAGGTAATGTTAACAAATGAGACCTAATTGTAAAGTATTATATTTTTAATGCGTCCTGGGCAGAGTAAAGGGGCAGACGGCTATCTTTGAGGAGATGATTGAAGATGAGGAAGGTCTGGTAGACGACAGACTTCCCACGACCAGTCGGGGATTGTGGGCGGCCAGTGAGACAGAACGAGCCCTTAAAGCCACGCTGTCCTTCGCCAAGGTCCGCCGCTTGGAGTCTGGCCTCATAGAAGAGGGAAACTCCTTTATGGAGCTCTTTGAGTCCTGGAAGAAAGAATATAAGGTTTGCGATCGATTTCTCATTGAATGATGAAGTGCTTGAGTGTTTTCATCAAAATGCCTGTCTCACAGACCATCTCGTGCTTTTTCAGCTGCTGCATGAGTACTGGATGTCACTGCGGGATCACGTGTCGGCCATAGATGAGCTGGGCATGGCCACAGAAAGGCTGCGTGTGCGGTTACCTGATGAGCCCAAACCCAAAGTGCTGCATATCATAGAACCTCATGAGGTGACGATGACAAAAAGAATCCCATCTGTCATGCTAAATGTGACTTAGGAGAAGTAAGAGCCTTTAGTTTGTGTCTTTTTACATGTGAACAGGTGGAGCAGAACAGGATAAAGCTGCTCAATGACAGGGCAGTGGCCAAATCACAACTGCAAAAAAAGCTTGGGCAGTTTCTCTATCTCACAAACCTGGAGAAGGTAAAACATGATGTCTTTTTTTCACTTTAAAGGAACCTTATAGTCCACCTATTTTCACCCTGTCAATTTGGGGTCTTTTAGGTCTTTTTTGCTTCTGTAACATGTCTTCTTTCAGACTAGTAGAATGAAAACATAAAAAATACACATTAAAGTGTTTATTTTACTACACTTTACCTATTGTGTTTTTTTTCTTTGCATTTGTAGACTTAAAGTGCCCCTATTATGCTATTTTAAAGTTTATCCAGCAACAGGTTTACATGCATCAAGGGTCAAAAAACTGTTTCATTTTCTCATAATATACATTGCATATCACCAGAATCTCTCCTTTCCATGCGCCTACTCTGCTCTGAATGGTCAGATGGGCCAGTCTGTTGTGAGCTACCGCATGCAGCTCGTATTTTGAAATCTAAATGCCCATTACCAGAACTGAACTCCAGCTCCATCAGGAGGCTTCCTAAAGCAAAGCAGTTGTACAGTCAGATTGTAAGACAGTAACGTTGATTTTACATCAATACCAGCCCGAGTCTGAATCGATGATGAAACATTGGTAGAACTAGTTATTCAACCCGAACCTTGAGCAGGACGTTTCTCAGTGATGCTGCTCAGTTTGAGGTACATTACGAGATGTTGCAACTGTAATTCCTCACCTTCAGCAATAACAAGTGTGCGTCCATCAACAAACCCTTGTGTGAGTTTCTAATTTATTGCGTTGCACATGCAGGAACTGTATAAATAACAGCACATACGTTAGGCCAGCACTAACATGAATGACTGATGTAACATTTAAAGTTTGCTGAACAAATCTCGCGCCATCCTTTATCTTTGCTTAAAGTAGTTAGAATAACAGACAATCTGCATTAATAGACAATAGACAACGTTTTAGGTAATACTGCAGCCCACAGCTGATTTACAGTAGTATTACAGTATAAGACCGTTATAACGTCACTTAGCCAGATACCTACACAATATGAAAAGCAATGCGTGGAATAAGTGGACGGGCAATATGCTGATGTTTCGTCTTGATGTCACAACGGCTTGAGTTTTGTAAAAAAAAACTCTTACTTTTGAGAGACGACAACTTTTTATACGGTGCACTGTCAGATTTAAAACTTTGCAGGATGCTTTCATTCACTTAGAACTGATAAACACTACATGAAAGGTCACTTTCAGAAATCCATAATAGGGGCACTTTAAATTATAATACATATATTTAAATGCTGTTTTATTAAAATTAGTTTTTTTGTTATGTGCTGAGCCAGAAATCTCAATTTTAGCAGCACTTACATGCACCAAACTGTCTATATTCTGAAAGTTATTTTTCAAAGTGGTTTGTTCATATAACATTTACCTGATTTTATACATTTTATAAATTTTTCTGGCTGTTAGCAGTATTTTTTTTATTTATGGAGTGCTACAAACAGATATCCAAAATCCCATTACATAGTAGATTTAAACGAGCAAGAAAAATCCTCTTTAAAACACTGTGTTACTTGTTGTACATGTATAGATAAACGAAACTGTCACATTTGATGTAGTAATTCATGTATTGATTGATTCAGTCTCAGGATAAGTCCACTGGCGGTCTGAATCCAGAACCATGCCCAATCTGTGCTCGACCGCTGGGCCAGGAGGTAAAATAAAATCAAAAATGAATTTGTCAAGTGTATATATGTAAGTATATACTCTAAACATGTGTTTTTGATTGATAGTGGGCCGTACTGACCTGTGGACACTGTTTCTGTAACGAGTGCATCGCAATCATTGTGGAGCAGTACAGCGTCGGCAATCGACGGAGAGCCATAAAGTGTGCTATATGCCGTCAAACCACTTCACATTCAGAGATCTCGTATGTGTTCACCACTCAGAGCGACCACCAGGGGCAGGACATCCCTGTGAAGGTCAGAGGCAATTCCTGCTTTATTTAGGCTTTTAATATATTTTTTCCCATGCATGTATATGCTTAATGCGATGAAACACTGATGTGACATTTTCAGGCCGGTCAGATATGATTTGTGGCATCTCTGTAATCTCTTTATCCTGTAGGGTAGCCACTCCACAAAGGTCGAGGCTGTGGTTCGAGTCCTAAAGAAAATCCAGATGACCGACCCGGGAGCCAAGTCTCTTGTGTTCTCCACGGTAACGCTCTCATTAAATTAGTTACTACATCAAACAGCAGACTACAGCTCTTAATCTTTGTTCCTGCGTTTGCGCCTTGTCTCTCAGTGGCAGGGCGTCCTGGACATCATTGCAAAAGCCCTTTTCGACAACAACATGGAGTTCGCACAGATCAACGGAATTCACAAATTTCAGGTTTGTGTTAAAATATGATGATGATGTTGCAACAACATTTCAGTTTGCTTTCTGTAATGACTCAAATATCTCATGATAAAGCAGGTAGATCCAACATTAAAATGAGCTGTGTTTCGTAAATTAATTATGAAATTCATAATTATTATTGCTGTTTCTTTAATTACCCACAGTGCTTTTTATGTTTATTGATTTTATTATTTGCTTATAAACGAGATTGAAAACTCTTGAATGAATCCATTATTATCCATCCTGTTTTTTGTAAATGTTTTTTTAAATATGTATTTAATATTAATTTAATTTATTCATTTAAAATTAGATGCAAAACTTTAAAAATTAAGTCTGTATTTAAATGTATTATTAATTTAAATAAATTGATTTTGGAAATGCTTTTTGAACAGTTGTTTTTGTTTATATTTATTTATTTATGTATTTATTTCAGATGAGACGAACAAAACTGTGGAAATTAAATTAAGCCGAGTTTCATTAGTTTCTAAATCGGTTAGTGTTATTTAAATAGTTGAGTACATATAAAATGTGAAATGATGATTGGTGCGTTCATTCTTTTAGGAGAACCTGAGTGCTTTTAAATACGAGGATAAGATCAACATCTTGCTGTTGCCGCTGCACACGGGCTCAAACGGGCTGAACATTATCGAGGCGACGCATGTGCTGCTGGTGGAGCCCATCTTAAACCCTGCCCACGAGCTGCAGGCCATCGGAAGAGTGCACCGGATTGGCCAGACCAAGTAGGCATCAACCCAGTCACAAAGTGTTCAGAACACATGTTGCTCACATGAGTTTGAATCTGGCTCGCAGCATATCTTTTGCATCAATAAAATGACACTAATTCCAAAAAGGTTTTTGCATATTTAAACACATAAAAAACAATTAGACCTGTGTGGTGTTATGAGATTAAATTTTTTTTAAATCAATTTTACAGACCCACGTTTGTTCATCGGTTTCTGATCAAGTCCACTATTGAGGAGAGAATGCAAGCCATGCTAAAAACAGTAGAAAAGAGGTGAGTCCATGACACTAAAGAGGGCATTTTAAGTAACGGGGTGTCTATTTACACCAAATGAAAATAGCGTGCCTTGTTGGCAAGTGCTATTTGCACTAGCTCTGCCTAACAATGCCTGGTTGGGCCAAACAAGATTTAAAAATGACAGGCGGGATTCAATGTCTTCAGTTGCGTGGTCAGTAAAGCATAGGGCTCAGGAATCTAGGTTTTGACGCGAGCGACCCGGGTTCAAATCCGCCTTTGCAGAGCTCGCTCTTCTCCCTTTTCCTGTAAAATCAATAAAATTAAGAAGTGTTCTAAAAGTGGAAATAAAGTGCCTAACAAAATGTTTAATAATAATAATAAAAGTATTTATTGGGTATGGTTAGGGGCTTTTATTATCCCATTAGGGCAGCATCCATTTAATAGTTATATAAGTATAATAATTTACACTCTGTTATTATTGCATCCTGTTAATGTACAACAAAACTCAGTTGCAAATAGTATGTATCTGTAAAAATAAAATATTAAAAGCATCTAATTACTATTTAAGCATATTGCAAAGAACTGCTACTTTTACATGGTGTAAATAGACTATATCACTATTTTCACTTAGTATGCTATTTCACTTAGTAAATAGCATCTACAGCTATTAACACTTGGTGTAAATATCATCTATCGCTATTTGCACTTAGTGCAGCCTTTAAATAAATAGTCCATGAAATCAAAATGATAGTGGCTTTTAGTCTATGTATATTTAATCCTCTACACCATCCGTATACAAGTGCACTGCTAGAAGTTCCCCTTTTTTAAATGTGCCCCACCACCCCAACTCCCTGGTCAACAGGATCTTTAAATAAATCTATGAGTAATTGTACTCTTAAAGGGATAGTTCTCCCTAAAATGATAGTTAAGTCATCATTTACTCACCCTGGTGTTGTTACAATGCTGTATGCTTTTCTTGTATGGACCACAAACAGAATTTGTTTTTTTGTTTGTTTGTTTGTTTTTGTGTCCCGCTCACGCTCATCCATATAAGGGCAGTGAATAGCATCATGCTTTTTTAAAAGGATGCAAAAGTATCACAGAATGATCCCATGAGGTATATTCCAAGTGTTCTGGAAGTATATGCTAGGGTTTGGTGTAAAACAAACTGAAATTGAATGTATTATTTTACCAAATTCTTGACCTTGGCCTTTGGTCTTCTCTGCACGCCTTCACGGTGTATGTGATCGTACTTTAAGCACACTAGCTCACCGCGTCTCGCCCAGAAAAAGTTTTGGGCAACATGAAATACAACCCATGTACCTTCTTCTCTGAGGTAAATGTATTCGTTGTGTTCCTTTCATCAGGCAAACAGAGTTCGGTCCAATCATATTTGACTCAGTGAAGAAAGTTCACAGATAACTTTTGGCATTGTTTCATGTCGTGTTCTTGTTAATCATGATTTCTCAAAACTTGTGCGCTTTTTCTGGGTGAGACAGAGTGAACTGCGGTGCTAATTGAGTGCCGTTAGTCTGAGCCTCAGACATCACACCCACGGACCGTTGGCTAAACCTTCGATGCATATGGCACACTTATCTGGAAACACTTCAGGAGTTTCGAAGTCATCATCTGATTGGTTGAATTCTACAGGATGTCGATGAGACTAGTGTGTTGCGTTCTTTAACGGTCCGCTTGGAAACAAATGCTTCGACTCCAAACTCCCTCGTGGAAGAACGCTGTTATGTTTACAACTGTGACAATAAGTGCTTACCAGGATCAGCTAAATGCTGGATTTTCAAAAGTATGTGAAGTTTGTGGCTCCATTGTTGCAGTAAATGTCCATGATTGAATAATTTGTAGATGCATGCCGGTCTGTTAATGCAGGGACATCTACGTTACATTTTCACGCCCCTAAAAATGACGCGGAACAAAACAAACTGGGATTGGTTGCATTTCATGTCAGTCAAATGTCTTCTTGGGCGGTCCTTGACCAATGAAAGCAGCAATTGGGTCCAGACCAGGGGTGTCCAATCCTACTCCTGGAGGGCCACTGTCCTGCAGAGTTTAACTCCAATCCCAATTAAACACAGCTGAACCAGCTAATCAAGGTCTTACTAGGCATACTAGAAACTTCCAAAAGGTGTGTTGAGGCAAGCTGGAACTCTGCAGGACAGCGGCCCTCCAGGACCGAGTTTGTCTGAAGGTCTGGCAACGCAAGACTAGAGTCACATCATCAAATCCTATCATATACCACCAGAACACTTGGAGGTGATTTAGTTACACATTACTACATGTACTTGCTATAGTAATGACAGTAAATTATGCATCATTTCAAGTAACTAACTCTAAATCAAACCCTAACTGTAACTCTATAGTAAGTACATGTAGTTAAATGATATTATTCAGTACTTATTTGAATAAGTAAAATCTAACTACGTCTCCTTAAAATACAGTGTAACCCACTTGGAGTGTCACATGGGATCATTCTGTGATAATTTTGCATCTTTTTAAAAAGATTGATGCTGGTTGCTATTCACTGCCAATTTTACGGACGATTGTGAGTGGAACATTATATATATATTTTTTATCCTCCTTTTGTGGCCCATAAAAGAAAGAAGGCCGTATGGCATTAAAACAACGCCAGCGTGAGTCAATGTTGACTTAATTTTCATTTTAGATTGAACTGTCCCTTTAAGTCGTCTTCACGTTTGCATTGTTTTTTTGCTTTGTTTACTAAAAATGAGCTTGACTAATCTGTCTCAAATCGACATCTTCTTCAGTCATAGTTCCACATCCATGAAGCATTCGGAGGCCTCCGTATTTACAGTGGCAGATCTGGCCGAGCTGTTCACGGAGGATAGCGAGGCTCTTGAGTAAATGTCTCTCTATGCGCATCAGTCCAGAGGCCAGTAATGTGAACACTACACTAACACCAGCCAGGAGACAAGTTGAACGCTTCTCTCCAATATGTTTGTTTTGCACATTCCCCTTTCTATACGGTCTGTCCCATGGTGTAATTTATTCATTATACTCGATGTGGAAAAGAAATCAATTTAATGTATCAGTCTAGTATCTCTGTTTGTTTTCTATATTGATTGATAGTAGGTGCAATTTTTTATTAATACCTTGCTGTGCATAAACAAATGTTTTTTTAATAATGTTTTAATGATCCTTATTTAAATTAGAATACATTTCTAATGTTAAACATGCTGTACAGTGGATTGGTTTATTTCATTAGCGCTCATGTATTTGTGATTAATCGAACAAACGTTTTATAAGAAGCCCACTGTCTGTCAATCTGTGCTGTAAAGTTGATAACACAATATGTGACACTTTATTGGAATTATGCACTTGTTATGTTTTATTTTTAATCTAAATGCATTTTATGGTCTTTTCATTGTGTTTAGAAAGGAAATCGTTTGACTTTACAGCACTGATCTTTGTGGGAGTGTCTTCCGTTCAGACGCCTCATTCAGTGGATTGTCTGCTGAATGTTGTAGCAGACCATTTTGAACATTTATCTGGTGCTATTTGCAAGACAAAAGACGTGATTCAATGTCTGTTAAAACTCATCCAATAAAGAGGACTTGTAAAAAGTACAACCAGAAAGTAAAAGGGGAAAAAAAAGAGACTTTTTTTCTTCTTCTTGGAATTACCATGTACAAAGACAGAAAAACTGGATTCTTTGTTAAGTTGTGCTGAAAAACATTCTAATACGGTAGTGACATTAGAAAAGTTTGTGATATCCAAAATACAGTCAAAAATAACCAATAAATTGATGGCAGAAAGAGAAGCATTTTTATTGTACTTCCATTATGCAGTTTGCAGTGTAAATTGGAATATAATTTTCTATCTCAGGGAAATATACTTAGCAGACTGATCATGTTGTTGAATATCCTCTGAGAATTCACTCCGGCCGCTGATTCAGGGTTTCTGCAGGTCTTACAAAGTCTCGATTCGCCCTTACACAAATTAAGGCCTTAAAAAGATCTTAAATCATAAAGTTATGGCATTAAATGTTGCATGCATTGGAAAAAAACAAAAAATACAGCTTTAACTCTTATATTATTATATTATATCTTTAATATTTCTGTTTTCCAATTCAAATATCAACACTTCTTTGATATGTTTACTTGAGATGCAAAAGTCTTGTAAAATGTAGTTTAGTTTAACTTTGTCAACTTTATTGTTAATTCATCTTTTACGCTGGCAATACTATACATACAAACTATCACATAATAAAACACATTTGTCCCTATAAAAAAAAACATTCACTTTTATGAGTTTATGCTCAAAACGGGGGTGTCCAATTCTGCTCCTGGGAGGCCACTGTCATGCAAAGTTTAGCTCCAACCCCAAATAAAACACACCTGAACCAGCTAATCAAGGTCTTACTAGGCATACTAAAAACGTCCAGGCGAGTTGGAGCTACACTCTGCAGGATAGTGACTCTCCAGGACTGAGTTTGGACACCCCTGTCTTAAAACAAGAACAAAAATCTGTCATTGAGTTTCCTTTGAATTAAGTAGATTTTTTTTTTCTGAGCCAGATGGCAGATATTTGTTCTTGTTTCAAGCAAAACTTAACTTTGTTTTGATCAATTTCACAGAAATCAAGACATCATATTCTGTCATTTTATATCTTCAATAAATGCATCTTGATTCTAGACAATTGCACTGGATAACAAGTAAAAAATGCTGAAGAAGAACATCACTTTTACTGTGTCTTCTGATCACACTGCAAAAGTGATGTTCATATTCTTGTGGTTGAGCGCAGAGGTATTCAAGTATCAAGTAATGGATATCTGTTGAAAGTTGCATTTTCAAACTCTGAATTGTTGCTAATGCAACTCGTGTTTACATTTACATTTGGAGAACATATTGACGTATTGTTCCATTCAATTTATTCCTCACATTTTCTTTACTTGGTCTTTAAAAGGTCTTGAAAAAGTCTTACATTTACATTCATCAAACCTGCAGAAACTTACCATCTAACATTTGAAAATCTCCCTCACAAGGTTGAATGACTGACCTCTTTCTCTGTCCAAACAGTCTTAAAGACATCAACTCCATTGCAAAGGTGTCACTGAACTGCCCTTGACTCAGTCTGATGGGATTTCTTTTCAAGCGAGTCGTTGGGGTTCCCGAAACAGTAAAGCGTTTGCCATGCCCTTTAAAAACCCATACAGACAAAAGAGTGAGATAAAACAAGACACCACCCCTGTACCTCCATTCCCTTTGCATGACAAACAAACTCCTTGTCGACCAACGCACTGAGACATGTATTGCGGTGTCTGCTAAGTGGGTTGTTAGTAGTATTTTTTTCTGCTTTTGCCTGAAATCTAGTTGGTCTGTGTTACCTTGGACTCCCCCCAGCTTGTCCTATTCATGTGTGGAATCTCATTGTTGGTGTGGACATCATTCAAGCTGGTGTTCCAAAGCAACTGGAGGTTCCCACTTCATTAGAGCTGTGTTTCGGAGGTGCTGGAAAGAACGCAAGCACTACGTCTGGCTCTGACAGCTAGTCGAGGTGATCACCGAGAAGATTTGGTGGAAAAGGGACGAAGACAGAACTACATTTCAGGGAAGAAGAGGGCCAGAAAGAATCTGCTTCAAGGATGACACCTGTTACTTTGGCGCTGACATGGTCTTTGCTCTCAATGTGGACAGTAACTTCTGCTGTGCAGTTTGAAAAAGAAGGTAAGTGTAGTCAAACATTTGGATTTGGTATACATGTTGGCATCTTTTAGTAAAAGAAACCTAAAAATAGCTAAATATGGACTATTTTATATATAATTATATTTTAAAATGTTTATACGTAATATACTATATATTACATTTGTATATATACATATAAACTTCCCACATATGTAATGTGTGTGTATATATTAACTGTTATATATATATATATATATATATATATATATATATATATATACACATACATACATACATACATACATACATCTATATACATACATACATCTATATACATACATCTACATCTTTTGCAACACTAAATGTACCATTGCCTATATATATAAAATATAGTGGAGCTGGTAGTAGATAATGTTATAAAATATACTAATATTTAAACATTCTTCCTTTTTATTTTGTTCTAGAACTCAATGAGACTGTCATTTGCAACAATGATCAAATGCAAGTTATCATTCCTAGTGTGTTTTTTCTCAACAAGGAGCCGCCTGTTTACGTAAGTTCATGCAATTACAGATAATTACATTAATTGCAATGAATCATGTCTCAATTAAGGTTTCCTCCGTCATCTCTACTCAGGTTTGGGATTTGCACCTGAATGATCCTGACTGTCGGGGTGATGAGATTGGGAACGACTATGTCTTCAGCATCAAGACGAACCTCACGGACTGTGGCACTATTATGGTAATCCTCATTAAAGTCGTCAAGGCATTGTGTATAATCATAAAACCAGACGATCCCGTCTGGGGAACATCCTCAGCCAATTACAAATTCATGTCAGAACATTAAAGCCTCTTAAAAAGGCTGTAAACACTTGTTGTGTTAAGACAAACTACACATCGGGCCTCCGTTTGGCTGTTAAACCTAAAAATACAAACAGTAAATTTCCCTATTTTACAATCCCTTCATAGGATGAAAGGTGACCATGTTCTTTATTCATAGAATAAACCTTATAAAAAATGTCGAATGTAACAATCAAATGTTATACATCTCAAGCTTGTTTATAATTATGTGCATTGTAATAAGTGACAACCGTGAGGGGTGGATTTCCTTTTTAGGAATTATTTTATTTATTTTATTTTTTCAATATGCAAATGCATAGTGTTGTTTGTTTCCCTCCAAATTGGCTGGCTGGTCCTTTCAGAGTTCTCAGAGGGGAGGGCAAACAGCCATGCGGCTCTAAATTATCCTGATTTATATGGAAATGATTACTGTGTTTTCAGCCGTGGTGAATAAGCCGGCCATAATTCAGTGTCGTACTTTATAGTCGTCCTTTTATTCTGCTCTACAGCCCGCCTCAAACAGTGCAACAACCCAGAGGACAAGCTTCCCTTTGGCACGGCATAAATCTGCACTTGAGACCACGAGTATCGTTGAGAACCTCTCTCAGGATTCACCAGACTATTTCTTGTAAAGCCAGTAAAAGGTTAACGCGGCTTTGATAGGGGACAAATTCCCTCCTTCTCCCCCTTTAGTAGTTTTACAAGCTTTTTTCAAACTTGCTGGTTAAAGTAGGGCGTTTTTGGATTAGAAAAGGAAAATCCTCGGTTGCTGAAATCAGCTGCTTTGAGAATTAGTTATAGGGTAGTTTTCGGCTCCTAGTACATGCTGGATTGATTTAAACTATAAAAATGTGAAGAAAATAACACTAACATTTGGTGATAGATAGTGTCAAGAAGATTGCTAACTAAATCAAGAGGTATGTTTGTAATTGTCAGGGAAATAAAAGGGCAATAAAGTTTGTTTTACCGGATGTGGTTGGGGGCAGTTTGGCCCCTTCAATAGCACGTTGTTTCCTTATGTCGCCCTTTAACTTCTCACGTTTTATTGGCCTGTGAATGTCACTCAGATGTTATTAAACTCAAGAGTTGTCTTGCGATTTGAAGTTAGACAAGACAAAATGTATCAAAATAATTTTAACTTAAACTTTAAAAAGGAACATTCATCCAGATAAATGTTTTATATTAGTTAGCCTATAGTCTGTAATTGTACAGCCATGTGAAGATAAGTTTGATATATGACAGTTATTTAGCCCATATGTAGTTTGAATACTTTGAATAAATTTGAATTTTGATGCTTATTTAAAAGTTATTTAAAACTCTGAAAAGTTAATATATGCCTTGTTATGGTTGGAAAAACGACAGACAGATAGATAGTGTATGAAATCAAGCACCTAGGCATGCAGACTGCTTCTACAAACATTTGTGAAAGAATGGGTCGCTCTTTTAGGAGCTCAGTGAACAATGGGGTCAGCACATGCAGAGGCGCAGTTCACAGAAGTCGGCAACTTTCTGCAGAGTCAATACCTACAGACCTCCAAACTACGTGTGGCCTTCAGATTAGCTTAAGAACAGTGTGTAGAGCGCTTCATGGAATAGGTTTCCATGGCAGAGCAGCTGCATCCAAGCCTTACATCACCAAGTGCAATGCAAAGCATGGAATAAAGTGGTGTAAAGCACGCTATCACTGGACTCTATAGCAGTGGTTTTCAAACCTGTCCTGGAGGCACCCCAGCCCTGCACATTTTGTATCTCTCTTATCCCTTATCAGACACACCCAATTTAGTTTAATTTAGACACACAACATGTGCAAGGCTGGGGTCCCTCCAGTACAGGTTTGAAAACCCCTGCTCTAGAGCAGTGGAGACATGTTCTCTGGATTAACGAATCATGCTTCTCTGTCTGGCAATTCAATGGACGAGTCTGGGTTTGGCAGTTTGCAGGAGAACGGTACATGCCTGACTGCATTGTGCCAAGTGTAAAGTTTGGTGGAGGCGGGATTATGGTGTGGGGTTGTTTTTCAGGGGTTGGACTTGGTCCCACAAGTCAATGTGGGAACAGTCTGGAGATGGCCCCTTGCTGTTCCAACATGAATGAGTACTAGTGCACAAAGCAAGGTCTATAAAGACATGGATGAGCGAGTTTGGTGTGGAGAAACTTGACTGGTCTGCACAGTCCTGAACTCAACCTGGTAGAACACCTTTGGGATGAATTAGAGCGGAGACTGCGAGCCAGGCCTTCTCGTCCAACATCAGAAAATGCGCTTCCCAAATTCCCATAAACAAGTCAATTCACCTTCATTTATATAGCGCTTTTTACAACACAGATTGCTTCAAATCCGCTTCACAGTGATAATTGGAGATTGATATTGCTTTTGATTGATTAATTTATGTTGTAAAAACTGATTAGTTATTTAATTTGGTGCCACTTAAACAACAACATCTTCAGCTAAAACAGAAAACCCCCAATGCCTTCCGGACACCCATTCACACAGCACCTAGTGGCCTGAGAACGTAAGCCATGAAAGAGCTTTTGAAAGAGTTTTGAAACTATACCACCACCATCCCCGCGGAAACCCCAAAAAAGACGAATCAGCTTGTACACATGCATTGTTGCACACATGCGTGTTAAGCCTATAGGCAAGTGCGTTTGAATGTGTGCATAAACACACTCCTAAACCTTGTGGAAAGCCTTTCCAGAAGAGTTGAAGCTGTTATAGCTGCAAAGGGTGGGCCAACTCCATATTAAACCCTACGGATGTAAAGGCAGGCGTCCCCAAACTTTTGGATGGATCGATGGATGGATACTGTATTTACGCAATCATTAAAAGTATTTTTTTTATTTTTATGTTTTATTTTTCCCAGGCATCGGATGATACACACATCATGTTCACCAACACGATCCGCAATAATGAAACGGATGTCATCACCAGAAACTACATCAACATCACATTTGGGTGCAGATACCCCATAAACTACATGGTCCAGCAGCAAAACGGGAAATCAGAGTGGATGTCAGGTGAGCTTCTGCTAATCATGACATCACCAGTTAATTAAGTCTGCAACTTTTGATTCAAAGCTCAGTCTGTCTGGGACTCCAGCACTCTATATGTAGTAATGGCTTTCATTATCACTGTTTTTCCAAGCTTAAAAAAGACTGAGCCCCTCACTAATCGTTTGTTTGTATGTAAACACAATAAAGAAAGCTAATGATAACAAAAGACTGCCCTGGGGTCCAACTCAAGAGTTTCCTTCGATATTCATTAAGCAAACCTTTCAGCCTGTTCAATGAGCCTTTTAACATTCTCTGCCCCACAGGACAATCACTCTAAACACTGAGGATGGAAATTTCTCGGTCTCTATGCTGCTCTATAAAGATGAAGAGTTTCAGGATAAATGGACCACTGTTCCTTCTCTCACACTTGAGGACAACATCTATGTCAAAGTTTACATGGTGTGTGTCGAGCAGAATAGGTGACATTACAAACTACAAGCAGCTGAGGGTTTTCATGAAAGCTGCCGTACGTTTTCTTGTAGAACTATGTAGTTCTTTGTTTTCAGATGAACAGATCTGTCTATCTATCTATCTATCTATCTATCTATCTATCTATCTATCTATCTATCTATCTATCTATCTATCTATCTATCTATCTATCTATCTATCTATCTATCTATCTATCTATCCATCCATTGATCTATCTATCTATCCATCCATCCATCCATTGATCTATCTATCTATCCATCCATCCATCCATCCATTGATCTATCTATCTATCCATCCATCCATCCATTTATCTATCTATCTATCTATCTATCTATCTATCTATCTATCTATCTATCTATCTATCTATCTATCTATCTATCTATCTATCTATCTATCTATCTATCTATTCCATCTGTCTATCATCTATCAGTCTATCTGTCTGTCTTTTTGTCTGTCTGTCTGTTCCGTCCATCATTCTATCTATTTTGTCTATCTGTCCATCGATCATCCATCCATCCAGTCAAGTCAAGTCAACTTTATTTATATAGCGCTTTGAACAATGCAAATAGTCTCAAAGCAGCTTCACAGTGTTAAACAGAAAAATAATGCAACAGAATATATTTCGATTATCATGGGGGCTTGTGGGCTTTAGATCAGTAATTTGGTCTATATGGTTAATTTAGTTTAATTATTAGATTTATTTGGAAATTTATTTGAAAAATTGTGTTTCCCCAACTGAGCAAGCCAAGCCAGAGGCGGCAGTGGCAAGGAAACCAAAACCCCATCAGGAGACCTAATGGAGAAAAATAAACCTTGGGAGAAACCAGGCTCAGTGCATCCATCCATCAATCTATCATTATATCTGTCTATCTTCCCTTGTTCTATCTATCATTTCATCCATCATCAATCGTTCTATCTATCGTTCTATCTTCCATCGTTCTATCTATTGTTTCATCCATCCATCCATCGTTCTATCGTTTCATCCATCCATCCATCGTTCTATCGTTTCATCCATCCATCCATCGTTCTATCTATCGTTTCATCCATCCATCGTTCTATCTATCATTTCATCCATCCATCCATCCATCGTTCTATCTATCGTTTCATCCATCCATCCATCCATCCATCGTTCTATCTATTGTTTCATCCATCCATCCATCGTTCTATCTATCGTTTCATCCTTCCATCGTTCTATCTATTGTTCTATCTGTCTATTTTCCATCGTTCTGTCTATCGTTTTATCCATCCATCCATCTGTCTGTCTATCTATCTATCTGTCTGTCTGTCCGTTCCATCCATCCATCCATTGTATCTATTCTGTCTATCTATGTGGCCATCATCCATCCATCCATCATTCTGTCGTTCTTTCTTTCTATCTATCTTTCTATCTATCTGTTCGTTCTATCTATATATTTGTCTGTTCCATCCATCATTCTGTCTATCTGTCCATCGACCATCCATCCATCCACCGATCAATCTATCATTATATCTGTCTATCTTCCATCGTTTTACATTTAGTCATTTAGCAGACGTTTTTATCCAAAGCGACTTACGTTCTATCTATAGTTTCATCTAGCCATCCATCGTTCTATCTATCGTTTCATCCATCCATCCATCGTTCTATCTTTTCATCCATCCATCCATCGTTCTATCGATCGTTTCATCCATCCATCCATTGTTCTATCTATAGTTTCATCCATCCATCCATCGTTCTATCTATCGTTTCATCCATCCATCCATCGTTCTATCTATCGTTTCATCCATCCATCCATCGTTCTATCAATCGTTTCATCCATCCATCCATCCATCCATTCATCCATCGTTCTATCTATTGTTCTATCTGTCTATCTTCCATCGTTCTGTCTATTGTTTTATCCATCCATCCATCTGTCTGTCTATCTATCTATCTGTCTGTCTGTCCGTTCCATCCATCCATCCATTGTATCTATTACTGTGCATTAACTAATGTTAACAAGATTTTAATAATGAATTAGTAAATGTTGAAATTAACATTAACAAAGATAAATAAATGCTTTATAAGTGCAGTTCATTATTAGTTCATGTTAACTAATGAACCTTATTGTAAAGTGTTACTTATCTATCTATCTGTCTGTCTATTTATATCTATCTATCTATCTGTCGTTCTATCTATATGTCTGTCCATCGATCATCCATCCATCCATCAATCTATCATTATATCTGTCTATCTTCCATCGTTTTACATTTACATTTAGTCATTTAGCAGATGTTTTTATCCAAAGCGACTTACGTTCTATCGTTTCATCCATCCATCCATCATCCATCGTTCAATCTATCGTTCTATCAGTCTATCTTCCATCGTTCTATCTATCGTTCTATCAGTCTATCTTCCATCGTTCTATCTATCGTTCCATCTGTCTATCTTCCATCGTTTTATCTATTGTTTCATCCATCCAGCCATCATCCATCGTTTTATCTATCGTTCTATCAGTCTATCTTCCATTGTTCTATCTATCGTTTCATCCATCATCCATCCATCAGTCTGTCTGTCTATCTATCTCTGTCGTTCCATCTATATATCTGTAGTTCTATCTATCTATCTGTCTGTCGTTCTATCTATATAGCTGTCTGTTCCATACATCGTTCTGTCTATCTACTTTGTCTATCTGTCCATCTATCATCCATCAATCTATCATTATATCTGTCTATCTTCCATCTTTCTATCTATCTTTTCATCCAGCCATCCATCATCCATCATTCTATCTATCATTCTATCTGTCTATCTTCCATCATTCTATCTATCGTTTCATCCATCCATCTGTCTGTCCTTCTATCTTCCATCGTTCTATCTATTGTTTCATCCATCCGTCTGTCTGTCTATCTATCTATCTATCTGTTGTTCTATCTGTATATCTGTCGTTCTATCTTTCTGTCCTTCTATCTATCTATTTTGTCTGTCTATCTGTCCATCAATCATCCATCCATTCATCCATTTATCAATCTATCATTATATCTGTCTATCTTCCATCGTTCTATCTATCGTTTCATCCATCCATCCATCCATCCATCATTCTTTCTGTCTAACTTCCATCGTTCTATCTTTCGTTTCATCCATCCATCCATCTATCGTTCTATTTGTCTATCTTCCATCATTCTGTCTGTCTGTCTATCATCTGTCTGTTCCATCCATCGTTCTATCTATCTATTTTGTCTGTCTATCTGTCCATCAATCATCCATCCATCCATCCATCCATCAATCTATCATTATATCTGTCTATCTTCCATCGTTCTATCTATCATTACATCCATCCATCCATCATCCATCGTTCTGTCTATCTTCCATCATTCTCTTTCATTTCATTTCATCCATCCATCCATCCATCCATCCATCGTTCTGTCTATCTTCTATCATTCCATCTATCTATCTATCTGTCTGTCTGTTTTTCTGTCTGTCCATTCAATTTTCTGTGGAAAATCATGTAAACTACTTTGAATCACAAATGAAACATGTCAAACTAAATTCCCTCATTAACAACTCTAGGATCCTATGAGCTGTGGACAGAATGTACCATCTATGTATCGTTTTTGTTCTTGTAAGATACTGGCACATATTCTGTGTATCTGTTTGCAAGCAATAATTACTTTCTAATGGAGTCACATCTTTAAATGTGCTAATGAAGCTTTCTGGACTTTTATCTTGCAGGTTCCAGCGAATCTGTTTCTGAGAGTGGAGAGATGTTGGGCCACACCAACCAACAACCCTTACAGCAACATTCAGTATGCCTTTATCAGGGACAGGTCTGTGACAATCAATTCATCATTGTTCAGCCATGAAGTTTTAATATGTTTGACATGAGCTTTTGTGAATCAGGCATTTCATTTTAGTGATTTACAAACTAATGTTGTTTATTAACTTCTATTGTCCTCAGTGTAAAATGCCCTCCTTCACAGCTTCATTACTCCTTTGCTCGTGTTTTAAGTGCTTCATTCAGTCATAATTATCACCAGTGGTGTGAAAGGATGTTGTTGAGACACGCCATTGAAGCCGTTGCTAAAGAAGTGGATGACTAAACAAAGTATGCAACTTCAGTCATGTGACGACAGTCTGCGGCCATATGCATTTCAGTTTAACAGCTGTGCTTATCCTTGACTACCCAGAGAGATTCTCGACCAAGAAAAGCTATGAAGCATGTAATTTCTGGGAACAATAGAGAAAACATGTCCAATTTAAATATCATTCCTTGAGTACAAATATCATACTGCCAACATTTCTCTTCTCATCAGCTGTCCAGTGTTATGGAATGACCAGACATTAGCCGTGATGAAGAATGGTCTAGGGCCGGATGCTCTGTTCAGGATACAAATGTTCAAGTTTGTTGGCAGCTCCTACACTGATGTTTTCCTGCACTGCAATGTCCAGATCTGTCATAACACAGGAGGATTGTGCCAGCCTGTAAGTCTTCACTGACACCTATTTTTACCATCAACATGCTCTAAAAGGCACCATTATTTTGATCAAAAATACTGTAAAAACTAATATTTACACATTTTATATTACAATTTAAAATTGACATTTTCTATTGCAATATTATTTAGATTTAATTTATTTCTATGATACAAAGCTGAATTTTCAGCATCATTACTCAAGTCTTCAGTGTCACATGTCCCTTCAGAAATCATATAAGTTCTAATATGCTGATTTGCTTCTCAAGAAACATTTCTTGTTAATATCATCAGTTTTGTAAACAGTTGTGATGCTTAATATTTTCATGGAAACTGAGACGTTTTCTCAGGATTCTTTGATGAATAGAAAAAATAGAAAACAATAAGGCTTTAACTTAAAAATCTTTACTATGGAAGCTTATTTTCACCACAGCATAAAACAATTTAAAAGATAATTGGAACTTTTTATCTCATAATTCTGACTTTTTTGCGATGATATAAAGTTGCAATTTACGAGAGATAAAGTCAGAATTGCGTGATACAAAGTCACAATTGGGAGTTTATAACTTGCAATTCTGACTTTTTCTCAGAATTTCAAGTTGTTATTGTGCAATTCTGACTTTATAACACGGAGATGCAAGATATAAAGTCAGAATTGAGATATAAACTTGCAATTCTGAGAAAAAGTTATAAAGTCAACTTTTTTTAAAATACGCAACAAACTGCGATGCACTGTGTATTCTGAGACCTTTCTATCAGAACCAGCATTAACTCACTAGCTCAAATCCTTACACTTGCCCATTTTTCCTGCTTCTAACAAATCAACTTTGAGGACAAAATGTTCACTTGCTGCCTAATATATCCACCCACAGACAGGTGCTGTGATGAAGAGATAATCAGTGTTCACTTCATCTGTCATAATGTTATGTATGATCAGTGTATATCACGCAATTCTGAGAAAAAGTCGCAATTAACTTTTTTATTTTTAATTCTGTGGCAGAAACAAGCTTCCATACTTTACTGCCACATGTGATTTATCTTTGTAAAATAGGTTTTATTATATTATTCTATTTTGACCTCAAACTTTTGAACAGTAAAAAGCCTAATGCTTATCCAACACCCATCAAAGTTATTTTGTGGCATTATGATTATGTATCTGTCAAGGTAAATAAAATGCATGAAAACACCATTAAAGTACTATAAAATACCATAAAAGTAGTCCATATGACTTACATTTGATACATATCCCAAGTCTTCTATAGTCTGAAATCCTGCACTTTGTATCCTATTTTGGAATTACAAATTTGAATTTGCCAACCTAAACATCTCGTATTCCACAAGAAAAAAAACATGATGAAGAAAAAAATATGAGGGTGAAAAATAATGAAAGTTTTTTGTGGACTTTGCCTTTAGAGGTTGAGAAACATTGCTTGAATCTTAGTAACTTTAACCCTTTTGATCACAGAACTGCTCTGCTGAAGATGTATCAGTACGGACACGCAGGGATGTTGCCTCGTCTCACACGGTCTCATATGGACCAATCAGAAGGCTCAAAGCAAACATGGAGAATAATGGTCTGAGTAAGTCTTATAAACTCTTACCATACTTATCAACAATGTTAGGGGTAACGTATTACAAGTAACTGGAATTACTTAATCAGATTACTTTTTTCCAGTAACTTGTAAAGTAACGCATTACTTTTAGCCCCACCCAGGTAAGAAAAAGTAACGCAAAATTAATGTAAAACATTACTTTTCCTATAAAGTAACTAAGTAACGCTATTAGTTACTTTTTAAGGGAGTAACGCAATATTGTAATACAGAACTTTTCAAAGTTACTTTCCCCAACACTGCTTAGTAATGTACTCAGACCTTTTTTAATTCTATTTGAAAATCTCTTCCAGGTTTAGATATGCCCTCTGTCGAAACCTTTGTGTTGGGTGGTCTGCTGTTCATCCTGATCGTCATCACAGGAGTTTTTGGGAAACTCTGGCTGCAGAGCAGAAACTCATATCCGACCCAAGAGGCCCAACTCACCCTCTCCAACATCCACCATATCTCAGAGGTGGCCAGCTAACCTGGGATCTCATATACACAGTGTTGAATTAAATATGTTCAATTTTAAAATGTTGTATGCTAACCTGTAGTGCATTTTATGCTAGGTCTTTTATTGTTAAATAAATAAAATGCTTTTTGAATTTCTAACAGCTTACTTGCCACAAATATACTGTTCAAATTGATGTATTTAGGCACTTTGTGAACATCAGTGAAACTCATAGTTAATGTAATTCTCTGTGTGAACTTGATGAAAACTGATACAGCTAAACATCTTCACCAGCTGATTCAAAGATGCTGGTCCGAAATTATACTCTCTTGAGTAGGTACCTATTTTAAATAAGTAATTACTCAACAACCATTATAATAGTATGAGTGTGTGTAGTATGAATATAATGCGGACATTAATCCATACTGTCGTTATCATGTGACCTACCAGCATCAGTTACTTCGCTTCACTGCCATTCATAAATCCTCTCACTTGGCCTCATGGGATAGTAAAGTGTCCATCATATGCACACTTAAGAATCTCGCTGGATGTAGTAGGTCATCCGGGAACCTTTTGCCTAGTCTTATGAGTACTGTGAATTTGGACATACTTTTGTCGCATAATGTTTTTCACCTACTATATAGTAGCCTATAGTGAAAATGCAATTTCGGATGCAGCCTTTGTTATTTAGTTATCTTATGCAATGACATTTGTTCAGTTTTAAGTGAGACTTAAGTGAAATACTTTTTTGACGGTCACTGTACAGCATGAAGTATTCTTTGACTATAGTTCTTGTTTCGAAACCAAAAGTTTAAGTTGATATCTGTATAATAATGATTAGGTTTTAAACATGCGTGACCTTACCAGGGCGAGTTTTAAAATGTATCCATTTAATAATAACTCAGTGAAAAGCATAAATGAAAAGATAGAATAGGTGTTAATTTCCAAATGTTCTGAAGCATGTTAAAAACAACTTCTGAGGACATTTGGAGTGATCCTCACTAAAAATCAGCCAAATCATATTGTCTTAAATCTGTAGGCAAATTGGTAGCCTGTGGAACTGGGGTGCTTATACCATGATACATGGTACTCCAAAATACTGAAAACTGTGGCAGTAAACAGCATGGCTTTATCATGGTCTGGCTACTTTTTGTTTGTGTGTACGTATGTGTCTGTTATAGTCTCCGCCCATCTAGGGCCTCAGTTCATTTCAGTATGTCAGTACAGTGAGACACAGATTTCAACAGAAACTGAGAAAGACAGCAGCGAAAATATCATCTCTGTCATTATACTCGATGAAATATTAATAATTAATTAAACTCTATCAAACTACTGAAGACTCGTCATAGATTAACGGTAAGACAATTTCATGTATGTTTACTTTGACTAGTTTCCTCACCGGCTCCAACGAAATGGACCCGGTCGTTGTTAAAATAGCAAAATACGTGTTATTCATTATTTTGATAAATGCTCATCAGTCTACGACGTTTATTAATTGCGTATGTGTGTCATTTATTATTTTATACTAGGCTGCAGTTCGCGGCTATCAGCTAATGCTAAAGGCTTTGTGATTGTCAGTTTAACGGATTAAAACATTGACCTGTCATACTATAATCATAAAGATGTATAATGAGGATGGTTCGTTTGCGTTAAATCGTTGATTATTGATTTATATGAGAGCATTGTACTGTCAGGTTCATGTTGTCAGTCGTTGTACCCCAGTTTGGGAACAACAACAAAAGCTGCATCAGGTTTCATCAGGAGTTTGACTGGATTGAGCTCGATGCATCTGTAAAACATGGTTGGCATCATGTCATATTTGGGAAACATTTCGTGTTTTGTGTTATAATAGTAGGATATCTGAAGTCATGTCATATTTGGGGTCGTGTTATGTTTACGAGCATTATAAGCATTAAGAGCTGTAACGTTACAGGTTATAGACCCTTTATGACTTAGGCTCACTTTTTTGGCAATCGAGTAGTTTTAATAAAAATAATGAGATTAAATTAATGTCAGTTACAGTATAAGCACAATACACATCACACCCACTTTAAGCAGAAGTAGAGTATAATGGAATGAATAATACAATTCTAAATATTTTGTATAACACTAAATATTTATAATTCTAAAAATATATAGAATTGCATGTAGCCTATTATTATGTAATAGTTATATTTCTGTCATATTTTCTTTAATTTCATGCAGTAAGGTGGTTAATTTAAGCATCTTTATTTTGTTGGAAAACTATTGGAAGAACTATTGGTGTGTAGCTTATTATGAATTGTAATTTTTATATTATGCATTTTTTTATGTGGGCTCTATATTACAATTACAGTTGAACCAATTACAATTTCAATTGGACTGCAGACAATATACATCAATATACATCTGCAGACTATCAAATTTAATTGTGATAGGATTTTTAAACATGTGTCTACTAATAAACAAAAATGGCTGATAATTTTCAGTTGTAGAAGTTTGAACGGTCCCATAAGTTCTTGCACAAAAGTGTAGCCTAATTCTGTACACATCTTTGAGCCCCTCTAAGACTGAAATCCTCAAGTCATGTAATGTTTGGGAATATTTTGACATGCTGAAAGCATGCTGTCTGTTGTTGTAAGTGCTTATGAGCGATTTCTTGTGCAACTATGTTATATTGATGATACCAAACATTAGATGTGTTTGTTGTTTCAGAAGAAGTCATCACAAAACATGTGGCAGGCTTACAACTTGACATTGTACACAAATGTTTCGCAATGTTTATGCCCAGCTGGTATTACGAGGACTATGTTGAAAGTCAGATAATTTAAAGCTTACAACACAATATGACAGACCCTAGACCCCCCAACTTACCCCAACTGACTCAGACGGTTTGCATCTAGGTCATGCCGGCTGAGTCTAACTGCGTATGTCCAGCCAAGCCCAGTCATGTTGGAGAGAGAGACACTTCTTAAATGACATTGCAAGGTCTTTATGGAAGTGTTTCTTTTGAGTGTAAGCCATGTCTGATTCCTGTAACATACCGTTCAGAAACAAGGGGTCATGTTCCATCTCAGTCCTCGAAGAACCGGCGTGACTGTGCAACATAAGGAGAGTTGTGAAATGGCAATGCAATGGTTTAGTAATCTGGTAAACACACTGCTAGAGGGCAACTGGTTCTGATTTACACTTATCCCATTTAAGACAGTGGGACTTTCCACATGAATGGCATGCATAGATGTTAAGCCACGTGATGTTGTATACAAAGACACCCCACATGGGTACCCAAAATAATATCAAGTCTAATGGTCTGTTTTCTTTTCTTCCACAGTGTTTGCCATAGCCTCTCTGAGTTAAGGGACGATTTTTTCAATGGAGGAGCTTCATATCCATTGCCTGAAATGTGTCAACCGCCGATGTATGATAAGACCGGAGGCCAGCATTTCCTGTGACCTCATGGGTTGCCCTCTTGTGTGTGGGGCGGTTTTCCACTCATGCAAACTGAATGAACACCGCTTACTGTGTCCGTACGAAAGAGTCCCATGTCTGAACCGTGGATTCGGATGTCCGTTTACCCTTGCCAGGGTCAAAATTGCACAGCACCTTGAAACATGCCCAGCCAGTGTTGTGTGTTGCACCATGGAATGGAATCGATGGCCAGTGAGTTACGCAGATCGCAAGTCCTACGAGAACTTGAGTAAGGAGGTTTTTGACGTGGAGCAGCTCGACATGGCTTTGGCCCTCCAGGATCAGCGAATGTTGCTGGAGTCACTTAAAGTGGTGACCACTGTGACAAAAGCTCTGAAAGAGCAAAATCAGGACAATTCCAGCCCCCAGGAATTGGACCCGGAAAATGGGTTGATTGAAATGAGCGAGGAACCGTATGGTGGACCTTACACAGCTTCAGTGGAAGACAGTAGAAGCTTTGCTGCCACTTTGGACATTCTCCGTAGTGCAAAGAATATTGACTTGATTGTGAACAATCTTAATGGTGAGGAACAGAATGGAGCTTGCAACGGTGTCAGGAATGGCGATGGAGACTTAAGGAATGGCGCAATGAAAGAAAGTGACACTGATTCAGATTCTGATCTGGGAGCGGTAGGTGGAGCTGACTGCCCTTTTCCAGTAGACCCTGAAGACGAAGGAGATGATTGGTTGGAGACCAATGGATGCAGTGAATCTTCTGAAGAAGAAGGCGAAGTGAATGGTGGGATCGAACTCAATGGACTTCATAATGAAGTGGATGGTGACAACCAGGTCAGACTTGAAAGGGTCAATGGTTCTTCAAACGTTAGGCAGGTTTTACCTGATCATTCCATACCTGTTTTAGCACAGGATCCAGAAATGGCCCACTTGCCCCAACTACCTCTTCCTTTGCCCATCCCTCTGCCTAACCTGATGCAGAACAATGTTCTGCACCATTTGCCTTTCAGAATTGAGGACCGATGGCTGGAACGCAATCTCCAGGTACTCAGGGGAATGAACTTGTTTACAATTAACGGTCGAAGGACTCTGTTATCTGACCCCTATTTATTCAAAGCCAAGATGGAGGACAAGGCGGTAGACACATCTGACCTTGAGGTGACAGATGATCCAATGGGTCTCCACGGCATTGACCTCATTACTGCTGCCTTGCTGTTTTGTTTGGGGGACTCCCCCGGAGGTAGGGGCATCTCGGACAGCCGCTTTGTAGATGGGTATCGCATTGACTTTGGCACACAGACCTTCTCACTCCCTTCTGCCATACTGGCTACCAGCACCATGGTAGGTGACATTGCCTCAGCATCTGCCTGTGACCACGCCAGTCCACAACTTTCCAACCCCAGTCCATTCCACACCCTCAGACTAGACCTTGTTCTGGAGTGTGTGGCTCGCTATCAGACCAAACAGCGTTCAATGTTCACCTTTGTATGCGGACAGCTGTTTCGCAGAGATGAGTTTTCTTCCCATTTTAAGAACGTCCATGGGGACATCCATGCTGGCCTTAATGGTTGGATGGAGCAAAGGTGCCCGTTGGCGTACTATGGATGCACCTACTCGCAAAGAAGGTTCTGCCCTTCGGTACAGGGTTTCAAAATAATCCACGACCGACACCTGGGCTCCTTTGGAGTGCAACCTGGGTTAGCATCTTGCCCCAATGAGCCTCTATCCAGAACTGACATCTGCCAGTTTAGGACCCACTGTGACCACCTTAGTGACCTGCCCTTTGAGTTACTCCAGCACATTGCAAGCTTCCTGGACGGCTTTAGCCTGTGCCAACTCTCCCGAGTGTCTTGCACTATGAGGGATGTCTGTGCCAGTCTTCTTAAATCCCGTGGCATGGTGGTCCTGCTCTGGAATAAGACAAAGCGAGCTGATGGAACCTCATCCTGGCAGATACAAGACAAGGTAATCAGAGAGTATTCACCTTGTCATTATAACACAAAGCCTTAAAAGCTATTTTCTAACATTCTACGTTTTGATGTTTTTTGGTTTTAGGTGTGGCGGTTCAGTACAGCGTTTGACACTGTGAATGAGTGGAAGTTTGCCAACATTTCCAGCATGGCCGATCACCTCAAGACGTGCACGTTTAACACAATAACACGGAGAGAAGAAGCAGTCCCACTCCCATGCATGAGTTTTACAAGAGAACTTACGAAAGAGGGACGCTCTCTGCGTTCAGTGCTTAAACCAGTGATATAGACTATAGTCAAATGCAGCAGAATTCATTTTATAATACAACATGCCTTATGTGTTTTGGTGAACAGCAACATAATCATTAAAACGAGCCTGAACTTAATAAACCACTTTTAAAAGTGATGAAACAATATCTACCTGTTGTATTGATGATGGTTGTGCTGTCTTGTAGTTTTGATACAGTATATTCAGTTTTTTTACAAATTTTTGTTGAGATATGTAGCTTCAAACCAGAAACACTGAATTGTTAAATGGTGATGACCAAATTGAAAACCATTGTCTGCATTTTTGTAAATCAAGAATACAGGATGCATATTATTATGTAGATCAGTGATTCTCAACTGGTTTTATTTAGACACAGATTTTCATTGTACATGAAGTGGTGACTACATAATATCAGGCATAACCTGTGTGTACTGTTGCCTTGTTCATGTTCTCTTTTACCTTAAATAGGGTTCCTCCTTGAGGATGAATCAAGCAAACAATCTCTTTTGACCTTTCATTTGACATTTTGCTCCAAAATACAGTTAAATTGGATGTTAAGCATAAGATACGGGAAGCATTCTCTATTTATAAGTCTATTTATTTTACTATCCTACCTCTACAGGACTATATGGTTATTTGCATTTGATTACATGCATTTAGCCCTGTTTTCCCCCTGCTGTTGAAGAACAGACTGCAAACCACCAGTTGAGAACCACTGATGTGGACTTTTTAATCTCCTGATTTCTCTCTCCAAAAAACAGTCTTAGACAGTTTTCCTTTTAATCAGTCTGTCAGAACTAACACATAAGTCATTTCTCTGAGAAGCATTTATTGGTATTGAGTTTTTAGCTGTATACAATATAATGTTTTATTTACAAAGTTCCGGAGGGGTGCATGCATTTAGTTAATCAATTAAATTAGTGCGACAGGAGCTCTATACACCAGACTTTCCTCTGTCCCACAACAGTTTTCCAGCATCCCTCCACCACCCCATCTCCTCACTCCTAACTCTTTCTATCCCAGCCTTGGAGAAGGAGGGGGTACTCTGAGTTCGTGCTAATTCCGAGCTTGGAGCCCTCCCCTCAGACAGCACGTGAAATATGCATAACCTTTACTCTATCTGATTATATGTAAGTGTGAACTTCTGTACTATAGTACTTGATACTGTCACGCATGACACTTCCAGTAGTCATCCTCTGTGTCTTTTAGTAAACAAGTAAACAGAAACACATAAATGTGTTTGATCTAATGACGTGTGCCGATTGACAAATTACTTTTACAATCTTCCTGATTGTGAGTCATTGCACAAAACCTGCAGGACAGGTACAAGACTGCAGCTGTAGCCTGTCAGGATTTTTCGGTTGCACACGGTGTATGTGCAGATGTACTTTTGTGTGTCTCAGGGGTTTAACATGAAGCACATGCCATTATAGACAGTTTATCTGTGAGAAACTTGATTTGATCTTGCGATTCTTCCACTTTTATTTGTTGACAAAGTCAAGACAGAGTTTACGGTTCAGTTTTACTGTATCTTTTCATGTGTGCAGTTACAATGTAAAGTTTGTTAACATTCTGAAATATTGCTTGCAGTTGCAATATTTTCATCTGGAGAGAAAGCAATGATCTCAACCTTGTTTTTAGGGTAAAATGAGATTTTTTTTTAAGGAATTAGCTGTGTGATGTTTTACTCCATGTTTTTATATGACAGTCCTATTTGACTTGAGTGATGAAAATAGAGCATAATTCTGAAAGAGTTTCTGAATTATCTACTTTTAGCAGCTTTTAAACTAATGTGTCATAAAAAAAAAGATTATTTTTAACTATTGGAACTATTTTTTCCCCAAAGGAACAAAATGCATTCATATATTGTGTAAACAGTGTGGGAGCCGTTTTTTTTGGATTTGAAGAATTGTTTGAATAAATTGAAATATATTAACTCTATAGGTTTTCCAGCCATATATAGCTATATCATTGTATGAGGGGACTCAGGTATTTAAAGAAGAGTTGTGGAAAAGGTTCTGTTGGTTTATTTACTATGTGGTTTTCATTGTATTTTTACTTTGGAAAGTTAGTGTAAAGTCAATTTACTCTCATCCAAACCCTGACACTTTTGCAATACAGTTTTCATATTTGTGATCTTTATGGTTTCATGACCTCGTGCATGTCTCAAACTTCTTTTTTCTATTGTAAAAACAAAAAAATCTAAAACTTTGTCTGTCATGGTTATTTAACAGATGTTTCATATGTATCATCATTTGCATTTTTTAAAATATTATTTAATAAAGTTTGAAAAATACAGGTTGTCGGTGTGGTGTTTTATTAAACTTCAGATATGCAGCCAACCAAGTGTCAAAGATTTAAAATAAAGTCGTTAAGCAAAGCTGGCAGAGAAATTAATCTTCCAGTTTGACATCGTGTTATGGGTGGATAATACTTCGCTACACTAATTACTTTGCGATTTTTTTAACCATTGAGATATTAAAAGTAATCTAATAAGTAATGGATCCACATTCCTCACTTAAGTGCATGACTTCTGATTTTACTGATCATATTTTATGATAAAAGCTCTCTATTTTTTGTTTGTTTGTGGAGTGTTTCATCTCTAGGTGGTGCTGCTGTAATTGAGAATCAAATGCCTCAGTTCTTTTTCACAGCACATTTCCTGAGATAAACTCCCAATTTGCTATCCAATTTGTTAATGAAATAATGAACTTGCTTCCTATATATTTAATGGTCATTAAAATAGCTTCTGAATAGCATATATCACCATTCACGAGGCCATACCAGATACCACCATAAAACACGTTGTGTCTCCTTTTCAGACTCTATTTCCCAATCATTTCTCTGCACCGAAACAGCCGCCGGAGAAGAAAAAAGCATGATGAATGTCCTGAACGGATCCGGGGCTGAGGGGGCTCATATGCTTCAGTAACCGAATGGAAATAGGCTTTTACAGCAAAGATCTCAGGAGGGTTTTAGCCAGACAGGTAATACAACCACAACCGTCACCAGGTTTCTTTAGCTAAACAAAGCATGTAACATTTTGGAAGCAACAATGTTCTTCAACAGTTTTCCTTTAACATCCATATTTGGAGAGTAGCCTATTAATATATTTGACACAACTACGGTTTTTGGAGCTGTTTAATTTTTTTTTTTAGCAACATCTGCTTTGCATTATAATTAGCCTATTATGTAATACAGTAATTAGCAATTACATAATGAATGAGGAGGGTTCCTTAAACCACTAGCCTATTAAACGGGCATTAAAAAGTTTCCATTGTCTCCTGAAACAAAACAGAACATTAAATGTTGTCTGTAGATGTGTCTGAGCAGCTTTAATAGTTTAGGAACTATTTGCAGCGTTGTAACTGGCAGTCTTGTTTACAGAGAAAAAATAACAGGAAAAAAAATTGAGTGTGACATTAATCAAACAAAAGGAGATTAAAATCAACCTGTTCAAAACATCTCTAATTATTACTCATGTATTATTGATATTCAGCTGAGTTTGTTTATTAGTTTGTCTTTTAATTAAATGAAGCTTTAAAAGATCAAAATTTGATTGAAAATGCAGCAGGACTGTCTGAGACAAATATATTTATTCATTACAATGCAGGTTTTCCAGTCAAATTAAGTTTAATGGTGACAGAAGATTTTCACAACAGGACTAATAGCAAATAAGTGCATTTCCAATATATTCTTAAAGATTTGTTGCGACACCAAAACACACAAGATGCATAGAAATATAGCATCATATGTAAATAAACAAATGTATGACATTATATTGTTTCGGTCATTATATATGGAACAAAGATGGGAAACATCAATTACATATCCAATATCAATGGTATTGGAAGAGACACTCTCTAACTCTTGCTGCTTTTGCCCTATAGATCGAAAAAACTGTGCAAAATCAAACACAAACCAGGACCAAAAATTTATTAAATAAAAAGAAAACAATTAATTTAAGCAATAATCTTTGCAGCGCTACAGAATCCTTCCACGTACACATTAAAGCAGACTTTGCATTGCTCAGAACTGACATGTCATGTTTGTGTACATTTTTATCAGTGGCATTAAAGCATGACGGCAGTCTCTGTGGGAGCAAGTCGCGCGGGGTCTGATCTGTTCGGTCATCCTCTAACGAACAGCTCATGGAAAAACGAACACATCTGCACTGCAGTCGACTCCAGCTCTTATCGTTTTGAGAAGCAGAAGACTGCGATGATGAAAGTCCTGTCACACAGTCATCTTGGTGTGGGGTGTGAGATGAAATCTTATGCAAAGAACTCTTCAGACCCCAGGCCTCCACTATCTCATCTGATTGAAGGCAGAGTCTTATGTGAAGTCACGAAAAACATCCTCAGACCTAAAGGAAAGAGGGTAGATACTAGATTAAATCTTACATTTGAACCAGGTTTTTTTTTTTTTTTAGAACAGTATATTTTATAATATTGACCTCTTAAAAAGTTATTTTGGTCTATCATTGCATAAATGCTGAAAATGTAAAAGAAAAAAATCCTTGCATGCAAACATTTGACACACAGACTGCGTCCTAAATCGCATACTCTCTGAGTATGTACTTCTTTAATCAGTTATTACTTTGCATCAGTTAAAACTGAATTTTCTACTCTGAACAAAAATTTGGTGTTGAAACAATTTTAATTTAGAAACTGCTAGTAAACTTCACAAACAATTACAAAGAAATGGCAAGTAACATTGAATTAAATGTGAAATGTTGAAGTAGAAGTTTTGGAGGGTTTTTTTGTAAAATTAATTTACAACTTCTAAAAAAACACTTTTTTACAATGTACTGTAGCCTATATACTAATGAGTGCATTTAGTATGAATGAAATCCGGATGCACTACATTCGTCGTCATGTTGTCATTTGTTGGACTACAACATGTCCTAGATATTATTTGAAAATGTTAAGATACTTTATGATTGTTCGGTAACACTTTACAATATGTCTCCATTAGTTAATTAATTCGTTAACATAAACTGAGAATGAAAAATACTACTTAAGTCAATGTTAATTTTTAGCATTTAATAATATGTTATAATCAAAAGTTCTTACTTTATTATTTAATGGACCTGAGCTAATATGAACTAACAATTTTAACTAACGTTAACAAAGAATAATAACTTCTGGAATGTTAGTTAATGCATTCACGTTAACTAGACCTTATTGTAAAGTCTTACCTATATTGTTCTTTATAATACTTTTGCACTTTAATATGTGTGAAGCATGTTTACTTTAGCTATATATACACTATATTGCCAAAAGTTTTAGGACACCTGCCTTACATGTACATGAACTTTAAAGACATCCCATTCTTAATCCGTAGGGTTTAATATGGAGTTGGCCCACCCTTTGCAGCTTTACCAGCTTCAACTCTTCTGGGAAGGCTTTCCACAAGGTTTAGGAGTGTGTTTATGGGAAATTTTGACCATTCTTTACACCACTGCATCCCACACTTTGCATTGCACTTGGTGATGTAAGGTTATGATGCAGCTGCTCGGCCATGGAAACCCATTCCATGAAGCTCTCTACACACTGTTCTTGAGCTAATTTAAAGGCCACACGAAGTTTGGAGGTCTATAGGTATTGAGTCTGCAGAAAATTAGCGATCTCCTTGCACTATGCGCCTGAATGATTTTATGTGGCCTACCACTTTGTGGCTGAGTTGCTGTTGTTCCCAGTTTCTTCCACTTTGTCATAATAGCACTAACAGTTGACCGTGGAATATTTTGTGGTGAGAAAATACACAAATGGACTTATTTTACCGGTGGAAACCTAGAAGCGAATGCACGCCTAGGTGCTTGATTTTATACACCTGTGACCATGAAAGTAATTGTGACACCTGAATTCAATGATTTGGAGGGGTGTCCTTATACTTTTGGCAAATGGTGTATATAGTATGTATATGTAGAGTGGTGGTCAGAATTATCGGCACCCTTAGTAAATATGATCAAATATGGTGGTAAAAATAAATATGCATTGTTTATCCTTTTGATCTATTCAAAACATTTGCAAAAATCAAAACATTCATTGAAGTAAAAGAATGGAAAGTTGGGGAAAATCACATTATGAAATAAATGTTTTTTCTCCACAACACATTGGGCACAATTATCGGCACCCCTAGAATGTTTTATGAGTAAAATATCTCTGAAATATATTCCCATATATATATATATATATATATATATATATATATATATATATATATATATATATATATATATATATATATATATATATATATATATAAAACCAAAGAATATAGTTCTGATGTGCAGCAAGAGATTGTCGAGCTTCACAAAATAGAAAGTGGTTGTAGGAAAATTGCTAAAGCATTGAAAATCCCCATTTTCACCATCAGGGCAATAATTAAGAAATTCAAATCAACTAAAGATGTTACGAATCTGACTGGACGAGGACGTGTGTCTATATCGTCCTAAAGCATTCCAGCAAATACCAACAGACAAAAAATCTAAACCAAATGGCCTCTGCTAGAAATCTTATAATGGGCCGTGGTTGGATCTTCCATCAGGACAATGATCCAAAAATCAAAATCAACACACAAATGTGTCACTGAACACAAAATGAAGCTTCATAGCCTGAACCCTATAGAGAATGAGTGGGGTGAACCGAAGAGAAGAAGCACCAACATGGATCTGGGAATCTGAAGGATCTGGAGAGATTCTGTGTGGAGGAATGGTCTCTGATCTCTTGTCAGGTGTTCTCCAAACTCATCAGGCATTAGAGGAGAAGATTCAGAGCTGTTATCCTGGCATGCTGTTATCTGAGGTTGCAAAAAGTATTTAACAAAAAGGTGCCAATAATGATGTCCAACGTGTTTTGGAGAAAAGCAGTGTATTGTTTTATTGTATTTAAATATTTAGCGTTTTTTTTAATAAAAAAGTTATTAGACCTCTTATAGTATTACATCACAAACAACTTATTTCAATATCGTGATCATATCATATACCGTGATAAAAGCTTCAGCAATTATCGCAACATGAAAATGTCATACCGCTACTTTTAGTAGTTACCACAAATTTGGTTCCAAACTTTAGGGATAGTAAAGTGTCCGTCGAATGTGACTTCAGAATCTCGTTGGAAATATTAGGTACTTTTTATCTACTGTTTCACGAGTTCACACTTATATATAATTCATGGAGAGTAAATTTAAATGCATATTTGGCGTGCTGTCCCGAGGGAGGGCTTCGAGCTTGGAATTTGGCCCAAACCCAGAGTACCCCCATGTATGCAAGTGGTTAGAGCTAAAAGTGTGGAGAAGGGGTGGTCTCCACTTGTGTCAATTATCTGAACGTGCTCTTTCCGAACCTTATTTTATGAGTACTGTGAATTTGGACTCTACTCTTTTCACGTTTTTTTTTGTGTGGAATGTATAGTATAATTTATAGTATAAATGATTTTGGATGCAGCCATGTATATATAAATATATATATGGGCCTGGTTTCACAGACAGGGCTTAGATTAAGCCAAGATTAGACCTTTGTTAAATTAGGATATTTAAGTAGCTTTTAAAAAACATGCCTTAGAAAAAAAACATGGCACTGACATATTTTAAGCTATATCAGTGAAAGCTGCTAGCTCAAACATGCTTTTTAGTCTGGGACTACCTTAAACCTTGTCTGTGAATCCAGGGGGTGAAGTTGTTTTGCTAGCATTCATAAGGCATCAGGCGGCCAGAGGCGTCAGAAACACATCAGTGCCCCTCAGCGTGTATCAGGTGGCACAATACAGGTACCTGTCCGCCTCCAGACTGCAGAGAACATTCCAGCTCATTCATCATCATCTCAGCGTCGGATGTGCTCTGATGAGCACATGTATCTGGTCTCTCGTCAATCTGAGTGTGGTTGTGCCCTTCCCGCCTGCCATTAAAGATGACCACGATGACACAGATCATTTTGCGCACTCTTCAATTGTATTTTGCATCACATATGATGTCTTAATTGTTAACTTTGTTCTTAAAGGAAAGCATCAATATTTGTATTTATCATATGTATGCGTAAGGATTCCAAGAAACCCTTTATTGCCTCTAAATAGATCAGCTTTATAAATTAATACACATTTTTAAATTTGACTTTAAAGCCAATTGGTCCATTCTTCTGTATTAAGTTTATAGAGATTAAGTTTTCAGGAAATGACTTGTGTGGTGACTAATCAGTGGCATGGGGACAGAATACAAAATATTGTTTTATAATGAAGCCAATTTATGAAAAGGTCATGGATCAAATCATTGCTTAAAATCTGTCAAAATATGTAATGAACTCATTAACAGCACAGCAGGGATATTATAATGAACTAAAACCAAAACTAAAATCATAAAAGAACTTAAATTACTTGAAATAAACTTTAAATTACTTTAAATTTACTTTAATAAAATATTAAACCTTAAACTTCTTTTATTCCAACTAGTTGCCAAGACATTTCTCATATTCATTTATTTGAACTTGATTGTACTAGAAATATAAAAGTGAAAAAAAAATGACACACATGCAACAAATGTAACTATAATTAAAACTAATAAAAAATAAAACTACACTGAACTAGATTATAAATGCAAAACCTTTGTTTTTGCCTCCATTTTTCATGAGGTGAACTCAAAGATCTAAGACTTTTTCTGTGTACACAAAAGGCCTATTTCTCTCAAATATTGTTCACAAATCTGTCTAAACCTGTGTTAGTGAGCACATTTTAGAGTGGCCTTCTATTGTGGCCAGTCTAAGGCACACCTGAGCAATAATCATGCTGTCTAATAAGCATCTTGATATGCCACACCTGTAAGGTGGATGGATCATCTCGGCAAAGGAGAAGTGCTCACTAACACAGATTTAGACAGATTTGTAAACAATTTTTGAGAGAAATAGGCCTTTTGTGTACATAGAAAAAGTCTTAGATCTTTGAGTTCAGCTCATGACAAATGGGGGCAAAAACAAAAGTGTTGCATTTACAATTTTGTTCAGTGTATATAATAGTATATCACCGATACTAAAATAACGAGCCCGATCTCACGAAAATGCGTATCAATAGTACGAGTGTGCAATCTCGTAGAATGTATACGCCAAAACTCATTTTGGCGTGCGTATGGTACGCCGTTTTTGGCGTGCATATGATACGCACTTTATGGCGTATTATATGTACGAACCCCCCACACCCCCACCCTCACCCTACCCAAAAGCGTGTCATATACACGCCATAAAGTGCGTATCATATGCACGCCAAAAACGGCGTACCATACGCACGCCAAAATGAGTTTTGGCGTATACATTCTACGAGATTGCACACTCGTACTATTGATACGCATTGTCATGAGATCGTGTTGAAATAACACAGCTGCACAGAGCAATGGCAATGCTAATACAGATTTTGCATCATTATTCTCAGGATCACTTTAAACATACTGCCATTATGTGCCTGTATTGAATTAGTCCTGATGAATGAAACGGATTGATTTGTGCTGGTCACAGTGAGGTCAAATCAAATGATCCTCATCAGTCTGCACAGTTCAGATGTCACAGTGAGTGACGGAATGACAAACTGTTGTGCACATGAGCCAAACTATCAGCTGCGACTCACATTTTTCCTGTTGACAGGTGAGATTCTGGTACAGGTAAAATGGCACTGGATTCCCCGTCTCTTTGTGTCGACCTGAAAGTGGGCAGATGTGTTAAAGAAAGTTTATAGCAGGTATCCAACTGTAAAATAATGTGAAAAAAGTCTGAAGAGTTTGCAGCTGTCAAAGAGAAACATTCAACTCAGCAAAACAGCTTGTTAAGGAAACAAGCAAAACATTTTAGCCTAAAGCACAATGTTTTAAGCCATCCTCGGATGAAAAAAAATAGATGCTTTATTTTAAAAGCCTGCTCATTAGTGGATGAAGACTGCAATGGAAACCTTTTCAATGTTGCCAATTAAGAAAACCTTTCCTGCTGTGTGAATATACTGTTTCAGCATCTGTACTGGTTCAACATGAATCCAGACACACACTTAAAGGGATAGTGAAATTTCTGTCATTAATTCCTCACCCTCATGTTATTCCAACCCTGTAAGATAAATGAAGTTCTTTTTAATGAAATTTGAGAGCTCTCTGACATCTCCATAGGCAGCAATTTGATTACCACTTCAAGGTCCAGAAAGGTAGGAAAGACATCAATAAAATAGTCCATGTGACTCCAGTGGTTCAACCTTAATTTTATGAAGTGACGAGAATACTTTTTATGCGCAACGTGTGGCCTTCATATAACATTAAGGTTGAACCACTGGAGTCACATGGACATGTCTTTCCTACCTTTCTGGGCCTTTTTTATCAAAAATATCTTCATTTGTGTTCCGATGATGAACGAAGGTTTTACGGGTTTGGAACTACATGAGGGTGAGTAAATAATTACAGAATTAAAATTTTTGGTTGAACTAACCCTTTAAAAATGTCTGAATGCCATTGTATTAGTTATAATATTAAACCAGAAATGCCGTTTATTTTAAAGAAAAAGAGTATAACACCTTTTTAACCCTTATGTACTGTTGCGGGTAAAGTTGACCCGTTTCGATTTTTGAGTTGTCAGAAATATCAGTAAACCTATGTTTGTTTTCTTGAAATTGTATGACTTTTTCTCATTTAGGGTCATGAACATGTATGCAAAGTTTCAACACGCTGATGTGTTTTGACACAAAACGTGTTTCTGTTACAATTGTGATGTTCGTGGGTCAACTCTAGTCCTGAAGTGCCAGCTGAGTTTAACAACTTTTTATTTTCAAAGTCTATGAAAATAAAAAGTTTTTTACCTGTTAACTGTCAGTCCCACTTTTTGAGTATAGACTTTAAAATGACTTTTCATTTAATCATTTTTATCTTGCAATTCTGAGATATAAACTTGCCATTCTGACTTTTTCTCTGGCATATAAAAATATATCCATATGGTTTAAGTGATCTGATCAAAATATTTAGTAGACATCCTATTCAGAAGTAGTTTGGGCAGTAATGTTAGTATTTGATTTGAATTCAATCTCTAAAGTGTGTTATAGTCTGGCACCACATCACAAATGAAGAATATATCGCTAATTACCTATTGCTCTGGCATTTATTTTGAAAGTCAGTCACCAAATATGAAAACTAAAGTCTGAACGCTTTGGAATGCTATATAGTTTGTTAAGATTACTTTAGGTTTAAACTAGGACTAAGATATTATTATCAGGGAGGGGCTTAAAAATAGTGGTTCAAAACATTCTTAAATCATAAATTCAGATATATTTTCTTTGTAATGTATGAAAAGTATTGATATTAAAAGGTAATTATTTGAACCTGATTGTATTTTATTTTACTTTTTTTGTTATAGTGTGATTTCTGAAGAGTTGTACTGAATCCAATTAGGGTCAATTTGACCCGGGCCATACATGCTGTAAACAGAAATTGAACAGTGCATGAGGGTTAAGCTTGAACATTATGCATAAAGCTTTTGAGCCTTTCAGCAAAATCAGTGCAGCATTTGAGTAAAGCTGCTAAGATATTTTGTATGTAATTGTAATATCTAGTGTCTTGGTTTGGTTTCATGTTCAGGTTTCATGTCCTGTTTGAGTTTTATCACAGTCATGTTTCCTGTTTGCCCTTGTTTGTGTCTTGTGATCATGTCATGGTGTCATGTTATCATTGGTTAATTTAGTCATTTGGGTTCTCAGTTCTGTCACTGGTTCATTGTCTTGATTGTTCTCAGGTGCATCATGTTCAGTCTTCAGTAGGCTGAATCTGAAATCACCCCCTAAACCCACAATCACTATTCCCTACTTTAGTCCATTTACACAGATCACTTGAAGGAGTGAATGAAAACAAGTGACTGAATTCGGACAACTGCTGTGTGTACATCGGCTGTACACACATTATGTGGGATTGAATGAGTGCTCTCGATAACGTCCACTATGGTTTTGGACACCACTACAAATGGCTGTCCCCTCAAATAGTGCCATATTTAAGGGTATATGGGGCGATTTCGAATTCATATTTAAGCGCTTATGTTTGCCTTGTTCAGGGTCAAGTATTGTTTGTGTAACCTGGTGAGTGTCTGTTCATGTGTTCAAGTCTGTTTAAGTCAATTCCTTGTTTATTTTGTATCATTTCTTGTTTTGGAATAAACTACACTTGGGTTCATCTACACTTGCCTCCAGTGGACTCACATTGTTACAGTAATAAAACAACATTTCTACAGTTTAGCTGTGATCATACATAGCTTGAATTCCCTGAGGTCATTCAATGGTTCTGAAGTGGATGAAAAGTTGATGGGGGAGAGGAAGAGATTCAAGCTCACAGAACAAGAGGAGAGGCTGAAGATACTAGATACTCACTCATACTCCTCTGGACACATGCTTAGAAATGCACCTGGGCTGCAAAAAAAACAGAAAATATCATAGCTGTCAACAAGAAGACCTGGTGAGTGTTAATCACACATGGCCATTTAAACTATTGTGAACTATTAAAAATAAACTCCCTTAAAACGCACTTTTCACACTTGCACTACTTCAAAGAGTCCACTAAAATGGTCCAACAGTGTACAGGTTCTGGTCATATAATTAGAATATGATCAAAAGTTGATTTATTTCACTAATTCCATTCAATATATAAGACACCTGATGCCACACTCTAATCAGCTAATTAACTCAAAACACCTTTAAAGGCCTTTAAATGGTCTCTCAGTCTAGTTCTGTAGGCTACACAATCATGGGGAAGACAGTTGTCCAAAAGACGACCATTGACACCTTGCACAAGGAGGGAAAGACACAAAAGGTCATTGCAAAAGAGGCTGACTGTTCACAGAGCTCTGTGTCCAAGCACATTAATAGAGAGGCGAAGGGAAGGAAAATATATGGTAGAAAAAAAGTGTACAAGCAATAGGGATAACCGCACACTGGAGAGGATTGTGAAACAAAACCCATTCAAAAATGTGGGGGAGATTCACAAAGAGTGGACTGCAGCTGGAGTCAGTGCTTCAAGAACCACTACCCACAGACGTGTGCAAGACATGGGTTTCAGCTATCACATTCCTTGTGTCAAGCCACTCTTGAACGACAGACAGCGTCAGAAGCGTCTCGCTACGCTTAAGACAAAAAGGACTGCTGCTGAGTGGTCCAAAATTATGTTCTCTAATGAAAGTAAATTTTGCATTTCCGTTGAAAATCAGGGTCCCAGAGTCTGGAGGGAGAGAGGAGAGGCACACAATCCACGTTGCTTAAGGTCCAGTGTTCCACAGTTTCCACAGTCAGTGATGGTTTGGGGTGCCATGTCATCTGCTAGTGTTTTCCACTGTGTTTTCTGAGGTACAAAGGTCAACAAACCAGGAAGTTTTAGAGCACTTCATGCTTCCTGCTGCTGACCTACTTTATGGAGATGCAGATTTCATTTTCCAACAGGACTTGGCACCTGCACACAGTGCCAAAGCAACCAGTACCTGGTTTAAGGACCATGGTATCCCTGTTCTTATTTGGCCAGCAAACTCGCCTGACCTTAACCCCATAGAAAATCTATAGGGTATTGTGAAGAGGAAGATGCGATATGCCAAACCCAACAATGCAGAAGAGCTGAGGGCCACTTTCAGAGCAACCTGGGCTCTCAAAACACCTGAGCAGTGCCACAGACTGATCGACTCCATGCCACGCCGCATTGCTGCTGTAATTCAGGCAAAAGGAGCCCCAACTAAGTATTGAGTGCTGTACATGTTCATACTTTTCATGTTCATACTTTTCAGTTGGCCAAGATTTCTAAAAAGCCTTTCTTTGTACTGGTCTTAAATAATATTCTAGTTTTCTGAGATACTGAATTTGGGATTTTTCTTAGTTGTCAGTTATAATCATCAAAATGAAAAGAATTAAACATTTGAAATATATCGGTCTGTGTGTAATGAATGAATATAATATACAAGTTTCACTTTTTGAATGGAATTAGTGAAATAAATCAACTGTTTGATGATATTCTAATTATATGACCATGCAGCACCTGTACATGACAAGAGTTAAATCACATTTTGTTTAAATAACTGTATGAATACAATTTGCAAAACATCTCAAATTCACATGTATTGAAATGTTTTATGGTTCTTTTATCTGCTCAAAAGATTACACTTGGAATATAGCCAGTTGGCTAATACTGGCACATTTAAAGAAATGTTAATTCATACTGTCCTTATAAATATTAAAGTAAATATTTTTTTTTGTTAGAATTGTTAAACATTTGTAGACAATTATTACATAAATAATATTACAATAAAAACGCAAACCCTTCTCCACACATAAAGTCTCATATTTCATCTCAAGCTCCTCAGTGTTACCAATGTATCATTCATAAACAATTACAAATATTTTTGAAGAACTTTATTACTGGCAAAATAACACAAGAAATTTCACTCTATGTTTAGATCATTGTTTAAAAAAGCATTTAAAAAAAAAACATGGATAGTTCGAGATTAAAATTACGCAAAACATAAAAAATAACCTAAAAGTAGCATATATATATATATATATATATATATATATATATATATATATATATATATATATATATATATATATAGGTCCTGCTCAAAAAATGAGTTAGTCACTTCACCTCATCATAATGTTATGCCTGATCGATATATATATATATATATATGTTTATATATATAAAAAGTAGCATATATATATATGCTACTTTTTATATATATATATATATATATCGATCAGGCATAACATTATGATGAAGTGACTAACACTGCATGATTATCTCTTCATCACGGCACCTGTTAGTGGGTGAGATATATTAGTCAGCAAGTGAACATTTTGTCCTCAAAGTCGATGTGTTAGATGCAGGAAAAATGGGCAAGCATAAGGATTTTAGTGAGTTGTGAAGGCTAGACGACTGGGTTAGAGTATCTCCAAAACTGCAGCTCTTGTGGGGTGTTCCCAGTCTACAGTGGTCAGTATCTATCAAAAGTGGTTCATGGGAGGAACAGTGGTGAACCGGCGACGGGGACATGGTCGACCAAGGCTCATTGATGAACGTGTGGAGCGAAGGCTGACCCATGTGATCCGATCAAACAGAGGAGCTACTGTAATGCTGGTTCTGATAGAAAGGTGTCAGAATACACAGTGCATCACAGTTTGTTGCGTATGGGGCTACATAGCCGCAGACCAGTCAGGGTGCCCATGCTGACCCCTGTCCACCACCGAAAGAGCCAACAGTGGGCACGTGAGCATCAGAACTGGACCACGGAGCAATGGAAGAAGGTGACCTGGTCTGATGAATCACGTTTTCTTTTACATACGTGGATGTGCGTGTGTGTCGCTTACCTGGGGAACACATGGCACCAGGATGCACTATGGGAAGAAGGCAGACTGAGGCAGTGTGATGCTTTGGGCAACGTTCTTCTGGGAAACCTTGGATCCTGCCATCCATGGGGATGTTACTTTGACACGTACCACCTACCTAAGCATTCTTGCAGACCATGCACCCTTTCATGAAACGGTATTCCCTGGTGGCTGTGGCCTCTTTCAGCAGGATAATGCTACCTGCCACAAAGCAAAAATGGTTCAGGTATGGTTTGAGGGGCACAACAACGAGTTTGAGGTGTTGACTTGGCCACCAAATTCCTCAGATCTCAATCCAATCGAGCATGTGGGATGTGCTGAACAAACAACTCCGATCCATGGAGGACACAATAATGCCTGATTGGTGTGTATGTGTATATACATGGGTTTCTTTTAAAAGAAAAATGTTAAAATCTGTTTAGCGGCTGTATTTGTCAAAACACCGAAACACAGTCAGTTTCTCATATAATGAATCAGGACATCTAATAATGACAATAAACTCAAAACAATATGATTGTCCGTGCTCAGACATTTCAACAGCTGGTTTATTTCAATATTAAAGACTGCCGTGAACATGATAAATGTCCTGTCTCTTCATTTCCCCCACGATCACACTAAACAGACAACTGATTGCTTTTGTAATTAAATTCACACCCACGAGAGGGAAGCAGCATTTGTGTGTTGATGTTTAAGTGGCAGCTTTGGAATTACATGAATGAACGGCCTCTATTTTGTTCCAGCACAAAAATGGCACACAAATAAGTCTTCAATAATTCAGAAACTTAGACAAATAGAAGCAGGTTTCCCATGAGGAGTGATGACAGGAAGTCATTACTTCAATAGACAGAGATATGGCATCTTAAAGTCAAAATACCAGGAAGTAAATATGATACTGCTTATACACGGAATATTATACACTGCATAAACTGCATTCTTCCATCTTAAAAATATGTATATCTAAATTACAACATATGCTCTCAATGACAAATGTAGAACAGTTAGTTCATGCGTTCATGACCTCAAGGCTAGATTATTGTAATGCTCTACTGGGTGGTTGCCCTGTACGCTTAATAAACAAACTCCAGCTGTTCCAAAATGCAGCACTGCACTGGCTCCCTATTAAACATCGTATACATTTTCAAATCTGGTTAATTACTTAAAAAGCACTAAATGGTTTAGCTCCCCAGTACTTCAACAAATTCCTAACGCATTATAGTCCTTCATGTCTATTGCGATCTCAAAACTAGCAGTTGATAATACCTAGAATATCAAAATCAACTGCAGGCAGTATATCTTTTTCCTATTTAGCACTAAATAAACAAAATTATCTTGGTCAGTCGGAGCCAGGAACACTTCCCATAACACCTGATGTACTTGTTACATCATGAGAAGAATGGCATCTCTAATATTAATTTCTCTATTTATCCCAAGGTTTACAGTAGTCTGCTGGATCCAGGCTGTTTCCAGATCAGATGGTGGACCTGCACCTAGACATGACCACATTGCAGCCCTGAAGTGTCGGCAGTGTACAGTGTCAACTAGAATCTCCCTCGCCGTCACCGCGTTCTCACAGATTCAAATAATAAAATAAAAAAATTTAAACAAAGATGATAATGGTATAATTTCAAAACTATTTAAAAACCTGTTTCAAGGTTTGCGTTTTCTAGCCGCCAGGCGCTGTTGCTGTAAGGATTAGCGGCTTGAACGCATTGAGAGTTTTCTATTTTGGTTGAAAATGGTATTGTGTAAGTGGCCCCAATGTAAATAACTGATGATTATTTACAACGGAAATGAATCAGTCAAAAACTTACTGTAGCTGGACGATAACTTTTTCCTAGAGCTGATGCACAGACAAAACAATCTCTCTTCCATAAATTTCATATTATCACTGTAAAGCTACTTTGAAACAATCTATATTGTAAAAAGTGCTATGTAAATAAAGATGACTTGCCTTGACACTGTTCAAACAAAAACAAAAATCTGGAGTCTCAATTAGATCTCATTCGGAAAGATGCCCTAGAATATTTCCACTAGGAAAACTCACGTCTCCAAATGCTCTTCCTCTAGGATGGTCTGCACGGGCAGGTAGCCAAGCCGAGGGTGTTTGGTGAAGTACTTCTTTGACCGGAACTTGTTTTTCAGCACCTTGGTGAAGTCACGCACATCTTCTCCAGAGGTCGTCTGTAACAGAGAGGCTGTAGGAAATGTTCTGTTGTGCATGAAGAATTACATTGGCAGGGTCTGGAGTGTGTTTAGGTTTGGAAAAATCTGAAATATTTTTTTTTTTAATAAAGAATAAGAATACGAAAAGTATTTATTTCAAACATTTAAAAATATATATATGTATAATAAGAGTACTGTGTAAGGCATATTAGTTGTGTATGAGATTATTGTAGGGGAGGTTCTGGTGCACTGATTTGTAATGGATTTTTCCACTTTTGTTACCTGAGTGCAGGGCAAGTTGTACTTTCTTGTGTTTCATTATTTATTTAATGGTGTATGGAGGTGGATGCCATTTATTTAGTAAATATTTTTCTCCTGTTTATATTGAGTTACAGAGGAAGTTAGGTTTATTTGTATGCCTTTGTTTGCATCTTTAATTTGTGTTTATGTTATTTAGTTAACTAAAACAGTTACCCTCTCCTGAAGTTAATTATTGCTTCCAATGTAAAGTTTCTTTGTAACTGGTTTCCTATGCTCCCTAAATAAATCATATGCTTGATTTGCAAATTAAAAAAAAAAAAATGAATAGTGCTTGGATGGGAGACTTTTAAACGCTTGAAACATTTAATTAGTTTGGTTTAAATTCTTTAATTATAAATATGTGGATCAACCAGAATTGCGATAAAGTTAGGACATTTTTTAAATTTGAATAAAATAAAAACTATAAGACTTTCAGATCACATGATCCTATATTTTTTCCGCAATATAACATAGATAACATAACAAATGTTTAAACAGAAACGTCTCGGTTACGTATGTAACCCTCGTTCCCTGAAGGAGGGAACGGAGACGTACGACGGAACTGACCGACGAATTGGGATCTGCTTTCAGAGACCAATCTGCTTCAAGTGTTTCTAAACGAGCCAATTGGCATTGGCATGCGGTCCACGCTCCGCCCGCAATGCGGGTATAAATACGGAAGTGAAACACAGCATACTCGTTTTCTGCTGAGGAGCCAAACTAGTGGCGGGTCCTTCAGCGAAAAGCACATCACCTGACACAGCACAGCACTCTCCGTTCCCTCCTTCAGGGAACGAGGGTTACATACGTAAGCGAGACGTTCCCTTTCAGTCAGTCACGTTCGACGTACGTCGGAACTGACCGACGAATTGGGATCCCTACCAACTCGCCAGGGATGCTGGCCCTTCCAGCGCCCTGCCTGAGCTCGCTGGACCACTCCTTTTGTTGGGAAGTACAGTCACTGCTGTTCCTGCAAGACCCACTCAGCGTGACTATTGGATAACGCTGGGAAAGTGTGCCCTCTCGGAAGATGGAACGTTGCGGAGCCACATCCTTCTGAGGAAGGAGAGGTGGTAGATTACACACAAGGATTAACCTAGCAGGGTAGTGCAACATATGGCAGTCCCTGGGGTGGTTCCAACCTGGTTCCAGGGGGGAAGAGCACCTCCAGGAATGACGGAGGGAGCTCTGTCGAGGAAAAGACACAGGCCTAGCCAATTAGGGTAGCTGGTACCGTGGAGAATACACATATGGGGTTGCCGTTAGGGAACCGCACATATGGATACCCAGCCTACACATGCGTTCTACGAGCATACGGGTGCAGGCCTGGCATCAGACGTCCGCTACGTCTGACCCCAAAGGGTAGCGGAGGAGCTCACAGGGTTAGCCATTTCTGGGGAACACAACTGGAGAGTATAGATGCACGTATCCGGCCCCTGGGGCAGGAGTGGTGTTGCAAGCCGACACTAGAACGGGCACTTCGCGCAACTGGCCACTGGGGGCGAGTACACGGGAAGATACCGGATCCACACGGAGGCAATAGAATCTAGCGAACATGTTAGGTGTCGTCCAGCCCGCAGCTCTACATATATCTGTCAGCGAGGCGCCTTGAGCCAGTGCCCAGGAGGAGGGAAGACTCCTTGTGGAGTGTGCTCGCAACCCGAACAGGTAAGGCACGTCTTGGGACTGGAAAGCCAAGACAATAGCATCCACTATCCAGTGGGCTAACCTCTGCTTGGAGACAGCCTTTCCCTTCTGCTGGCCTCCGTAACAGACGAAGAGCTGTTCTGAGGTCCTGAAGCTTTGAGTCCGGTCGATGTAGGCCCGAAGGGCGCGGACGGGACATAACAAAGCCAGGGCTGGGTCTGCCTCCTCCGAAGGCAGCGCTTGCAGGTTCACCACCTGGTCCCGAAAGGGAGTAGTGGGAACCTTGGGCACATATCCGGGCCGGGGTCTCAGGACAACGTGAGAGTTACCCGGTCCAAACTCTAGGCACGACTCGTTGACCGAAAGTGCGTGCAGGTCCCCTACCCTCTTGATAGAGGCCAAAGCAACCAGGAGTACTGTCTTAATGGACAGGATCTTTATCTCTACACACTGCAAAGGCTCAAAGGGAGGGCTCTGCAGTGCTCTCAGCACCAGAGCTAAGTCCCAAGAGGGTACCAAGTTTGGGCGAGGAGGATTCCGGATCAGGCTCGGGCAACGCTACCACACCCGAAGGGGGCAACGCAGCCGAGTCCTCATCTCCGGAGTTCCTTAGCTCGTCCCCCGATGCAGCAACCGACACCATATCCTCAACCGGAGCCCCGAAAGTAACGACCGGCCCCCAGTGGGAAGGACCGGGATGCTCCTTCGGCAACTCAACCGGCGCAGCGGAGGGGGGAGGATCCCGAGGGGCTTGGGGACCCGTCGGGGTTGTCTCCACCAAAGGTATTAGCCAAAGTAGCAGTCCTCTGCTTTGCATTGGGAGGACCGCTAGATTGGGGAATGCGCAATGGGGCCACTCCCCTTTTGAGGAAGTCGAGCCTAGACCGCAGTACTGCGATGGTCATGTTCCCGCATTGGGAACATGAGTCATTCACGAACGCCGCCTCAGCGTGCTGAACGCCCAAACATGTGAGACAGCGATCATGCCCGTCAGCTGGGGACAGAAACCGGCTGCATCCAGAAACACACGGTTTGAATGACATCTTGATAAAGGCGCAGGGTCAAACCGAGTATGCGGTGTTTCACTTCCGTATTTATACCCACGTTGCAGGCAGAGCGTAGACCGCACACTTTTCTCCACTAATTGAGCTCATTTCAAACTTGATGCCTGCTACAGGTCTCATAAAAGTTGGGAGGGGGGCAACAAATGGCTGAAAAGCAAGAAAATTTTGATTCAGCTGGGAGAACATCTAGCAACTAATTAATTGATATCAGGTCTGTAACATGATTAGCTATAAAAAAGGATGTCTTAGAGAGTCTCTCAGAAGTAAAGATGGGCAGAGGCTGTGAAATCTGTGAAAAAGTGCGTAAAAATTTGGGTTGTATATATATATATATGTGTGTGTGTGTGTGTGTGTGTGTGTGTGTGTGTGTGTATGGAAGGATATCGCGGACAATTTTCAAAAGGAATTGTAAGTTGTATTTGCAATTGCGTTTTCAATTTGTGGATGCATAAACTCTGACATAATTCAAACGCAATTCCAAACCGCGCATTTCCGTTTGCATTTCCTTTTACGCGAACGCACAAGGACTGCCATATTTCAAATGGAAAAGCAAAGTCTGTTTGCAATTGCATTTCCAATGTCTTTCAAGTTATGACCTTGCCATTTTGGAATAGTAATAGAAAATCACCTATTTGCTATTTAATTTCCTCCGTGTCCTGCCACAACCTGCACAAAATTCAAACGGAATTGCAATCCTCTTTGCGTTTGCATTTCCGACCTCTAACACAGTCAACTGTCAATCAGGCTTGAGGGCGGGGTTTATTAATGTAGTCTGAAAGTAGGCCACGCCCTCAAGTGGTGGAAAACAAAGCACTTTTTCATCATTATTCATTCCTATAAAGAAAATGGGGAGAAATATCCAATAAATGTGTCTATTTTACAACAACAACAAAACCCATAAAATAATAATATATAATACAATACATCTGTAAAATAGGCCTATCCTTTTATTGAAACTGGTGCAAAGAGACATCACCCGCTGGTACTTTCGCTTTTGCCGCAGAGACCCTTGTGATAAAGAAATGTGTTGTATTTATGATAATCCGCGCAGATTTAATTTGACGAAAATAAATAATAAAAGTGCATAAATCACGAAAGACAACAAAATTACTGACAGGATGCTGTGCGCGCTTTGAGTGCAACACGGAGAAGCATAGCCCGTCTAAATATGCCAAATAAACACAGAAATATATAAAAATGCCAAGTCGACTATTCACATAAACACAGAGATAGGCTAAGCACTGTGTGCGTCCACACACACAAATTTATAACTCGACCTCACAGTGAAAGCCTGCACAATTAATTCCATATTGCAACTTATTTATTGTTTGCTGCAAAAAAAAAAAAATTCTATATTTTTTTACTGGGTCTTTTGGAAAAATTATTTAACCAACTTTTTTTTTTTTTAAATGGCTCTGGTCCAAAAAGGTTCCCGACCCCATTGAATAACTATAAGATATTGGAACTATAAGCAGCATGTGAGTCTGAAAATGTTTTAAATGTCAAAATAAAGATACAAATATTTAAATGAATATGAATACATATGATGAAAAACAACAATGTTGAATAAAATGGTATAATGAAGGAGAATATCAGATCGTCCTCCTACGAAACGAACATGAACTGCGATTTAATGTCACTATGTCATTTTCTTTTCTTTCCTTTTTTGATCGCTTTGCTCTTGAACACAGAATCATAGACATCACACCACTCATATCATGTCACATTTCTATAGACTCTCTGATTTGAACACATCATGATAATTTACTGTGCCAGTTGGAATATGATGATATTTGTCTGATACTAGCTGAGACTGACAGTAGCCTACCGAATGCAGTCATGTCAGTTTTCTTATTTGCTGTTTTTTTTCTGGTTGCCAGGTGAACACACAAAGGTCTGCATTCTGACTTTGAACTAAAGCTTTTGAACTTTGTTTTTTATCACAAAAAATAACCAAATTCCCCGTTTTCCACCACTTGAGGGCGTGCCCTACTTTCAGACTACATTAATAAACCCCGCCCTCAAGCCTGATTGACAGTTGACTGTGTTAGAGGTCGGAAATGCAAACGCAAAAGGCCATTTGAATTTTGTGCAGGTTGTGGCAGGACACACTCAGTTTTGAGTTAGTTTCTGTTTTCATGGACTTTCAATTATGAGATTTCAACTTGTAAAAAGCGTTCATGCCCTCATAAAGCTCGTAAATACAGCTTGTAAGGTGGGAATTTTATGAAAGCTCCTATTTGTACCACATGACTGCTGTACCACCTGACCAATGCAGATTCATTTAACCGTTGATAGTGGTGCCATAGAAACGCATAATTCCCAGTCAGAGGATGTGAACAGCTCCTAATGTAAAGTCACATGTTGTCATCTTGAGACTACAGTAATTACGAATGACGTAAAGCATTAGTTTGTCAGTCATCAGTTGTCATGGACACTCATCTAATCATCTCACCTGTTCCTCATCATTTTATTATCTCTGTGTATTAAGTTCCTCTGTTTTCAGTCTTTGGCTGTCAGTTGTTGAATGTGTTTCTGGTGGACACACAGTTTATATAGACATATAGTCTTTGAACCTGCTTTTTGATTAAACCTTGAATATATTTGAATCTGTCTTCTTCAGTCTTCTTCTTTATCTGGTGACAAGGGTACAGCTACCCTTTTTCTGTCCCCTAATTATTGTGTCCAAAGTGAACCATATAAAAACATTTGCTAATTTTTGTTGAAATAAAAGCAGAAAGGGATGGAGATGCTCACAGGGGTGCAGTACTCCACCATGGGGTAGCTGAGATGATGGTCCTTGGTAATCCTTCCCGAGAAAAAACACGTCTGACACACGTTGTAGTTGAAATGCTTTAGACTTCGATACCTAAAGGACAAACAGATGTTCCACACTGTAACAGCTAATATGATCTGTTATTGCCAAGGGCGGTTCTGGGATTTCATCCTCAGCAAGCGGCCACTGCCTAAGTGGTGCCTCTTTAAATTGGCACCACTTGGCCCGGTTCCACAGACAGGGTTTAGATTAAGCCAGGATTAGACCTTAATTCAATTAGGGCATTTAAGTAGATTAACGTGCTTTAGAAAAAACTTTAATGGTGTGCATCTTGAGACAAAACAATCGCACTTACATATTTTAAGATCTGTCAGTGCAAGTAGCTTTCTGTTAAAAAAGCTCAAACATGCATTTTAGTCTGGGACTACACTTAAGCCTTGTCTGTGAAAGCGGGGGTATATATACAGGTCCTTCAAAAAAAATTTAGCATATTGTGATAAAAGTTCATTATTTTCCATAATGTAATGATCAAATTAAACTTTCATATATTTTAGATCCATTGCACACCAACTGAAATATTTCAGGTCTTTTATTGTTTTAATACTGATGATTTTGGCATACAGCTCATGAAAAGCCTAAAAATTAGCATATTTCATCCGACCAATAAAAGAAAAGTGTTTTTAATACAAAAAAAGTCAACCTTCAAATAATTATGTTCAATTATGCACTCAATACTTGGTCGGGAATCCTTTTGCAGAAATGACTGCTTCAATGCGGCGTGGCATGGAGGCAATCAGCCTGTGGCACTGCTGAGGTGTTATGGAGGCCCAGGATGCTTCGAGCGGCCTTAAGCTCATCCAGAGTGTTGGGTCTTGCGTCTCTCAACTTTCTCTTCACAATATCCCACAGATTCTCTTTGGGGTTCAGGTCAGGAGAGTTGGCAGGCCAATTAAGCACAGTAATACCATGGTCAGTAAACCATTTACCAGTGGTTTTGGCACTGTGAGCAGGTGCCAGGTCGTGCTGAAAAACTAAATCTTCATCTCCATAAAGCTTTTCAGCAGATGGAAGCATGAAGTGCTCCAAAATCTCCTGCATTGACCCTGCCCTTGATAAAACACAGTGGACCAACACCAGCAGCTGACATGGCACCCCAGACCATCACTGACTGTGGGTACTTGACACTGGACTTCATTTTGTCATTTCCTTCTCCCCAGTCTTCCTCCAGACTCTGACACCTTGATTTCGAATGACATGCAAAATTTGAGCGACAGTCCAGTGCTGCTTCTCTGTGCGCTTCTGCCTCTGTTTCTGGTTCAAAAGTGGCTTGACCTGGGGAATGCGGCACCTGTAGCCCATTTCCTCCACACACCTGTGCACGGTGGCTCTGGATGTTTCTACTCCAGACTCAGTCCACTGCTTCCGCAGGTCCCCCAAGGTCTGGAATCGGTCCTTCTCCACAATCTTCCTCAGGGTCCGGTCACCTCTTCTCGTTGTGGAGCGTTTTTTTGCCACACTTTTTCCTTCCCAAAGACTTCCCACTGAGGTGCCTTGATACAGCACTCTGGGAACAGCCTATTCGTTCAGAAATGTCTTTCTGTGTCTTACCCTCTCGCTTGAGGGTGTCAATGATGGCCTTCTGGACAGCAGTCAGGTCGGCAGTCTTACACATGATTGCGGTTTTGAGTAATGAACCAGGCTGGGAGTTTTTAAAAGCCTCAGGAATCTTTTGCAGGTGTTTAGAGTTAATTAGTTGATTCAGATGACTAGGTTAATAGCTCGTTTAGAGAACCTTTTCATGATATGCTAAATTTTTGAGATAGGAATTTGGGGTTTTCACGAGCTGTATGCCAAAATCATCAGTATTAAAACAATAAAAGACCTGAAATATTTCAGTTGGTATGCAATCAATCTAAAATATACGAAAGTTAAATTTGTATCATTACATTATGGAAAATAATGAACTTTTATCACAATATGCTATTTTTTTTAGAAGGACCTGTAGTAAGTCAAAATAGCTTAAATTGGTACTATGGTACCATTGATATCATGATACAGTCTTTCTGCAGTACACTTCAAATCGGTATAGTAGGCTGCTGTTTGACTAACATAAAATTCTCATTATATCAATGTTATTTGTTAAATGTTATTTTATTTATTTAATTGTCATGTTTATTTATGTTTAATGCTTAAACAAATAATGAAATCACAAATATCAGGGTTTTAAACTGTATGTTTTTGTTTAATTTCCATAAAGATGTTACAAAAATAAAATATGAATAAAAACAATATTATATATATATATATATATATATATATATATATATATATATATATATATATCATGGACGAACACAATTGTCTGAAAGTTATGCAACTCCTTGGAAGGAAGAAACTTGAACTTAGAGTTTTTTTAAGAGTTTTGTCCTCAGCTATGGCATATCTCTGCACTTCCACCATAAAACAAATTTCCCCATTATTCACTTTTGTTTTACCTGAAGCCCACCATGGGACACTCTTTACAGATGTTACATCTGGCCTGGTGTTTGGCCGTTTCTGCGGCGGCGACTCTATGAAGTACAGGCAACCACACCATGGACTGCGGCTCCAAATGCATCCAGTCCACAAACTGTTGCAGCTCGATGACATCATCACGGCCCACCTGAAAGCCGCCAGCACAGAAAAAAAACCCATTCATTACTGCAATGCACTGCATGACACAATATAATGGAGCTGTCTGAGTCTAAAAGCACTCCGATGGTCTATTTATCATTTTAGAAGCGTGTCATCTACAACCCAAAACTTATAATATCCCATCACAACCTTATTAGCCCGAGGGCAAGGGATCCATTAGTAATTTTGAAGTGAGGCAAATGGGGCCAATTGTGGTCATTTGTGTCTCCCCCATGGCATTAAAACTGCTACTACTGTTATGAATCAATTACAGCAGGCCAGTTAAGGCAGGGCTATCAAGAGTCTTTCATTACATGCAACATTAAATGAAAAGGGCTCCAGTGTGACCCAAGTAAAACAGTGAAGTATTGGAGGCCCCGTCCAGGGCGGCTTTCAGGAGAGCTGAACGGATTTATAAATACTCCATTATACCAATGGATGTGGTTCACATCATAAAGCACTCCATCATGTGATATTATGGGAATGCATGCACACAAATCAAGTGGATTTCATTTAAATATCTCTCGGTAGCTTGTGCATCAGCTGTCATGCCAACCGCTAACCGGCTGAAAGTGGCGATGTAAATCCCCTGGCAGGCCTGCCACTCTTATAACTGAGTTCATCATTTATTTATATGTCAAAACTCACTGATGTGTAATGATGAGCCCCTATCTCCACATAAACAAGTCTGAGTATTCGTTCAACAGCTCCCTTTAGGAATATATAATGCCTCACCCACCTGAATTATGTATCATAGAATCTTGTTCATTTGATTTGCACCAGTTAACCTTTTTGTCAAAGATTTTCATTTATTAATGAATGCGTTTTTTCACTACCTCAGTAAATAAAGTTTTTGGTTATATAATGAAATGAGGTTCAACTGAATACATTTGACCAAATGATGGACATCACCCTGAGGAACATCTAATTGCTCAGATGTTTCTCACAGATTTGTACTGAAAAAATGTTTGTTTATCTGCTTCCTTAGCACCAATTCAAAGTCATCCCATTTAAGCCTAAAACAAATGTGGCTGACTGTAAATCCTTAGGCCTCGGAAGAATTTAATGATAAATATTTGAGTTCATTATATTGAAATTTTCATGAGCACACTTTGGTGTTTTGGCAAATTGTTGATATCTCAGTTTATAAACTAAAACTATTAAAACATGTCTGTTACTTGACATGTAAAGCTGAAATAAAATACAAAAGACTTCTAAAAGAAAATAAGAGATTAGATTACTGAAAAAAGTTGAAGCACTAAAATTCTGGAAATAAATAAAACAAAAACTGAATTAAAAGTAAATAAAAACGAATAAAATGATAAAAGCACACAACAAAATTACTAAAAATTTAAAATTACTTAAAAAATTAAAATTAAAAAAATAAAAGCTAATTCTAAATATTAAAGTGTCCCTATTGTGCTTTTCCAGATATGATCTTTCATGTAGTGTGTAATACAGCTGTAAAAGGTCTGCACAGTTTCAAAGATCAAAGTGCACAGCAAATGAAGTTATTGTTACACACAAGTCTTCATTTCACCTCGATTCAATCTCATTGCTTTCTAGGATACCTGATGTAAAAAGAGATTAAAACAACTGATATAAAAGATTTATTATCTCATTCTGTGACCAACAGGCAGGGTTAACTCACATATTGAAAGCAGCTACGGACACTGGGCTCCATGTTACTCCCTCCGAACGCGGCCGCCTCCCCGAGCTGATGTGGGATTTGGATGCCGCTGTGTAGCAGTAAAGTCAGCTGCTTCTGGTTACAGAGCCCTGCATCGCTGGCCACCTGAGCGAACAGATCTGTGGAGGACAACGGGAGCAAAACCCAAAGAGCATCACATTATCCGACCAGGAGTGTGAGTGGGTAAGGTTTTGGGTCTTAAGATCCAATTTATAAATGTCTTTGTGAGGGTCACAGCAAGGACAGTGCTGAATTCCACTCCCAGTAGGTCTGAAACTTTTAAAGACACTGAAATCAAAGTTTGCAGTGAAATTGTGCACAAATATTAAAGTGAAAGAAAGAAGCCCGTGTCTCGCACATGGCTTAGTTTTATTTCATTTATGAATTGAGAATTAACAAAACAGAATATACTATTTTTATGCCACATATTTAATATCAAAAACTTGCATTTGTACTTGTCCTTTATGGGTCCTTTTGAAAGAGAAAACAAGCCGATCTTAATGGACAACACTTGAACTTTTCCACTTCTTCCTCTATTGAAAGAAAACAGAGACAGTGAGGTTAATGGTCAATCTCAATGGTGTTGATATTCATAAGTTAATCTCCCTTTAAAAAAAAAATTGTCTCTGTGGGTAAGTCAAAACATCGCTCTTAGTTTTAACGGCACAGTTCTGGCGAGACTTGCATTGAAGTGGCACAGAAATTAAGCACATTTCTTTTAAATATCATGGTGAATAACAACCACTGGTTACATCGCTACTAAACAGTTTTGTGTCAGCATGTCTTCTTGACAAAAATAGAGATATTGCTGTAGGTCTCCAAAAGAAATGAATGTAAAACATTACACCAAATATGTATGAGAGCCACCATAAAGGAGGCGACTGTCAGCATTAGTTTAGAGGTCATGAGATAATTTTATTTTTATGAGAATATTTACAGTGGCACTAAAATGTATTTGGCCAATTTAGTCCGGTTTTTTTGTTGTTGTTCAAAAACAAATACACTTTTATGTAAAAAGGTACTTATGCTTACCTGTACTAATGCTGTCATTCTTTCAAATAAATGACACATTCTTTATTTACTTCTCTTCATAAATGCTACGTTATTTAATGCAAAATTCATAAATTTTTAAGTGCAACTTAAAGGGTTAGTAGAATTGAGCGTTTTAGTCCAATTTCTTTGAAGAAACACGCTTTATATGATGAACAGATTGATTTAAGGCCTTTATTCACATTTAAACATTGATCGGCGAACATTAACAGAAGCTCAACTAAACCTGATTGACACACGAGATCAAACCTCTTGCTAAAGCTCAAACGTGCTTCGTGACACGAAAATTAACCTTATTGGTTCTTGTCGTAGCTCAAACTTGCTGCGTAACACAAGAATAAACCTCATTGGTTCTTGTGAAAACTCAAACGTGCTGCGTAACACAAGAATGAACCTCATTGGTTCTTGCAGAAGCTCAAACGTGCTGCGTAACACAAGAATGAACCTCATTGGTTCTTGCAGAAGCTCAAACGTGCTGCGTAACACAAGAATGAACCTCATTGGTTCTTGCAGAAGCTCAAACGTGCTGCGTAACACAAGAATGAACCTCATTGGTTCTCTCACATCAAGTGAACATGCTTAAGCTTCCTTTTACCACAACTGATGTGTGAGCTGATCAATGTTTACATGTAAATAAAAGCAAAATCCAATGTGTTCATCAAATAAAGCGATCGAGTCTCTTCAGAAAATTTGGACTGAACTGCTCAATTCATATGGATTAGTTTTAAAATCTCTTACACTTTTTGAAGAGTCAAGGTGGTAGTTGCGTAGCTGTCACGGGAGGGACAGAAAACTCAAATTTCATCAAAAAGATCTTCATATGTGTTGATGAACGAAAGATGAATGAAAGTCTTACGGTTTGGAACGGCATGAGGGTGAGTAATTAATGACAGAATTTTCATTTTTCGTGAACTAACCCTTTAAGTGTGACTAAATACTGTATGTTTAGGGCCGCTCTATTGAAGATAAGACCCATACAGACCTGTCATAGACTTTTAGAAGCCAGTTGAGACACAGATCCACACAGAGAGGGACATTAACCAGATCCGGATGCACCTGCTGAAGTTCATGATAGATTGTGCAGAGACAGTCTATGATGCCTGGAATCTCCAGTAACTGCCCATTATGCGTGAGTTTGTGTTGATCAAAGATGCTCTGGGCTCTGCTGAGCTCCAAAAGGTCCACTGAAACAGACAGACGATTTCATCTCCACTCATTTCTGGGTCCACAATGAATTCCATTCAGTGCATTTTAATGAAAGTCACCAGACCGTAACTCATCCGTTTGCGTGTAATGAAAATTCTCTTGTGAAAAGGCAGCAAAAAATTATATTTCTTATCAACATTCATCAGATTTGCAACCAATTATACGTTTCAACAACTATCCTTTCTCAAAATTACCCACATCCAAAGATATGAAGCAAAACGCAGCTGCTGTCTGTTACCAAAAACACCATCCAACTAACCTGACTGCAGGCTATTTCTGCACAGCTGGTACTGTACTAATGTTATCAGCAGGTTACTTTCTGGCTCTAATGGTTTCAAAAATCCTACTGCAGTTTTGAAGATCAAAGACTCATAGCTAGAGTACCATAAACGTCCCAAAAGTGCCTGACAAAATTATCAGAGAGAGAGATCAAGATTTCATGTTTAAAATTGTCTTTGTCTTCTGTGGGGAGTTCACACTGACTGTGATTTGCGATGCAATGATTAATGTCCCAAAAAATATGGTATTGCAATGGTACAAAATCCCTACACAGAAGTACCATCATTTTGTTTGCCAAGTAAGAAGTATAAGACGTAAATGATAAGGTATCACTCACAGCAGAGGGCCTTCTGTAGCCGCCGGCTCTTCATAGCTGTGCGGTAAGCGGAGAAACGCACATGACTCAGATCGGCTGCACAGAGCGTAAAACATTAGGGTGAATGAGGAATAAGGTTCTAGATAAAATTTGTTTTAAAACGGTAATACTTTAGAATAATGGTACGTCGTTAGTAAGAAACTGTGCAGGAGTAATGAGTATTCCTACATTAAGACCTCAGCTACTACTATTAAAGGGTTACTTCGGCGATTAGCATTAAGATTTGTATCAGTAGAAACCCGGGAGTATATTCAAATTATCGTAGTTTCCCCCCTCATATGACCCTGAGACGAGAGAACGGCTCGGGTTATGTATATAACCCTTGTTCCCTGAGAAAGGGAACGAGCACTGCGTCGGAACGACGATTTGGGGGATGCTCCCTAAGCATCAGCGAATCTGAAGTCTGAATAAACACTAGTCCAATCCGATTGGTCGTGCGTGATGACGTCATTGTGACGGCATACCCGGAAGTATAAAAGGGGAGCCGGCGCGTAATGGCGGCAGCTATTGCTCTGAAGCATGCGCTCCAGGCGTGCGAGGTGTGGCGACGCGACGCAGTGCTCGCTCCTTCTCAGGGAACAAGGGTTATATACATAACCCGAGCCGTTCTCGAGGAACTCACACCGCGCCGAACGACGATTTGGGGAACGAGTACCCACTAGGCCACACCGAGGTAGCGCCTGCCCTAGTGTGAAGCCGGAGACCGGGCACAGCTAGGACTGGAGCACCCTAGCGCCAGGCGCCGAGGGAGATCTAGGCTATAAAACATAATGAAAGTGTGTGGGTAGCCCACCCGCCGCCTCGCAGATATCCTGCAAGGGGACCCCAGAAAGGAGGGCCACCGAAGAGGCCATGCCTCTGGTGGAATGAGCCCTCACGGCCATAGGTGAAGGCAAACTGCGCACCTGATAAGCCATGGTTATCGCCTGGACAATCCAATTACTGATTGTCTGAGTAGACGCAGGCAATCCTTTCTTGGGTGAGCCAAAACACACCAACAGTTGTTGGGACCTCCTCCACTGTGCTGACTTCTCCAAATACACTCTGAGTGCCCTAACCGGGCAGAGCAGGTGAAGCCTCTCCTCTTCCGCCGTCACGTGAGGCGGAGGATGGAATGCCTGTAGGACCAAAGACCTGACCACCCCTGATGGGCCTTAGGCACGTAGCCTGGCCTAGGGTGTAAGATGGCTTTTAATCCACCCGGGGCAAACTCCAGGCAAGTTGGCGTTACCGCCAAGGCCTGGAGGTCACCCACTCTCCTGAGAGAGGTAATAGCGAGGAGAAAAGCCACCTTAAGGGTCAGGTTATTAGCTCAACCGACTCCAATGGCTCGAATGGGGCCTCAGCCAGCCCTCCGAGAACCACTGCCAGATCCCAAGTTGGAACTCTGGATTGAGCCACAGGCCTCATCCTCCGAACCCCACGGAGGAACTGTACAACCAACTGGTGCCTACCCAAAGGCCCATCACCCGTAGGAGTGTGGAAAGCCGCAATGGCAGCCACGTACACCTTGAGTGTGGACGGGTTAGACCAGAGAAGCGATCTTGGAGGAACTCCAGCACTGAAGCCACCGGGCAGTTAACTGGGTCCACCTCACGCTCTCTACACCAAGTGGAAAATACATTCCACTTGAGGCTGTACAGTCTCCTTGTAGACGGAGCCCTGGAACTGAGTAACGTCTCTACCACCTCTGCCGACAGGCCAGCCTCTAGATACCTGGCCCCTCAGGGGCCAGACCCAAAGGTTCCAAATCTCGGGCCGGGGTAAAATATTGTACCCGCCGCCTGAGACAGGAGATCCTCCTCAGAGGAATCTGCCATGGATGACCTGCCAGCAGAGCTATGATATCCGAGAACCATACTGGTCGGCCAACAGGGTGCTACCAGAAGTAGGCTGACCCCTTGTTGACGGACCCTCTCCAGGACTCCCGGAGCAGAGCAATCGGGGAAATGCGACAGACGCAGTCTCGGCCACGTCTGCACCATGGCATCCAACCCCAGAGGGGCTGGATGCGTGAGGAGAACCACAGTGGACAGTGGGACGTCTCTCGAGACGCAAGGTCCACTTCCACTGGGCCAAACCTCTTGCATATGGCCTCCACCACCTCTGGGTGGAGCCGCCACTCCCCGGGCCTCAGCCCCTGCCTCGACAGGATGTCTGCTCCCTGATTTTGGACCCCCGGGACATACATTGCCCTGATGGACAACAGTTTCCCTTGGGACCACAGGAGGATTAGATGCGCCAGTCTGCACAGAGGGCGCGACCTGAACCCTCCTGATGATTGAGTGCCACGACAGACGTATTGTCTGTCCGCACCAGGACATGTTGGCGCGGAGGTCTGGGAAAAAGCTCCTGAGAGCTTTGTAGACCGCCAGCATCTCCAGGCACTGCCAGGAGGAATGACGGCCCTCCCATAGGCCCTCGCAGCGGCCGTCCCATGACCGCGCCCCAACTAGTGAGGGAGGCGTCTGTTGAAACGGATCTCCGGCAACAGGACGCTCCCAACACTGGCCCCTGGGACAGAAACCAAGGTTCCTTCCATATGACTAGGGAACGAAGGCCACTGCGCGTTACCCTGATCATACAGAATGGATTTCCCCTCAAGGAAAGTCACCTGGTTTACATCTGTATCAGGACATGGTGGCCGCGAGGTCCGGTAAAAGCCCTCAGAGCTTTGTAGACCGCCAGCATTTCCAGGCAATAAAGTGCCAGGAGAAATGCCGGGTCTCCCACAGACCTCTCGCAGCGGCCGCCATGACCACGCCCCAGCCAGTGAGGGAGGCATCCGTTGAAACGGTCTTCCGGCAACGTGATGCTCCCAACACTGGCCCCTGGGACAGAAACCAAGGTTTCTTCCATATGACTAGGGAACGAAGGCATCTGCGCGTTACCCTGATCATACAGAACGGTTTTCCCCTCGAGGAAAACCCCCTGATTTCCAGCCACCACTGTAGGGGTCTCATGCAGCAGGCCAAAAGATATTCTGTTGACGAGCCGCAATGAGCCCCAGCAGTCCTTAAAACTGCTTTACAGTGATGCTGTGGCCTAGCTTCACTTTAGAGACCACCCGTATGGACTCAAACGTGCAGGAGACAATTGTGCCCACAACGTAGAGAATCCCATACGACTCCCAGGAACACTGTTCTCTGAGAAGGCGTCAACACGCTACTGCGTGTAGAGTCTCACCCCAAGCACTGAGAGCAGCCAAGGACGACATCTCAATGCCGAACTGCTGCTACCACAGAGGGGAAGGGCTAGGCCGTATGGGCTAACCCGATATTGGCACGCTTTGCCCCCAAAAGCGAACCTCAGGAACTTCCTGTGACACAGAAGGATGGATACAGGAAGTCTGCATCCTCTTTAGACCCGTCGTGACAGACCAGTCCTCAGACTGGATCTGAATCACAACGGAGGAACTGTAAGCATCTTGAATCTGAATCTCCTCAGAGAACGATTCAAGTACCTCAGATCTAAAGTTTGGACGCAACTCGCCATCCTTCTTAGGAACTATGAAGTGCCGGCTGTAAAACCCGGACCCCCTGTCTGGCGGAGGAGCACATTCTGTGGCCTCCTTACCAACGGGGAGTGAACTTCCTGTTCCATTACCCGAACCTGCAGATATATCCGGAGGCATAACCCTGCGCCAAGATAATCTGCTAAGGGAACCAGCCTCTCTAGGCCGGCCTCGTGTGTCAACCGAGCCTCCTCCCCGACCCCCTGAAGCGGCTAACCGGCAGGGCGAAATCGAGGAAGATTTTCGGTGTGCGTACGCGTTCGCTGGACCGCCGCAAGTCTTGCTAGAGGCGGCTGGTGCAGCACGGCGCGCGAAGCGATGTGGCCCGAAGCATACTAGATGGCGGGAGCACAGCATTCCCGAGCACAGCATCGATTCCCGACCCGGGAGAGGGGGCGTCGGGTGTTACACGAGCCTCGTCCCCAACCCCCTGAAGCGGCTGACCGGCAGGGAGTAGTTGGGAACGAGCCTCTGTGTGCGGACGCGCGAGCTGCCCAGCCGCAGGTCTTTTCAGAGGCGGCTGGAGCAGCGTGCGTGGAAATCGATGTGGACCAAGCGCCATAGACGGCGGGATTACCACATCGATTTCCCAGAGCGCCGGAAGAAGCAACCTCAGTTGCCCTTCGCGGGAGCCTCATCTAAGGGAGCAGCTCTACAGGGCCGCACGCTAGGGCGGACACTGGGAATAGCAATTGCCTGAAACTGATGTGTCCCGCAGGCCACAAGGCGGCGAGAACGACATCAACTTCAGGAGGGCTCCACCTAGATGAATATCCAGACAAGTCACCTGGTCTGAATGATAGGCTGAATAAAAATACATCTAACTCCTCAAAGTCAGATAATATTTTAATTTAATTCCTTGGAATTAAATACAGCCACAATAAGGTGAAACAGGGTCTGAATGATAGGCTGAATATCTAACTCCTCAAAGTCAGATCATATATTATTTAATTCCTCAGAATTAAATGTAGCCATAATCCTCAGACGACACTGTTTTATTGTATTTATACGGACTCATAAACCACACGTTGCCTCAGCAACGTGGTTCAACTCCCGTCATAATACAATTGGCTTTCATCGCCGAGAAAAAGCCAAACAGTATCACGGTGAAACATGGTCTGAATGACAGGCTGAATATCTAACTCCTTAGAGTCTAATAATATTTCATTTAAATCCTCAGACTTAAATGCAGCCCTAATCATCAGGCAATACTGTTTTATCGTCAACCAGTATTCCATGCACACCGATCGGCGTGTGTTCACCTTAATAGCAGACCCATACCTGCACGCTGCCTCGGCAATCGTGAGATTGAGTCTTGCATATAAGAAGTGGCGAGCTCGTTATAACCCGACTGCCCGATGCTGAGCACGCCTAATTCCCAGAATCAGACCGTTCAGGCATCGGGTCCTCCGCCCGGGGAAGAAGCCGCATCGCGGCTTCCACACGGAAAGGAGAACATCTGAACTGACAGACAAAGTCTGGGAAGATGCCTCAGCAGTCCCAAATCTCGCTGACAAGTCCATCCGTGAGCCCAGTGACCGGTCTCGCCGCACCGCCTCGGCGAATGCGGGACCGATCCACGGGGCTCACGAGGCTGGCCAGCCTCTATCGAACACGGCCAGCCGAGGCGGAGCAGCCTGAGTGTCAGCTCTCAACGCCACAAGCGGCTCCCTCGAGAGCCGCCCGAGCATGCTGAACACCCAGGCATTGCACACAAAGCAGGTGTGCATCCGAGCCCGAAATGTAGTGGGGACACGGATGCACACACTGCTTAAACTCTCTTGCTTTCTCTCGCCTACTTCTTTCACACACTTGCACAACTGGACAAACAACAGTAAATAGACAGACAATTTTGACAGAGAGCGCTATGCTGAAGAGCAATAACTGCCGCCATTACGCGGCTCCCTTTTATACTTCCGGTATGCCGTCACAATGACGTCATCACGCACGACCAATCGGATTGGACTAGTGTTTATTCAGACTTCAGATTCGCTGATGCTTAGGGAGCATCCCCCAAATCGTCGTTCCGACGCAGTGTGAGTTCCCTCGAAAGGGAACTATGTATTTTATTTCTGGAAGAATTCCGCAAATATCATCATTTTGCGTCATTGGAGTTTTTGGCCAGAGGCTGAAGACTACAGCCAGCAGAGGGCGCTGTTTGCACATGTTTTCAACATAACACTCACAGCACTCACAGCACTCGGCTCACGGAGCTGCGGAGATTCATGTAAACGAAGTGGTGGAGACCAAAGTGACTGTTTTAACTTTTAAAATGAACTTCCTATGAAAGTTAAGCTTCCAAAGACATGAACTGAACACGCGCCAGAATGATCACGCGCTGTGAATGCAGCCGCAGCCCCGAATCCCGGGATTACCTCAGCTCATGTGGTGAATGTAATCCGATCCTGCTGCGTTTGTGCCGTGACGCTCAATCGGCTCACTCGCGTTCAGTTTTTAATTGTAGTGTCTCTAACGGAACTGATTTTCTGAAAATGAATGTGGTGGGCAAGCGATCCAGTAATCCTGTAGCCGACTAGCCTTGCCTAGAGTAGGGCAGTGAAGCAGTGCGTTCTGGGAATTGTTGTCTTTCGTCCCCATGAGACAAAAATACATTTTCTGTGTTTACTCAGTCTAGAAGGCACCAAATTCAAAAATAAGTTCACATTTCTACTACATTAATGACCCAGTTTAAATACAGATTAATCTTACCAGCACTAAAGTACCCCTTTAACTAATATAGAAACAAGCTTAACTAATCAGTAAGTAATATCAAATTTAGGAAATAGTTCCTTATCAGGTAAACAATAATTACTTAAAGGGTTAGTTCACCCAAAAATGAAATATAGCCCATTTAGGCTACTCACCCTCAAGCCATCCTAAATATAAGTCTAATTGCGTATGCCTTTCCGGCTGTAAGTTAGTTATTTTAGTCTATAAAGTTTTAAATTTGGACATATTTTTTTCTTACACAAACGCACCTCTTCACTTCAGAAGGCCTTTATTAACCGCCCAGAGCCGTGTGGAGCAGTTATATGATGGATAGATGCACTTTTATGGACTTCATTATCAGGACAACAATTCACTGCCATTATAATGCTTGGAAGAGCCAGTAGTTTTTTAATATAACTCTGATATTATCCGTCTGAAAGAAGAATGTCATATACACCTAGGCTGACTTGAGGATGTGTAAATCATTGGATCATTTTCATTTTTGGGTGAACTAACCCTTTAATGAGATCATCAATAACTAATAACTAACTGACAAATTATAAAGAACATCATTGTGTGTCTGAGATGTAATCAGTCATCATATTTACTCTGAACAATGTCATCAAATTCATCACTAATTACTCAAGTGTTACCTAGTCAGTAGTCACTATTCAGGAGCTATAGTAATCTGGACCATATTGGTTTCTTAAGTGAAAAACATATTTTTCACTTTAAAATAATGGTCCAGATTACTAGTAGTTCTTGTAATTACTTAAGTGGTAACACTTAAGTAATTAGTATTTAATTTTTCACCACGTTGAGAGTAAAAAAAGACAAATGCTCACATCTCAGACTCAATTCACGAGTTTGTGTGCCCATATAATCTTAGTGAAAGTGGTGAACAGATTTGGCGTGCTGTCTGCTATAGAGGGGGTCGGAGAGGATATTCTACCCCTATAACAGGCAAAATTGTACAAAAGGAGGAGCAGGGGAGGATGAGGGATGCTGCAAAAACTAACAACGAGAAGAGGTAAGCTGCTGGTTTTTGGTATTAATTTGAAGATTAGATGGGTGTACTCCTCCCAAAATTACGTTTAATAACTTCACTAATATTGTTTACCTGATAAAGAACTATCTTAGTCCTAAATTTGATATTACTTACCGATTAGTTAAGCTTGATTCCATATTAGTTAATAGTAGTAGCTGAAGTGTTAATGTTGTACTATTAATAATAATAATAATAATAATTTGTTACATTTATATAGCGCTTTTCAAGGCACTCAAAGCGGGGGGGAATCTCCTCAGCCACCACCAATGTGCAGCATCCACCTGGATGATGCGACGGCAGCCATATTAAGCCAGAACGCCCACCACACACCAGCTGATTGGTGGAGAGGAGACAGAGTGATGAAGCCAATTGTATATATATATATATGGGGATGAGTAGGAGGCCATGATGGACAGAGGCCAATGGGCAAATTTGGTCAGGAGGCCGGGGTTACACCCCTACTCTTTATCGAAGGACATCCTGGGATTTTTAATGACCAAAGAGAGACAGGACCTCGGTTTAACGTCTCATCCGAAGGACGGTGCTCTTTGACAGTATAGTGTCCCCATCACTATACTGGGGCATTAGGACCCACACAGACCACAGGGTGAGCACCACCTGCTGGCCTCACTAACACCTCTACCAGCAGCTACCTAGTTTTCCCAGTTGGTCTCACATCCAGGTACTAACCAGGCTCAGCCCTGCTTAGCTTCAGTGGGAAACCAGTCTTGGGCTACAGGGTGATATGGCTGCTCATTAGTCCTGCATTAGTTCCTGCATACTTACTTATTAATGACGGACCATTATTCTAAAGTATTACCTTTCAAACTAATGCTGGGCATAATACCAAGTATGAGAAATCTGCATACTGAACATTTTGCACTAACATAAAGTAGTGAACTACACAGAGAATGACAGAACACTTGACATTGATTGACAGGTAAAAGGACAGACCCATTGACTGAAATAGTTGGGTGATCTTTGGATGATCCCACAAGGTGGTCTGCTGCTCATGACTGAAACATAATTAATAATAATCATTAACATCAATTCCCTGGTTTGGATTCTGTCAAATAGAAGCATGAAAATAACAGAAAGATTTGGAACGTTTCTCACACTAAGATCACATTATCTTCACCAATAATTTGTTAATGAATACTCTGTGGAATTATTAGTAATTATACACTACTGTTCAAAAGTTTAGGGGTAAGTAAGATTTTTTTAACAATTTTATTCAGCAAGGATGCATTAAATTGATCAACAGTAACAGTAAAGATATTTATTATGACATTTATTATATTTCAAATACATTTCTATTCATTGATAATCCTGAAAAAAATGTATCTGTTTAAAAATATAAGCAGCACAGTCTTTAAAATTGATAATAATAATAATAAATGTTTCTTAATGCAGAGAATTTAGCTTTGCATTACAAGAATAAATAAAAAATAATTATTTATCATACAGAACCCAAACTTTTTAATGGTTTAAGTATTTGGGAGACCTGTGGGTAATGTTATACTTTTTAGCAAGGGTGACTGTGCAACTGCTTTATTCTGATGCAAAACTAAACACATGGGAAATCACATGAAGTGAGTGAAGTGTCATAGTGGAGATGAGCATGCATGAAGCAAAACTCACTTGATATAATAAGGGACGCCATTATGAAAAACAGATCTCTGCCATGGGAACTGAACGGAAACTGGTTGGGGAGATAGAAGGTTTCAAATGATAAAGTCATGACACTTGAATAACTTTCAAGCAATACAGTTTTTATTCCATACTGGGAGTTCCCACTTTCAGACCAATTTTTGTTCCAAAAGAGCAATTTCTAACCAATGAAATACTTCAGAGTGGAGTATGACTGAACGATACACCATCATTCAAATGTTTGAGGTCGGTAGATTGTTTATGTTTTTGAAAGAAGTCTCTTAAGACTCACCAGACTGCATTTATTTGTATCAGTATTGTGAAATACTTTTGCAATTTCAAATAACTTGTCCTGTGATCAAAGCAACATCATTACTCCAGTCTCCAGTCACATGATCCTTCAGAAATCATTCTAAAATATCGCTACTCAAGAGACATTTCTTATTAATTATCAATGTTGAAAACAGTTGTGCTGCGTAATATTTTTGTGGAAACTGTGATACATTTTTTTCAGGATTCTTTGATGAATCAAAAGTTCAAAAGAACTGCATTAGCAATGTAAAATTATTTTGATCAATTTAATGTATGCTTACTGATCTGAAGTCTGACTGACCCCAAACCTTTGAATGATAGTAGTTTCACAGGCCTGGAAATCACAATTTTTACATTTCAAAAGGTTTTCCGTGATTATGGGAATGCTGAAAAATGTTTCAGAAACATTGCGCCCAACTTACCAGACAAGAAGTCAAGGGACAAGTGTCTCTTATCCGTTGGAGAGCATTGCAACTGCCGGTGCTGATTACCTATAGTCCCCTGATAAGATTTTAAAAAAGAAAAATGTTCTCAAGCAATCAAGATTGAAAGAATTTGACTACAACAGATGGCAAGATGAAAAAATGATGCCTAACATCTTACTGTGCTATCAGACCATAATGCACTGATGGAAATAGACCTCCCCAACCGAGACATAATGGTAGCTCAGATCAGAGGGAAATTACATAGCTTTAAAGGCTTTTTCATCCAAAGAGAAGACTAAGCAGGGGGCAGTCTGGAGAAAAATAAAGATATTGTTCTGGGGATATGAGAACGAAGTCTCTGGTACTTCACTTCTGAAATGACCAGACGCTCATTATCCAACATGCCTGTCTTCAAGAGCCTGTGGAGACACATCTCTGCCAAAATATAATGAGTGTCCTTCTCATCTTGTTTGATGCCACAATGCCACATCCCAAAAGCAGAAATGGAGCAACTCTTTCAGTTATATTAATATAACTATTACATAAAATCCCAAGATACTCACTTGGGGTGACAAATATTGTTGTTTGAGCTCCAAAAATGAGTTAGCTATGGCAGCTGCCTGACAGTGGTTTGATGTTGGTGAAACAAGGCCCAAGAGCATCATTGGGCGGGAAGGAGATTAATTATCAATGTTCTCCAGCTGCCCAGGTCGATGTGGAAGGTCAATATTTCTGCCAACAGGATCCTCAAAACAACATGACAGTCACACACTCGTCAAGCCGTGGGATAAAGGAGCAATCAAAAACAAACTGGACTCCGTGTGGTCTGAGTGATCCTAAGGCGAGATTAAAAATAATCGATTCTTCAAGGTCAACGATGGGGTTTGAATGCATCTTATTAACTGGTCAGTGAAGGATGCCAGCCGGCTCAAATTGGCATCTTTATAACTATTATGTGGGCTAGTAAGAATTATTCTAAACATGAAGTCTAAAATAATAATACAAATGTACCTTTAATGTGCAAATGACTGAGATAACTACTTTTCAGATTATTATAGTTAACTTAAAATAAAAAAAAAAAAAAAAAAAAAAAAAAAAAAATATATATATATATATATATATATATATATATATATATATATATATATATATATATATATATATATATATATATATTGTTACTTGAAATAAACTTGAAATAAAATATATATATATAAATACGTAAAAAAAACTTGAACTAAAATGAAAATTAAAACTGAAAATATAAAAATGTAAATATTAATCTCAATGATACTAAAATAACTCTAGTACATTTTTAATGACAATGGATCCATATAACTTGAAGTTAAAATTGTACACTGATCATGCATAACATAATGACCACTGACAGGTGACGTGAATAAGACTGATTATCTCTTCGCACGTCACCTGTTAGTGGGTGGGATATAGTTGATGTGTTAGAAACAGGATACATTTTGACAAGGGCCAAATTGTGATGGACAACTGGTCAGAGCATCTCCAAAACTGCAGCTCTTGTGGGTTGTTCCCGGTCTGCAGTGGTCAGTATCTATCAAAAGTGGTCCAAGGAAGGAACAGTGGTGAACAGGCGACAGCTGACCCCTGTCCAACGGCAAAAGCGCCAACAGTGGGCACATGAGGCTCAGAACTGGACCACGGAGCAATATAAGAAGGTGACCTGGTCTGATGAATCGTTTTCTTTTACATCACATGGATGGCCGGGTGCGTGTGCGTCGGATACCTGGGGAACACATGACACCAGGATGCACTATGGGAAGAAAGCAAGCTGGCGGAGGCAGTGTGATGATTTAGGCAATGTTCTGCTGGGAATCCTTGGGTCCTGCCATCCATGTGGATGTTACTTTGACACGTACCACCTATCTAATCATTGTTGCAGACCATATACCCTTAAACGGTATTCCCTGGTGGCTGTGGTCCCTTTTAGCAGAATAATGCTCTCTGCCACAAACAAATATGGCTCAGGAATGGTTTGAGGAGCACAACAATGAGTTTGAGGTGTTGGCTTGGCCTCCAAATTCCTCAGATCTCAATAAAATCGAGCATTTGTCATAATGTTATGCCTGATCGTATATTTCAGATGGGGTCATGTTCATTCCTGCACATATCATCTTTTGACCAATAAGTCCATCTTGACTCTGATAATTTGCGTTGTTTGACCAATAGGTGGTATGGTCTGACAGCCTTGCGCATATGCAAAACTCAATCTAATCTTACCAGGCAAGATAGTTCAATCAAACAGATGCATGTACCCACATGAGAGGTCTTGTTACCTTATTTATTGGAATGCCCTTGTACTGTCAAATTTGTGCCAGATTTCTGCCTTATTCCATTCAAGGCTAAACTCTGATCAAATATTTCTTATTTGGTCATCACATGAGGGATGAGCTACTTGTGACATCCAAGTTAATAATAGAGTTCTGAAGCTATGGAGGTCAAACTGGGATAAACTGAAGACCAGAGAGTGAACTTGCTGTCATCTGTAGTACAAGAGTAAATTTTCAGTAAACACTGATAATAATGTTTAATACTCTCAAAAAGACACATATCATCTACCCAATCCTAAAAGTCACCTTGCATATTAAATCACGTCATAAAAAAATTATAACAGAGTTTATAATAAAGGGTTCCTAATAAAGACTGATAAGATATACAAATTCTGGCTTTTACCAGTGGTATGTGATAATTTTATGATGAATATCCATCAAGTTGGTCAGTAACATAAATTACCACTGTTTTGCCTGTTTTTAAAACAAATTTCATCTAGAATTGTATAGGCTTAAATTGAAATCAGGTATTAAAACATTTTGAAACAATTCTGAAACCTAGAATATAAAAAGGTATTGGCTACTGTTTTAGAACGAACTAACTATTTTAGTTAACATGAGCTAAAAATAAAAGATAATCCTAAAGCATTTATTAATCTTATTTAATGTTAATGGCAACATTTTCAAAAACATTATTAAAATCAAAAGTTGTATGTTAATGTTATTTAATGGACATGATCTGACATGAATAGCACTTTATTAGTAACGTTAACAAAGATTAATAAATACTTTAACAAATGAATTTCTCAATTGTTAGTTAATTTTATTTATTGAATGTGCTAATATTAACTAATGGGGCCTTATTGTACATGAATACTGTAATTTATCTGTTTAAACTCACAATATTGTCCTCGTTCTCCAGCACACAGTTGACCATGCTGCGTTCCTCAGAGTGCCAATTTTCGTTCTCCATCTCAAGCAGGCCGAGCTCCAGTTGGTTCATGGCATCCTGGAGGTCCTGAAGTTTCCCCAGGGCCCAGTCAACCTGGTGCTGCCAGCTGGCAGCATGTGCACTGAACTGCTCCCAGTGCTGCTGAACCTCAAAGGCCTGATCCTGAACCGCTTGAGCCAGCTGACGAATCTTCTCTTCCTGTGCTGTTTCTGCTGGAAGTTAAAACCAGCTTTCAGTCAAATGACCTCAATCGAGATGTTCTTCGTCATCATTTAGAGTGATTATTTCTCCGACAGTAACAATAGTTTTCCAAAGTTTTCCAATCTGCGGGTAAAATCTTTTTGCAATAGATGACAATGGCATTTAACTGGGGTATATAAATATGTGGCATCTGTAAAGGGTAAGTTCACCCAAAAATTTAAATTCTTTCATTATTTACTCACCCTCATGTCATTCCAAACCCATAAAACCTTTGTTCATTCTTCGGAACACAAATTAAGATATTTTTGATGAAATCTGAGAGCTCTTTGACCCCTCCATAGACAGCAATTTAATTACCACTTTCAAGGTCCAGAAAGGTAGTAAAGACATTGTTAAAATAGCCCATGTGACAGTGGTTCAACCTTAATTTTATGAAGCTACGAGAATACTTTAGACGAGAAAAAAAACGTAATTCAACTATTTCTTCTTGTCTGTGTCATTCTCCTACACTGTTAACATAGTAAATACAGGGCAGGGCTTCTGAATTCAACGTCAAAATGCCGGCTTAACATTTGTTGTTCATGTGAGCACCACAAAGGTCGTACGGGCTTGGAACGACATGAGGGTTAGTAATTAATGACAGAGTGTTCATTTTTGGTGAACTAACCCTTTAAGATCATTACGGTGACACTCCAGCCACTTAAAACCCATCGCTGTCAAATTTTTATTGCATGTAACTTCCATCTGATGTAAACAAACACTTGCTCTCTCTTTTAGAGTTGGAAAGTCCAGTTCATTCTAGTAGTTGGACTGTCCTAACCGGTCCTTTCATATAGCGCTAAAAAGTCAGATTTAGTCTAGTGAATTGGTTTGTCCTAATCTGTCCTCTCTCTGCTTTGGAAAGTTAGATTCTTTTTAGGAAATTGTTCAAATGTGTTTTAAACGTTTCTGTTACTAACATAACCTTGGTTCTCTGAGATAACGGGAACAAGCATTCTGTCAGTTGCTGACGCTTTGCGTAAAAACTCCTTTTCTCCAAAATGATGAAGCCTGATTGAATTGCGTGTGCATCTGCGCAGACAAATGGCATTTCGTCCGAATCTTTTGACTGAGGAGCAGCAAGCGATGACTTGACTGCAAGTGTAGTAGCCAGCTAACTAATGCTCGTTCCTGTTATCTCAGGAACCGAGGTTACGTTAGTAACCAAAACATTACCTTTTGGTACGGTTCACTTGCATTGCATCAGTTACTGACGCTTTGGGGAATGCAATCCAATAGCACTGTACTACGAGCGCAGAACGGAAGACCTGTCCTGAGAGTCTAGCCCGGGGGCACTCAAGGTTAAGGGCCCTCAACAGGATTTCATCGACAAACACAAGGGTAAAGATACCTAGAGACAAAGCAAGAATTTGCCAATACAGTTAGGCTCATAGGGCATGCCCTTCTTGGGGCATAACACACTAAGCAGACCAAACTTCACAGAGGTTATAGACTGCTTAAACCAGACAAGATCCGTGCCGAAGGGCAGGGACATCCAATTTATAGAACTTGGCGAAGGTAGACAGAGAGAACCACCAATGGACACTCTGCTCGACCATGCCCAGAAGGAGGTCCTTACCCGTGTTGAGTGGGCCCTCACTCCAATAGGACATTACAAGCCCAAGGAGGCATAGGCAAGCACTATTGCGTCCACTATCTATCATGATAGAGGATCTGTCTTTGCTTCATAATTGGCAGCCCCTTAGTGCGGCCTCCAAAGCAAACAAAAAGCTGCTGTGATTGCCGGAGTGCTCTAGAGTGTTCAACACATACTCCGAGGGTCCGGACTAGGCAGAGTAGGTGTAGAACTGCTCATCCTCCAGTCATTTGGCTCCAACTCAAGGGAGGATGCACTCGCTTTGAGTGTCTGCAGGTCGCCAACTCTCTTGACCAATGCTAAAGCCAGCAGAAGGGCCATGAGGACTGTGGACAGGTCCCAGGTCGGAACCGTGTGGGGGCATGGTGGATTCAGCTTTCTAGCCCCCCCAAGGGAACTTCACTATTAAGATCTACCGAGAGGATTTGCCTCAAGGTTACCATTCTGCCTCATTAGGGCCTCAGTTCGAGGATGGGCTGGAGGCCGACAAAAATCCCTGAAAATCATTTGATCGTTTTTAAGACCCTCTCTGACACAACCAGCTTCCCAAACTTCCTGGCTTCGGGTGGCAAGGGGCTGGAGAGGCATGAGGGGTAGATTGACCGTGCTTGGGCAGGGAGCTGATGCTTGCGCTGCTGCAAGAGGGAGAGTGAAGAGGAGTAGTGCTGTTTTTGCAAAAGTGTTTGTTTTTAATATTTGTTTTTTGGTTCACTATAACAGCAGTGAACTGCTTAAGTGTGCATAATTCTAGGGGGGCAAACCCAGCATTGGCAACAAACGACACTTCCAACATCTGGAATGGAACAAGAGGTTGGAAGGCAACCACAAGGATGCTTGGAAGGTGCACAGACCTTCGGAAGCACTGTCTGACCTCTGTTTTGGGTTGAGGATGAGCAGGTATTGGCACTGGCTTGGCAGGCTGCTGAGATGATGAGGTCCTCCGGTGACTTGAAGCAGCAGCCGAGCTAGACTGCTTCGGCAGGAAGTGGTACATGGCTTGTGATGACTTCTGGGCCGTAGTGAATCGCTCAGTGAAATCGGAGCCAAAATGGGGAGTTGTCTGTCACAGCTGTCTTGTCTGTGTCCTTGATCTCCATTAAGTTCAACCAAAAGTGGCGCTCAAGGACCACAAGGTTGGCCATTGCATAGTCTCACATAGCTGGAGCTTCAAACTGATGCAGAAGGCCTGGACCATATCACAGCTTTCAATGGTCAAGAGGATGCTTGAGGATGCTTGACTGACATGTAACAACCAATGACAGTTTTGTTCTGCGTCATGTTTAGGGGCGTGAAAATGTAAAGTCGATGTCCCTGCAACAATAGACATGGGCATGCATTTATACATTTTTTATTCAAGAATGTTGTGCAAGTTTACTGCAACAATGGAGCCGCAAACTTAACATACTTTTGAAAATGCATTTAGTTGATCCTGGTAAGCGCTCATTGTCACAGCTATAAACACGACAGACAGATAAGTGTGCCATTTGCATCAGACGTTCAGCCAACGGTCAGCAGTCTGAGCCTGAGACTAGCCATTGCACAGCCAATCGCCTGGGCCGTTGTTTTAGTAGTTCTTATGGCGAAGTTGGTTGCGCTGACAGCTCCTTAAAAGCAGCTGGGTCTGGGGCAAATTCATTTATTGCACGGAGGCCTGGAACACTAAGAGTACCAGCATTGTGTGGAGGGCAGATCCAGCTTGGCCAACTGGGGAGTAGGCCCTGGCCGCTAGGGCAGGCGGGAGGTTCTTGTACCCCTTTTTTCTCTGTGTTGTCAACAGAGGTGAGGGCAGTCAGCTTAAGAGTGGATACAGGCTGAATTAGGGGCATGCCATGACTTGGTAAGTTTGTTGTGAACAGGGCAGGTCTCTGCCGGGGGGCTTAATGGCGGAGACCTGTCTGCAGGAACCACTCTTCAAGGCAGCTGGAAACGGTCTCTTACAGGGCCAACCACTCCAAGCCAAGCTCTTCAACAGCCTTGATAAGAACACAGATAAGTTTGGCATCCAGATCAGGCCTGACATTGCCTGGCTGCTTAGGCAGCATGGGGGCAGAGTCCTCCATGCTGTTTGACCACTCCTGTGCATCAGAAGCTGCCAATTACATGGTGTCATCTGCAAATTCCACCTCTGCACCCCCCAAAAAGACCAAGCTGCTCGCACCAGAAGAGAGCCTCTGGTCTTTGCGGAGAAGAGCACTGGGAAATCCTCTTGCTGTGGGGACAGTAAGACATGCGGGATCTGGGCCGACGTGAGCTTACTTGGACCTGCTTGTTCAGCCCTGTGATTCAGCTGTTTTTCCTCTAAGGCTCCTGTGAGGAAGAGAATGGGGAGAGCGTGAGGGACAGGATCATTATTTTTGGAAAAAATAGCGAGGCGAGACTCATGCTCTCGCAATGAGCAATCCATCTCAAAGAGCACGGACGCAGCCATGGGCATGGCCCAGGCAGGCGACGCACTCAGAGTGGCCTGCATGTGCCGCACTTGCCGTGACATTTTGGAGCAAATGCTGCCGAAAGTATGCTCTTCAAGAGTGAAATTTGCTCAATTAGTCTCAACGGATAGCCACAGGGGACAAGTGCTGTCTCTCAGCTGTAGTGCTGTAAGCTTCATAACTCTGGGGCTCTTCCACAGTGAGCAGAAAGGCTTCTTGTCTTCTTCTTCAAAATGCCATTTGGCTGTGCAAGTGCAAAGACGCGATTCAGTCAGGCATTCAGCATGTTTTCTCCAAACCGAGTGAACTTGAGTGAACCGTATATAATGAAAATGAACAGAGATGACACCTATTCGAGTCTCTGTGGCATTTCAATTTGTTTATTGAATAAATTGATTTATGTTAGAAAACTATAGTTTTGATTATAATATAAATGACAGCATATAATTGATGAGTTAGTTAAATTATTTGGCAATACAGCTATCACCCCCTATAGGTTCAATGTACCAATGCACCAAAGTACTGAGTATCTGTTCATTTTTATTTGTCAACCATACCAAGGCATATGGGGTTTTCCAGGACTGAATATTTTAGTAGTTCATAAGATATAGAGACAAAGTTTAGTCCTAACCATATTACTGTGGACCAGAACTTACTGTGTGTCATTACTGAGGAATCTTATCTTTCCTCTGTGATCAGATTTACATCCGTACCCTTCAGCAGTCTCTCACTTTTCACTTTGCGTCCTAAGGTTTATTGTCTCCACTGAGCCATTACAGAGACACATAAATCATGCGCCAATGACGCTATAGACTAAAACTATGACCTCCAGAAATGAAAAGTCTAATAAAAAATTAGTGTTAGAATCCAGGAGACGACCATTTACATCAGAAAGACAATACACATAAAATTTGACACTTGGTGGCATCTTTAATAGAAACAGACAATTGAGGACAAGACAAGACTATAGGTGAAATCTATCACTGCAATAAAGTGTGTTTAACTGTTAGGGTAATACATTGATGATAATAATAATATTTTTTTGGCATATTCAGCATATTTTTCAGCATAAGAAATTGGCATATGAGAATGAATTAATGAATTATTGAAAAATATATTATTTTTCTCCTGAGAAAAAGACCCCATACATTTCACATCTGTTCCCTCCAGAGTCCAAAGCCTGCAATCAAAATATTTAAATATAAACTCTACCATATAGCATTTCTTATCACATTTTCCCAAGACCAAATTATCTGAGCTCTTCTATCCACAATAATGTGTAAGTTGATATGAAACATAACTGAGAACTTCTGTGCAATAAATGAAAAACCTCTAAAGAATAACATATTCTTCTGGAGGATGGAAAACAGTCTCTCACCTACAGCCATCTCTGTACTGCTCTGGACCTCCATTGTTGTAAGTTGGACAGCCAGAGACACCTGATTCAGAGTGCTGTCTACATCGTGCCTCTGTCCAATCAACTCTCTGTGCAAGGCCTGTGTCGAACAGCACATTAAAGATGCAGAGGTGTGACATTTAAACTAAATTCAGACATTCATTACATCTCATTCCAGACACATTAGAGGCGTGAAATTGGAGATATAATTACTTGAAAAGCAATCAGAAAACAATGCATAAACCCAAACATTAGCTGAGTTGAAAGTGACAAATTGAGGAACAAAATCGGTGAACCAGAGGGAAGATGTGTTGTGGTCGATATCAGAAGGAAAACTTTTGATTAATTCTGCGTGGTTTTTACTGATAAAGCACGATAATATCATCAAATCACATCTAATAATGAGCCACCGACTATAAAAATGAATATGTAGGGAAAATGAGGTGCATACTGGCAGTTTTTTTTCTCTGTAAAATACTGATTAATTCAATCACCATTATATATAAAAGAATAATTCATAATTTTGTTTACAGCTATGATTATTAGAGTTCTGTTTGTGAAGACAAGTCTTATTGCAACTGATGTAAATAATGCAATGTTTTAAAGTGGTAAATGCACTTAACTGCAATGATAAAATAGTGATGCACATCAAGGTCATCAATAATTCAGCAGTGCGATAACAAATAAAATCATTTCACAGCTTCTGCTTCAGGAAAAAAGTAATCAAGGGGTTTAATTATTTTGTATTGCATCTTTTTATTAAACTAGTGACATCTATAATATCTAAGGACTGCAAGAAGCCTTTTTAAAAAGGCAATGTAATCAGTGTATATGTGGGTAGGAGGCAGTGGCGGCTCCCGAGATTTTCTGCTGCAGGTGCTATGGGGATGCTCAACTCGTAGGAAAAGGTGCTTTGAATTTTGCGGGGTCATTATGGCATTATGGAATCGCATTGGACCACCGTGATATAAATTAATGCGTAGGCCTACACGCCCGCATTCGTTCCGCAACTATATATATAGCCATATATATATATATATATATATATATATATATATATATATATATATATATATATATATATATATATATAAATAGGCCTAAGTATTCAACGCAAAGGGCTATAGATACAACATACATAAGCATGCCAATGTAAACCTCTGAAAATATTAGCTATTTCACACAATTATGTCACAGTCGAGCCCTGAATACAATGGAGCAGCAACAGAAGGCAACAGACACACGCTGTTGCAGTGGCGGAACTAGAGATTTTATACATGGGGTGGCCGAGGCTACTATAGGGGGTCTATTGAATGTGAAAAAATATAATGTTTAATACTCATTTGTTTTCATCGTTTTTACTCATGTAACATTGTATTCTAATAAATAAGCAACCACAATTTTAGATACCAATAAAACTTAACAATTCTTGATTCCAATTGATATTCCACAGCCAAAACTACAAGCCTAATAATATAAATTGAAAACATTATTGAATAAAAGTGAACTAATAATTGAGAATTAATGTGCTAAGAATTAAGTTATTGATGTTGCAGGTCTAACATTAATTCAGCTACAGAAATAGAATAACAAATAACATTAGGTAATTTTCACTGTATAAATGAAATATAGATTAATGCATGTTAAAACTGGCAACAAAAGTTATTCAGTCAAGATGAGTGGATGATTTTTCTTTGTACTTTGATTAACTTTAATGATGGCAGGACTACAAGCTACTGTCTCTTTAAGACCAAATGCACAATATTGAATCCAATACTGACACGCTTCCGAATTAATTTGTCAACTCCTTACATTCGGTTAAGACATAGCACTGATAGCAGACTGTGTTAACTGTGATACTCGCTATTTATGGCATAGGCTACTATGTCCGTTCAAGCGCTCTGTGCGCGCAATGGATGAAACGGCATATGCCACACACCAGATGCATCGCGTTCTCATGTTCAAGTCGGCAATGCAAAACATTGAATCTAATCACCATACAGGCAAAAAGTTCACTTCAATAATGAAATAAATGTGGCGTCGGTGTGTTTTGCTGTAAGAACTGCACAAACGGAAACGTGGGCATCTTTCCATAAGTACAGACTTTACACAGAAAGAAAAATACAGAAAAATGCCTATACGCACTCTTCCAGGCTAGCGTGAAGTCACATTAACAACGTTTTAAGACAAATTGTATCGTTTAATGGAAAAGAATGTGAATGGCGCCGCAGGATTTTGAACAACTCTGTGCTTATGCGCGACCCCCTTTAATCGTCTGTTTGTCAACTGTTAATATTCTGTTAATATTCATGATACATGAGCAATGTGCTGCGCCGCCGCACGTCAAAATAAATACTTCTTTTAATAGGAGATGAAATGGAAATAGCGACCTAGATTTTGGGGTGGCACCCAGGGTGTCCAGTCAGATGTCAGGGGTGTCCAGTGCCACCCTGGACACCCCTCTGGCTCCGCCACTGCGCTGTTCCTCGGGTCGTTTTTTACACGGCCCAGGCAAGAAAAACTGTGTTCACAGGACGTTTAGGGAGCAAAAAACGATAAATTTTGGTGTAACGTTATTTTACTTTGCTAAAACTCGCTATTAAAAACAAGCTGAAATGAGTTAAGGTAAGAGGTTCGCGGGCGCCGAGCCCATTGGCCAAAGAAGATCACCTGTTTATATAATTTTAAATTATTATTTAATTCCTATTTTAAAAACATGAAAAAGAACATTCAAACATGACATTATAATATAAATATAAAAAATTACATACATTTCTGGTGCTGGGCAGGTGCTATGGCTATTATAGGGGGAGCTGCAGCACCACCACCACTGGTAGGAGGTTGTGGTACAAAGATGTAAATTATAAAACATTATGTATAAAAAAATAATACAACATCCCTCATAGTGGACTGTAACTCTCCTCCTACTGAGATTTTATGGTCCTTCTATCAGAAATGCCTTAAAGTGTCTGTTTTCTTTGGTTTAACCTGTGAAAGACACAGCTTGACTAACCGTACAGTAGCCTTGCTGCTGCAGTAAAGTATGTATGTCCTCTCCCACCGGCCTTTGCCGTGTCAGCTCCTCATCTTTCAGCTTTACCCAAAACCAAAGCTCTTCAAGGATAGCTATAAGTCCGGTCCATTTCTCCACACCGGCCTCCAAACACTCTCTGTAAGCACATGACAATTTGAAGGAAAGTTCAGGACGTTATGACCTGTTTTCAAGATTTCTGTTTGTTTGTATTGCTGGATTTATTGCACAGACCTTCTGGAGGCTATATGAATGTGCTCCACATCTCTGAACTTATCAAGCTCTTGTGCCTTGGTATTTGGGATCTGACCTCTTAAAGCCTTTTTAGAAAGATCCGTCTGGGTGTCAACATCAGTCTGAATGTCCTGAGGAGACATAACAGCATGCAGAAGCTAAAATTGCACCAATTCAAACAAATCTCAATGGACACTGATTAAGTGATCTTCCCCTTGTTCTGTCCCCTATAAATATAATTAAAATGAAGCCGAAATAGCACTGCTTCAATAGCCATTTAATGAGACTAATGCAGGAAGACAAGATCTGGAAAATAAGTGACAAGCAATTAGGTTATTCAAAACATGTGGTTGACAGAACACTTACCTACGTGAAAAATAACCTCAAACAGCAGACATCTCACCTGCCTTCAGCAGTCTGCTGTAATTCCTACCTATAAAACTTTCATTTATGGTGGCAGTCGCCTTAAAGCCTCCACATATAATGACTGGTTGGTTTATATCAGAGGAAATGTAGCTCTCTCGTTTAGGGCTGCAGTGATGATATACAACCAAAGAAAGACACCAAGCAGAGACATAACAGACAGGCTTTCCTTATTATGCTGGAAACCATTATACCATTATCTATTCTGCTAATAAGAAGAGCTGGGAAAGATTAAACAAAATTAAATTTGCCATCATTATTACTGCCAAAGATGTTTTTAAAAATGATAACAAGCTTGTGTGCTCATTTCATGCATTATAATGAGGTTGTAATACAAATTTACACACGTTTAAAAACAAATATTCAGAACTGTGGGTGGCTGGATAAACAAAAAAAATCCTGTTACCCTGAAAGTGGATAGATACACTGTAAACCTTAAAAAGTTGCCCCCAAAAATGTTTTTACATTAAAACCCAGCAATTAGGTTTCTTAACACGTCTTCCTTTTTTGCGCTCTTTGATCTTTTTTTCAAAGAAGAGCTTAACTCCAAGTCTTCCAGAGTCGCAGACAAAGCCGCTTTTCGCCAGTTTCTTTGTTTTCAAGTAGCACGCGGAACCGTCACAACTCTGCCACCGCCACCGACTTGATACACAATGTGATTGGCCTGACTAGAGTTTGGTTTTTCAAGCTTGTAAGCCAACAAAGAGTTGGTTAGTGCCCTGGCTGTAGATTATATTTGCTGCCGCTAGGGTGTGTTTAGATTTCTAGGCTACCCAAAAATCTTTTTTTTAAACCCTTAAAACACCTGTTAATCTTTGAAAAACAAATGAAGATCTTTTAATGAAATCTTAGATTTCTGTTGCTCCATTGACAGCTAATAAATTAACACTTTGTCGCATCAAAAAGTTTGTAGAGATCGTAAAACTAATCCCTAAAAATAGAGAGGTTTAGTTCAAATTTTCTGAAAAGACATGATTGCTTTAAATGATAAACAAATTTCATTTTAGGGTTTATTTAATACAGTATAGTCATCAACGCACACATAAGACATGGTAAACAGAAGCTCAAGCCCGCTTAATTGGTCTGCGAGAACCAATGACGCTCCTTCTCGTGTGTTAAGCAAGCAAGTCTCAAATAGTTTGTTCAAGTTTTGAAAGTGACTTTTTCCGCCTCATAAATCTAATATGGCCCTAAGTACAAACCCGATTCCAAAAAAGTTGTGTACAAATTGTGAATAAAAACAGAATGCAATGATGTGGAAGTTTCAAATTTCAATATTTTATTCAGAATACAACATACGTAGATGACATATCAAATGTTTAAACTGAGAAAATGTATCGGTTAAAGGGAAAAATACGTTTATTTTAAATTTCATGACATCAACACATCTCAAAAAAGTTGGAACAAGGCCATGTTTACCACTGTGTGGCATCCCTGCTTCTTTTTATAATAGTCTGCAAACGTCTGGGGATTGAGGAGACAAGTTGCTCAAGTTTAGGAATAGGAATGTTGTCCCATTCTTGCCTAATACAGGCGGCTTCTAGTTGCTCAACTGTCTTAGGTCTTCTTTGGCGCATCTTCCTCTTTATGATGTGCCAAATGTTGAAAGATCTGGACTGCAGGGTGGCCATTTCAGTACCCGGATCCTTCTTCTATGCAGCCATGATGTTGTAATTGATGCAGTATGTGGTTTGGCATTGTCATGTTGGAAAATGCAAGGTCTTCCCTGAAAGAAAAGACGTCTGGATGGGAGCATATGTTGTTCTACAGCTTGGATACACCTTTCAGCATTGATGGTGCCTTTCCAAATGTGTAAGCTGCCCATGCCACGCGCTCTCATGCAACCCCATCCCATCAGAGATGCAGGCTTCTGAACTGAGAGCTAATAACAACTTGGGTTGTCCTTGTCCTCTTTAGTGCGGATGACATGGCGCCCCAGTTTTCCAAAAAGAACTTCAAATTTTAATGTGGTGCATTTAAAAAAGCCACCAGGATGGCCGAGTGGTTAAGGCGTTGGACTTAAGATCCAATGGACAAATGTCCTCGTGGGTTCAAACCCCACTCCTGGTAATTACCTGTGATTTAATTTTAATTTTCCCCGACAATGTTTTCTGGAAGTAATGTTTTCCGAAGATCATGGGCATCCAGTATGGTTTTCCGGCCTTGACCCTTACGCACAGAGATTGTTCCAGATTCTCTGAATCTTTGGATGATATTATGCACTTTAGATGATGATAACTTCAAACTCTTTGCAAGTTTTGTCTGAGAAACTCCTTTCTGATATTGCTCCACTATTTTTCACCGCAGCATTGGGGAATTGGTGATCCTCTGCCCATTTTGACTTCTGAGAGACACTGCCACTCTGAGAGGCTTTTTATACCAAATCAAGTTGCCAATTGATCTAAAAAGTTGCAAATTGTTCCTCCAGCTGTTCCTTATATGTACATTTAACTTTTCCGGCCTCTTACTGCTACCTGTCCCAACTTGTTTGGAATGTGTAGCTCTCATGAAATCCAAAATGAGCCAATATTTGGCAAGACATTTCAAAATGTCTCACTTTCAACATTTGATATGTTATCTTCTATTGTGAATACATTATAAGTTTATGAGATTTGTAAATTATTGCATTCCTTTTTTACTCACAATTTGTACAGTGTCCCAACTTTTTTGGAATCGCGTTTGTATTTCAAAAGAGCTAGAGCAGTAAAGGTTTGCTTGCTTTTAGTCTGAGAAATCACAGATTGGCACACTTGTGGTAAGGAAGACATAAGGAAGAGGTTTATCAATGTCAACAGATTAATGTTCTTGCCATCTCATAGATATGGTGCCAGCTGCAGTTTGTGCACAATGCAGCGCTCTGTGAAGAATAGAGAGGAATCGTGCAATTCAAACAAGCACAAAAGTGACCAGGATGGCCGAGTGGTTAAGGCGTTGGACTTAAGATCCAATGGACAAATGTCCTTGTGGGTTCGAACCCCACTCCTGGTAAAGCTGCACACATTTTCAATTCAATCATAAGATGCTGGGTTGCTGTCCTAATCATAAACTGACTTATCAAAGTGTTTCTGAAGAGCCAAACATGCCAATAATGCACCGATATCTGTGTAATTAATAAGAATCTCTGCACAAGGTTCCTGCTTTTTATCGTTTAGTGTTTCGTTGCAACCTGCATTGTCTGTGCTTAATCTGTGTTGTTGTCTGTGTATGTGTCGCGTGATATCTCTGCACCTAAGTAGCAGTTCTTCGTCTGTGCTTTACCCTAATATATTCCCAAATTAATATCTGCCTAAGAAATCGCCTAGTCTTAATCTGCATCGCTATTTGTATTCGTTGTGAATAAGAAGGCCACAAGAAGTAATTAGGTGGTGGTGGGGTTATCACTTTTACTCTGGACATGCTAGCTGGCAACATAGGATTCCATTCATTATGCTAAACTAAGCTAGCGGCGACCCTCCCAAACTAAAACAATGCATGCACTGAGACAAAAAAGCATTTGCCCACATATGGGCAATATGTGTGCAAACGGTGGAGTGTTCCTTTAACACAAGCAGTAGCTATTTAAAGTACTCTAAAAGAAGAACATGCTTAAAACATGTTATGTCCCATACCAAATCACTAAAAAGAGAATTGAAACTTGGCTTAGAACATCTTTCAGATAAACAGTAAAAGTGTGTTGCTTTTAGTTTGGAAGATCAGAGCTTGGCATTGTTTTAAGACATCAAGTTGTTCATAAAATTCAATGCATTAATGTTTCTGGCATATCATAGATACAATACCAACTGCTTCATTGCATGATGCAACATCTTGTTGAGAAACAAAGATATTAATGCTTAACTGGTGACCAGGATGGCTGAGTTAAGGCACTGGATTTAATATACAATGGAGAAATGACCTTGTGGTTGAAACCCCACTCCTGGTAAAGCATCATAACCTTTAAACATAATGTGATAAATACATTTTTATGAAATATATAAATATTCACTTTGGTAGATATGCAACCAACAATTTTTTTAACAACATGAACGTGCTTTTAAATCGTTTTTCCAGAATTATCAAAAAAGCATTAAGATACAAATGTGACCTCAAATACAATCAAAACTACAATCAACGATGAAAGACATCATACTACCTAGTTTAATTAGATGCATTTTAATAAATAAAATACACAGCTGCTTTGTGGGTCGTTAGAAACAAAGACCCTGCAGTTTACACCTGGTTTTAAGATGCGTTTTGGTTGATCGGTCACACATAAACAAGGGAGACACATTCCCATTTACACCTGGTGTTTAATCAGTCTCTTTTTTCCACTTTCAACCATTTCTGTCCTGATTTCCTTGAGGGGAGGGTCCCTAAGGTTAGGTAAATGTATGAGCTTTTTCAGGTCTTTCGATCTAATGGATGAAATTTACATATGAACGAGAAAGGAGACGACGAAAGGCTTTCATTTTTTATTCTGAAAGCAGAAAGACCATGCCAAATGTTGTGATTGTGTGTTAGAAATCAGGGTTAGTGAGAGAACATTGTGCTTGGTTTGTTTTTCATCTTCAAACCAAACTTGGCTCTTTAGCCGACAGTTTAAATCCTGTCTGGCTAGTGCCCCATAACATTTACGTATTAGGTCGCTCTTAGCTCTTTTGTGGCTGGTTGAACGCTTTCTACCACACAAGTGTTCACACTACAAAAGCAATCCGTTTTAATGTGTTTTCGACTACCTCTGGAAGTGGTCGAAAGTGGGCAAGCTCAAAACATAAATGTCGTCCACTTATGACCTGATCAACCAAAACACATCTTAATACCAGGTGTAACCAGGGCCAAAGAAACAACAAAATCTTAAATTAAGGTAATTTGCACTCAAGCGCCACCAGGATGGCCGCGAGGTTAAGGTGTTGAACTTAAGATCCAATGGACAAAAGTCCTTGTTGGTTTGAACCCCACTCCTGGTAGAGCTCCATAACTTTTAAACATGCAATATGTGCTCCACTTTGGTAGAAAATGTAGACATGCAACCAACAGAAAAACAAATGACAAAGTGAACTTTCTTTAGTAGTAGACAACAACTTTCTTTAAACGCTCCCCGTTCACATGGTTCCACAGAAACTATTAACAACGCTGGATTATGCATGCCTGCATGGCCAGTAATTGCCGATGTCACTTTGATAGCGGTATCGTTTTCAAAAATGTGCACTTTGAATCCTGTTTTCAAAAGTTTGCATTTTCAGGCCCTTAGGGACACTTTTTCTGGGTTTTTTTGGCCGTTCATTTACACGACAGCAGCGTTTTGAGGGCCTCCTGGTGAAAACTTTTGAAGACAGGTTTCAAAGTGCTAATTTTTTGAAAACTATACCGTTATCGTTTCAGTGTAAACTACAAAAACGCGCATTTGTGAAAACGGTGATGTCATGGGCATGCATATTATGTATTCAGTCTATTAGCATACCGTGACATCGCCAACTACTGGCCAGGCATGCACAATACAGTGTTTTTAGTTGTTTTCACTAATCCATTTGAACAGGGATCGTTTTGACAACATCGTCGTCTGTATGCAAAAAATGCAAAGGAAAACCATTTCCATTTTTAAAACATCGTTGTAGTGTACACTTACCCTTAGTTAATAATTTGATAGGATTCTAACTACCTAGCTTAATGTGGTGCATTTAAAAACGCCACCAGGATGGCCGAGTGGTTAAGGCGTTGGACTTAAGATCCAATGGACAAATGTCCTCGTGGGTTCAAACCCCACTCCTGGTAATTACCTGTGATTTTAAAAAGCTTCTGCATAATTCATGAAAAATACAGTGCTTTGGGAATGTACGTGCACCAGAGAATAAACGACTGTGGCGTTCTGAGCAAGATTCCTGATATGGATTTGTGTCAACCTGAGTTTAGCCCCAGATTACTATTGCACTTTTCTTTTCTTGTGGTGCTACCGAACCTCCCAAAACATTGCTGACAATCTACAAACCCAAATACACATCACAAATAGATCTTAATTAAATGCAACTTAGTCTAAACAAAGTCATTTTACAAAACACTCTTTTACCTTGCACATTTTCTGATAACGTGGTGATGTGACAGCCATTCTTTGGATGTGCTGTAGAAAAAGCATCACTTTCTGCAGTGAAGATCTCACCATAGCCATTATTTTCAGACTGCTGGGCTTGTGTAAGATTCTCATCCTAAAGGACTGCCGCTCCTAATGTTTGCACAATTAGCACATCATCTAGGCTTTGAAAGTGCATCCAAATACTCCTACACCATGTCCAACAACTTAAGAGGTAATTTGCTAGTGTGAAGTAGAGAAACGTCTCTCTAAAGCAGCAAATAAAGCCAGCACAAAGATCCGACCCAAGAGATGTCCTGTCTTCAGGCTTGTACTTTAATCTTCAAAGGGATACTGAACAATAAAAAGAGGAGTGATTCAGAACCATGAAAATTGAAAGTTGAGCTACGGTGCAAAAGCTTGTTTCCTTGTCAGCAAAAACTCCCTGTGTGGATGAGATGATGCGGAGCGAGAGAACCAGGGTCTGAGTGAGTGGCAGAGAGAAGGAGAGAGAGAGAGATTTGGGGAAAGCACACAGTATGCACTCTATGCATGATACAGTCTTAAATAATCCAAATTAAATCTTTTTTCATTCTAAATTATATTAAATAAGCATTGCTTGGATTTCAGAATGTCATATTTGATTTGTCTCCTTTTGCAGAATGAGAATGATTCATCTTGAGCTTCACTGGAAGCAATAACATCTGACTGTCTGTACAAAGAGTTATTTGATAAAATGACCTAGAAAATGTCTTGGCTTTTTTATAGAGAAGATTATTAATTACAGACATTTTTAACGACTAGAGAGTTCACAAGCAACAGTTGTATTAAATAAATCTGAACTGGACACTCTGAGAAGAAACAATTGTGTATAGAACTGTCAGAACATTGGGGTCATTTTATGGATTTAGTTTTAATACATTTTTTATGTTAATTACATTTTATGAATGAAATAGTGAATAAAAAACCCATTAAATATTAAAGTATTTTCCAATCATTTAAGGTATGTTGGCATGAGGTTTTTTTTAAAATGGAGTCAAGAACTCTAGGGTTCTATATATAACCGCATAGAATCTTTTTGTCTAAAAGATGGCTGAATTGGACTTAAGATTCTTGTGTGCTTGAAGTCCTAATAGAATCTCCAAATCGTTCAATCTAATTGTAGTTGTGGGTAAATGTGGTATAACGAAGTAGCTCTTAAGTACATGGTAAATCAATAACACATTTAGGTGATTAATAAATTGAGAGGAAAGGGTTTAACCCCACACAGCTATTCCCCAAGATAATTGCCACTTTCGATATTTGCTAAATGTTGTCTATTTCAGTAGCATATTCAGTCAATATCATCTTTACCTGTATACACATCATTTATTTTGCATATCATTGTTCTAGCTTTATAAATGTGTTTTTTTTTAATTTAAGAATGACCAAAAAGCCCCAAAACTGTCACCCCAGATACAGACATCACAAAGGGTTCTGTGACCAGGATGGTCAAGTGGTAAAGGTGTTGTCCGCCTTAAGATCCAATGGACAAATGTCATCACGGGTTCAAACCCCACTCCTGGTAGAGGCACAATAACTTTAATTGGACATAACTTTAATTCAACCTGCTTTACAGGTTGATGTTGCTGTCCTTCACGTTTCTGAGAGGTTGTCCTGAAACAAACAAGCAGGCACACAAGGTTATGTTTACACTTCAACTATGTATTAAAAAAAGAAGTTTTTGCGAACAGACAATGTTGTCGAAATGATATCCATTCACATGGAAATGCTCCATTATTCCTGCCAGACCAGTAGCCACGTTTCCACCAAAATTACCCGGAACAATTTTTCCCCCAGAACTGTTCCTGTCTGCGCTTACATCATGGGCAGAATTCGAAATCGCCCCCTAAACCCTCATTCACTATTCCCTACTTTAGTCCACTAATACAGTTCACTTGAAGGAGTGAATGAAAATGAGTGCGTGAATTCGGACAGCCGTTGAGTGTACATCGGCTGTACACTCGTTATTGCGGGGCAATGTGGCATTGAATGAGTGCACTCGAACATGTCCACTATTGTTTCGGATAGCAAATGGCTGTCCCCTCAAATAGTGCCCTATTGGAGGGTATAGGGATAAAGTACCGGGAAATCTATGGCAAATTAGTCAGGTGACGTAGGACTGTGCTTGACTTTCCAGTTCCTGCTGGAATTTCGTTCTCCGCATATAAGCTTAATAAAGCCCGAACCTCGTCGTTGGCCCATTGGTCGTATTTTTTTTAAAACTCCATTGATTCAAATAGCAAACAACTCTTTCTGCACGCAATGCAACAGACTTTTAAAAATGGTGGTTAAAATAAAATTTTGCATCGAGTCAGCCAATCAAAACACTGCGTGAACTCAACCAATCAGCGCCCAAGTCCCACCCCCGAAAGTTCCTGAACTTAAGTACTACTTTTGCGAGCAGGGACTTTCCGAGGGGGAAATTTTTGCACGGAACTTCATTTAGACCCTGGTCCCTGCCCTCGAAACATGCTGAGTACCATCTCAAAGTCCCTAGTTCCTGGGGAAAGTTCCTGCAGATTTAGTAAAAACACTACGTGCCATAGCCCAATCTAGTTCAGTGGAAACTCTGCCCTGCAGCTGATTCTTAAGATTGTATTGGTCATGTCAATCACAGTACTGATTGCCTACACCAAACACTGATCCCTAAACCTACCTGTCACTGTAACCTTAACCAATGAAATTAGCTGCAGGGCGGGATTTCTGATGAAGTGGTTTGGAGGAAAAATTTCACTGCCTATAGACTGAACGCGTAATACGCATGCGCCAACTTCTCCGTTTTCACAAATACGTGCATTTGTAGTTTGGGTCTTAGATGGTCTAATGGTCTCTTTTCAAAAACATGCATTATGAAACCCGTTTTCAAAAGTATGCATTTTCATATGAGGTTCCATTTGTGACAAAAATGAGTTGACTGCTTTGTGCTTTCTACTACACATTTATCATTGTCTACAATAATTAATAAAATTAGGCTATATGTTGACGTGTATGTTCTCTTTTTATGTAGTCTTGTTCTGTCATCCCTACTGCTTCTTTTGTCTTTACTGTCATCTTTCTCTGTCATCCTTAGTCTTGTTCTGTTTTTTTACTGTAGTACCGATATTTTCCAGGCCCCTAAAATCAAGAGATTTTCTCTTCACTGACTTCACTGTTCTTCAGCATTTTAAGGGAGAATTTACACAACACCATTGTCAAGTAAAAACTGAAAACTTTTCATGTGTTTTGGCTGTTCATTTTTTGAGATTTCGGGGCCTAAAAAATCAAACATATGCGTATTACATGTTCTGTATAGGGGCGTAGTCTTTCTTTACAAAGTTAAAACAGCATTTTAGTCCTAGCTTTGTCTGTGAAACCGGAAGATAGAGTATTTATTTACTCCACTTACTTGAACTTCAGTTACCAGACATGAGTCTCTCTGAGGTTGAGACCTAAAAAGTTCTATACTGACATCTAATGGTGTAACATGGCAGCACATCTCCATTAAAGGGATAGTTTATCCAAAAATGAAAATTAGCCCATGATTTACTCACCCTTAAGTCATCCTAGGTGTATATGACATTCTTCTTTCAGACGAATAAAATAAAAGTTAAATTACAAATGTCCTGGCTATTCCAAGCATTATAATGTCACTTATACCAAAAGCACCTCCATTTAACTCCATCATTGTGCATTATTGCTTTACATTTGTAGTGTTTAAACTTATGAATGTGTCCAAAAGCTTCAAGATACAAATGTAAAACGTGTTACCTCAAACCCACAACTACAATCAAAACTGAAAGACACTAACTAGTTCAATGTGATGCATTTTCTTTTTAAAATGAAAGATGCTCTGTGGATATGTGGTCATTTAAATCAAAAAAGAAACAACAGAATCGATTTCCTCAATTTGAGGTCACAACACCTCCACAGCCACCAGAATGGCAGAGTGGTTAAAACGTTGGACTTAAGATCCATGACAAATGTTCTTGTGCGTTCAAACCACACTCTTGGTATAGTCATAAGTGTTTAAATAGAATATCATGTTGACTTAAACACTGTGATGCTACTTTGCAAGTAAACATGATTTTCAAAAAGAAGCTGACTTATTTCTCAAACTGATTCAAAAGCAACAATGTGTGGATTCATTTCAATGTTTGATCAAATTAATTGTTGGGCTTTATTTCCTAAACACTTTTACACAATGCCTTTTGCAAGTCATATTGCAGAAGTAACTAGTTGGGAAACCAACAATGATGCAATACAATGTATTGCATAAATGCTTTAATGATAAACTGTAGAAATATATGGTTAGCAAACAAACAAAGGCATTCAAAGATAAAATATTTATTAAATTAATACAACAAATCACACAGAAATGTACCTTAAAATAAAGCAGTAATAAAACATGATTCTGTCTAATGTTTGCTTGCACTGTACATGGGCGTAAAACACTTGCGGTTTCCTTTTTAATATCTTTAACACATCAAGTAAATGTCCTGTGATACTCGCAGAAGGTTAGCAGTGAGATTGCAGTATCACTTCAGCTCAACTGCATTGCAGCTCCTGTGGTTTACAAGACGACACGTTTTTTGCAATGGCAACCATCAAGCACAGGCACTGGGCAGTGGTTGTTCTCTACAAAGTACACATGACATTATTAACACTAGAATGAAATACTGTTGTTCGTTTAATATGCTATGGCTTAGGTGAAACTAGAAGGCTTCAACTCTAAGTTCATTTATTGCAACATGGAAAACAGCAACAGAAGAGCTGTCGACAAGGGTTTTTCTTCTTGTATTTGACAGCCTTCTTTATCTCCGTTGTAGCTTTGGCCACAAAGTCTTGGGTGGCATATACATTTGCCTCTATGTTGTCCACCATGGGCCCTTGTTCCTCCACCAGCAAAGCCAGCTGGAAGAACAGATCATGGATGTCTCGGATGCGACTTTCCAACTCCAAAAGCTCCTTGTGACGATTCTCGATCTCAGTGAGCGCTGAGCGAGCGGTTCGCCCGTCTGTGAGCAAGTCATCGGAAAAAACGTTCCACTTGCCGGTCTCGATCATTTCTTCGATTTGATCTCCACTCACTTCTTTACCCATGATCTCCGCTTGCCTTTGGATACGAGTCTTGCAGTTGTCCCTCTGTGCCATTTCGGCACTGTTGTATTCATTCATAGCCTCATGAAAAGAACCCGTGATAGAGACAAACTGGCCGTGTATCATGCGCACCAAAGCTGAATGGGCTCCGTGTTTCTCCTCCAACTCTTTACAAAGTGCATCCAACTTTTTTATCCGAGCATACAGGCTCTCCCCTTTCGTTTTGATGCTGCGTGCAATTGTGTTCGAGTCGCGTTTGATGCTGCTAATGCGTCTAACAGAGGTGAGAAAGCGCGTGTTCTGTTTGCCCAATCTCTTCACCTCCATCCTGAGTTGGGCGATTTCTTTCTGGATGGATTGGGCTTCTCTGAAGGTGTCCTCCATGATGTCCTCGCCCTCGAACACCACCGCATGCTGTTCAAATTCACCACTGTCCACATCTTCTCTGGCATCCACTTGCTCTTCCTCTCTGTGGACTTTGGTGACACCACCCAGTTCAGCCAGCCTGTCTCTCATCTTTCCTGGGAGGAAAATTACGATTGTTAGACTTTATGACCTACATGACAAGCTTTGACTCTACAAACATGTGTGAGATCTTCATTGCACGGTATGATATTCAACTGAAGGAAGAAAATCAGACACAGTTCACAATGCAAGCTTACAAGTGTGGCCTCATAAATGGTTTTAGTACAACAGAAACAATTTACTATTAAGGTCTTGAATTTATAACAAGACCAGAAGTGTCATATAGTTCAACACCGCAATGGCAACCATGATGCTGCACATTTCCCACCAGATATAGTCACCATACAGAGAATAAAAAGGGTGGGGACTTCCCTTTTAGTCCTCTGTTGAACACCATGAAGAAATAAGAGCAAATAAGTGACTTAAATCTAAAATCCTGGAGTAAACTCATTATTGTCTCATTATGAACATACAAACTTCAAGAAACACATGTAAACAGAACAACAGTTTAACCTAAGTCCATCCAGTCTATTCCCGGATGTAAAGTCAACATTGAGCACCACTGATATCATGTGTAGTTCATAAAACAATATAGTGTAGCCACACACACACACACACACACACACACACACACACACACACAAAGTATCTTAGCTGTACACCATTTTACAGTGAACACTGATAGTTTAGCCTCTTAATTCAGTTGATTCTCAAGCATCTTCATTTTGACTTCCTCAAGATCTCTTAAAAGTAAGCACAATTAAAATAGTAGGCTAGTTATAAACGATAGAAAGAGTGCAGTCATTTCAAGTGCCTTGATTATTTCAAATTAACGCTTGATTTGACGTTGCGCTAAACAACTTCGTCAAACCTTTTTTTGTTTAAATCGAATTTAAATAAGTTGAAATGATGCATAAACTGTCACGTTACCTTATTTCATGTCCCTTCGTTCAATTCAAACGCTATAAACACGAGCTTGTATGGTTTCCTAACGCGCATCACCTCATGTCACATCGCTTCAGGAAATAACGTTGCAGTCGAATGACTGACTCAGTCTGACTGGTGGGAGTTTCCGACAAGTCAAAACACGAAAGTTACCTCACGTTTACTAAAGTTTAAAATAAAGAATTCCCTTACATTCTCTTCACTAACACTTTTTAAACACTAAAACGCCACACTTTCCTCCCAGTCTCACATAGATGTTTAAAATCCCTTCACATAATTGTTTTGCTCACACGTTTGACATTCAACATTCACATTGCAAATTCAGTGGCTGTCTGGCTGAATCCCTAGTGCAAAATCGATCACTACTGTTTTCACCAAAGGGCATTTGTCAAAACCAGTCCATTTATATTTGTGGCAGTGCTGCTGGAGCCTTACATGTCAATACAAATCTTATTATTTTGGCTGTGTTTAAACTGAGTTCAACAATTCTGTCATTTAATGCTGCTTTGTAGGCCTACTTCTCTTATACCCTTGACTGACCTACTGTATAAGGCAAACAGTTGAATGAATTCCTTAATATAACCTACCCAATAATTTATTATTGGAAATGATACCAAACACCTTGTAATCTCTGTTGACTTTGCTTACATGATGGAATATCATGCATCTTGTAAATTATTTTGGCAAAAACGACATGTAACCAAATACAAGGTTATTTTGGCTAGAAGTGGGTTACTCATAGCCGAACTATATCGGGTCAGTAGTTAACTGAGATGGTGAAATGACTTTTGAGATTTAATAAGATTGAGATAAATTATATTTTAGAGATACTGGTCAAAATACAGCACTTTCAGAATAATTTTCCAGTGAATCGCTGGTGATGTGGAAAATCAGAAATTATATGCAATCATGTCTAGGAGAATAAAAAAGGTGTTGTCACTCAAAAAATGTGAGGTAAGGTGTTCTAACTCTATTGATTGGCTAACATGTGTTCTAAAACTACTTCTAGGACAAATAGTAGGCTAAACCAGATGATTCACAGTAATCATGTGAGTGCAAAAGCAGAAGCGAAACAGCAAAAAGATGTTCTGACATGATAGCCCAACTAAAACTAATGGTGTTTGCATATGCAGGATAAAATACTTCGCATAAGATGTTTTTGCAATCAGATATTTATCTCTGTAATCTCAGTCAATGTAAAAGAAATAGGCTCTTTTGTCACCACATGATGGCAGTAGAGCCTGAATAATGATTCTCAGACCTTTTCCTCCCTGATGCAGTCACTAAAGTTTGAAATCTGTATTAGATAGCCTAATAGCTCTTTTCTTATGTGGGTGTTGGGACTGTATATTGTAAAAAGTTGTTTGAGCATAACTGCTTCTTTTGGTTTCCTGTGCCTGATCATGCAGGGGTGCGTTTCCCCAAAGCATCGTTAGCCAACTTTCTGTTGAACTGTGTTGGTAACACGGAACTTGTGACCATAGTTGGCTTTGGGAAATGCACCCCAGATCAGTGTGGGTTTCCTCTTTGTACCATGGTTCCTTCCTTACTCTCATGGTCTCAGGGATCTGTTGCTTTCTGATTAAACTTGTGCTTATATTGTGATTGTGTAGGCCTAAAACTAAACAATTGACAGGGCCTGTACACTCTTTTTTTATTATACTTTTAGGGGTACAACAGCTTGTCACTGGGGCAGTCTTTGTACCCTTTTCACCTTTAAAATGTGCATATTAGTACCTTAGAGTAGCAATATACCCTAAGGTACTATTGTGGACATTTTAGCTGTAAAAAGGTACAAAGATATCCTTTTAAGGGTACACATTTTTTTTGCAATTTTTTTTTCTGAGAGTGTATTACAGAAGCATCTATTCTATCTGTTTAGTAACCACGGTATTTTAACTTTTAGGAAATATAACTTTTTAAAATCTTGAATCAAGAATTATGATAAGAAGTTTCTGTAATACAGCCCCAGTTATTTACTATGCACTTGTGCACTGCATACTTGATGTACAGTATTAATACATTTGCCTGGGAATATCATGTAATTTGTTAGATTTAAATTTTGCTGTTGATGTTCGGAATTGATAGCATGCATATCAAACTGGTTATCTGCAACAGTGAGCATCACATGAGACAACTTCTAACATTAATTAAAAACATGCAAAGAAACGTTGTAATTCAGATATGATTACCTCAAGTGTAGTCAGATGACAGTGATCAGAATATTTATTAAATGGTTAGAAAGTTCAGTCATTAGTTACTCTCATGTTGATCCAAACCCGTAAGACTTTCATTCATCTTCAGAACACAAATGAAGATATTTTTGATGAAATATGAGAGATTTCTGTCCCTCCATTGACAGTCTACAATAACTACCACTTTCAAGCCCCAGACAGGTAAAGACATTCAAGTAATCTATGCCTGGTCAAGTAATCAGTGAAAGTCTTACGGTTTGGAACGACATGAGAGTGAGTAATTAATGACAGAATAACCCTTTCTGCTCTCTATACTGTTATAAGAGAGCAGAGATATTGTTGGTTCTCATTGAGATTTTTTTCTGATATGATACAAAAACACACCCATATTAAAAGTCTGACTTTTGTTAATTCTTTTGTCATTTTAAAGTATGCAACTCGACTCAAGCTTCAACCCTCTGCCAAGATATACAAATAGAAATAAATAAATAAAATAAAAATAAGATCATCTCATCTCTACAGCATGATCCGGATGTGCTGCCAGCAGTAACCTTAAAAACACTACAGGACTGCCAGTTTATGCCACAAATCTCCAAAAAAAAAAAAAAAAACTCACACAATAAGTATACTTGCTTGTATTTATGCATTTTTATTATTTCATCACACTGATATAATTTAAAAGTGAGATGTAAGTTTTCCTATTATAAAGTACTGTTTTTCTGATGGTAAGTTTTTGTGCACTATGTATGATTTTAAACTGCTTAGGTCAAGACATAACTCAGTTATTGCACTTTCACTGTATGCTCAATTTGTTTATGCATCTAATTGAATTACACCCTTCCGCCTGCAGTTCTACCTGTCTCTGCTGTGTGAGAATAGTGCTTCTGCACATAACAAAGATGTGCTGTGTAAACACGGAGACACACAGAGTGTTTCCAAAATTAATTATACGGTCAGAATGTCATTTTTTCATTACATTAGGATATTAAATCACTTTAGGAAAAAAGGACAAGCTATATAGTTCATGACCCATCTGCAAGGGTTATGCAATTTTTGATTTAAGAGATATTCATAAACAGCAACCACTCAGAACATCTAAGCAACTTGAACATCATGGCAGTCTGAACATGTTCTTTAAAATGTAGAAATCCAATTTTTACACTTGTAAATGAATTATTAACTGATCAAATTCTGAACAAAACATGATTCTAATTTTCCTTTTACTTTAATTTTGCTTAAACTAAAATTTTTATGCCAGTTTCCACTTTGTGATATGGAAGGATATTGGCATTAAAATATCTCTGAAGTATATTCCCATTCATTTTTACATTTTTAGCACACCAGGGTAGGAACATGAAATTGTTTGGCTATGATGTCTTGTTCTACTTTAAATATGAGGAAACACGAGGCCAAATTCCCTTAATCGTTCATCACAATGAGTAAAAAGAAAGAATATAGTTCTGATGTGCAACAAATGATTGTTGAGCTTCACAAAATAGAAAGTGGCTGTGAGAAAATAGCTAAAGCATTGAAAATTCCCATTTCCACCATCAGGGCAATAATTAAGAAATTAAAATCAACTAAATATGTTACGAAACTGATTGGAAGAGGACGTGTGTCTACACCAATCAGGCACAACATTATGATCACCTTCCTAATATTGTGTTGGTCCCCTTTTGCTGCCAAAACAGCCCTGACTCGTCTAGACACGGATTCCACTAGACCTCTGAAGGTGTGCTGTGGTGTATCTGGCACCAAGATGTTAGCATCATATCCTTTAAGTTCTGTAAGCTGCAAGGTGGGGCCTCCATGGTTCGGACTTGATTGGATTGAGATCTGGGGAATTTGGAGGCCAAGTCAACACCTCAAACTCGTGGTTGTGCTCCTCAAACCATTCCTGAACCATTTTTGCTTTGTGACAGGGCGCTTTATCCTGCTGAAAGAGGCCACGGCCACCACGGAATACCGTTTCCATGAAAGGGTGTACATGGTCTGCAACAATGCTTAGGTAGGTGGTACGTGTCAAAGTAACATCCACATGGATGGCAGGACCCAAGGTTTTCCAGCGGAACAATGCCCAAAGCATCACACTGCCCAGGTAAGCCACACACATGCACCCGGCCATCCACGTGATTCATCAGACCAGGCCACCTTCTTCCATTGCTGCGTGGTCCAGTTCTGATGCTCACGCCACTGTTGGTGCTTTTGGCGGTGGACAGAGGTCAGCATGGACACCCTGACTGGCCTGCGGCTGTGCAGCACCATACACAACATACTGCAATGCACTGTGTATTCTGACACTTTTCTATCGAAACCAGCATTAACTTCTTGAGCAATTTGATCTACAGTAGCTCGTCTGTTTAATCAGATCACTAGGGCCAGCCTTCACTCCCCACGTGTATCAATGAGCCTTGGCCGCCCATGACCCTGTCACCGGTTCACCTCTGTTCCTCTCGTTGGAGCACTTTTGATAGATGCTGATCACTGCAGACCGGGAACACCCCACAAGAGCTGCAGTTTTGGAGATACTCGGACCCAGTTTGTCCAACTATCACAATTTGTCCCTTGTCAAACTCGCTCAAATTCTTACGCTTGCCCATTTTTCCTGCTTCTAACGCATCAACTTTGTTGACAAAATGTTAAATGGCTGCCTAATGTATCTCAACCACTTTTAGGTGCAGTGATAAAGAGATAATCAGTGTTATATTAAAAATAGCCACTGGATCTTGAATGTTATGGGTCTATTTTTTTTTGCTGGAGGTCCTTGTTCAGATACATGGCATCACGGATTCTATCAAATACAAACGGATAAAAAATCTAAATCTAATCTCCTCTGCTATAAATATTATAATGGGCCGTGGTTGGATCTTCCATCAGGACAATGATCCAAAACAAAAATCAAAATCAACACACAAATGTTTCACTGAGCACAATAATGAAGCTTCTGCCATGGCCGGCCCAGTCCCTGACCTGAACCCTATAGAGAATGAGTGGGGTGAACTGAAGAGAAGAAGCACCAACATGGATCTGGGAATCTGAAGGACCTGGAGAGATTCTGGAGGAATGGTCTCTGATCTCTTGTCAGGTTTCTCCAAACTCATCAGGCATTATAGGAGAAGACTCTTATAGAAGAAGAGCTTTTATCCTAGCAAAAGGAGGCTGCATAAAGTATTGAATAAAAGGTTGCTAATAATTATGTCCAACGTGTTTTACTTCAATGAAAGGTTAGATTTCTGTGAATTTTTGGAATAAAAGATCAAAAGGATTAACAATGCAGATTTATATTTTACTTGGTTTATATTTACCAAAAGGTCCAATAATTCTGACCACAACTATATGCATTTTATGTATGCCTAATACAAATTCTACATATATGATGAAAACCATGGTAAGTATGATAAATACATTTTCACTTTCACACTTACCATGGTACCAACTGACCCTAAAAACCAGTTTAGATGACACCACATAAGTGTTTGTTACCCAACAAACATTATAGACTGTGTATAATAATATGCAATATTTTTAATGCTTCTCGTCTTATTTATGTAGATATTAATTCATCAACTGATTTCCTGTTCATCTGAAATATTCTTGCATCAATTTTTATAAGAAAAACAAGCATGTAATACCTCAAACAAACCTTTTAAGTTGCAGCACCGGTCACATAAAAAAATACATAATGCATCCTTTTCTTAAGGGTCCTCTGGTTCTCAGCCCTTCTGTAAGTTTGCATTTAATTACACCTAATGAGATACCTGTAATTTACTTACCATTACAGAGCAAGAAACACACAATTATGCAATCAAACATCCTGCAAGCTTGGCAATTTCCATTACATGTACTAATGCAGATGTCTTTTAAACATGACATGTTAAATGTGTGATCGGCGACACTGAACAAACAAATATGAACAGACAGACAAACTCTATGAGAGTGATATGCATGCCTGTATGTTATTCATATTCTCTCCAGGGACTTTTAAACTCTATAATGTCTGAAGAAAACATCAGCTGGTTTTGGTTAGCCAGGCTGTGACTCAAATTAACTGATCCTGTTAACTTAGTATGAGAATCTCCACAGCAGCTCCAATGTTTCAGGGCCTTTGATTGAATTAGTGCTCATGTTTGTCATGTGTTTAGACATCTTTATTGGCTCAGAAATAGCCTGTTGCTGTTACTGTCCATCTCATTTATAAAGGAACCAAAACAATGAGTTATTTCTCAATAACAGCTCTCTGATTAGTCTATTCAAATGAACAATCAAACTACAACACTAAAAGAAAACTAGATTTTTATTATTTTTTTAAAAAACGTGAAAGTGTGTAATATAAAGTGTGTATATATAAAGAAAGTGTGGTGGGCAAAACTCACCATCAAAATACAAACTTTTGGTTAAACTTATGCTTGTGTTTATGGATTTTTGTAAGGACACACATTAATTTGGAATGTGATAAAGTCAAAAGGTTATTGAACAGATTGAACAGGACTGTCACTTCCTGCTCTATGGAAAGACACAAGTTTCCTGTGAGATTTGGATTCAGTAACTTTGGGTTTGGTGGGATCAGACCACCGACTTGTTGTAATTATCTCTCCAAAAGATGGATCCATAACATCTATGCACCAGATCATGAGCTAGCAGATGAACGCATTATCTTAATCTTAAGGCCTAACAGTAATTCATGTTGATATTCTTCATGTTGCTAATGAAGTGTGTCCCTGTGTTTGAGTCCCACCTCAAACTCACACTGTTGGTTAAAACACACTTTGTTGCATGCAGCCCAGTTGAGCATCTCAAATAGGTAACATTTTTGGGTTGATCACAATTTCTCTTTAAATAACAGATTAAGATTAAGTGCAAAGCTGAATACAACTTTTTTTAAAAGCTGTTAAAGGAATGATAGTTCACTCAAATGTGAAAACAATTTACACACCCTCGTGTGTTTTGAAGGAATGCAAACTGTTAAAATTAATTCCATGTGATGCAATGTCTCTTTGCGTATGCATAAATGTAAATATGAACCTGATGCATCATGAAGCTATATCATTGTGTCTCGTGCTTTGTGACTGTGCCAGGTTTTTGGATGTGTGCAACATAAACTTTGTTATGCAACTTTTGTTGACAGCCTTTGTTGTATGAAAAAATGTTGTGATGCTCAAATGGGTTTTAAAATGACAAGAGTGGGCAAATGCTTTTTGGGTGAACTGTCCCTTTAAAAATTAATAAATAACAGAGGTCTTTTTGGACATTTCTTTTGGAAATTTTAATGATCCTACTTTTGTAAAAGGTCAAACCTTCCTTTTGAAATGAATGAACATGCCTTCAGAGGGACTTATTAGAGAACCATTGCTGAGTGTTTTATGTGGGGTTGTTTGTCACACTCGTGATGTTTGAGTTCACATGGCCTCATTTAATCTCAAATTACATTATGATAAAGACTGTTCCTAGTACTCAGAATAACATTTGACCAGTCAGTTGATTTTAATTCACCCTCTGCCCATACTTTCTGCTTTACCGCTTTTGGACATGATCTGCAGGCCCAAAATGGCTGGAAAATCTATGTTTTTATCTTTACTTCCACTGCTCCCAAATTAGCAGGCTTTTCTCTTACTGCTATTACATAATCCATTTACCATGGCTGTAAATTATTCCAACCCTGTTTAATCATGTCAACCAGGAATCTGCTTTTACTAAGCACAGGCAAAGCACTGCTACTTGGGTGCAGAGATATCACACAACACATGAAATGTAAGTTGTGGGATTTCATGTGTTGCGTGATTAGCAGTGCTTCGCCTGTGCTTCCCCATAATATAGTCCCAAGTCAATATCTGCCTAGGAAATCGCCTAGTCTTAATCTGCATCGCTATTTGTACTCGTTGTGAATACGCAGGCCAAAAGAAGTAATTAGGTAGGTTTTTTTTTTTTTGGATCACTTTTACTCGGGACATGCTAGCTGGCAACATAGGATTCCATTCATTATGCTAAGCTAAGCTAGCGACGACCCTGCCAAACTAAAACAATCATGCACTGAGACAAAAATGCATTTGCCCACATATCTAAATGTAGGAAAGATGTTGAATAAGCCCTATTTCTAAAAGCGGTGGAGTGTTCCTTTAATATTTTTTTTGTATCATCCTTGTGCATCCTTCATCATCATAGCACATTGCACTGAGAATAGAAATATTATGGTAAAGGTTAAACTCAGTTTAGCACATAACTCTTAGTAACTTGCATTCACAAAAATAAGAGCTTTCTGATTAATTGCTGGATGCTTACAAAAAATACCCACCTATTTCAACTTAAAATCTTAAGTTGCTGCCTTAAATAAAAAAAAATTAAAAACATGTCGCCATGAATTATTGATCATAATATTTTACAGTGTACAAAAATTGATTAAAATTAAGGGAACACACAATGGCTTGCAGATGTTTGGAGACCTTTATTTCATTTTCTCATTCCAGATATAAATCCTTATAAATAGTGCTGCATGGATTTACAATTAGATTAAGAGCAGGATTTTGGCCGGGCTTTTGTAAGACACTCACATTGTTTTTGAGCCACAATCAATCAACTTTATTTATATAGCGCTTTTACAATGACGATTGTTTCAAAGCAGCTTCACAGTGTTAAACAGGACAACATTGCAACAAAATTTGATTTGGCTAGTTTAATTTGGATAGTTTATAGAATTATATATGACCAAATTAATAAATTCTATTTGTATATTTAGTTGAGTAACTTGGATCATAATTTGAGTGTCCCCAACTGAGCAAGCCAAGCCAAAGGCGACAGTGGCAAGGAACCAAAACTCCATCAGGGCATGATGGAGAAAAATAAACCTTGGGAGAAACCAGACTCAGTCGGGGTGCCAGTTCTCCTCTGGCCTATTATTAACAGTGTATAATTATTACTCTGGCAACCTTGCAGGTCTTAAATCATATTAAATAGGAATATTCGAAATTTTGGGTATGGCACGAGACGGGCTCATTTAGGATGGCGTCGATTACACAAGAATATGAATACTTGAAAGATCGGAGTTATTGCGCCGAGACGGGTTAATTGAGGATCACGTTCGGTGAGGCGAATTCAGAGGAGACACTAATGGACACGGTCTCAGCAGACACTCCAGGATGAGCTGGTCATGTCCAGATGCAGGTCCACCATCCGATCCGACACGGCCTGATCCGCCGACTGCAGTAAACCTCGGGATAAACAGAGAGACTAACATTAGTGTGGATGCCACTCTTTTTATGATGTAACGAGTACATCAGGTGTTATGGGAAGTGTTCCGGTTCCGCTGACCTAGTTAATGCAGCCTAATAATCAGTCATTTGATTTGAATAAAGAAAGTTAAAAATGTTCTATGTGTATGCCATAGTAAAGAGATGTGTTTTTAGTCTAGATTTAAACTGACAGAGTGTGTCTGCTTCCCGAACAATGCTAGGAAGACTGTTCCAGAGTTTAGGTGCTAAATAGGAAAAGGATCGACCGCCTGCAGTTGATTTAGATATTCTAGGTATTTTCAACTGGCCAGAGTTTAGAGACCGCAATTGACGTGATGGAGTATATTGCGTTAAGAGCTCGCTTAAGTACTGGGAGCTAAACCATTTATTGCTTTATAAGTAATAAGCAAGATTTTAAAATTTATGCGATGTTTAATAGGAGCCAGTGCAGTGTTGACAGAACTGGACTAATATGATCGTACTTCCTGGTTCTAGTAAGAACTCGAGCTGCTGCGTTTTGGACCAGCTGGAGTTTATTTATTAGGCGAGCAGGGCAACCACCCAGTAGAGCATTACAATAATCTAGCCTTGAGCTCATGAACGCATGTACTAGTTGTTCAGCATTTTGCATTGAAAGCATGTGACGTAATTTAGATATATTTTTAAGATGGTAGAATGCAGTTTTACAGATGCTAGAAACGTGGCTTTCAAATGAAAGATTGGTATCAAAGAGCACACCCAGGTTCCTCACTGACGACGAGGACTTGACAGAGCAGCCATCGAGGGTTAGACAGTATTCTAGGGCACTCTTTGTGGAGCTTTTCTGTCCAATAATTAAAAATTCAGTTTTATCTGAATTAAGTTGCAGGAAATTACTATTCATCCAATTTTTAATATCAGCTATGCATTCCGTTAATCTTGTGAATTGGTAAGTTTCGTCAGGGTGTGAAGAAATATAGAGCTGAGTATCATCAGCATAACAATGAAAACTAACGCCATGCTTCCTAATGATATCTCCCAGTGGTAGCATATACAGGGTGAAAAGCAACGGTCCTAACACTGAGCCTTGCGGTACTCCATACTGAACTTGTGATCGTGTGACATCTCTTCATTTACTGCTACAAACTGATAACGGTCAGATAAGTAAGATTTAAACCATGCCAATGCAGTTCCACTAATGCCAACATAATTTTCGAGTCTATTCAAAAGAATATTGTGATCGATAGTATCGAATGCAGCGCTAAGATCGAGTAACACTAATAGAGAGATACAACCACGATCAGATGATAAGAGTAAATCATTTGTAACTCTAATTAGAGCAGTCTCAGTACTATGATACGGTCTAAATCCTGACTGGAAATCCTCACATATACAATTTCTTTCTAAAAGGAACATAATTGTGAAGACACTGCCTTTTCTAATATTTTTGATAGAAACGGTAGATTCGAGATTGGTCTGTAATTGACTAATTCTTTAGGATCAAGTTGCGGTTTTTAATAAGTGGTTTAATTACAGCCAACTTAAAAGTTTTTGGAACATATCCTAATGTCAAGGATGAATTAATAATATTAAGCAGAGGATCTATGACCTCTGGAAGCATCTCTTTTAATAGCCTAGTCGGTATAGGGTCAAGCATACATGTTGTTGATTTTGATGATTTGACAAGTTTAGCCAATTCTTCTCCTCCTATAGCAGTGAATGAGTGTAATTTTTCCTCAGTGAGACTAAAATGTTCTGTCTGAAGTGATACTGTAGTAGGCGGCTGCATGGTTATAATTTTATTCCTAATGTTATCAATCTTACTAGTAAAGAAGTTCATAAAGTCATTACTGCTGTGTTGTTTACAAACGTCAGAAGTTGAAGCTTTATCCTTTGTTAATTTAGCCACTGTATCGAATAAATACCTAGGGTTGTGTTTGTTTTCTTCTAAAAGAGTTGAGAAATAAGCAGATCTAGCAGTTTTATGGCCTTTCTGTATGCAATCATGCTCTCTTTCCACAAATTGCGAAAAACCTCCAGTTTTGTTTTCTTCCAGCTGCTCTCCATTTTTCTGGCTGCTGTTTTAAGGGCCCGAGTGTGCTCGTTGTACCACGGCGTTGGATTATTTGCTTTAATCTTCTTTAAGCGCCGAGGAGCAACTATGTCTAAAGTGCTAGTAAAGAGAGAGTCAGTAGTTTCTGTTGCAACATCAAGTTCCTCTTGGCTATCTGTAATTCTGAGGAGATGGAACTGATGAGGAAGATTATGTATAAAGCAATCTTTAGTCAGCGGTTATAGTCCTGCCATATTTGAAGCGAGGATGGCTTTGCAGCCTTAGCTATATTAAGTATACATGATATTAGGTAATGATCTGAGATGTCATCGCTCTGCTGCAGGATTTTAATGGTATCAACATTTAGTCCATGTGACAGTATTAGATCTAAAGTATGATTAAGGCGATGAGTGGGTCCAGATACGTGTTGTCTAACTCCAATAGAGTTTATAATGTCTTTAAATGCCAATCCCAATGCGTCTTTTTCATTGTCAACATGGATATTAAAATCACCAACAATTAGTACTTTATCTGCAGCCAGTACTAACTCTGATAGAAAACCAGCAAATTCTTTGATAAAGTCTGTATTGTGCCCTGGTGGCCTGTATACAGTAGCCAACACAAATGTCAAACGGGATTTATCATTTACACTACACAATGTTACATAAAGCACCAAAACTTCAAAGGAATTATATTTGAAACTAGACTTCTGAGTAATACTGAAGTTATCATTATAAATTACAGCAACACCTCCCCTTTTCCTTTCAGACGCGGCTCGTGTTTATAACAATAATCTTGGGAGTGGACTCATTTAAAGTAATGTAGTCGTCAGGTTTTAGCCAGGTTTCTGTCAAACACAGCACATCTAGGTTATGATCTATAATCATATCATTAACAATAAGCGTTTTTGGCGAAAGGGATCGAATATTCAGCAACCCGAGATTTATCAATTGTTCATCCGTATTATATCTGTTGTTTATTTGTTGGACATCAATTAAATTTTTACTGTTGAATGGTTTTGATGGTTTTTTGTATTTACTGATTCGGGGAACAGACACAGTCTCTATGTGATAATATCTAGGTGAAAGCGTCTCTATGTGCTGGGATTTAGCTGACTCTGGTGACGTGAGACAGCTAGCAGACGAGAGACGTGAGACAGCTAGCACACCAATATTTATTTTACCTTGTGTTTGAGATGAAAGAACTTTCTCCCAAGCTTCCATTTTCAGCATGAAGAAAGGGGTTGTAGCTATTCCCTACATGGTGCTCCATGTTTCTGTCCCAGCATGGCTCAGGCCTGAACACTGGTGAACAGCTTCAGGATCAGTTGAGATACCAACTGCAAGTCAGTTCCATTAATTGATGCTTTTGAGTCTAAAAGGGATCAAATCTCTGCATCCAATTTCAGCATTTAGTGGAAGGTCTTCCCATGCAGGAGAGAGCTTAAACTTTTTATGTTTTTATGGGAGAATTCATGTTTTGTTTTGTTTTTTGTTTTTTGCATGGTTTTGAAATTTTCTACAAGCAATAGAGTTCTACATGGACCTAACTTTGTCCATAGAGGCATTGTCATTCACAACAGAAAATTATAAAACAATTGTAAGATTAGATTGTAGAAATGTAGCATTAATATTTGTTTCACTTGAATTACCGGAATAGACAAACCTGTTAATAGAATTACCCGATAATTAGGGAGAGCCTACATACTTTTGTACCCTTCATTTGTATGAATGAGGGGGCCATGTGAATTAAATTTAGAATTTTATTTAAAGGCACAATATGTAAGATTTTTGGATTAAAATATCCAAAAACCACTAGAATAATGTTATATATTTTGTTGACTTGTGTACTTACATTATCCTAAATGTTTCCAAGAATATTTAACTCCAAAGAAATAAGCAATTTTAACCAGAACATGGACAATGTCTGTGCGTCGCCTACAATGACACCCACATTACCCTCAATTTCCATTATATTTTGTAGAAACCAAGGAAACATCAAATTAATAAATTGGGCCGTATCTTGCACCCAGCGCAATTGACTTTGTACACCGACGCATGTGTCATTCCTATTTGCACCAGCATAAGCGCCGCTTTTCCCTCCACAGAAGCACGTCGCTTAACTAGTGAATGAACTTGCACTACCTGGGCGTTTCAGCGCAAAAAAGGAGGCGTGTTCCGCGCAAACAATCCCTGGTGCTATTTTGCTGTTCCATTAAACAATTGCGCCACTGACCAGAAAAAACCTAGTCTAAAGTCAGTGGTGCGTTGCGCGTTGTTCATTATGCTATTTTAAGGGCGCATGCTTGACCATAATGTATAGCGTGCACAAAGCGCATACACTTTGCTCATGTAATCTACACAGATGCAACAGTTGTTTTTGCAAATCATAAATTGTTACACTAAAAAAATATGAACACATGAGAAGACGGAAATCATTGTGGTGTGCCACGAAGATGTGAAAAAATAGGCATAAATCTAGCTTACAAATTATTCAGGCTTACAAGAACATCAGTCTCCTTGACTGTGAACCGCTCCTGGCGTGCGCGCATGGTAAATACGCCATAATAATAGCAATCCATAATGGAACTTGCGCACCTGCTTTTAAAGGGAATGTTGGATGACGCTCTGATTGGTTTATTCACGTTACGCCCAAACCCTATGAATAATGAAGCTACTTCAGACCAACCCATTTTAGATTTGCGCCGAGCGCAAGATCCATTTATCCCGCCGGGAAAATAGAAACAGCGCTGAGACCCGCCCACAAAGTTACTTGCACTTCGCGCTTTGACACTTGCGTTTCAGATCATTAAAATAGGGCCCATTATGTGTTTTATTAGAAAGGGGAGCAACTGTTTGGAAACATTTTTGACAGAAACCTAATCATTGTTATATAGCTAAACACAGTTAGTCTTATTATTTAAATCAAATTTTCTTGATTTACCGCGAGTACCATGTTTTACCATGCCTAATATCAATCTAGCTCACTGCAGTGTGCATCAAGTGTCTCATAGTCACCACCGTGTGAACGTACAGAGTAGCATTATAACATAACTTTCAACACAGTCAAATGTATGACAAAACAGCTTTGCGTTACTCCACATACACATGAGTGGAAGAAGCAGAACTATAAAATACTTTTTATATTGCATAAGAAAAGCTCCACTGCTTTGGAGCCGTGTGTCACGCTTGTCTCTCATTAGCAATCACTCCAGCGGCCTCCCTCCGCTCCAAAGGCTTTCAGCCCCACCCTGCTTCGCAACATTAATAAATCTTTAATACATTAGCTCATCCATGAATATGATTTCTGCCCGAGTCCCGTCGGATTATTTTCCACTGGCTGTAGAAGTGAAGACTACAACTATGATTGAAAATTGCGCGTTTTGTTTTAAAGAAGCGACCTCTAGCTGTGAAGATTACATATTGTGCCTTTAATTGGATTTAATATTATATTGATATTAAAATAAAATTTATTTATTAAAAAAATGTGGGGAGTTTAATTGTTTTAAAAACAAATTATATCACAAAGAATACATTTGTATGTAGGAGTAAAATTAAGTGTTTTTTCCTCAACGGGTCGCATGAGAACATTTTCCAACTTGAAATTAACTTAACATTTGTCTTATAAAAAAACAACAACAAAAACTGTATTTATAGGTAGGACTATTCCACATGAGTTATGAGTAATTTTTACAACCCTTTAGTTCGCCTGAATGAAATCATTGGACAAGACATCAAAACATGCGATGAATAAAGAAGCATATAATTATGAGATAAATACGTTCATTGTAGAGGTTGTCACTCGGTCATCCCAGGACTCTCATTCTCTCTCCCATTGATCCGTCGAGGCGTGCCAGTGTGTTCATGTGATGCAGGAAGGATGTGTCCTAAAAGAGTTTGCATCGAGGCAAACTGCATCACTTCTGAGTCCGACCACCGCTCAGCACTCATCTTTGGATATCCTCCCTTTCGCTTTGCAGTTACATTGGCTGAAAGGGAAGAAACCGAAGAGAAAGAGAGAAGGGTTGCGAAATGGGAGCTACGGCATCATCCCCGCAGCGGGACAGCAGATGTGAGGAGGACGCGGCGGCGGAGGAGCTCACTGCAGCAGCGAGCGATGCTCAGGATGACGGCAGTGCCGATGACAAGGTAGGATGCATGAAATCAGCCTCCTTGCTTGGAGAGAAATGCTTCACAAAGTTTCAAAGGCACGATCTCTGAATCTAAGGACACGCATGGGCCGTATCTCAAAACACAGGGAGCTGCCTAACCAGATAGCATTTCTGAGGTAATGCAGAACATGCATATGATGTTGAAAAATGTTTGGTAGACAGAGGAACAAAATATTGCTCTTTATTTATTTATTTATTTAGGAGAATAGACTCAGTTATGTTTTATCTATCGTTTGTCCTTGAGTGATACATAAAATACACTTTTAGACATTTGTTGAGAGTAAATACTGTTAAGAGTTAAAAAAAAATATGATAGCATCTCAGTTAATTTAGACTTTTGATAATTCAATGAGAAATGTGACTTCATATTGAGATCTATGAGTTTTAATTTCAGACTTTGGTGTTTTTGCGAATCTGAGCACAGTTTGAGACATTGTTAACATCTATTCTGAAACTGAGGGACACATGTGAGATTGCTTTTCCCAGAATATTTTTTTTTTTTGAGACTGAAGCAATCATCATGTTATTCCAATCTCATTGCTGTTTAGGATAAATATCTGATATATGAAAAGATAACTTTCTTTCCTATAAGGAAGCAGCTCACTAGATCTTCAGATGTAGCCATATTATGAAAAGTCACATTGTCAAGCTCTCTGAAATAAGTTAATAATGGTAGTGTGCTTTGTAATTTGCTTGGTAATGGAGATTTATGAAAAATGTATGGGTTTTCTAGACAAAATGAATGTCCAAAATCCAATTTCCTAATTTGGAGCTATTTAAATGCTATTTAAGAGACAAACATTAAAAGGAAGAAGATTAGGTGACTTTGTCCTTTTATAGGTGTTTGGCCTAAATTCACCTTGAAAAAAATATGCTTTAGGTTCTGGTCATTTAGATTAGATCATATTTGTTTTAATCTCTCTGTGTGAACTCAGATTCAGGAAATTCTTAACATATTCTTTATATTGCCTGTTCTGTACTTTTTGACAGTGAGGAATAATATATCATCTTGTAGCATGAGAATTGCAAGACTAGACATATTTGGGTAAAATCACACACATATACAAATCATCTGCCAAGAGTTTTTGTTAATTCTGGAGAAAGAATAATACAATAATACTAGTTGATGCATCCTCAATTTACAACAAAGAATATGGTATCTTTTTTGTTTTACACCCAGACTCTAAACTTTAAAATAGACTTAAAGGTGTTTTATCATACACTGCTTCATCGTTCAGCAGTCATGTGGATTGAATTTGATGTTTGTTTGCTCTTCATCTAAATTATTTAATTGTATTAAAAGTGTATGTTAAGAATTTAAAATCCAATTTCCTTTTGTTTTTTGAAAGGCGGATTGTTTAAACATATCACAACTCTGTTTTGGGTTTGTCATTTGTTTTGATATACTAATGTGTGCACATTAATGGAGAGGGATATTTGTAGTGCTCGTATTCCCAAAGGATTGATGGAATTTTCCCTTACTGTAGTGGGTGCATTGATTTTCCATGTAAAACATGATGAGGTCAGCCATGGTTTATCAGGAAGTCTGTGAGATGGCTTTTAGTCAACGGAGAGCTGATACTCGGATTCCATGAATGTTCATTTATTTTGTTTTGTTAGTTTTCCCAAGGGCCATCTCCTTCAAGCTACACTGTGGTTAGGAAGTTAACATTCAGAAAATGTAGTCAAATGATATTGATAACCTTTGTAAAATGTTTGGGGAATTTCTTAACTTGAATCAGTCTCCATATACCTTTTTTAGTTTTTGGGCCTGACTGCGCAATGCTTCATACACAAGCCAAACATATACTACAAACTCATTGAGATTGTTACTTAAAATAGCATATAGATAAGATATCTTAAATGGAAATTGTATTATGATTTCTATCTGCCAAAATCTGCATTTAACAATAACCCTTTGAGTGTGTTGATGTTAATTTTATATCTTACTATATACTTTAAAACAATAGACATTAATGCTTTTTTATAACATAGTTTTGTATTCATTTAGTCATTTGTAAAATGCAAATCAGCATTATTTAGTTCCGTGTCATAACGATGGATAGCTAAATCCATTGTTTACCTTGTTGGTCACACCTTAATTTGTGCTCTCTTTTGCTTAGTTGTTACAGAAAAATGGACAGATCTCCATATTGAATGTAAAGACAAGGAACCATGCAGATGAATTGAATGGCAACTTTGAGGAGAGAGTGCTTGCAGATGGTAAGTGATGCTATGCTATTGCTATTCATTTAATTGTAATATATCAGGGGTATACCGTACACAAAATTGATGGTTCGGTTCGGGTTTGGTACAGCAGGGGAGAGAAAACGAAATATAAATTTTTTTTTTATTTATTTTATTAAACAGTGGTTTACTGAACAAATTGTGTCTGTCCTTAAATGAATTCAATTAGAACTAAAAGCTTCTTAAAGATACTGCTGTAAACTATATGGGGAGCCCTTTCTTGCACATTATGATATTAAAGGTTAACAACAGAGCTCAAACTATTAGCCTAAATTTAGTTGCTATTTATCTTTAAATATTATAATATTGACAGATTCATTTAAACATAGCCTAAATTAAATAATCAATACATCACTAACAGGTTAAGTAGTATATAATGAATATATAGGCTAATGTAGTGCCTTGGCGAAATAGTTAATTTCTCTAGAGAACTAACCAGCTGTAGACACTGAATGACTTTCCTGAGGTAAATGTAATGCTACGTGACATTGTTTACAAGCTGTTTTATAGACGTCTTTCCACCGTTGAAACTCTGGTTGAGTGATTACACGACATATGATACGTTTCAGTAAGTTGTAATATATCCTCAACATACCTTCAGATGTTGATTCAATTGTTTATTCTTTGACCAGGAAGAGTCACTGACGCAGTGATCTGTCACGTCACATTAAAGAGCGTCAACACGCCATTTATTGTTTGAATTTCATGATAAAATGGACAGAATATTTCATATGTTTGTGTGGAAACTCGAATTGAAGTATGTTCCGCACGTAAAAGCCTACTGTTAACGTTACGTTTGAATTCAGTACCGTTCCCGTACACACATGCATCATACCGGAAATCCTGTAGCGGTTCAAATATATGTACCATTAACACCCCTAATATATATACAGGTCCCTCTAAAAAAATTAGCATATTGTGATAAAAGTTCATTATTTTCCATAATGTAATGATAAAATTAAACTTTCATATATTTTAGATTTATTGCACACCAACTGAAATATTTCAGGTCTTTTATTGTTTTAATACTGATGATTTTGGCATACAGCTCATGAAAACCCCAAATTCCTATCTAAAAAAAATTGCATATCATGAAAAGGTTCTCTAAACGAGCTATTAACCTAATCATCTGAATCAACTAATTAACTCTAAACACCTGCAAAAGATTCCTGAGGCTTTTAAAAACTCCCAGCCTGGTTCATTACTCAAAACCGCAATCATGGGTAAGACTTTCGACCTGACTGCTGTCCAGAAGGCCATCATTGACACCCTCAAGCGAGAGGGTAAGAAACAAGGAGATTTGTCAGGAGATTTTGGAGCACTTCATCCATCTGCTGAAAAGCTTTATGGAGATGAAAATTTCGTTTTTCAGCACAACCTGGCACCTGCTCACAGTGCCAAAACCACTGGTAAATGGTTTACTGACCATGGTATTACTGTGCTCAATTGGCCTGCCAACTCTCCTGACCTGAACCCCATAGAGAATCTGTGGGATATTGTGAAGAGAAAGTTGAGAGACGCAAGACCCAACACTCTGGATGAGCTTAAGGCCGCTATCGAAGCATCCTGGGCCTCCATAACACCTCAGCAGTGCCACAGGCTGATTGCCTCCATGCCACGGCGCATTGAAGCAGTCATTCCTGCAAAAGGATTCCCGACCAAGTATTGAGTGCATAACTGAACATAATTATTTGAAGGTTGACTTTTTTTGTATTAAAAACACTTTTCTTTTATTGGTCGGATGAAATATGGTTTTCATGGTTTTCATGAGCTGTATGCCAAAATCATCAGTATTAAAACAATAAAATACGTGAAATATTTCAGTTGGTGTGCAATGAATCTAAAATATATGAAAGTTAAATTTTTATCATTACATTATGAAAAATAATGAACTTTTATCACAATATGCACATTTTTTTAGAAGGACCTGTATATACATATTAGGGCTGTCATTGTTAATAATGCATTAAAGCAAATTCATTTTAATGGCACTAATTTTATTACACACATTTTATAACGCACATTTTCTGTTTGATCCGTGGCCTAGCTTGTAGTTGGAGAAATTGAGAGCAGCCATAGACATAAAGGATGCAGCAGCAAACAGAAATGGGGAAAGAAAATGCCTAACATTAACATTACTGTTTTATTTAACTAAACGTACACTCTTTTAAGTGAAACCAAACTCAGAGCACCTCCTCCAGGTAGTCTCGGGTTTGGTACCCTGGTGCGCTCCCAGGTCCACATGACCAATTTTTCATGCGAACCGTGCCCCGTTCTGAACTTATCTGCCAGTGTAAAAACTCCCTTTATTTGTATTCTTAAAGGTGCCCTAGAATGAGTTGAAACAATATTTTAAATTGTTCCCTGATATCTAGATAGAGTGTACGTGCCTTTATTTAAGAGCAAAAATGGTCCAGATATGGTTTTACAGGTTCATCTACAACTCTAGAAATTGTCCCTAGAATGAAATGGTCTGTTTTTGCCTTATTTGGAAGGATCATGAATAATAAAGTTGAGCTCTGCTCTGATTGGCTCATTTCAGATGCTCACACAAGTGCAGTAATTCAGCTAACACAAACGTAAACAGCACAAGAGGTTTGTGAGTCGTGACAGAACACAGACTGACTGAATGACACTTTAAGCAAAAAATTGCAGCTTACTTGTTTAATGGTGTTTTCAGATCACCGCGCCCGAGAGATTTTGCCAGATTGAACATGTTTAAGTAAAACACTGGATAATATATGTGTTATTTTAACAGAAATGCTCTGATTGGGGGATTTAAATTACGGCAATCTGGCAGACCCCGCAAGCACGAACGCTCCTCTTCAACCCCCCGACAAAACCAAAGTGCTTTTTGTTCAAGTTTTTATTTTTTTAAACTACATTTTAGTCTCTTTTTTATTTTCCGTCAATGATATTGCATGTTTATAGTCTCAATAATCATTTAGGGACGTTTGTGTCATCTCGACTCGACTCGACGAAATTGACTCTAGTCAGAGCAAACTAACAACTTTGAATTAATTTGGTGCTGTATCTGATTATAGATAAACCGCAACCATACCTGTTGACAGTTCTGTTCTGTGGGAAGGCTATGAAAAGTGCTCACATCACCTGCACAGCCTGGAACATAACATTAATATCCGTGATCTGCCGTTTTCACTATATTGTCCTCCTCTTCATGATACCTGCAGAACTGCAGGTCGACGTTAATACTGCCTCGCCCTTAACATGGCCTGGTTATATGCAAATTTGGGAGGCATAAATATTAAGGATCCTGACTGTTACATCAAAGTCGGAGTAATGTTGGGATTCACACATTTTTCAGTAGGGCACCTTTAAAATCAGAGAAATCACTGCTTATTCAGAATTTTTAAGCTTAGGCTTAAGAGACATGAACAAGTTCTTTGAACTTTGATACATGTCTAGTCTTCATGCCCCGAGTATGGTTTCGCTAATAATAAACGTACATTTGCATAAAGCATACATATTTGTCCATACCCATGTTGAAAAGAGTATTAAAAACTTAAAATATATAAATTTAAGGTACATTTAGAACTGATAAAAGTGTGCGATTAAGTTGCGATTAATCGCGAGTTAACTCATGGCAATCATACGATTAATTTGTATTAAATATTTTAATCGATTGACAGGCCTAATATATATATAATATAATCTTACATACCTCTTTTTTTTTCTTCTTATTTATTTTTTGTCAGTTGGCTCAGGGTTTGTCACCCTGAAAGAAGATGGCACAGAAACAACTGAAGACCTTCAGGAAATGGATGCTCTTCAACCAAACATTAAGAATGAGAGCACAGAGATGATCAATGCGGATGCTGAAGAACCTGAGGATGACAACCAAATGAATGATATCAATGAAGTTGGCTTCAAAAAAATATTCAGATTTGTTGGATTTAAGTTCACCCTAAAAAAAGACTGTGAAAAGACTGAAGAAATTGAGCAAGAAGATAGAGTTGCAAGTCCCTCAGTGGACTCAAGTGACACTCAAGAGAGCAGTGCAGTGGCAGCAAATGAAAACACACCTGATGAGACTAACAAAAGTGAAGCGTCTTCCCAGCCTGATGCAGCTGAACCCTCTCAACAAACAGACAATGAAACAGAGCTGGATCTAGACATAAAGTTAGTGGAACATCATGTGGAGGACACACCTGATAAAGACATGGCAAAAGAAAGTCCTGAGCCAGAGGAACAAATGTCACCATTCAAACAATTCTTTACACAGGGCATCTTTGCCAGTTTAAGAAAGAAGAAGAAAGAAGAAGAAATACAAAAAGAGAGCAAGGAAGAGGAACTCAAAAGAATTGAGAAAATGGGTGCAGATGAGGCTGAACATGAGGCCAGTAAATGCATGTGTCTTGATATCCCATATATTAGATCAGAAGAAGAAAAAGAATCAGTGGAGATGGCAGATGACAAGTTGTTACCTGAAGGAGAGCTTCAGAATTTTCTAGAGAAAGATAAGGTACAAGGAAGTCCACTTAAAAGACTTTTTAGGAAATTTTCCACAAGACGACAGAGAGAAAGTAAAGCTGCAGAAAAGGTGATCGAGGCAGAGGAACAAGTCTCTGAACAGCCAAAGCCATCCTTGGAATTGTCAGAGCAAAGGAAAGTTGAGGAACCAGTGATTGGGGAACCAAAACTTTCTGAAGAGGAGCTGGTGGCTGATGTAAGCCCTCAAGAGTCCAAAAAGAAATCTGACACCACCGTTTCCTGGGAGGCACTGATTTGTGGTGGCTCCACTAAAAAAAGGGCTAGAAAAACAAATGAGGAAGAAACGGCAGACAAAGGAGAGGAAAATGAGAAAACTGACTCTCCTCTTGGAAGTTCTTTTGAGGGTGATTATGATCATCTCACATCATCTAATGAACAAACAGGAAGTCCTGGAGAGGGAGAGATGGGATCCACATGGAAAACGTTTAAAAAAATGGTCACCCCAAAGAGAAAGGTCAGAACTGGAGAAAGTAGTACCCCCGAGCAGATACCTTCAGACAGTGAGATGAGCAAAGATGATTCATTTTCTATGAAGAAACTTATTCCAGGGCATAAAAAAAGAAAATCGGAAGCTAGAAAAGAACAAACATCCTCTGATGAGGCTTCTAAGGATCATGAAACAGGTGATGAAGATGATGAAACCCCAGCTATTATTCCCCTGTCTGAGTATGAAATAATTGAGCCTGAGAGTCTGAAGGAGATGAATGAACAACGAGTTGAAATCACAATAGAACATGAGATGCCAGAGATGACATCACAAGTGTCAGAACAGGACACATCCAATGACTTGGTGCCCAAAATTGCAGCTAAAGTTTCAAGTAACTCTGGACCATCAGTCATACATGGTCTACCAGAGGACTTTGAAGAAGTTTTCACAGACTTTGTGAGCAAACATCAACAATTGAGTGATATACCAGAGGAAGGCGTCATTGAGGAAAGCATTGAAACACCAGTATCATCTGCTGAGTGGACAACACAGGATGACACCTTAGCTGAGGACATTGTGGAGTTGACAGCTGATGCGGTCACTGCCCCAGAACCATGGAGTGAACAATTTATTGGAGATGACACTACTGAAATGGTCTCGGCAGTCTCGCAACTAACTGAATCACCCAGAACATCTGGACATGTTACACCAGTGCGGGCTGAATATGGTGTACAAACATCAGATGTGATCCTACAGGAAGCTATTCAATCTATCTGCATGACTCAAAGTGTTCAATCAGTAACTACAAAAGATGAAAAACAAGAATCTCTGGCCGTGTCATGCTCACCTTATATTGTGCAGTCATCCACACCAGAGGAAACAAAGGTTTTGGTTGCACATAAGAAAACCGAGGCAACAGCAATATGTACTGGCCTAGTATCTCAAGAAATAGAGTCTGTTGAAGAACATCTCCCTGCACATTTACATGAGGCAATACCTGAAGTGAGTGATGCTGTCCCAACTGAATTAGTATCTGATAACTTTACAGATGAACCTGAATCTGCAGGACTTGGGACAGATGAGGTCTATGAAGCTAAAATCAAGGATGTGAAGACTGAGTATCAGGAAATAAATGTGAATGAAGAAGAACTTGGTACTGAAATTCAGTTAGAAGTAGAGCAGGTCACTAAATTACTGGAAGAGCCTCTTGTGGAAGAATCAGTGGAGACACAAATGGAGGACAAATGTACAACTGGTATTGAACTCAGACAAGTGATTGATACAATGCAAAGTGAAGCTGGGTACTACACCCATGGTCCTGAAACTGAGTGTCCATTCTATCCGGAGTTAGAGGCACCTGTGTATGAACAACCATTAGCTGCTGAACCTGAAAAAGAGCTGAAGATACCAGATGTTGAATTGTCATCTGCTGAGTTTGAACAAGCTGCACTCACTGAAGTAGTTGAAACTTTGACATTTAGCATTGTAGACAACATTCCTGACACTACCACAAGTAAAGCTTTAGATGTCCCTGAGGAAGAAATTGAAATTATTTCCTCAGCAGAGGAGTGTCTGGAAAGCAAAGAGACTGTTAGTATTAAAAGTCCAAGTTCCGATCACATAGTGGCAAAGACATTGGAGTTGGAAGACAATTTAGAAGTAGAAGAAGTTGAATCAATACATGTTAATGTAGATGAAATACAAGTTGACATAGATGATGCAGTCTTATTAGCAGGTGATTCAGCTGTGACAATAGAGGACATCAGTGAGAAAATGGAAGAAAATAATGATGGAAAAATAACACAGCAGGAGATTAAGGAAATACATGTAGAGGAAGAGTCTGAGGATGTTGTTGCTTCAGAAGTTGTTCAAAATATTGAGGCTAAAAACATTTCGGAAGCTGTAGATGAGTCATTAGCCAGAGAACAGTTGCTGGACAAGGAGGTGTCACTTCCAGAATCCGTATTAGATAAGGAGGCTGAAGAGATCCACCAAGGTGAAGACAGTGGAAGTGACAGAATGGACAATATTTTTGTGAAAGAGGAACTTGCAGTAAAAGAAGGTCAACCTTTTGCAAACACTGAAAGCAATGAAACAGACAATCAAGATATTTCTGCTCATACAAATACTAATGATGAATCTCCTGAAATAACTGTTGATGCAGGAACTGAAAATGGAGAGATGGTTCATGAAATAAGAGAACACACAGTTGTTCCTGAGTTTTCAAAATATGTATTTGAGCACACAGAAACACCAGCAGAAACCAAAACTAGTTGTGAAGTCATACTGACACCTTTAGAGACAGCATTGCCAGAAGTTGAAGCAAGACCTGTAAAAACAGAAATTGTGGCTTCTCAAACAGAGGAGTGGAGTGAAGACACCAAACATAGTCCAGAACCGCCTAAAGAGGATGAACAACCAGTGACAACTGAGAATATTAAGACTGGTAAAGTTTTAGAGATGGTTGCCATTATTGAGAACACAACAAAGCAGTCAGTGAAAGAGAAACTTATAATGGTAGGACCAGTATCACAGGCACTCGTAATATCAAAGGCAACAGAACAAGAGGGTGAAGCATCTGAAATGACTGTAGTTCATGCTGAAGCAATAGATGGTGACCAGGCCTCAGCAATGGCATCAACATTAATGAAAGTAACAGCAGTTACAGAAGAAAAGGATACAATGGCTGTTGTTCCCAAATTGGAACCAGAAAAATTTGACTCGGGGCCGACTATAATTGAAGTGACTGCAACCACAGTGCTGGCACAAAATTATACACAAATGGAAGTTAGTAATGTGAGTGAACATCAGAATGAAGCAGATGAAGATGCTAGGCTAAAATGTGAGCCTCTTGAACAATTAATAGAAACTACATTGTCAAATGAGTTACAAGTAGACAATGCAAAAATTAAAGATGAAATACCAGCAGTAACGGAAGTACTACAATTGAGCTCTGAATTTACAGCAGAGATGGCAGACATTTCCGTTTCTGAAATACAAACACAAGTAGTGAGTGAACTCAGGGCTGCAACACTTGAAGTGACAGAACCAAAGGTTGAAATGCCAGTGGTAACAGAAGTTAAAGTAGAGACAGCTATAGTAACTGAACTGGAAGTGGAGACACCTGTTGTCACATCAGTGGTTAAAGAACTTGAAGTAGAAACGCCAGTGGTTATATCTATGGCAAAAACGACTGACACTCACAATTCTGTTGTAACTCCACCGAATCAAAACATAGACACTGACATGTCAGTGTTGACAACAGCGATCAAAGAACATGTGGAGGGGATGCCCACTGTTATTTCTGTGGTAGTGACACCAGCTACACCTCTAGATGAAGTAACACCACTTGTATCTCTAAACAATGAGTCAATGGTTGTAGCACCAGTGGATGACACACCTGTTGTGACTGTAGCAGAAGAAACACCAAATGTTGAATCAGTGATTGTGAGAACTGCTATGGCCCCAGTAATAGAGATACAGAATGTGATTCCAGTGGCACCAGATCCTGTTTCAGTGTTAGTAACAGGGGCTGCATCTTCAGTATTAAGTGCAGAAAATGTTACTACAGAAGCAGAAGCAGTCGTTATGAGCACAGATATAGAAACACCAGTTGTTTCTTTCACAGCAGTAAAATCAACTCCAGCTCTAGTGGCAGAGATGCCAGCTGTGATAGAGAAAACAAATGTGTCCCCTGTAGTAGAGATCCCAGTGGTACAGACACCAACTGTAGGTCCAAAGATATTGTCATCAGCTGTACCATCTTTGGCTGAGACTCCAGCTGTCGCTTCAGTGACAGAAACTGTACCTCCAGAAGAAGTAACACTAGATGTGACCCCATTTGCAGAAACAACAGTGAACCAAGTAATTGAAACTTCTGTGGTTTACATCACATCAGTAAAACCAACTCTAGCTGCAGTGCCACAGACAGCAGTCATTGAGATACCAGCTACAATTCCAGAGACAGTAACAGAAGCTGTGTCTTCTGTAGTAGCTACAACAGCTATAACTCCAGTAATATCAGAAAAAAATTTAACCCTAGTAGTAGAAACTCCAGCAGTATCTTCAGTTGCAGTGACAGAGACATCACATGTGATAACAGTGGCAGAAACACCAACTCAGATTTCAGTAATTGTAGCAGAAGCAGCACCTCCAGTTACACCAGCAGCAACTTTAGCAGTAGAAACATCAGCTGTGATCCCAGTAGTAGAAACTCCTGTTGTAAAGTCAACTCCAGTTGCAGTGGTTGAGACACCAGTTGTGACCCCAGAGGTACAGACACCAGGTCAGGTTTCCTTGATAGTAACAGAGACTGCATCTGCAGTAGTTTGTTCAGTAGTGACTGCAGCGGTAGAAACACCTTTTGTGATCCCAGTAGTAGAAACAACAGTGTTAAAGTCAGCTCCACTTGCAGTGGTTGAGGCACCGGTTTTGACTCCACTGGTACAGACACCACAACAGGTTTTAATGACAGTAACAGAGGCTGCACCTCCAGTAGTTGTTTCATCAGTGACCTCAGCAGCTGAAACAACTGTTGTGATCCCAGTAGTTGAAACTCCTGTAGTAAATCTAACTCCAGTTGCAGTGGTAGAGACACCAGTTGTGACCCCAGTGACAATGACATCAGCTTTGACTCCAGTAGCAGAAAGGTCAGTTGCGAGCCTAGTACAAGAAACTACAGTAGGCGCAGCAACTGCAATTACAGTAGCAGAGAGACCTGAAATGATCCCAGTGGTACAGACACCAGATATAGTTTCAGTGACTGTAAAAGAAGCTGGACCTCCAGTAGTTCTACCAGCAGTGACTTCAGCAGCAGAAACTCCTGTAGTAAAGCCAAGTCCAGTTGCAGTGGCAGAGACACCAGTTGTGACCCCAGTGACAATGACATCAACTTTGACTCCAGTAGCAAAAAGGTCAGTTGCAAGCCTAGTACATGAAACTAAAGTAGGCGCAGAAACTGCAATTACAGTAGCAGAGATACCTGAAATGATCCCAGTGGTACAGACACCAGATATAGTTTCAGTGACTGTAAAAGAAGCTGGACCTCCAGTAGTTCTACCAGCAGTGACTTCAGCAGCAGAAACTCCTGTAGTAAAGCCAACTCCAGTTGCAGTGGCAGAGACACCAGTTGTGACCCCAGTGACAATGACATCAACTTTGACTCCAGTAGCAGAAAGGTCAGTTGCGAGCCTAGTTCAAGAAACTACAGTTGGCGCAGCAACTGCAATAACAGTAGCAGAGATACCTGAAATGATCCCAGTGGTACAGACACCAGATATAGTTTCAGTGACTGTAAAAGAAGCTGAACCTCCAGTAGTTCTACCAGCAGTGACTTCAGCAGCAGAAACTCCTGTAGTAAAGCCAACTCCAGTTGCAGTGGCAGAGACACCAGTTGTGACCCCAGTGACAATGACATCAACTTTGACTCCAGTAGCAGAAAGGTCAGTTGCGAGCCTAGTACAAGAAACTACAGTAGGCGCAGCAACTGCCATTACAGTAGCAGAGATACCTGAAATGATCCCAGTGTTACAGACACCAGATATAGTTTCAGTGACTGTAAAAGAAGCTGGACCTCCAGTAGTTCTACCAGCAGTGACTTCAGCAGCAGAAACTCCTGTAGTAAAGCCAACTCCAGTTGCAGTGGGAGAGACACCAGTTGTGACCCCAGTGACGATGACATCAACTGTGACTCCAATAGCAGAAAGGTCAGTTGCGAGCCTAGTACAAGAAAATACAGTAGGCGCACCAACTGCAATTACAGTAGCAGAAAGACCTGATATGATCCCAGTAGTACAGACAACGGCTCTAGTTTCTGTGATTGTAAAAGAAGCTGGACCTCCAGTAGTTTTACCAGCAGCAGTAATTCCTGTTGTAGGGCCAACTCCAGTTGCAGTGGCAGAGACACCAGTTGTGACCCCATTGACAATGACATCAACTGTTACTCCAGTAGCAGAAAGGTCAATTGTGAGCCTAGTACAAGAAACTACAGTAGGAGCAACGACTGGAATTACAGTAGCAGAGAAACCTGTTGTGATCCCAGTGGTACAGACACCAGCTCTGGTTTCAGTGATTGTAAAAGAAGCTGGACCTCCAGCAGTTTTACCAGCAGTGACTGCAGCAGCAGAAACGTCAGTTGTGAGTCCAATAGTAGAAACTCTAACAGTTAAGCCAACAGTGGCCGTGGCAGAGACACCAGTGCCTGTATTTCCAGTAGCAGAAGCACCTGCTGTGACCACATTACCTTTGATAAAAGCGACACCAGTTGGGACTGTGATTGAGACACCGTCTGTGACTACAGTTGCACCACAAGAAACACCAGCAGCACAGATACCTGCTTTAGCCCCTGTAATGGTGACACCAGCTATTGGCCAAGTTGTAGTGGCAGCAGCTGAGCCTGTTACTTCAACAGAAACTCAATCAGAGGTGGAGGATGATGTGTGGGAGGATGCTGTAGATAATATTGGAGATTCCCAGAGCCTAGTGACAATCAAAGATGGTGCACCCCAAGATGCTGCTGCTAAACAAGCATCTGATGCTGCAATTTGAGAGAGGCATGCTAAGCTAATTGAAAAATATTATTGAGCTAGTAAGTGATTTAATTATATTGCATTTAGTTATGTTTTATATTTTATTTTTCTTTGAAATTAATAACACTGATTTTATCATTTCAGGTGCAAGTTTGACAAGGAAAGATACAAACTTTTTACAATTGGAAGAGAATGTCAGATTTTACATTACTCACAAGGAAATGACCAAACCACTGAGAAATAAAATTGCATTATTAAAGTTTCTTAAAGTTTAGCTGTTCGGTAGATTGGCTGTTCTTTGATCAATCACTACAAAAACAAAAATTTAATTTTCTTTCACAGAAAATATTTCAACATATGAAACCCTTGAAAAGCAGCTATTTTGTCATATTCATACTAAGGATATTTGTCAATGTATTTTTTATGCCGATTCTGACATGAGAGTAAGCTTAAGCACATTATATCACATTGTATTACATATCTAAAACAAAAAGTTTTAATACAAAATCTAAAAAATTTGTCCACATGCATTATATCATATAGATTTGACAGTCTGGCGTGTTTAGATTGTCATTGTTGAAAGCAAAAGTATCAATAATAAACACTGAAAGTTTAAACTTCACAATCATGGTCCATCAGAGGTTCAGACAGTATTCACTCAGATACAGTCACTTAATCTGTAACTGAAATGACAGGTTGATTAATTTGTTTTACAAATATATTTGACAAAAGTCAAAAAATGATTTATTTTTGTTTGTACACATTGTCATACGCCAGTGTTACAATTTTTTTATTTTATTTACAGAAACACCCAATTAAATATTAATGTGATTATTGTAAGCATATAAATTTAAGCATGCAAACTAATGTTGCAATTACTGGCTTGTCCCCATGTGTTGTTTTTTTCCCCCAGAGAAGCACTTAACATAAATGTTCCATATGAAAATCAATACTCTACTCTATTTAACAGTTTTACATTTTTGTTAATATTATACAAGCTGCCTTGCTGTATTAAGGGGGGTTTGAAAGCATCTGGCCTGACAGAATAAGCCATAGCAGTATTGATATCAACATTTTAACTTATTCTAATATATTCCTAAGAAAACAATTCCTGTTTGAAAACATCTGTACAGACTGACTATACAGGCTATGAATCTTTGATTAAGTTGTAATATTAACAATCAAAACTACAGGAGTATGGTATTGTACCTGTATTTTGAGACATTTCGAAATGTATGGTTTAATACAAATTATATTTCAAGTTTTATTTAAATAATAATAATAAAAGAAAACTTCACCAATGTTTGGCTTATGATTTATGAGAAGTGGATACACAGCACACTGACACACGCTATTTATTATGTTAATGGATGAAAGAAAACAGGATAAAATGCTAGTTTATTTTTCAACTTTGTGAAATAGGTTGGAGAAACAGTAAATATAGTTGAGGCATTTTATTAGTTTCAAACAAATGACCTTTTAGCAACACAAAAATAAGCATGACAGAAAAATGCAGTGAAAATAAAAAAACTCAGTTTGTAACAAACACATAAAAACAAAGTTAAATATTGGCATTGAAACAGACTAACACTGCTTTAGCATGATGTTTTAAGAAAGACTGGTTACTTCAGTAGTAGTTGTTGACATGTCCTTACTTTGATTTTCCTCCAGTGAATTTTCTGCCAATGGTATATCTTCACTGTCACTCAAACACTGATGTTTGGGAACCTCTGACGGACTTGCAAAAGGAGCTGCACACATGCTACATTTATAGGGTCTTTCTGAAGACTGAAAGAGAGCTTCCACCTGACTGTTGTCTTCTCCACCACACAGAACCAAACTCTGTTTGTTGACCATAATGTACGAGTCTGCGTCCTGACTCAAGCAAACATGTCGAGCAGCTTGGTTTGCTCTGCAGAAGTTCTTTCCACAAGCACTGCACTTATACGGCTTTCCTGTGTGAATGTACATGTGCTCACGCCAGTGGCTCTTCTGAATAAACTTGCGAGCACAGGTCGGACACTCAAATTTTCGGCGTTTCATTTCACGGCCCATCTCGGTGCCCTCCAGGTTGTCTATATCAGCAATTTCAGAGGGCGGTGGGGTGTCTTCCATCCACGCCTGTTGATCGGTATCACTAATAACATCACTGTCAGCATGCAAAAGCTCCTCCTCCATTTCCTGATCTTCAAGCTCAATAGTGTGACCATTTTGCATAGACGACACCTGTGGCTCAGATGCTTGGTTGCTGTGGACAAGTAGATGCTCCTTCAACTTGCACCTCTGGTTAAAACGGATTCCACAATAATTGCAGCCGTAATGCTTTCTGGAGGAAGCACTTCTACTCATTATGCCATATGTGAGGTGTTGGACGACCGTGGCTGCAGGGTTCTGGTTGGGTGGCTCTATGCCGACAGGTTGTGGAGATCTATAATCCATATCAGAAATTCCTGAAAATTCTTGGCTGACGATTTCAGAGTTTTTAGCATAAACGTCACCCTTGCACGTTGAATTTATTTTGGGTCGGCTGCATGTCTGATCAGGTATCTGTATACCATAAAGTGAGTTTGTCAAAGGTACATACTGGGACTCGGGGGTTATAAGAAGACTTGCCTCCTGTAATAAGGGGTACGCATGCAAAAATTTTACACCCTGCTCAAGGCGAAGAGGGTCAATGGGCTGTGTGGTAAATTTTCCAGTGTACATTAAGTTAAGCAGGTAGCTGAAGATATCTGCTTGTATGTCTGACGGCTTCAGTTGAACACAGTCACTACAAAAGAAAGCAGAAAGAATCATTTAAATCCAGACCTAATACAATTAAAGTGCTTTTTTGCAGTAAATTTCATGTTACCTGTCTTGATGGATGAACAGCATGCGGAAGTAGTTTGAGAAAGCAGCAAGAACGGCTTTATGGGCTTTGAAAAGAACATCCCCGATGGCCACAGTACAGTCACAGAGGAAACCAAACTCTCTCTGAGCATTGAGACGCTTCAGAAGCACAAGACCATGATGTGCCAAGTCCATTTTTTCCCACATAAACACACAACACAAACTAAAAGAAAATAATCATTAGGCTTTCAGTAGATGCTCCTCATTAAACATTTTATTACATTTTGGTCAACAATTATGTGTATAATTACATTAATTATGTGTGTAACGTTACTTGTTTTACTCTACTTATGAGGGAAACATTTCTAGTTACAATATCCTCAGAAATACAGTAAAACTTGTGTAGGCTACTTGCAAAACATTTTAAGCGTAAAACAGCCTAAGGGGACTACATAATGTCACATTTCACACACGTAAAAATTGCAGAAGCTTGTGGCTTAAACGTCTAAATAGGTTTTGAAGCTACTACGTGTGTATTTGTGTGTATGCGTTTGTTTGTTTGTGTGTGTGTGTCAGTGTGTGTGTCAGTGTGTTGAGGCCCCGCCCATGTTGGTGTGAGTTCCGAGTACAAAAGTTTCTGCGGACAACTAGGAAACACGCGCTCAAGCAACGAACCCAATAAAATAACGTTACACTTATTAATGAGCGAACGAAATCACTCATATAAGCAGAGAGAGATTATAAAATATTCCGTCTTCCGTTAACGAAAGCCATGTCAAGAAGAAAACGGTCAAATTATTAATCATTTCCAGACAAGATCCGTGAGTAATCAATAGTGTTCATCGTTACTAAAAAATAAAAAAAAAACCCGACAACCGGTTTCTTAAACACTCGTTTCAAATAAGACCCTTACCTTTCTTTCCCGAACAGAATTCTAAGCCTTGTTCAGTTTGGTTTGTTGGTTGGTTGAAAAACGGAGGAAACTCCTTCACCGAAACAGTACGAGTCTAGTCAGCCTCAGTCAGTGATCCGCTCGCTGCTGTTTTCCGGAGAGTTTGAATCACATGACATGAACGCGCGCCACATCGACCGGCTGTCAATCACAAGAGGCTGATGATCAGTCAATCAGTTGCTTTAGCACGTCAGCATTACGTCATGATGTATTTGTTAGTAGTTGTGGTGAATACATTTATGAAATATAAAACCCCCCTGCTAGAAAATCTAGTTTAAGATGGCATCCGTGTTGCAATGTTCCACAAACCAGCTAGACCACATTATACATTTTGTTGCAGCTTTTTGTGAAGTAAAAATCAGAGGAGAATTTTTTTTAGCAGTTCAGAAGTTCCATGCCATTGGCAACAAGGCAGCATTTGAGGAATTGTGCACATTTCAGAGCTGTTTAAATATTAGCCTCCTCAAGCTCATATAAAGGAAGTTCCAATATACATTTGCATATTGTCTTTTTTTAGACCCTGAGGGAGTCTGTAATAAAGTTCCATGATAATAGACACACACATTTTTACGAATAAAAGGAAGTGAGAGATTTGGACTGTTTCTTTGAAACAGATTCCCCCTCCATGCCCACAATTATTATGGTTTCACAGACAAGGTTTAAATCTAGTCCCAGACTAAAATGTATGTTTGAGCTGTTCTTATATCTCGTATATAAAATATGTCAGTGCCATTGTTTTGTTTCAAGATGCACACTAGGCAAGCTATTTAAATGTCGTATATTCGAACTAAAGCATAATCCCGGCTTAGTCTAAACCCTGTCTGTCTTAATGTTTACCGAAGATGAGTGTGAATTGAGCCGCTTTTAGGTTTTACAAATAAAACGTTTGTGGCAAGATATAAGTAGCTAAACATTTAATATATAACTGTTTTACGATGGATAGGTTTAACGATCCACAGTAACATAGAGTGATGCAAACTACTGTAATTTCGTCATTTTGAATTTTAAATATTTAATCATTTAAATGATGTCATTCATAACTGAATGTGGTGAGACAAGAAACTTTTTTTTCTTATTTTTGACATATTAGACATACAAACAAGTGTGAATATAAAAATAATATTATATATATATATATATATATATATATATATATATATATATATATATATATATATTATAATATAATATATATAAATTAGATATATATTATTATTTTTATATATTTAAAAATGTGTGTGTCTATTATCATGGAACTTTATTACAGACTCCTCAGGGTCTAAAAAAGACAATATGCAAATGTATGAATACTGTACACACAAAATACAAATATTGTTCACCAAATTTACTCAGATGTCTAATCTTGTCTGTGTTATTCTCTTGAGGTTTTATTTAGTTTATTACCATGCATTGATGGACAATTATTATATTTATATTTAAATTATGTCATTCATAACTGAATGTGATGAGATAAGAAACTTTTTTTTCTTATTTTTGACATATTAGACATACAAACAAGTGTGAATATAAAAATAATAATATTATATATATATATATATATATATGTGTGTGTTACTTGCAGGGTTTAAATGGATTAATTCACAACTAGACTTTAATTAGACCTTGTACTTCTTTTACCATTCTTATTTCAGCTTTATTCCCTTGAACCCCTTTTAATCACTGGTCCCCCCCAATGTTCAAGATATGGTTATGGCCTTTAAATGTTTTATTTCAGGTCACAAAGTCACATTAAGAATAACAACAGATCAGATGACTGATAAAGAAGTATGTCAACTTAATTTACAGAAAACGAAATTTGTTGGTTTACAAAAAATATAAGTCCTCTTGTAAGTCTATATCTGTGGGTCCTCAGAAGATTACACGAGCAAGTTCAAACATCACCTTCAGAGAGAAGAAAATAAACACGTTTTATGTTGCATTTGCAAAACGTACATGATATGATGCAGACATTTAAAACAAACCACATGGCAGTTTTTTTGACAGTGCAGCTGAATACATGGTCTATTATTAAACTGATATTCAAAATGAAAGTGAGCTGGCTGGATGATATTAAATAAGTGAGCATTCAGTGTTTTCTAACCTCAATGGTGATCAGTATGACGATCATCCACTCCAGTCTGAGGCTGTGTTTCTCACTGAGGTGATTCCTCATCAGGTCTGTTAGTTCAGTGCAGTGCTGTAACTTCTCATTCACAACCTGGAAAACAAACAGTGCATTAGGATCAATGCAGCATTACTCCTTACTTTGATCAGGATATTTATGTCAAGTTGTATTGCAAGTACTTTCACTAACCTTGACTCTCCTGTTAATATTGAGGAACTGACAGGTCTTGTCATAGAGCTGCTCGAGATCTTCTCTGTCCCAGTAGAAATCAGGTGTGATCAGTAAGTCAGAGCTGAGGTTAATGCAGTGCCTGGAAAAGTGTAACAATATTGTGAGAATTAAACAGAGCGGTAGATTGTCTCATACAATATAACCCAGATAAAGTCATATGGATCCTGACCTCAGGGAAAATAGCTCCCCTATCTTCTGCATAACTTCAGCCCTGGACAGTTTCACCCTTTGTCCAGACTTCAGCATCTGTTTAGAAAGGTTTATGGCTACAATTACCTCATTTCCAAAAGAAGTTTATTTTGCAGAAAAGCAGCAAACGCTGGTATTACCTATGAAAGAGTACATAAGTGGATCTACCTCAGGAATTGACTGGATGGACTCAACAAAGTTGTCGAGGGAAACCTCCCATATTGCCAGTTTTACTGAAGTTGAAAGCAATGACTTGTTCACAAATGCAAGCATCAAATTATAAATAAATAAAATATGTGAAAATGCAAACATAATCCCACCTGACAGAGATAAAGCATTGGAAAATGCAAACTTTTCCAGAACAACCTGCTCATAATCCAGCTCTCCGTTAAACAAGAAGATTCCATGATGGAGCTTTGAATTACCCCTGAACCAACACAAAGAAATAATCAAACAAACAAATATAAAAGCATGGCTACATCTTAAAGTAGTACCATCATCAACTTTACATGATTTCAACAGTGTTTGCATATGTTACATTAAGAAATGAAAGCTTTGTGACTGACTCTCCTACTGTATAATTGATTTCTTCATTTTCCCAGTGGATCAGAGCGACTTCATAGGGTTGAATTTCATGCTGTTCCAGTATCCTCATTGCCGTCTTAACCTGAGTATAACATATTGATACACCAGCAGGACATTTGAAGCATTAATTTTGTGAAAGAGCTTTTCAATATTGGCCAAACACCTGATTCAGATTCACGTGGCATATTATATATATATATACATATATATATACATATAATATATATATAATATGTGACCAGTGAATTTCCATTGCATATCAGTCATTTATACATATTTTTCTACACATTTCTTATTAAAGAGATAGTTCACCCAAAAATGAAAATTCTTTCATTAATGACATGTTCCAAACCATGAGACTTTTGTTCATCTTTGGAACACAAATTAAGATCTTTTTTTCTGTCCATCCTTTGAGGTTAAGCAACTACCACTTTGACTTCATAAAAGTTCATAAAGACATCATAAAACTAGTGTTTAGGCCTAATTTCCTGAGCAGACATGATGGATTTATTATATGATGAACAGATTGAATTTAGTCTTTCATTCACATATAAACATTCATCAACACACACCAGGGGCCTGTACCATGATGGTAGATCAACAAACTCAGGGTTATAGGATTAGTTTTGAGTTGACAAAACCAAACCAATCAATTCAGGCTTTGTTGGTCCCATGATGCTGATCATCAACTTTCTCTGTCAACTCAGGCTTTGATCCTGAGTTTGTGGAGCGCGTGCACGTGAAAGTGTGACATCAGCAGTGAGCAGCCAATCACAGGCCTTTCAACACAAAGTGTGACTAATTTTAGCGAGAGAGCTAACGTGATTCAAAACTCTTTTGCTGAAGATAAAGACATTGAAGTACATATAAAAAGAATTTAAAAGCATTTACAAAGAAGAAAATAATTTTCCATGTAAGAGGATAAATAAAGAAAATAGTTGTGAAAATATATATATATATATATATATATTTTTAAAGCAGTCTCTTGTGCTCACCAAGTCTGCATGTATGTTATATATATATATATATATATATATATATATATATATATATATATATATATATATATATATATATATATATATATAGAATGCCTCTGATTATATATATATAATCATGTCGTGACCTTTAATTTGGAGCAAGAGAAACAGGGGGAGTGGCTTTATTGCATCAGAGATGAGTCACTTTGCTCACAGCTGATTGGTCAAACTTAAATCTCAGATATCGAATCCAGAACATAACCTGCCCCGGAGCAGGTTAACCGTGCAGCGTAAGATACCATGGCAACTAACACCGATTAAAGCTGAGCTACTTTCATAGTACCTAAAACCCAGGATTGGCACAAACTAAGCTTAAACATATCTGGCTAGCCAGCTAAACCGGCTTCATGGTATAGGCCCCAGTTGTGTAAACGGAAACTTAAGCATGTTTGCTTGATGTGAGAGAACCAATGAGGTTCATTCTCATGTTACGCAGCACATTTGAGCTTCTACAAGAACCAATGAGGTTCATTCTCGAGTTAAGCAGCACATTTAAGCTTCTGCAAGAACCAATGAGGTTCATTCTCGTGTTACGCAGCACATTTGAACTTCTACAAGAGGTTTGTTTTTGCACGTCAAGCAGGTTTGGTTGAGCTTCTATTTATGTGCCCTGATCAATGTTTAAATGTGAATAAAAGCTTACATTTAATCTGTTCATCATATAAAGTGATTGTGTCTCTTCAGAAAATTTGGACTAAAATGCTCAATTCATATGGAATAGTTTTATGATCTCTACGAACTTTTTAAAGTGTCAAAGCTTGTTGCTGTAAACAGAGGGACAGAAAGATTAGATTTCATCAAAAATATCTTCATTTGTGTTCAGAAAATGAACGAAAGTCTTTGGAATGACATGAGGGTGAGTAAATGCTGACATAATTTTAATTTTGGGTTAACTATACGTTCAAGAGGTTTTACTAAAATGTTCCTTTAATACAAAATGTCCCTTTAATAATATAGAGTTTTTGAATGGCTTCCAGTTGAAAGCTATCTATCAGAGCGTCTGCCAGTTGCTTCAGTGTGTGTGTTATCTTTATACTTACAGTTTTCTCATCAACATTCCAGAACACCACTGAGCCTTCTCTAAAATTGTAAATAACACAAAAAAAGAATTACTAATCAGAAAAGAAAAACCTAGAAATTTAAGTGACAAGAATCATTCAGCTTACCTGAAGAAGAATATTGTGCCACTGTCATTTGGTTTTGCAGCATTCTCTGTTCCCATCACCAAAACATTAGAAGCGTCTGAAACCAACAACATTTATTTACTACAAATAAGAGACTGTGTTCGAACAAGCAAGCAATGCATTATTTTTTATGTCAGCTCAGAAACATAAAAAAGTGATGCAGATGAACTGACCTCTGGGAAATTCTTTGATTTCACTGAAGCCACGAGCTATGAGATCGTGACAGAGCGTTGGTAAATGGTACTGATCTGCAGTTGCGTATGCAATGCACTGCATCATGTCCTGAAAATGTCATTAAATACATAATAAACTGTCATCTTTTTATATATCATTAATTATTTTACCATAACACACAATAGTCACACACCTCCTCTAGACTGGGTTGGGTGGTTCGTGATGGCTGTTTGGTTCTTGGTCCCTTAAAGGTCCTTTTTCCAGGTATACCTCCTTGTTTCAGCACTGATTTGGTGACAGTTGTTGTGGACTGCAATCTCATTTGTATACTCCATGTTTTGGACATTAAATTTAAAGGGGTCAGCACTTCAAATTGTGTTCTTTGAAACATTCCTCTTTGCAATAAGTATCTATGGTGATGTAAGCTGATGTGACAGCTAGTCTGGTCTTTAAGAAGGTTTTGTGTAAGTGCACTGGATGCCAGTGTTGAGCAGTTTAACCTCATGGTGCTGCTGACACAGTTTAATCCATTTACAGTTCTGAGAGCAAATCCACGGGCTTGGGTCCATTTCAAGGGTTGATGTAACCGCATTAGAATCTTGAGAGACATGCCTGTAAGAATCAAACAGTTTCAGCATTAAAACGGTGTTAAATTAGGTATATTTCAGACCTGAAAGTAGCATTACATCAAGTGGTTAAGAGACCACTTTCAACTGACCTTGAATGATAAGTATGTCAACACACTGCACTGGTTATAGCTAACCCTCTTTATGGTTCAATATAAATTGTATTTAGAAGCAATTGCAAAGACAGAACACGTGTCAGCTTCTTTTTGGTCAGCTGACATAAATCAGATTCGATGTGAATTTCTTTCTGACACTACTGTCAACACAAGCTGCACAGTGACATACAATTGATTCTACTGATTCACGGTAATTCATTCGTCTTAACCCTCAGCGTACCTGCCGCGTTCCGTCCCGCTAAAAAAACAAATTAGAACGTTCGGTGACAGAAACTGTTACATGGTTGTAAATACACGTTGCAACATTCTTACAGATTATTTGACAGTTCGAACAACGCGAGTGAGTCGGTCACTTCCTGTATTTCGGTGACGTCAAATTCAGACGCAATGTCGCCCCGCCCCTGCAGAGACGCGACTAATTTTGAGCTTGAGAATTTTATTTTGAAACTTGTAATTTAATTTAGTAAATGTCATGTAGATAAAAGCAAATTTAAATCATGTTGAAATATATAAGTAAGTTTGTTCTCTTAAATATTTGGAAAAATAAGATATTTAAAAGTGTGTTCATTTAATTATTTGTTTGTTTGTGTCCTTTGATTTAGGCTTATGTACTAATTATATATCAAACTATAACACATTTTCTAGTCAAAGTTAAAACACTTGGTTACACTTCATTTATATTATTGTTACAGTCTATATTTAAGAACTGAGTAATATTAAGTAGCTACATGTACTTACTAAATATGGATTAGGGTTTGGTTAAGGGTTAGTTGCATGTAATTATGCACAATTTACTGTCAATACTATGGTAAATACATACCACGTCGCTCCGATTAAAGCATTTGACAAATGCATCCATGTGTCAGTTTAATACACTTGAATTTGATCTTGCGCCCCCTAATGGTTAATGCGTTAAATGTTGTTGTGTTGCTTGGATACTTGATAAACTAGAGACAGAACATTGCATTAGTCAGAGTTGGTTTAATATATCGACGTGGAGCATCAACAAAGACAAACAAAGTGAGTTTTTTTTTTTGTACATTGTGCCAATTTATAGAGTGATACATTCTCAAAATTCTTTTCTTTATAAAAAGATCGTTGACTTAATTACTTTACTTCCTACTGCTATAACCATATATCATTTGATTTGTGTCAGGAGGATCAATAAAATGCTGTAACATATTTAGTACTTGTCATAAAGCAAACTAAAACATGCAAACATGGAATAATTTAGACAGTCACAAATTATTAAAATGTTATGTGTTTTTTTTACAACTTTCAATGTATCTTTTATGATCATCTAATTGTTAATTCATAATCAAATTGCCCCTAGATTGAGGATTCAGAGTTAATTTTAAATAATATCCCCACTCTGATTTATTAGTATTATAAAAAGTTGTTAAAGGGATAGTTCACTCAAAAATGAAAATTAGCCCATGATTTACTCACCCTCAAGTCGTATATGACATTCTTCTTTCAGATAAACACAATCAGAGTTATATTAAAAATGTCCTGGCTCTTCCACGCTTTATAATGGCAGTGGATGGCTGTTTTGTTTTGAAGTCCATAGAAGTGCATCTGTCCATCATAAAACTGCTCCACACACGGCTCCGGGGGGTTAATTTAATTTTTTTGGTGAACTATCCCTCTAATATTCATTGTGAATGTTACCATTGCTATGGATACATCAGGTTCTGTCTGTCAACATTCAGGTTTGATTGACAGCGTTTCGCAATGGAGGAGTCTGTGATCCAGCAGCACCTCACACACTATAAACAGGCCACTGAGACGGCCCGTGAAGAGCTGGCCGTCCTGCAGGCCAAATTCAACAACCTCCAGTCACAGGTTTACTATTCACTGGCAATTCGGGGTGTTTTGAATGTACATTCTCTTTGTGAAATAACATATTTCATTTTAACAGTTCTTGGAAAGCCAATCCAAAGTTGCATCTCAGGACGAGACTTTGAAGAGTTTAAAGGATGCTATAGATAGACATAAAGAGAAAGAGGCGAGACACGAGTCTCTCATCAGCTCGCTCAGAGAACGCAACTACAACACAGAGCAAGAGATGATCTCCATCACCTCCTCCAAAAGCATCATGGACATGAGAATGCACACACTTACAAAGGAGAACGAGGAAATCAAGGAGAAAACAATGGAACTTGATATTAAGTCAAAGTGAGCATTTACGGTACACTACAAGTCAAAAGTTTATTCACACCTAGCCTTTTTTTATTTCCATTTTCTACATGTTAGAATAATAGTTTATAAATATACGAATCAGGCATAACATTGTGACAGGTGACGTGAATAACACTGATTATCTCTTCATCACGGTACCTATTAGTTGGTGGGATATATTAGGCAGCAAGTGAACATTTTGTCCTCAAAGTTGACGTGTTAGAAGCAGGAAAAATGGGCAAGTGAGTGAGTTTCACAAGGAACTCAACAATAGCCAAACTGTGATGGCTAGACGACTAGAGCATCTCCAAAACTGCAGCTCCTGTGGGGTGTTTCCGATCTGCAGCAGTCAGTATCTATCGAAAGTGGTCCATGGGAGGGACAGAGGTGAACCGGTGACAGGGTCATGAGCGGCCAAGGCTCATTGACACATGTGGGGAGTGAAGGCTGGCCCGTGTGGTCTGATCATACAGACAAGCTAATGTAGATCAAATTGCTCAAGAAGTAATAATAATAATTTGTTACATTTATATAGCGCTTTTCTAGGCACTCAAAACGCTTTTTGATATAGAAGGGGGGAATCTCCTCAACCACCATCAATGTGCAGCATCCACCTGGATCAGTGGTTCCCAACCATGTTCCTGGAGGCCCACCATCAGTGCACATTTTGCATGTCTCCTTTGTCTGACACACCCACATCAGATTTTGCAGTCACTACTAATGAGTGGATGACCTGAATCAGGTGTGTTTTATGTGCACTGTTGGTGGGCCTCCAGGAACGTGGTTGGGAACCACTGACCTGGATGATGCGGCAGCCATATTGCGCCAGAACACCCACCACACACCAGCTGATTGGTGGAGAGGAGACAGTGATGAATCCAATTGTATATATATATATATATATGGGGATGATTAGGAGGCCATGATGGACATGGGCCAATGGGCAAATTTGGCCAGGATGCCGGGGTTACACCCCTACTCTTTATCGAAAGACATCCTGGGATTTTTAATGACCTCGGTTTAACATCTCATCCGAAGGACAGATCTCTTTGACAGTACAGTGTCCCCAACTGGGTTTATACTGGGTTGTTAGGACCTACACAGACCACAGGGTGAGCACCCCCTGCTGGCCTCACTAACACCTCTACCAGCAGCTACCTAGTTTTCCCAGTTGGTCTCCCATCCAGTTACTGACCATGCTCAGCCCTGCTTAGGTTCAGTGGGAGTTGATAGTTGATAGTTCTGACAGAAAGGTGTGAGAATATACAGTGCATCACAGTTTGTTGCGTATGGAGCTGCATAGCTGCAGACCATTCAGGGTGCCCATGCTGACCCCTGTCCACCGCCAAAAGCACCAACAGTGGGCACGTGAACGTCAGAACTGGACCATGCAGCAATGGAAGAAGGCAAGCCGGCGGAGGCAGTGTGATGCTTTGGGCAATGTTCTGCTGGGAAACCTTGGGTCCTGCCATCCATGTGGATGTTACCTAAGCATTGTTGCAGACCATGTACACCCTTTCACGGAAACCTTATTCCCTGGTGGCTGTGGTCTCTTTCAGCAGGATAATGTGCCCTGCCACAGCAAAAATGGTTCAGGAATGGTTTGAGGAGCACAACAACGAGTTTGAGGTGTTGACTTGGCCTCCAAATTCCCCAGATCTCAATCCAATCGAGCATCTGTTGGATGTGCTGAACAAACAAATCCGATCCATGGAGGCCACACCTCACAACTTGCAGGACTTAAAGGATCTTCTGCTAACATATTGGTGCCAGATACCACAGCACACCTTCAGGGGTCAAGTGGAGTCCATGCTTCGACAGGTCAGGGCTGTTTTTGCAGCAAAAGGGGGACCAACACAATAAGGTTGTCATAATGTTATGCCTGATTGGTGTATATAGCCAACATGTGTGCAAGACACAGAGACACATACAAACATTTATGTTTTTGAAAAAAGTATTTTACGCTCATCAAGCCTGCATTTATTTGATCAAAAATACAGTTTTTTTTTAATATAGTTAAATATTATTACAATTTAAAATAATGTTTTTTATTTTAATATACGCAAAATATTATTTATTATCTTTCTTTTAATATACACTGTTACATATTTGCAGACAATATTTTGCAGAATGCAACGAGGCAAAACAGGAAGCCACTGAGAGCCAGAGAAGATGTGATGAGTTTATATCAACATTAGCAAACAAAGTCTCTGTAAATGTGGCAGGAAAGGTGGATCCTATGGATTATATTGTATCCGTGGTGAGTACTCTAGCCATATGCTTTCTGCCAATCCGGGAATATTCTCCAGATCTCTAACATAGCTCTCTACGATAAGGTGGATGCATGCTTCAAGGACAGAGAGCGGCTGAAGAGCTGCATTTGTGCTTTAGAGGAAAGTGTGAAGTTGTATGAGGTGGAGTGTAAAGCCAGCAGAGAAACTGTAAAGAGACTGGCGACTGATGTAGACCGTGAACAGACGCTCTCAACCTCCAGAGCAAATGAGCTGAACTCTAACAGACAGGTATCTGTCCAGATCAATCATGCAATGTAACACACAACTTCAGCAACACAAGCATATTTAGGGTGAATCTGACTGAACCTGTATAGAATATGTCTGGGTTATATCTGGGTTATTTGATCAAAAATATTGGGAAACGTGCAACATTATTACAATTTAAAATAATAATAATTCTTCAAATTTCAGCAGCCATTACTCCAGTCTTCATTACTAGGATATTTTCTGTTTATTAGTACTTATAAAGCACATATAAATGCCTTATTCTGCCTGACCATATTCCACATCCCTTAATCCTGCCCAATACCTAAACTTTATGCCTTACTAACTATTAATAACCAGTTATTAAGAGTTTATGGAAGCAAGGGTCATAGTTAATAGTGAGAATTGGACCCTAATCTATAAAGTGTGAGCCTTTTTTTAAACATTGTGACATCGTTTTTAAGTATATTTCCTGTAAAGCAAAATCAGTAAGATTAAATCAGTAATATGCTGTATGTTTTGTCAGGAATTGGATATAATCTCCCTAAAGAAGCTAAGTTTAGAGAGGGAGAACCAGACCCTTAAAAACTCCCTGCAGGAGACTGAACTCGCGCTGGCGTCTGCACAGCAGCGCTGCCGCCACTATGAGAATCTTTCTCGAGATCTGGAAAATAAACTCCACGGCTGCCAGAATGAAGCTCAGGCGTCTCACAGTCACCATGAGGCCTTCGTGAAGAATGTGGAAGCCCTGCTGGACGATCAGTCTCTTCCTGTTCCACACACAGAGAACGACATATTGAAGGCACTTACAACCCTTTGTACCAGGGAGAAAAGTGCACGAAAGGTCATTTGCATTTCAAACTATTATAAAACACATTGCATTCTTATTCTTCAACTAATGCTTTCGGCGTGGTCTAGTCTCAGAGGGAGATGGAAGGCAGGCTGGCGGAGGTTACAGAGCAGTTGTCCAGCCACAAAGAGCATCAAAGCGGCTCTGAGCGGAGGACACAGGAGCTCCTGGACAGAATACAGAGTCTGGAGGATGAGCTGCTAACTGCTGGAGTCTGCAAGGATGGAATGAATCTGGACAAACAGCATGTGAGAATTCAGTTCACATTGTAAAAAAAAAGAGTCCACTGTATCCACCTTATTTTGAGACAAGAATGCTATTTTCTGTGAATATGCAAGACTTCCAGTTCATTAACTGCTATAGGCAAATAACTAGAAGAATAGTGCAGTAAATGGTAAAACTATTTGCACTACAAACCAGTGTGTTTATAACAATACATTAAATAATAAAAAAATACATTCTACTAACCGTAAGTAACTTTTCAACTACATGTCAACTAATGCTGGGTTCACACCAAAAGAGTTTTTACATCTTACATGAGGACAAATAATCCTAGATTTAACCGTTTTGCTCCTATAAAAACAGCACACCACACACCAGGGACGTCGTTAGGCCTAATTTAGGGGGGCTGAAGCTACCCCAAAATGTTCCTAAGCCCTCCTAAATGATAATAAGAACAACATAATTTGATTTATCAATAACCGTATTCTCATTCATATTTAGACGCAACAATATCCAGGTAAAAAAAAATAGCCGAGAAGTCGGAAGTTTAAATGAAGATGAAATGTCCTTAGTTTTCGTCTTTGTCAATGTATTTCATAGAGCAAATAACGTTCAGCTGCATTTCCTTTCCCTGCGTCTCTCACTCACGAGTCCACCCCACACACACACACACACACACACACACACACACACAGCCCCATATTTTTAATTCTGAATATAGTTTTTTCAGTGTGTTAATGTCGACCCGAGAAGCGATGGCTACTTTAGAAAGTTAATTAGTCGCAAATTTGAAGTAAAATGCACTTGGGTTGTCGATGTCAAAACACGATATAAGCTGTGATTCAAATATTAAATAATGTAATGTCATTAGTTTACTCTTACACTGAATGTTTGCTGCTTCAGTCTAGATGAGTGGGCTATTGTATATGGTAAATTTAGTATAGGGTGTTAAAATTGTACAGCTGTGGTATTTGTATAGGTTTAGCTCAATTTAGGTTAAGGTTAAGCTATTTGTATTTTAGCTCAAAGATGGGTTGAATACATGGTTCATGTATGTCTTCTTTAGTCTGTTGGCTCTTTAGGTTTTTTACTGGCACACTTACACATTTTGCACTTACAAGTGTGACTGTTTACATATTTGTGCCCATGTACATTTTATGTAAGTTACTGGTTTTATTTTTTAATGAATATTTTCTAAAATTGTATGATTTTTTTGTTGAGTTATTATTACACAATACTTTTTCTGACCTTTGTGAATCTTGCCCCTGACAAATAACCCAAATTACAAAAAAAAGACTAAAACTAATAAAAACTAAACTAAAACTAAGCATTAAAAAAAACTCAGCTAAACTAGCAAACCCACTTTAAAAGCGAATTAAAACTAAACTGAATTTGAAAACAAAAAACGAAATAAAATAAAAAATAATGAAAATGCAAAACTATAATAACCTGTAGTCTAGCTAGAGTGAACAAGCAAAATACAAGAAATGGTTAACTTAGCAAGCTAATCAAAACTCTGTATTCTTTGCCAATAATACAACCTATCTCTATAATAGGCATATTCTAAAACAATATCAATCCCCATAGAATGTTGTTGTCACTGAAAACGAAATGTCAGAGGGTCCCCGTGTAATGCTATTACTGTTGTATTCTTCAATTCATTGAGCAGATGAGATGGATATTCGAAGATATTTTAGCAGAGAGAAAGAGAAGCAGCCGCAGGAGATTATATAGAGAGGAATTAGATATTACTTTATCATACATTTACATGAACAGACAGATAGCATTTAAGTCATTGCTTATAGTAACTCATCAGGAGCAAAGTCTGGCCTCAGTAAATTCCCCCATGCAGCTTTGATGTGTCTAAAAGCTAACATTACTGTAACTTTTCTTTAACGGAGTAGAAATGGAAGGAGAGGATATGTCTGTCACGTTTTACTTGTTAACATCTTGGTTTCTTGACTGGTTGTTGACATAATTGTAGCTCTAGATGTGAGTGCAAAGATTTTGCAAACACAAGTTACAAATACCCTGGGGGCTAAGCCCCCCCTGTCTTCCAATCCTAGTGACGTCCCTGCCACACACAAACAGATTTTCAACCAGAATCCCGACTGTAAACACGGGAAATCACGCAAAATCTCACGAGACTGGTTTTTATAATGTAATGAAAATGTCCTGGTTTTCATTCTTTTCCATTGGGCCATTAAATTGACCGGCGCCGCTGCAAAATCTTCTCATGATCAGTAATATCACGACATTTGCTTACACACTGTAAAAGCACAACAGCCAACGTCATCTTGAAATTAACACAAATTTAGTCTGCTTACACTTTAGGGCTGTGATAATAATCTTATTTTATTTTCGCTTCCAATGATTATACAAAGAAGATATGTTCGTTCCGTCTAGCGCGAATTCTTTCCCTTCTCAGCGCACGCTGTCATTCTACCTAAACATAAAATTAACGTCAGAGTCAGCACAATGTCTGATTGTGTCAAATGCAGTCTCTACTTTGGCCTAATTGAAGGACGTGTTTGATAAAATTAAAAGCACTATAATCCGCGCAATAGAAGCTGTTTCCAAGTTGTGTGGGTGTGTGTGCGCGCACGCTGTGAAACGGACGACTTGCACATTATACTTCGTGTGCGCGATTAAACCATCAAATACACAACAAATTGCCTATATGTCAAAATGACCGGCTTGGAGAGTATTCACTTAAACAGTTTATATCTTAAATGTGCGTTAAGTTTGGAGAAATCAATGGGAGAATGATATTATTCGATCTGCATTCGGTCTAAAAGAGCAGGATCTAATAAACCTGCCATTAATGTGAATCAAACAACAAAAGGCAAAGAGAAAATTACTCGCAGGTCTTGCATAAATCATTTTAGTTTTAATAAGCATTATCAGTTTATACAGTGACAACTTTGCAATGTTATTTTACATTACTCACTTTATAAGATTCTTTAAGATTTTTATTTTATTTTTAAAGATTCATTGAATAATAAAAAGTTAAAAAGAACTTAATGTAATATTTCACAAAATTAGGCTAATATTTTTTTCTGTATTTTTGATTAAATAAATGCAGGCTTGATAAGCATAAGAGACTTTTGCAAAAACACAAAATAGTATCCAAACTTTATACACACACACACACACACACACACACACACACACACACACACGTATGACGGCATATGGCGGGAACATGGTCTGTACATGTCACACTTTATGCTGCGCTATGACTGCCTTTGTTATGCTTGTATTCTCTCAGTGTGCTTTCTGATAGGATATTATTTCGTTTCACGTGAGTGTGACAAAATAAGCCTGATTATCTTTTGATGTGTACCCAGGGGTGCCGCTAAGGGGGGGAAAGTTAGGACGATTCTAAGGGCCCATGCACTGTTGGGGGCCCCCAGAGTTTGGTTTTATTAGTAGTAACAGTACTAGCAGTAATGTAATATAAATTATAAATGTATAATCTACCAGAGTAACAAATTAAAGAAAATTGCTTCTTATTTCTGCATTTCTGGCAAAATTACCCCCCTAAATGGTATGATAGGGGGGCCCAACTTCATATTTTTTCATAGGGCCCAAAATTGCTAGCAGCGCCCCTGTGTGTACCCATCATAACTCTCATAGTACATTGTAAACCCTAATGCTCAAGATAATTAATTGGTTTGAGTAGAGCCAACTCAAATCAAACAAATTATTTCAACCAATTACGTTTTTTATGAGTATTTAGAACTTTCTTTTTCGTTTGAGTTCACAAAACTGACACATTTTTCAGTTATTAACTTGTTTCTTTTAATTTAGACTAACTTAAATTTAACTGAAACTTGGCTGGAATTTCTATTTCCCAGCATGCTTTGCCATGACACTCAAAAGCGACAGTAAATGCTATATATCATCATGGTGACGAGTGGAGCATGAGCTTAGTTTGAGAACACATACAGAATAAGAATGTTAAATGTTCTGTATTGCTGTACTCTATTGCTATGCTAAAGCTACCAAAGCATTGTGTAACCAATTAGCAAGGTAACATTTATTGAATGCTAAAAACTAGCCAAGTTTCCACTACTAGAAATATTTAAGTTGATCATTTTAAGTTAAATGTGTGAATTTGCTTACACAAATATTTGAAGTTAAGAGCAATTAAAATGTATGAGTACAAAATAAAAATCTGCAAGTTCTGCTTACTTAAACTTTATATTTCTTAACTTAAAGAAATTGATGGATTTTAAAAAAAAATTAGTTTTGCCAACTTATTCAGGTTTACAGTGTATTAGTAGACTGATAGGTTAGGGTTTGGGTAAGTATAATAAGTTGACGTAGTTGCAATGAAAATAAAGAGTTAGTAGATATTGAGCAGACAGTCTACTAATGAAAGATAGTTCATATGCAGTTAAAGATACTTATAGTTAGTAGAATGTCTAAAGTGGACTATCGACAAAGTGTTTCCATATATTATGATAAGAAATACCCGTTTGTAATATCAACCAGCATAACAAGATGTTTTTGACAGCTAAAAATAACTTTTAAGCGATTGATATCAGAAGCCTTGCACAATTAAGTTACAAATGGAAGTACCCACTGTCACGTTAATGATGGATATCAATTGGAATAATTAAAATGCATCATAAATGTCTTAAAATTACCTCTCAGTACTGTCATTGGTCTTCTTCCTCTGTAGTACCTGCGGTTTGTGGAGCAGCTCTCAGAGAAGTTAAAAGTGGATCATGTTGCCGCAGATCTAGGATTTGATATGAGACTTGAGGCCATTCTTACACGAGCACAACAGCTGACCAGGCAGGAAGGGACAACGTTACTTGAGACCAGGACACAAATCTACAGCCTTCAGAGAAAGGCATGTACAGTCAAATAAAACATTTACACATTTATTTACTGATTGAAATTAAGCAACTACTATTTATGGTTTAATAAAAACAAAAAATAACAATATGAAAAAAAAATCTAAACCACTGAAATATATATATATATAGTGGTCCAGTGGGTTAAACCACCTAACTGACATGCAGAAGGTTGCTGGTTCGATCACAGGTCACCACCAGTGTGTCCTTGAGCAAGGCACTTTACTCCACGTTGCTTCAGGGTGATTGTGCACTGTAAGTCGCTTTGGATAAAAGTAAAATGCATAAATGTAAAATAAAAATGTATTTCATGAAGATGGCGCAATGACTGAACTCCTGTTCTGCTCACATGACATGCAATGAACAGGGAATGGCTGATTGGTTCCTGCTGTATCAGTAGCCAATGAACTCACTGCTCAACCTTGGTCAGTATTTGCTGTAGCATTGCAGCGCACTTTCAGAAAGCCTTCACCTTCCCTAGCTCCACCTGTATAGATCTGCTACGGGTAATTCATGTGCTTTCTGTTGTACAGCAGCAGCATGTCTTACTTACTCACAGTAGTGTGTCGTGTATGTATTGGCTGTTGCAAGTCCTGTACTTGCTCTGCAACAGCAGCTCGGCAGATCTATTCCGCCAAGACCGAACATATCAACATTGTCATATCCATTTCAATGTGAATCTTAAATATAAATCTGGATCTAATTTTTAAATATTAACCATGCAGCATTCCTAATATTTAATGATTGTTAATGATAATTGGCTATTATTTCCATCCATGGCTACAGCTTAAAGAACAGAAGGAGCGTTCAGGAAGTAAAGATCTTCACCTGGAGCTACTGAGGAGGAAGGTGGTCCAGCTGGAGGAGGAGAAGAGGAGCCGCTCAGCTCTGGCGGTTGAGAAAGATGACGCTGCTCTGGCCTGTAAGAAGCTCCAGAAGCTAGTGGATCGACTGCAGGCGGAGCTGAGCACCTTACGCTTCTCCAACACAGAGCTGAAAGCCCAGCTGTCCTACACCAATGAGCTCAAGGTACAGGGAAGAGCCCTGGCCCCCAGACCCTCACCAAAGAGTCATTTCAGCATAAAATACAAAACAGACCATTTTTAATAATAATAAAAAACTGTTTATCTTTAGAATGCTTCTGAAATCTGAAATTGCATGAATATAAAAATGACTTCTTATCAAGACTAACTTTCTCTGTATAGGGTTCTTGATATGACTATACATTTCTTTAGAGATTAGAAATGCTTATGTTTCACTATAGGTTCTTCAGATCAGTGTTTTAGTTTCTGAATTTACGTATGTACTGATAATAGGATGTGCTTTGAATACAAAGTAGCTTTGGATTAAAGCATCTGCCAAAATAATAAATATATATTTTATAAATCAATCCTTTATGTTTTAAGTTGCAAAAGAATGGAAGTAGAGCCAGATTTTTTCTTCCATATTGTGACGTACAATGTGAATTGAATTGGATTATCGAAAAATAAATAGTTTATCTTTCACTGGAATATTGAGTTATAACATTTTGATTAAGATTTATCAGGTCAAAACAATTGTTAAAAGATAAAACATGCATGGATGAATTGTTCACAATAAGATCAATTACATGCATTTAGAAAATAGAGAGTGGCAATGCTTATAAATGCTCAGTTACTGCTGTCTTTGGTGCAACAAGATCAAAGTGATGGAACAAAACCAAGCCATCGAGGAGCAGAGTAAGAATCTGGGAAAGCTTGAGAAGAACAAGGTAAAGACTGAGAAGAAGCTTACCACCATAAAGTCAGAGCTGCAAAACCAGGACCTCAGAGCCAGAGATGAGATCCAACAAGCCCAAAGACTGCTGGACACTCAGTCTAGTGCCATAGCAGATCTTACTCACAGTGAGAAACAGGTACAGAGTGTGACGCAAGACATATCTATACATTAAAACAAATCCTAACCCAAAATTCTGAATATATACATACACTATATTGCCAAAAGTTTTGGGACATCTGCCTTTACATGCACATGAAATTTAATGACATCCCATTATTCATCTGTAGGGTTTAATATGGAGTTGGCCCACCCTTTGCAGCTATAACAGCTTCAACTCTTCTGGGAAGGCTTTCCACAAGGCTTAGGAGTGTGTTTATGGGAAATTTTGACCATTCTTGTAGAAGTGCATTTGGGAGTTCAGGCACTGATGTTGGACGAGAAGACCTGGCTCGCAGTCTCCGCTCTAATTCATCCCAAAGATGTTCTATCGTGTTGAGGTCAGGGGGCCAGTCAAGCTCCTCCACACCAAACTCGCTCATCCATGTGTTTGTAGACCTTGCTTTGTGCACTGGTTGTGCAGTCATGTTGGAACAGGAAGGGGCCATCCCCAAACTGTTCCCACAAAGTTGGCAGCAGAAAATTGTCCAAAATGTCTTGGTATGCTGAAGCATTAAGAGTTCCTTTCACAATGCAGTCAGGCAAGTATCGATCTCCTGGAAACTGTCAAACTCGGACTCATCCATTGGATTGCTAGACAGAGAAGCATGATTCGTCACTCCAGAGAACACCTCTCCACTGCTATAGAGTCCAGTGGCGGTGTGCTTTACACCACTACATCCAAAGCTTGCACTTGGTGATGTAAGGTTATAATGCAGATGCTCGCCATGGAAACCCTTACCATGAAGCGCTCTACACGCTGTTCTTGAGCTAATCTGAAGGCCACACAAAGTTTGGAGGTCTGTAACTATTGACTCTGCTGAAAGTTGTCGACTTCTGCACAGTGTGCGCCTCAGCATGTGCTGACCCCGCTCTGTGACTTTATGTGGCCTACTACTTCGTGGCTGAGTTGCTTTGTTCCCAATTGCTTCCACTTTGTTATAATACCACTAACAGTTGACCGTGGAATATTTAGTGCTGAGTTAATTTCATGAATGGACTTGTTGCACAGATGACAACCTATCACAGTACCACACTTGAATTCTCTGAGCTCCTGAGCCCGACCCATTCTTTCACAAATGTCTGTAGAAGCGTCTGCATGTCTAGGTGCTTGGTTTTATACACCTGTGGCCATGGAAGTGATTCGAACATCTGAAATTAATTATTTGGAGGGGTGTCCCAATACTTTTAGCAATATAGTGTATATATGTAAATATGCACATGGGCATGCATTGATATTGTTAAAGGTAACAAGTATGCTTGTACATTGCAGTTGCTGGACTTCTACACTGTGGTGTCTCAGATGTTGGGTGTTGACTGCACAGGCTGCGTGCCAAACTATGAAGTTCTCAGAAGGCTGGAAGTTCTGATCCAATCCCGTCACTGCACTGCTCATCTACACCAGCATCACACGCCACACATCTGGGAAACTCCAGTTTCCTCCGTTGCTCATTCTCATGAGTTCAAACCCCAGGCTCTGCCAGCTCCTTCCAGTTCAACATCGTAGAGATCGGCAGCCCACTATGATAATAACCTCCAATTCTAAATGAATGTTCATCCTACTGTAGTTGCACAGCCTACATATGATACGGATTGGATGCTGATATTCTGGTATCCCCAAAAGGCTTCTTAACTAGCCTTACCAGCACAATTTCTTTGGTTAAACAGCTTTAGCAAGTTATGATGGAGAAAAACATGGCTACACTAGTTGTAGAAAAGTCTTTCCCTTTAATTACACTTTTAAGTTTAACCACTAGAGGGTGTATGACTTTCAGCTTACTGATGCTGTACATTATCCCCTTTAAGACCATGCGCTTTATACACTGCACACGATGGGTCATGGTGAGCTTCCGCAACTTTAAAGCTGTGTGCGTTCATGCGGAAAAGTACGTTAATTTATAATTTCTTGTGAAAACATATATATGATACTGATATTGTTGGGATTTTATATTAAACTTGTAAGAAAATATTTGCATAATATGACATTCTTTGTCGATCGACGTCAGAAAGCTAGCATGCTATATACAAGGCAATGTGCTACGGTGTACTGTTACGTACTGATGTTACTCTGTAAGCTATATTAAGATACTTTTGGAATGCATATAAGATCATAGTTGTTAATGGCAACTAATAGCAGACAACTATTTCTGTTTATCTGTGTAAATATATATGTATGTATCAGTTTATTGGCATTATGAAAATTGTTTAATATCCTAATGACATAATTTTCTACTATTTTTTTTTGTGGTACAGACCACACACACACACACTCGTACACAAACCCCTGTAATTGTGTATTGTATTGCAACCCATTTGCTCACCAACCTGTATTTACGTGCCCAACATAATTAAAGTTTTTTTGGATGAAACTCTCCGAGCCCTTACTCCCTTACCGGAGTCTCCAGTCCTCAAGGCCTATCTGAACAATCCAGAGGTTCCTCCTCTACACTAGTCCATCAGCTAGACCAGCTGTTCTAAGATGATTGTTTCAAAAGGTTAATGAATATTTGTGCCAGTTAACACCTGCTGGTAGATTCTATAACTACACATTTCTGGGAACAAAAAGTGTGTTTCTCTATAACATTCAAAAGTAGCCATGTATTTGACAAAAGTGCAAAATGAAATGTTTTACCATGTTTGTTGTGATGACTCCTACCTCCTAATTGGCGTATGTTGACATTGAATAAATGACAGTGTTTAATACAACCCTGTGAATATTATGTGCAAATCAGTTCAATGCTTAAGCAGAGATTGCACCTGGCAAGAAAATACTTATGATTCACAATTAAATTACTGTCATTTAATCTTTTATTTTAATGAAAAATACTAATCAGCAGGTTAAGTGTATATCATATGTGTATTTTCAGTGCGAAGGTTTCTAAGGCCTTAGCCAACTGTACATACATAAATATCCTTTTCTTTGATATCAGTGGTTTACATATTCATGACAGTTAACTTGAATATTAGAGCAGGTCATTTAAAATAAAAAATTAAAATCAACAACAAATTCAATGAAATCAATGATTGTTCTAAAACCAAAGGATGACCACATGCCAAAAATACATATAAAAAATAATTGCAATATAGAGTTAATAAATTTTTCATCTTCTCTTTTTTACAAGTTATTCATTTGATACAAGCAATTCCACACATTTCATTTCACATTTTTCCCCAATAAACTTAATCTTTCCATGATTAAAAAAGGCCTTTAGACCTGATTAACTCTTTCGACAGTACCAGTGTTGAGTTAATATCCTACGCTCTATTTTCCTCCCTCACGTCAAATATGGAAGAACATCGGTAGCACTAACAACACCTGACAGCAGTTTTCAGTGCAATAGGCTTTGTTCTAACATCTACACGAGACTCAGTGATGTACTGTAAATTTAGCAGCTGTACAAGGACACAATAATAAAATCACTTTGGCTGCCAAACCCTTAAATTATGTCAGTTGCCAATTTCGGGAGAAACCCAATGCTGAGCTGCCGTTTTTTTTTACTTCGAAGTCAGGCTCACATGGGCGGAGGCCCGTTGGTGTAGCTGAGCATAGGGTGGAAGGAGCGGGCGAAGTTGTTGAGTTGGGCACAGCTGTAGTCTTCCTCAGACGTAGGCACAAGACAGGCCACGACCACCACCAGCAGGAGGATGATCTGCAGGGGCAGAGCGGCCCAGAGGACACGCTTCAGGAAGCTTTTGCACCAGGACGGTGGATCTTCCTCTTCAGAATGGGAGGAACCGGATCCAGCGGCGTTGCGAGACCTGCTAAACAAAAGACGGCACAAAGAGGTGGAAATACTCAGATGCAAAACAACGTATATAAGAGAAATGACATTTGTTGTGTAGCTACTTCTAAAACTGTAGCTAAGGAAACGGATTGTGTGTTGATACACAATCTACAAAAGACATCTACAGTTTCTCCTAAATAGGCTTTCATATTTAATGGATGGAATAATTTCTACATGCATATTTATCTCTGTCTGTTGTATTGGGAAACACATTAGCTGCACAAGCTTGACACAGATAGAGTTAGTTTGAAATCTTCAGTAGCATTTAAAAGCAGAAGGGACATTTTATTCTTTATAAATATGCATTTTTGTCAAAGCACTGTTAAACAGAGTGAAGACTAACATGAAAAAAGCTCAGTTTAAGGCAAAGAAGGATATCCATAAAGGGATAGTTCACCCAAAAATTTAAATTCTGTCATCATTTAATCACCCTCAAGTTGTTCCAAACCGGTATGAATTTCTTTCCTCTGATGAACACAAACAATATTTTTTTAATAATATGGGTAAATCAATGGGGTCCGTCAACTGGTTATCACATTCTTCAAAATATCTTCTTTTGTGTTTGACAGAATAAAGAAACTCATACAGGTTTGGAACAACTTGAGAGTATAAATAAATAAAAAATCTTAGATGGTTAGTTCAACTAAAAATTAAAGTTCTGTCATTAACAACGCACACTCATATAGTTCCAAAAAACATCGGTTCATCTTCTGAACACAAATGAAGAGCTTTTTGATGAAATCTGAGAGCTTTCTGTCCCTCCATTGACATCAACACAACTACCACTTTGACACTTCGAAAAGTAAATAGAGATTGTAAAACTAATCCATATGAATTGAGTGTTTAGTCCAAATTTTGCAAAATTCGCTTTATATGATGAACAGATTAAATGTAAGCTTTTATTCACATTTAAACATTGATCAGCGAACATAAACAGAAGCTCAACCGAACCTGCTTGATGCACAAGAACAAACCTCATTGGTTATTCCAGAAGCTCAAACGTGCTGCGTTACACACAAGAACAAACCTCATTGGTTCTTGCTGAAGCTCAAACGTGCTGCGTAACACACAAGAACAAACCTCATTGGTTCTTGTAGAAGCTCAAACGTGCTGCGTAACACACAAGAACAAACCTCATTGGTTCTTGTAGAAGCTCAAACGTGCTGCGTAACACACAAGAACAAACCTCATTGGTTCTTGCTGAAGCTCAAACGTGAAGCATCCACTACTGATGTGTGAGCTGATCAATGTTTATATGTGAATAAAAACCTAAATTCAATCCGTTCATCATATAAAGTGATCGAGTCTCTTCAGAACATTTGGACTGAACCGCTCAATTCATATGGATTAGTTTTAAGATCTCTATGAACTTTTAAAGCGTCAAAGTGTTGTGTTGCTGTCACTGGAGGGACAGAAAGCTCTCAGATTTTGTCAAAAAGATCTTCATTTGTGTTCTGAATATGAACGAAAGTCTAACAGGTCAGGACCGACATGAGGGTGAGTAAATAATGACAGAACTTTCATTTCTGGTTGAACTATCCCTTTAAGGGTATAATTTCCCCAAAAATGAAAACTCTTTCATCGTTTTCTCACCCTCATGTCATTCCAAACAGAATGACTTTCTTTCCTCTGTTTAATAATTATCTAAAATATAAATGTTTAAACAATTGAAAATTAAATAAAAAAATATAACAAAATGTGGTAATTTCACTGTGAATATGCATATTTAAAGGGGATTTAATGAAATTATGTTTTATATTAATGGGAAAATCTTAATCTTAATTATAAACAATTATTTTATAATGACCACTAAAACAAGACAACTATTTGTGACTGAAACAAGTGACAATCTTTAAAAATGGTTAACGATATTATACTAAACAAATATATATTAAACATTTTATAATAAAAAAATATCTTGTAATTGCACCATGCCTGAATACAAAACATTAACTTTGTGACTAACCACCTTTAATGCTGACATATCATGGGAAACCAGGCTTACTCACTCCTTTCAGAACTGTCCCAGCAGCTGAGAACCACTGGCATGTTATTGTGTGTGACATTGAGTCTATGTAAGAAGGCACAGTGATGTTTCTCTAGTGTCATCAAACTGCACGGATGGCAGATTGGAAGAGGGAGAAGATGATTGATTAGTCGGTGAAAGAGCAGATGTAACACACCAAAGAGAGAAAAAGAGAGAAACTGTTGCCAAGATTGTTCATTGCAGACGCTTGCTGAACAGACAAGAAAATGAACGGCTCAGCAGCAAAAGCAGCCTAGCGTATCCATATTTACAGCCAAGTATCAGATGACAAATACACAAAACAAGCTTTTTTTAAAAGGTGTTGTGAGGCTTGTGCCTGGTACATAAGCTCCCTTCGTAGTGTCTATCTCAGCTCCCTAACCTGAGCAGTGTCTAGAATCACAGAAGATGATGGAAGTCATCAGCATGAGCCTTTAGGTTGCTAATATTTCCGCATGCATATCATGCTGAATCGCTGGGCCACTGCAAGGGTGGTCTGTCAGGTTAGTAGGACACTGTCCACTTAGGGGTCAACCCAGACCCTTTAGCGCTAGGGGCCTACATTCAGGTCATGGGTTGAGTTCCATTATCTTCCGAGTGTTCTAGAAACCAGGAGAAAGGTACCTGTGAAGTGGACTGCTCACACAGGCTCCGGGCTGTGACAGACTACTTTTGCCCCGTGGCTGTTTGCAATGAACAGGGGGGTAAAAGAAAGAAAGAATGTTTCAGTCCAGGCAAATAAAGACAAAGCTACTGATGAAAGAACCCAAAAAAGAAGAGCACCAACAAAATCAAATGAGGGGGTGACAGCACCTCTATGGAGACAAAGAAACTGGTTCTTCATGATACCGTTCTCAGAAAAACCACCATGCCAACAAGGGATCCTCTACTATTTCAAAAGCTTTAAAGATGTTTTAAGCTCACTTTGTAATTTTTTCATTGGACAAATGGCTTGTTTTCTGAGAGTGACTCTGACCAAATCTGCAGAGAACATGTCAAAGGTCATATCTCACCCAGGAAGTTATGTATTACATAAAAATCAAAATGAGTCCACCATTAAGATTTTTTTGCATTATGATATCATTTTGATAAGCAACTTGGCAAGCATATTTGACCCCTAAATTCTCATCCCAGTAACACTTTACCGGTAGTTCAGGGTCCAATTCTCATTATTAACTAGTTGTTTATAAGCATCCATATTACTAGGATACTGTTTATTATTACTTGTAAAAAGCACATATTAATGCCTTATTCTGCATGACAATATTCTACATCCCTTATTCCTATCAAATACCTACACTTAAAGGGATAGTTCACCCAAAAATGAAAATGCTGTCATCATTTACACTCCCTCAAGTTGTTCCAAACCTGTATGAGTTTCTTTGTTCTGCTGAACACAAAGAAGATATTTTGAAGAATGTTTGTAACCAAGCAGATAGAGCAACCATTGACTACCATAGGATTTTTGCCCCTACTATGGTAGCCAATGGTTGCTCTGTCTGCTTGGTTACAAACATTCTTCAAAATATCTTCTTGATGACAGAATTTTCATTTTTGGGTAGACTATCCCTTTAACAACTCCCTTACTAACTATTAACAATTAGTTTATTGAGGCAAAAATTGTAGAGATTTGGACCATAATCTAAAGTGTGACAAAATCATTCATTATATAATATTATATATGCATTATAATGCAAAAAATACAAATGATGTAGCATAAAATACAATACAATATTATAGTATTATTAAATATTATAATATATTATTTATTAAAATATGCTTACATTACAGTTATAATCATTGTATAACTGTAATGATAATCTGATAAAAAAAATCGTATAAATAAAAATAATTTTCTACGTGTTAAATATAATTTCACACTTTCTTCTATTGATTTTGAGGTTAATATGACCTGGACATTTTTTCATAGAACCAGTGTTCCTTGAAGACTTCAGTGTGGGAATCTAGAATAAACATGAATGTGGGAAAATGAGTAGAGGAACCAACCAAACCAGAATTTAGGGGTGTGAAACGCACTTGGATCAATCAAAGGGATGTGGAGACACAACAGGGATGAATCACATCTCCAGTCCTGATGCGGCTCTTGCATTAGAGGAGAGCATGCTGGGAAAGGTTCTGAGTTTTGGAGGAACTCTGAGCAATATGCTAATAAGGTGTCAAGTTTGTTTTTTGGAGGCCAAGTTTCAGGGACATTCAAGTGTCAGACTACCGTCTCGACGTGACAAGCAAACACTGAACTTTGAAGGGCCCAACAGAACATGAGGGTGATGTGTTACCGATCGCTGGCGACTGGGAGTGCTGCGTCCAGACGCGGGGCTCAGGGAACCCGAAGTATCCAACTCATCAGCAGACGACCAAGATGACAAGTCCTACAGAGATTGTGTGTGTTGAAGAGGGTTGGAGAAAGAGTGTGAGGAAACTTAAACTAGACATAAACACTGGATTATATAAGTTTAGTACTGCACATCAGGGTTATTATAGTTAACTGCAAACTAAAACCATAAAAACAAATAAAATAAACTTTAAAGGGATAGTTCAACCAAAAATTTGAATTCTGTCATAATTTGTTTGTTCCAAACGCAGACATTTCTGGTAGGACTTTAGGGTCCAATTCTCACTATTAAAGGATTAGTTCACTTTTAAATAAACTTTTACTGATAATTTACTCACCCCCATGTCATCCAAGATGTCCATGTCCTTCGTTCTTCAGTCGAAAAGAAATTAAGCTTTTTGATGAAAACATTCCAGGATTTTTCTTCATATTATGGACTTCAATGGACCCCAAAAGGTTCAAGGTCCAAATGAGTGTGCAGCTTCAAAGGGCTTTAAACCATACCAGACGATGAATAAGGGTCTTATCTAATGAAACGATCGGTCATTTAAAATTAAAATATTACGCAATTATGTTGAAAAGGTCATGCTTGACTTAGGCGGAAGTACCGAGTCAGTGTTTACAAGTTGAATGTGCACATACCCAGTCAAACTCAGAGAGTTAAAATGTAAGACAACGATGTCGGATGATTTTGAATCCTCCTTCCGCACATTCGTAAACACTGACTCGGTACTTCCGCCTACGTCAAGCATGATCGTTTCATCGTCTGGTATGGTTTAAAGCCCTTTGAAGCTGCACTGAAACTGTCATTTGGACCTTGAACCGTTTGGGGTCCATTGAAGTCAAATATATGGAGAAAAATCCTGACATGTTTTCATCAAAAACCTTAATTTCTTTTCGACTGAAGAAAGAAGGACATGGACATCTTGGATGACATGGGGGCTAGTAAATTATCAGCAAAAGTTTATTTAAAAGTGAACTAATCCTTTAACTAGTTGTTTATTAGCATGCATATTACAAGAATATTGGCTGTTTATTAGTAATTATTATAAAGCACATATTAATGCCTTATTCTGCATGACCATATATTCCACATCCCTTAATCCTACAAATCCTACCTAAAGTTAGCAACTACCTTACTAAGAAAAAAAGCAGTCATTAGGAGTTTATCAGGCAAAAGTTGTAGTTAATAGTTAGTTAATAGTGATATCTGGACCCTAATCTTAAGTGTGACCAAATACATTTTTTCTGCTGAATACAAAGAAATATATTTTGAAGAATGTCGGTAACAGTTGATGAACCCCATTGACTTCCATAGTATGGGAAAAAAATGGTGCCTCGAAATATCTTCAGTAACACTTTAGAATAATGGTCATTAGTTAATTAGTTGGTTAACTACATCAGTTAACATGAACTAATGATGAACTGCACTTATTTATTAGCATTTATAGCATTTATTAACCTTTGTTAATGCTAATTTCAATATTTACTAATGCATTATTAAAATCTTGTTAACATTATTTAATGCACTGTGAACTAACATTAAAGGAACACTCCACCGTTTTTAGAAATAGGGCTTATTCAACATCTTTCCTACATTTAGATATGTGGGAAAATGCATTTTTGTCTCAGTGTATGTATTGTTTTAGTTTGGCAGGGTCGCCGCTTGCTTAGCTTAGCATAATGAATGGAATCCTATGTTGCCAGCTAGCATGTCCCGAGTAAAAGTGATAAAAAAAAAAAAAACCCACCTAATTTCTTCTTGTTGTCTGCATATTCACAAAGAGTAAAAATAGCGATGCAGATTAAGACTAGGCGATTTCCTAGGCAGATATTAATTTGGGACTATATTATGGGGAAGCACAGGTGAAGCACTGCTACTTGGGCACAGAGATATCACGCAACACATGAAATCCCCAAACTTCTGTCAACATACCGGCGTATGTTGTGCAAGTGTTGCGTGATATCTATTTGTATTCATTGTGAATACGCAGGCCACATTTTTTTGGGATCACTTTTACTCGGGACATGCTAGCTGGCAACATAGGATTCCATTCATTATGCTAAGCTAAACTAGCGGCGACCCTGCCAAACTAAAACAATGCATGCACTGAGACAAAAATGCATTTGCCCACATATCTAAATGTAGGAAAGAAGTTGAATAAGCCCTATTTCTAAAAACGGTGGAGTGTTCCTTTATCAAACCTGGATCTCATGAACAGCTGTATTTATATTAAATAACAAAGATGAAAAAATAAAGTAACGAATGAACTGCTCATGGTTAGTTCATGTTAGTTAATACATTATCTTATGTTAACTAATGACCATTATTCTAAAGTGTTACCATATCTTCTTTTGTGTTCAGCAGAAGAAAGAAATGCAGGTTTAGAAATGCATGAAGGTGAATAAATGAATTCAAAGTTTCCATTTTTGGGTGAACTAACCTTTTAAGTAAAATAAAATTAAATATAAAAAAGGCAACATTCCTCAAGGCAACATTCCTCATTTTCATTTAGTTTATATATTTAGTTTTAAATATATTAAATATATTTTATTAGTATAAAATAGCTAAAACTAAAATGTAAATAAAATTAATAAATATAAAAATGGTAAAAGCTAAATTACTAAAACTTTAACTAAAATTAAAAAATATAAAAATAAAAAAGTTCAAAATATTATTTAAAACTATAATAGCATCTAAATGATAATACAATTACACTGCTGCACATCAAATATTCTTTTTTTAAAGCAGTGGTTCTCAACATTTTTGACCTGAAGGTTTCCAACACAATATTCTAAGGCCCCTATACTATAATATTATTAGAAATGTAATATACTGTGTATACTTATGTATTAATCAAAAGTACCGGTACATTTCAAATCAAAAGTTTAAATATAATCAATAAGGTAAATTAGTTAACCACAATTCATTTAAAGTTAAAAGAACTGTATGTTCTACAATAAAATAATATTAATTAAGGATGAAAGGATTGTTTTAATTAAGTTAGATTGTTTTTACATATTACTACTAATAATATTATTAGTTATATTAATAATGACAATTGAAATAATTTTAAGTCATTCTCTGGCCTCCTTGGATGTTTGCTGCGCCTCGGCACCCAATTGAAAACCACTGATTTAGAAACTTTTGGAAGAAATCATTTATGTGCATTATTTGCAACGAATGTAATTTAATTAAGTTAACTCTTTCTTTACCAGCATTTTTGCATAATAGCGTATAACCGTATAATAGGAAACGTTGTATCATAAATGACAGAAAATTCTGTCGATGGAGGAAAGAGTTCATTCATTTCAGGCACTAATATTATTTCGGTCAAAACCAGGGAAACGGGTGGCATCCATGTTGTTGCGACAGTGTTGGTAACTAACCTGCTGACTGCTGGTGATATCCAGGGTCTTCTGCAGCTCTCTAATGTCTCGGGTCACCTCCTTCAGCAACAGCTTGAGACGGTTCCCGATCACGTGCACCTTCTCTTTGGCTTCCAGACAGTCACTGCCTTCCGAGTGGACCAGCAGCTGAAGGGACATGTCCTGCAGGGACGCCACCTTCAGCTGCGTGTCCAGCAACTCTCGACGGATTTGCTGTGGAACGATCGGAGTTTCATCAAAACAAGCCAAGCGAGTTGTAACCCAAATATGCTGTATAAACAGAAAAGAGAAATGATTTACCAGAAGCGTTTTGTGATGCTCTTGTAGCGTATCGCTGTCCTGAGTGTGGTCAATCGGGACGATCTCATTCCTCCTGCGATCGATATTCTCCAGCCACAGAAGGAGACCGTGACTCATCTCATGGAAGTCCTGAGCATTAGGAAAAAAACAAGAATCAGATGCTTTTACATCATGTGTGTTTTTTTAGCAACCTAAACAATTACACCGCCCTGCATCATATTTGCTGAATGAAATCCAATTCTTGTTTCTTTGATTCCAAAAATAGTGCTCTTGCCACACTTTTTACAAAGTTGTTTGCATTTCGTAGCATTTTTGCTTTCGATAACCATTTATAAGGTGCCGAAGTCTTGTATTATCCCTTAAGCAGCAGAAAAAACTGCCACAAAGACATGATTCCTGTCTGCCTCTGAGCCAGGTTACAACTACTTGCTCAATTTCTCAGCTGATTTTCTTGAGGTGCCAATTCATGTGTGAAAATTCTTCATGCTCCCTCCCCATCATTCTTTCACAGTTTGAGCTGATGAATCTTGACATTGTCCTCCTGGAATATGGCCATAATGTGTCTTCCTACATGGTTGTTTAAGAAATGAAAAGCTACACACTCCATCAGTTAGGGTCAAAAGAACTTATAAATGTCTTCTCAAAGTGAACATCTTACAACAGCTTCAGGAACAGTTGTTGGTGAGGTGTTTCTTGCCTGGCACTGCATGAGAGCGTGCTGGAGAGCACTCCTCCACTCATCCAGAGAGCTGCTCAGGCGTTCCCAGCGGTTATTCATCTCCTTCAGCCGTCGCTGCAGGTCTCGTGCCTCCTCGCTGTTCGACTGCACAAACTCAGCGCTGCAAAGGTTAATGGACAGCACGATGGCCTTACGCTTATCCAGAGCCTTCTGCAGCTCCTGTGTGGAGTCACAGGTCAACAGAGAAAAGAGTCAATAATGAACAAGCTGGACTACAACAAAAGATAAAATAATAGTCGTTCAAGGAATATGACTATTGAGTTTTGAGTATTATTTATATACTGTTATAGTGTTTCATAAAATTTTGAATTTGCTTTATTTTTATGTTTTAATTTTATTTAATTTATCATTCATGAAATCTACTGTATCATATTTTATATGCAAATAACTTCGGCCTCTAAATGATCAACATGATAAAAACCTGTTGTGCACAACCTGTTGAATTTCTGATTGGTAGTTAACTTTTTTAGCGAGTAAAAACCCTTAAGTAAAATGTAAAAATGTCCACTTTCATTGTGGTTCACATGTCTTTTAGCTTTTGACCAAATAAATATCAGCACCTACACCAAATTGCATATTTTTGCTCAGTTTTGGGCCACTGAATACATTTGTGGTGCTTTTCCTCCTCAAGTATGAGCTCCATATTCTCACAATATCATACTATACGAGCCTTTATACAGTATACAGATTATTTTTTTTCAGTTTAAGTAATATTAGTACTTAAATGTTTTGGTAACACTTTACAATATATTTTTACAGCATTTATTAAACTTTGTTCTGTCATGACAACTCTAGGGTTGTTTAGCATGGTAATGGATATGACAGTGTTGCTCACAGTGCATTAACTAAGGTTAACAGACACAACTTTGACCTTAAATATTTATTAGTAAATATTAACAACAACTAAGATTAATAAATAAGGAATAAGAAAGAAGTATCATTCATTTTAATGTTAACCTTATTGTAAAGCAATTCATCATATATTTTTATATCTTATTTCAGTTTTATTTAATTTACCGTTCATTTTAAAATAATAGATTTAGTTAAGAACAATAATTGTGTCTGACCTTGAGTTTCTTGATGCGTAGCTCAATGGTCTGTATGTCCGTGCTGAGGTCCAGTCCCCGCTGCTGCTCCAGCTCTTCTTCTGCCTGGTCCAGCCAGCTGCAGACGCTGTTGAGGTCTGTGTTGAACTGCTGCCACTGCTGCATGTTCTGCTTCATGCGCATCTCTTTACTGAGAGCCTGAGCCTGCAGCAGCTCCCAGCGCTCGATCACACCTGCACAAATGACAACATCTGTTAAGAGCTCGCCATCACTGCATGTGTCACCTGGGTCACAATTTATAGTAACAATAATATTTAATAACACTACCAAACATTATTATTACATTATACACTGCCTTGAGTCTATGATTGGATCATTATTGTGGTGATTATTATGTTTCTAGCTTGTTATATGTTTGGCAATAGTTCTTCTAACCCTAATTGATGGCGTGTTTAGCTTTTCATTTATTAAACAGCCATGTAGGAAGTCACATCATGGCCTAAAAATGATGTACCTCTTGATGAAAATAAATGTTGTGACCATATTTCATAATTCCACACATCTAGGAACCTATTTTAACGATCTGAGCACATGGTCTGAAGCGCATGGCGCAGGTGCACTTAGGGCGTTTCCGAATCCACTTTTGCTAGTTTAACAATGGAAAAAACGGTTGCCACAACAGGTGCATGGTCCAACAGCAATATATCTAGTCTTTTAATGAGTCATGGGTGTGTTTTGAGTGTAACGTACAATAAACCAATCATCTCATCTCCCAATTCCTTTAAAAGCCAGTTGCGCTCGCGCCATGGCGGATCCGTTATTTACGCTGCAAAAAAATTTGCGAGCGGAAAGACTAAACACTGCTCTTGAGAGGAATCCTTTTATTTGTAATATTTAAAAATGTTTGTGTGCTGCTGTGTCCCTGTGTGTGTAATAAGCAGTATATGCGTGTTGTGGACCAGCCTATAGAAACATATTACTAACGCACCCTTTAAAAAACACAAAATACTGCACTATTGACTTTAGACCAGGTTTCAGTTGGTCAATGGCTCAGTCATTTTCAGCAAGACACCTGAACACACCTCGTTTTCAGACCAACACGCCCTGTGTCGGGCTGAAACTAGCAAAAAACACTTGCGTCGCATTGCTCCAGGTGTATGATAGGGACCCTAGTGTCTTATGCAACATTTATGCTTTTTTTCCTCTGCTCTATTGCCTTTACGTATAGACTTCTACCAGCATTCATTTTAATGAGAAGTTTGAAGAATACATGTGTTTATGCGCATGGCACGGTGTAAGATATGGTTTTATACCTGAGGTTTGGGACTCGGAGCTGTTGGGGTTGACGAAGCCTGATATCTTGTCGTCCTCGTCTTTCAGCTCAAATCCTACTCGCTTTACTGCATCTATACTGCCGCGACATTCTTCAAGAAGACGCATCTGAGGGAATAAAATATAATGAACAAGCCATTGTATTCATTTAGCAAATCCTTACTTATTCAAAGCACATTTTCTACAGTGACAGTTCCCCTTATATAGTCCTATAGGATTTTAACTCACATAACCCATGTAGGTGGCATCCAGCTCAGGGCCAGTGGGAGTTCGGCTGCGTATGATGTTCTCAGTTTGCTGCAGATGGAAGCAGCTGGTGTTAAGAACTTTATCCAGTTGTCTGATGTGAGTCTCCAGTGAGCCAGTGTCACCTGTAGAGGAACACCAAAACACTTAGCAATGCAGGAACAACAGGAAGTTGCACTGATGCAGTGCATGATCAAGAGATGGACATCACAACATTGCTTTAGTTAAACATACTAGGAGCTTCTAATCAAATTGATCATTAGTCAAAGCAGTTTACAATCAGAGTGAATGCTATGTAGTGCTCTTCATAATTATATTTTAAATATTGCATGTTTGTTTGTTTGTTCAACATTATTAATAAATATTTTCTTATTTACAATGATGGCCTGACATAATGTAAATTTGATAGCTATGGATCGACTAATTGGCTGATACTTGGCATTTTGAAATTATCCTCTTGCGTTAGTTATGAAATCTGCCGACATCAAGCTTATGATCATATTTTCAAGGCAATTAAACACATTTTCCCACAGAATTGTCATTTGCGTAATAGAATATATCCATTCTTATTACTGTAATGCAAAAAAAAAAGCATAGTATTTATACATTTTATGTTTCAACTAGTGTTGTTATTGATATGTAAAACTATTAAAACTATTTTAAAAATATGAATAAAGTTAAAAAATAAATAAAGTATAAATATCAGATGGAAAATAAAATACTTGATGCCTTGGCAACTAATTGAAATAAAATATGTTGAAAAAGTTGAGAAATAAAATTACTATGCTAAAATAAATAAAAGAAAGTTAAATAGAAATATTTTAAAAAGCTGATTGCAAATTACAAAAACACAACAAAATGACTGCAACTTAAACTACTAAAACTTAAAAATATAAGCTAATTCAAAATGTTGATAATACAACAAAAGATAATATAAGATAACAGATAATATAAAAAAAAATTTAACAAACAATAATAAAAATCCTTGTATTACTGTAATACAGTGAAAAATACTGTACTACAGCAATGAGAAGATGTGTTTTATTGTCATTAAAATTAAAGTAAAATGCTCTCCCATATTGACCTCTAGATATTGGTAACGACCATTAAAAACCCCATATCAGTTGACCACTAATATTCAAAGAGTTAACATTCTGATTTTTTAATGCAATTGTTTATTTGCAGGTTTTTTTTGTTTGTTTTTTTGTAATTCACAGTCTGCTCTGATTGTAAAGCACTGTGAGTAATGATGTTGATTTGGAAATCCAAAAGCATTAGAAACCAAAGACGAACACCAGAGTGAACTCAGTGGACATTAACCTGTGACACTACATGCAAACACTGCACAACTGACTATACTGTGTGAAAACACAAATCAAAAGAGAAGGGTTAGAAAATACAGCCGATGGTCGCAGCACGCGGCTCCGTGCTTTGATTCAGTTTGTGAGTAGAAACTAAAGATCAGGCAACAGACTAGTGAGTGAGTCCCAGATTTCTGGGACTGCTGTTGCCTACCAGCGCTGGACCTCAGAGTTTGCTCAGTAAGTTTTAGAAATGCCTCAGGACTCTCTGGAATCACTACATCTGAAAGAAACATATACATGTACACAATACCAACATGATTGAATGCTGAGCCACACTAAAAAAGTCAGTTTAAAATCTCACAGGTTTCATTTTTATTATCTTATTACTTGGCTTTCTGAAATGCTTGATTCTGATTGGTCTGTCGTGACAGGTCAGTTATTCCCCAATAATGACCGTCGTCAATAGCAAAGCTGTATAAAGAGCGCTTATCCTGGTATTTGAGGCTGACGCTTCTTACGTACTCATGTCTCTGTTACCACAATGAAGACGCGCTCTCTCTAGTTACATTTCACTTTTTCCACATTTTGTCATGTTACAGCCTTATTCCAAAATGTTTTCAATTAATTATTTTCCTCAAAATTCTACAAACAATACCCCAGAATGACAACGTGAAAGAAGTTTGTTCCAACAGTTAACAGTGCATGTCAGAGCACAAACCAAGCCATGGATTGTCTGTAGACCTCAGAGACAGGATTTTATTGAGGCACAGATCTCGGGAAGGGTACAGAAAAATGTCTGCAGCATTGAATGTCTCAGTGAACTCAGTGCCAGCCATCATCTGTAAATGGTGATGGTTAAGTTTGGAACCACCAGGACTGACCAAGAACCCCGATGGTCACTCTAAGAAAGCTCCAGCATTTCTCTGTGGAGAGAGGAGAGCCTTCCAGAAGAACAACCATCTCTGCAGCACTCCACCAATCAGGCCTGTATGGTAGTGTGGCCAGATGGCAAATGACGGCCCGCCTGGAGTTTGCCAAAAGGCACCTGAAGGACTCAGACCATGAGAAACAAAATTCTCTGGTCTGATGAAACAAAGATTGAACTCTTTGGCCTAAATGGCAAGTGTCATGCTTGGGGGAAAACATGCACCATTCATCACCTGGCCAATACCATCCCTAGAGTTAAGCTTGGTGGAGGCAGCATCATGCTGTGGGGATGTTTTTCAGTGGCAGGAACATGGAGAATAGTCAGGATCAATGGAAAGATGAATGCAGCAATGTACAGGGACATCCTTGATGGAAACCTGCTCCAGAGTGCACTGGGCCACAGACTGGGGAAAGGTTAATCTTCCAACAGGACAACAACCCTAAGCACACAGCCAAGATAACGAAGGAGTGACTATGGGACAACTCTGTGAATGTCTTTGAGTGGCCAAGCCAGAGCCCAGAACATCTCGGAAGAGATCTGAAAATAGCTGTGCACACTCCCCATCCAACCTGATGGAGCTTGAGAGGTAATGGGAGAATGCCCAAAGATAGGTGTGCCAAGCTTGTAGCATTATACTCAAAAAGCTCTTCAGTAAACTATTGAGCAAAAGCTGTGAATACTTATGTCATGTGATTTTTTTCGTTTTTTATTCTTAATACATTTGCCAAGATCTCAAACAAACTTCTTTCACTTTGTCATTATGGGGTAATGTTTGTAGAATATTGAGGAAAATAAGGCTGTAACATAACAAAATGTGGAAAAAGTGAAGCGCTGTGAATACTTTCCGGATGCACTATATACAATTCCACATGTGTAATGGCTGGGAAATTATTTTAATACGAAAACTGTTACCCAACCATACTTCCCAGTCTTGAATGCGCCTATCAAGGGGGAGTGACTGATTCACTGACGATGAATCAGCGTTTCTGAATGAATCTCTTGAATGAACGATTCAATGACAAACATTTCAAAGTCATTTGTCACCACCTAGTGGCGCAATGATGTAATCGATACAATCGTTATTTGAAGCACCAAGTTACTTTCAAAAGGTGATTTGCTCTATTTTGTTAACTACCTTAGACATCAGTGTTTATATCCGAACTATAAACTTTTATTCCAGTATTTCTGTGATGATTATAATAATGATACTTTGTGGTTGAAAAGACTGAAGCTGTTTCACACCCACACGACAACTGCTCTCTCTGCCTCAGTTGCAGCACAACTTGATTTTGTCTAAGGTTTAATAGACACAGGTGAATCATTGTCATTTAGTAATGAGATTGTGTGGGTGTTTGAATCGAGATCATATTTTTTTTAACGATAAATTGTGCAGCTTTACCGGATAGATGTACATTATCCCTTACTTATTTTCTCTTATGTGTTTATTGGACTAAATAGCACACACTGACCTGAGAGGGCCGATGCTGAGCCCTGCAGGTATCCGTCCTCTCCTTGATCTCCTGGTTCGGAGGACAAGGCTCTGCTGGCGCTTTCCAAACCCCGACTCAGGTCATAATCGTGGTCCCACTCTAGAGGGATAGAGTCCACACTGGCCGGAGTGTCTCGACCCGAGCGCTCGGCCCGTAGAGGAGCGGCCAGAGACGCAGACCGACTGGAGGAGGGCAGAGGGGACAGAAAACCGTCACCCAGACGGTCGCTCCATGGAAAGCTGGACACGTCAGCAGGCTCGTCCAGATCAAACTCCCGGTCCGAGTACGAGACGTCATGTTCATCGTCTGTAAGCTGGATAAAGAAGTTGTGATGATTGGTGATTAAAACATTGTCCAAACATTGACTAAAATTATTAAAGTGGATTAAATAAAATGTTAAAAATGGCACACAAAAAAATGCATATAAAATAAATGAATGAAGAATAAATAAATAAATACACTTCTAAAAAGAATATAAAAAAAGACTGCAACAGAATATCAGTCAGAAAAATCATCTGAAGGATTTAATGTACCGGTAATCGGATAAGTTTCTTGTAGTAGCGTTCCACACGTCCAAACACTTCCTGGCAATAACGCTGCAGTTCTTCAAGCTCTTCCTCGATCACAGCAGCATCTATCGGCTCACTCTTTTCTAGAAGAGCTTCACCCTGCTGGAATATGTGGTCAATCTTGCCTGTGTTCAGAGTGATCTCCTGCTGAAACACCTGGATTGGGCAGAAAACCTCCATAAGAGGATGGCAGGAGAATATATGCAGCTCTAAGGATCAGATACATACCCTCAGCTGTTTGATTTTGGCCTGGACGTCACATTCTGAGAAATGCTCAATGTTGGTTAATTGCAGGTCCATCTCAGTCAGCCAGACCAGGATACAGTCTCGCGCCGTCTCAAACTCCTCTCTCTGACATATAAAGTGCTGTGGTGGACATAAAATATGTTTTGCGATCAAAAAATGTGTTGCGTGATATCTCTGTGACCAAGTAGCAGTGCTTCGCCTGTGCTTCCCCATAATATAGTCCCATGTCAAGATCTGCCTAGGAAATCGCCTAGTCTTAATCTGCATCGCTATTTGTATTCACTGTGAATACGCAGGCCACAAGACGTAATTAGGTGGGTTTAAAAAAAATTTTTTTAATCACTTTTACTCGGGACGTGCTAGCTGGCAACATAGGATTCCATTCATTATGCTAAGCTAAGCTAGCGGTGACCCTGCCAAACTAAAACAATGCATGCACTGAGACAAAAATGCATTTGCCCACATATCTAAATGTAGGAAAGAAGTTGAATAAGCCCTATTTCTAAAAATGGTGGAGTGTTCCTTTAATGCTTAGCTTTAATTTGTTCATTTCTAGTTTCAGTTAAAAATGGTTACAATTAGTGTTAGATACTGTTATGCATTTGATAAATTAATTTAAATTTAATCTAATGTTTATAAGAAGTTAACAGGCATAGATTGAATGTTTTATTAGCTTGAATATAGAATACGTTCTTTCAGATTTGTCTTATTATAATATACAGTGATGACTGTCTAATTTTGGTATAAATGCTGGTTAAAACTAATCAAATATCTCTGTACCTTTAACCTGCGTAGGACTGAGGACACTCTTCTCTGTAGGTTATCCCAGCGCTGGTTGGCATTGTGGGCCATTTCTCTCAGACTACAGGCTGCGTCAGTGCGATTCTCACGTGCCAGTCGCTGATACTGTTTATTGATCAGCTCCAGCTGCGTCAAACTTTCATGCACCTGCCGCTGGAATGCCTGTAAAAGCACATAAATGAGTGTTGATATCATAAATATCTTCACTAATACTACATTCATTCAGTCTGGATGATTCTCACCTCAAATTTCTTGAGCTCTTCTTTGGCAACAGTGTAAAGGACACCCGAAGAGTTCGGCAGTGCGGCGGTCTTCTCCGACACCATCAGCCACTCCTCAAAATGAGAGAAGTCATCAAGAAACTTCTGCCAGAGACGCCACGTCTCCTCAATCCTTAAATTAGCACAATTTAGGTTTAGTTAAATTGTCATTTAGCAGACATATAATACATATTCAGCAGTGCTATTATCCCTATCATATTTTTTGTTAATTTTAAATAAAGATAAAATAAAACAAGAAATGCTGCTTTGGCAACTAACTGAAATTAAAATAAGCTGAAGTACTAAAAATATTAAAACTAAGTTAATAAAACTTAAAATATTTTTAAAAATCACATAAAATTACATAAATAACATGCTACTACACTACTCATACTATATTCTACAGTATTCAGTATGCATCCTGTACATAGTATGCATCATTTTCTGAGTAAACAAGGTGACCTGATGCACTTGTCAAAATGTGTATCTTGTGTAATGTGCAATTGTGTATACAAGTGAGCATGATGTATCCCACAATGCAATTCACTTAAATTGACCCTACATCTTCGGAGTGATGATCAAGCCAGATATCAGGATATCAACCATATTATAAGAAGATACACATTATTTTTAAACAAAACACGCAAAAAGAGGTATTATATAGTAAATGGTACTCAGAAGTATGCTAGTGTTCTATTACAAACACACTATTGCTGCGTCCCAATTCGTGTACTAAAAAACAAAAACAGTACATACTTTTAGGGCATTTTTAGTGGAGAAAAAGTGTGTAGCAGAAAAGCAGGCAATCTTTAGAAAATGTAAAATTTATAAAACTACTTAACTGCGTCTTTAATGGGTTAGTTAAGCTTGTTTCTATATTAGTTAAAGGGGTACTTCAGCGCTGGGAAGATGAATCTGTATTTAAACTGGGTTATTAATGTAGTAGAAATGTGAAATTATTTTTGAATTTGGTGCCTTCTAGACTGAGAAAACACAGAAAATGTATTTTTGTCTCATGGGGATGAAAGACAACAATTCCCAGAACGCACTGCTTCACTGCCCTACTCTAGGCACGGCTAGTCGGCTACAGGATTACTGGATCACTTGCCTACCATGTTCATTTTCAGAAAATCAGTTCAGTTAGAGACACTACAATTAAAAACTGAACGTGTCTGTTCGATTTAATGCGAGTGAGCCGATTGAGCGTCACGGCACAAACGCAGCAGGATCGGATTGCATTCTTTACATGAGCTGAGATGAGGTAATCGCGGGATTCGCGGTTGCATTCACAGTGCGTGATCAGTCTGGCGTGTGTTCAGTTCATGTCTTTGGAAGCTTAACTTTCATAGGAATTTCATTTTAAAAGTTGAAACACTCACTTTGGTCTCCACTGCTCCGTTTACATGAATCTCCGCAGCTCCGCGAGCCGAGTCCTGTGAGTGTGATGTTGAAAACATGTGGAAATAGCGCCTCCTGCTGGCTGTAGTCTTTAGCCTCTGGCCAAAAACTCCTCCAATGACGCAAAATGACAATATTTGCGTCATCGGAGGAATTTTTCCAGAAATAAAATACATAATTCTCTCGTCTCAGGGTCATATGAAGGGGGAAACTACGATAATTTGAATATACTCCCGGGTTTCTACTGATACAAAGCTTAATGCTAATCGCTGAAGTAACCCTTTAACGGTCCGCTTTGCGCTTAGTTACATGCATCCTGTCACAGTTTATTCTGTCCTGTCAATCGTCTTGTCGCAGTTCAAAATCCTCCACATTCAAATTAATTTAATGTGATGCAGAAAAATGCAGTAGCACGTTGACCTGTCAGTCGAAGGTCTTTCATGCGGAGACTCCTCATGTGTTTGCAATATGCATATTGATGTATTTAAAAGTTAATGACTAAATGCATCTTTATAAACGTTCACAATGCTGTTGCAGATAAAATATAATGTGGATAACATTGAATAAATATATTTTCGTAAGGTTAGATACTGATTATTAATCACTCAAAACCCTTTATCTAAACCTGTCATCTGTCTAACACATCCACCATGTTTGTAGTTTTTTAATACTTGCTATTCGTGTTTGTAGTTCTAATCGAATCCTAGTCCAAGGTGCAATGGGTTGTGGATAATATTAGCCCTTAGAATGTGCACAGATCTACACTTCGGACTTCGGAAAAAGTAGACATTCCGGGTGTCTTTGGGACACACTAATATTCATTTAGAATACTATTTAGGACATATAGTATGCGAATTGGGACGCAGCATATGCGTATGCGCTTTATCAGCTGGTCATACTTGAGTCTCCTCTCCATGGACATGGCGCAGATGCTCCTCCAGCGGCGGTCCAGGCTGCGTGTGGCCTGCTGGATGGAGTCGCACTCGGCATCCGTAGCACAGGCATCACAGTCGTGCAGCAAAACCTCACACAGGTTCAGCACGGATGCCACACCTGTGCTGTGCTTCTCGATATCTCTCTGTAGCTCCTGGATGATGAACAAAAATGATGTTTCATCCTAAGTAAACGCATAAACCTAATGGGTTTATTTTTGAATGCATCATGTGTTTTTGCACCTGCTGCAGATCCAGTTTCCTCTGGATCTCCTGGTAGTCGCAGGTGTCGTAGACGATGGGTCGGGACAGTTCGGTCTCAATGTGGGCGAGCCAAGTGCGCAGACTATTCATGTTCTTATCCAACTGCTGAATGGCCACTAAAGTCTCCCGTAGCTTTTTCACCCTGTGTAAACAAAGAAATGCTTACCTTTTTCACAATTTCATCCTTGGTGAGCATAAGAGACTTCTTCTAAAAACATTACAAATCTTACCGATCAAAAACTTTTGAACGGCAGTGTATCATTTTAAAAACAGGAGACTTGTGATGTTGAGAGAGGAAATGTACAGTAATAGCAGCACAATGCGGATTCAAACCTGCATCTCCCTCATGAGCACCATGACTGCAGCATGTGCGCTCCAACATTTTAAAGCAATTTTGAGTAAATACTGAGTATAATGCCAACCGAGCCACAATGCGGTGTGAGTTACCTGGCCCCCATGAGATCGAGCAGGTGCTGCCAGCGTTCGTTGACTTTACTGAGCTTGTTTTCGATGTCAGAGGCTTTGCTCTCATGACTGGCCCGAGCTAAACGTTCACCCAGCTGCGTGAGCTCATGTTTATTCTCCTCAGCCACCGCCACCTCCTCCTGATAGTCCTGAGAAGACAGAGACAGTGCTGCGGTTAGGCAGAGACACAGACGAGCATTCTCAAAGTTACTCATTTCAGTTTATAAGTCTATAGTTATAGTTTACACAGTTCTAGTTGCTTTTGAAGGAGTGGCTATCGTTATGTTGCTACAAATGCCTCATACAAAAAATACCATATGAGCTACAGTTGTTGTAATAAATACTATTAAGGTATTAGGAAACCCTAAACCTAACTTTCTTAAAAGAATGAAGTATATGATATATAAAATAATTATATAATGTATTATAAATATTATATATTATAATATATTATATTATATAATATATTATAAAATAAACAAATTAAAAAAGTACTTGTTTGGATTTAAATAGGCAAATGTTTAAGAGTCTATGATTGGATCATTATTGCAGTGATTATTATGTATCTAGCATGTTATATGTGTGGTAACAGTTCTTCTAACCATAACTGATGGAGTGTGTAGCTTTTCATTTCTTAAACAGTCATGTAGGAAGACACATCATGGCCATATTCCAGAATGACAATGTCAAGATTCATCAGCTCAAACTGTGAAAGAATCATCTTCACCTCTGAGTCCAGACCTTAAATTCACGGAAAGACTTTGGGTTGTGCTGGAGGAGACTTTACAGAGTGCTGGACTTTTGTCAATACAAGATATGGATCAGAAATTGATGCACCACTTAATGGAAATAATATCATAACGTTTATTTTCATCAAGAGATGCATACATTTTTGGTCAAGATCTTGTATTGACAATGCAAGAGTCAAGCGCTCTGTAAAGTCTACTTAGCCAAATATATAACATGCCAGAAACATAATAACCTCTGCAATAATGATCCAATCATAGACTCTTAAGCATTTGCCTATTTAAATCCAAACAGAGAGTTTTTGGCCAAGCAGTGTCATATATATATATATATATATATATATATATATATATATATATATATATATATATATATATATATATATATATATATATATAAATATATATAAAATAAAACTATTTTAGAGATGAGGATAACATTAAAAGACATGTAATTACTGGCTTAGGCAAAGATTAGATTACACTGTTACCTTTCGTAGTTTCTCAATCATCTCTTCGATGCTGATGTCTCCATTCTGGGATACTTTGCTTTCCATACGTGTCAGCCATTCGCACAGCTCCTTGTATTTATCACTGAAGATGGCCCATTCATTCAGCTTCTCACTCACCTGCTGTCTGCGCAGACACAACTGCACAGGCAAATACACATAAACACAGGCCTTTAACAATTACAAATATATCCGAGGATTTAAGATTCATTTAGGAAGTTTAATTTAAATATTTAGGCACAGCGTCTTTCTGTATCTTCGTAATGTACAAAACTAAAGTGTAAATAAACGCACCGTTACATTTGCCCAAAACTACTTAAAAGAAAAAAGAAAAAGATAAATATCAGACCAGAGCATCATTAAATCATACAGCATGAGAGAAGAGTTTTTGACAGTCTGTATGTATCTACATTTAACTCTGTGTACTGAGATATCAAACGTACACTCACATCCTGTGGTGTCTCAGCTCACGCACCGGATGCCACAAAGAGCGTGCATGAAAAAAAATCATACTTGCTTTGCATCCAAGTTTCACTTTGAGCTAAATACTGCTGCTTTGCATTACTTTCTACTAGCAAAAAGGTAGTATAAAAATAAGGTAGTATAATCTTCAAAACACTCTGATGTAAATATCCACTCTATTTGCCCTATGTTTAATTATGAGAATGTGTTTTTAGACCTAATGAGCTTCATATGGAGCACAAATAGCATCCATTTGATGATGTCTAGGAGGGATGCCCTTTATGATTTGAAAATGTCACCTGCACCAACAATAATTGGCATATGTAGTAGAACAGCACCACCTAAAGGCCTGTGTACCTGATGACAGATCTCCTCCCACTGCCGGTGCAGGAGTTCAGTGCGTTCCTGGAGCACACGCAGATCCTCTGGACTGATGTAACTGCACAGAGACTCTCTCAACACAGTCAGATGGGTCAAATCCTCCTTCCAGCCGTCAAACATGCTCTCCAGATCCTGCAAGGAAAGTTAAGTTAATTTCCCCTCATTTCATTGTTATTCAGTTCCACATACTGAACCTGAACTTTGCATACCTTGCAGCGCAATTGTTCAGACTGCAGCTCCTCATGGCGATCTGGGAGCGGCTGGGAGAGCTGTCGCTTAAATGCTCTCAGTTTCTCCAGAGATCCTCCGATACCTTTTTCACATCTCTCCCAATCCTATAAAGAGTTTGAATCCAGTCAAAATGCTTTCTGGGTACATACATCACATTCTGAACAATTATAGTATAATGCAGTGCCCTATCATTTGAAAACATGCCCTAAACTAATGTAGTGATGTCTGATTTACAAAAAAAGAAATTCTATGTAAAGATTTGGTCGAGCTCAAGTCTTTGGTACAACACTGCACAATAAATGCAACATTTGTTTGAGAGCAAAAGTAAAGGGGAAGGATATGGAACTATAAGAAAGTTATATTTGACAAAACTAGTGTGAAAGCATCAAACACCACAATCATCTTTACAATAAACTAACATTTTATAATTGAACTAATAATGACAATACTATTTAAATATTTTACTAATAATTAAAATTATTAATGTTATTATTTAAGTAATATTTATATTTACATTTTTATTTATAGTATAATTGATCGTTGTTATATTTATATACTTATTAGAATTATTTAATATTTAGTAACTATATATTTACTTCTTAAGCACAACCAATAAAATGAAATGCAAGAACTTCTAGGAACACTACTGGTTAATATTCAGGGCTTTTATGACCAATAAATTATGACTATGATAAATAATAATATTTTTGATGATTGATAATTGGGTGAGGATTTTTACAATAGAAATGTATTTTATTTCCAGACTGTAAAAATTCCCTGATATGTTGAGGTTTTCCATGATTGTGGAATGTATGACTAAAATTAAAACAATTTTAGAAGAAACTTTTTAAAAGAAAACAAAAATCACTAAAATGACCTAGACGTTAAAGACGGCAAATGAATTCAACAGGTGGTGCGGTGACATAAAGAACTGTACCCTGAGCAGGACGGCCAGCTCTTTCTTTTGCTCCTCCAGGCAGATGTTGGCCCGTCTCCAGCGCTCCTGTATGTTGAGCAGCTCCTCTTGTAGAGCCGCCTCGGCCCGTGAGTCGGCAGACAGAAGCAGCTGCCGGCCGGCCTCCACCGTCAGGATATAACTGCCCTGCTGCCTCAGCAGAACCTTCTCTCTCAGCTGCAGCAACAACAGAGCATCAGCCATCACAAAATCTGCACCTGGGGCCTCGCTTAGAAAGGCATGCGTATAATAATGATCCTAAATGTCAATGTACATCCGACACGTTCCTATGAATGATTTATAAAACGTCTGTAAGCACAAAAATGTTTCTAGATGCATCCCTCTTTACAAATTTCAGTTCATTTTTAATTCAAGTGCAGTGAACAAGCCATTCAATTTCGTCTACAGAATGCCAACAAATATGACTTAGTACTATATGTAAACAGAAGCTATAAAAAATAAAAACCAATTCAAAATATGAATATTAACTATAATATTATCTTGAATAATACTAAAACAACACTCATGTGTAATTATTGACAGTACCAATATATATTTTTTCTTCAAGGAAAATATGTTAGTATATAAAATTATTATTATTATTTATTTTATTTATTTATTTTTTATAAAAAACTGATAGTTGTGTGGTGTGGCTGTTACTTATGAGGTTCTCAGCAAAGTATATCTACCTGAACTGCGTCTAGCATGGCTCGTGCCTGCTGTAGTGGGACAGGTGCGCCCGTCTGCAGGGTCACGGCCTGATGGGACACTTCCACCAACCACTTCCGAAGCTTCTCCCCCATCTCCCTGTAGCGCTGCCACTGACGCAGGAGACTGTCTATGATGCCTCGCCGCTGCTGTGCGCGTCTCACCACCCCCTGCCACTGGTTACTGAGCAGAGCCAGCTTCAGCTTGAACTCATCTCTGGAAATACGGTCACCATGAGTTTTAAACATAAGCATGTATTATGAAGTATGCCAATATCTTGCATAAGCACATTTCGGATGATGATGTCCCTCACCTGTCGTCCACCTGTCCCTGCTCCAGCATTTGCTGTCCATCGCTGATGATGGAGTGAAGGATCTGCTGTCTGCTGAACATCTCTGCCTGAAACAGCTATAACAGACAAACACATCTTTGTTTATTCACATTAGTAATTTTATAGTATCTAGACAAGATACACACTATTTGACACCTAAATTGCTTTTGTATGTCCCAGTTCACACAGCTCACCTCATGAGCTCTCTGTTGCTCCATCAGGCTCTGGAAGTTTCCAGAAATCTCCACAGTAAGTTTCTCCTCGGTCTGCACCAGGAACTCCATCCACGTCTCACACTTCTCCAGGAATGTCTGCTGCTGTAGTATGAGGGCCTGAAGTTTACTGAGAAGAGAATTGACATACTTTAGAAGGTAGACAGACACTTGACAATATCTACGACCAGGGCTTGACATTAACTTTTTATGCTCACCAGCCACTGTGGCTAGTGGCTTTTCAAAGTTACCAGCCACTCAGCATTTTCAACTGGCCACAATTTTGACATCGATACCATGGGGGAAAAACTGCCATAAAGACATGTTTAATATTAGCTCATAATTTGGTCTGTCACTTTAAGACCTCATGCACGGATCCATTACACGTGCGTTTTCTTTCTTAACTGTTTACATTCACTTAAAACATGAATAAGTGAATAGTCGGCAAGACCGGCATTTTGACATTATTTTGTGTGTATTGAACCATTTAAACACAATATATAAGCAGCCAAAAACTCAATTTAGTACTGAGAAGCGGCTTTATGTGCACGCATTTTAGGTGTGAGCACAAAATCTGGAAAGAGTAAAATTATGTGCGGTATACGCTATCCTGCACTGAAATTCAAGTCCTGTAACACCAAAAATATTTAGGCGGGTTTGTGTGAAAACTCGCTGTCGGAGAGATAAGAGAGCGAGAAAGTGCAGATAGTATTGTGTATCTTATCTGCTGAAAATGAGTATAGGATGCATTTCAGATATTTATCGAAAAATCTACAGATGCCTTTTTTTAAAGACTACAATTGTAAAATGTATATATTATATATAAAATTAAATCCACAAAAGTGGCTAGTAGTAGTGACTGTGTTACACGCCAATGCTGAAATCCCCAGTGCATTTGGTGGGTTTGGCGAGTGTTAATGTGAAGCCCTGTCTACTATAATATGTTGTATATGAAGGTCTTTACATTAAGAGGGGGATTTAACCTGTATAATATTTGATACACACATTTCTAAGGCCTCTAAATGTTAAACATGATGAAAACCTGTTAAGAAAGGGGTTATGAGTGAGTAAGTATTGTTCATAATAAGCTGGAGCTAACCTGAACCTCTCAGTGGTCTGAGCTGAGGTGGTGGACCAGCTTCTGTTGAGGTTCTGCATGCGTTTGATCTCAGAGTCGTTGAGCGGGAGTCTGTAACCCAGTTCACTCAGCCTCTCCAGATCAGGAGACATACTGCTGAACTTCAGCATTTGTTTCTGCACAAAAAAACACAGCAAAAACACATCGGTGGTCAATCAATACATTGGCTAGGTCAAGCGATTGCACACTTTTTTCAGATGATCTGTTATTTTGAGGGTATATTTGTAGAAATACAGGTCCTTCTCAAAAAATTAGCATATTGTGAAAAAAGTTCATTATTTTCCATAATGTAATGATACAATTAAAATGTCATATATTTTAGATTCATTGCACACCAACTGAAATATTTCAGGTCTTTTATTGTTTTAATACTGATGATTTTGGCATACAGCTCATGAAAACAAAACCAAATTCCTATCTCAAAAAAATAGCATACTTCATCCGCCCAATAAAAGAAAAGTGTTTTTAATACAAAAAAAAAGTCAAGCTTCAAATAATTATGTTCAGTTATGCACTCAATACTTGGTCATGAATCCTTTTGCAGAAATGACTGCTTCAATGCGGCGTGGCATGGAGGCAATCAGCCTGTGGCACTGCTGAGGTGTTATGGAGGCCCAGGATGCTTCGATAGGGGCCTTTAGCTCATCCAGAGTGTTGGGTCTTGCGTCTCTTAACTTTCTCTTCACAATATCCCACAGATTCTCTATGGGGTTCAGGTCAGGAGAGTTGGGAGGCCAATTGAGCACAGTAATACCATGGTCAGTAAACCATTTACCAGTGGTTTTAAACAAAATCTTCAGCTCCATAAAGCTTTTCAGCAGATGGAAGCATGAAGTGCTCCAAAATCTCCTGATAGCTAGCTCCATTGACCCTGCCCTTGGTAAAACACAGTGGACCAACACCAGCAGCTGACATGGCACCCCAGACCATCACTGACTGTGGGTACTTGACACTGGACTTCAGGCATTTTGGCATTTCCTTCTCCCCAGTCTTCCTCCAGACTCTGGCACCTTGATTTCCGAATGACATGCAAAATTTGAGTGACAGTGCTGCTTCTCTGTAGCCCAGGTCAGGCGCTTCTGCCGCTGTTTCTGGTACAAAAGTGGCTTGACCTGGGGAATGCGGCACCTGTAGCCCATTTCCTGCACACGCCTGTGCACGGTGGCTCTGGATGTTTCTACTCCAGACTCAGTCCACTGCTTCCGTAGGTGCCCCAAGGTCTGGAATCGGTCCTTCTCCACAATCTTCCTCAGGGTCCGGTCACCTCTTCTCGTTGTGCAGCGTTTTTTGCCACACTTTTTCCTTCCCACAGACTTCCCACTGAGGTGCCTTGATACAGCACTCTGGGAACAGCCTATTCGTTCAGAAATGTCTTTCTGTGTCTTACCCTCTCGCTTGAGGGTGTCAATGATGGCCTTCTGGACAGCAGTCAGGTCGGCAGTCTTACCCATGATTGCAGTTTTGAGTATTGAACCAGGCTGGGAGTTTTTAAAAGCCTCAGGAATCTTTTGCAGGTGTTTAGAGTTAATTAGTTGATTCAGATGATTAGGTTAATAGCTCGTTTAGAGAACCTTTTCATGATATGCTAATTTTTTGAGATAGGAATTTGGGGTTTTCATGAGCTGTATGCCAAAATCATCAGTATTAAAACAATAAAAGACCTGAAATATTTCAGTTGGTGTGCAATGAATCTAAAATATATATGACATTTTAATTTGATCATTACATTATGGAAAATAATGAACTTTTATCACAATATGCTAATTTTTTGCAAAGGACCTGTTTTGTGTAAAACTTTAATTCTATTTCTTTGTGCATCTCATTTGTTACAATTCAATTAAAATGTTTGGACATACACATTTCTTATAATTACTATTTTCAACATTTTAAAATAACAGTAAAGTCATCAAAACTATAAAATGCAACACAAATGAAAATATTAGAATTAGTGACAAATATAGAATATAAAATGCTAATATTTTAGTGAAAACTGTATCATATTTTTTCCCTCATACTATTGATATATCTGTAGAATTGTTTTAAAGTATTCAAGCATTTAGACCAGAAGGTCTTTAACATAACAACAAATAGTGTCAATTTTGTCCAATACTTTGACTTATATTTTGACCAATATAGTGTAGATATTGGCCACCCTGATCCAGGGCTATTTTAGCATTATTTATATACTACTAGAGTATGTATTACACATTTTTGTGTGCTTTAGTTAAATTTTAGTGATTTTATTTGTATTTTTCTTTAGTTGTATTTTCTTTTAGTATTTCAGTTTTAGTTTTAGTAATTTTAGTACTTCAACTTATTTTATTTCATTTAGTTGTCAGCTATTTAAATTTTTCATCTAATATTTATATTTTATTATATTTCAGATTTATATCAATTAACAAAATAGTTTTAATCGTTTTAATTAACAACCACAGCACTGCCCTGATCTCTACATATAAGCAAAAATTCCTGTCACAGCATAATTTGTCCATTCAGGACTGCATACCTTGAGCTCCTCCATGCGGTTCCAGATCAGTGACTGGTCAGAGGAACCGTTGGGATCCTGGTCTTTCAGAACCTCCTCAGCTTCCACGATCCAGCGGGACAGAGAGTCCAACTGTTCATTAAACGTCTCATAGTCCTGAACTCCAGCCTGGGGAGAAAGAAAACGCCTCAGTACTGGACACTCTCATACGGCACTGAACCGCTCCAGTATTTCTGATCCTCTCGACTCACCTGCAGTGCCACCTGCTGTCTGCTCAGGCTCTGCTCCACGGCACTGAGGCGTTGGGTGAGGGACAGGTGGTCAGACTGGATGGAGGCCACAGCCGATGTGTCCACCTGCTGTTTGAGCTGCTCTCCCAGCTCCAGTAAAACCTGCAGAGACGCCTGGACGGGAGCCTGGGAGCGGAGCAGCTCCTGAGGGAACATGGGATGAGAGGAAAATGAATTTACATTCTTAATGAGGGTGAATATAAAACTTTACAGAAGTAGTTGATGTAGTAGTGCATTAGTACACACTCTAAAGACCAATTCTGTATACTACAGTGGTAGTTTTTGAGCTATAAATCATAAATGAAGTCTAGATATTCATAATGCTTTATAGAGGTTTTTATAAAACTATACTACACGTTAATTAATTACATTGTTTCATACATATCTATAGTCACAGTTGTAATACATAATACTCAACTTACTCATGGTTACCCTCTAAAATCATAAAATGCATGATATCATATATTATTTAGTATTAGTATTGATCATATGTTTTAATGCATTATAATCTTAGTATTATATAAAAGAAGTGTATTTTAAAATAGGATTACTAGTTTAAATTATTTGTGAGAACATACAAACTGTTTTTAAGTCATTCAAAAAATCAAAAATTAATTTAAAATAATTCAAAACAATTTGATGCGAGTATTAATGATACATCTGACAAAATAGAGCAAACTCCTAATAAAGGAGTAATTGATAACTTTTTAAATTATGATCATTTATTAATCTTTGTTAATGTTAGTTAATACAAATGTTCATGTTCAAAGTGCATGTTAGTCTAACGTATGCTAACTAATGTTAGTAATTGTTGAGATTAACTAAATAAAATCAATAAATGCTGTAGAAGTGTTGTTTGTTCTTAGTTCATGTTAATTAATGTTACCAAATAAAATCTTATTGTAAAGTATAACCACCTAATCACATTCACATGCACAAACAGACAGACAATCTGAGCTGCACTCACAGCACAGTCCTGAATCCAGGTGGACACTTCCTCCTCAGTGATGTCTTTGTGGCTGGCTGTCTTCAGCATCTGGTTTGCTCTCTCCTCGAGTGTCTGGACGCTGGAGTCACTCTGTCCATAAAGGTCCCTATAGCTCTGCCACAGCTGCAGGAGACCCTTACTGCTCTTCAGACGCTCAACAATCTCCTCCTGTAGACTGTTCCACCTGAATACCACAAACACATGCAGAAAACATTGACATTACATTACACTTTTTGTTAGTTTGTCAAGATTCATTAATAATTTGACAGTAAATACATACAATAAAAGTAAAAAACAAACAAACTTCATAGTCATTGTTTCTCCTAATTGCTCAAAAGTAATGAACAACTGTCAACTGTTAATGTTAAGTACCACTATTAAGTACTAATTAAGTCCATCCATCCGTCCGTCCATCCACCCACCTATCCATCCATCCATCCATCCATCCATCCATCCATCCATCCATCCATCCATCCATCCATCCATCCATCCACCCACCCATCCATCTGTCCACCCACCCACCTACATATACATTCATCCAGCCATCCATCCACCCATCTCTCCATCCATCTTTCCCACCCTTCCATCCACCCATCTATCCATCTATCCATCCATTCAAACACCCACCTATCCATCCATTCAAACACCCAGCCACCCATTCATTCATCCATCCATCCAACCACCCACCCACCCACCTATATATCCATCCATCCATCCATCCATCTATCTATACAAACACCCAACCCACCTTTCCATCCATCCATCCATCCATCCACCCACCCACCCATCTATCCACCTATTCAAACACCCACCTATCCATCCATTCAAACACCCAGCCACCCATTCATTCATCCATCCATCCAACCACCCACCCACCCACCTATATATCCATCCATCCATCCATCCATCTATCTATACAAACACCCAACCCACCTTTCCATCCATCCATCCATCCATCCACCCACCCACCCATCTATCCACCTATTTATCCATCCATCCATCCATCCATCCATCCATCCATCCATCCATCCATCCATCCATCCATCCGATTATCCATCCATAATGCAGACATTTATAGACATTTATAATGTAACAATTTCTATTTCAAAGAAATGCTTTTCTTAAAAACTTTATACTCATATGATAATAATAATAATCATAAATGTTTCTTGAGCAGCAAATCAGCATATCATAAGGATCATGTGACACTGAAGACTGAAGTAATTATGCTGAAAATTCAGCTTTGCATCACAGGAATAAATTATTTTCCTATTATATAAAATTAAAAAAAAAAATATTAAAATAGAAAATAGTAATTTTAAAATAATACTATTTCACAGTATTACTGTTTTTACTGTATTTTAGTTCAAATAAATTCAGCCTTGGTGAACTGAAGAGACAAAACATAAAAAAAAAAGATTTTAAACTTTTGACCAGTATATGTATATGGTTTAAGACAAATGCATTTACAATAAGGTCAGCCACAAAAATAACTGTGTCAACCACTTTTCGGTGCCTTTTTCACTGCGTGATGAAAACTACTGCGTAGTAAATCCTGACAGTAGTTTTGCACAAGCTGTTAGTAAATCTGGCCCTAAGTATATCCCCTGCAAATGTGTTGTTATTGTTAAAGAATTAAAAATAAAAATAAAAAACACTGATGAAGGATCAAATTTAGCACCACATTCACCTGGCATTGATGTCTTTTAGTGTGTTATTGAGAGTGTCAGACACAGACGGGTGACACTCCTCAAGAAGCTGATGTGTAACTGATCCAAACTTTCTCAGGCTGCTCTCTTGTTTCTCAAGCTCCTCCTGCAGGTTCTAAAGATGTCAGAGGAAAGAATAGGAGTCGTTTTTCCACTTCAGATTCAGAATTTGCAGAGTAATACTGAACAGGAACTTGATTTACCTGTAGACTCTCCACCTGCAGCCGTGAAGCCTCCAGAGATCCTGTGAGCAGACGGTAGCGGGACACAGAATACCGTCCCTCTGTCAGGTAGCCGTTGATCTCTTCAGACGCTTGTTTGTACTGACTCCACTTGTCCTGGACAGACTTCAGGCTGATCTTGAGCTGCCCGATCTGAGACAAACAAAAACATAAACACATCAATAAAGTTCTGTTCAAAACCTTATTTTACTAATTTTAACAAAACTCTAATGTAGCATTACTTTATGGACTAATTCAAATGAAATAAATAGTAATACCAGGTGGTCCAGATTGGCCCATGTGTTATTCAGGGCTTGTAGAGACTCCATGACAACAGCACAAGCCTCGTCTGTCTTGTTTTGGACAAGAGCACAGGCTTGTTCCTCCACTCTCTCCAGTTCTCTTTCCTTCTCCTTCACCATCTCCTCCATCTCCTGTTACATGTGAGAAATAACAAACAATCAGTATTCAGCTGGTGGGGAAAGCCAACTCACAGAGGATAAGCTGAATAAAATAAGCCTGTGTGTCGGGTCAAACGGACAAACCTGACAGTCTTTGAGTGCATTCTGTACGGAGGATAAATTCTCAATCCTGTGTTTTCTCTTGAGTCTGTCCTCCTGAGCGTTCAGCCACGCCTGAAGACCCTGAACTTTACCCTCATATTCAACCCAGGATGCCAACAAGCCTTCAAGATACTGCATCTGAAGCAAATTCAAAAATTAAATGCAACAAATGACACATATATGCTATTTTATAGTATAATCCTCATATACCAATCAGTAACTAAAACAGATAACTTAGTAGATAACTTAAATTATCTACAAAGTCTGTTAGGGAAGTGTGTAGAAGTATGAAGTCTCACTCTCTCTGTGATGTGCGTCTGAAGTATCTGCCAGTGGCAGTTCATGGCGCCCAGTTTCTCAGCAAAATCAGTCTTATCGCTGCGTTTGCTCTCCACATCTGCACCGCTGATCTGGAGCACTGACTGATTCACAAAGTCCACAGTGAGCTGTTTGCAGTTGACGTCCACCTTGAAGCCCTACAAGAAGTAGAGCAAAACAACAGCGTGTAAAAACATACACCCCACACAAATTATTCATTAGTAATTACTCTTAAACATGAAGGGCCATTTGATGACTCAAACGGGTAAAACTGAAAAATTATGTTACCTTGTATCGCTGCAGGTACTCTTGGATGACCTTTGACCCAACAGCCCCTTTGAGATTTTCCTCATCCTCTTCTATCACTCTCTCCATCAAGGAAATCCAGTTCACAAGCTCAGCGATAGCATGACAGGATGCCAGCTTATCCATCTGAGACTAAAACAATTGAACAATATATCTTTAAAAAACAATAGACTAAGAAAGATCAGACAGGATCTAGGAACCTCAGAAATGAATCTAATCCTATTTATTGGAGCAGATAAGCCTGTTTAAAGAGCAGCATATGCAGAAGTGCTGGTCTGTTACCTGGTGGAGTTTCTCTTGAACTATGGGAATGCGGGCAAGCAGTTCGGACCACTGAGAGTCCAGAAGGGTGAGTTCAGAACGCAGAGACGCGGTGTCCATTTTCTTCAACCTGAGCAGATGGTTTCCCTCATTCAGCACTGAGGCCTTCAGATTAGAGCGAGTCTCCACCTCCTTACTGAACTCCTGAACAGAATAGAAGACAACACATGGAACTGCCTGTATATAGACGTTTTCAGAATTACTTCCTCATGGACATGCAAGGATATAAATAGTTACACAAATAATACATATTTAATTATTAATAATTATTAATTAAAGCTTCTATTGAAAGTATTTTATCATCGGCAAAAACATTAAATTGTGGATATAATACAATACAAAATAATAAGATAATATTATTATAAATATGGCCCAAGATGCTGTGTTAGGCTCCAACAGGATAAGCGGCTTGGAGAATGGATGAATGAATAAATAGATGGATTGGTGGTTGGATGGAAAATAAATAAATAAATAAATAAATAAATAGGCTCCAGCATTCCCACATCCTTAATAAAATAATAAGATAAAAAACACAAAACAAAATAAAAATAATAAAATACAAAATTAAATTAAAAGTAAAACAAAAAACAAAATAAAACAAGTAATATTGGTTGGATGGAAAAATAAATATAAATATAATAAAATATAATATTAGTTGGATGGAAAATAAATAAATGGGCTCCAGCATCCCCACAACCTTCCACAGGACACGTTTATAAAATAAAATAAAACTATATAAAACAAAACTAAATAATAGAAAATAAAATACAAAAAATTAATAAAAACAAAGCAAAGAAAAATTAAAACAAACAAAAAATTAATAAAAATTTAAAACAAAATAAAGACTAATGTAATTAAAAACAAACAAAAAAAATTATACAAATTAAAAACAAAATAAAAATAAATTGAATTAAAAACAAAACAAAAAAATTAAAATTCTAATAAAAAATGAATAAAAATAAAAATAAATCAGCAGCATTCTGTTCATCAGCAATTAATGGGCCAGTATGGTTTTTCTGGTTAAATTGGTTGACCAAATGCATCAACATCCCAAACACACCCCATGTATGTGATTTCTTAACATCAAGACAGCCTAACTAACCAGAAAAGCCGACAGCTGATCTTTAACAGTCTCCAGTTCCTGAGGACCAGCAACAGTCTGTGCGTTCCAGAACTCCAAGCGTTCCAGAGCTTCCTGTAACCAGCGACTCAGTTCAACAGACTCACGCTTATACCTGTAACAAACAACAAGCACATATCACCATGAAGATTATGGAATTAAATAAATAAAACAACGAATTTCAGTCTAAAACTTAGCTCCTGACCTGGTTGAGTGCTTCAGGATGGAGTCCAGGTTGTGTAGCTCTTTGTTAATCTTGGTGGTGTTGTTGAGCCAGTGCTCGCCCAAAAGAGTGAGCTGGTTCTCCAGGCTGGAGCAGCTTACATATGACAGAAGATCCTTCCCTTCCTCCAGCACCTGATGCAGCTTGTTTTGGTGCTCCATCAGACTCGCCTTCAGGGCCTTAGGTGAAGATCATGAAAGGCCAATATGAAAAGTTGATCACATAGTTAGTTTGGTATTATTAGATTATCTATCCTAATACACCAATCATACCCATGTTGGAAATTTACACCAGACAGATTTTAACATGCTTGAAGATTAATTACTTTATTATGTACCTGATAGAGCTCTATTCTTTCATTCAGTCTCTCCTCTGTTTCCTCCACCAGCCCGACGCTCGGCAGACTGCCCTCCACAGCCTCTAGCAAGCGGTACAAGGTCTGATAGTCCAAAACTAGACGACTCCATGTCTGATAAAGTCACAAACAAACAAACAAACAGATAAGTACAGTATGTAGAAAACAGTTGCACACTTTAAAACATAAATGCTACTAGGTATATAGGGATATGCCCAAAGCCATGGAAAGGAAATGACGCATAGTTTTGAGATATTCATCTTAGTTTTGAGATATTCATTGGTGGGAACGTCATATTAATTTAATAAGTCGGACCAATCCAATCCAAGATTGTCCTGTCAGTCATCTCTCCTTCCTATCTCCACGTGATAAATTAATTCTTATGAACTGTAATGTAACCGACTACCGCAGCAAGCCTAACCATGTCTCTTCAAGGGCTCCGTAGAATGCATTATTTACTTTTATGTGCCTTCCCAAATTCAAATGTAGGTTTCTGGCACATCCCTAATGTGCACATGTATATACACACTGTATAAAATCATGTTACCTCCGAGATGCACTCCAGCTCAACTCCTTTTTTATGCGCTTGCTTAAGCACATCCTGAGCGCGAGCTAGCGTCTCCTCCAGAGTCTGACGCTCACGTGGCATAACAAAGGCACTAATTTTCTTGAAGAATGTCTCTGTGAGGACCATGTGCCACTCCAAACCTTGGAAAAATTCCTGAAAATCAAACATTTGGGGACACATGTTGAAGTAAGGTTGTATACTTATTTTTACACATACACACACAAGATGTGTTTTGGTGTACCTTGTGTTTGTCTAGAAGGCTGTGCACGTCCTCTACTGAGCTGGCAATCATCTTCTGGTCAGCGGTCATCTTATCTTGGGCCGTGTCCACCAGATCAATTAGATCTTGCAGAACTCGTTCATACTGATTCTTCAGTGCCATATTCTGATTCAGCCCGCTCCGTCGAGAGCCCACCGTCATCACCAGCTCTTCGTAAGCATCCTGTCCAGCACACACACGGAAACTTTGAGAAAACCCAGGTATTTCAGGCTTTAACCACTATATTTTAGGACTATATTGTCTGATGGTTTTCTTTTTTATAATAATATAGTGCAAAAAAGTGCATGCAAGAATAAAAGTGTTTATTTTGCCCACGTTGATACCAATGATTGGTTGAGTACCTGTAGCTTCAGCAGCTCATTGGTGGAGAACTGGTCCGGGTGTAGCTCCGCCCCTCTGGCTTTCAGCTCTGTTATTCTGTGCTCAAAGTCTTTCAGCGTCTCTTCTACCTCTGCGATAGTCTGTCAGAACAAAAGTGACACAGCGATGACACAAGACTTTACAGCGATAACTGTTCTACTGTGTTGATATTGTTAACTAAAACAAACTATTACAAATCATTTAAAACTGAAATAAATAAAAAAAACAAAATGAATAACTGTTGAAATAAGCTTAAAGGAACACTCCACCGTTTTTAGAAATAGGGCTTATTCAACATCTTTCCTACATTTAGATATGTGGGCAAATGCATTTTTGTCTCAGTGCATGCATAGGCCTTATTCAGAGCAGCGCCATGACAGATATAAAAGCGAGGCTGTGAGGGTAAGACTTGCGTGTTTTCAATGGCATCCGCTGTAAAAAGCTGCATAAAGCTCATAAATCACTTATCATTTTCCACAGCTCATGTTATCTGGAGTTTTTTGTCTACTAAAACTTCTTGGAAATATATTTTTGCAGTTATTCATCAGCAGAACAATCCAAAAACGCATTAAATAACAACACAACTCACTGAAGAGATGTCTATCCCGCACAGCCTCGCTTTCATTCTCGTTAAAAATCAAAGATACAGCGCTGCTGTGAATAGGGCCTATTGTTTTAGTTTGTTAGCTTAGCTTAGCATAATGAATGGAATCCTATGTTGCCAGCTAACATGTCCCGAGTAAAAAAAAAAAACCACCTAATTACTTCTTGTGGCCTGCGTATTCACAACGAGTACAAATAGCGATGCAGATTAAGACTAGGCGATTTCCTAGGCAGATATTGACTTGGGACTATATTAGGGTGAAGCACAGGCGAATCGCCTAGTCTTAATCTGCATCGCTATTTGTACTCGTTGTGAATACGCAGGCCACAAGAAGTAATTAGGTGGTTTTTTTTTTTTACTCGGGACATGTTAGCTGGCAACATAGGATTCCATTCATTATGCTAAGCTAAGCTAACAAACTAAAACAATAGGCCCTATTCACAGCAGCGCTGTATCTTTGATTTTTAACGAGAATGAAAGCGAGGCTGTGCGGGATAGACATCTCTTCAGTGAGTTGTGTTGTTATTTAATGCGTTTTTGGATTGTTCTGCTGATGAATAACTGCAAAAATATATTTCCAAGAAGTTTTAGTAGACAAAAAACTCCAGATAACATGAGCTGTGGAAAATGATAAGTGATTTATGAGCTTTATGCAGCTTTTTACAGCGGATGCCATTGAAAACACGCAAGTCTTACCCTCACAGCCTCGCTTTTATATCTGTCATGGCGCTGCTCTGAATAAGGCCTATGCATGCACTGAGACAAAAATGCATTTGCCCACATATCTAAATGTAGGAAAGATGTTAAATAAGCCCTATTTCTAAAAACCGTGGAGTGTTCCTTTAAGTTGAGATAAAATTACTTAAAAAGTAAACTACTAAAACTGAAAAAAAGAAAACCTAAAACTTAAATTAAGGCTAAACAGAATTATTATAAAAAACTAAAACTGTCAACAGCACTTTACAAAATGACCATAACTTATACTAACATTACAATTAAAATCTAAAAAAAAAAAAAAAAAAGCTAATTCAAAATACTAATGAATAACACTGATATACAACTAAAATCTCTGTTAATCCAATGCATTAATTAATAATCAAATGTGAAATATCTTTCTTACTTCAAGCTGTTTAGTTGTTGTGTGGTCAAGAACTCCTGCCATTTTCTGGATAACCTGGAACTTGCTTTCACTAATCGCTGTAAAGAGATGCTGTAACTCCGTCTGAAAAGGAACAGGAACTGAGATAATGTTGCATTCATGTACAGAAATCAATGGTGCCCATGAGGCCTGATTCCCACCTGGAAAGCCGTGAGCTCCCGCATTCTGCTCAGCATGGTGTCACAGCGACGGTCGAGAGCCTGGTCCAGGGCTCCCAGGCGTCGAGACAGACAGTCGAGAGTGTCCTTCATCAGGGTCTGCTCTTCGTCAGATAGATTCACAGAGCCGCCCATCAGGCCCTGGCTGTGGCTGACCACCCTGGTCACCTCCGTCACTTCTTTTCCCAATGTCTGTGATGCAAGCAAAAAATATAAATAAGATATTTATAAATGTGTTTCATTTATTTCTACAGCTCTATCTATAGTTTTACATTTCACTATTGACAGTGTTGTCAAATAAAAGAACTGTTCCCTTGGCAACAAACTGAAATAAATAAGCTGAAGTACTAAATAAAGTACATAACCAGCCAGTGTTCAAAACTATCGAGACACTCCTCGCTGCAGCCTGTAGCACGATGACGTAGCTGGATCAGATCCAATACGTACTGGATGGTGGTTCGTTATGGCTAGTGGATAGTTATAATGCGAGTGCGAGTCTTGTTATAATGCGTTTCACTTAAGACCAGCGTATACGCATTATAACCACACAGGTCAGAACATTATAACTACATAGGTTAGAACATCATCTATGTACAATATTGACCATATACTATGGTCAATATTATGTGATGTTCTAACCTGTGTAGTAGTAGTAGCCTGCTGATAAATAATACGTAATTATTGATGAATAAGTAATCGTGATGCTGAAGTTATCCTAGTTTCTCTCTACATACATGCAAAACAGTTAAAATTGTAACATATTCTGACCGGTACAGGGGAAATGCAAACCTGTGTCCTGATTTCGTGAGCATGTTATTAATAAATTGTTTTTGCGCGAGCGGTTTGAGTATTTATCGTTCACAAATCTCTCAACTGCGCGTGCGCATGTGACGTCATCAAAATGTGAACGAAACCACCGCGCATGAGCGTCCAGTACGTGTTGGATCTGATCCAGTACGTCATCGTGCTTCAGGCTGCAGCGACGACTTCTTGGGATTTCCGCTGGAGATTCGAGCATATCTTTGCGTCATTGCGTCACATCTGTACACATCAATAAGAAGTCCCGGCTAGTATGCTTTATCGCGTGTGAGGATGTTGGAGGTGGAGATTTATAGTTTTTGCTCACAGTGCTTGATATTATTAAACTTATCAATTTGATAGCGGATCAAGAAAGGTTGAAACATCAATCAGTGACAGTGACATCTGGAGATTCGCCCGTTGTAAAATGCAAAAGACTTCGGACTTTCGGAATGGCTACAGAAAAAAAGAGAGACTTCAACCGAGCCAAAACAATGATAAAAAGGGCTTTTGAAAGGTGGCGTTAACTCCGTGCTTTGAAGGGGATCAAAAAGGATGCAGAGACTGTTTTTTTCTGCTGAACAGGTCAGACATATTATTTAACAGTAGCACACTTCGCTTAATTCATACAGTAAAAGTTACTGAGTTTTCTTTGTTGTGCTTTGTTTGTGCTTTGCGATGCTTTTCCCACAAAGGCCTTGTTGGTCAGCACAAAAGTGGATGTTAGCTGCTTACTTGTTCAGATGACATTCTTATGTTGGTCATACGTTCAAACAGTAGAATCTGTGATTCTGAATTACAGTATCCACACCGGCGCGGTGACTGACAGCCCTTCTCATGACAGACTCACATTCTCTCCTCAAAACATTGTATTCATACGCGCTGTGCGGTGCCGAGGCACAGCTCACGTACAGTTGATCATTCCGCGAATAACTGCAGTTGCAGATTTCAAACAGAGATGGCGACAAAGAGGAAAAACTACGGACTGCAGCTTTAAATGTAGGCATTTGTTAAATAAAGTTATAAAACATGCTATATAAGTGACGATAGCTCCGTTAAACTGGGGTTCTGGAGTTTGTGGCCTTGGTTTGGACCTCTCGTCCCCCTGAGTTTTAAGCTCCGGGTCCCCAACCCCTCACTGAGATATCCCCCGTGAGCCGTCTCAGCACGGCCCATGTATTGCATTAAATTGTACTGCTTTGTTCTAAGCAAAGGTGGTGTCCTGGGCCGTGACTTGAGATTCTCAGGCTAGGAGGTGACAGTGACACTGGGTGCTGGTTGATGAGTTTCTGATGGCCGAATGTTGGGTGCAGGGTAGTATTTGTTGTTGTTATTTACATGACCAATGAAATCTTTGCGTGTCATGTGTCTGTCTGTCAATGTAATAAAGCCACGCCCTGTTTTGGAATTCCCACCAGGTTTTGGAGTTCCCATTCCCATTTGGAAATCTCCAGGCTGCAGCTGCAGCCCTTCTCGAATGAAATACTGACCCATGAAGAGGTAGAGGACTGTTCAAGGTCTGGGGGTGTTTATGAATGCGACCTACTCAATCTATGTTTTGATCATCGTTCTGAATCTGATCCAGATGAAGTGTTTGACAAAAACTGCGATTTTCTCACCTTTTTTTTCTTATTAAACTTACCTTCATTTAAGGCAAATGCATTTTTGTCTCAGTGCATGCATTGTTTTAGTTTGGCAGGGTTGCCGCTAGCTTAGCTTAGCATAATGAATGGAATCCTATGTTGCCAGCTAGCATGTCCCGAGTAAAAGTGATCAAAAAAAGCAGAGATATCACGCAACACATGAAATCCAACAACTTCCGTCAACATACCGGCATGAATAGTAGCTGGCTATTTTGGGGATTTCATGTGTTGCGCGATATCTCTGCACCCAAGTAGCAGTGTTTCACCTGTGCTACACCCTTTTTTTTTTGGATCACTTTTATTCAGGACATGCTAGCTGGCAACATAGGATTCCATTCATTATGCTAAGCTGCTTAGCGACTCTGCCAAACTAAAACAATGCATGCACTGAGACAAAAATGCATTTGCCCACATATCTAAATGTAGGAAAGAAGTTGAATAAGCCCTATTTCTAAAAACAGTGGAGTGTTCCTTTAAGCATTTATATAAACATATAGGGTGCAGTGGCCTGGATTTTGTCGCAAATTTAAATTTTCTGTTTTTTTTATTAAAATAATGTAAAACATAAATGTTTTTTAATAATATAATTAATAGTTTTAAAAATTTTAAACATATTTTTAAAAGTAATTTAAGTTTCTACGGTTTAAATTATTGTCCAGAACACATATATATGAGGATATATAATACTGTGGGCGAATGTGATGACTCATAGGAATCAGATATTAGCTAGCAAAATTTGCCGCCTAAAGTTCAGACCTCATAATTGGAGAGTTGTGTGTCAGCGTTCTCCGCCAGCAGTGCAGGGCCAGAAAACAGTGTGTTCTCCACATCATCCACCCAACAGGAAGTGGCTGTGACTGCTGAATAAAGCTGCTGCTCCATCAGAATGACCTCACGCTCTGTGGCCTGTAGAAACAATCACACATTATACACTGTTTACCAGGACAACTATAACACACACATGCTGATATGGTTAGGGTTAAGCAACCTAAAACTCAAGTTAAGCAATAGGTTGTGCACTGAAGTGATTTTACCATGGTTAAGGGGTGTAAAATTAATAACAAGCAATACAGTTCTTTAGCCTAAGCTTAAGCTGTTAAGGAACATAGTGCATTAATAAAATTCAATTCAAGACTCAGTTGTTGTGTCATCACAACTGCATGCATCAAAGAACCAGAGCTGTTTTATAATAATGTGGCTACCTGAGGGGTAGTTTCCTTTATTGTCTGACTGAATCCATTGTGCAGGGACATCAGGCTGGACTTGTCCTGGACGTGAGTCTCTCTCTTATAAACCGGAGCGGCAGTCTTCACACAAGCAGTTCTGGAGTAAAACTGTTAGAAAATATAACATTTTACGAAACACTCCACCAAAAGAATGAGTTTCCGAGTATTACAACTGTGCTCCAGTTATGCAAGATTTTTGCATTCCCTGAAGGCAGTCAGGCCGCAAAAAGAATAGTGCTAAAGTTTAAATTAAAGTGATAGTTGAGAACCCAAATACAGAGGAAAGAGAGACTGATAGTATTATACAGCGCTAACACTTTAGTATGGGGAACACATATTCACTATTAATGACGACTTTTGCCTCAAAAAAACTAGTTTCTGTAGTGTTTAAGTTTAGGCATTGGGTAGGATTAATGGATGGATAAGGCATTATTATGTGCTTTATAAGTTCTAATAAACTGCCAATATCTGGGTAATTTGCATGCTAATAAGCAACTAGTTAATAGTGAGAATTGAACCCTATGATAAAGTGTAACCTATGCAACATAGATTAATAAATAGATTTCTGAGAGGAATGCCAAGGTCATAGGTTTGATTTCCAGGGAATGCATGAACTAATAACATTTATACCTTAAACACAATGCAAGTTGCTTTGGATAAAAGCATCTGCCAAGTGCATTAATGTAAATCTATACTCACTGTATACAAGTATACCTTGTAAATGTTTAGTTGTATACACATTAATTGAGAGACTACATTGAATGTATGCACATTCAGAAATGAATTTGTCACGCTTTATAAGTAATTAGGTAAACTGCAAAAAAGTTTAAAGGTGATTAGAAATTGTTGACCTAAAATATGCATTTTAATCAAAAATCTTGGGGTCAGATTTACTAACATCTTGCGCCAGCACAAACCCTGAAAACGCGTGGATGGTTATTTTTGATGGTTATTTGTAGGAGTTTCCCTTTCAGAAGCAAAATTTATGATAGGAGAGTATTTAAATGAATCATGCGAGGTGATTTACTAAGGTTTGCTCTAGTAAATTTACCGGTATTTGCGCCATTAAACCAGACGCTTAAACCAGAAGCTAATTTGTGCTGTTCTTGGTCGATTGTATTGGTCATTATGAAAATGATCCGGCTGTGTCTTTGTTCTCTAATGTCCGCATTGTCAGTAGATCACATGAAGAACTTTCCACTCCCATCTGCGCTTTAATGGAATTGCCCTCTCAAGCTAATTTGCACTGTTTGTTAAATCTGGCCCATGATGTTTTGGTCAACCACTCTACATTCGAGCTATGTGGAGACTGTAAAGAAATCAGTGTACCGGTTGTTTGCTGTCTTGCTCCAGGGTGTTCATGAGGAGCTTTAGTTTAGTGGCCATGTCTTTTTTCAGACTTTCCCATCTCTTTCTCCTCTGCTTTTTCACAGCCTGACTGTCTCCATCCAGCTCTGTATCGGGCGACAGGATCTCCGTCGCACTGCAGAAGATTTGAAGCAATTGTAAAGAGAGAATCAGTAAAGGTTTGAGGTAAAAACATTGAGTAGTAGTGAGAGAGAAATGGAGGTTAATGATACCTGGATCTGACAGGTGATGCTTGTTGAGTGAGTATTTCCTCTCCACGACTTGCCACAGATTTCAACAGCTTCTTTTGCTCTGCAAGTTGCTCTTCAAGCTCCTGAATTAACACAATATTTCATCATTCCTCATTTAGTAGATGCTTTCTTATTTAAAACAACAGTTCAATCCCACTGGAGGACATAATGTTGATAGTTCTAGATTTATTGTTTTGTCATTTAAAACCTCTCACTCTTCTTCTTGTGAAATATTCCGTACCTTCTGTTTCTGGAGGGTGTCCTGGTGCTGTAGGCTGCGTGTGGAGCGGGCCTGGGCCAGCCAGTCCTGCATGTTTGGACTGTGGGAGAGACTGGAGTCGGATTCACTGGAGTCTGACGGTTCCTGAAGGGAATCCTGTGGGAAAGGGTCAATCCAAACATAAGTACTTACAGTGTATTAATAGTCTTGAGTACCGAAAATACCTTGCTGGAACTGAATTAAAATTAAATCAAAAGATCATCCAATCATGAATCAAATCATCAGTCATCATTCTCATATTCCGCGATTTTCTTGTGAATAACAGCAAGAAAAGTGGAAGCCATGCATGAGATTGTGGTATTCAGACCCAGAACCCAGTGCTGCTGAATTATTCTGCACATGGAGTGACAAGCCAAAAACGTATGATGTAATACATCATTATTACACAAGCAGTTTGAAGGCCTTTCAACTCCTCCCAAATTAAAGTCGCCTGCAGGAAATAAAAGACAAAACTTTTAGAGAATCTCACAAAAACAATGTCTGGGTCTAATTTTAATCAGAAAAAAAATAAAAAAAATAATAATAACTATATATATATATATATATATATAATTTTAATAGTTAATGTTATATTTTTGTAATATTAAGATTTGTTGCATTGAGCCATTATACTGAATTACATTTCACAATCCTGGATTTAACGGTACTTAAAAAAAGTAGCTTGTTTACATTAAAATACCGTTTTTTTTTTGTAAATACAGTTAATTTTTGCCATTTTTTAAAAACTTTACAAATATTTTACAATTGTTTTAATATAAGATTTTTAAAAATGTTTAATTCCTCCTCACTGTCAGATATGGTGTTAGTAGTGGATAAAATAAAATATTTGTATAATAATTATTATATTATTATTCTCACTTGTGAACCATTTTAAGATGCATTTTATGAAAGATGCTATACAAATAAAATGTATTATTAATATTTTGGGCATGGAACTTGAAGGAATTTGGAGTACCTTATAATACAATGATAATTGGTATTTGCATAAGGTAATCATGTATGTTTATTATCATGCGTCATGACATAAATCAAAGTACTACAGTACTAACATCCCGTCTGAGTCCTTTTTTAGGGTTCCCAAATGAACCTCTAGAACAAACATGTCTCTAGTTTCCAGCCTTGATTCAGAGGTCAAGTCTCACCTGAATGTTGATCTGCTTGTCTTGCAGCATCCTCTGTAGCTCTAGCAGGCTGCCTTTCAGCGTACGCAATTTCCTGGCGAGCTGCTCCGCGTCTTCCCTGTTCTCCGGTTGGCCCTCTAGCAGAAGATTCTCGCTGTGTCTGGAGAGCTCGGAGAGAGCCAGCACCTTCTCCTCGATTTCCAGCAGCATGTTCTGCAGGAGCAACAGAAGCGAGGCCAGCTCAAACATGGTTCTGCAGCTCTCATCCCAGGACCTTACCAACACCTACAGCGCTGTACATTATCCGTAATCCCACACGTGCCATGCTCCCAGTAAACATGCATTTTTTAGGATAACAACAGGAATGTATAAAAGTACTTCAAATTATAACCAATATTCACTTGAGAAGTGTCAAGACAGTTGCTTTAAAAAAAGTCAAGGGTTTTGCCGTGGGATATCTGCCAGTTTGTAACCTTCCCATGAAGTCAAACGAAGCCCCGCCCCTTCCACCACTAATACTGCAGCCACCCTCATGAATATGCAATAAGAGGCAGAACAGATTTCCAGGGAGCACCAATCCTCTCACAGGAGTCCTCTAATATCCTCAAAGCCATTATAACTGTAAACCGTGTTACGCTGAGACATTTGCATAATCTGATTATGGCTCGTGCCACAGACGCTTAAGAATCAATCCATCTGAATGCTCAGAGGCCTTTTAATACTGCTGTTTACAGATAACAAGTTTCCTGTTCTCTCAGAGGAATTAACAAACTCATTCATTTAAAAACACAAAGCAGGCCTTAACGTCGTGAGGTAACACAATAATACATTTTCACTTTTAAAATTAAACAGTAAATTATAAATCATTTATATATTTTAGTAATGTGCAATAGGGGGCGCTCTAACCTGACAGTCTCTGAGTTGCTCTTCCATGTCCGAGTCCTGAGAGCAGGAAGTGATGTTACCCCGAGTGTTCTGCAGCCATTGGTCCAGCTGGTCTGCCTGGTTCAGGTAGCTCTGTAAAGCCTGCGCCTGCTGCTGCTTTTCCACTCGTTCACTCAGTCGCTCCTATACACATCACCATAAACATCTATAAATATCTACTGGCATCTGTCAAGACTCTGGGCTGATCAGCAGGGTCTGCCTTTTCTGTTTGTGTTTTGTGGTTGCTTCTGCTTGTTATGTGCGCCATGAGCTCCATTGTGTGTCATGTCTTTGCCCATCCCCTCGTTTCCTTTTCATTAGTCTATACCTCACCTGTTGTCTCTTATTACCCTCTTAGTTTGCTGCCCTATTTATTTCCCTTGTGTGTGCTGTTCTGTGCCAGATTTTTGTTTGCCTCTGAGCTCACAACATCCAGTGTTTTTGTTGGGGGTCCAGTCTTTTTTCTTTTGGCTCCAGGATTCTCTGCCTGTCCTGCATTCCCTTTTTGTCAACTCCTGCCTGGCTTAAAGTCTGCCTGATCTGGCCTGCTTGGGATCCTGAGATTTTCTTTTCCTGACCTGGTTCTTGTAGCCTGGCCTGTTGGATCTCTTCCTTTCTCCCTCCCCGGGGCCGCCAAGCCAGCACATCTGCCTGTTTTCTGGATTCTCCAGTGTCAAATTTTGTGTTCTCTGTGAGCAACCTGCCTTGCAATCTGTCTGTTCATCCACTTGTTCTGCCTGTCCTACTTGCTCTGACCTGTCCTGATATCAGTACCAGCCTGCCCCTTCTGGGTTTTTTGCTAACTTGATTTTTTCCCCTGCTAGTCATCTATTTTTTCCTGGCTAAGGATTGTTTTTGTTCGGACCCTCTTGGGATGGATTTTTCTGAGTTTTGCCTTTTGCAAATAAATCTGCAGTTGGGTTCTCTCTCTGTTACTGGTTCCGATATTATCACATAATAAAATGTTGTAAATGTCACTGCACCATTACTTTCTGAAGAAACTGAGATTAGATTTTAAAATGTGTACAAAAATAGAGAGAAAAGGAAAGAACATTGTTACTGGACCCATCTATATGTATATATTTGTATATAATGCTGTTCTTTTGAATATTCTATTCATCAAAGAATCCTAAGAAAAAGGTATCACAGGTTCCACAAAATGTTTCTTGAGCAGCAAATCAGTATATTGGAATGATTTCTGAAGGATCATGTGACACTGAAGACTGGAGTGATGATGCTGAAAATTCAGCTTTGATCACGGGAATGATTTACATTTCAAAATATATTAAAATAAAAAAGATTATTTAAATCGTCCTCATATTTCACAATATTACTGTTTTTAATTTAAAGTATGTTCAAGCTGGTGAACATCAAAAATACAAGGCTTCTTTCAAAAACATTTAAAAGAATCTTAGCAGCCCAAACTTTTGAACAGTTGTGTTTATCATAAAACGTACATTTATTCAAAAATTTTTATTACTTAATTAGGGCTGCACCGGAAGCACACATGAAGCTTGCCTCAAAGCACCGGCAAAAGTAATGATTATGTGTCTGGAAAAAATAGCAAGGAGACATATTTATTAATAAACTATTGTTTTCTGTTTCAGTTTCAGCTGCAGAGATGAAGTTGACAATGCTGACTTGCTATCTCCGCAGTATAGTGACGGCGCCCATAGAGAGAAATGCACCTTTCATACGAATGTTTGGATTTCCTGCCCGACATACAGAAATGACCACAAGGACCTGACTTTTAGGGAGCAGCCCTTATATATATATATATATATATATATATATATATATATATATATATATATATAATATGTATTGCATATATATATATATATAAATTAATTACAATTAACAATTAACAAAAATAATTCTTAATAATTCTTATTCAAGGTATACCTCAAGAAGTTGGCGTTTTCCTGAAGCCTTCATGTGGATGGTGGCCATCCTCTCCGACAGCACAGTGAGTGTGGACTGCATAGCCAACTGATCCGAGGAGTCCGAGTCCACAGCATCAGACATCAGCTCGTCTGTGAAGCTGGACTGAAGCCCATCTATATCATCCTGCAGTCTGACAATTTCCTCCATCTGGTTCTGGAGGAATAGGGCAGTATGACGGTTTAGTTTTTGTTCTGCATCCATATACTTAAACAGCTCCTTTAGTCTACAGCTGGAGCAAAAGCAACAGAAAAAATCCTTCAGAACTTCAAATCTACAATCGGCTCACCTGATAAAGGACTATTTGTCTGTCAGGACTGAGATCATGCATAGGGGGCTCGTTTAATCTGGTCTCGATGGACTCCATCTTAGTGGAGATGGACTGTAGAGATCCCTGATAGCGCTGTTGCTTCTCCAAAGCTTCGTAGAGCGTCTTCTGCTTTTCGCTTATCTGCAAAACACAAAGATAATCAAAACTCAAAAGACCAGATTTTAAATACTAGTGCATCTGACTGTTGAACACAAAAGACCAACGTACCACATTTTTCAAGGTCTCCCATGAGCGCTGAAGATCATCTAAACTGGCTACAGACTCCAGAGCGGGATTGTACAGTTCCTGGATGGGAGCTCTGGTAAGAGTGGCCCTCCCCATGGACATCTTAGGACAGTCGAAAAGAAAACAATGAATGCATAGATTCAGGTTAAAAATAAGGGTGCCGCATGTTCAGAACAACAAACAAGGTTCACCTACTACATTTACCAAAAAGTACAGTATACTGTACAACAGAGCAATTTCCTTTAATAATGTTTTGAGTAAAATTAAGGGGAATCTGATAATTGCAAAAAAGCAGCAGGGAAAAAGTCTGCTATAATAAGATCAAGCACCAAATGCTTTGACATTACTGCTAATACCTTGCTAATGGCTGCTTCAGTGTTAGTGACAGGAGAAGGAGACCGACAGAAAGCAGGAGAGCAGATCTCACTGCTGGTGCCCTCTTCCCCAGACTCCTCTGTCACAGGAGACAGGAGAGACTGACAGCGACCAGCCGACATCTGACAGCAGCACAAGCGGAGAGAGTCACGGAGCAGAAGATATTAGTCAATCAATTCACAGAGCAGTAACGTTCATTGATTATGACATGCAAAGATCGCTGAGAGATGAGTAAATAAAGGCTTTAGAGATGAGAGGGTCAGTTTTTAATCAACACACTGCAAATTGATCTCTTAAGCCTGGCTCAGACTACAGGAGTTTCAGGCCAATTTATTCCCGATTTATCCCTCCCTACATTCGGAGAGAAAAAATAAATGCATCTAGGGCATCAGTCGTTTCCAAATTCGCCCCAAATTATCTGGTAATGTGAGGTGTTTACAGATCAAATCTTAGGGTGCTTACACACTTGGTTCGATTGTCTGGACCGAACCCCAGTTCGATTGCTCCCCCCTCCCCCTGCCCCCGCTGGACCGTGTTCATATTATATTATCACAAATGTACTGCAAATGCTCTAAAGAATGCTGAAGATGAGCAGAAATGAGACCTACAGCTCTCTGCTTGCAGTATGTCAGTCGCGCTCATCAGGAAAAAGAGTGAAACACACAGACACACATTTTTATCAAATCATACGAAGTAAGTTCAGAACCGTACCGGAGTTCACATGAACCGTACCCAGGACCACCCTTTTTAAGCGGACCCGGGTACAGTTCGCGGGTGAGCACCCGAGTTCGGACAAGTATATGTCTCTGCAGGTTAGTAATAGGAGTTACCTCATCAGTGGGTGTGGCCATAAACAGAGGGACGGTTTCAACTGTGTCACCTGATTTGCCCACGTCACAGTGTGGGTAGGGTTTCGGGGTGGGGTCGGGTGAAGGGGATCATTTTCATTGCGTCATTTATAAACACCTATCAGTTTGAAAACACCCACTAATTTAGAAACACCCACTCTTGTTCCGCAGAGACCTCATACTCAGTTCGGAAGACAGCAGTCACATCATCCAAACGAACCGAACTCTGACGTCAGTCAAACCCGGGTGCACACCAAAACTGCTAGTGTGAAAGCTCCCTTAAACTTCCCGATCTGCCTGTGAACACATCAGGGCCGCCCTGACAATATCAGACATGTTTGATATTCAGGATTTTAAATCAGACTCTCCCCTTCCCCTTGTGCTTCCTGAAACAGTCATGGACGCACTATGAATGCCGCCGGAGTTCTCGCCACCTTTCAAAGGCTTTTCTAATGTAAATTTAGGACTTTGCGCGTTCCTTCTCCTTTTTCCCTTTTTCGTTGCGAGTTGTTCATCAGAATGTTGTCTCTTTGGTCTTGTGTCAGCCATATCAAAATCATATAATTCGAACTTCCCTCTTTATTCTTCTCTCTTCTATACCCCCACCCATGCGCACTAACCCCAAACCTCCACCCCCCAAATTATTCTTGTCAGTTATTGGCTGAAGCATTGTTTGTTATGTTTTGTTGTCCAGACTGCCCAGGTTTGTTTTTGTTGCTGTTTGTGGAGCTTGTGCTGACTATAGACCGGGGGCCTATACCATGAACCCAGTTTAGCTAGCTAGCCAGATATGTTTAAGCTTAGTTTGTACCAATCCTGGGTTTTAAGTACCATCAAAGTGGTTTGGCTTTTAGCAGTGTTCATCTCCATAGTAACTTACGCTCCGCAGCTAACCTGCTCCGGAGCAGGTTATGTTCGGGATAAGAGATCGCAAACTGAATTTGAACCAATCAGCTGTGAGCAAAGTGACTCATCTCTGATGCAATAAAACCGCTCCCCCTGGTTCTCTTGCTCCAAATTAAAGGTCACTACATGATTAAAAATTCCTTATATATATATATATATATATATATATATATATAAATATATATAAACTACTTTCACAACTATTTTCTTTATTTATCCTCTTACATGGAACATTATTTTCTTCTTTGTAAATGCTTTTAAATTCTTTATATATACTTCAATGTCTTTATCTTCAGCAAAAGAGTTTTGAATCACGTTGGCATGAGTCACACTTTGCGTTGAAAGGCATGTGATTGGCTGCTCACTGCTGATGTCACACTTTCACATGCACACGCTCCACACTCTCAGGATCAAAGCCTGAGTTGACAGAGAAAGTTGATGATCAGCATCATGGGACCAACAAAGCCTGAATTGATTGTTTTGGTTTTGTCAACTCAAAACTAATCCTATAACCCTGAGTTTGTTGATCTACCATCATGGTACGGGCCCCGGGTTTTACAGTGTGTTCAGGGGACAGGCAGCTAGCGGATAGTGAGGAGAGGTTTGCCGTATGTGACAAAAAAATGTTGGGCCTAAAAAACATGTTACATCGCTTATAGCACCTTTAAAATGCTGACCGATAAACAACAAGTTGCCACTACACACTTTCCATTTTGTTTACATCGCTTCCCCGTGAGGTGCTAATTCTGGCATGATTTTAAGAATATCTTGTAGTGTGTGATGCACCGCATTCTTTTCTTGAAGTGTGTGCAGATCTGAGATTTTAAAAAAAGAAAACCTGTGAAGATTCTCGTTATGTGCGAGATGCAACCAGATTTCACAATCGGTTAAGATTTAAAAACTCCTGTAGTCTGAATCCGGCTTTAATTTGCTTAGTACTTAATCAAGTGGTTTTCATGCAAAAATATCTAAAGCAAGTTACATTTACCAGAGAAGCAAAGCTGTGTAAAATAATGCATGAATAATGCATAATCCTTTGTTTTTAATGAATATATTCAGAGAATTTTAAAGCCATGCCAGCTTCTAAAACTATACTTATATTAGTCATTAAAATTTAAAAAAGAAACTAAACTAAATTTGAACTAAAAAGTTCTAAAAGTTATAATCTTATGTAATTTGCTTCTTGTTTCAAGGATGATTATATATTTTAACACAAGGCAAATGTTCTGCTAAAATTATAAAAATAAGGTTAAATGACTTCTGTAGCGCACGCAATTATTCAGAATACAAGAACAAATAGCACACTTTCTGAGACAACTAACACTTAACCTACAATTATACTGTCCTGCCATTGTTCAGAATGGGTTACTTACCGATACTTGTGACTGGGTCTTTCTTTTAATAGCATCACCGTCCAGTTCCTCTAGACTCTCGGTTAAACCCTCTGCATCACTCACTGTGAGGAGCGTGGTGGCGTGTTTAGCTTTCACCGTCAGCATCTTACACTTGGAGTTCAGGGATGCAATCTGCTCCTGGTAGCCCTTGATTTTCTGGGCCAGTTCCTGTTCAGATCAAAATAAACACAGAATAGATGACAGATTATGTTATTTAACTGCCCTTTAGGTTAATGCAAGAAACATGAAAGATCAGTCTGGCTAACCACAAACGGTAGACATTGAAAATAAAGCCAACAACTAGATTTGAGGACAGTGGCTATGTTTCCATCCAAAAGTTCTGAATTTAACTTTATTATTGCATAATAAAGCACAGTTTCCTGGGAAATTGGTGCAAAATATCTTTAATAAAAATGAAATTCGGGAAGCCACTGTGGCTCTTAATCATAAATGACTTGAGCCTCAGAGCGCGCAGATGAAACACAATAAACGCTGTCATGTTATCTTGCGTTCAAAGGCGGATACGCATTCGTGTAAGACAGTTCTGGGTGGAAATTATACCCAAACATTTTGATGGCAAACTTTGCCAACATTTGAGATGTTGTGCAATCAAACTGGATAACTCCAGTTATCCAAACACATCCTCAGTTGAGGCAAAGTCATGTTTTTTGTTGCGCATCAATGGATTTATTTAGTAAATGTGAGTAAATTGTATTAGAAAATTATACAACTCAAATGAGTGCATATTTTTTTTATGTGCATTTTTAGAATTTATGCACATCTTGGCATTTCCATTCAGGTTTTTTTTTTTACTATAATCCATACTTTGCATAAAAATGGGATGGAAAGATGGAAACAAAGCTAGTGTGTCATCACTGAGATTAATATACATGACATCTCATCAATGTTGCCATTGTTAACGAAAACTATGAAAATATTTTTTGGCAATTGAAATAAAGCTAAAATAAAATATGACTATTGGCTGAAAAACCTAAACTTGAATGGAAAATTAGAAATGTTATGTATGATTTTGTGTAAGTTGAAGTACTAAAATTACCAAGACTAAAACTGAAATAAAAATAAAAGCTATGTAGAAATATTTAAAAACATATGACAAAACATATGACAAAAACCCATACAATTACTGAAACTTGATTCAATTTAAAATGAATTCAAAATATTAGTATTAGTAATATTAGTAAATACTATAATAGTATAAATAATACTAAAATGACACTGCACCTCATGATGATTAATTTGTGCCTGCAGCTCTTGGATGTTGCTGGTGTTCACAGGTTGGTCCTGAATGACCCGGTGAGCATCTTCAATCATGACCTGGAGGTTTCTGACCTCCTGTTCATACTGTTCGTACTGCACAACTGCCTCCTAAAACAGATATCACACACATTTATTTTTGACGTGATGTACAGTAGCATCGCAAGCTTTGACGCCTCTCGCGGATAGTGCTGGGCAACAATATCAAGCCCCTCTTCTCTTATAACGAAATCCTCCACCATTCCTCTTTACAAATTCTCGTTTTAGACTCTAATTCATGACCGGTGTTTTGTTTTGCTCTATCCTCTGCGCTTCTGTGTTCGTCAATACGCATGCTTCAAGGGTTCAAGGGGTTACTCTTTCGGCGTAAATCGATGCTTAAGGCAATCCGCCGGAAGTTAGTTATTTTAGTCTATAAAGGTTTAAATATGGATATTTTTCTTACACAAATGCACCACTTTGCTTCAGAAGGCCTTTATTAACCCGGAGCCGTGTGGAGCAGTTTTATGATGGATAGATGCACATTTATGGACTTCATAAACAAGACAACAATTATCTGCCATTATAAAGCTTGGATTAGCCAGGACTTTTTAATACAACTGCGATATTATTCGTCGGAAAGAAGAATGCCATATACACCTAGGATGACTTGAGGGTGAGTAAATCATGGGCATGGGTGAACTATCCCTTTAAGGGGACCCTACTCCTTAACCCATTCCCTTTTGACAGATCATAAAACAAACAGCATTTGAGCTTAATAAGCTATAAGCACTCATGATTCAGGATAAGTTATGGTGTGTTCCATATGTACTCGGAAGTCTGAAATTCTGAGTTCCCAATAGAAACTTTTCATTGGAACGCCCCTTCAATAAACTCACACATTACTATCCAACCTCTATCTGTGGACATGATACTTCAGCATTATCTGTGCAAAATGCTGTATTCCGAAAAAGCAAGCAGTATTAAACATATATTTGGTGCTGATATCAAGACCTGCATCTGAGCAGGTGTCTTTATTCCCATTCGGTGCCACAACAGCTCCACCTACCTGCAGGATGTTGCACTGCTGGATGGCAGTGTGCTGCAATTGACTGGCCTCTTGTTGTAGATTCAGAGCAGTGCGGCAGATGGACAAACTGGTCACCACTTCCTCAGGGACTCTTAGAGCACTCTGACACTCCTGCACGGACTCTACCTGCTGCTTGAAGCTCTCCATGTCTGCCAGCAAACGCTGAAAAAACAACAAAATCCATTCTGATAACCAAAAAGTGCTTCCCTTCTTTCTGTGCTAAAATACCATATATATGTGACAAAAAGACAGAAAGCCCTCACTAATTAATCAGATTTTATTACCCATATCTATAATGCAGTCAATTAGGCTGTGCGTGAAATTACAGGCCTCAAATAACTTGTGTGTTCAAGGTCAAAGCAGATAAATGTACCTGTCTTTGAGTCAGTTGTTCTTTTAGACTCAGTCGAGCCAGTTCAGGAGATGTGAGAGTGGCTTGAACCTGCTCCAGAGTCACATGCAGGGCCTTCACTTCACACTCAAACCTCTCCATATCCTAAAAGACAATACAAAGTAAAATCAGTCATGCTGAGCTGCTGTAGTATATATTAAATATTCAAATCTGAGGAAGGAGAAAAAACCTTTGCTGCATCTTGCAGACTCTGCAGTCGTGATCTGACGCCCTGCTCCAGCTCCTCAGTGTGACGGCTCAGTTCTGACACCTGCTGTCCCATGGCCTCCACCTGCAGCGTCTCAGACAGTATCTCCACCTTCTCATGCATGGCCTCCAGGTCACCATGGAGCTCACGTGACTCACGCAGAACAGACTGCAGGGTCAAACGCACAGTTTATTAACTTTTGCTGTAAACAACAGATAACTGGTAGCCTGGATGCCAGCCGAATTTATCTCCGCCCACAACATTTTTGCTCGGGCAATTCGGTCTGGACTCGATCCATAGAGGAGTAATTATGCCCGAACAGAAACTGTTCAGACCAATGAAATTGTCAGGGCGGGCTTTAGACGATGATGGACAGATGATCAACAGTAACGTAATCATCCACGTCATCAAAGGCGCTTTGGGTTGAATTTGCTCTAATCCTAAACGGAGAACTTGTTCGTATATACATTCACCTTCACTATTTCTCTCAGAAACGATGATCGTGTTGGTAAGTACTCTGTGTATCCTTAATTTCTTTTATTACAATACTGGCAAAGATCGTTTAGACTCATCTTTTTCTTGTAATGTTACTTAATCCAGCGCACGTGCAGACAGGGTTGCCAAGTTGTTTTGCAATGTCGTGCACAGTTGCTACTCAAAACTATAGCCCAAAACAATAACTTTCCGGGGGGTTCTCCGGAAAAAAATGGCGTTTGGTTGGCAAAATGTTATTTTGGCAAGGTTGCCTGCTAAAATTCACATTCCTGGGTTTATATAATCACATAATTGGGGTCGCTTTAACCCGCGGACATGGAGAAAAACACGGACTTGACAACACAGTGCAGTTGAGTTCTGTTGACATTTGGCAACTAACGTTATGCGTCGCTCCGTTGCTCTGATTGGTTGTGGGTCTATCCAATTGAGGTCTTTCCTGGTTCGGTTGAAACACGCCCCATAATCAAAGCCCAATGGAGCGGTATCAGACTCATATTCTGACTAGATTTGAGTATGACCACGTCAGGCTAGATAACTGCACCAAAATGGACTTAAATTTTATTCACACACATTTAATTTGTGTGTGTTTTAGTTCACCTGATACATCCTGATCTGTTCTTGCAGGTGCGAGGAGGAGTTCCAGATGATGTTGGCTTTCACCAGGCTTCTGGCTCTGTCTGTCCACTTCACTATGAACTCAAACATCTCGTTGTACTCATCTAGATGTGCATCCGCCTTATGAGGGGAAAAAAACACATCACATCACATGCAATGTTTGAAAGACTCTAATACAATGGTCTTAAATGAGCAAATAGCCTGTATGAAATAGGTCAATTTTCAGTGATATTCTGTCTTTTTTCTATAAGCTGAATGTTCATTTTGTCGATTAGTAAAAATAATGTATCTTACCTTCTTCAGCCATATAGTCTTATATTCAGCCAGCCGAAGAGTGTGGTGATGGATCTCCCGTAATTTGGCAATAGCATCAGCCAGCTGTCTGGCTATCAGAGGGTTACGGCGACAAAAGTCCTGCAGTGCGGCTTCTAGCTCAGCGAGATTTCTTCCGCAGACGTCAAGTTCATCACAGAGACGCTAGAAATACAAAAATTAGTTCAAGTACTTTTTATAGTCATTCAAGGCAGTGGACATTTGTTCAACAAACACATTGAAATGATATGAATATAAAGATTATTAAGATGCAACACTTACTCTGGCTTCATCTTTGGCCTGGTCAATATCAGTGGCCTTTTCCTTCAGAGTGGTAGAGACGGTCTTCAACTTTTCAGACACATCATGAATTCTGGAATTGAACTCTTCTTTGATAACTCTAGTCTTCTGGATGTCTCTCTCCTTGGCTTGAACCTAAAGGTATGGATTAATTAATTTATATAATTTATTATGAAGTATTAGTAATATTGTTCAAAACATTGGTCTTCTATGATTTTGTAAGAAACTGCCAATTAATCCACTATGAAAACAATAAAACATGTACCTGGTCCTCAATGGATCCCAGTGCTAGGGAAACTTCAGCCAGTTGCATTGAGATCTCGGATGGTAAAATAGTGTACAGGTCCAAGTATTTACATTGCTGCTGCTCTGCAAGCTGGTTCACGTTCTGACGATGAGTGATCAGCTCTCCATGCATCACCTGGACAAGTTTATAATACAATTAAGATTCATTCTACCATTTTATGTACATTCTACTACTATGCACAATATGTAAATCTTATATATGCATGCACACTACATTTGCTAAAATGTAGAAATACTGCATTGGGTACACAATGCAATGAGCTCAACTTCACCTATTTAAACATGCAAAATTCTGTCAATAGTTTTGCATATTAAAGTTTGAAATAAATATTGTTGGATACTGAATACTGCTTCACATATTTTTTTCACCTCCAATTCTTGTGTGAGAATATCCAGATCCGATGTGGGGTTCAGCAGGAGCTCCCTAGAGTCTTGGATCCAGCTCTTGACTAGACTCAGTCCTTTCTCCACACCTTCCCTGTCCGATAGTTCCTGCTGGACCCGAGCCTTTCCTGTCCTGGCCTTCTGCAGGAGACTACAAGAGACAGATTGTACAGAATAGCATTTAGTCAATAATCCTGATACAGGCCAATTATCAGCATTGTTCTGTTAAAACCAATATTGGAAGCAAAACTACACTGACAATAAACTGCTCAGCAATCAGTTTTTACTATTTGCACATGCTACAAATACATTGGTTACTGTAGACAGTTGAATTAATATTTGAACTAATATATTTAATACAATTGGTATTAGCCAATTTCAGTGTTGCTATAAATTCTGTAAAAACAGTGTACTCTTTTCTTTGACAGGTTTTAAAAATAATAAACATATTAGCATATTTTGAACTACACATAATATTTTGGTGCCGGATTTCATAATTAGTTCACAATTATTGTTTTAGAGAAAGATTACATACCTCTCTAGCTGATCTTGCATGGCTTTGATCTCCTTCAGACTTGGTAATTGCTCATGATCAGCCGTTGGCACTGACACCTCCACATCATTTAGCAGGCTGAGAGCATACTGTCGTAGGAGAGTTAGAGAAGACAGCTCCCTCTCTAAGTCCTGACCAACCAGCTCGTATTGGTCCAGATGTGACTGCAGAGTGGCTTTGGAGGCTTTTTCAGCAGTGCAATCAGGAACACGGCCCTTCAGTTCTTCTGTTACAGCTCTAACCTTCATCATCTGAAAAACATAGTTGTCTTGTTTGAAACACTATTTCATGCATTGTGATATTAACCTGTTAACCCAAGCGCTTGTACCGTTACATTTGATATATTTTCAATATACCATTATATATAGAGCCCAGCAATATTTGGCCAAAAGTGAAACTGCACCTTTTCCCTGAAAGTTCTCCATTCGTGGGCCGTATCCTCCAGCACCCTCTCTTGGCCTCGAGCTACACTGCGTAACCTGGTCCAGCGCTGCCAAACTGTGGTCATGGATCGACTTATGGTGGCTTTACTGGCGTCACTTCCAATCTGCTCTAACTGGGATGCTTGCTCTTCCAGACCAGACAACTTTTCTTGGAAACTGTTCACCATGGATACTAACGACTGTAGACCAAAGATGGAGACATTTTCAATTGGTTTATCATCATGTAAACAGTTGAATAAGTTTATTCTCAAGAAAGTCTCAAGAAAGAGAGTCAATATGGCACACTCAGCTCACCTTATGACTCCTGAGTTTCTCTTCAGCTTCAAGGCCTGTTGCAGCCTTGGCTGTGGAAAACTCTGTTAGCTTTTTCTCTGCCTCATTCATCAGCTCAATAACTGTCTGTCTGGCCTCCTGATATGAATTCCACTGTGCAACACAGCTGAAAAGGTCACATTATAACTTTGATTATAATTCAGGCCTACAACAAACTACAATAGCAGTCTTTATTAGCATCAAACGTGAGTCAATTTACAATAACAAACCCTTAATATATCTAAGCACTCAAAATGTTCTGGAAAACTGTGCAGTGTACCAGCTGTACCTGTTTAAGATGTCTTGGTGGCACTGCAGCTGGTCTCTGACCTCCACACCTCTCTGCTGTGCAGACTCCACACTAAGTCGAAGCTGCTCTTTGGCCGTAGGGTTGACCAGATTTTCAAGTTGAGGTGGCAACGATTCCAGCTCCTCAAGAACACCCAGGAACTCCTGTTCAGTGGCCATGATATCTTCTTGTTGCCTCAAACACTCCTCGTAGTTCTCCACGTCCACCCCGAGACTGGCCTGCTGCAAGAAGCCCACAGCGTCCTCCAGCCACTCACATGCTGTTTGCATTCTGGAGTGATACTTTTGGCACAAGGCAAGAGCTTGCTCTAAAGTAATCTAAAAGAAAAACATTTTGATTCATTAGTTAGTAAGCTACACTCTTAAATAAAGGTTCCAAAAGGTTTTATATGCCATAGATGGACCAATTTAACCATCATCATAACCATCATCATAACAATTTTTCTAAGTAGGAATAACTTTTTGTGCAATTAAAAGGTTCCATGGACAAGGTTTAAGGTTCTTCATGGAACCATATATGCCAATAAATAACCTTTATTTTTGAGTTTAGAAGAACCATTGGTTGACTAAGGAACTCTTGCTGGCTTATCTTATTAAGAGGCCTGGTAGGCACACCAGAATCCCATGTTGAGTCACAGTATCTAAACCACAACATACTATGCAAGGTTTTAGTGCTTTAACTAATAGCCTTAGTTAAATTGATGGTTTCTATAGAACTTGCCTGTTTGGAACTAAGGGCACGTTGAACATCAGCCTCCAGCTTTGCCATCTCTTGTAGACTTGAGTCCACGTGAGCGGGAACAAGCTCATTGGCACTGGTGTACTTCTGCTTCTCTCTGGTACTAAGAGCCGCCACTATCCTCAGCCTTGACTGCACTTCCTCTTGCATTATCTGTTGCTTCCGGATTTCCTCCTGGACCTTCTCAATCTTGACATCTACCACCACCTCAGAGCCAAGTTCATCTTTGATTTGCTGGAGCCAAGCTAAGGTCCGATTGACTTCGGTCTCAAAGTCTTTACTCTGCACAAACCTGTTCTCACACTCCACAATTAGTTCTCCAACAGCTGACTGTAAGGACTGAAGCTCTTCCTGCCAAGAGGTCACCCGCTGCTTTGATGCCTCGTGTGCAGCGGTATCAATGTGGGATACCAGGTCATCCATCTGCTCCATGAGTCGAGTGAGGTGAGAGCTGGCACCTTGAAGACTAGCGGCCAGGGAATGATAGTTTTTCAATCTCTCCTCAGCTGACTGCGTCTCTGCATTGACTTTCACCAGTTGCTCTTTGGTGGCCTTCAGCTCAGAATCAACTTGCATAGCCATGGCTTGATGGTCCTCGAAAGATTCCAGAGTGTCGTCGAGATGTTCTACCCTTTGCTCAATCAATCTTTTGAGTCCGTTGTAAAGGCTAACCAGTTGGGTCATTTCTTCAGGTCTCCAAGGTTGACCAGTGCTTCGAAAGCCCTCTTTCTTTTGGTTAAGCTCACTGACGGCTTGTCCAAGATTGGTCAACTCCTCTAGAAGAGCTTTATAATCTGCCTGAAGACTGACAACTTCCTCAGTCTTAAGGCTGACAGACTGCGTCCCCAAGTTGTAGAACTGTTCCTCGAGTTCTTTAAGTGCTTTGTGGGTGACATCAATAAAGGAGGCATATTCCTGTCGGGCAAGAATGGCTTGCTGTATTTTTTCCTGTTTCTCTTTGGCTAATCCTAAAATATTATTGTACTGTTGAGGAAGAGCAATCAATTTCTCATCTAAGTAGCAATGGTCGACTTCATTCAGAGTGGGAAGTATTTCTTGACCAGTTCTTTGCACAGTTAGCAGAAGGTTCTCATATTCCATGGCTTGATCCAATATTTGTTGGTATTTTGTAAGTTGCGAGCTTAATTCTGCATCTCCATTCATGAGGTTGATCTCTGGGAAGGTCACAATATCAGCTTGCTTCAACCACTGGCATATCTTCTCAAGATCTGCCTTGAAGTATTTCCTGGTCACCAACACTTTTTCCAGCTCCTGAAGCCTCTGGCTACACTTCTGTAGGGCAATCTCAAAGGTATTCTGCAGCTCTTGGAGCTTGTTTAGCATCTCAGATTTCTCTTCTTCAGAGGCATCTTTCATCAGATCCCTACCTTGGGACCACAGGGAGGTTAGCTCACTCTGGTAGGCCCTCAAGCTACTCTGGATGTTCCTGCATGTCCTCACCTGCTTAGATAGGTCATCGGGAAGAAGGGCTATGTACTCCTCTGCTTGTGCTTTCTTCTCATTCTGTTGGACCCAGGTGATAGCTTGATTCACAGCCAACAGGAACTGGGTTCTCTCAGTGAAGGCTTTGCTTAGGTGTTTCCTACGTTGAGCCACTTTGATGCTCAAGGACTCCACTTCTGCTTGAGTTTCTGAGATGAGTTGCTGCAGTCTTTGCCTTTCATTTAGCCCAAGGTGTGCTAAAACCCTATCTGCATCGCTCATAGCCTGGGCCAGCAGAAGCTGCTTGACTTCCAGTTCACTGCATATGGTGAGATGGTCAAAGAGGAAACTCTGTGCAAGCTCAGGTGGAGGACTCATCTTCATGGCTTCAGACAGGGCAGGCTGCTGCTCCTCGGCCCATTCACGAGCTTCCCTCAAGCGGGCCTCAACTTGGCCCATGTCTTCAAGGGTCACAATAGAGTCTTGTATCTTCCTCTCAATGAGGCTCTCTAGATGGGCCCATCGCTGCTCAAAGTGGCCGATCTGCTCCTTTACCAGCTCTTTGTCATCCAGGTTTAAGTGGTACATTACTTTTTGCTTCTGCTCTTTGAGGTCCTCAAGTGTGTTTTTCTTTTCTTTAAGAACAACTGAGAGTTTACGAAGAGCCTCCAAATGATTAGACGAACTCTCAGCATCAGTTCTACAAAATCATGAAAGAATAATGTAAGTCTCAAATTACACTTTTAATCTAGCACTAATTAAATGTGTCATACGAATACATTTATATAAAATCCTAAATAATAGGTCTACCTGGCCAGGTTATCCCATTCCTTGGACACCTGTTCAAAGAGGGCTTCCATGGAACTGATACAGCCATGATACTCTTTAGTCCTCTGCAGATCTTCCTCTCTCTGAGCCTGCAGTTTGTTAGCCTCATGGCACAGTTCCAGCCAAGCATGACTCAGTCGACCAATCTCTGTATGCTCAGGAGACTCCTTCCCTTCTGTCAGTTGACTCACAAGCTCTGTCATCTTAGTCAGAGTGCTTTGTCTACTTTGAAGCTGCTGGCCAAATTCCTACAGGCAACATGAGCACAGAGGATAAGACAAGCATACAAAGAGAGACAACATGAGAAATTAATTTGGACTATTTTATGTTATAAATAAATCTCCCTGTTCTTGTTTGTGCACAGTCCATCTGTCCATATTATTCTAAAAATAAAAATGTCTGTTGTCACAATCTGTCATAAAAATGTAATAACTTGCTCCACATTTGAAACTTTTACCTTTTGTCCCCTTCTGCTGATACATTTACCAATATATACAAACATTAATATACTATTTTTCTATTTTAAAATTGTATACATAACATTTTAAAATATATAAAAATACTTTAAAAAGTTTTATTACATGCATCAAATCAGACATATATATTTACTTTGGCTTGATCAAGCATGTTTTGAGCAATCTTGGGCTCCAGCTCCGCAGGTCTCCTGGAGAGACTTTGCAATTGCTGTTCCATGTCCTGGAAAAGTGTTGAGAGTTCCTGTTTTTGCTCTTTAATCTCCCTCCAGTTATCTGACAGCTCTTGAGAAATGGTCATCCTCTCCTCAATCTGTAGAATTGAAAATGTCAATTATATTATTATTAACTAGATTAATTTTACATCCCAAAGCATTGTTAGTCAAGTCTGCATGATCAAACTCACCATTGTTTTGGTTTGCTGTATTTTGGCAGCTGTAGCCCTTACAGACTCATCAGATAAATCACACACTGAACAAACCAGGTCAAGATATGTACTGGCCTGCTCCTGTAGGGCCCTGAAGTGTTTCACCTGTGGAGTAAGTAGTCAAAATGTTACTAAATAGCATTACAATTTACAATGTCTAGATTTGTTCAGACACCTTCTAAGCTGGTTTGTAACAGTTAGCACAGAATCACTCTCCTGCTCTGTGGCATCTACCTGTTTCAGAGCCTCCTGAAGGCCATAAGGAGTCTGCGCCTGCAGCTGGATCTCCTCTTTAACGGTGGACAGCCACGTCTGACACTGCTGCAGTGTATCCTGATGGCTGACATACTTCTGGAGCTCATGATCAAGACTCTGATACACCTGATGAGCCAAATGTTAAACATTAGACTATGAAAGAAATAAGACGACACTTCTGATAATGAGATCTGTTATTAGCAGGGGTGCTCACACGCTGAGCCGTGCTGCAGATAGCCGAATAACTGTCTCTGGTTCCCTGCTGGTGTGCCTGGATCTGCTGACTGATCTTGGCCTGGACTTGGTCCGCGCAGCTACTGGTGAGACGATCCCCTTTGTCCTTCAGGCTGGTCAAACGCTCCTCAAAACCAGCTATTTCCTCCATTATTGCCTTAGAAGAAACAGGCCAATTAAAAATATATTTATGCATAAATATTTAAAAATATAAATATGTACAAACAGTGCAATATGCCAGGTGATACAAAAGGAAACAGACTATGAAATTGTTTATGTGACTTCTGCATGGATTGTTTTTATTTGAATGGTAGTTTATGGCTTGCAAGTCGCTGCAAAGCTATTGTTCATGGGATATCTGGAAGATATAATTAATAGCTATAGTAACAGTGCACACACCTTGTGTCTGGCTAGCTGTTGTGTGGCCGTCTCCAAATTGCCACTTTGCATGGAATCAGAGGTGACCAGCCTGCTAGACATCTGTAACAGCCATTTCTCTACTTCTTGTAGTTCACCGTTATAGTCCTCATGCTCTCTCACGCTCTCCGTCAAACTCTGAACATGGACCTACAACAGACCAGCAAAATACATGGAAGACAGGTAGCAGAGACACACATTTTCAAAGGGTCTTGCATTATTCATGACAGTACCTTGGCATCACTGCATAAGTCTTGGTAGTCGGCTTTCAGCTTTCCGATGTTCTCGCTGACAGACGGGTCCCGGATGGTTTCAAGAAGTGCATCTCCCTTTTCTATAACCGATTTGACAGCTGACTCATGGGATTGGATAGCCTGCTGGATTGTCTAGAGGGGGACAAAGTAAGCATTTGACATAGTAAAGGAATTACATGACTCTCTGAAGATGGTTGCTTTAGAAGCTATGCATTGTTGTTCATGTTCACACAAATAGACATGTGATTTATTGTGTTGTGCCCGTTAATTCCTCACTCACTGAATGTTGCCATTGATGGCAACTTTCATAAATAGACGAGGCAGACCCATTTAACACACCTGGTGTTTTAATCCGTCTCTTTTGTCTACTTTGACCACTTCTGTACTGATTTCTTGTAGGGGATGGTTTATGGGCGGGTTTCACGATCCCAGTTCTTTCGATCTAATGGACAAAATAAGCTTGTAATTTACATATGAACGCGCCCGGAGACAACGAAAAAACACACGACGAGCTGCAGCTTTTGTTTCTGCTCAGACAGCCACAAGACCACACCGAACACAGTGAATGCGTCTTAGAAATCAGGAATGGTGAGAGAACATTGTGCTTGGTGCGTTTTCCATCTTCAAATCAAACCTGGGTCTTCAGCAGACAGAGTTTAAATCCCGTCTGACTAGCGCTCTTCCCATAACGTTTACGCATTAGGTCAGTAGGCGGAGAGTAGGCGGTCTTTTGTGGCTATTTGAACGCATTCGACCACATGAGCGTTTACACTACAAAAGCAAACAGGCTGAATGTGTTTTCGACTACCTCTGGAAGTGGTCAAAAGTGGACAAGCTCAAAACGCTTTAGTCACTGCAATCATCTTCATTTCTCACCCAAAAAAATCTCTTTTTTGCTCACCTTATATTTGGCTAGCTGAGCCTTTTTTTGGTAAAGTTCAGCCTTTGGCTCAACAGGGGACGCCAGCAGTGATTTTGTCTCTGTGAGCCATTGTGATTGAGTCTTGTATTTGTCCAGAAAGTCTTTGGAGAGCTGTATAGATTTCTCTGTGGCACTAAGCTCTGACCGCAGAGCTCTGATCAACGCCTCCAGCTGGGAGAGTCGGGTGTCGACTTCCTCCTTGAGCTGCTCTGCCTCAGGTTCCTCCAGGAACGTCATGGCACGATCAGTCTTTTCACGCATGGTCTTCAGGAAGGTGTGACCCAGCTCCATATCCCCCTGCAGAGCCTGAGACATAAAAAAAATGGTTCTCCAAGGGAAAAAAGGGGTTTGGGGGGTAAAATATGTGTTATTTTGGCAAGGTTGCCTGCTAAAATTCGCATTCCTGGGTCTATATATCACATAATTGGGGTCGCTTCAACCAACTTGGCAACACAGTGCAGTTGAGTTCTGTTGACATTTGACAACTAACGTTGCTCTGATTGGTTGAAGGTCTATCCAATTGAGGTCTTTCCTGGTTCAGTTGAAACACGCCCCATAATCAAAGCTCAATAGAGCAGTATCAGACTCATATTCTGACTAGATCTAGTATGACCACGTCAGGCTAGAATATAACAGCATTTATTTTCAAAAGAAATCTTTTGTAACATTATATATGTCTTTAGTGTCACTTTTGATCAATATAATGCATGTGTTGCAACATAATGCAATATAAATGCCATTTATAAAAATCAAAAATAAAAACTTGAAAGTATAAAGCTGCTTTATCTAAATAACCAAAGATCATCACTGTCATATTTGTCATACCTCTAATTTTTTCATCTTCTTCTCCATGGAAACACGATCAACCACATCAATGGTGGTAGTGGTCACACTACTGAAGTTCTTTTGTGCTGTGCTCAACCAATCAGAGAAGGTGATAAAGACACTCTGGGATTCTTCAATACTGGACACTTCCTCCTTCAGCAGCTTGATAGTGTCCTGCAAACACATATAAAATTAATAGTTCAATTCAGCATTGTAAACCTTGTGCAGTAAGTGTGCCATACAATAATAATTATATGATATGTCCCCATTTAGAGAGCCATCTTAATATTATTTTTGTGGGTTTACTTATCTATACTTTGGGTACAAATGAAGTTACATGTAGCTAAATCTCACACAACCCCTTTGAAAAATTATTCATAAATAGAATAACTAGTTTTTTCTTTTTATTCTAAAATTGTGTAAATGTTTTTTAGGGTTAGGATTAGTCTGAGGAGATTACAATCAGATTTATAAACACTTTATAAAAGGTTTACAGCATGTCTTCATTTAGATAGCTAGGTATTTGTGTGTTTAAAATGTACCAGCAGGTGTAGCAGCAGGGCATGATAGCGTGACGTTAGTTGTGTGGCTCTAGTGCTGACTCTGCTGCTTATGGGCATCTCTTCTAAAACCTGTTGGGCCAAGACACTGAGACCCTCGATCTCCTCCTGATAGGCCAGCACCTCCTCATGCCAACCCTGAAGAAACAAATCACAACAATATATCACTGACTTCTTACATATGTTCTACTGGAACGGTTCTCTAGGAGCAACTGTAGGTTTCATGAATAACTTCATCTTGGGTTTGAACCTATAACCTTTGGTGTACCAATACAGATTTATGGTAACTATAAAAAGTTATTTTTTGAAGTTGTAAGTAAACTTTACTGGTGTACATTTGACAAGAAAATACTACTTCAAGTCTATCTATTTCAAAATTTCAGATTTAATTAAATGCGTTAATTGTCATTTCTTTGTGACTATTTGTGAAATGTACCAGCCATTACTAAGTAAATCCTACAACATTTTTTGTGTGTGATGTTTCCTGTTCCAACCTTCAGGAGATGTAGCTGTGCCTCTTTTGTTGCTCTGTCAGAGCGGCGGCCGGAGCGTAACTGTCCTTTAGTTTCCATTCCCTTGAGCCAGTTATCCAGCCGCTGGAACTTCTGCTCAATCTGCCGGAGTTTGGCCAGAGCGCTGTTGAGCTGAGACCTGGTCTCACCCAGCCGGGCCTGATACGAGCCCCACTCCTGCTGGACCGTCTCCAGGCATCGGTCCTCTAACTGTGGGATGCCCCAGGGAATCACCTGCTCTCGGGTCACTAGCAGTGTGTTGAGCAGGGCATGACCTTCTGTGCAGTGCACCTGCAGCTCCTGAAAATGGATATTAGATATTTTTCTAATGCAGATTTATAATAAAACTACAAATAATCAAACTATTCAGCAATTCATAATTACAAAAAACTGTAAATATGAATATGGATGCACAATACGTTGTAGATCGCATCGGTATTGACCAATAATGGCATTTCTTTAAATCAGTCATTCTAAACCAGGGGTCCAGGTCCACTAGGGGGGCTTCCAAGGGGCTGTAGGATGGCTTAGAACTATTTAAATATAATTCAAATTATGTAATAAAAATACATGAACATTTTTTATGATTTCAATATAAAAACATAAGTAATATATAATTAATTATTAATAATAATATATTAAAAGTATCAAATTTAAGTTATATTTACATTTTTATACAATAATAATATATAAAATATAAGTAACAAAATTTGTTATTAATATTAATATATTAATCTAACTTAATTAAATTACTAAAAATATTTAATATGATGTAAACTGAAATCCTACTCCTTTTGTTCCCTTTAATAACTATTATTTTTGCTGAAGAACTTGCGGTTCTTGAAACTTCTGGAATCATAAAATGAATGTTACTTTTAGAATTTAATTAACTACCATATAAAATGTCTATATCGGCATCTATAATTATTAATAAAATATGCAAAAATGTAAATTATATATATATATATATATATATATATATATATATATATATATATATATATATATAAATAAAACAAATCATTATTAAATGTAATTTCAAACAGGTAGTCTAAAATTTTGTTCATGTATTGTCATAAGAATTATATGTATATTTGTATATTTTAATATACATGCACTACTTATCGTATCTTAAGCATGATAGTGTTTGTTAATGACATATTCAATTATTTGCAAAATACTTTTTTTCTAAAAATAACACCAAAATATATAAAGCATTATTCATTAAAAAAGAAAATATATTAAAACTCCTGCAAGATGCTTCAAACTTATTTATAAAATGAACAAATAAGGTGTCAAATTTGCTCAGCATATAACGTCCCCTACAATAACCTGTAGTTTGCGTAGCGTGTCGTCTAGAGTCTCGACGTCTCCCTCCAGCTGTGTGTAGCAGCTCAGTCTCTCCTGCTGTTGCTCCAGCCAGTCTTTAAACTCATGCAGACTGCGCTGGTACTCCTGATGGGCCGACACCAGCTCCTCCGCTTTGGCAACTGCACACTGTGGCAGAAAAATGAGTGCATTAAAGAACACCTATTATGCAAAATTCACTTTTATAAGGTTTGAACATAAATGTGTGTTGGCAGTGTGTGTACACAACCACCCTATAATGGTAAAAATCCCCCCACTCCTTTTTTTTAATCCCCATAAATCATAAGCAGAGTCTCAGCACAAGCCGATTCCAGATTCCCCGCCCACACGTGTTGATGGACACATACTAGCACAGACCCCTCCCTCAGAGAGCTGAGCTGTTCACAATCCGCCATCTCCTCGACAGAGCATTACCAGCAGCATTCAAGTAAGAAATGTGTTCTTATTAAAGCTACTAAAGTTCAGTCATTCAAGAGCAGTGAGTGAATTTCTGTTTATCTTCTGTTGTTTGATAGAGAACTAGTCTAGTTTAATAGACTACTCACGGATGTGCTGACATCCAGCTCTGTGCGCATGCGACAGGAGCATGTGTGTGTGTTTAAGTTCAGAGCGATGAGGCTTTAAAACACATGCAGATGATAATATTTCATGATGATGAAGAACTGCAATGTCACATGAACGTGTCTGCGATAGAGATGATCATTAAAACAAACAGATATCATGTTTCAGTTTTCATTTGCGTGTTCACTGCTGTGAATGAGCTGTGAATGAGATGTGTAGGCTCCTCCCTCTCGGGTGGGGAGCAGCAGCTCCTTTTTCTTCAACCCCAAAATTGCCATTTTCAAAATGGTATATTAAATGATCTGTTAGGAATTTTGATCTGAAACTTCACAGGCACACACTGGGGACACCTGACACTTATATTACATCTTGTAAAAAGGGGCATAATAGGTGCCCTTTAACACATGCTAAATATTCTATATGATGACCAATGAGGGATGCATTATACCTGGGCTTTGTTTTTGACAATGTTATAGCGCTCTTGCAGGTCTTGAATCTCTAGCTGGGTGACATAGTGCTCGGCCATGTTTGATCCTTTCATGGATATGACGTCCAGAACGCTGCTGTGACTTAAAACGTCCTCTAAGAGCAACTGAAATGAGGAGAATGTTTGTAAGACAGAACTGGCATTTATTAGAATACAATTACAAATTATTCAGAGACTCGTTGACAAGAACACCGTACTTTGGCTTTGCCCAGGTTGGTGGTTTTGTCTCTCATCTCAGAACACTGTTTGTCTGCAGAGTTTAAAGTCTCTTCCACAGTCTCCATCCAGCTCACAAACTGACGCACGTCCTCCTGGTAACTGGTCCACTGTGACAGAGCGCCCTCCAGTTGACTGTTCAAAGTCAAACATAACACCCATTAATATACTAGCTAATTCAACTTCAGCAAAGAACATTCTTTTTATTAACAACCTTTTTGTCTATAGGGTTCTGGAATTCGCTATATACTGCATGTTTTATAGGGCCAGTTTTCTTAGTTTTGAGTGTTAAGCTTTATTTTTAATGTTCTCTACACATTGTGAAACAAGTGGTAACATTTTAAAATTTGTTAGTTCATAACTTTGAGAGAACCTTGATAGAACATTAGCCAAAGTTCTGAGAATGTTCCTGTTAGCTGGGTGGTTTGAATACACTTGGTTCAGAATAAAAAAAAGAAAATGATCATGTGTTCTTTTCATTTATAATTCAGGTAGGTGGGTAGATCAGACAGATCTATCTATCTATCTATCTATCTATCTATCTATCTATCTATCTATCTATCTATCTATCTATCTATCTATCTATCTATCTATCTATCTATCTATCGATCGATCGATCGATCGATCTATCTGTCTGTCTGTCTGTCTGTCTGTCTATCTATCTATCAATCTATCAAATTATCAGACAGACAGACAGACATGGCTAGATAGATAGATAGACAGACAGACAGACAGACAGACAGACAGACAGACAGACAGACAGACAGACAGACAGACAGACAGACAGACAGACAGACAGACAGACAGACAGACAGACAGATAGATAGATAGATAGATAGATAGATAGATAGATAGATAGATAGATAGATAGATAGATAGATAGATAGATAGATAGATAGATAGATAGATAGATAGATAGATAGATAGATAGATAGATAGATAGACAGATAGATTATAGATTATGGTAAAAATAAAATATTAAAATTATTAACGCATTATTTAATGTACATCCCCCGCTCCAGACCTACATAGGTCATCTTACATTTCACACAGTTGACTGATGGAGAATATGATGAACAACTGACTGTGTGATGGAGCCTATAGAATAAGTTAGAATGTTCCTAAAAGTCAAGATTTGGGGCAAAAATGCCCCTGTTTGAGTTTTGCTCATAAATTTACATCATGATATAATAAAGCTATACTGTCCAGAATAGCACAAGTGCAAAGGTGATACTGATTTGATACAACAGTTAAATAAATATGAAGTTAATATTGTGTTATTTTAGACACAATATTGTCTGTTTTGCTTAGTTTTGTCAACGAAAATATGAAGACAAAGCAGAACTGTTCGTCTTCGAGCAACACACAGCAACGTTTCATTTCTGAATGTGTTTTGAACGAATCGGGTGAACCAATGATTCAATTGACCATTCATAAAGTAAACCATATACTTCACTCTTGAATAAATCAGGTGTTTGAACAAATTTGATGAATTAATGAATGAATCAGTGACTTAATTATTAAGACATATATGTATATATATGATTATTTTTGTATAGCCCAGTGATATAAAGTTCACAAACGAAAGGATTGTATAATTATTGTAATTATAAAAAAAATGCACTGATTTTAATAGACCACATTAACCTTTTGCATTGAATCGATGCTGACAGCAGTCCATCCCAGGAGTCCTTGAGGTCCTCGATCTGTTGGCGGACCAGAGGTACGCCCTCAGCTGAGGTGTTCCTCTGAACCGACTCTCCTCTTGTAAGCAGCATTTTCAGCTGTATTTCCTTCTCTTGACGTGCCGTCAGTAAAGCCTGGGTAACATGTAAGCATTTATTATGTCAACGACATGATAAGGGCCATGAAATCAAATGCAAAGTCAAATACTTTAGATGAAATGTTCAGAATGTAGTCCTGTGCTTACTGAATACTGCACACTGTGTATTGTCCACTACAAAAGTAGTATGTGAAACCGTATGCACTATTCAACAACAAACATTCCAGTAGTGTAGTTTTTAGTATGCTACATTAATGTTGCATGACCTCACTCTATTTTAATGTTTATTGTGTGGCATCCAGTTATCATTTCTGAAGTAAATGTGGTTATTTATGGTGATATATGTTATCCGCTGTGTTCTTCACCTCGAGTTTGATCATCCTGCTGTCCAGCACGTTTTTGTCAGCGGTGGGAGTGCAGTAGGTTTGCAGCATGTGACTGGTATCAGCTACCCAGTTCTGCAGCTCTTTCAGGCCCTGCGAGAACAGCTGGTGCTCGGACACAATGCGGTCGATTCTAGATGCTTTTTCCTATCAGACAAGCACATAATCGGATAAATAATCAGTTCTCTAAGATAAAGTGAATCATTTGCTTAGGATAATATGTGCATGATCCATACATGATCATAACATACAGTTAATAATGAATCATTTGGTAGGGGTAGCATCTTATTAGAAATAGTCAATTTGTTAAAAGGAAAGCAACAGCACTTTTTAAGTCATGTTGTATACTTATCAGGTCTGGATGATTATTCCATATGATTTGGTCAGTTTTTTTAGTAATTAAGTACGTACACTGCCCTAAATACATAGTTTTTGTGCAACAATTGAGTACTTAACTGAGCACGTACAATGTACAATGTGAATATAACATCAAAAACAATACTTTCTGAAATGTAATAACTGTTCAAGAGCTTAATTAATCCATACAACGTTTCCAGATCAAATTTGTCCTCCACCCAAAATAGAAACACATGGGCTGTGTCCAAAACCAAAGGTCGCTGATTTAACAAACATTTGATAGTTCATTTAAAGAAAATTCTAACATTATTCGATTTCATTTAGATATCCAAGCAAACATTTCATGTCCACAATGCTTATTACTTGGTTGAAATAAATGAATAAATAAATTAGATTTTTTTGTAATCATTTTTTAAATTAAAAAAAGTAAAGCTGGCAACAGATAGACAGACAGACAACAAACAGATAGATAGAATGATGGAACGACAGAGACAGATGATAGATAGATAGATAGATAGATAGATAGATAGATAGATAGATAGATAGATAGATAGATAGATAGATAGATAGATAGATAGATAGATAGATAGATAGATAGATAGATAGATAGATAGATAGATAGATAGATAGATAGATAGATAGATAGATAGATAGATAGATAGATAGATAGATAGATAGATAGACAGAACAACAGATAGATAGATAGATAGATAGATAGATAGATAGATAGATAGATAGATAGATAGATAGATAGATAGATAGATAGATAGATAGATAGATAGATAGATAGATAGATAGATAGATAGATAGATAGATAGATAGACGGACAGACGGACAGACAGAACAATAGATAGAACGAATGTTAGATAGATAGATAGATAGATAGATAGATAGATAGATAGATAGATAGATAGATAGATAGATAGATAGATAGATAGATAGATAGATAGATAGATAGATAGATAGATAGATAGATAGATAGATAGATAGATAGATAGATAGATAGATAGGACAATGGAACAATAGACTGACAGACAGACAGACAGACAGACAGACAGACAGACAGACAGACAGACAGACAGACAGACAGACAGACAGACAGACAGACAGATAGATAGATAGATAGATAGATAGATAGATAGATAGATAGATAGATAGATAGATAGATAGATAGATAGATAGATAACTTAATATATAACTAATTTAATAAGTAAGTTAGTAAATAAATAAGTATTCTTTTGGAATTTATTGCTCCATCAGACACCATTGTTATGTTGACAGGACTTTACATACACATGGGATTTTGACGTGTCTTGATGCCTTCCAATCTTCATTTGACACCTAAGGTTTCAGACACTGCCCTATGTGCACACACAGTCTGTCGACCCCTGCAGCACTGGGGACGGGTAGCCATTGGGCAGACAGATGGGACGTTACCTTGGTCAGGTTGCTTAAAGCTAGGTACTGAGCTGAGAGCTGCGAGACACGGTGCACAAAGCCCTTTCCGGCCGTGTGTCCGTCCCACAGCTGCTGGGCCTTCTCCCTCAACCTGTGCAGCTGAGACTCCTTAGAGGCTAATTCCTCTAGCAGAGACTGTGAAAGCACAGGCACGTTAGCACAGAGCAGCATCGCACACAGTCCTGGGTTAATCAGATGGTTAATAAAGCAACATGGCAGCACATGAACAGGACAGGCGTCGAGACTGGGGATGAGCGATGTTAAAATATGTTAAAATATGACAGAGAAGCAGATTAAAGCATGACATGAAAGCAGCTGTTTCTACACTCGATCACATGCACTGAACATAAAGTCAACATAAAACAAACTGTCATTTAGATTCCTTAAAGGTTCACGCTGTATTCTTTTGTGACTATGCTGTCATTTTTAATAGGTTTTAGGATTATGCATGTTTAGGAGAAATAAAAATAGACATTTGGCAAACTTTAAGAGTATAGAGATTTCAAATGGACAACATAACTCAGACACTTTGTTTTGTGGGACTTTTATGAGAAACATCTAGGTTCTGCTGAGGATACTTGTTTAACATTTTATATACGTTCATAAATATATTAAATCTTTTGTTTAAAGGTTTTACACTTCTGTCCAAAAGTTTGGGGTCAGTAAGATTTTGAAAGATGTTTTTATGTTCACAAAGACTGCATTTATTTGATCAAAATACAGTTACAAAATGCTTACTTTGTTAAAACACATTCTTGGTTTTACTGCGCACACATCGGTGCTGTTATTATTGTTAGTTAAAACTAAAGATTTCTGTTAGTTGAAATAACCGGAAATAAAATAAAATCTTAATATTAAATGGAAAACTTAAAACATACAAATATAATAAAACAAACTAACTAAAATAATTGTTGTTATACTAACTAAAGTACTAAAAGGACTAAAACTAAAATAAAGATAAATTAAAGGTAAATATAAATTAATTTTTAACAGCACATTATATATATATATATATATTAGTGGTGGGCATAGATTAATCTAGATTAATCTCATCCAAAATAAAAGTTTGTGTTTACATAATATATGTGTGTGTTCTGTGTATAATTATTATGTATATATAAATGCACACACATGCATGTATATATTTAAGACGTATTTGCATGTATATATATATATTTATATAGTTTATCTTAATATATATATATATAAATACAACATATTTTTCTTAAATATATACATGCATGTGTGTGTATTTATATATACATAATAATTATACACAGAACACACACATATATTATGTAAACACAAACTTTTATTTTGGATGAGATTAATCTAGATTAATCTATGACCACCACTAATATATATATATATATATATATATATATATATATATATATATATATATATATATATATATATATATAAAATACTAAAATAACACTGGCATAAATCTTCATAACTGTCTTTATAACCTTTCATTAAAATAAAATAACTTGCCTGGCCTCTAGAACAACTTTGCTTTTTTAACGATGTCACCAAAGCAACGCAGGCTATTTCAAAATGTTAACCAACGACCAAATAGTTTATTAACTTTAGGCCCGGACGCCCGGTTTCACAGACAAGGCTTAGACTAAGCCGGGATTAGGCCTTAGTTCAATTAGAGCATTTAAGTATCTTTTATAAATGTGCCCTAGAAAAAAACATTACTGATGTACATCTTGAGGCAAAACAATGGAACTAACATATTTTAAGATATGCCAGTGCAAGTTGCTTGCAGCAACATGCATTTTAGTCTGGGATTAGCTTAAGCCTTGTCTGTGAAACCAGGGGGTAGACTTCTTTTCATAAACCAAATAACTTCTGATGCATAAAATCCCTGCCCTACTTATTTTTTTACAAAATGTAAAGAACAAATATTTTTCTCATTGAATTTCCATTTTCACAGAGAAATATGTCAAATGAGTTGTGAAGGCTGTTCATCAGCAATGGCATGAAGCATAACTATTCCAGTCAGCTAGAATGATGCTAGTGAATGGCTCTTCTGCTAATGGCTGTGAATAAAGATGGCATTGATTACGTTGTACTACACCTGTAACCTGTGCAGTTCCTGTTTCTTGGCTGTGAGGTCATGTAGTCGACTGCTGCTCTCCCGCACGCCTTCTTCGGTTTCATTCAGCCAATCCTGGAGCGGCTCCACACTCGTTTCAAAGTCCCGCATCTGAGACTGAAGATTCTGGAACAAGATAGTCAATGAAGCTACATTTAAAGAGAGAACGATTGATTGGCTGCTTCAGGAATTTACAATTCCTTTTACAATTCGTTTTTTGTCTGCTGAGGGCCTATGATCTGAATTATTTACTTAAAGGGATAGTTCACCCCAAAAAATGAAATTTACTCAACCTTAAGTTGTTCCAAACCTGTATGAATTTCTTTCTTCTGCTGAACACAAAAGAAGATATTTTAAAGAAGTTGGTAACCGTACAGTTGAAGGACCCCAATGACTTCAATAGAATTTTTTCCCTACTATGGAAGTCAAAGGTGACCATCAAATGTTTGGTTACCCATGTTCTTCAAAATATCTTCTTTTGTGTTCAGCAGAAGAAACTGGAGGGTGAGCTAACCTTTTAAGTACGCCTTGAGATTCCAAGAAATATTTAATAACATGAATATTACATATGAAAATAATACATTTTTAGACGCTGCATGCAGTTGCTACTTTGTTATGCAATGGCTATTTTAAGTGTTAGATTACAGGCCCAAATCAAGAGTCTCAGACTCAACAGATGTCAACAGACTAACAAATGTTTGTGAATTTTTTATGATCAAATGATCTCTCATAGGGACACCTGTAAGGCGGTCTCTCTCTGATGCAGATTCGTCATGAGCGTTTTCCAGTCTTCTCTGGTTGTGTTTATTTTGGCTCTGACCGACTCCACTCTCTCTTTGGCAGTGATACTCATCAGTAGCTCTCCGCTGGCTGCCACTGTGTTTAGTTTGCCGTGGCCTTGCTCACGGTCACTTAGAAACTCCTGCAATAAGAAAAATGTACTTGTATTAATTACATTTGTGTTCCAAACTGGACCGAAATTCATTGGAAAACTCGTAATAAATCAATAGAGTTTGACCTGGATCTTCTGCAGGCTGGACGATGCTTCCGCCAGGTTCTGAGGCACATCAAAACATTTGGCTGTATTGATTTTCGCATTGACCAGCCACTGCTGGAAGTCTCAAAAGCAGCACGGAACCGCTGCTCCAGGAGCTTCTCTTTTCCCTGACACTCCCGAGACGCCTGGAGACTGAGGCTACAGTGAAGAAGATGTAAAAGGAAGTGCAGAAGAAAGAGATTTCACTGCAGGCATTTGAACAAAACTTAGATGGCACATCTACCATTTGCAGACTCTCTGATGCGGTCAAGGTTCTGTCACTTCGGTCCGGTTTATTCTTGGTGTGGTGACAGAGCTCTAAAGCTGCCTTTTCACTAAAACCGACATTCACATTCGATTGTCGCATTTCGCCCCCCTAGAGGCAGTTGCACATAACTTTGAAATTGGTCGTGGAGCAACCGTTACCCTCAGATAATTCACCATGGTAAAATTAATGATTTTAATTAATCGAATGCATGTGTGAATATATCCACACACAAAAAACCCCACCAATACTTCTAAAACCCTGTGGTCCATGTGGGTCCTAACGCCCCAGTTTAGTGATGGGGACACAGTACTGTAACAAGCACCGTCCTTCGGGTTGAGACGTTAAAACTTTCACTTCTCGTAAAGAGTAGGGGTGTAACCCAAGTGTAATGGCCAAAATTCCCTCCAGTGGGCCTTGCCAATCATGGCCTCCTAATAATCCCCATCCATTGAATTTGCTCTTTCACCCTCTCTCCTCTCCACCTATCGCTGGTGTGTGGTGAGCGCACTGGCGCCGTTGTACTGTGGCTGCTGTCGCATCATCCAAGTGGATGCTGCACACTGGTGGTGGTTGAGGAGAGACCCCTGACATGAGTAGGGTGTACATATGAATACGCTATATAAATGCCTCCTCCATTAATTTCTTTTAAACACATTTGATCGGAACGCCACGCAGCTCCCATACGACTCTCCATTGGAAATGAATGTCTTCCGGTCTGTAGCTTGTCATTTGTCGGAGATAGTGGAAAGTCGGCTTACTCCTATCGTCTTGTGTTTGTGTCAGTGTGTGGGTTTGAGTTCACTTGGCCTGTGTGCTCTTTTGCGTGATATGTTGTAAGGAGTGTCTATTTACCGCCTTGTTGGCAGAGGCTATTTACACAAACTCCGCCCACTGACGTCTGATTGGCCCAGACAAAATTACGGAAGACACTGGACTGTCAAAAGTAGCAATAGTGTAGTAGAGGTAAGGCGAGTGGCAGAGTTGCGAGCACGAATCTACCTTTTGCCTAACTAACTCTTGCTATCTTTTCCCATCACATATCAGAAAGACATTTATAAAAAAAAAAATTCAGAAAATATTCGAAAAGTGGAAATAAAGTGTCAAACGTGTGTTTATTAGGCTAATTAAGTGTTCATAGGTTATTGATAGGGGTAGGTGTAGGGAGTGATTTATTGTCCCAATAAGGTGGCATTAATTTAATAATTTTAATCAATATAATCTTTTGCACTGTTATTATTGCACACCATTTAAATGTAACAACATTGAGGTGCAAATGGCTTTCTGCCACTATTTATAAGTGCTGTAAAAACAGCATAAACTACTATTTAGACTTATTGCAAAGAAATTCTGCTATTTTTACATCAAATCTATTGCTATTTAAACATTTCGTTTTTTGTACTTAGTTGGTATTTTGTTTAAAGGGTTACTTCAGCGATTAAGCTTTGTATCAGTCGAAACCCGGGAGTATGTTCAAATTATCGTACTTTCCCCCTCATATGACCCTAAGACGAGAGAATTATGTATTTTATTTCTGGAAAAATTCCTCCGATGACGCAAATATCGTCATTTTGCGTCATCGGAGGAGTTTTTGGCCAGAGGCTGAAGACTACAGCCAGCAGAGGGCGCTATTTCCACATGTTTTCAACATCACACTCACAGGACTCGGCTCGCGGGGCTGCGGAGATTCATGTAAACGGAGCAGTGGAGACCAAAGTGAGTGTTTTAACTTTTAAAATGAACTTCCTATGAAAGTTAAGCTTCCAAAGACATGAACTGAACACGCGCCAGACTGATCATGCGCTGTGAATGCAGCCGCAGCCGCGAATCCCGCGATTACCTCAGTTCATGAATGTAATCCAATCCTGCTGCGTTTGTGCCATGACGCTCAATCGGCTCACTCGCATTATATCGATCAGACACGTTCAGTTTTTAATTGTAGTGTCTCTAACTGAACTGATTTTCTGAAAATGAACGCGGTGGGCAAGTGATCCAGTAATCCAGTAGCCAACTAGCCGTGCCTAGAGTAGGGCAGTGAAGCAGTGCGTTCTGGGAATTGTTGTCTTTCATTCCCATGAGACAAAAATTAATTTTCTGTGTTTTCTCAGTCTACAAGGCACCAAATTCAAAAATAATTTCACATTTCTACTACATTAATGACCCAGTTTAAATACAGATTCATCTTCCCAGCGCTGAAGTACCCCTTTAATATTTATATCTAAATAAAGAGCACTGAAGTGCATCTCTGCGTTTGGATCCTCACTTCCCAGCACCAGACCAATTTCTTTAAATCATGTTTGCAAAAATGAGGGCTTCTGAATAAAAACGAGTAGCTGGTTGTGCTATTAATTTGTAGTGAGCCCCACACATGCGGATAAAATATGTATATCATGGGCACAAATTAACAAATTAATATTTTATTTTACTTCACCTCTATTTTAGTGAAAAAAAGATTAAAACAAAGTAAAACTTAGAAGTGTTGGTCATGAGGTTTTCATACCTGTTGTATTCTTTAATGAGGGTGGACACTCTTTCAGATTGAGCACCCAGATCTCTGGAGAACCGGCACAAGTCATTCAGCTGACACTTCAAATTGTCAGACATGGGTTCCACATTTAGCAGTGCTTCCAAGGCGTCCTGAGTCATAAAAACATTAAATACAGTAACATTAAAAGAACAGAAATATATATATTTTTTAGCTTTTATTATTTAGTTCTGTAGGCTTTACCTTAGCTATCTGCCAGCCCTGCACAGCCTCTTCCCCAGAGGTCATTTCCTCCACCTGCTGAAGTTTGATGCGCCACTCTTGTAGCTTGCTGCTGAACTCCTGCAGGTCCTGCTCCAGCTGTGTAGCTAAGCTGTTGAACTCCTGCTCTGAGTTGGCCATCTGAGTCAGAACGCCCTCTAGACCAGAGCACACGTGTTTAGCTCCGCGCTCCCACTGTTCCCAGGCCGAGAGCAGGCTGGACTCCTCCCTCTCCAGAACCTCACAGCCCACCGTGGAAGTGTGGTCCCGTGTGGCGGCACCACAGCTCTGCACACGGGTCAGGCGCTCACGTCCTTGCTTCTTGGAGTCTAACAGCCCCTAAAATGAAATTACAATGCTTTAAAGTTAGCATGAAATCAAAACTGACTCAGTTTACTTACTTAATAAAGGTTTCTGTTTGTTTTTGTTGTGCATGATAAGGTATCAGAGACCATGCCAAAAAACAATTATTGGAGTTCATTTTAACGTTTAATTCAGTGTGTTAATTGCTTTCTTTGTAGTTATTTATGAAATTTACTAGCAGATTCTGAGTCAAAATTCAATGTAAATCATTTACCAAATAGTTTTCAGTGTGGTGTATAACACACTTTTGGGGTCAATTGAATTCACAATGAACAAGAAAAACAGATCACTTCCAATTTTAAAGAAATACACTGTAAATACATGACATGGTATGGACATGGTTACAGTATGGTATTCTTTAATGTCAAGATATTTTTATAGGAGACCTGAAAATATCTATCAATAATATAGTGAAATTAATTATTTTTATTTAAATATATTCTAAAATGTAATTTATTCCTGTGACGCAATACTGGATTTTCAGTATCGTTACTCCAGTCTTCAGTGTCACATGATCCTTCAGAAATCATTGTAATATTATGAATCGCTGCTCAAGAAACATTTATGATTATTATCAATGTTGAAAACAGTTGTGGTCTTTTGTGCATGTATATATATATATATATATATATATATATATATATATATATGATTCTGTGATGAATACAATACTGATCCCAGACGTTTGAATTGTAGTGTATGTCAGTGTAGTAAAGACAAATAAACGTACCCTGACTTTAGAGAGTTTCCTCTGAACAGAAGCAGCGTCTCCAGACATATCTGACCAGCGCTGGAGCTCTTCTTTAGCCGAGGTGAGCCAGTCGTTCAGGTCACGCACCGACTCCACGTACTGCTCATGCTCTTTGACGATCTCCTCCATCTGTTGGACCTTACTCTACAGCACAAGACAGTGTACAACATATCAGAAGAAAGAAAACTGATACTATACATTTTTTAATAAATGGTCTTGGTCTTTTTGTGAATAATTTATCAGTGCAGATACGACAACAACAACTGTAAAACAACTGAAAAACAGTACACTAAAAGAGTACTGTGTACACAGTATTCGAAAAACAGTATGTGAAAAGTGTACATTCGATGGACACTTTACTATCCCACAGGAGAGGATTTATGAATAACAGTGAAGCGACACAACTGACACGGGTAGGTCATGTGATAGTAACAACATGGCGGATGTAGTACGTCCGATTTAACTCATACTACCCATATTCATACTATATAGAACATACTTTTTTACCGGTCGCAAAGTAAATTCAAATGTAGTACCTACTCAGATATACGATTTCGGAGGCACCGTATTAACCTGAGTGACTTACAGGAAGTGGTTAATTGTATGTTTATATTTAGATTACATTTTTACCTTAATGACAGCTGTGATGTTGGTAAACTGTGTGTTGAACTCAGATTTTGGGCCTTCTGCGAATGCCTGGTCTCCTGTTTTCTCATAGAGTTCTGTGGCTTTCTCATTCAGTCGGGTCAGTGCTGACGAATGGACCTCCACATCAGCCTGGATGGCCCGTAGGCGTTCCAGCAGCGAGGCCTTCTCTTTCAGCCCGGGCTGCTGCGGCAGAGCCACTCCGGCCTCCTGCTCCACCATCTCCATCCACTGCTGCAGCTGAGCTTTACTCTCCAGAAAACTGCCCCACTGAGCTACGGTCCACTCCAGACGACTGCATCACAAACGATTATTATATAATTCTGCAAAGCTACCAAGAGGTTTCATAAGAGGAGACAGGAACTCTCACCTGTGACAGCTCATGGCGGTCATGAGGATATTGGCCCAGGAATCCTTTAGACTCTTGAGCTGAGAGCGGATAACTTCCTGTTTATCCCTACTGCAATTCTTCAGCACCTGTTCTCCCTTCCCTACAGTCATGTTGAGCTTCACTTCCCCTTCACCCTTCATTAGCAAGATATCCTGAAACAATATCATTTAAATATCAAGGATTATATATATCGTTTTTAAAAATCCCCCCAAAAAGTGTTAATAAAAAGACTAGTAATAAAATAAAATTACATAAAACGATATGCTTGGTAATAATATATTTTATTTTAATAATATATAAATATATATATGTATTTATTTTATTTATTTTTATTATTATTTTTATTTATTTTTTATATTTAATTGATTGCAGAAAATTGTGAAAGGTAAAAATATTTGTATCATGATGAATTTAAAAAAAAGGGCTGCCTTATAAGCACTATTACAAATAGAGGTATGGGTGGCATGACTCTGTTTTCTGACCTGAACCAGGCCCAGTCTCTTCTCCAGGGTCTCTTTATTCCCGCTGGTGCTGTTGAGTGAATTGAGGCGCTCTTGTACGCCGCTGAGCCATCCCCAGGTGCTCTGCAGCGTCTCCTCGAAGTTGTGCTGCTCCTGCTGACTGAGCTGACATACGCGCAGTCTCTCCCTCGCCGCCTTGAGAAGCGCCTGATGCTGCAGCTGCAGCTGTGCAGACGCCCGCAGCTCCGCCCCACTGCCGTGACCCCCCTCACTCAGGGCCTGAGCCTCCTGGCATAGATTCTCAAACGAGTCACTACAGGAGAAGAGATGAAAAATTATTGGAATTTAAAAAAAAATTTCAATTCATTATAATTACTTACATATTATAAAATGTCAATATTAGATCTGTAATATAGGAACATTTCATGAAAACATGCCCAGGTAACATTTCCCACAAATAAGAAATATGTTTAATTGTCACTAAAAAATAATTTCACAATGCAAAAAAAACAACAACCACAAAACCAGCTAATAACGTTTTGCTCATATTGCCCTGCAAAATAAAATGAAATACACACATTTAAATAAATAAGTAAATAAAGGAAAAATATTTATTTATCTATTCATTTATTCATTCATTTACATGTGTGCATATATGAAATATTTAGGATATATATGTACATGGTTATACATGGTTAAAGATTTTAATATTTTGCTGGTGCAAAAAAAAACCCACAGCTGTTTATGTAGCCATTCAGGGGTCACAGAGAGGACAGTTTTATATTGTCAGTTTAACATATTCTAACCTCTCTTTAAGCACTTCATGTTGGAATTCTTCCACGCGCTCCAGCGTCACTTTCTCCTGATCGCTGTGTCTCCCCTCGGGCAGCTCTGTGCTCATCCTCACATCCATGCGCTCCAGCCAGCGTGTCAACCTCTGCAGACAGCTCTCAAAGCTAGAAAGACAGATTTCAATTCAGAGCGTTTGGGCCAAATAACCCCCCGCCAACTTGAGAGCTGAGAGTACGTCCTCGCTTCCACAGCAAAGCCATTTATCCACAGGAATTATTTCAAACAATCTGCCAGTGTAATATTTAACCAAGCGAGCAGCAGTGTGAAGCCGCTGTTAAGTTCTCACCCGCTGAGCAGACTGGCGCTGTCTTCCAGGTTCTGCTGGTTCTGTTTACACTGCTCCACGTAGCTGTCCCAGTCCTGCTGGATGGAGGAGAGGTTCTGCTGGACCTGGCCAGCGCTGGCTTTGGGGAGGTGCAGAAGAAGCTTCTCGCCCTCTGTACACACCAGTGTTAGACGGCTGTCTCCATCATCCACCCGCTCCAAAGCTCCCTGTAAGACAGACAAGCGACTGCACAATGAGTGTTAAGTGTTTAACATACACACAAGCCATCCTACTTTGATTTTAAGGAGGATAAAACATGCCAAAGGAAATCCCACAGACTTACACTGAAGGAGAAACTGAGATATTTACTACCATTTAAAAGACGTCACTTTTTTTTATTTAGAAAGGATGCATTAAAATATAACACGGTTTCCCCAAAAATATGAAGCAACGAAAGTTTTCAACATTGATAATTATAGCAGCAAATCTGCATATTAGAATGATTTCTGAAAGATCATGTGACACTGAAGACTGGAGTGATGATCACAGGAATAAATTACATTTTATGAAATACTGTATATTCACAGAGAAAACAGTTATTTCAAATTGTAATAATATTTCACACTTTTCACTGTATTTTGATCAAATAAACGGCCTATCAACCTCATACCAATGCCGACCACCACCTACAACATTATATAGAATCATAATAGCAAGTTTTGCACAGGAAAAGCACAACTATTCATAAACATCCCTCTAGCTATTATACAATAAACATAATTATAAAGAATAAAACTTTAAAATCTAATAGTACACTACAGCTCACATTAAAAAATGACATCTTTTCCAGTTAGCTCTTCCATGAGTTTTTCCAACCAGTCACAATCATCAATAGTGTTGTTTTAAGACATTTTAACAGATGCTTGGTATCTATTTTAAAGGACGACACTGGTCCAAAATTCCACAAAAATACAAGATAGCTGTATTTTTAACACTAAATATTTTTATTGGCTGCGATTCTGCTATTTTACATAGCATTTTACTGCTCAGTGAGGCCAGAAAGATACAAAAGATGAAGTACCTTCAATTTCTGCAGTTTGCGTTCCACCACGCTCATGTCACCAGAATGGTCGGCACATTCTCTCACAATGTCTTTCTGTCCAGAGAGCCATGTATGAAACTCCTTCACAAGATCTGGGACAAGAAGACAAAGAGGACAGTAAGTAATGTTACCACAATGTCTGTCCTTGAATCGAAGTTAAGATCAGGAGAGGAATACATTGATTCTCACCGTTGAAGTGCTGCTGGAGGCCATGCTGCATGGACCCGAGCTTCTTAACACAGAGCTGATTGACATTTTCATATTTCTTGATGAGGTCGGTTAGAGAGGAACCTAAACCAGCTAGTTCCTCTGAGGGGTATTTTCTGCAAAGCGTGTTCAAGCTTTCCCGGGCTGAGTCAATGCTAGTCTGCTGGTTTTGAAGCTCCTTTTGGATTTCCTATGAATTTTATACATAAAAAAACTTTTATTCTTGACCTATTTAACCTTGTATTTGAATAAATAAATGACTGTTGATGACCTGCTGTTTTAGCATAGACACAACCCTGAGTGAGAAGCACAGATACCACCATTTATGTTTACTCGCTGTATCAGCTAAAGTTAGCTAGAGAATTACAATGTCTGCACCAAAAACATGACAAATGTTCTTTTGTTGGATTCACCAACGAACATACGAGTCTCCATAGACTGAGCCACTGAGGACACCATGGTTGAATTCATTTTTGAAGGAAATGTGTCGAAGAATATCGGTAAAATTTTATATATTTGCGCAAATTGTTTTACGCACAAGGGTCAGTACAATGCTGGATTTGCGGAAAAGTTGTTTCTGAAGAATGACTCAATACCAACTTGCTCTAACTTCATATCTAGAACAAGTAAGGATGGCACTTCATATTTTGTGAATGTTTGCAAATTTTCTTTCTGAATGAGCTTTCTAGAATGCTGTATGGCTAATATGGCTAAAGATACCATAGTCCCTAACAGTTTTCACAGAGACTACGTAATTCATAAACGCACATTTATTATGCATTGTATAGTCAGGTGACTGACGTGTTACAGTCCCACAAGAGCACCTATACAACAATTTATAGATTAACATGACGGAACATACTAGTTGATGAGTTGAATCAGCGTTACATCACAACACTAACATTACATAAATGTATCCAATAACCATTCAGAAAACATCCATGAGCAGTCTAAAAGTTGCAACCTCTTCCTGAGTCTCTATCTGTTTCCGACTCCGGTTCAAACATGTTAGACTGCACACCACTGGTTATTTCTGACATTTTGGTGAGATTCGCATGTTTTGTTGTTGATGGAGTATCCGAAGCTCATGTAAAGGATCAAGGGGTGGGGAGCAGCAGCTCATTTGCATTTAAAGGGACACACACAAAAACGGTGCGTGTTTGCTCACACCCAATACGTCCCCTTTTAATATAAATGAATCCTTATTAAAGCAACAGACGGTTTTCAGTCAAGAATAGTGAGTGAATTTCCTTTTGTCTTTTGTTGTTTGGTTAATATTAATGACACAGATAGCAGCAGGTTTATTAGGCTGCTGTCACTTTAAGACCTGATGCGCAAATCTGACAAACATCTGACTGTTTATGTTCATTTTATACTCTTTAACTCATTTAAGACTGTGCTTACAAGGATACTTGCTTAAATTATTTTGTGTTTTTGCCATCAATTCTATTAACTTCGGTCCCAAGCGTCTTGCCTTGGGTCATTGGCCAGTCCTTATTTTCTAGCTTTTAAAACTATATGAAATGATTGTCTAATTGCCAATTGGGTGTAATGTTTCCTTTAAAATAGAAGAAATCACACATTTCGTACCTTCACTCTGCAGATCTCTTCAGGAGCCGTTTCACAGGGTGAATCCACCAAAGATCTCTCAACGTTCATCAGCCACTCAGACATCTGGTTGAGGAAATCTTCCAGCTGCTTCTTCTGAGAGCAGAAATCTTGGAGGTTGCTCTTGGCTTGATCGCATAACTCTTCAATGCTAATAATTTTCCTTCTGAGGTCCGTCTCCATGACCTGGAAAGAATCAAAGGTTTGAAGATGGTGTACAGGTAATGAAACTAATGGAGAACAAACAGAGATCAAATGAAGATCAGACTTAATGCAAGCTACGTGAATATTAGCTGGATTTTGGTGAAACAGACAGATTTCCAAGGGCCAAATCGGTGCCTGTTGCGGTCGCAGATGCTTGTTATGTACGAGCAGGTCAGCAACGTGATCTGAGCAGTCACAGGCGCTGCAATATTTTCAGACCTATTTGATATTATCGTTACGTGACCATAATATGGGTGGAACTAATCCAGTCAAACTCAGTGCAGATGGTATAAATGGAAAAAATCTAGTCACTTTATGAATTTATGTGGGAAAAGTTTTCACTGTTGGTCGGGGCTCCCTCTTGACCAAATGTCTTGTAGTTTGTGCACCTTGTCAGCGTTGTGTTGTGTAGTATGCATGCTGCTATGACAAGATAATGACATATGACAAGGAACCTAGTTGTGTAGTGTGAGCACCTTACAGTCTTACAGTCCTATAGTGTCAGCTTGCCCTTACCTGCAGTTTAGCAGGAACATCGTGGCCACCACCAAGTTGTTTCAGCTCTGAAACTTTTTCTTGTAAAGCATCAATCTTCTTTTCTTTTAGACCAACATCCACCTACACAGAAAAATGAATAAAATATTACACAACTGGTGCTCTGGTTTTATAACAGTGTTTAATAGCACTGTTTGGAACGTGCCTTGACTTCCGAGAGTTTGTTTGCGGTTTTCTGGCTATCGTTGAAGTTATTGAGTCCATCTGTAAGATCCATAACCGAGCTGTTGGACCAGCTTTCAATTTCTCCACTGATATCGTAGATTTCCACCCACAAAGCAGAGCTCCTCTTGAGACTTTCAAGGTTGTCCTCGATTTTCTCTGAAGCCTATGAAGAATAATGACTCTTAGATTCTGTTATATGACATTTCTTTTTAAATAAGATTTCATAATTGGCCATTGGACAGACTCACATCTAGCCACTGGTCCACTGTGGCATCTATTTCTGTCTTCACAATCTGGGTGTCGCAATCTGGGATCTTGTTTAATTCACTTAAAAGCTTCTTTCCTTTACTGGAGAATCGCTCTAGCACATCCTGGTTGCTGGCCATCTCTGCTTTTACAGCTTCATGCTACAGAGAGGAAAGATAATTAAAGAGCAACATTAAAGTTTATTTTGGATATTAAAAGCTATAACTCTTTCTAGCTGGTATTTTGCAGTCTGCCTGCAGACTGGCAGGTTTTACCTTTAACAAGGATCTCCTTGTGTCCTCTTGGTCTTTTAGGACGGCTTTAATGTCGGCTATAGCATCAGCGCTCTCCAATATCGTGTTTATTGAAGACTTCAGACTCTGGTAGTCTTTCATGAGGTCTACCAAAGCACTGCTCTGCTCTTGCCTGGAACAAAATTATCCAGAAACGGTTGTGACTATGAAATCCCTCATCATGTGATTAAAGACTTGTGTTTTTAATTCTTTAAACATTAAATCCAATTGTTTGTTTTCTGTCAAGGTCCATAATATTGTTATGACATGACTGATTAATTGATTGACTGATTGATTGATTGATTGATTGAGAGGCAAATACCAATAACATAGAACAAAAACAGTACAATAGGTCGTTCCTGGCGGCTCACCTTTCAGTGATGAGTTTCTTGGTGTCTTCCCAGGTGGTCTGAAGCAGGCTGATCTCCCTCAGTACTTCACCACCCAACTCAGCATCTCTCTGAGCCAGCTGTTGACCTTTATCCCTGAGCCACTGCTCCTCGTGCTGGTGGGACTGGAGCTCATCTTCTAGCTGATTGAAGAACCGAAGCCTACACACATCACAAAGAACATGTATAACAATAAACACACCCATTGACATTTACAAACAACCCTTTTGAAGAGGGCAATCCATACCTCTGCTGTAAAGTATGAACATTGGGCTCTTTCAGGCCCTGTTGATCTGCCTTCTCTTCGATATCCTCCACTGTTTTGAGCAGTTGCTCTTTACGCTGTCTGAACGAGCTCCAAAGAGCACCGAGTGCCTCAGCCTCGCTTTGCTTCGAGCCCAGTAGGTTCCTCACAGCATCAAGCTCAACACTCAAGGAGTCGGCCAATGAGCGGCATGAGGAGCGCGTCTCCTTCCCATTGATCAAGTGGAGATGAGCCTTACAGAGGCTGCCGTCCAGGTTCACGGCGAGCGTTTCCAAGCGGCTGATATCAGGAACAATGGCTTCCAGGTCTTTCTGCAGCTCATCCACGCGGCTTTTATCCCAACTCCCAGCGCTCTCCACAGTCTGTCTGAGGCCTTGAAGGACACCGGCTGCCACACTGTGGGTGTGTAGGAAGGTTTCTAGCTTCTCCAGACTCTCATTTCGTAGATCAACCAGCTGATGGGCCTCCAGGTATGGCTGCAAGGAGTTTTCCCACTTTCCTGAAGCTGCTGAACCTCAGAGGGCTCACACACGTCACACAAGACCTTTGTTTGCTGTTGAAGACTCTGTCTTACAGTGCTTTGCTTCTGCAGGTCATCTCTCCTCACCTGGTGGGACAAAACATTACCGCCTTTTAAAATCTGCAATCTCTCTTACTGCCAGTAAATAACATATTCTGTTCTATTCATTATATAATTGCAAGGTTTCTCAATTTAACACATTACACTATTGTTTTCAAATACAATACACTATTTTTGTTATTGCCTATATTCAACACCTTGATCTGTCACAATTTTCTCAGAAAAAAAATCATATTTCATATATTCATATTCATTTTTAAATTGTGTAATTAATAGGATTAAAAATGTTGACATCTGTAATTTACATACATACTACAATTCAAAAGTTTATTTAAAAAAGGCTATATTTATTTGATCAAAAATGCAGTAAAAACAGTAATATTGTGAAATTTTATTAGAATTTAAAGTAACTGTTATTTAATTTAATTTATTTTAAAATGCTTATATTTAAAATGTAATGTATTCCTGTGATGCAAAGCTGAATTTTCAGCATCATTACTCCAGTCTTCAGTGTCACATTCAAATAACCTTAGTATAATGTAATGATTTTGAAACGATTATTATTATTATTAATGTTGTGCTGCTTAACGTTTTTCTTTAAACTGTGGATTTTTTGATGTATAAGAAGTTCAAAATGAAAATAAAATTCAAATAAATCTTTTGTAACAATGTAAAAGTCTTTACATCAAACTTTTGAACAGTAGCGTACATTGACACAACAGTTTTCAATAAATCACTTGAGTTTGAGAATCCCAATAAATAGGATAAAAGATATTGTTCTCCACTGAATGGAGGCTCTCATAATGGAACGTACCTTGATATCACTGGTGGAAGGTTGAAGATCAGTTATATCAACGTAAGAGAACGAATGTAAAGATGAGAGGAAAGACTCTCCCCATTTGAAGAACTTCTGTAGGGCCTGATCAAACTGTTCCACCTGAGAACGGTGCTCCTGAAGAACTTGGATTCTGTAATAATCAGTTTGATGTACAATGTTAGACATTCTAACATTCATAATGCAAGAAACCATTATAAAAGAACATAGGTAAAATATACTGAAAAAAACAATAAAAGCAATTACTTATACAGTACTTATGCCTGACCTGTTAGGTATCGCTGTGGTCTGACACTTCCATCTTTTCTCGAGCTGTTCAAGGTCTTCTTTGAGTGTTTTCACACCTTCATCTGATGCAGTGTTGTAAAGATTTGGTGTTTGGGCCACCAGCCTGTTGTAAACTGACTCCAGAGACTGAAGCTCACTCTGCAGGTGCTTTAAAAGAACAATATTTAAGACATTTAAGAAACTAAATGAAATTGACATTAATTATTATCTTAAAGAGGCCATAGGTCTATTAGAATAGGTTTTCATGTTTGAATGTTCTCTAAATGCGATTTTCAACACACTACTAGCGCAACTCAACCAGGCCTCGCCCCTTTTATGTTCTGTATGTCTTTGGTGGGGATTATTTAAATGAGGAATATTGTGACGTGTTTGTTCCCAGAAGAACTAATTCAAAAAGGTGCAAAATAAGTTCAGAAACAGTGCGAAAATATAGAAAATAACTAGCTTTGGAGTTACTTCATTTCATGCTCATACAGCAACATCACACAGTAAAGAAAGTTGAACACAGTATAATAGGCCCTCTTTATTGTCCCTAGTTTTTATTAATTTAAGATTTTATTACTTTTTCTGCCTTCGATTTTCAAACAAGGCAGCATGGGCAGAAACAAAAACTAACATTAACCTTCATCCTTCCCTCCGGTCATTTTGATGCGAAATTCATAAAAAAAAAACAGATTTTCAAACATTTAGTGTTCATTGACGTGTGAACAATGAATGCAGCAAATAAAATGGCCTGGATTCGATGAGCTTTGTGGTTGAAATTGAAAAAAGTAACAATACCTTTCCTTTGCGGGTCAATTTGACCCCCTTGGGAATGAATGGAATGCGAGGAATTCTTCAGTACACATAGAAAAACCTAAAAATGCTCAAAATTCATACTAAAAATTCTACAAATGTACCAAAAAATTATTTTATAATGTCTGTATGTGTATCTGAATGCGTACTGAAAGGACCTGACTTTAGGACCAAGCAGAATGGCTAATTTGCTCCATATAGAGCTCTCTAGTGACAAGATTCATGAAATATAATGTTCCCTTTCGAGAGTACTCTCGTATTGCGTTTGCTAACGCTACGGGGAATTCCTTTCCTCGAGATATTGAAGCAAAATTATTATCCTAAAAATTACCATATAACACGCAGTGCAGCTGCACAGCTCTCAGCCGGAAGCTGCTGCGTGCTGATTGGCTGTGCCGCTGCAACTGCAGCAACCTATGGCGAGACCGCTGGGCGGGACGGACCAATCGGGTCCCTCTATATTCCCGCCACAAGGGGCAACAGAATTTGCATAGCCAAGGGTACATAACTCCCTGTCTCGCTAGGTTAGTCAGATTAATTCTTCTTCAGCGACTCACCTCGCTGAGCTCTGGATTGAAGCCTGCCGTCGACACGCACCCAGCGGAACTCTGCAGCCTGAGGACGTCGGAATCTCCGCCTTCAGCCTGCCTTCCAGCTGCGCCATCCGGCATATATCCTTTTACAATTACTATGTCTCATTCTTGTGCCTCGTGCAGAGGTTTTCTTGCGGGCGAGGATCGACACATCATCTGCGCATCATGTCTCGGGCGAGACCACGCGCGAGGCTGCACTCAACCAGGCGGCTGCCGGTCACGGCGAACTGGCGCTGCAGACCCGCCGGGCTCGGCTCGCCAGTTTCGACCAGAATCCCGTCCCTTGCTCTCAGCCTCTCGAGCCACGGAAAAGAAAGCGTCGCGACCAGAGGCCCCGGGCGCTCTGGCGAGCACACGCCGGTCATTTCCCGCGTGCCTCGCCATCGCCTGTCATGTTCGTCGAGAACAGCACAGCTCCCCTCGTTTGGCGGCTGCTGTTTCCTTGGCGGACGGGAAGGAAGAGGAGGATGACAGCCTTTCTCTTGCTGCATCCAGCGGGTGGTCGGATACCGTCTCGAGCACGCCACTTCGACGCGGACTGCCAGCGGCGCAAAACCTCGGTGGGCGCTGAGCTCATCGCCTGCTCACCAAGGCCGTGGGCGACCTCGGCATTGACTGGTCTCAACCGAGGAGCCCACGAGAAGCAGACTTGACGAGTGGTTTTTCGAGAACCGTCGCCAACCAACCGCTCAAAAACCCGCTCCCTTCTTTCCGGAAGTCCACGAGGAACTAACCAAGTCGTGGAAGGCGCCATTTTCTTCTCGCGCCAAGTCCTCCTTTTCTTCAGCGCTCTCGGTGGTCGATGGCGCTCAGAAAGAGGATATCAAGCCCTTCCTCCCCTCGAGGAAGCCGTCGCCTCACACCTTTGCCCGCCCTCCGCCAGAGGATGGCAGTCTAAGGCTGTGCACCCTTCCAAAGCCTGCCGCACTACTTCCAACCTCGCCGGTCGAGCATACGCCTCCGCCCGGCCAGGCGCCAGCGCTTCACTCTATGGCGGTGCTTCAAGTCTTCCAGGCCAAACTCCTCCGTTCCTTGGATGAGTCTGTCCCGGATAACGAGGTTCTGAGGATCTGCGCGGCGCCACTGACTTGGCCCTGCGTGCCACAAGGCCAACGCCCAGGCGTCGGCAGATGTATGGCCAACTTGAGCGGTATTGGGCGCCATCTGTGGCTTAACCTAACCGAGATGAAGGACTCGGACAAGACTGCTTTCCTGGGCGCGCCCATGTCGCCTTCAGGACTATTCGGTCCCTCCGTGGTTGGATTCACGGGCGCTTCACTGAGGCACAAAAGGCTTCACAGGCAATGCGACATTTCCTGCCCAAGCGTTCAGCTCCTCTACTAGCCGCCATGCTAAAGCTGGACCGGCCCAGCCCACCAAGGCGGCGCAGCCAGCTCAACAGCCTTGCGCGGGCTTCAAGCCCAGACAGCGCTCCGCTCTACGAGCCGCAGCAAACCTCCGGGCGTCGAGGTCCCGACCCAGCAATGTGTCGAAACCTGAGCCGCCCGAAGCCGTCCTAGCCAGAGGCACGAAGAGAGGTTGGATAATGCCCGCTTGGCGGTTTACCACCTCGCTCTCTTCAAAAAGCGTTCCCTAGCTCCCTTCAATCAGGTGGCTGGGAACATCACATACACAGTCAACGAGCCCGCAAGCAAACGCGCTCGCCTGTACACAAACGCGCTTTACGGCGACCCACATGGGTCACGAAAGAGTTTTTCTCTGTAGGCAGTGTGCCAGCAAAAAGCATGTACCCTACACTCAATCACTCCCCATGTTCCCCAGCTCCCTGCACTCAGGTGGCTGGAAACACTATCCCCACAGACAACGAGCCCGTGCTCAAACGCCGCCTGTACACAAGCACCTATATTCTATGTCCCCAGCCCCTGTACTCAGGCGGCGGGAAACAATTCCCTCATAAGTGCCACTCTAACGCAACATTATCGGGCCACCGAGTCCCTGTTACTCAGCGACTCGACCCACAAATTAATCCAGCCCCTGGCTTGAAGGCGAGGCCTGGCAGGCCATCCCGGCATTTCAAAATGGGTGTTGAACATAATAAAACAAGGTTACTCGCTACAGTTTGCTCGCGAACCACGCTTTCGCGCCGTGGAGAGACAACGGTGAAGCGACACAAGTCACGTGCTTGAACCGAGATATCAAAACTGTTAATAAAAGGGGCGGTGGAAGCCGTGCACCCTCACAGAGCGAGTCGGGCTTTTACAGTCGCTACTTCCTTGTACCAAAAAAGGACGGTGGTCTCAGACCCATCCTAGACCTCAGACACCTGAACAAAGCCCTTATGAAGCGCCCGTTCAGAATGTTGAGAACAAAACAAATCCTCGCGCGCACGTTCGCCCGGGAGATTGGTTTTCACTGTGGATCTAGAGGATGCCTATTTCCACATACAGATAGCCCCTCATCACAGGCCATTCTTGAGATTCGCCTTGAGGAAAGTATACCAATACAGGGTGCTACCCTTTGGTCTATCTCTGGCCCCCATACGTTTACTGAAGTGCATGGAGCGGCGCTAACCCGCTGAGGCTTGGGAATGAGAATTCTCAACTATCTCGACGACTGGCTCATAATAGCTCAGTCAGAGATACAGTTATTAAACCACAGATCTTGGCTTCTCAACCATTTGAAATGTTTGGGCCTCAGAATCAACGTGGCAAAGAGCTCATTGTCTCCCACACAGAACATTTCGTTTCTGGGAACAGTATTGGACTCACTGCAGATGAGCAGCGCGGCTGACGTCACAGCGCGCTCTCTGTTCAGAACCGAGTGGTTTCCCTCAGGTCCGGTGCACTCACCCCTCTCAAACACTTTCAGAGGATGTTGGGTCTCATGGCCTCGCGGCCCCAGTTCTCAGACTTGGTCTGTTACACATGCGCCCATTACAGCGCTGGCTGAATCGCCGCGTTCCAGCTCACGCATGGCTCTCGGGCGATTACGAATCAAGGTAGATCACAGCTGTGTTTTGGCTCTGGCTCCTTGGAAAAATCCTGTCTGGTATCAGGCGGGAGTGAGCTTGGGCACTGTTACGAAGTGGAAGGTTATCTCGACAGATGCATCCAACCTAGGTTGGGAGCCCTTCACGAGGGCAGGCCAGTCTCCGGTCTCTGGTCAGACTCGGAAAAGAGCCTTCACATAAACTGTCTAGAGATGAAAGCGGTCACGTTATCGCTAAGAGCTTTCCTTCCGTACATAAAGCACCACCACGTCCTAGTCGAGCGGACAGCAGGTCGGTGGTAGCTTATATAAATCGCCAGGGCGGTCTAAGATCTTTCAATCTGCACGCAATGGCGGAAAAACTCCTAATATGGGCAGAGCGCAACCTGAGTTCGCTGAGGGCGACTCATGTGCCAGGCATTCTGAATTTGGGTCCGGACATGCTGTCCAGGGACAAAGTGTCCCCAGCAGAGTGGTCTCTTCACCCACACACAATTCAGACAATTTGGGGCAGGTTTGGAGAGGCAAAAGTGGATCTTTTCGCCTCACAAGACAATGCTCAATGCCTAACATATTTCTCCAAGCACAAGGATGCGTTGGCCACGAATGGCCCAATCTTCCTCTTTATGCTTTTCCCCCAGTCTCAATGTTACCTCAGGTTATAGAGAGGATCTGGGAGAGCAACTGCGCTGTGCTTTTAATAGCCCGCTTTGGAGAAATCAACCATGGTTCTCACTGCTAAGTCAGATGTCAGATACTGCTCCGTGGCGATTCCGCTGAGGAGAGACCTCCTCACGCAGGCGAAACGGCAGATCTGGCATCCCGTCGATCTATGGCGCTTCATGTCTGGCCCATCAACGGGTACATGAGAACCTCTCTGAAAATGTATTAAACACTATTGCTGAAGCTAGAGCCCCGCGACCAGGCGGCTCTATTCAGGCAAATGGGCAGTCTTTTCAGACTGGTGTAAAACACGGACCCTGACCCCACACAATTGTGAAGTGTCAGAGGTGCTCATTTTTTACAAGAGCTGTTGGGGCCGGGTCGTTCCCCTCCACGCTCAAAGTGTATGTGGCCGCTATAGCAGCGCACCACATTCAAGTGAACGGACTGTCACTGGGAAAGAAACGATCTTATCGTGCGCTTCCTTAAAGGGGCTAGAAGGCTTCACCCACCTCGCCCCCCTTCAGTTCCTATATGGGACTTGTCTACAGTCCTGGATGCCATGAAAGGTTCTAAATTCGAGCCTCTGCATTCGGTGAGCTTAAAGCTCCTGTCACTAAAGACCGCTTTTCTGCTGGCGATTGCATCAGTTAAGCGGGTGGGTGATCTGCACGCTCTCTGTGAGCGCCTCTTGTCTGGAATTTGGGCCAAACGATTCTAAAGTCGTCCTCAAACCAAGGCATGGATACGTACCTAAAGTGCTTTCAACTCCGTTCAGAGCACAGGTCATTTCACTTTCAGCACTTTCATCATCGTTAGATGAAGAGGATGCTAATTTGCTCTGTCCTGTCAGAGCGCTGAGAATTACATAGAGCGTTCTGCTGTTTTCAGGCACACTGAACAGCTCTTTGTGTGCTTTGGCGGCGCGCACCACGTGGTTTCAAAGCAGACCTTGTCACGTTGGATAGTGGATGCTATCTCACTGGCTTATGAGTCTAAAAATCTCAGCTGCCCTTTAGGCGTCAAAGCCCATTCGACTAGAGGCATGGCCTCTTCGTGGGCTTGGTCTACTGGCATTTCTTTGAATGATATCTGTGCGGCAGGCTGGGCCTCACCGTCCACTTTTATCAGGTTTTATAATTTAGAGGTTCCTGCCCTACAGGCTGGGCTTCTTGCTGTGTAAATACATCTGACCCATTAAGGCTCGGTATTCTGGCCTGGGTAAAGTATTTGTATAAGTCATAAGCACTTATATGACTCAGTTATCTGGTCATTCACTATTCATGACCTGACTATGTCTGGTCTACTCATATATAGATATATATATATATATATATATATATATATATATAAATATATATTGTATCTTATGTGTTACTTCATTAAATGGCCCGACTCAGGTCTGGCTTATATTGGACTTCATGATACCATGTTACGGCCCACTTAGGTCGGCTGGGGTATGATGTCTCCGGGCTTCAGAGCCGTTAAGCAAGCACGGCGTTTTGCATTGGTTCCCGTGGCGTTAGCAAGCACGTCTGAGTACTCGAAGGAGCGCGGTTACTAACGTAACCTCGGTTCCCTGAGAAGAGGGCAGTATTGCGTTGCTTGCCGTCTTTGCTTTCTCAGGAGTCGCTTCAGTCGATTAACCTGACTAACCTAGCGAGACAGGGAGTTATGTACCCTTGGCTATGCAAATTCTGTTGCCCCTTGTGGCGGGAATATAGAGGACCCGATTGGTCCGTCCGCCCAGCGGTCTCGCCATAGGTTGCTGCAGTTGCAGCGGCACAGCCAATCAGCACGCAGCAGCTTCCGGCTGAGAGCTGTGCAGCTGCACTGCGTGTTATATGGTAATTTTAGGATAAAAATTTTGCTTCAATATCTCGAGAAAGGAATTCCCGTGGCGTTAGCAAACGCAATACTCGTTCCCTCTTCTCAGGGAACCGAGGTTCGTTAGTAACGGCGTTTTTGTTTTTGTTTTCCAGAGGCGTAATGTGTAAGATATTTTGAGCTGAATTAAAAGGGTTATGCATGAAATTGTGAGTTTTATTTTAAATTTAAGTTGAAAGAATGTGAAGAATGTGCTTAAATTACTTTTTTTTTTCTATCAAATCTAGGAATTAAGGGTAAATAAAATAAAGCTAAAAAAATGCATTAAAAAATAGAAAAAATATTAAATTCAGGTCATTTTGACCTGCGAGGGAAGGATTGTTAAAAAGTGCGAGGGAAGGATGATGGTTAATAAGCCTACATTTCATTCAATTTAATAAATCCTAATGAATAAAATTAAGACCTGCATTTCATTTTTTCTTGATAATTATTTTGTTGCACATAGACAAATTTTAAGCTACTGAAGTAAAATGCATTGCGAATGCTGTTTTATGTTGTATCTCTAGCTTATTACTTTTAATTCCAGTAGTTCCCCATCGAGCTTTAGTTTGTCAACCGGAAGGAACTGTGTGTCAGAGCTGGATACGGATTCGCATCTCTCCAGACACGACTGCAGGGCAGACCAATCCTTTTCATACCTGAAATAATCAAAATGAGCGAAAGACTTTATTAAATAACACTTATAAAAGGAATATCTACTCATACAAAGGGATTTGCTTAGGATTTAAGAGCTAATACATTAGATACCAACAGTGAAAATAATCATACTTTTGCCAATGTGACAGAAGGCTCTCCATTTGGTTCTGTTTCTCCTTGGCCTGTTTTAAACACTGCTCGTAACTTTGCTGTAGGGCTGCCACGGCTTTCTCGGCCTTCTCCCTCTCGCTGAGCCTGCGGGCGCCAGCACACAGAGACAGCAGGGTGGCCTTCAACTTTTCCAGGGACTGGAACATATCCTGAAAGCCAAACAAATCACTTATTCAGACTGAATTGGGGTGTGTTCACACTTGACTTTTTTGGTTTAAGTAAAACGAACTCTAGTGCGATTTGATCTGTTAGTGGGGTTTATTCGAATAAGTGTAAACATGGTGTGCAACAAACAAGCAGACAGAGGCCCACCTTTTCAAACAAACTGGTGTGATTCAACTGAAATATGAACCCAACATGGACCAAAGACATCTATACGAAACTAAATCAGGACGTAATGTAACCAGATGCGACCCTAAAAAGGATGAATCATAGGAGCTGCGTTGCCCATCACAGTTTGGAACAAGCGTCAAAACCGCCGTCTTCTTGCAGCAAACCTTACAGTTTCGTATCTTTAGGTTCAGTGTTAAAAGTGACAGTGTGAACCGAACTAAATGTATCATTTTCTTGATTTGGTCTGGACCAAAAGAACCAAGAGAACCAAACACCCTTAATCAGAAATGTTTATAATTACATGCAGGCATCTTACCATGTGACTCTGTAGAGTTTTGTAGGTCTCAGATGAAGACACACAGGAGGTGACAGGGCTGTCAAGTTTCTTCTGGATATCTTCAACCTCTGATTGTACCTTTCAAAAGGATGCAATGACATTAGACAACATACGACTTTAATATGACTGTAGTAAACAGCATGTTCGAACATACCTGTTGAAGATTGTCATTAAACTTCATCTGGTGGGAGGAGCTCTCTTCCAACTGTCCATTCAGGTGTTCCACACCCTCCTTAAGCTCCTCCCAGTATCTGCCAAACTGTGTCAGACGGGCTTTGATTCGTGCAGACTCGCCAGAGGACACAAACTGGACCAACGCTTGAGACTTCTCCTCCAGATTGGACAGGACGTCTGACCTTTCCTGCAGACCTTCTCTGATCGTCTACCCACCATAAATATGCAATAAAATGTATAGAAAAAATATATATAGAATATAATTAATTCAATTAAGTAACTTTTTATAAAAAAGTATAAACGTTTTTAAATAAATACGAAAACCATGCAGTCTTTTCAAGCATTTTAAAAGACACTTTGTTCATTTAATTAGAGATATATGTATTATTGCACCTTCACGGTACAGATCTGCTGTTCCAAAGGTGTGCTGGAGCTTTTCAAGGCATCCATTTCTCTTTCTCTCTCTGTGATCCATGTGGAAAATGCTTCAAACTCACTCCCGAAAGAATCCCACTGATCTTTCATCCCCTCCAAAGTCCTCACACTAAAAAATCAAGGTTTCATTATGCATTGATAGATAACTCTGTCTATGAAATAAAAAATAAATATAAAATAAAGTAGGGTGTTACTCTCGCTTGAGTCCAGTCTCAACTTTGTCCACTTGTTCACTCAGAGCACGTGCTTGATCCTGGAGGAGAGACTGATTTTTGGGACCCAGTTGGATCTCTACGGCCCTCTTGAGAAGAGTGTTCACCTGTCTGGTCTCTGTTTCACACTGTTTCAAGAGATCCTACAGGAATAACAGCAACAGATGAAGTGAACACTGACACTGTTTTGTTTTTGTGAGACGATCACAATAAACAATTTCGGGGGAAAAAGACTTCAGTTTATTAGGTTACAGTCAAGTGCATACTGGCTATAATGAGGCTTATTCAATCAGATTTTATTGCCGGAGCAATAAATCATCTAATCATCTAATGAGGATTTGCATTGTAAAAGCTCTAGCAGCTCTTCTGTGCTCAAAATAAAGATGCTCATGTTTAATTAAAGGTGATTCATTACACTGAGCCCATGGAGATCAGGTGTTGTTCTCACCTTGGCCTGCTCCAGCTCTGTGCTGAGACTGTCTGGACTGCTGAAGTTCATCTCTCTCTCCGTGACTGATCGCACCTTACCCACAAACTCCCTCACTGCTGCCTGCTGACTGTCAAACTCCTGCCAAGCAGCTAAGGTCACCTGACAACACAGAGAGACATTCATCAATATTGTTTCAAAGCCAGAAATTATTTTATCTGTCTGATCAAAAAAGCCAACATGCATTTAACTTTGAATGTAATATGATTTTCAAATGAAACAGAACAATCATTGGGAAATAGTGTAAAAATTGTCTTTAACACCCTTATTCAACATTCTATAAAATATATAGAATATAAAAAAATTTACTTGCATTACTTATTTGAAAAAGTAACTTTTGTTACTCTGGGTTTTGTTACACTGTGTTCCAAATTATTATGCAAGTGACATATCAGTAGGATTTTAGTACAATTAATATTGCGATTTTAGTTTTTCGAAAGTGTTTGTTTGTTTGTGTGTTTTATTTTCCAATATATTTTTAGATAACTGGTATCAATCTCAGACAGGTTTGTTAAATAGTTTGCCAGGTCTTCTCATGTATATATACAAATACTTATTTTCCTCACTATATATATATATATATATATATATATATATATATATATATATATATACAGTGAGGAAAATAAGTATTTGATATATATATATATACTACAGGGCTGTTGAATGCTTGAATCTGATTGGCCGACGAACGTTCTAAGGCAGGTGTTGACTGCATTACAGTTCCATTTCACTTCACCAAATGATTTCAGATATTTCAAACGTCTTTACCGCATACAACAGTAAAATAACCAAAACCCACAGCGACACTGACCAAGCAAATAAATATAGCAAACAATAGGATAAAAATGACAAATTATTTAAAAAATTTCCACCACATTATGTTTAATTATGTACGAAATGCACAAACTCTCTCTTTCCGGCTCTCTCTGCTCTCCCACTCAACACACACACATACACTACGGACACACACTCGCACAGAAACGTGTTGTCAGCGCTGCTCTGACGATTATATCAGTAAAATAGTTTAGCAACTTAAAAGTTACATGACATTTCGCACTAGCAAGGTAAAAAGGCACTCTTCTTACAGTTTTGTATTAGTAGATGCTGCTGCCGAACACTGTTGTGAAAGAGAGAGGTAATTCACATAGTCTCTCTTTCTCTCTAATAACTCACTGCATTAATAACTGCATTAGTCTACTATCAGTGGCTCAAACCTCTGTTACTAGCTCTAAAATTACGTTTGGAATTAGCAACGGAGGCTTGGGTTTAGATGCGAAAGAAATTAGTCCTGCACACGAGAGCATTTTAAGGACAAAACCTGACAAATGTCAAAAAGACATTACCTGAACAATGTTTTTAGGTGTGGTAACCGTAGTATAAGAGGAATAATTGACTCCGGGCTGTTGAATTATTGAAAAATAATGCACACCGAGGTGTAACTGCCACTCTGTTTCGCATTGTGATGCAAATTAGTTTTCTAATAATTTAACCCCCCTTGTCAATTATTCCATATTTTTAGGTTAGCGCCTAGTTATTACCCAATTATGGTAATTACTATAATAAATACATGGTATGTACACGTGCAACAGGACTGTAAAATAAATTGCTACCAATATTATAATGTACAATATATAGGTTTTATATTATTTTATTTTAGTTGACTTGGACATGCTCACCTCCAGGTTCTTTTCCTGTGACTCTGTGGTTTGATTCATTTTGCTCAAGGTGGTCTCTAGTTTGTACAGATCTTCCTGTAAGCTCTCCTCCAGGCTCTCCTCCATCTGGAGCTGCTTTCCACGGTTTATCTGCTCTTGCATTTCCTTCCTCTTCAGCCGGAGACGCTTCAGTTGTTGCTGCACATTAGGAAAGCACATGAATGTTAGATATAAATATGATTTTCACCTTCATTATATCAGGGCTGTGATTCATTCACTGAAAACGGTACCTGATAAAGCATCAGCAGTTGCTGAGCTTCTCTGACAGACTCAGAGTCCAAAATCTTGCCAACCTCTGACTGCAGCTCCTGCTGACCCTGTGTCAACTCATCCAGTGTGGTTTTCACCTCCTCTCTGAACTGCACACAGTCGCTCACCGCCAGCACGACCTTCTCTGACTATTACAGCACACACATACAAACATCTGTTTTTATTGAAATATTTAAAGGCATCATAACATGGAAAACAGGACTTTTCTTTTTCAAACAAACATCTTAAAGGTACAGTAGCACAAAAGAGGGCGTTAAATCTCCATGATTAAAATTTTAGATTGTTTGTTGGTTGTTATTTCTTAGGTTCATAGTAAAAGCCTAACAAAGCACAAGTGCTGCAAAACACTTTAGAAAACACTGAATTTACTAGTGAGTGACTAAATCTGACTGATTTACTTAATCCAAAGTACCTAACAGCTGATTTACGCTGATATTTTCTTATATGGCAGATTATTTTGATCTATGGCTAAATGTGTATGCATTACCTCAGAAAGAGAAGTGAGGAGACCCTTGAAGTCAGTGGAGAGTTTTCTGAGGGCGGATCCCTGCCTCTGGGCTTCGCTCTCTGTGCAAACCTCTATCAGAGCAGCCAATCGCGTCCTCAACCAGCTCACATTCCCCTCCTGCAGTTCAGCATCGTTTCTCAGACTCTGCCATTCACGAAGGGACAATTGGTCAACATTTGACACCGCTGTCACACTTTTCTTTACACTTCCATTTCTTTTCCGTCTTTATTACTCACCTCAATTGTGGATTTGACCTGTCCGAACTTGCTGGGGTCTCCAGCTCTGTTTCGCAGAAGTCTGAGTTGACTTTCCTTCGATGTAACCCAAGCAGAGAGTTCAGAGAACCTGCAAACACACAAAAAAAGTAGTTATTAATGACTAACAATACAAATTAATCAAAGCATTAATATAGTATGAATTAAAAATAATTGTTATCATACATCAGTGATTTTATAAAAATAGATTTTATATAATTAAACCCCTAAAACTGCAACTAACACCCAGGCAGGACCAGGCTTCTGGTTACCATGGCTACCATCTGATAAGACTGTTATTCCTCAAAAGAATGTGGAAGTTGGCCACATGAAAAAACACAGGCCATAGAAGAGACATATATAATTACTTAATTTATAGACAATCTGTTAAATAAAATGAACATGCATATCCCCAGGTAGTGTATCTATTATTACTGTTTTCTATATTGTCGTATTTAGTTTTAGGCATGCTTTATGATTGAACCACTAGATAATGTAACCTTATTGCTTCCTATCAAATGAATCCTTGTGTGACGGCCCGCACATAGGTTTACATCACCTCCTTATAGCATGCATTGTATGCTTGTTATATTAATCGGAGCATAAACGGGCAAAAACTGCCAGTTTACTCCAATCATGCAAAGCAAACGAGTCAGCTTTCAATCAAAAGGACTTTTACCACTTGAAAATTGCACCTTTCTTGCTGGTCAAGCCAAACTGGAGAGGTGTGACCTCTGTGGAGGTTAAAGAGCACCCGCACAGTTACAGTTCCCCTCCCTCTCTTCTCTCTTCTGCTTGCTTCGGGTTGCAGTTTAAGTAGAAAGGACCGGAAACACCCGGTCAGACCGCAAGGTTACTGGTCAACAGGCCTCAACTATAGTCAGCTATGTTTTAACTTTCCACCCGGGAAAGAGAGAGGACTCTCCCAACAGAAACCAGACTAGCATTGCAATTCTGTCATTTCTTCATTACTTCAACACCGTCGACCTACAGAGCCATCAAGACTTTCTCCTGAGACTGCATCCGGACGCTCATTCAACGGCTAGGGCAATGCAAGTATCTTTCATTTAAATAACTAAACAGAGGTTTAGTAGAAGCTGCAGACCCCTTCTTTACAAGGTGCATTGAACTAAGAAACAGATGGTTCAGTTGAGATGGCCAAATTACTCTCCATAACTTCATTCCCCAGTTTCATTCACTTTCACTTTTCCATTTCCATGTATGTGTGATTTGTGTGTATGCGTTTGTTTAGATTAGTTATGTGTTCGTGACTAAAACTTTAATGTACATTTCACGAGTATTGATTCTGTTGATTCACTGCTTGCAGACAAAGTCCCTTTAACGATGCGATCACAGCTACATGCTAAGAAAGAGTTATTTTTCTGTGGCAAGGAAAAATATCCTTTCTGAGAGTCTGTCCGCGGGACAAACTGATTAACTGATTGTAATATTAATTCAGCTACATCAAGTTAATTATAACTGATCCAAATATGAATAATTAATTATAAGAGGTTATGATTAATTCTTCATACAGTATTTCCTTTTAAACTTATTTGCTCGAAGTCCGATAGTGTCAATGCTGTTAAATTGAAAATATTACTGAATATTAATTATCTTTTAAACCAATTAATAGTATTCAATAGAAAAGACCAAAAGGTTCACCTGGTATTAAACTCCTTCCACTTATCAGGGTGCTGCATTAGTTTCTGATGAGTGCTGTCGATCTCCTCTTTGACCTCTGCAAACGCCGCCCTAGAGTTCTCCAAAGTTTGGCGGTCTTGTTCACTCTCTGGAAGCTTCAAGCTAAGTTCCTCCATATGCTGTAACCGCTTCTCACAAAGAGCATGAGGACCCATTTCCTTAAAAAACATCTAAATAAAAATATCCAACATAAGCGTTCCCTATTTCGAAGAACAAAACCAGTACTTATATAGGGTTTAATGCAGGTCGCTCTCACCCTGTGCTCTTTGATTAACCTCTCGCTGCCCATGCTGGGCAGACTGCGGTTCTCACGGGCCAGTTCAGTCTGACACTCCTGCAGTGATGTCATCAGACGACTCTTCTCCAGTTCCACCTTTAGGTGCAGCAGGTGGTAGGGAATCTCTGTTTGGACATCCTGCAGAAAACATGGGTTTTTGTGGGTCCAATTCAATACAACTTATACAACAATACAGAAGTTTTTTCCTTATACTTTCAAGCTGTATTTTATACCCCATCAGACCACTTAAAAACCCTTATTGGTCCATGTGGCGAGGTGGACGAACGAGCGACATGGGAGGAGCGAGTGGAGGCACTCCGGTCTCGAAGTCCTCTCATGAGGGAGCTCGGAGGCATAAAAGGGCTGGCGATACCAGTGTAATGAAGTTCGTTGTTGACGACAGACAGACAGACAGACAGTACGACAGGAACGATAGGACGGCAGACAGACAGACAGACAGAACAACAGGAACGATAGGATGACAGACAGACAGGAACGATAGGACAACAGACAGAACGATGGGACGACAGACAGACAGGACGAAAGGAATGATAGGACAACAGACAGACAGAGCGACAGGAATGATAGGACGACAGACAGAACGACAGTAAACGATAGGACGACAGACAGAACGACAGTAAACGATAGGACGACAGACAGGAAAACAGACAGAACGACAGGAACGATAGGACGACAGACAGGAACGATAGGACAACAGACAGAACGACAGGAACGATAGGACGACAGATAGGAACGATAGGACAACAGACAGAACGACAGGAACGATAGGACGACAGACAGACAGAAAGCGACATTAACGATAGGACGACAGACAGACAGGAACGACAGTAAATGATAGGACAACAGACAGACAGGCAGAACGATAGGACGACAGACAGACATGAACGACAGGAACGATAGGACAACAGACAGACAGACAGTATGACAGGAACAGTAGGACAACAGACTGACAGACAGTACGACAGGAGCGATAGGATGACAGACAGACAGAACGAAAGGAACGATAGGATGACAGACAGACAGGAACGACAGGAACGGTAGGACAACAGACAGACAGACAGTACGACAGGAACGATAGGACAACAGACAGACAGAACAACAGGAACGATAGGACAACAGACAGACAGACAGGAACGATAGGACAACAGACAGACAGACAGAACAACAGTAAATGATAGGGCGACGGACAGGAACGATAGGACAACAGACAGACAGTCAGGAACGATAGGACAACAGACAGACAGACGGAACAACAGTAAACGATAGGATGACAGACAGACAAAGCAACAGGAACCGATTGGACGAGACAGACAAACAAAATGACAGGAACGTTAGGACAACAAACAGACAGACATACAGACAGGAACGATAGGACAACAGACAGACAGAACGACAGTAAACGATAGGACGACAGACAGACAGACACGATAGGACGACAGACAGACATACAGACAGGAACGATAGGACAGACAGACAGACAGAACAACAGTAAATGATAGGACGACATACAGACACGATAAGACGACAGGCAGACAGACAGACAGACAGACAGACAGACAGACAGACAGACAGACAGACAGACAGACAGACAGACAGACAGACAGATAGATAGATAGATAGATAGATAGATAGATAGATAGATAGATAGATAGATAGATAGATAGATAGATAGATAGATAGATAGATAGATAGATAGATAGATAGATAGATAGATAGATAGATAGATAGATAGATAGATAGATAGATAGATAGCACTCTCTAACCTTCCACTGTTTGTGCAGTTTCCTGACTGTTTCCTGTAGATTCTGCTGTTCTTGCTCTGGTAGAATATCTGTGAGTTCATCACAGGCTTTGAGAAACGCATTGAGGATTCTCTGATCCAGCTGCCCAAAGAACTCCTGCAGGACATTCAACAGAAACATTATGAAATCATGTCAGCTTTAAAATGTCTCTGCTCATTTCCTTCTAGAGACCAAATGAAGTTCAAACTCTGCTTTCGGCCTATTTGCGAGCACTAGAATAGACTGTAGGGTTTGAGTTCTCACAGTGTGTTTTTTCAGAAGGTCCTCTGGGTTTCCTCTCTCAGTCATGGAGCTGCGAGCTATTTTCAGAACCTTCTCCAGCTCCACACGAGACTCTTCGAATCTCTTCATCAGACTGCTGTTCGCCTCCACGTGTCTCTTCCATTCTGTGGTTTCTTTTACCATGCCCTATTTGAGATAAAACATACAAAACACACATGTAGACACAGTGGAAACTTCAATTGTTTCTCAGAGACAGAAATTAAATCAAATGAATGACTTGTGCCTAATTCACCTGATCCTTAGATTTTTCGTTCAAAGTAAAAGGCTGCAATAAAAGAGATCTCAAACTATGCTCAGATTTACCAAACTACCAAAGCTTGCAATCAATAGTCATTCTTGTGTGTAAGACATGATGTTCTTCTTCCATCGGTGCAGTTCCCACCTGTGAAGAGGCCTGAAGCTCGGTGATCCTCCTCTCTAGCAGTGACGTGTCCAGGTGTTGTAGGTTCTTACTGGTGTCCAGTGATTTCAGAATGACCTGATGGTTTTTATCAATCACTGACAGACACTTTTTACAGCTCTGCTGATAGGTCACCAGCTCCTGTTAATTGTATAAACAGAGAAAATACAAAGAGACAGAATAAATGGCAAATACATTTTAATATATTAATCTTAAAGCCTGTCCACACCAAATTGGATACAAATAAAGGAAACAAAGGAACAAAATATCCACAACTTCAGAACCAAAACTATTTAATGGACAATTTTCTTCATTCTCTAAAAAATTTGGACACCTGAATAAATTTCACTTGAGAGTCAATGTTGGGCAAAATATGGCAGGCAGATAAACATCAAATTTTCATTTTCGGGTGAACTATCCCTTTTAGGTGGTGCAAGCAGTCTCATAACCCTATAAGTTTGGTGTGAAACACCCTTGAGTGCAACCCATAGTCCTTTAGCCACCTGACACTTCTGCTTGAAGTCTCCTGGAGCCTCGGAGTCCCGGGAGGAAGTGATGCGGCTCGCCTTCTCCAGCGACTGGTAGAACCCAGTGATATGTTTCTCCATCTCCTCTAATGGCGGCAGCATGGCCTGGGAGTCCCTCAGCAGGGGCAGAATTCTCTCTCTTATCTGAAACAGACATTGAGGTATAATATGAGACGGTGGGATTATGGTCTAATGTGGCAGTTCATGGAAGAAAATACAGGGCAGACACCTTGCTGAGCTCATCCTTGACGGTTGCCATGGTAGCCAGCATCTGTGCGATCTCCTCCTCTGTGATGTCTTTGGTCAGCTGCTGCGCATTGCGTGTGGCCGTCTTGTACGATGCCTCCATGGTTGGCACTTTGTGCTTGATGTCCTATGGGAAATTAGTTGATTTTTATATCATCTCTAGCTCCAATGACACTGGAGTAAACATAATTATTCTTTGTGATATAAACTGCATATTAAACAAAAAAACTGGACCCACTTTATATTAGGTGTCCTTAACTACTATGTACTAACATTTTAATTAATAATTTGATACATTGCACTTATTGTGTACATACATGTTTTTACATTGTACTTACATTTTAAAAAATACCTGCATGTAATTACATCTGTAATTAATTTCTGTAGTTACATCTGTAATTACACTGTTGACACTTCCCTTACACCTAACCCTACCCTTAAACTTACCCATCCCACCACACCTGTCCCTAACCCTACCCTTAAACTTACCCATCCCACCACACCTGTCCCTAACCCTACCCGTATCCCACCTCAATATCAGCAAAGGTGTTTTGCAACACAATATGAGTACATTGTACTTATTTTTTTTATGTAAGTACATAGTAGTTAAGGCCACCTAATATAAAGTGGGGCCAAAAAACTTAACTTTGTTATTTTAAACTGTAATCATATTTCACAATATTACTGTTTTACTGTATTATTGATTAAATAAATGCAGCCTTGGTGAGCATAAGAGCTTTCTTTGAAAATCATTGAAACCCCAACCCGTCAATGTCCAGTCAGCTGGTCGAGGGATGTTATCACTCTAAAGGGGTTTATGCTGTAATCTGAATCAAGTATTTCAGAAAGCCAGGTATTAAGCTTTGTGAACTCTGATTACCTCAACATCTTGTAGATATGTCCGTATGTTCAGAAATGAAACTTGAACTGCAGTGTTCATCCTCTCATTGGCCGTGTCAATAAACGCTTTTAAAGCTTCAATCCCATCGTCATAATCCTTCCTCAGTTTGTCCACTTCATCTGCTCTTGCATACTAAGAAAAATACATATGTCATCAGAATTATGTTTACACCAACATCTACATTATTTCTTAAAAGGTGCAGAAGCAACAGACGATCTGTGATGACTGTCAGGAAAATGGTCATGAAAAATTGTTTTTGGTGTAAGAAACCATGACTCAAAGCATATTAAAAAAAGGCTTGACGTGCAGTGTAGAATATGAGCCCTTTATGATAAGAAAACCTTAAAAGTGGCGCCACTTGTCTTACATGCTTGACTTTGACAAACAGCTCTCTCCATCTGCCGTTGAGAAGGAGCAACTGCTGTTTGAGTTCTCGGGACACGGTCTCATCGCATGTCTCAATCAGGAAGTTTCCAGCATCGTTCATGTCCATGTGTTGCTGTATCCAGTGTGGAAGATTGCGGAAAAACTCCTATAGAAGAATTCACACTGTTTAAATACGCAATAGCATTTTAGCGTTTATCCCAACGCATTTAATCTGAAAGTCACTTTGACAACACACCCGTTTGTCGCTCTCTGACTGGTTGAGCATCTTCTCTGCGTCCTCCAGCCAGGCTTGCAGGCTGGCCACTGTGCTGCTGTACTTCTCCCAGTTGCAGATGACTTCCTCCAGCATGCTGCGGACGCTGCGCACCTCCACTGAAAGGTTCTTCCATTGCGCTGTTGCATCGCTCAAGAACTTATTCACCCCTTCTACCTCTTCAGCTGAATGAAAACCACATTGTGAATAAAACTTGATCAATAATAAAGTAACTTAAAACAAATGCATTTTCTGAATCTGATTTTGAGGTACACAAGTGCAAAACAAGGCAAGAAGGTGAGCACTGTTGCAGATTAGAGCATCAGCTAATGTAAGTGAACCGCAAGTATGTGTTATTAGAAGTGAAATCACTGCAATGTGAGGTTAAACACTTCAAGCTAGATCAAGCACATTATCTAAAGAGTCACTATGTTACGGAGGACTCTGGTTCCTCTAAATCAGGGGTGTCCAAACTCGGTCCTGGAGAGCCATTGTCCTGCAGAGTTTAGCTCCAACTTGCCTCAAAACACATGCCTAGAAGTTTCTAGTATCCCTAAAAAGACCTTGATTAGCTGGTTCAGGTGTGTTTAAGTGGAGTTGGAGCTAAACTTTGCAGGACATTGGCCCTCCAGGATCAGGATTGGACACCCCTGCTCTAAACTCACCTCTCTTGATGATTTTACACCCTACAATATGAAATAGTTAAGCCACATTACTACACCTTACATGGTACTTTCATATTCAAATTAATCTGTGTCACAAACATATCCAGGTCATGTTTATTGCCATTTTCAAAATAATAAAAATAAGAAATTATATTTATCATAAATCAAAATATATTTAAATTGCTTGTTTTAACATTTAAAATTATCAAAATGAAAAAATAATATTAATAGTACTATCATTACTGTAATGCAATGTATATATATTAGTGCTGTCAAATCAATTAATCCAAAATAAAAGTTTGTGTTTACATAATATGTGTGTCCTGTATAATTATTATGTTTATATAAATACACACACATGCATGTATATATAAAAACGTGTTTATATATATATAAATATATATATACATATTTATTTATTTATTTATTTTTATACACAGTACACACATATATTATTTAAACACAAACTTTTATTTTTGATGCAATCTAACATCTAGCATCTAACATAAAAGTGTAAATATATAATGTGTGTGTGTGTGTGTGTGTGTGTGTGTGTGTGTGTGTGTGTGTGTGTGTGTGTGTGTGTGTGTGTGTGTGTGTGTGTGTGTGTGTGTGTGTGTGTGTGTGTGTGTGTGTGTGTGTGTGTGTGTGTGTGTGTGTGTGTGTGTGTGTGTGTGTGTGTGCACGTGCGTGTGTGTCAATGTTTGATTTGTGATAGCGCAGTTAAACATGCCAAAATGTGCAGACATCTTTTTGGCCAGGCTATGAAATAATGAAAACATGCAAAAATAAGAGATAACCATCAAAATATTAATAACTGTTCTGATTCTGTTGTAGTCAGTGTATGTTTTTTTCCTGTGAGCTTTTTGTTTTTCTATGCATTTTTTGTATAATAAAATAAAACCTGTAGCTGTAGTTTTTTTATTAGATAAATACCTTAACCAAGTTTAGTGCTCTAATCTCTCCTCATATTTAAAGGATATATAAAGATATTAAAATATATTTTCATCATATTTTTTGTTTAATAAAATAACAAATATCTCCTCTGCACATCCCTTTGGCCACTACTGTATATATATATATATATATATACACACACACACACACCATATGAAGTTCAAAAGTTTGGGATCAGTAAAAAAAATGTATGTTTAAAATAAGTATCTTATGCTTATGCTAAAAATAATGTGACATTGCAAGAAAACTATAATGTGTCTAAAAATAAGCTTCGTTTTCATTATGCATTAGGTTTTTTTTCTCTTGATTTTGCTGTGAAATATGACCTGAACATTAATTTGTGGCAAATGAGAGTCAAGAGTAATTTTGACTGAGAAATAATTATTAGTCCAGAGCACTTGTTTCACCACTGTAATGATGGTTTCAAGGACGCTTGACAGAATGAGGCTGCCTGATCACAAAGCAAGAGGCTCATTTTGGCTGCCAGAGTTCAGAACTGCTGCCAGGGAATGATTATAAAAAGCTGCATGAATCTCCAGCCTCGGGGGGAAACTGATGAAAGGGAGATGCGTCTTACCTGAAGTCCCAGATTTCAAGTAGGTGTCTGCAGCTTGTTTCAGAGTCCGAAACGTGGTTTCATACTGCTCAAAGAACTTGTGGCCTTGATGAACGCCTGCGGGTAAATGAGGACGTGACATGTCAGCTGAATCTTTTTTTATAAAGCAGATTTAAAAGAGTTTATTAAGTACGCTGGAGGACGTACAATATAATTTTGTAGAAGAAGCTCCACTGAGTCCCGTCGGCCGTATTTAATGATCCACGATTTGAGCTTTGACTCCGCTAGCATAAGAAAAGCCATGAGACGATACTTCATCTCCCAGAATTCAAATTTAATCAGATGGACATGAGATGATGTGGACACAAAATTAAACCTGTGAAAACATGAAATAGCAGTAAATATAGCAGTACTCGATGGGATTTAAGACCTTAGTTCCCGTACTTATAGTATTTAAACTCAATATGAAACAAATACATGATTTATAAATGAATGTTGCTGGTCTTGTTGTGCATCATTCATTATTAGTTTGTTATCCTTAAAATGTTATCCTCTCTGAAAATACTTTAATTTATGTGAATGTCACCAATTGTGAGCACATTGCTATGTGGTTACTAGGGGTGCTATGTGGTTGCTAGGGTGTTGCAATGTGGTTGCAGTGTTCCACATGTTCTGAGTGCCTGTTTGCACATTGCTATGTGGTTTAGGAGTACTATGTGGTTGCTAAGGCGTTGCTATGACTGCAGAGTTGTTCCACATGCTCTGAGTGGCTGTTTGCACATATGGTTACTATGGGTACTACATGGTTGCTAGGGCCCTTCTATGTGGTTGCAGAGTTGTTCCACATGTTGAGTGGTTGTGAGCATGTTGCTATGTGTTTACTAGGGGTACGATGTGGTTGCTAGGGCATTGCTATGTGGCTGCAGAGTTGTTCCACATGTTCTGAGTGGCTGTTTGCACATTGCTATGTGGTTACTAGGGGTACTTGGTGGTTGCTAGGGCATTGCTATGTGGTTGCAGAGTTGTTCCACATGTTGAGTGGTTGTGAGCATGTTGCTATGTGTTAACTAGGTGTACGATGTGGTTGCTAGGGCACTGCTATGTGGTTGCAGAGTTGTTCCACATGTACTGAGTGGTTGTGAGCATGTTGCTATGTGGTTACTAGGGGTACAATGTGGTTGCTAGGGCATTGCTATGTGGTTGCAGAGTTGTTCCACATGTTGAGTGGTTGTAAGCATGTTGCTATGTGGTTACTAGGGGTAATATGTGGTATATATAATATAATAAGTTTGTAATAAATGTTATTTTATGTCAGTTAACATTTATTTATTTCAAGTAATGAAAATGTTATTACATATATTTATTTAACATATATATTTAACATATTACAAAAAAATATTTGTAGGCATTATCGCGATTTATGTTTTATAAGACTCCTTAAATGATCATTAAGACACTTGTTATACCATTTAAGGTATTGAAGACTTTTTATGAGCTTACATTTAAGAAAACTGATCTGTGGGGATTTTTTTATTTGAACATCCAAAAAAACATTTCACAGTTCCTACACATCTATTTTTAGTCGCAAATGCGAGTGAAATGCTGGCACATTCGAGCCCTGTGTGGTTGCTAGGACGTTGCTGTGTGGTTGCAGAGTTGTTCCACATGTTCTGAAGGGTGTGAGCACATTTAAGTTTATGAGATTGATTTGTCTGTCATCCATTTAGTTTAATATTTCAAATCCAAATGAAAGTCTCACACTTTCACTCAAAAAATATATTGCATATTGGATATTAAATGCATTGCAAATGCGTTTTCATGTTGCCTATAAACAGTGAAACCTAAGGTCATCAGAGTTTACCTTTCCGCCATGTCCTGAAGCTGCTCTGGTGGAACCGGGACGCCGTTTACTGATCGGTCTCTGTGAATCTGTTGAAATGTCTGTCTGTGCCCCTCCAAATTCTTCATCACCTCCTGTACAGAATGCACACCATTTCTAATTTTGGGAGCACAGTGATCGGAGCAAGTCCCTCAAGAAAGAAAAATAAGTTCTTGCACCTACCTTGTGCTGTTCCAGTTTTCTGTGGATGATGTTGGCCGTCTCTTCGTGGGCCTGTTGAATCGGTACGTCCTCTCTCAGGGAAAGTTCTGCCCGATGCAGCCAGGCTCCGATCACTCCCAGAGGTCCCGGCAAAGACTTGTCCAGATGGATGTGCCAGTCTAAGAGCTGCACAAACCACAAAAATGCATCACAAATATCAAAAGGAGAGATCTGTTTTTTAATGCCGCTCACTGTTTGCGAGGACCCTTCTAGCTGTCAAGTGTCTGGCCAGATTGCTGTTTCCTCTCAATGGACTTCTCTGTTCCTTTACACAAAACGGTCTCTGTGTGTCTGTCCTCTTTCCTCAGTAATGATCCCTGTATCCATGGTGTACGCTCCAATTCACACTTCATTACAGCTAATGACAACTAGACAAGTGCACACTCATTTATTCTCACAGCAGCAACAAAAACTATGTTTCAGACATAATCAACGTATTAGTGAATTTATGTACAAAAAAATATAACAGTTAATATTTACAATCTCTAGCTTACATTAAAGCATTCATTTGCCTTTCTATAAAAGTAGTTCTATAAAAATATTAACAAACATTTAAAGACTATGTAAGAATGAACTAAAACTAATTAATTACTCATATTTCTGTATTTTAATTACGATTAATATTACATAATATTTCAAGTTTTTAATATATCTTTATGTTGTAATACTTTCACATTGAATCTCCAAAATAATGTAGAAACAACATAAAGACAGTATATTTTAAATATTTGTAATAATGGCATGTTTTTACTAAGCACTATGAATGAAGTTTAGTATCACTGATACCAATACTGATGTCTCTATTTTTCTCAATTTTAGCCATTAATTATGGCCATTGAGCATTACAGTATAATTGAAAGCTATAATTTATAACATTTAATGTTTTCAAAAATATAACAACTTTTAATTTAAGTGAACTTAAAACATATCTTCACATAAATAAACCTTTTGTAATAAATGTCACATTTAGCTGTTCCTTTAATGGCTCCTTTCCACCGAGCGGTTTGGTTCAGTACAGTTCAGTATGCTGTGCAATTTTTGCCTTTTTAAAGTTGTGAATGGTACCCTAATTCTGAACCATACCGTACCACTTTTTTGGCACCCTTCCGTTTAGTACCTAACACAGTGGTACGGTACTAAAGGGTGGAGCTAAACTCACTGCAGAGCATTGATTGGTTGACAGAGAATCGTCACGTGCGCGTGTTATTTTTCGGCTGTGTTTTTCCTTGCAACCTGCAGCCTTGGCTCAAACAAAGCGTGTCTTCTTCTTGTGACAACAGCCACATGCCGTTAAGCAAGAACAAGATCTGCTGTATGTCGTCCACTGTTATTTACTGTGTCGCTTTCTTCTTCGCGCCAGGATGCCGTCGACTGCTACACCACGCCTATCATAAGGGTACTGTTGGCGGTGGAAACAGGATTTACGGTCCCGAATCTTACTGTACTGTGCTGAACCGCACCGCACCCCACCTAACCACTTGGTGAAAATGAGCAATAATATATCAGGGTTCAACACTACGGTTTTTTTTCCAGGCAGGATGGAACAGATTTTTACCTGCCCTGCTAATATGCACAAAAAAGTTATTGTTTTCATAGTTTTTGACCCATGTAATCATTAATTAATGAATTACTATTTGCATAAGGTCTAAAAGGGAAATATACAGAAATGTAATCATTTCTTGAATAATTTCTGTATCTGTGCAGTTAAATACTGTCTAAAGCGGCTTTCTGTACGCACATTTCGGGTTTGTTCACAGAGAGGCGCATCACATACAGCGTGCCAGTACAGATTTGAGTTCTTTTTTGAAGAACTCAAATCTGTACTGGCTTGAATGGTTAAAAAGCACTTGAACGAAAGATAGCATGAACATATACTGTAGCGCAGCCGAAGGATGACAGAAAAAAAACAAATGCTGCGTTAATTACGTTAAATATTTTGTTAACGTTGTGTTAACGAATTCATTTTAACAGCCCCAGTAAGAATATAACATTTATATACAAGCGGCAACCTCCTGCGGTCTCTCTTGAACCCAATACAGAAGTGACTTAAACTGCAGTTCATTGACTGGCCACTAGGGCTCCACAGGCTCCAGAAGGGAGCAGAATCTCATCTGTTAAAATGTCCAAATTCTAGTTTTGGTCTAAAGGGCTAGTTGTTCCCTTCATGACAACTGTGAGGGGGTGAATTTTTTTATAACGCATTCATTTACATTATATAAAGCCTTAAAGTTCTGCATAATTAAGGGCGTGGCCACTTTGAGTGGCAGGTGGGTAGCCATTTATCTGCTGTCTGTTAGTCATCAAGTCACCTCAGCTCCGCCCACGTCCCGCCTCTTTCTGTCATTAATTACTCACCCTCATGTCGTTCGACACCCGTAAGACCTCCGTTCATCTTCGGAACATAAATGAAGATATTTTTGTTGAAATCCGATGGCTCAGAAAGCCATTGCTTCAGGAAGCAGTGTTTTGAAATCGTCCATATCTATATAAGTCGTTATTTAGTTTTTTTAGTACACAAAAACTATTCTCGTCGCTTCATAAAATGATTGTAGAACCACTGTAGTGAGATGGACTTTGTAACGACGTCTTTAGTAGCTTTTATGGGTCTTAACAGAGATAATGACATTACTGTCAATGGAGGCCTTTCTGAGCCATCGGATTTCAACAAAAATATCTTAATTTGTGTTCCAAAGAAGAACAAAGGTCTTTCTGTCATTTTTGGTGTACAACAGTTTCTGTCCCTTGTGCATTCCATTGAAAAAAGAAACAACCGGATTTGAGTAAATGATGACAGAATAAAACATTTTGTGCGAACAAACTCTTTAATTACATTTGGTGAAGCACATACCCTGACAGACACATGATCCCAGGACTGTTTGACCACGGCCTGATCCACTGACAGTTTGCCGTCCCTGTGTACCGGCTGTAGAAGAGACTCGATCTGTTTCTTTCTCATCTCATACTGCACTCGGAAGCTCTTAAAGGCCTGCAGCCAAAAAAAGAAGGATGGGGAAGCATTAAATTCATCTGAATTGACAGCATACTCACAAATGCAAAGAGTTTAGCCAATCATTACAGAGCTTATTTACATGTAGAGCAAAAACAGCCTGTTTAATTCTAAAGATCGTAGATGGAAAATTGTCTTTACCTGATATTTGTCGGTGAGACTCTCTTCAGATCCCTGTGCTCGCAGAATATCTCTTTCAAGCTGATCCAGCCAGATCTTCACCTCCCTCAGCACCTTGCGCTCCTCTCTCTGTGCACATCAGACAGAAAGAAACAACGATTTATCACTCGTTTAGCAGGTCTTCAGCAAGAAACCTTATAAAAAGAACCCACAGCAAGTAACACAGAAGTGTGCAAGAAGAGTGAAGATCTTCAACTATTTTGTATTTTGTTACACACAATACAGAGCAATTATGACCCTATTTATTAATAACCACATACCTCAAGCATTAGCTCAATATCTTGTGGATCATACTGTCCAGGAGAGCAAAGGCACATCAAGAGATGCAAACACAACATATTCAAGACATTAGCAAGATAAAAGCCAGAGAAAGAGAGGAAACAAGCAGAGAGCATCCACCGCAAAAAGGCCATTCTCAGGAAACGCTGACATTAGTGTGTTACATGTCTCCTACTCATATCATTAACATGATACTGAACGTATTTGGTCATTTAAATCTGTTTAGTGTTATATTATACTTGTTCATGTAAGATTATATAGCAACTTTTTTAATTAAAACAAAAATAACAATTTGTTTTAATTTGATTCAAATGAACATATGCTTATGTAGCTTATGTCTGAGAATGTGCAGAATATTTCACTGTTCAAGCACTTTCAGTCCAATATAGTTATTTCTTCCTATAAAAATAATATTTTGATCTAATAATATTTTGAAGAAGTGACATATCTGGGAGATTCGTGATCCTGTTTCACGCGCCTCAATCCATGCAGAGCTTTTCAGAAAGTCAGCGCGCACCATTAATCTATTTCAGAGTGACAGTATGAGATTAATACAATGTTTCTGCTCAAAACTCACTGTATTGTGATCTTATGCAGATATTATATATAATAGCACCTACATGTATTATGAGACAGAATGCAGAAGTTAAAGGTCACCGTAAGGTGGGAATTATTATCACACAACATTGACTGATGGATCGGCAGAGAATCGTCTTTCTACGAGTCATTAAGAAATTATGGTTCTATTCTATCTAAAAAAATATGAGGTAAAGTTTCTAAAAAAAATATGAGGTATACGTGTGAATACATATTTCTCCAAATGTGCACACTTTTGGACTAAAAGTTTGTAGCCTATGTTGTGTAGCGAAGCACTGTGATCAAAAATAAAAGGGAGCAAATAAAATTGAATATGTACAGATCTGTGTCTCATTATTCTATTCAGAAATATCAATAACTACCGATTGATTTTGTATTCCTATCAGATATTAAGAATTATTAGTGTCTAATCTATCTAATCTATTTAATAGCTCAAGGTTAAATCAGAATAATTATTGTAAAAAAAAAAAAAGAGTCTAAAATAGCCTATAGCTCGACTGTGGTTTGTGATTTATTTTCAAAACATACCCCCTTTTTTCCCATAAATAAATCATATATACACAACAGTTCTTTCTGGTTTTACAGAATCTGACTGGCTGAGAGCCGTGTGATATTCTCCCAGTAACAGCACTCTATCCGGTTCACAGTTTGTATCAATCCGCTCGCAACATTTTTCACAGAGAGTGTCGTGGTGGATGAGCAAACCTCCATGATTTTACAAATACTACTGTTATTGTGTCACATGTAGTTTTGAGAGTTTTTTAGGTGATAATGTAGTTACTTAGACATCAAATATGTGAGTCATATATAAACATAGCGCCTGTTGTACAATTTGTTTAAAAGTTTTCACAGATGTGAGCTCCAGGCCGCCATCGCTTCATCTCAGCTAGTCATTTGGGCTAATCATGTGTTATTGCTCATTCATATATATATATATATATATATATATATATATATATATATATATATATATATACACACACATATATAATTTCTGAATTTTACAGAAAAAGCACCAGAATACTGAAAGTAAAAGATGTTGATAAGGCCATTATTAGACTTTTTGTACACTAAACTTTGATTAAATCAACCCTTCAAATTTTGTAAAAGGGTTAGCAAAAAGCATGTTTTGAGAGGCCTACCATGAGTTATTAATTCTATTCCTAGTTATAATGTGTGATTAATAACCATTACAGGAAAAACAAATGCATTTTCCATGTTTTCCACACGTGATCATGTGGATTTCACATGGGAACTGATCCAAAACCACATCTCCCATGAGAAAACTACACATGACCGCATGTGTTTTTGCACATGTGAAATTCATGTGGTTTTTCTGTAGGGGAAGGCACACTGTAATGTGATTTTTTTTTTCACGTGCAAAGTTATACTACTGGAATTGACTCAATTATCTATTTAAATCTATTAGTATTTATACTCTTTCAATATAATAACTTTGTGGTAGGGTTGTTATTATGTTTCCTGTATTTTAATAGCACATATGGCATCATTTCTTGAGAATGTCCCATACACTAAATGAACCTCATGCAGGTGAGAAGAAATCGGCTCTTACCTGTAGAGCTGGGATAGAGAGAGCGAATGTAGGAATGGAACGAACCAGCTACAAATGCGCACGGGTGAGTGACACAGACAGAGAGACAGAGTGAGCACACTGAGCAATGCATTATGGGTGTGAAGCTAGAGTAAAATACTCCTTGAATGGATTCCACATTGTGATGGACAGTAAATGGTTAGTGACTAATGAGCAAGCACTACAGCAGTGACTGCATTAAATAACAACAGCAAGCGGCTAGAGTATTTTTAGCTTGTACATGTGCATAAGCACTAAATCGTACCTCCTCTTGCTGTCCATCTGTCTCGGACTGGTGGGGATCTGGGTAGTGCTTTAGGAACTGAGCTACATACGTCATTATGGATTTCTCATCAGGCTTGTCCACATCCACATCTGCAAGAAAAACAAACACAAAGTTAGAGGTTTGAACCCCTCAAGGGGAAATGTTTGCGGTATTACCATTGTGATAATTATCTATCCAAGCATGCATTCTCCTAGTTTCAGTTTTACTGTGCTTAACTGACACATCAAATGTAAATGTATAATGTAGATTGGTATTGTTAGAGGATTTGCAGCTTGCCAAAACCACAAATAGTGCCAATGTACATAGTTGGTTAAAAAATATCAAAAGACAAAAAATATACATTACCGTTCAAAAGATTGGGGTCAGTAAGATTTGGGGATTTTAAAGAAATCGTGTTACTGTCTTCACTAAGGATGTATTAAACTGATCAAAAGTGACAGTAAAGACATTTATAATGTTACAAAAGATTTATATTTAAATTAGATGCTGTTCTTTTGAACTTTCCACAGTATTTATCAAATAATTCTGAAAAAACATGACAGTTTGAATGACTTCTGAAGGATCATGTGACACTGAAGAGTAATGATGCTGAAATTCAGCTTTGCATCACAGAAAAAAAAAAAACATTTTAAAATTAGGGCTTTATTGATAAGCATCAAATAAACATGACTGAACACTAAAAAAAATGTTGTTTCAACCGTGGAAAGACGTCAGTACACACCATTTACCAGTCCACCAATGTTAATATACTAACTCTACTGACTGCTTTGTCGGACAAAACTGCAAATTCTGCGATTTGATTGGTCAAATCACCTGTCAATCAAACTTGCTTCAAAGGGTGAATTAGGCGTTCGGTTAAGGCGGCGTTTCAATGCTCTCTGACGTCACAGAGAAGCACATTCGCGGATTGATCGTTTGCTGAGCCAGCTGTCAATAAAAGCTTTTCTTTGACTAACAAGGAAGTTTTCAGCTCTGAAACTTGCAGGATATTCTTATATTACCATGACCTTTAATCTATCAAAAACTTAACGGAAAGTTGATTTCTCAATTCATGACCCTTTTAATCATATAATTGCAGCCTTGGTAAGCAAAAGAGACTTACTGACCCTAAGCTTTTGCTAAGTGTATGACAAAAGAAAAATGTTGTAGTAAAAATAATAATAATAAATAATAAGAACTAATAATAAATACTACCCATTAATTGTCAAATCTTGCAAAGCCCTAGAAACCACCCAGAATGAGGGTTACTAGGGCATTGCAAGAATCAGAAAAGCAATGGAATAGTAATGGAAGAAATTTCAAACATCAAATCTTCTCAAGTATTCAAACTACAAACTGCATAAGACTTTTTAAGTTGTTTTAATCTTTCAGAAAAGGCTTTCCTCAAGCAGTCAACAAAACTGACAAAAACATTCAACAAATTGTTTTAGGGGAAAAATCTAGTTAAAAATGTCAATGTTCTATTGTGACATTGTGTAAAAGACAAAAAAAATGCACCGTTGATATAGAACTTTTTTAGTCTTTGCATTGATTTTAAAAGTAAACCACTGGTTCAACACAAAGTGAATCATCAGGTGTTCCATAGACTTCATGGAAATGCTTCCTGCTTAGCTACTGTTCGGACGCTCTTGCTTACTGCTCCGTGCTTTGCTCTATCGCTTCTATATTTTATCTCATAATTTCAACTTCTGTAAATCAGCACAGTGCTCAAACAACAAAGCTTGACTTCAATGATAAAATTAGAAACTGGTGACTGGATTACTACAAAAAAGCGGAATATTTCATCCAACCAGCCTCCCACTGCCATCAGCTTACATTCCGGAGAAGGGAAAACACAGCTGCCTACATTCAAAAGGATTCGAAAATGCCTCCTCTAGAATCTACTTGCTGCACAAACTGCCACAGACTTTTACAGAAGATTGCAGTTCTTGAAACAAAGTTATTTGCGGAACCACCGAACCAGACGAATCACACAGCAGAGCTTCAACATGAACGCCCTCAGCACACTGCCGGTGAGTCCCATAAATATAGTGCTACTCAACAGGAGAAACAAGTAACTGATCAACACACTAATCGATGCCACAAACAGGGAGCAAGACCCAAAGGGACCCGAGACATCAGATTGTCGCGAGCGTCACATACTGTCACAGTAGCATGCTCTACCCCAGACACAAGGATTGCAAACGCTGATTTCCTACCACCAACTATACAACTTGAAAACAGATTTGAAGTATTAATGAATGTGGGTGATGAATCCCCAAATGTGATGAATGTAATCGAACACAGATCGTATCAGCCCGCAGCTAACACTGATATCAACAGGCACTCAGCTCAGAGCGCAGCCAAGCCCAGGACTCTGATAGTGGGGGACTCCACAGTCAGAAACATTAACAGCAGGGATACAACTACATGCTGCCTTCCACAAGCAACAGTTTCTGATGTAAACAGGGAACTAAAGAACATTCTGATGAAACATAAGACTGCAAATCGACTTGTCATTCATGTGGGAAAGAACGATATTCAGAGAGAGCAGTCAGAACTCATTAAGAGGGATTTCAATGTACTTTTTGAAACACTTGGAAAACTAAAAGTTCAGCCGTTCATCAGTGGACCACTTCCAGCAAGAGGAACAAATAGGTTCTCACGGTTACTTGGGCTTAATAAATGGCTGCAAAAAACCTGCAACATGAAGGGAGTGAACTTCATCGACAACTTTAATCTATTCTAGAGCCAGAGACAATTGTTTACATCAAATGGCCTTTACCCAAACAAACTTGGTGCAAGAGTGCTAAAGGACAATATTCACTTTTCCCTACTCCATCCCCCGAGTGCTAACCCACTCGACCTGGATGGCACACACACACCTGAACAGACTATGGACGACCACAGGACTTCATTTCAGCATCTGAATGGACATGCAGCTGACACACTCCACAAGGACATTGATAACACCACGCAGCCACAACAACCACTGCTCACGGACACACTCCCAGCTGAGTCCCGCACACAGAGCTAACCACAGACAGACTGTGACGGATTAGAACTGACACAGATTGAGGGACTGAACAGTAACATCTCAGCCCGTACTGTGGAGGTGCACGAAAGGGTGGGCTCCATGGGGGGTCAGACTAGTGAACTGTTACGCTTTATGATTAGTCTGAACAGGAAATTGCATGAAATGTCTAAGTCAATCCATGAACTGGATGATAACATAATTCAGCCTCCGATAACACCAGAACAACAGCCACCCTCACAAGACATGTTATTCCTCTCTCCAGCATCCCCGCTTCTGAGCTTCTCAGAGAAAATGGAGCAAATGGTCTATGCTGAAACCAGACTATCACACTCGATTTCTGCGAGCCCCCAGATATCAACCAAAGAGCGCCGAGCCCCACAACCATCAAAGCCTGTGGGCCCAGCTCGCTCTCCGCCTCCTCCTGTGAGATTTCTTCGGTCACAACGCCAGGGCACTCTCCCTCCTCCATCTGTAGGTGAACCAAAAACAACTGATACCAGCTCTCAGTGATGTGTGTTGGGTCCCCGCTATGATAACAGTAACTTTATAAAATGTTTACAGAACGAGCGGGAACCCAGTGTGCCTGTCTCTTTCTCTATTTCTGTTCTGTTACGTGATAGAAAGTGTAAGACCTTCTCAGACCGTATAGCAAAACCATCTAATCTGCTGCCTATTACATGTCAAACTAAGATTACTGTGGGGGAAAAAATTAATACTGTTAAGTTAGCACTTTTAAACATCCGTTCACTTAAGAACAAATCATTTCTAGTCAATGACTTAATAACCACAAACAACCTAGATTTTTTGCTTCTAAATGAAACTTGGCTTGAAGAAAACTGCAGTGCAACAGTCCTCAATGAAACAGCCCCTCCTAACTTTACTTTTATGAGTGTGTGTGGAGCGTTTAGGAGGGGTGGAGGTATTGCTGCTCTTTTTAAAGATGTCTATCAATGTAAGTGTAACGGAGTTCGTTGGTGGAAGGAAGGAGGCGGGAACCGGCGAACATTCAACATATTTTAATAAAATAAATAAACAAAACAAAAGCAAACCGCGGGCAGCCCCTCACGGACGACTGCCCGCAAACACACACACATAATAAAACGTGGGCAGCCCCTCACGGACGACTGCCCACCGACACAACAAACGTAAACAAAACATAACATAAAATCCAGGCCTGGTCCTCTCTCATCTTCCGCTGCCTTCGCTCCTCCTTTTATGCTCCTGTCACTCGGCCGCGAGACGAGACCGGTGTGACGCGCAGCTGGCACTCATTATCACTCGTCACCGGTCCGCTCTCGCGGTCCCTCGCCCCGCTGCTTGCCACAGTAAGCAAGTGTCATTTGGTGACTATCTATCTTTTGAATATCTGGGTATTGTGATAAAAGGTGCTCCACGCATCCTGCTTATCATTATTTACAGGCCTCCAAAATACTCTCCAGCCTTTACTGAGGACTTTACAGAGCTGTTATCAATAATACAGAGTTTGATTGTTTTGCCATTGCTGGGGATTTTAACGTTCACATAGACAATGCTGAATCCAGTACAACAAAAGAGCTCATGACTGTTCTTAACACTTTTGATTTGACACAGCATGTACATGGTCCCACACACAATCGTGGACACACTCTAGATTTACTTATCAGCAAGGGTCTAAACATTTCATCAATTGTTGTTAAGGATGTAGCATTGTCTGATCATTTCTGTATTTTCTTTGATATATCAATCTCTCCTGCCATTGAAGCTAGATCTGTCTCTGTCAAAAAGAGAAGCTTAAATGAGAACACTGCTATTTATGAAGGCTATATCTCTTAACACCAAGCATATCTGCAGACTCATATTTGACAACAGACATATCTGTTGATTTTCTCCTTGACTCTTTTAACTCAAAAGTTAAGAGTGTAATTGATGATATTGCTCCTGAGAAAGTCAGGAAAAAGAGTGGCAGACAGAAAGCACCTTGGAGAAACTCAACGGCAGTGCAAATAATGAAAAGACAATGCAGGAAATCTGAACGCATGTGGCGGAAGACAAAACTTGTAGTCCATTATAACATCTATAAAGACAGCCTTCATGATTTCAATGTGGAGCTAGGCAAAGCTAGACAGACCTTCTTCTCAAATATTATAAACAGAAACAGAAACAACACGCGCACTCTTTTTGCTACTGTAGAGAGACTAACAAACCCCCCGAGTCACATTCCCAGTGAAATGCTCTCTGACAGCAAATGCAGTGAGTTTGCTTCCTTCTTCTCAGAGAAAATCAATAATATCAGGACGGTGATCATCACATCCTTGAGTTGCTCTGGGGTCAGTCAGATCAGACCACAACCTCGGAAAGTTACTATGTCTGATTTCGAAGCAATTGATTATAACATTTTAGAAGAAACGGTACAGCACCTTAAAACATCAACCTGCCTCCTTGACACACTCCCCACTTCTTTCTTCAAAAGTGTGTTTAACTGTTTAGAAGCAGATCTGCTAGAAGTGGTAAACTCATCACTTCTCAATGGGAATTTTCCAAACTCCCTTAAAACCGCAGTAGTTAAGCCTCTTCTGAAAAAGAGAAATCTGGATAACTCCATATTGAGCAACTACAGACCAATCTCAAATCTCCCCTTCAAAAGGCAGATTATTGAAAAAGTTGTCTTCAGTCAGCTGAACAAATTCTTAAGCTCAAACGGATATTTTGACAATTTTCAATCTGGTTTCCGACCACATCACAGTACAGAAACAGCGCTCATAAGGAAAATAAATGATATTCGCCTCAATACAGATACAGGCAAAACATCAATTCTGGTGCTTCTCGACCTCAGTGCTGCATTTGACACTGTTGACCATAGCATACTTCTTGACAGGCTGGAAAACTGGGTCAGACTTTCTGGGATGGTCCTTAAATGGTTCAGGTCGTACTTAGAAGGGAGAGGTTATTATGTGAGTATAGGTGACCATAAGTCTGACTGGACATCCATGACTTGCGGAGTCCCACAAGGGTCAATTCCTGCACCACTCCTATTCAACCTGTATATGCTGCCACTGAGCCAAATAATGAGAGAGAACCAAATGGCTTTCCACAGCTATGCTGACGACACCCAGATCTACTTAGCACTATCACTTAATGACTATAGCCCCATTGACTCCCTGTGCAAATGCATTGATGAAGTTAACAGTTGGATGAGCCAAAACTATCTTCAGTTAAACAAAAACAAAACTGAAATCATTACATTTGGAAACAAAGATGAAATTCTCAAGGTGAACACATATCTTGAGGCTAAAGGTCTAATAACAAAAAATCAAGTCAGGAATCTTGGTGTAATTTTAGAGTCAGACCTGAGTTTCAATAGTCATGTCAAAGCAATAACTAAATCAGCTTACTATCATCTGAAAAATATTGCAAGAATCAGATGCTTTGTTTCCAGGCAAGACTTAGAGAAACTCGTTCATGCTTTCATCACCAGCAGGGTGGACTATTGTAATGGTCTTCTCACTGGCCTTCCCAAAAAGACCATTAGACAGCTGCAGCTCATACAGAACGCTGCGGCCAGGATTCTGAGCAGAACCAGAAAATATGACCATATCACGCCAGTCCTCAGGTCTTTACACTGGCTTCCAGTTACATTTAGGATCAATTTTAAAGTATTATTACTTGTTTATAAATCACTCAATGACCTAGGACCTCAATACATTGCAGATATGCTGATTTATTACAAACCCATCAGATCACTCAGATCATCAGGATCAAGTCAGTTAGAAATGCCAAGAGTTTACTCAAATCAAGGAGAGTCTGCGTTTAGCTATTATGCCAGCCGCAGCTGGAACCAGCTTCCAGAAGAGATCAGATGTGCTCCAACAGTAGCCACATTCAAATCCAGACTCAAAACACATCTGTCCAGCTGTGCATTTACTGAATGAGCACTGTGCCACTGTACGTCCCACTGATTGCACCTAATCTAATCTATGCATCATCTTTATTATTTTTATTTTATTTTTTATCTATATATACTGTAATAATTGTATTCTTTTTAATTATCTTTACAACTGTACATTTCTATTTCTTCTTATTTTAAAAGTTCTCTTTACAACTGTTTTAATTATCCTGTTTTTATTTTTAAGTCTTACACGTGGTAATCTTAATTCTTATCACTATTTTAATTTCATTTTCTATGTAAAGCACTTTAAAATTGCCATTGTGTATGAAATGTGCTATATAAATAAACTTGCCTTGCCTTGCCTTGCCTTCATGTCATATTAGATGATCCACTGTCCTGAAGAGCCAAATAAGGCTTTTTATAGCCTCTTCAAAGGGATTCTACCAGATCACATCATGATGTCATGCTACTCTGCATCTGACCAGGGCTGATGTCATGCTTGAATAGCAGCATGACCTATATAAGAAACTATAACAGCGTCTGTTAAATATGCGATCCCTAGTATAATTATGCAGTGTCTTGTCTATTCATATCAAACTCAAAACAAATGAGTGGCTCTTCAACAGCACAACAGATCATTGACTGAACCTACATTATTAGCCACACAATATACTCAAAAAAGACAGTAAAGACATTTATGAAATTAATAAACAAAAAAGTTATATTTATAATAAATGCAGTTATTTTAAACTTTCTATTCATCAAAGAATCCTGGGGGAAAAAATCACAGTTTCCACAAAAATATTAAGCAGCACAACTGTGTTGTTTAACATTAATAGTGTTTCTTTAGCAAAAAATTTACTGTTTCCAAACTTGACCAGTACTGTATATAACATTTCAACGAGCAACATTTATTTTTTATGGTTTTAGTTTTAGTTAACTATAATGTCCCTGTGTATATCATAGTAATGAATAATTCCCATATTAATATACCATTGTATTTGCATGATACTCCAAGGTAATTTAAAGAATGCCCTTAAATTACCATTATACATCGTCTAAAAACATTGTATTTCCATAGAACCATGTCAAAAAAACATGGCGCAGTGTTGTAAGTGGACAATGTCTATCTCAAGGGAAACTGGAGAGATTCTGGAGAAAAATGATTGTATTAGTACCTTCAGGATCTAGTAAACGTGGTATTCCCAGCTCGTTCTCCGCAACACTGAACGCCTCTTCCAGGTTCTCACGATTACTTCTGTTTCTCACGGCGTCCATGTCCACGAGCTCTGGTCGAATGGCATAAATAACAGAATGGAAGGCCACACCACTGCGCCAACTTGGACCGAAGTCTTTAACTTCAATCCCAAGACGCCTTACAAGAAGAAACAATGAATTATTATGGGCCTTATTTACTATTAGGCCTATTTTATAGTTCTTGTCAGTGGACATATCCATTTCAAATGGTCAATTTGCTTTGTATTTATTCTGAAATATGACATACTTGGTCGCTGTGCTTTGGACCCATCTAAGCAGGGCTCTTTTGGCGTTGCCCTGAAACTTGGTTACCACCTTGCGTTTCATGGGTGGGCTGCCCGTCTCTGAGCTGGCCATGCTGTCCACCGAAGATGCACTGCTGGATAAAGCCTGAAGGGCTGGAAGATTACTGGTCAACTCCTCAATCTGCAAAGGTTTGCAAAGACAGACTCTAAAAATACAGATATACAATGACATAAGACAATGTTCCAGATCCTACGATCATAATTGGCAAACATTACCTGGAAATAGAGGATAATGGTCCATATCAGCCCCAAGACAATGGATGGGCGTCCATCAGCGATGTCAGTGGCATTAATATTGACTAGTTTGATCTGTAAAATAAATATTTATCAGTAAGTTAGAAACTCTGAGTAAATCATTTAAATATATCAATGCGACATGTACATATAATCCACAGATCTGAGGTCAGGTAAACAAGCCTGCTGATGAATCGTGCAGAATAAAACTAGGGACGTGCATTAAGAAAGCAAAGAGGGTCCATTTTGATATTGTTGACTTTAATAAAATCAAGCAGCCAGACTTATTCACTTCTTGAGGAATAAGCCAATATGAATGTACCGAGAATATAAGAAACATGTGAGTGAATAGAGAAAACTGCAATTTTCTCATGGTCAGCCATAAGAGAAGCTGTAGAAAAAAAACAAGCTTTCTAAAAATAATTGCAGCTCTTTCAGCCGTTTGCACCTACAGCAGAGAACATTAAATAATGAAGGTGCTAACTGCATACGGTACGCATCATCAAATGCAGATATGCGTAACAGGAGTGTGTTTGTGAGAACTGTGACTAGGAGAAGTACTGACCGGAGACCCTCGGTACACAGACTGAGACGAGACATGGCAAGAGAGAGGACACAGTTAAGAAAACAGTATGATGACAAATACCGGACTGGGACATATGGACATATTCAATGATCAGATACGACTATTTCAAATAAATGCTGTTCTTTTGAACTTTTTTACTCATAAAAAAAATGTAGCACGGTTTCCACAAAAATATTAAAGAGCACAAATGTTTTGAACATTTATAATAATCATAAATGTTTCTTCATCATATTAGAATGATTTCTGAAGGATCATGTGACACTGAAGACTGTTGTAATGATGCTAAAAATTCAGCTTTACATCACAGGAATAAATTAAATTTTAAAATATATTAAAATTGAACCCATTGAACAGTTATTTCAAATATTTTAATATTTCACAATATTACAGTTTTTTGTGCATTTTTAAGCAAATAAATGCAGGTCTAGTGACCATACGAGACTTCTTGCAAAACCATTTAAAAAATATTACAGACCCCAAACTTTTGAACAGTTTATTTTGAATAAAATATGAAAGAAATTAGAATCAAATTAGTTTTTCTTAAATCACAATGAAGTGAATGTGGGGTTACATTTTATATAATTTCACTATTTTGTTTTGAGCGGATGTTACCAACATCAAAAAGGAAAATATTTCAAATAAAAAAAATCGATTCAATATAAAATAATATTGTAATCTGTAAAACACAAAAATGCAATATTGTCAATGGATCTGATGGATTCTGTGATGTTTTGTGGTGTTGGTTGGTTGGTGGTGTTGGTTGGTTAGTGTCACTCTAAAACATTTATCATGATTGATAAAATTACACAAATCATTTCATCAACATTTCAAAAGATGGAAAATTCTGTCAATTCTTCAGCATCCTGATCAATTCTTGTCCTTGCCTGATCTTGACCGCAACATTTTTCTGGTATATCATTTTATAGAAATACTTCCTTAAATGAACACACAAGCAAATTCATTCTTAAAAGACAGAGTTTGAAAGGTACTGCAGAACAGGAATGACTCAGCTGGGAGGAATATCACTATTTAATTAAGACAGATGAGCAGTTCAATGAGACAGATCAGATAACCAGTGTTCATAGGGTCACCTACCTTCCTTCCCTCCAGGAACTTAAGAGCTGTGCCGATGTTAGACACCCAGTGGATCCTTTTGATTTGGCGGCCCTGTTCGCATGGCTGGCAGGGAAATAAGAGAGGTTTATCAGGAGCAGAAATGAGCCCATCATCTTGGCATTAAACAGACATTGAAGGCTGACCCTCGCCAGCTGCTCCTGTGCTCAATGCAGAGGTTTCACAAAGGGATGATCTGCAGATATTGCATCACAGCAACACTTACTAATCTCTGTCCAGACAGCACCTCTAACAGAGCCAGCAGTTTCACCCCATCCTTGATGTCCTCAAAGAGGTCGTTGACTTCATATGGAGGTTTGTGCTGGAAAAGGACAAAAACAATAGGAATACATAAACTTAATTAACTCTTTGGAAACAAATGTGCAACTGTGCTATAATTTCTTAAACTTTTTGTTCTCATTCTACTTTATAAGTAGGTTTAGATCCTCTGAATAAATACATATGAAAGCTTTTAGGTCATTCCCTCTTCATTCCCGGAGGGATTAAAGAGTATTGCTCAGAAGATGCTACTTCATACAGTAGCTCAGGATTCACAACGCATAACAAATTCTCAGTTGTCACAGACGTTTCTCTTGAAATTCCTTAGAAGAAATAAAAATAGATGCAATTGAATGAATTATTGATAGTGTAGAGCTATACAACAAATGTGGATAGCAGCTCAGATCAATTGAAGAAGTGTTCATGATATTGAGATGTTTAAACATGAGTTGGTAAAGTGTCACTTTATGAGGGGTCTTTATTTCTCCATGAATTCTGATACACATGCCTTGTTTATTTCTCGCTCTCACATCCCAGAAATGTCATGCATTCGAACTTGTGATCTCACACACAAAGACTGAAACTACAAGCTGTGCAGGCAGATGAAACTAAAAACATTTGTTTTTGAAGCACATGCAAATGTATTTTTCATGTTGATGGCTAGCTAAGATTTTGAATGAAATGAATCGCAGAGAAAAGGCCAATTTAAATACCATTTTATATGAATATGGTGATTTAAACGTTTAAACATTTGGGTTCTTAAGATTTTTTTAAGGAATGGATATGTTTATCAGGAAAGACACACTAAATTAAAAGTAACAGTAAAAATATTCCAAAATGTTACTAAAGATTTCCTCGTCAAATAAATGCTGTTCTTTTGAACTTTATATTCATCGAAAAGTATCGTGACAAAATGTATCACAGATTCAACAAAAATATTAGGAAGCACAACTATTTTCAAAATTGATAATAAGAAATTATTCTTGAGCAGCAAATCATCATATAAGAAAGATTTCTGAAGGATCATGTGACACTGAAGACTGGAGTAATGATGCTGAAAATACAGCTTTGATCACAGGAATAAATTACAATTGAAAATATACACATATTTAAAGGGTTAGTTCCCTGGAAAATGAAAATTATCCCATGATTTACTCATCCTCAAGTCATCCTAGGTGTATATGACATTCTTCTTTCAGACAAACACAATCAGAGTTATATTACAAATGTCCTGGCTCTTCCAAGCTTTATAATGGCAGTGAGTGGCTGTTTCTGTCTTGAAGTCCAAAAAAGCCAGATTTACTAAACAGGGTAAATTAGCATGAGAGAGAGTTCTGCTCGGGACACTGAAGACACGCAAATTAAAGAACACAGACGCAGACGGATCATTTCCATAATGACCAAAGCAATATACCAAGAGCAGCGCAAATTAGCGTCTGGTTTAAGACACGCTTTTTTGGGCGGTAAATAATGGCACAAATATCAGTAAATTGAGCACAAACCTTTGTAAATCACCTCGCATGATTCATTTAAATACTCTCCTCCCAAAAATGTTGCATCTGAAAGGGAAACTCCTACAAATGCATATGCAATAAGATCAACCGCAAAAATAATCCTGTCCAGCGCTAATTTTTCACTGTGAGTCTTTAGTAAATCCGGACAGTAGTTTTTTAATGCCAAAAGTGGGTTTGCCCTGGAGCAATCTGTTAGCAAATCTGGGCCCTGGTGAGCAGAAGAGGCTTCTTTCAAAAACCAACCCCAAACTTCTTACCAACCCCAAACTTCTGAACCATAGTGTAGTGAACAATGTACTATAGTATTACTATCTAATAACGGCATCATCATACTGCTACTGTACCATTTGTAAGGACTAACATTATACTGAAGTATACATGATTCAGACAGGTAGGAGTTTAGATTGAAAATCTCCAATCAGCAGTTTCTGTATGGAAAAAAAGTGCAAATCTGCTTTAAAATATTAAAGGAAATGGACACAATAGGAAGAGATAACAAATGTGTCAGAGGTCAAACTAAAATAGCAAATATTTTCCATTATGAAAACAGCCACATGCGTTGGTCATGCTGACTAATGAGAAAATAAAAAGAAAGAAAGCAAAGAATGTAAATCTAGATTTATTTTTGTTGAACAAATTCATAACAATAAAACATTGCAAAAAAAAAGAGAAAGCTGGACAGACAGGCCAGTAAGCAGACACACACAAGCACACAGCAATGTGACTGTGTAAGTACTGCAGGCATAAAGCATTACTTAGCGTATTCTGCAGCTCAGGTTAGTATGCACTGAGCGTGTGCTTTCTGTACGGACGCTGCCTCACTGCAGTGGACCCACTGCTGCACACATTACTGGGATTCTCCAAACTTTTCATAGGCTTGCTTTGAACTATTGTGCAGCAGATTGTGTGGAACAAAAGGCCCCTCAGAGCAATCTGCACTGACTGGAATACTTAAACCCACCATTTGTGTCAGATTATCCTCTCTTTGTGTGCTGCAAAGTGCCACGTCACCAAAGCAACTAATCACGCATAATGAGCCAAGAGGGAGGGGCAACAATACTCGCAACATCTTACAACAGCTCCGCTTTAGCTTCTATGATCTGCATGTGGGTCATTATACAAAACCATGTGACTTTAACAATGAATTGCTAATGTCATTATTTACTACGTGCAACTAAAGCCATTTCTGTTACCACATCAACAAAAAGTAACTTCCTGATATTTTCAAATGCATTTTTGTTCTATCTCTTCATGAGGATGCCTTTATTTCTGGCCTGTCCAAACCATGTTTTTATAACTTCTCTCTGCTGTATTAGCAAATGAACATGTTTTATTTACATTTAAAAAAAAGACATTTTGAAATAAATGCTAGTCTTGTGTCTTTAGTTTTGTATATGCATATTTTTAGGCTGACATAATAAAAATGATATAAGTATCCATCATATAATTTTTTAATGACATCATCATCCATTTAATTAGTAATGTCTTCTTTAAAAAAAAATGTTTTAAGTGTATTCATCGTTTTGTTCTTTTTGTCAGAAGGGGATAATTATAAAAAAGTTATTCTGATTTTGTATAGTAAGTAATCAATTATTGAATGGACATTTGTAGAAATGTCTAATTAAACTGTAAAATGGTCATCCTTAATATTTCTGAAGACATGATCATAACCCAATATATTAATGTATTATGATTTATCACAATTTAATTTAATATCAATTAAAGTCAACATCAAATAAAAATTTACCAATTTTATTTATTTCAAATAAATATTTATTTATTTGGCAAAAATTGCTCTTATTTTTCAAAATGTTTAATAGCCAATCAATTCCCTATATATATATCCAATTTCACTCCAAGGATACGTTTACACAATAAAAAACTGAAAAGTTTTCCTTTGCGCTTCTGAAAGGTTTTGTGTACAGACAACAAAATGATCCCCGTTCACATGGATCTACAAAAACTATTAAAGGGCACCTATTATGCAAAATTCACTTTTATAAGGAGACGCATAGAAAACAGCTAAATTTTAGAACTCAACTGCACTGTGTTGCCAAGTCCGTGTTTTTCTCCATGTCCGCAGGTTGAAGCGACCCCAATTATGTGATTATATAAACCCAGGAATGCAAATTTTAGCAGGCAACCTTGCCAAAATAACATATTTTACCAACCAAACGCCATTTTTTTCCGGAGATCCCCCTGGAAAGTTATTGGTTCGGGCTATAGTTTTGAGTAGCAATTGCGCGACATTGCAAAAAAACGTGGCAACCCTGTCTGCACGCTGGATTAAGTAACGTTACAAGAAAAAGATGAGTGTAAACGATCTTTGCCAGTATTGTAATAAAAGAATTTAAGGATACACAGAGCACTTACCAACACGATCATCGTTTCTGAGAGAAATAGTGAAGGTGAATGTATATACAAACAAGTTCTCCGTTTAGGATAAGAGCAAATTCAACCCAAAGCGCCTTTGATGACGTTACTGTTTATCATCTGTCCATCATCGTCTAAAGCCCGCCCTGACAATTTCATTGGTCTGAACAGTTTCTGTTCGGGCATAATAACTCCGAATTGCCAGAGCAAAAAAATTTAAATTCGGCTGGCATCCAGGCTAGATCTGTCAGGAATTTTGATCTGAAACTTTCTAGAAATGCTCTAGGGAAACCTGAGACTTATATTACATATTATAAAAAGGGGCATAATAGGTGCCCTTTAAAATCATTGTGTTATTCATGCCAGCTCAGTAGTTGGCGATGTCACTTTGCAAAGTAACACCAAAAGTCAATAGACTGAACATGTAATACACATGCGCATGAGATCACCGTTTGCACACATTTGTGTTTTTTAGTTTACACGGAGATGATAACGGTATCGTTTTGAAAACGTGCTCTTTGAAACCCGCTTTCTAAAGTTTGCATTTTCAGGCCCCCAAAACACTGTTGTCGTGTAAATGGATGGCAAAAATGCATAAAACGTTTTGCCCTGTTGCCGTGTAAATGGCCCCTAAAATAATTCACATTATGGCACTAAATTGGGTAGCAAATGCATTTCATGTTAACCTAAATACATTTTTCATCAATCACTTTCTCAAAATGTAAAATGCACCCATAAAATGCTGACCAAGGCTTGCTTGATTATATCTGAAAGGATCTTGCTTATGCTCAGTTGATTCTTAAACATACCATCTGAAATCACAGGGCATACACACGTCAAAGACCTTAGGAGCGAAGCATGCTTCTTCCCACTGAGAATTGTTCCAGCCCCTCAGGATGACCATCTGCACATACCTACAGTGTCCAAGACTTCCCAAAAACACACTTGTCTCTATAAGCATAGATTCAATCCACATTTCCACATAACGTAAGTTGCGTTCAGGGGAAATATCTCAACAGTGTCGAATGTAACAATACAACAGATGGTCTGACAGAATGTCTCAGTCCAGTTCAAACACTTTCACCTGTCAGACATAAGTGTCAGTCTCATGCCGCTTCTTTAGCAAGAGACACAACATGTCAACACAGAGTATTTGACTCGCAAAAAGAGGAAGTTCTGGTCTCACAGTAGATTCTGAAGATGCTCCATTAGACAGAGCTCAGACAAAAGTGACAGGTCTTACAAAAAAAAAAAAACAGCATCCTTCCTAAAAGTGGTCATATATTGGTAGTAATTTATTTTTGTGTATATACGTATGCGTGTGTGTGTGTGTGTGTGTGTGTGTGTGTGTGTGTGTGTGTGTGTCTTTTATGTCATAATTATGTTTTTATTTATTTATATTGCAATATATATAACAGAAAATAAACACTGCAATGTCACTTTTATGTTTCATATCATAATTTTGACTTTTAGGTTTTAGGTGACATAATTATGTCAATTTAATCTCTTTTTATTATAATTATGCCGGTATTTTTTGCTCTAAATATGATTTACCAATGCACGTTGATGTGAAGGAAATGGGCTTCCATATGCATAATAATCAAATATATGTCACCATTTAATAAATTCAGAGCAGGTTTTCAGAGTCTTGAAATGCTCAGAGTCAGCCTACTAACACAAGATCACCCACTCATCTTGGCCATGGCAGTTGGAGGCCATTCTCAACACAGCATTCATCCTCAAAGCACACAGCACAAACAGCGCCCTTCATGCTTTTTATTAGAGTATTACAGCATTACGCCCCCTCACTCACTGTTTACTGTCCGGACCACGATCAGCCTTTAATCATCTGAGCTTTACTCAGTTACACAGACATTTGCCCTTTAGAGTCATTATGACATTAGGCTACAAAACTAATCACATGGACCATTCACTGTTCGCGGATGATGGGTCAGGAACACAGGAGAACGGTAACACTGCCATCACTGCCATCAAGATGCTGGTGTGTTCCCTTCGCTCAGAATAACATCAACTGTCCAGCATTATCAGTGAGTGGTTGTCTATCGTGACATATAGTGGCACACAAAAAACTAAGATTCTTAAAGGTGCAGTGTGTAATATTTTTGAGGATCTATTGACAGAAATGCAATATAATACACATTAGGCCGGCGACACACTGCAAGCGTGGCGTAAGCGTGTCCGTTTTTATTTTGGCTCCCATGTTAACAGGTTGGAGCTCGCACACTGCCTGCGTGACACGCGTTTCAGGACGCGTGCATGCTAGAAACAGAACCAACGCCTATTTTTGACGCTACACACGAGCGTGTTGGAAGCGTTTCCAGGCAAAATAGAATAGGAATAAATTGTAATATGTAATTTTGACACGAATACTAATTAATAAATTATATTTTGATGTTTGAAAGTCTCTAGGTTTTGACATAAATGCCAATGCCAAATGCCATATAACTAAATTATTAAATAAATAATAATAATTATCGATTTTCAAATAATGCACATTAATACAGAACGAAATATTCTGTAGCCTATTTTGCCGTCAATACCATAGATATGTATGGCCAATACTGGTCAATGGTCAATGTATGGTCAATTTATGTTTAACATGAAGTATTCACGAAATATAGGCCTTCCTGTACGTCATCTAGCAGCAGCAGCAGCGCCGCGTCAGACACGTTGGCACGCAGATGACACGCAACAGAAACGCTATGCTCACGCCATGCTTGCAGTGTGTCGCCAGCCTAACTATGTTAGGCGATATATATAACGTTACATAATGAACCGTTATGTTTTTATTACCTTAGAATGAGCCATTTCTATCTACACACACTGCAGGTCCTCGTACAGTGAAGTCACCATTTTGCGCCGTCATGTTTCTACATTAGCCCTAAACGGACAAACTTCTCTACAGAGCGCTAGCTACTCTATGCTGTCTCCAACGATTTGTCCTGTGTCGGCCACCGTAGCTTCTATATGTGCTTCCAAACGGGGTGAGCGGTGGGTGATGCATTTCCCCAACCTCACAGCTAGATGCAAAATTCACACACTGCACCTTTAAGCTACAGTTTAAAAAAGTGTCTAAATATCATTGTATTAAATGATGAAATAAGACAAGTGTCTTTATTTTAAAGAAAGATAGCAAAAGCACAATTTTCAAGCAAAACATTTCCAAAATTCCAAAAATGGCTCCGAAAAATGTAAGCAAATGTTTGTGCGGCAATTCAGCACAAAATACATATTTTGTTATCTAATGAAATAACATACAAGCATTTTTAAAAGTGCCAAAATGCCCCATTACTGTTTGGAGTCACTGTTGTAATCCAGTGTAAATAATACTACAAACAAAACAATGTGTCATTCAGATAAAAAAGATTGCAAAACATCTTACCTTGGCCAAGTGTGAATTAATCCACTTTGTAAAAGTTCTTTTCTGCACCGACTCCTGTTCATCTGCAGAGGAGAGAAACACAATAATCATTTTTACTGCTCAAAACTGTTTCCTGTCTTCTTCATTCTGCTTCAGTGACTCGCCTGGTTATTTTGTTATATTTGTGAGAAATAAATACATCCAAGAGGATTTAATATTGAATATTGTACATTTTTACTAAGCCTGCGTTAAAAGCGAGAGATGAGATATTCACCAGCACAGGAGAGCTGAGCGTCCACATGTGGCATGGGCAAAAACATTTGCATGATATTAGAAACATGGGGAAATATTCCCATTATTAGATCTAGGGCCAGATTTACTGAACAGGGCAAATTACAGCGAGAGAGTGCAAAGATGGGAGTGTAAAGTTCGGAGCGTGATCTACTTACGATGCACAAATGAAAGAACACAGACGCAGCCGGATCATTTCTATAATGATCAACGCAATCTTTCAAGAGCAGCGCAAATAAGCGTCTGGTTTATGACCCTTTTTTGGGTGGTAAATAATGGTACAAATATCAGTGAATTGACTAGCGCAAACCTTAGTAAATCACCTTTTATGATTAATTTAAATACTCTCCTCCCATAAATTTTGTGTTTGAAAGGAAAACTCCAACAAATGCTTATGCTATTATAAGCTGTAAAAATAACCCTGTCCACACCTTTTCAGTGCTAATTTTTCACTGTGTCTTCAGTAAATCATGACAGTAGTTTTTTAATGCCAAAGGAGGGTTTGCGTCGGTGCAAGCTGTAAATCTGGCCCATTGTATATAGTATATACTCAACATTAACAACATAAATGCATATTTAAACAAGGTAACAAAGATATGCTTTTTATGTGCCAATCACAAGCTCTTAAGTAGACTTCATTCAGCGCTTGTCTGTGCAAAAGTCATTGCCACAATGCTATGGTGTTATGGTATGGTTACTAGGGCATTGCTATGCAGTTGCTAGGATGTTCTGGGTGGTTGCCAGGGTGTTGTTATGTGGTTATTAGTGTGTTCTGGGTGGCTGCCAGCCTTTTGTCATGTAGTTGCAAAGGTATTCTGCACTGTTGTCAGGCCATTGCTATGCAGCCATAAAGATATTCTGAGCGGTTGGCAGGGTTTTGTCAAGCAGTTCTTAGGATGTTCTGTGTGGTTTCCAGGGTATTGCAAAGTGACTGCAAAGGTGTTCTTGTGGTTGCAGACTGTTGCTATGCAGCCATAAAGACAGGTGGCTGTCAGGATACTGCTCTGGAGTTGTTAAGATGTTCTGGGTGGTTGCCAGGGTGTTGCTAAGCGGCTGCTAGAAAGTTTCTATGCATCTTTAAAGATGTTCTGAGTGGTTGCTAGGATGTTCTGGGTGGTTGCCATGCAGGGCACTGCTATGAAGTTGTTACAGTAGAATGATCTGAGCCGTTGCTATGTTGTTGCAATGCGTTTGCAAAGAAATTCTGAGTGGTTGCCAGGCCATTGCTATGTAGCCATAAAGATGTTCTGAGTGGTTGCCAGGGCATTGCTATGTAGCCATAAAGATGTTCTGAGTGGTTGCCAGGCCATTGCTATGTAGCCATAAAGATGTTCTGAGTGGTTGTCAGGGCATTGCTATGCAGCCATAAAGATGTTCTGAATGGTTGTCAGGGCATTGCTATGCGGTTGCTATGATGTTTTAGGTGGTTGCCAAGGCATTGAAAAGTGTTGCAATGTGGTTACTATGCAGCCTTAAAGATATTCTGAGTAGTTGTCAGGGCATTGCTATGCAGCCGTAAAGATGTTCTGAATGGTTGTCAGGGCATTGCTTTGCGGTTGCTATGATGTTTTAGGTGGTTGCCAACCAAGGCATTGAAAAGTGGCTGCAAAGGTGTTCTAAGTGGTTTCAAGGGTGTTGTTATGTGGTTGCTATGCAGCCATAAAGATGTTCTGAGTGGTTGCTAGGATGTTCCGGGTGGTTGCCAGGGCACTGCTATGAAGTTGCTACAGTAGGATGATCTGAGCGATAGCCAAGGTGTTGCTATGCGTTTGCAAAGGAGTTCTGAGTGGTTGCCAGGCCATTGTTATGTAGACATAAAGATGTTCTGAATGGTTGTCAGGGCATTGCTATGCAGTTGATGTTTTAGGAAAGTGGCTGCAAAGGGTTTAGGAGTGGTTTCAAGGGTGTTGCTATGTGGTTGCTATGCAGCTATAAAGATGTTCTGAGTGGTACCTAGGGTGTTCAGGGTGTTGCTGTTATTTCTTAATCATCTGCCAGGTAAAAAAAGCTTAATACTGTAACTAATTAATACTGCTCAGATAACCCTAAGTATTAGCAATAGCACTAGGGATGCTTAACTTCGCAAACAGCAGTAATGGAAGTTTGTGACATCTTTTAACACAATATACACATCTTGCAGAGCATTTCAAGATACAGATAAGGTCATTCAGGTCGCCAACACACACCCACCAGACATATTTAAGCATGATGGGCTCAGACGGAACAACGATATACACAAGAGACAACATCCTATGTTTGCATGCATGTTTTAATGCAACGCACAGGGCATGTTTAAGAAGCATCCATGTACTGTAGCACACACATGGCATGCCGGTGCAGCCTTAAGCACACCACAGCCATTATAATCCAACATGCGCAGCTGTAAAGAGGTTAACATCAGCACTCGTGTGCAGCCCTGGCCAGTGGCAACACGGTGATTACCTCTCCTGAGGAGGAAGACGAGGAAGACCTCAGCTGGCCATTAATGTCTAGTGAGCCATATGAGCCATATGACCCAGAGGCGTTTCACTGCATATCTGGATCATGCATCTGTTTCACCTACATTCAGTGAAGCACAGACTACATGTAACTCTGAGCTAGTGGCTCCTGAAATATCCAGTCAGATGAGAGAGACATCAATGTCCCACTTACCGCGGAGATACTGAAAGAATCCCGTCACCAGATTCAGAGACGTGGTCTTTTTCACAGCTACGTCCTTAAAGTGAGCCATTGTGAGCCCTGCATTCCCTCCGTTTCTTTGTGTCCTTCATGTGTGGTATTGCGCGCCTGTCATTCAGGGAGGAAAACCAGATCAGCTGTCCTTTATTTCCTCCGGGAAGCAGGAGCTTTCCGTGTGAAAACACAGTGCGACTGAGTGCTGGAGGATGGGACCTCCCCCTCCTCCTGTTGTCTCCCTCTCACTCTCTCTCCTCCGCTGTGGATAGGCTGCTAATCGAGGGCAGTTTTTATGAGCCAGGCAACTTCCTGTTGTTAGCGGAGCTGGGGAGACGTGCTGGTGTGGATGCTCCGTTCAGGTCTGTTCTAGTTCTAGCAGCATCCCACAGCTGCAGCCATACTAACCAGCTATGGCACTGATCCTCCAATCAACACGCAGGGGGCTGTGATGTCACTGGGCAGCTGGTGTTATCCTGATTTATATGGGTGGGTGGGGGTCAGTACTCGTGCTACACAGCTTGAACTCCACCGGGGCCTCCACTACAAGCACTGCAGACATCCCTATTGCAGGAATGGCTTAGCAAATAATCAGATTCATTGCAGTCCAGAATGCCGTACAACAAGGGACTTATTGGTACATAACACAATTACTGTGGGTGTGTATGAGTTTGCATGTGTAAGATGCAAAGCACATAGAAACAGAAATGTTTTGCCTTACAATGACATATCAAAATGTACTGAATTGACAGATTTTTAAATATTTTTTAATAATAATTGAGCACAATTTATCAATTAAACATTATCAGGGTGTTTGATGACGCAAGTATCACTGTTAACCTTACTTAGTAATAGTGACTGAACAAACTACGAACACTAAGTATAAAATTACATTTTGCAAGTATTTTTTCCTACAGCATTTGTGCAAAAGACATAAATAATACTTTAAATGTCATGTGTCCATAGACTTACAATAAAGAGGGAATAAAGAGACATCGAAGTGGACTCTTTGACTTGAGCAATCACTTAGCAACCACCTAGCAACCCCTGGCAACCACCCAGAAAACCTCCATAACCACCCCGAACTAATAATAAACACCTTAACAACGGTCATATTTTCTTAAGGAAAAAAAATCAAGATTTATAGGAAAAACAAGAATATGTATGCATTTACATGTTAAACTTAATGCAAAAATAAAGCAATTAATGCAATTGAATAGTAATGCAATTAATGTATAACTTTTATGTTAGATGTAATTAATCGATTTGACAGCACTTTGACAGATAATAACAAGAAATGTTTATTGAGCAGCAAATCCTCATATTAGAATGATTTCTGAAGGATCATGTGACACTAAAGACTGGAGTGATGATGCTGAAAATTCAGCTTTGATCACAGAAATAAATTGCATTTTAAAAATATATAACAATAGAAAAGTTATTTAAATAGTTATTAAAAGTTATTAATATGATATTATTAATAGTTATTGATATAATATAATTATGTTCATAATTTCAAAAATTTTACTGTATGTTTGTCAGATAAATGCAGCTTTGGTGAACATAAGAAACTTCTTTCAAAACAAAAGAATTACACTTTTTTTTAAAGAATTTTACAAATTTACCAACTTTTGAAGTAAAATCAAGTCCAAATGAATACGTGTATTTTCTCATTTAATATTCTATTTCACTCATGTTGACTTTAAATCCTTTAAAGGAACACTCCTCCGTTTTTAGAAATAGGGCTTATTCAACTTCTTTCCTACATTTAGATATGTGGGCAAATGCATTTTTGTCTCAGTGCATGCATTGTTTTAGTTTGGCAGGGTCGTCGCTAGCTTAGCTTAGCATAATGAATGGAATCCTATGTTGCCAGCTAGCATGTCCCAAGTAAAAGTGATTAAAAAAAAAACCCATCTAATTACTTCTTGTGGCCTGCGTATTCACAACGAGTACAAATAACGATGCAGATTGAGACAAAAATGCATTTGCCCACATATCTTCATAGGAAAGAAGTTGAATAAGCCCTATTTCAAAAAACGGTGGAGTGTTCCTTTAAGTCTTTTGATTATGTAGGTGTCTATGGCAAAAATCATTCATAGGATGAATTTAATCATGCTAAATAAAACATGCATTATTTGCAAATGGGTATAAGGCAACTGGGAACCAACTGCACTCAAAGTATTGAATCATTTATGTCACAGCTAGAGCAAAAGCATCTGCCACCTGCTACAGCGCAGCCAGTGAAATCACTCTATTATTCCTGACCATCAGCCACAGCATGAGGTCCACACAAACCCAATCCACCTCACAACATATTTATTTGTGTCCTGATATATATTTAATTGTGCAATTATAAGACCATCTTATGACCAGAAATGGACATCCCCATTGTTAAGTCTTGATCTTCCAGGCATGCATTGCTTTGTGTTGTGCCCTGTTTAATAAAACACCCTTTATTAAATTACTTAATTCAATCTCATGTCTTGGTGCACTGAAATGTAAGTGCGTTTACAAAATATAATTGTTCCTTCACAAATCCACTTAGAGAAATCCATTCTCCACTCACTCACCGTAGCATAGCTCAGGTATTTATATCTCAAAAAGCCTTTTGTGTTAAAGATAGAGGAATGTACCTCAAACAGTTTCAGCCCTAGAAGATAATGAAATTCGTGGAAAAGGAGTGATATCACATGCTAATCTAATGAGTCACAATTTGTTTCAGTTAACAGGGTTACAGCTCAGTGTTCTTAAAAACAGATAAAAGAGACCTGACATTGTGCGAACTAGAATAAGGTAAGAAAAGGCAACTTATCTTACACACGCATCGCATACACACAGAAAATGTGAGTAATTTAAACAAAATAAGAGATCATACAAAATACGTTATTTTTTTTATTTAGTGCGGTCCTGAATAAGACATTTTACATAAAAAAATGTTTACATATAGTCCACAAGCCCAAAAAATAGCTAATTAATAAAGGTCTTATGAAGCAAAGTGGCACATTTTATCCATATTTAAAACTTCCGGCGGAAAGCCATACGCAATTCGACTTACGGCAAAAGAGTAACCCCTGTTTTGTTTTGCTCTATCCTCTGCACTTCCGCTTCTGATTTACTCACGTTTGAGGGTGAGTAAATCATGGGCTAATTTTCATTTTTGGGTGAACTACACCTTTAAAATTCACAGAAAAATGAAGAGTAATCCCGTACTTTACGATTTCAAGAAAAGTTCTAATAAATTACAGAAATTGACTACATAGTTATATATATATATATATATATATATATATATATATATATATATATATATATATATATATATATATATATATATATATATATATACTATGTAGTCAATTTCTGTAATTTATTAGAACTTTTCTATATATAAATATATATAAATATATATATAGCCAAGCTCTTCCCAATATATGAATCAAGTATTTTATGGAGCTGTCCAGTCCTGAAATGTGACCGCAGGAAAATGTAAAGCTCTTCAGGATATACTGAGTTTAAAAAAGGCTAAAAAAAAAAAAAAAGGATACTAGTGCAGAATGCAAATGCAATTAGCAAAAGCCCCACAGTTCTCCATCAGCAATTAATAGGTGATCATTAGTGTTTATCATCTACAGTCAGTGCTAGGGCTGCAACAAGACAGACTGGATTGTTCCCACTATCAAAAAGTGTGCAATGTGCACACTTACAGTGTAGACAGCTTTATTTATTATCCACTTGCACTAAGTGTTAAGAATTACAGTTAATTAAAGTATTAATGAACATACAGTCACTTTCTGTCTACTCATAGAAATAAGAGAAACAAGTGGGGTGAGCATCTGAAATTTAAATGAGTGTGTTCAACACAAACTCAGGACAGATGATATCATGGGCAACGGGTCAGATGTTGCCGTCATCTGCTGAATGGAGAGTGTCTTTAATACATCACTGGTGCAGTTTCAACTGACCGCTAGGGAGAAATGCAAATGTTAATTTCATGTATTATGCCAAAAAATAAAAGATACATTTATAATAATTTAAATATTTAGAAAAGATATTGAACACTGAAATACTGCCCTCTAGTGTCCTTTTAAAACATTCTCGGACTGCATTAAATGGCCTACATCTACATTGCAATATATAACAATGTATTTTGTTCAATATGATAATGTCTTTAATTAGAGAGAGCATCAGATAAGAGTCAGATTTGAGCGTTGCAGACCAACAACATATTTAAACAGTTACTGATAAAACGCCATCAGATTTACCATTCAATTCAATTCAAGACAACAACCTTCTTTTGCAAACTATCTCAATAAACAATAAGATCCTTCTTCGTTGGAGAGTTTTCATCTGATTTGAGTCTAAAGGAAATGGATGCTGCAGAAAAATCATTCGTGCCAATGATTGATGCTTTTACCACATGCTCGAAACAGGCATGCGCCAGTCACCACTGAGAGGGAAACCAAAAGAGGTTACTCTGAAAACAGTAACCACAGACCTTCTGTCACATAAACCACACGTCGCCTTATTCGCTGTTGATGTGCCATGGTAACGAGCACACACCTCTTCTCAATGCAAACTGCATTTGACCACATGCATGAACTGAATACGCCAAAAATGCAACTGCTCTGCCAACATCAAATGCCAAATCTACTGTGCATAAGAAAATGTACAGGCTACATCAAATCAGAAACTTAGCATGCACAATAAATAATTTTTACATTTTCTAAGTACATGTAAATTATTCTTGTCAGTGTAAAATGTAACATCATGTTGCAAGGGTATTTTGGATGGTTGCTAGGGCGTTGCTATGCAGTTGCAAAACTGGGCTTATATGTGGGTGGGTAGGTACATTTTCCATCTAAAAACAGGCATAATTTATTCTAAACTCAGACTTCCTACACTAAAGCAGCAAATGCATGTCCGGCTCTTGAAATTTTGGCGGTAAAAACAGAAGTGCCAGTTATCACGCATATGCAACTTCCTTCCTGCAGTATTTGAATAAGTTCCTTTTTTCAGCTTAATTCACGCTTCATGTTTCATCCGGAAGACTATGAGCATGTGGGCATTGCCATGGTGATCAGCAATAAACATAAATTCTCCACAAGGAAGTAGCACAATATCCTACAGGTTACATAGGAAATGCATTAGAGGCTTTGAATAGGTGCATGCGCCACACTTTCATCCCTGAGCGTCTTTAAATATTCACGAAGAGTGTTTTTTCATGGACTTTATGAGTTGTTCAGCACAGGATTGTGAGTTTGAGTAGGCTACTGTGAAAATAAAACCTCAAATAGCCATAAGTGGATAAAAACTTAATGTCAACCTGACACTATATTTACTTTCTTAAAATATATTTACTGGTCTCATGCATTATGTATCATTGTGTTATTTAGAGGAAAAAAATCCCTCTCCCATACAACCACCTGCCATACCTTTCTAGTTGCAAATGGTTTCATGCTTATTTTAAATGAATGAACTAAAATGAAACCTATTTTTTTGTAATTACATCTGTATATCCGGACAGGTCCATAAATCACACGTCATAGTCAGTCACCTGCTAGTAGATTATTATTGTGTTACCCAGCATGCCTGGACAATGTCTGGTTATTAAGTTTAAAATGAGTTAGATCTTAACACAACACTTATGCTTGTATTATCGCTCTTTCCATATACGCCTGCTCTGTTTATTATTATAAAAGCTATTGAAATCATTCTTAAATCAGTTATTGAGCAGAACATTTTACCAGCCTGATGCTGTTCTTCCTCTTCCATGAAAGCCTACAGCGAAACATCTGCTTTCACTTAGTCACGGGATTAATGCTCTCAAAGGTCTCGCTGTACTCGACCAGCGGGTTGCCATCAAACAGAACTAAATACAGCTAATTTGTAATTTTTATAGACTTGCCCCTGTCCACTGCCAACACTGCCAACACTGACTAACAGTCAATAAGAAGGGGCACAACGCCAAAGAGTCCAAGTATCGATCTGTTCCACCTTCCAAGGACAGGACATCTTCCAAAGAGGTGTCAGGTTCTACCTGTTCCCACACACCACCTACACTTCTAGAGTCCCTGTCCTGCTCTTAGACAAAAACACTGAACAATATATGGGCATTGAGCATATTGGTCAGTCTGGGTGTTTTATTATAATCTAGATTTTTAAACTTTCTTAGTTTTGTTCAAAGTAAAAGCAACAGCAATAGTGATGCAAGCTTAAAGGTGCGGTAAGTGATTTTTGAGAAATGCTGTTGAGAGTGGATAGGGCCGAGCAGCACAACACACTAATAGATCAGCAGCAGGGGGGCGTGTCCACTCATGATGGGGAGGAGAGAGAGTGAGCCAATCAGCGGTAGGGGGCGTGTCCAGTCGTGATGGGGGAGGAGAGAGAGTGAGCAAGAGGTAGAAAGAGAGATGGCTGAGAGACATTACAAAAGAAATTAGAGGAATATCACTGGGAAAAGAAGGCTTATGATCAGACAAGAGCTTTAGGACCTGCGTTATTATTAGGAAAGCTTTACAGCGCAGGAGAGACCTAAGCGGGAAGGCATGAAAACGGATGTCGAGGTTGCGTTGTTCTGGCTCTGTATGTGAGTAATATTAGTTTTGATATGTTTCACACTGTTGTAATGCTATAGTAACAGCACAGTTGTGAGAGTCATTGTTTGTCTGGAGCTGCTGGCGACTAACAACCAACTGTTGCTTGTGTACTCTTGTGTACTTTATGTTAATCTTTTGTTCTTCCTTGACGTTTTCACAAAGCATTATTTTGCTTTGCTTCAGCTATGATAAAGAGACATCCACTATCGCATTGTGTGTTCGCGTTTTTTGTGGGCGGAGCAATAAATGGAGGAGTGTGCTTTTTTGGGTTGGTTTCAAGTGTTTCTCAGAAATCACGTACTGCATCTTTAATTTAAGGGATACTCCAAAAAAAAAATTATTCTGTCATTAATTACGCACTTTTATGACATTAAACATCTGTTTGACTATCTTTTTACTGTGGAAGACAAAAAATATATTTTAAAGAATATTGGGAACCAAACAATTTTTCATTGTATGTAAAAACAACACTGAGACACTCGAACAGTGTACTTTTTGTATTATTTTCCATATATAGTATTATATTATTGAGTAATATTTTGAAAGTATAATATTTTCAGTTTTATTTTAGTTTTAAATATGCTTGTGCTTTTACTTTTGTGCTTTTTAGCTTTAACTTGACCACATTTTCAATTCTGGGTGAACTATCCCATTAAAACATGTGGATTTGGTGATGGATAATAATGAAGCTGCCCAGTAAAACAGGTGGATTATGAAAACATTTTCCTACCAGCATGAGCCCCTGCATCCCAACGTCATCACTCACTCCCAGAACAGCAATCATCGCTTCTGTTTTTCTTTTGGGTGGTTTTAAATTTTGTCTTCCTCCAAAAATGATTGCAAAAACATTTTAACATTTCCTGCCATGGTCATAACGTTGGCAGGCACAACATCGGCAGAAATTGTGCCTTAAATGCATTTGATATGACCTGACATAGCACTCCAGTAAACTAAAACAACCTTATCAAAGAATCATTCAAGCAAGAAAGGTCAAACAAAACTACTCTCGCTATGGCAGCAACACAAGTTTAAGAAAAGGGCCTTTTGTCAAGGACAACTTCCTGTAAATGAGGACCTTCATGGGCTAAACTTATTTTAAACACAAATCTAATCCCCAATGAATTACCCCAAAAGAGACTAATTTTTTTAATCAGTTGTCTTTGTGAAAGAAAAAAAAACAGTCATTACTAGGGCGATTTAACAATAGTTATTTGCAGTTATATCACATTATATCAATTACCAATTTATGTCAGCACCAGGCAGACACAATTATGTCCAAAAATACGCAGAAACATCACGACACAAATAGATCCTCTATATCTAAAAAAGGTGAAGAAAGCACTGCAACACAAAACCAGTCCTTTTGAACCCTCAGCTGATAAAGCAAGGCGTCCATAAGCCATTATAATGAAAGTGCTTGATTCCCTCGGGACAGTTCAAATGCACAAACATCTCTGTTTGCAACACTGCCAAAAGCTGTATTTGATGACAACATTAGCTTAAAAAATAAATGGATGGACACGCATAGCCATTATGTAAAGCATCAATATTGATTTCTCAAGTGGGTAAGTTCCTGTGCTATCAAATATGGTGCATTTGTGCAACAAGAGGCATCTGGCAAACTATAGGTGAGAAGGCACTGAATCAGCAAAATTCCTCCTGACTCATAGAGCCAGAGGAAGGTCGTGGGAGCTGGGAGAACAGAAATACAGCATCACCTACCTTGCAGCCTTTGCATCACATTCATAATGTCCTTGGTGGACCGTCCGAAAGGGCTTAGGGAAGCCATGGTCCCTCTCTACTGTCCTGTGCTCCTCTGACACCGGATCACTCATGCAGTCGGCACGGTAGACAGAAGATACTGCACTAGTTTCTTAAGGGGGCATCCCCATCCGCCCCTCCTACAACTCTCTTTCTTCCTCTTGCTCTCTCTCACTCTCTCTCTCTATCTGATGCAGAAACTCCAGGAACTTGATATGATCCAATAGAAAAGCAGGTTTCATTTAGGTGCCCGAATGGGTAGTCAGCCAATCAGAAGTCCTGTTCTATCTAGTCAGTGAGCTAAGAAGAAAGAGTAACAGAATGTGTGTCAGGCAGAACACTGTAAAAAGATTTAGATGAGATAACATATAAAGTAACTAGTGTGACAAGAACAAATTAATAATAATAATTATGACTAAATAAGGAATTTTTAAGATCTGGTTGAAACACATTTCCACTTTCTATAGTGCAATAAATGTCATTGTGTTTCTATGTACTTTATGCTGTACATGCATATGTTGGCACACAGGCCAGGTCCCTTTTATCTCACATAAATTGCTGTTATTTATTTTTTATTTATTTTTAATAACAGCATTAATATAATCTATAGACGTATTGACTGATTGATATTATATGGAAACGAGTTTTAATCATTATAGCTCATCCATAATTCAAATTCTTTGCCCACCAGGGATAACTTTTCATCTTAAATGTTTATTGCACATGAAACGCATCATGGACCTGCATGCATATTTACCAGCCAAAGTTAAGCAATTAACTAAGTGAAGACAACAGAAACTCAGCAACACAAGATAAATATCTGCAAAAACAGCCTGTTTGAAGTCTAAATGCATGCTCGACGATTAAACAGGAAATCTATTGCGCAAATCACCAAGAACACGAGTTCTGTTTCATCGGAATCTATTTGTTTCATGTGTATAGTAGTATGTAGTGTGTGTATTACCGTGAGCAGATGACGCTTCCTTCACCGCAGGGCTCTTGTGTCTCGTGTGATGATGATGGTGAAACTCTGTTAGACCGGTTGCTTTGGAAACCTTTAAACAATGTTGCAAGGCCGCCTTACTTCATGTGACCTTTACCGCCACCTATCGGTGTTAAAGGAAACAATAGGGGGGCGTTTACACAAGAAACAACGCAGAGGATAGATAGATAGATAGATAGATAGATAGATAGATAGATAGATAGATAGATAGATAGATAGATAGATAGATAGATAGATAGATAGATAGATAGATAGATAGATAGATAGATAGATAGATAGATAGATAGATAGATAGATAGATAGATAGATAGATGACGGACGGACAGACAGAATGACAAAAGAACGGATGGATAGACAGATAGATAGATAGATAGATAGATAGATAGATAGATAGATAGATAGATAGATAGATAGATAGATAGATAGATAGATAGATAGAGGACAGACAGACAGACACATGGATAGACAGACAGAATGACAAACGAACGGATGGACGGCGACAGATAGATATATAAATAGATAGATAGATAGAGATAGAGGACGGACGGATGGATAGACAGAATGACAGACAGACAGACAGACAGACAGATAGATAGATAGATAGATAGATAGATAGATAGATAGATAGATAGATAGATAGATAGATAGATAGATAGATAGATAGATGACGGACGGACAGACAGACAGAATGACAAAAGAACGGATGGATAGACAGATAGATAGATAGATAGATAGATAGATAGATAGAGGACAGACAGACAGACACATGGATAGACAGACAGAATGACAAACGAACGGATGGACGGCGACAGATAGATATATAAATAGATAGATAGATAGAGATAGAGGACGGACGGATGGATAGACAGAATGACAGACAGACAGACAGACAGATAGATAGATAGATAGATAGACAGATAGATAGATAGATAGATAGATAGATAGATAGATAGATAGATAGATATATAGATAGATAGATAGATAGATAGATAGATAGATAGATAGATAGATAGATAGATAGATAGATAGATAGATAGATAGATAGATAGATAGATAGATAGACAGAATGACAGACAGAGAGATAGATAGATAGATAGATAGATAGATAGATAGATAGATAGATAGATAGATAGATAGATAGATAGATAGATAGACAGACAGATAGATAGATAGATAGATAGATAGATAGATAGATAGATAGATAGATAGATAGATAGATAGATAGATAGATAGATAGATAGATAGATAGACAGAACAACAGATAGATAGATAGATAGATAGATAGATAGATAGATAGATAGATAGATAGATAGATAGATAGATAGATAGATAGATAGATAGATAGATCGATCGATAGATAGATAGATAGATAGATAGATAGATAGATAGATAGATAGATAGATAGATAGACAGAATGACAGACAGAGAGATAGATAGATAGATAGATAGATAGATAGATAGATAGATAGATAGATAGATAGATAGATAGATAGATAGATAGATAGATAGATAGATAGATAGATAGATAGATAGATAGATAGATGTAAAGATGTGTAGTTCATTACCACTCATTATCTTAATCAAGGACAACATGGCTCAATAATGACATCTGCTGGCCATTCCTGTTGCTGTAATAAACTCAGAGCATGGATGCCCTGCTATTGTTTTAGGACAAACTTTTCCTTCACTGTAATACTTGTAAAAGCCAGTACAACAGTGACTGTGAATTTGGTTGAATGCAGTTCACCTTCCTGTTTCTTCTGAGAGGACATGCATTTTTAGACCCTTTTAGCAAGCATATAGTTACACTTTATGGTGGGTGTTTGTAAGAGTTTTATTATGTGGTTCTATGATCATGAAACATACAGTGATATGCCAAAAGGCACAGATCATAAGGAACTAAGGAAATCCCCTCTGACAACTGAGAACTTATCACCTGCATGGGCGTTTTCCTTTTCTGATAGGAATCAAAACTAACTTGATAGATCTATTGTTCTGGGTTTTTTTTTTTTTTTACTTGAGTATTTTCCTTTTATCCTCACTCTATCTTAAAACAAATATACTGCAAAAAGGGAAATTGAAAGTGCTGAAAGGTCTACAAAAAGGTGTAAGTTGGTCTATTATAATATAATGGGGTGAAGAAGCCATTGTATTGTATCCACTGAAACGACGGAAATGATGCAAGAGGAAACAGCCCTGTTCCCCTGGATTTCTGTCCCGAACTGATAAGCCGAGCACTTGCTAATTTTACAAGTAAAGAGGCAGGAAGAATGACGACAATGTTTCCCTTTATGCAAACAAAGTGCCAGATTCCCTGAGAAATCTTTGTGAGCTTGAACTGAGAGTGTGGCTGCATACTGACATGCTTCTGCTAACTATTATGGCTTCAAATGAAACAAATGCGATTTGGGAAATACTTAAACCTATTGATTTTGGTAAGAATTGGTCAGCATTTGGCTCATACTTTTATATCACTTTAAATTGTGTGCATTTATAAAAAAAAAAAAAATGCAGTTAAATATTCAATATGAAAAGGCTATTGTAAATTTTCAACTTTTCAATACTTTTAATAACCTTTCCATCCAGAGGAGCTCATCCTGGCATTCTGCTTGTCGATATTGATGGGTCTGCTCATCGGGATCTTGATTTTCCTCCTCCTTACGTGGATGTCAAGACGAAGAGCTTCGGTCAGGATCACCAGACGTCAAAACCAGTCGTCAGAATCTAAAGGCTCACGTAATCAACGCTGCCACCTCAGACACTACAAGAGTCACGGTTGTGACAAGAACAGTGAATATGCGGGAAGAGCGGCTTTAAACCTCCACAGACAGACTTCAGTAGACCCAAATGAGCTTCTGGGCAGAAGTCCCAGCTTCCAGAACTCCACTTTTCGGCCACCAGCAAAAAAGACTAACAAGACTAGTGAGGAAACCGAGGATGATAACCAAGCTGCATTAATTCCCAACATCACAGATCCATTTAGTACGGAACCAGCAGAGTCTTTCTGGCTGGGGAAGGGCAGTCTAAGAGGTTTTCTACCCAGACAGACTCCACCACCTGCATATGACAGCGTCATTCACATCTTTCAAGAGACCTGTCCCTGACTGCACTGTGGCAAGAGACTAAGGACTTGCAAAGGATTGTACATAAACATGAATTTACTTAACTCAAAGCCTTGCTCTGATTTGGGAAGGGATCTGATTTATCCTATGTTGACACTCATTTGATATTAAATTCATGAGAACAGAAACACTTTACAAAAAGGTCCTATTAGTTCTCGAACAAGAATAAATGTAGGATGGGACTTAATTTTGTCCATGGGTAATTGATTGGATGGTTGTGGTTTGCTATTGGTCAATCACATGTGAGTGACAGGTTGTCCCGCCCTCAGGCCAGAAAACATCAAAGAGATGTTACTGCAAGAGGGAGGAGAAGTTGATTAAAGATTATGAGGGAACATTAATTAAAAAATAATGTTTTGCCCAGGTAAATCATGTATAATAAATACTGCAATTTTCATTTGAAAAAAACTGTCAATTTTGATTTCATGGTGACTTTAATGTTAGAGAAAGTTGAACTCTTTCATGCAGACTGCAGTGGTGTAAAATGTTGAACTGAATTATTTTTAGGTTATGGCGATTAAAAATAACAGTGCTTTAGTGTGTCTCCTGGGAATCTCTTCAATATGGTATTGTTCTGTCAGCCTTTCCTGAGATAAAAGTGAAGTATCTCTCCTGAGTCCCGAGCCTTGTTGCAGAATGTCTGAGCAAAGGAAATACGTGATAAAAAAATTATCTTTTACTAATAGAAAACATTTAACCATTTACAACATATATATTTTTTAGTAATAACCAATAAACTTTCAGGTCGAACTTACTATGAGCTCTGAGGTAAATAGTATGTGCTACTATTTACTAACAAAGTCTTTAAAAGACGAACACCTATTGCATTGTCATCTCATCTGTCAGGAGGTTGTAGGCTTATTCACGTTATTGCAAAAACAACAAAAACAATTACAGAACCTTTAAATGCACAGTATTGTATTTGTAGGACACTTGTAGGTCTCTTAGTATGCGCTTGTTAGTTTGGATCAGCGTTTTAAACACGTCTTTTAAGTGAACGATTCGTTCTCGTTCAATGCTGAAGTCGCTCCCTTTGAAGTAGGCGTGACTGCTTTTTTGCCTGGAGCCAATAGCCTTCGATGGATTGAGGCAGTGAAGGAGCATTTCATTGGTTGGGCTACTAAACCGATACGCCCTTTCACTGTGTTTTGAAGTTATGCCACATACATTTAATTCGTAAACCAACTGAACATGATGATTATCTCCTTTAGACTGTTGTTGTGTTCTTACACAACATCTTTATGAAAGTCATGTCCAAAATTTGAGAATATTGAAGAAAAAATTCGATATGTTTAATGTAATTTGTGTGTAAAACGCGCGTTTAGATTGTGAACGTATTTAGGTGTTTAAGGAGTCGTAAGTGAATGAATCAATGACTCGTTCCAAAGACCTTTCGCCATACTGAAAATGTGGTGCAAATCCATAGCAACTTTATTTCATTTTTTTATTTTTATAAATAGGTTTCATAGAAAATGAATGAGAAAATATTAGTAAAAGTAAAATGACCAAAATAACTTGAAAAGGGTTGCATATAATCAGTAGCGCGGGGGGGGGGCTGCAGTCCCCCTCGATAGCATCAGCCCTCCCTGTGCACTAAAATTATATTGTATTTAAAAACATGAAATGAAATAAAATAAATTAAAATAGACTGACATAACATACTGTGTTTGATATGGGATTAAAAATAATGGACAGTTGATAAGATATAAACTAATGATTCATTATTTTAATAATTCCTCAGGAAGTGCTTTCATCACCGATACGTACGTCACCTCGCTCACACTCGTTTGGTCATGGCTAGTGATAAGCAGCAGAAACGCATTTCAGACTTAAAAAAATTGTTACTACTAACACGGTTAAGAAAAGTAAAATTGAGAATTCTTCTCATATAAAGGATGTAACGTTAAACAACAACGGCAACGAAACGGCGACTGAATTCACGCCAAATGCTGACTTTGACACCGACATAAACTCTGTTCAGACATCCGCGAGCAGCGAGGTTTGTGAGCTGGACGTTACCATGGACTCTCACCGGTCTGCTGAGGTCGGGACACATGATCGGATGGTTGCCATCAACATCATCGAGTATTTATATTCCGGTCGCGGTATAAAATGGTTTTAAGTCAACAAAAGAATTTGAAATGTTATATTTAGCATTTTATATGAAGCTACAGGCTATCTCTACTAGCATAATCCGTTTATCATTCGTTCAGTCGTTCAGTCGTTTTTATTTAATTTATTTAATTTAACATTGGAAGCATTGAAAGCAGAACAATTTGAAAACGGTTCCTTTTTCATTGTTTTTTCCCCCGAAAATACGTAAAACAAGAATTCAGCTTGGATTTTCGTTCTGAGGTAGAAAAAATAATAAACAGAAACAGCTGGATTCCAGCTTTTTCTACCTCAGAATGAAAAACAAAAAAATCAAGCTGAATTCTTTTGAATTCATATTAAAAAAAGTTTTCTCATTTTTCTGCTTTCAATATTAAATTAAATAAAAAACGACTGAAATGATACACGGATTTTGCATCCATACTGTAAACATTCTTTTTTTCCTATAAAATAACAAAAATTTAACGGAAATGACATACGCAAACCAGATATACTACTACTACAACACCTGTCTGGTCGCCAGCGACAACATAATGACGTCACTCATTTTCCGACCCACTCTCAGCCCCCCTCGAATGAAACTGCTTCCAGCGCGCCTGCATATAATCACTTTTAAGGCCTGAAATTAAAGACAGCATTTTGCATTATATGATTCTAGCGTGCTTTAAAGGGTTAGTTCACCCAAAAAAAATCTGTCATTAATTACTCACCCTCATGTCGTTCCAAACCTGTAAGACCTTCGTTCATCTTCAGAACACAAATGAAGATATTTTTGATGAAATCCGAGAGCTCTCTGACTCCTCCATAGACAGCAATTTAATTACCATTTTCCAGTCCTAGAAAGGTAGTAAAGAATCGTAAATGTGACTACCTTAATTTTATGAAGCGACGAGAATACTTTTTTTAGCGCTTTATTCAACAATTTCTTCTCATCTGTGTCATTCTCCTACGCAGTTTACATCTGCCAGCTCCTGTATCAGCATCACATGCATCGTGGTCTTCACGTGAACAGCTTCGGCCAATGGTAAGCCGGTGTTCTGGCGTAGCTCTGACGTAACTCGGAAGCACTGCACTCACTTGTATTTACTACATCAACAGCCAGTACCACCGCTGGCCGTCTTGGTTCTGAGAGAACTTTCTTGTGGTGCCCTCCTCGGGTGCTCTATGCGTAGCGCGTGATGCATGTGGTGGGAGCGGCAGCACTGTCAACAGAGTAGGAGACTGACACATATATGAAGAAATAGTTGAATAAAGTCATTATTTTTTGTTTAATTTTGCGCACAACGAATTAATCGTTCTCGTTCACTGACTGAAGTCGCTCCCTTTGAAGTACGTGACAGCTTTCTTGCCTAAAGACACAGATCGAACACAGATCGTATCAGCCCGCAGCTAACACTGATACCAACAGGCGCTCAAGGTCGAGCAGACAGCGGCACCGAGATTTCTTCGGTCACAACGCCAGGGCACTCTCCCTCCTCCATCTGTTGTAGGTGAACCAAAAACAACTGATACCAGCTCTCAGTGATGTGTGTTGGGTCCCCGCTATGATAACAGTAGCTTCAAATGTTTACAGAACGAGCGGGAACCCAGTGTGCCTGTCTCTTTCTCTATTTCTGTTCTGTTATGTGATAGAAAGTGTAAGACCTTCTCAGACCATATAGCAAAACCATCTAATATGCTGCCTATTACATGTCAAACTAAGATTACTGTGGGGGAAAAAATTAATACTGTTAAAGCTACACTGTGTGATATTTTCCCCCATCTAGCGGTGAAAAGGTATATGACCATCCGTGAATATTAGTTTCTGTTCCTCTCAATTCCGATTTCGTTTTAACTCCTACGGTGGCCGATTTACATAACTTCCAGTTCGACCTCGTCCATGAGTGTTCCTTCAGGTGATGAGTTTACTTTAGAAAACTATTATAATTTGCAGTTATTTAATTTGTCAGTTAACATGTAGGTTATGACATCTATGTAAAATGAATAATAGTTTTACTTTTTCGTTATTTTTTGCCATTTCATTGCTAACATCAGCTATCAGGTTCCCAGACGAATGCATGCTAATCTTAGTAAAGTAACTTTTATCGGTGCTATCGTTATTCTGTATATTGTACGACATAACTAGCGTGATGCAAAGTTTACATTGTAGGCTATATCGGTCTCAAGCAATCCCCCTCTTCACATTCGACACAGTGCCATCGAGTGTTAAAACGCGAAAGGCAAAGCTTGAATTTACGGGTATGTCCCTCTTTGGTTCATGTACTTTCAAGATGGAGGGGCAACATGGCGACGCGCATTCGAACCCCTCACCCGTATGTATTTTCAATGGCATATTATACACTTACGAGAATACTTTATTACTTGAAAGAAGTAAATATACATTAATGAGCACATATATTTTTGAAAGAACTAATTGTTTTTAGCTAAGAATAAACTAAAAAAGTTACACAGTGTAGCTTTAAGTTAGCACTTTCAAACATTTGTTCACTTAAAAACAAAAAATTTCTAGTCAATGACTTAATAACCACAAACAACCTAGATTTTTTGCTTCTAAATGAAACGTGGCTTGAAGAAAACTGCAGTGCAACAGTCCTCAATGAAACAGCCCCTCCTAACTTTACTTTTATGAGTGTGTGTGGAGCGTTTAGGAGGGGTGGAGGTATTGCTGCTCTTTTTAAAGATGTCTATCAATGTAAGCGAGTGTCATTTGTAGGCATGTGCCAGTATCAATTTTTCATGTTGCGATTAATTGCTGAAGCTTTTATTACGGTATACGGTATTATCACGATATTGAAATAAGTTGCAAAAAAAGTGTTGTAATAGTATAACAGGTTTAAGAACTCTTTTTGTAATAACAAAAATAACTCTGAATGTTTAAATACAATAATAAATGCACCAAAAATATATAAAAGTTCAATTTTAAGTGCAAAAGAATTAGGTTATAAAGAACAACAGGTAACATTAACTAAGATTGAGCAATAGCTACATTTGTTACAGAAAGTTTTTTTTTTAAAGTTAGTTAAGAAATACAACTGTTTGGTAATAATGAATTAACATGTTAACTAATGAAGCCTTATGTCTCAAAGTTTTACTAAACAATAACAAATAATCAGAAAATGTCTAATCATTAGGGCATTCTGTAGTCCAAATTTAAAATATAAAAATGTTTAAGTTTGAAAATAAATAGCCTGTTAAGTCTTTAAGTATTAAGTATTTCGTGCTGTGATGAACAACATTGAAATTACTAAAAATGAATGGCTGTTTGGAGCATTTGAAAAACTTCACTAGCGCAATTGCTTTGTTTGCGGGGTTTCCGGGGTAACCGCTGCATTCTGCAGTTCCATCAGCGCCCTCTGCTGTCAGAGAGTGAACTGCACTTCATTCAGTGTGTGCGTCTCCTTCACTCGTTCAGCCATGTGCTTCTCATGCACTTAGGGCTTATTTACATCTGAGCGCGTGTCCCTTTGACGCAGAATACAGCGGTGTTGAGCATTTTATACGGTTGATGGGCAAAGTATTCTTTAATGCATTATAAAATAATTTATTTGTTAATAAATTATTATTTACGGTATTTCGAAGTGCCCACGATAACAATATTGTGCATATTCATTATCGTGATATATCGCATTACCGAATATCGGCACATGTCTAGTCATTTGGTGACTATCTGTCTTTTGAATATCTGGGTATTGTGTTAAAAGGTGCTCCACGCATCCTGCTTATCATTATTTACAGGCCTCCAAAATACTCTCCAGCCTTTACTGAGGACTTATCAATAATCTCCTCAGAGTTTGATTGTTTTGCCATTGCTGGGGATTTTAACATTCACATAGACAATGCTGAATCCAGTACAACAAAAGAGCTCATGACTGTTCTTAACACTTTTGATTTGACACAGCATGTACATGGTCCCACACACAATCGTGGACACACATTTTAGATTTACTTATCAGCAAGGGTCTAAACATTTCATCAATTGTTGTTAAGGATGTAGCATTGTCTGATCATTTCTGTATTTTCTTTGATATATCAATCTCTCCTGCAATTGAAGCTAGATCTGTCTCTGTCAAAAAGAGAAGCTTAAATGAGAACACTAGTGTGCTATTTATGAAGGCTATATCTCTAACACCAAGCATATCTGCAGACTCATATTTGACAACAGACATATCTGTTGATTTCTTTTAACTCAAAAGTTAAGAGTGTAATTGATGATATTGCTCCTGAGAAAGTCAGGAAAAAGAGTGGCAGACAGAAAGCACCTTGGAGAAACTCAACGGCAGTGCAAATAATGAAAAGACAATGCAGGAAATCTGAACGCATGTGGCGGAAGACAAAACTTGTAGTCCATTATAACATCTATAAAGACAGCCTTCATGATTTCAATGTGGAACTAGGCAAAGCTATACAGACCTTCTTCTCAGATATTATAAACAGAAACATAAACAACACGCACACTCTTTTTGCTACTGTAGAGAGACTGACAAACCCTCTGAGTCACATTCCCAGTGAAATGCTCTCTGACAGCAAATGCAGTGAATTTGCTTCCTTCTTCTCAGTGAAAATCAATAATATCAGGAAGGCGATCAGCACATCCTTGAGTTGCTCTGGGGTCAGTCAGATCAGACCACAACCTCAGAAAGTTACTATGTCTGATTTCAAAGCAATTGATTGTAAAATTTTAGAAGAAACGGTACAGCACCTTAAAACATCAACCTACGCCCTTGACACACTCCCCACTTTTTTTTTCAAAAGTGTGTTTAACTGTTAAGAAGCAGATCTGCTAGAAGTGGTAAACTCTTCACTTCTCAATGGGAATTTTCCAAACTCCCTTAAAACCGCAGTAGTTAAGCCTCTTCTGAAAAAGAGAAATCTGGATAACTCCATATTGAGCAACTACAGACCTATCTCAAATCTCCCCTTCATAGGCAAGATCATTGAAAAAGTTGTCTTCAGTCAGCTGAACAAATTCTTAAGCTCAAACGGATACTTTGACAATCTGGTTTCCGACCACATCACAGTACAGAAACAGCGTTCATAAGGAAAATAAATGATATTCGCCTCAATACAGATACAGGCAAAACATCAATTCTGGTGCTTCTCGACCTCAGTGCTGCATTCGACACTGTTGATCACAACATACTTCTTGACAGGCTGGAAAACTGGGTCAGACTTTCTGGGATGGTCCTTAAATGGTTCAGGTCGTACTTAGAAGGGAGAGGTTATTATGTGAGTATAGGTGACCATAAGTCTGACTGGACATCCATGACTTGCGGAGTCCCACAAGGGTCAATTCCTGCACCACTCCTATTCAACCTGTATATGCTGCCACTGAGCCAAATAATGAGAGAGAACCAAATGGCTTACCACAGCTATGCTGACGACACCCAGATCTACTTAGCACTATCACTTAATGACTACAGCCCCATTGACTCCTTGTGCAAATGCATTGATGAAGTTAACAGTTGGATGAGCCAAAACTATCTTCAGTTAAACAAAAACAAAACTGAAATCATTACATTTGGAAACAAAGATGAAATTCTCAAGGTGAACACATATCTTGAGACTAAAGGTCTAATAACAAAAAATCAAGTCAGGAATCTTGGTGTGATTTTGGAGTCAGACCTGAGTTTCAATAGTCATGTCAAAGCAATAACTAAATCAGCTTACTATCATCTGAAAAATATATCAAGAATCAGATGCTTTGTTTCCAGGCAAGACTTAGAGAAACTCGTTCATGCTTTCATCACCAGCAGGGTGGACTATTGTAATGGTCTTCTCACTGGCCTTCCCAAAAAGACCATTAGACAGGTGCAGCTCATACAGAACGCTGCGGCCAGGATTCTGAGCAGAACCAGAAAATATGACCATATCACGCCAGTCCTCAGGTCTTTACACTGGCTTCCAGTTACATTTAGGATCAATTTTAAAGTATTATTTCTTGTTTATAAATCACTTAATAGCCTAGGACCTCAATACATTGCAGATATGCTGATTAAATACAAACCCAACAGATCATCAGGATCAAGTCAGTTAGAAATACCAAGAGTTCACTCAAAGCAAGGAGAGTCTGCGTTAAGATATTATGCCAGCCGCAGCTGGAACCAGCTTCCAGAAGAGATCAGATGTGCTCCAACTGTAGCCACATTCAAATCCAGACTCAAAACACATCTGTCCAGCTGTGCATTTACTGAATGAGCACTGTGCCACTGTACGTCCCACTGATTGCACCTAATCTAATCTATGCATTTTTTTCTATGCATAGATCTATGCATATATATATATATATACTGTAACAATTTTATTCTTTTTAATTATCTTTACAACTGTATATTTCTAATTCTTATTTTAAAAATTCTCTTTACAACTGTTTTAATTATCCTGTTTTTATTTTTAATTCTTACACGTGGTATTCTTATTTCTTATCACTATTTTAATTTAATTTTCTATGTAAAGCACTTTGAATTGCCATTGTGTATGAAATGCTATATAAATAAACTTGCCTTGCCTAAAGACTGACTTCAGTACGAGCCAATATAGCCTCAGGCAGTTGGTGTCTTAAAGTTATGAGCCTGTAGGCTACATTTCATTCTTGAACCAACTGAACATGATCACATTTAGGCTGTTGTTGTGTTTTTACAAAACATTTTGATGAAAGTCATGTCCAGAATTTGAGTATATTGAAGTAAAAGGTCGAACTGTTTAATGTCATTTGTGCGTTAGGTCGTGAACGAGTCGTTTGAGTGAATGAACGAGTCACCTTTCGCCATACCGAACAAACTGGTGCGGTATCCATTTTTAAATAGGTTTTATAGAAAATTAATGAGAGGGAAAAAAAAGAGGAGTCAAAAAGTTAAAGGACCTAAAAATCACTTAAATAGAGAGCGCGTATCAATCAATCAATCAAATAAACTTTATTTATAAAGCACTTTAAAACCGAAGTGGACCAAAGTGCTATAACGTTACAGCATATTATCACTTTCAGGTCCAAGTCAGCGTTTTGAATCGAAGGCTGTATGATTTTAGTAGGCTAGCGTGCTTGAATTGTACATTCTTTGACATGTGTGCTTTATTTTCTCAGTGAAACTCATTATTATTTGCAAATCCCCGAATCTTTATACGTATGACAGAATAAGAATGAAGATATGTGACTTCTATCAGTCTGGTTTGCTCGCGTACCGCATTTGTTGTACTTTCTGGATGGGGCTGGCAGTCATGTGATACAAAGCACCATTCCGTCAGAGCGCGGGTTGCCTTCGCACGCCGAAAAATCCCCCATTCATGGGTTCTTTTGCGCAAACGACTGCCTCTCACAGCATGACTTTAATGTGCTTTGGGGTGAAATCCAGAATAAGCATCTGGCAACCATTTAGACGCATTGAGAGCGAGTTGGTAGAGGTGAGTTTGCTGATAGAAATGAATGCAGATTTTTTATTTTATGACTCGAATGAATTATGTTCTTTTTGGTTTACATTGTTCTCATTCGATTCCTTTGGAATGTCACAGTAATAGTCAATGTTGTATCCCTGACGGTTGTGTAATTATAGCACGAGTGTAGGTGGCAACCATAGTTGATGGATTTATTCTAAACTGCACCCAGCTTAATTACCTTAATTACCTGACACAATTCTTATATAAACAGATGTGTGAAACTGAGCCAATTGTGATCTGGAAGCCCTATATGGTTATTTTTATATTGATTCTATTTAACAGTGAGATGGTGTTGTAAACGAAATGTCATATTAATAAGCCTGGGAGAAACGCATGAGGTGGAAATTAATATTTCTTTTTAAAATTAGAATAAATGCAGTTATGAAGTCTTAGGCTGGGTGTCATTAAAATTCAGTCATCATCACATCCCTGTTGCCATGACGCCTGCGAGCTGCCTCATCCTTAGTTGTGCATGATTTTTTTGTATGTTTTTGCGCGTTTGCACGCCTTTTTTGTACAGCTGCTTCGATGCATGATCTCTGTTGCGTTATTCTTAGTATAAAGCATGAATTGCAGGGGCTTTAAACATCCTGTGACGTAATGGGGGACCAATGTCAACTCAAGTGTGGGTGCAGACAGAGAAATGAAATGTCTTTAAATCATTCTGCATGCAGCGCTTGTCCTATGTTCTTGCTCTTCAATCTGCAAATCATATAATCTGTTTCAGTGTTATATGCTTTATTATTTCTCAATACATTTGTTTGTGTGTGTGTGTGTGTGTGTGTGTGTGTGTGTGTGTGTGTGTGTGTGTGTGTTTTCTTTGCATAGAAATCCTGGAATACCGAAGGCTGAAAACTGGTTTTGTAGCCTATAATGAAGATAAACTGCAACTTGATTTGATTTAGTTATAATTTACACCATTTTGTTGAATAGAAACAGAATAAATTGGATTCCTCATGATCTGCATTAGTCACAGGCTATAATGGCCTGATTTCAGTCACACTCTTTCTTAAGACACATCTGCAGTTAAGCATTCTCAGGTCGAACTGCACATTTTTTGAATAAGCAAGCAAAATGGAGCACTCCTTCAAAGACGGAATTCAGACTAATAATGTCCAGGGACTATGAAGAGGTGAGTACTTTCAGAAATCAGATTTTCATGCATTCCATCGTGATATTTTCTGCTGCATCGAAAGACTGTTCTTTAATAGAGTTGTAGTTTATTTTAGAGACTGATAATGTCACATACAGTTGTTAGATGTTACATTATCCAAGTCACATTCCACCTGAAACTATTATTTAAAAAAATGTTCTTATTATTTTATAGTTATAATGCATGTGTAATCGTATTAATTGAGAAACTTCATGGAATGTTTGTACCTTTAAAATGTATTTAAAGGTAAAGTTGTCATTTCTGTGCCACTATATCACTAAAGTGAATAACAAAAATAACAAAAATAATTTCCAAACTGGCTGGTAATTTTCAAATCGACCTATTAATGTCTTCTCTTTGCATGTTACATTTTTTAAAGGAACACTCCACTGTTTTTAGAAATAGGGCTTATTCAACTTCTTTCCTACATTTAGATATTTGGGCAAATGCATTTTTGTCTCTTCCAGGCGAAGCACTGCTTGGATGCAGAGATATCACGCAACACATGCACAACATACGCCGGTATGTTGAGGGAAGTTTGGGAAGAGTTTTCATGTGTTGCGTGATATCTCTGTGCCCAAGTAGCAGTGCTTCGCCTGTGCTTCCCCATAATATAGTCCCAAGTTAATATCTGCCTAGGAAATCGCCTAGTCTTAATCTGCATCGCCATTTGAATTTGTTATGAATACGCAGGCCACAAGAAGTAATTAGGTGGGGGGTTTTTTTGGATCACTTTTACTCGGGACATGCTAGCTGGCAACATAGGATTCCATTCATTATGCTAAGCTAAGCTAGCGACGACCCTGCCAAACTAAAACAATGCATGCACTGAGACAAAAATGCATTTGCCCACATATCTAAATGTAGGAAAGATGTTGAATAAGCCCTATTTCTAAAAACGGTGGAGTGTTACTTTAAGTGGACTGCAGAAACATAAAGACCTATTTACAATGTTGATCAGTTACAGCATTTTCCCTATTTAACCTAAAATAAATATAAAATTAATATTACACACACTACGGGTCAAAAGTTTGGAAACATATTATTTTTAAATGTTTTTGTAAGTAGTCTCTCAATATCACCAAGACTGCATTTATTTGATCAAAAATACAACAAAAACAGTAACTATTTTTACAACTGGTTTCAAATGTAATATATTGTCTTCTGTGTCACATGATCTTTCAGAAATCATTTCTTATTATTATCAAATGAAAACAGCTTTAACTGCTTCTTTTTATTTTATTTTATTGAAATCATAATACACTGCCATTCAAAAGTTTGAGTAAGTAAGATTTTTTTAAAGGGAAAAAGAAAAATGTATTACTTTTATTTTACAAAAAAAGTTATATTTATAATAAAATCTTTTAAACTTTTATCAAGGAGTCTTGAAAAAAATCACAGTTTCCACCAAATATTAAGCAGCACAACTGTGTTTAAAGGGATAGTTCACCCCCAAAATTTGACATCATTTATTCATCCTCAAGTTGTTCCAAACCTGTGGGAATTTCTTTGTTTTGCTGAATGCAAAAGATATTTTGAAGAATATGGGGAACTAAACAGTTGATGGGTCCATTGACTTCCAAAGTAGGAGGAAAAATACTATGGAAGTCAATGGGGTCCATAAACTGTTTGATTACCGACATTCTTCAAAATGTCTTGTGTTGTGTTCAGTAGAACAAAGAAATTCATACAGGTTTAGAACAACTTGAGGGTGAGTAAATGATGACAGAATTTTCATTTTTGGGTGAACTATCCCTTTAACATTAATAATAATAAGTAATGTTTCTTGAGCATCAAATCAGCATAATAGAATGATTTCTGAAGGATCATGTGACACTGAAGACTGGAGTAATGATGATGAAAATTCAGCTTTACCATCACAGGAATAAATGGCATTTTAAAAATATATATTACAACAGAAACCTTAATGTTTCCAAATATTTGACTGGTACTGGATAATCATGCCTTTCTTAACCCATGCACATTTTGTAATGTACTTTAGCATTAGTGACCATCAAAAATGATTTCACAGGTTTTTACAAGTGTTTTAAATAATAATATAAACATTAACTCTGTCTCCCTCTACACCTGTAGCCTGGTCAGTCTGTAGGGATGTTGGCTGCGGTGGAACATGGTCCGGTCCTCTGCAGTGACTCCAACATCCTCTGCCTCTCATGGAAAGGGAGAGTTCCCAAGAGTGAGAAGGAGAAGCCGGTGTGCAGGAGGCGCTACTATGAGGAGGGCTGGCTGGCCACTGGGAATGCCAGGGGTGTTGTGGGTGTGACGTTCACATCGAGTCACTGTAGAAGGGACAGAAATACCCCACAAAGAATCAACTTCAATTTACGGGGTCATAACAGTGAGGTGGGAGTTTGCCTCTCGTTTAGATGTTTGTTTTGCCAATAACTGCTCTCCTTTGGTTTATATGTTGAAATTGTGAGCTTTAAATGTGCACTAAGTTCTGTTTTCCACTTTAAACCTAAGGAAATAAAGGGGTAAAAAATGAAATTTACTGTAAAAAACAAACAAACAAAATGGCAACTACAGTTGCTAGAACGTTAGATTATTACATATTTAAATTACTTTTTTCAAAAATCTATATTTCATTAAGTGAAATAATGTTAAAATATCAAATTACTACAACCACCTTAAAAGCCACATGATGACGCAAGTAGCTTTTCCACAAGCTGAGGTAAATACTAATGTACAGAAAATGCACACAGTGACATGCACACAAATACAAAACACTATCATGGAAACACTAAAATAATGCAATAAAAAATAAATTAATTAATCAACCAAAACTTGAGATATAACATAAAACCCTGTATGTAACAGCAAGAGAAAAAAACAAGAAGAAAACAAACAAAAAAAAAAACATCATTGTGTGCTGTTTTTTTACTGTAAATTATAAGATGACTTGTTCTTTATCACTTTACAGTATTTTACAGAAAAGTCTCATTAGATATATTACAGCTTTTCACCGCATAAATTGAGCTTACTTGACCATCCAAATCATTATCTCATATCATGCACGTTTATTCTTAAAAATAATTTTCATAAATAAAAAAATAAAAATGTTCCGTTTTCCTTCCTATGCTCGAGTATCATGCATTCTCCTAGAATTTCATGCCCATTATGCTGTTCTTGTGCAGGTTGTCCTTGTTAGGTGGAATGAACCATTTCAGAAGCTTGCGACGTGTGACATGGAGGGAGGGATTTTTGTGTGGATCCAGTATGAAGGAAGATGGTCTGTGGAGCTGGTGAATGACAGAGGGGCTCAGGTATGTTAGTGTATTTACTGCTTATTTTTCATCTGTAAGCAGAGTGCAAATATGTTTTTTTGTGTGTAAAAAAAAAACAATCGATTAGTTTGTGTTCTGGGCAATCGATTAGTTTGTGTTTACATAATATATGTGTGTATAATTATTATATACAGTATATATAAATACACACTCATTTGTGTATTTAAGAAATATTTGCATGTATGTACTGTATATATATTTATATAATTTATCTTATATATAAATATAACATGTATATGTTCTTAAAAATATACATGTGTGTGTGTGTGTGTGTGTGTGTGTGTGTGTGTGTGTGTGTGTGTGTGTGTGTGTGTATATATATACAGTATATATATAATTAGTATACAAATCTTGAGGAGATTCCCCCTTCTATATATGTAAAGTGTTTTGAGTGCCTAGAAAAGCACAACATAAATGTAACAAATTATTAATTATTATTATACACAGTACACCAACATATAACGTGTAAACACAAACTTTTAATTTGGATGCGATTAATCGTGATTAATGAATGCCCAGCACTTCATGATGAAACGTCAAGATTGATTAGATTGCTAATATTCTTTTATTAAAAATGCATTAATATGCACCGTAAACCCGAATAAGTTGGCAAAATGAAAAATAATTGAGGCAATCAGTTGTCTCAAATTTAAGTTAGGAAATGTAAAGTTTAAGTCAGCCGAATTTACAGATTTTTATTTTGTAATCACACATTTTAATTTATCTGAACTTGAAATATTTGAGTAAATTATGTGTAGCACGCAAATGTATGTAGGCAGAAGAAAGCTCTGTCTAGGCTCTGCCCCAGAACAGTTTGTGTCAAGCCATTCATTAGTCTGTATGTTTGATGATAAAGAGAGATTAAATGTAGCTGCAATAAACTGTAATAATCTGTAGAACTGTATCAGATGACGATTATTCTGTCGCACGGAGCTGAGTAAGAACACGGCTTGATCTTTGGTTGACCAATCAGCGGAAAGGGGCGTTTTTTTCCCGCCCATGCGGAGATTGAATATTCAAGCTGTTTATCCATTTTGGTTTTATAGTTTTTCCATTTGTCGGATTAGAACAAAATGGGATAAAAACAAAAATAGAAATATGACAGTTTATAAAACTCAACAATGAAACAAATCAGATCACTTAATTTTGAGAAGGAAAAGGAAAGTTCTAAATACGAGCCCTGTCATACACCTGGTGTTTTTTGCTAGTTTCAGCCCGACGCAGTTATCATTTTTACGTCCAGCGCCAACGTTGTTTAAAAGCAAATGCAATCACACCCATCTTTTCGCCCATCGGTGTGCTGGTCCGAAAACGAGGAGTGTTCAGGAGCATTGTTGGTGCATTGCTATTTTGAGGCAACTGAAAACTACGCCATTGACCAACAAAAACCTGGTCTAAAGTCAATAGTGCAGTATTTTTTGTGTTATTTAAAGGGCACATTAGTAATATGCTATAGCCGGGTGCACAACGCGCATACACTCGACCGCAACCGTTTTTTCCATCGTTAAACTAGCAAAAGGGGATTTGGACATGCCCTAAGTGCACCTGCGCCATGCGCTTCAGACCATGCACTCAGATCGTTAAAGTTCTAATTATTTTAAGCATTAGGGTTTACAGTGTGCTTATACGTACACAAAAAGGCAAACTAAGTAACAATGTAAATGAAAATCTGGACATGACCAGCTCATCCTGGAGTGTCTGCTGAGACCGTGTCCATTAGTGTCTCCTCTGAATTTGCCTCACCGGCACGTCATCCTCAATTAACCCGTCTCCGGCGCAATAACTCCGATCTTTCAAGTATTCATATTCTTGTGTAATCGACGCGCCATCCTAAATGAACCCGTCTCGTGCGTGATACCCAAAATTTTGAATATTCCTATCTAATATGATTTATGACCTGCAAGGTTGCCAGAGTAATAATTATACACTGTTAATAATAGGCCAGAGGAGAACTGGCACCCCGACTGAGTCTGGTTTCTCCCAAGGTTTATTTTTCTCCATCATGCCCTGATGGAGTTTTGGTTCCTTGCCACTGTCGCCTTTGGCTTGGCTTGCTCAGTTGGGGACACTCAAATTATGATCCAAGTTACTCAACTAAATATACAAGTAGAATTTATTAATTTGGTCATATATAATTCTATAAACTATCCAAATTAAGCTAGCCAAATCAAATTTTGTTGCAATGTTGTCCTGTTTAACACTGTGAAGCTGCTTTGAAACAATCGTCATTGTAAAAGCGCTATATAAATAAAGTTGATTGATTGATTGATTGAAAAGTATGGTATAATAATTCAATTAATTGCTATTATTTTCTTATTTTCCATGTATTTGTCTCATGTCATTCATAATTGGGGTGCAGATGTCCATAATTACTCATTGTTAGAAGAATAAACAAATCTACAAATAATAGTTATTAAGTAAATGCATACATTTGTTTTAAAAGGGATAATTATATTTTGCATCTTTTAATGAAACTCCTGCTTATTAAAAATGCTTATAATTTTGCAATAGAAAAAAAACAAACGAAAAAAACTAACATGCCTAATGAAATAGTGGTTTGTTGTCTAGGTGAGTGACTTCACCTGGTCACATGATGGTACACAGGCCTTAATCGCCTACAGGGATGGTTTTGTCCTGGTGGGCTCAGTCAGTGGTCAGAGACACTGGTCATCTGAGATCAATTTGGAGAGCCAGATCACCTGTGGAATCTGGACCCCTGATGACCAGCAGGTAACTTTTTGGTTTGGAATCATCAAATTGAGGGGAAAAAGGTCTGAAACACATTTGTTGTCAACAGGTTGTTTGCAAAAGATGAAATGACTTGGACCGATTCCCTTTGGACCGATGCCTGATTTTCCTAATTTGGTGTTTGCATTCATTTAATCTCCCTAGGTGCTTTTTGGAACAGCAGACGGGCAAGTCATAGTGATGGACTGCCACGGCCGTATGCTTGCCCATGTTCTGCTGCATGAGTCAGATGGCATAGTCAGCATGTCCTGGAACTGCCCGAACTTCCTGGTGGAGGACAGCACTGAGAGCGATACAGACTCTGATGACTCTACTCCCGCTCAAGGTACATTATACTCTTAAATAAAGCTTCTTCCATGGTTCTAATGCTGCCTTCACGTGTTATTTGGAAATTTCTTAATTCCCACTTCAGAAGTCGTGATTACGAGCTTGTTACATTCAAGTGCTTTGTTTATGGAATGAACCGGAATCATGGAGGAAACCAGGTTTAATCTTGCCTATTTCTTGTGAAAATCCCATGTCCATGCACTGACAACCATATACACATTCATGATACTATCCAGATTCAAAATCTGTCATTTTGGTCAAATGCAGGCTATCTTCGCTGTGTTTAAAACATACAATACTTCAAATGATTGCACTACATTAATAACAAGACAAGGCGGTCAAGCTGTTGTGGGGAAAAAAAACGAATAAATCATACCTGACACAGCAGTAGTTCTATGTTTAGAAAATTATTTCGGAATTCCCAGTGGTAAACACGACATCGGAGGGCAATCATGTGCAATTTTTACCTAGGAAACTCATATTTACGATAATTCTGATAGCACGTGAATGCAGCATTAGAGAGTACAGCTTCTTCCATGGTTCTTCCAAGAACCCTTTTTCAGGGTTCTTGAGTTTCTTGGAGATTACAAACTCTTTGAGATTACATTATAGGATTTGAAGACATGTTTAGTGCATAAATCATCCATTAATGAAAAAAAGTGAAGCCTTCCTGGTTTTTTCTTCAAGCACCAGAACATAGACTGTTTTCAAACCTTTGAAACTGGTATAGAAAATTTTATAAATTTTTAGGGATGATTGCCAGGCAGTGATGTGACTTTTTAAATATTATTAACTGTAAAAAACATATTTCCTTTCAAGTGCAAAATCTCAAACCACTGCTCACCGTCAGCTTCATATCGGGTGACATTAGTCTGATGAACAACTATGATGACCTTTCACCTAACGTTATACACTCAGGACTGAAAGGTAAACGGCTGTTCTTGCAGTAAATGAATTACTAAGTATGTGTTTTATTACTGCCACTGGATTATTATTATTAACAGAATATTAAAGTTATATTTTCAACATACTGTAGCTTACATAGTCTTAGACAATAATGTCTATTAACATTTACAATAAATGCATCTATAATGGAGGTTTAGCTGGCAGGATATGTATTATAACAATTTTATATGTGCAATAATAAAAAATAATATGCATAAATCATCATTTTAAAGTATGGCTACTTTTCTTGGTTGAGGAACTTCTGGTTATTCCTACAGTGTAATACAGTAAAAAAATAACCCAAATTTGTCCTTTCAACCATGTAATGCCACAGAGCTACATAACATGCATGTAATCTGACAGGACAGACTTGTTTTTCAGATGTGGAGGTACAGTGGTGCTCTCAGGGAGACCTGCTGGCAGTGGCCGGGATGGAGCGACACGGCCTACCCGCTGACTCAGCCTGTGCCTCCTTAATGAGGAACGCCCTTGTCAAGTTTTACAATGTCCAAGGGGAACATATATACACTTTAGAAACTCCAGCCCAAGTGAGCTGTGACCAGTCATCAGACCAATCATCATTTAGCAATCTGAGCATATATACCTAATTACTTAGTCTTCTCACCAAGGCTGCATTTATTTGATCAAAAATACAGTAAATATTGTGAACAGCAATATTGTGAAATCTTTTTTTACAATTTAAAGAAACTGTTTTCTATTTTAATATTTAAAATGTAATTAATTACTGTGATGGCAAAGCTTAATTTTCAGCATCATTACTCCAGTCTTCAGTGTCACATGATCCTCCAAGCAATGTTAGCATAAATTATACATAAACTATATATAATCTAAATATCTTTTGGTTTTAGAGGCCCATCACCACTATTTGCTGGGGTCACAGAGACTCACGGCTGTTTCTGGCCTGTGGACCAGCCCTGTATGTAGTGCGTGTTGAGCACCGAGTGGCCAGTCTGCAGCTTCTGTGTCAGCAGGGCATTGCCAGTGCTCTTAAAGAGGAGAGAGATGTGGGGAAACTGAACATGCCTTCACTCCTCTGTTCCTATGTTACCACTGCATTCATTCCAACAATCAAGGTACAGAAGCAGCAAGTGAAGTTTTCACAGTTTGATGTATGCTAATAAATACATTAATGCATAATCTTTTTCATATCACAAGCCCCCAATCCCTGATCCGAACAACATTAGAGACTTTGTGAGCTATCCCACAGCAGGGAATGAACGGCTGCACTGCACTATGAAACGTTCAGAGGAGAACCCAGAGGCAGGAGGCCCCTGTTACACCCTCTATCTGGAACACCTGGGAGGTCTGGTGCCCATTCTCAAGGGCCGTCGCATTAGCAAACTGCGACCAGAGTTTGTCATTATGGACCCAAAAATGGATGGTAAAGCAGGTATGTATGCACTATTGCTGATCATGTACACTTTAAAGTGCCCAAAATATGCTTTTTTTAAGTTTTAGAATACTGCTAGAATACATTTTCATGATTTAAAGTTTAAATGCATTATTTTTCTCATACTGTGCTTTGCTGCAGTACTTTTTCACCGTCTGCCTGAAACTCTTGCTGCGGCCCAATTTGCATACTATCCGTACTAAAAAGTATTCTGAAATTAGAATTAGTGTGTTGAAACGAGTATTCCAAAGATACGCTGATGGTCTTCAATCTCCGGTTAGAATCCGAAGTGCAGATCTGTGCACACTCTAATGGCAAATACTGCCCACAACCCATTGCATGTTGGACAAGAATTCAATTAGAACTACAAACATGTGTGTGGCGGGTGTGCGAGTCCAAAAGAGGTTAGAAAAGAGGTTTAGATAAAGGGTGTAATGTAACACCCCTCACCTTAATCGGGTTTCAGCTCCTGAGTCTTCATGAGCAGCTGTAAACAGTATCATATCTGTGGTAACGTATACGGCGTCACTATTCGAAGTCCATACAATGGGCCCTATTTTAACAATCTGAGCACATGGTCTGAAGCGGCGGTCCAAAAGGGTTAGTCTCTTAATGAGTCATGGGTGTGTTATGGGCATAACGTGCACTAAACCTCTCAACGGAGTCTCATCTCCTATTCCCTTTAAAAGCCAGTTACGCTTGCACCATGGCAGATTGCTATTTACATGGCGGAATAAAGACACCCTCAACCTGACGAGTCAATTTAAATACATGTGTGTATTGCCACGATTGGTTAAATAAGTAGCCAATTTCATTCATCATTAGTGCAAATAGGTCATTTTGACTATCCATAATGACATGTAGGCATTTTTATCTTTGTGTACACAATAATAATCATTCACATTGTAATCCTTTTATCTTTAATATTTGGCACTTTTGTGTGCTGCTGCCCTGTGTGTGTAATAACAGATCGTATGCGCGTTATGCACCCGCCTATGGGCGCATATTACTAACGCACAATTTACACAAAAAATACTTTGGACCAAATGACTTTGGACCAGGTTTCAGTTGGTCAATGGCGCAGTCGTTTTCAGTTGCCTCAAAATAGCGCCAGTTAACAACAACCCACCTCGTTTTCAGACCAGCACGCCCATGGGTGTATTTAAACAACGTGGCGCAAGACGTGAAAATGATAACTGCATCAGGCTGAAACCAGCAAAAAACACATGTATTGCGCTTGGCGTTTGATGAATAATGTGTATGATATGGTCCAAAGCAAGTTTTTTTTTCTAATAGAGAGATTAACTCCTTTGGCACTGTAACTTTTCAGATTGTTTACATGCACAAACAGCTATACACATTAAAGGAAAGGGAAAATATAAAAAGCATAATAGGTGACCTTTAAACCCACATCCTTGTTAAGCATAATGTATAAATTATTTTGTTTTTTTGTCTTGATTGTTGATCTCAGACATCTTTCATTTAATCTTGTCTTTCAGATGAAGTCTGTGTAAATGGCATGATCTCCTATATGACTGACAGCTGTAACTGCTCAGACTCAAGCGATATCGAGTTGAGCGATGAGTGGGTTGGACGAAAGTCGCCAAAACTTTCCAGAGGAAACAGATCTCCTAAGCTTCCTAGGTACTCTAAACATATAAGGTACTGTTGAATATCAAATTCACACAATGTTACAGGGTGCCTGAAACTTAACAGAAATATTTGTTCCATCACAACCTTTACAAAACACAATACAGCCTATTTCTGAAAAATATAACTGTTCAAAAAAATATTTACTAAACAAAACGACTGTTGACTTTATAATAAATAAAAGAATACATTTAATTTAATTGTCTTTTCTTTTGTTTTTATCTCTAGAATTAATATGGAATCAAGAAAGTCTCCCAAACTTTCCCAAACATCTCAAGAAATGTCTAGGTCTCCTAGATTACCAAAGAAGCCTCCAGTTCGGTCTCCAAGTCTTACTCGAAGGGAATTTTCAGTTGATGGCTTTAGTGAGGTACTTAACATCTTATTTTCAAGTTAACTTTGGCAATTATTTTATTTGAATCTACTTGCTACACATTTGTAACATATTTGGCAACCATGACCTCAGTAGACACCTCATTTTCTAAAAAAAAGTAAACTTACTGTGACCTTGAATATTTTCTATAACTATCACTCAATTTGCTTTGCAGCATAATTACTTAGCCCAGGTCACCTCTAACATCTGGGGAACAAAGTTTAAGATTGTGGGCCTAGCTTCCTTTTTGCCAGCTAACTTAGGAGCAGGTATGTCAGCTTTTAACACAAAACTATATAAAAAAATAATCAAAATGTTTTTAAAATATATTTTGACTAATGATACATGATGTCACAGTTATTTATAAAACTAGTTTGCTGCACCTGCAACCTCGTCAGATGACCATCTATTTGCCTGAGGTGCGTAAAATTTCCTTGGACTTCATGAGTCTCCCAGTCTTCAATCCCAATGTATTCAGTGAAGATGAAGATGATTTACCTGGTAAGAATCAGTGGAACGTTGTGTACATTTTGTCCCTGTATACCTTGACTAAAACAAGAAATTCATCCCAAGATGTTCTTGCTTATTTCTAGTCATGGGACCTTCTGGAGTGTCAGCCGACAATCCTCCTTGCACAGTTAATATTCCCATTGCTCCAATTCACAGCCCTGCGCAAGCCATGTCACCTACACAGAGTATAGGCCTTGTCCAGTCTCTCCTAGCCAATCAGAATATTCAGCTTGATGTCCTTACCAATCCCACAGCTACTGCAGCAGCGGCAGCTGCAGCTGCAGCAGCAGCAGCAGCAACAGCAGCAGCAGCAGCATCTAATACAACAGTGTCAGAGCATAGTCAGGACACCGTGACTGCACAGTACACTGTGCCGACCAGATACTCTAACCCTGGACAGGTGATATTCAGTGGACTGGAAATGAGCAACATCCTAAATGGAACTCTTCCTCCTCCTCCACATCATCTGCCACAACAACCCCACCAACAACGTCAGCAACAACAGCAACAACAAGACCATCAACAATCAAAGCATCAACAGCAATTACAACCACAGCAGCATCATCTAAAATTGCAACATCAGTCACAACAGCTGCATCAACAGTCATTGCAGCAGCAACACATGCAGAATCAGCAGCAATTGCAAACACAGCAGCATCAACAACAACTTCAACAGCAGCATCAGCAACAGTTGCAACAGCAGCATCAACAACAGCTGCAACAACAGCATCAACATCAGCTGCAACAGCAGCATCAACAACAGCTGCAGCAGCAGCATCAACAACTACAACAACAACATCAACAGCAGTTGCAACAACATCAGCAGCAATTGCACCAGCAGCAAATGCAACAACAGCAACTGCAACAGCAGCAGCAACAAATTCAGCAGCAAGTGCAGCAGCATCAACAACAAATCCATCAACAGCATCAACAACAAATGCATCAACAGCATCAACAACAGTTCCAACAGCAGCAGCACCAGTTGCAGCTGCAGCATGAGCAAATGCAGCAGCAGCAACAACAGATGCAACAACAGCAGCAGCAAATTCGACAGCAAATTCTGGAGATGAGGCAGCAGCAGCAACAGCTTCAACAGCAACATCAACAAATACAGATGCAGCATCAACAAATGCAAAGACAGCATCAGCAAATGCAACAGCAACTCAAAATGCAAATGACCCTCCAGCCTCCTTCTTCAGGGTATGCTACTCTGTCCCTTCATCAGTTACAGCTGATGCCTCAAATTCCTCATCCAGACCAGCCACCAGATAGAGGAGAACAAGTGCTTCCTCTGAAGCTTCCATCACGACCACAGTCATTCATTGAAACTGACACTCTTGAGATCCAGATGCGCAAGGTAAACCCTCCACCACCATACCCAGGTACCGTGGTATCTGCTGCAGCAGCTGCACCCACTACGGCGCCTCCAGGTCTTCTTGTTAGCAATGAGAATGGCACTACGCTACAACAGATCCATGTTTAACTAAGGATGAATTCTCTCTTCATCCAATTGGGCTCCAGTATCCAACTCCATTAGGCTATGAAAGAATCACAACATTTGACAGCAGTGGAAATGTCGAAGAGGTATGTCGCCCAAGGAGACGCCTGTTAAGGAACCAAAATTCCTATGGGATTCAAGGAATGGGCAGCTCCGCCACATTGAAAGTAACTTCATCTGAGAACAAGAAAGTCCAGTTGCCGTACAGCTCAGCAACTCTGAGTCGCCTCTCAGTGCCTAGATATTCTATACCAAGCGGAGACCCACCACCATATCCAGACACATCCAACCAGATGAACACAATCAGAAGTCCTACACAGAGGATTGATAGCAGTTTGATTCATGCCACTTTGCGTCGAGATCGAAGGGAACTGACCCTGAAGGTTTCTCAAATGGTGGACACAGTGAGGACTCTACCAACAAAATCCAAAATGAACGGTTCCCTTACTCTCTCCTATCAGCCAAGGATACCCACGGCTTTGTATACGTGCACTCAGTGTAGCAGTAATAGCAGCAGCACTAGTGTAAGTGTCACCGGTGGTGGCACCAACAGCAGTGGAATTGCTGGAGGAACTGTGGTGAGGCAAGACTTCCCACCTGGCAAAGGGACCCAACACAGCACTATAATTGTGCACTCCAAAAGTTCTTCACCATTAGCTTCCCAGTCCTCCTATAACCTCCTGAGTCCAATTGACAATAGTAGAGACAGAACTGTCTATGTGAACTCTGCCTTTACGGAAGACGAGACACTAAGTCAGCAGTGCCATCTTGAAAAGTCAGTACGGCATTTAACACTAGGGGATGTCAATTTAACAGTCAAACGACCTCCGCCTTACCAATGGGACTCTCCTGCAGCAGAACAACTCTGGATACCTCAAGAGCAAAATGTATTGCCTGGACCTCCAGGACCACCTCATAAGCCACCACCATTTATACTTAGCCAACCACAGCACTTAGACATGACCCGGCTCCCTTTTGTCCTTTCAACAAAGCCTCCCCCCAATCCCAGTTCTATGACCCTTCCTTCAGCCTATCAGTTATCCCTTTCACATTTCCCAACAATGGTAGGTCACAGTGGACCTCAACTACAGCCTTTGCAGAGTCCTGCACAAGCATGTGGCCCCAATGACATGGTAACATCTAGCAGTTTCAGCCAACCAGACCCAACATTAGTCCTACCCCCAGGTTATCCCACTAATTTGACCAATCTAGGTTGTTGCACTCTGCCACCCATGTACCCCGGGACCAGCTCCTGCAACAACCTTCAACTGCATCCAATGAGCTTGCATCCTTGGAGCACATATAGCCCTTGTCCTCCTATGCCAGACCATTCCGCCACACTGCCCAGTAAGACCCATCAGGCCCTGGAGAAGCCGGTTCTCTCTCCGCCTCCACCACCTCCACCTCCCCACCACCTCCTCCTCCACCTCCTCTCCCTCCCCCTCCACCACCAGTTGAACACCTGAACCATCAAAGCACCTCCGAGGTGGTCGCAGAATCTGGGGATAGCTTTCAGGATCAGTCCTCTCTCAGTGAGAGTCCACAAGGAGCAGAGAGGTTCAGCAAAAAGGGACGTAAGAGGCTTGACAGTAGGGCAGAAGAGGCCAATATGTCCGGAGTCTCTGAAGGGAAATCCAAAAAAGAAAGTCGCACACTCTCTGACTTCAATTCCCTAATCTCCAGCCCAAGACTTGGCAGCAGGGAAAAGAAGAAGCCTAAAGGACAGAAGGAGCCATTAAACAAAGCCAAGAAACTGAGTAGGACCTCAAATGAGTTCCAGGACAGCTCAGAGAGTGAGCCTGAACTCTTCATTAGCGGTGACGAGTTGATGAACCAAAGCCAGAGCAGCAAGAAAGGATGGAAGAGCAAACGCAATCTGCGCATGGCAAACGAACTTGAGGAAATCAAGTGCCGAAAAGCTAACGAGAGAGAGGATCGTAGTCTTGGCAGCCAAGGCTTTGTTTATGTCATGGCCAACAAGCAGCCATTGTGGAACGAAGCCACCCAGGTTTACCAGCTTGACTTTGGCGGACGGGTGACACAGGAGTCCGCCAAAAACTTTCAGATTGAGCTTGACGGACGCCAGGTAAGCAATTTTATTTATTTATTTAGGGATTGGAAAACAGCATTTTTGCTCTTCTGTCTTGTGACAGGAGGGGTAAAGACATTACTCACTTTACTTTTAAAAAACAAGCTCCATACATAATAATCAATACTTTTCGAGTAACAAACATGTACCCTGCATCTAACCCATAATTTTTCTGTTAAACTGTTACAGGTAATGCAGTTTGGCAGAATCGATGGTAATGCATACATCCTGGATTTTCAGTATCCATTCTCAGCGGTACAGGCATTTGCTGTGGCCTTGGCCAATGTCACTCAGAGACTTAAATAGTAAACCTCTCCAGCAATCTTGTCCATGAGAACAGATGGACTGAAAAAGAGATTATTGTTGACTGCAGACTGTGAGAAATGTTACACTCTCTGCTGCCATGGTGTCTGTGCAGTGCCGGTTAGTAGGCGAGAGATCTGGTCACTCTCAGGCAGAACGTACGCGAGGCGTACACAGGTGGTCTGACAATAGATTTAGTGCTATAAAGTACCTTTTTGTTAACAGATGTACAAGCTGATTTAAGTTTCCACCTGAAAGGTGGTACACATCTGAAAACAATGTTAAGTATTTATATATTGATGGAATATTATTTCATTCATGAATTCAATTTGATTGTTTTTTCATGTATAATGGTGTGATTTAAATGTAAAGGTAATTACTAAAATCTAAGATGGATGTTAGGTTATGGGCTTTCTTTCTTTTTTCCCTTGATATCCCCACTATTCCAGAGATTTTTTTGTGCCAAATTAATATTTCCTATGTATAATCCTTGTAAAGTGATGGTTTTTAACTACTGTTTGTGGTCAGTAACTCAATGAAATATAGAGAGGATAAAAACTGTTTGAATACTCATCCCATGACTCACTTCCATGAAGTGAAAACAGAGGTAATATATATTCCAATTATAATCATATTTTCCAAGTTGTGCCATAATGAATGCATTTTATGGTTTAAAAAAATCAATTTAACTTTGTTCTTCACAAAATGTCTTATTTATATTGCATTATTTGCACACTGTTTTTGCAGTAATCTCAGTAATGTCCTTTTTGAAGAAATCCTTGCTTTTAAATGTTAACAGTAAGTAACAGAAATCAAAGTTTGAACATTTTTTTAATTAGTTTTAAATATATTATATTATCATTGTCATGTAAGTGACATGACTGAAAAGTGCTGTAGTTAGATGTACTTTAAAAAAATTACTTATATTGTTCATGACACTTTAGCACGAACCATATAGTATGCATTAATTTAGCCAAAAATGTCTTATATCAATATATAAATCAAATTGAAAACACTGTATATTATGCAATGAATGGAATTTAAATGAAATTGAAAGTTGATATGTAGTTTTTGCATTCCTAAGTTAAATAGTCAACCTCAATTGCTTAGTTTGGTTTATGTGAAGGGACATCTTTTATTGTATTCAGTCTAATTGGTTTAATATTTATTTTTCTGTATTAATATTTAATATTCTGCATCATATTTAATATTTCTTACACCAAATCAGCTAATTGGTTTGTCTGTTGTTGCTTAGTTTCTGATGTTTTCCAGTAATTTAATCAGTTTTAATGACATTTTTTGTTGTAAGCCAAACAGTGGTTCAGAGTGAGGTAGTGTTGATATGGTTGACGTTTTAAGCACTTGATTATTCTTGATGTTGTATGCTTTGATGATTTGCAGTTGCAGTTATTTCTAGCCACTTTGTACTGGGAGATTCAGGCCCAGTTTAAATAATGTGGAATGTGAGGCTTTAACTGTGCTTTATTGCTAAATTATTCGTACATTTACAAAATGTAATTCAAAAAAGCATTGAAAAAGCATTAGAATGTGTGTGTGCAGAGTAGGCTTTAAGTCACTAAATAAAATCAAACTAGTTTGATGAAATGTGTGTTGATTATTCATAATGTGAAATTATCTCACTCTCATCGTGAACATATTTGTATCAACACTTTTATTAAGAATTATGGTGAATTACAGTTCATGTTGTACTGCATATTAGTATATGATTTACATCCGCCAACCAAATCAAAGATTACTATAATGTTTTTATTTTGTTCAGTGTCAGCTTAGGGAGCACTATAAATGATCAGTAAGTCAACAGTGCAACTGGCTAAATGTTTTTTGACCTATAGTGAGTTCAGACCTAATTTCAAAATGTGATAAAACTGAAACCATACCTGGTCTCCCCTATAACAAACATGCTAGATTAATAAAACATAACCTGAAGTAAAATTTGTGAAATCATCTGATGAGAGTAGGGGAGAGTGGGGACGGTTGCAACATGGGGCAGTTGCAACTTGCAACATTGCTTATTCCTTCAATCAGGAGTGAGCTAGAAGGATCTTTGCTTCTAAAAGACGTAGCTACCATGTGTCAAGGCTATTGTGTCAAGCTAGCATAACAAGTTTTATCATGGCGGTCAGTGCACATGCTGTTGCAACTCTCCCCTATGACAACATTAATGTAGTAGCTATAACCAGTATTGTGTAAGTTACTCTAAAAAGTCGCCTAATTAACTAACTAGCCTACTAGTTACATCATTCAATAACCAGCAGGTATATCCGTTTTTTTATTAAATACTGTCAGACTAGGCCACAGTGTATAATTAACAAAAAAGGTTGTTACTTGAAAACAATGTTACTTACATTGTAATGAATGTTACAACGTCCCCTCTTATGGGGTCAGTTGCAACATTTCACTTTGTCTATTCAAGTATAAATTGTATGTATATATATTCATGTTAGAGCGGTGTGGGTGGGTAGCTGACAGATTTGGGTTTAATGTATTTAAAGTAAAGCTTTGGCTTTTCAATAAAAACTCTGAGAAAAGGTACAAAAGGTGTTGCAACCGTCCCCACTATCCCCTAATATGCTTATTTATGCAAATTATTTTACTGCACTGACCTCTAGATGGCGCAATGGATTAATGTTCGCATAGCGTCTGAATCATGTTAGCAAATCGGTTCCTGTCAATGATGAACCAGTTCAGCAATCCGACTCACTGGTTGTCCCCATTATTTGTTTTATTTATTTATTTATTTATTTTGCTGAAGACAAATATGTTGTTTTCATTAATAAGCTATTTAAGTGATGTTTATTGTTCGAATATTGTTTATTGTTTGATTGTTATTGATGCTATAATTAAAGCTGTTGAGTCGACGACAAACACCAGGATAATTCACCAGAAAAAGAACGTATTATCATAAAACAATATTTCTATGTGAAATTCCAGAGGTAACCAACGACCCGAAAATAATTTATAGAGTTCTTGAACGAATAATAATGTCAATATCCCACATTGTTCCTCACCTCGCAGGGATCCGCGCTTTACGAATCGGTTAGACCAACTCATTTAAAAGAATCGGTTCAAAAGAACGATTCTTTTGAGAATCGGACACAGTGTTGCCAAGTCCGCGGTTTTCCCGTGGAATTGGGCTACTTTAACACCGTTGCCGCGGGCTGTTTTTCATGTCCGCGGGTTGAAGTGACACCAATTATGTTATATTTAGCACCGGAAATGCTCGATTTAGCAGGGAACTCTGGCAAAAAACATATATTTTACCCCCAGGAATGCATTTTTTGACCAGGAACCCCTAAAAACCCGATTGGGCTGTTTTGGGCTAGTTTTGAGTTGCAATTGGGCGGGTTTTGTTGTGAAAACCTGGCAACCCTTATCGGACATCATCACTGTTGAGTTTCCCAGCTGACAGGTTAAGCACGCGGTAGATTTACGATCTCAGAAACTCGACAATGGATATCGATGAAGATAGAGGTAATATATATATATATGTATTTGGATCTTTTATTATTATTTTTTAACTCTTTTAGAATGTTTTTTATTATTACCATTCTCGTTCTCGAGCAGTTTACAGTGTTTACTGCTTAATGAATGCATGCAAACTTTATAGCTATAGGTGATTCTTCACCACCAGAGACTTCATCCACTAAAATGTCCAGACAGCAGATATTAACACTTATCTCAATGGCCTCCATAAACTTCAGTTCAATGATCTGCTATTCCATTCTGGGACCATTTTTCCCAAATGAGGTACAAATGAGGTTATATGAAATTGTGTTTTGTACTCTGTTCAGGGCATTTAAAGGCTTCTGTTATAGTAGAATTTAATATTGGCATGATTCATTTTCTAGGCAAAGAAGAAAGGTGTCAGTCAAGCTATGATTGGTTTAATATTCGGAATCTATGCGTTATGCACGTTGGTGGGCTCTTTGATACTTGGTAAATATGTAAGTTAATAATTATTTCAGAAGATAATATTCAACAGATTTCCATAGTGGATTGCTCACTATATCATTGCATTTGACCTCTGTTTCAGATTGTCCAGATAGGAGCCAAGTTTATGATTGTGGCAGGGTTGTTCATGTCAAGCGTATGTACTGTACTTTTCGGGTGAGTATATCTGTGATACTTTTGTCTTTTAGTCCATATAAGTGTTGCCACATTTTCTTTTAGTGGATATACATATTTTAAATACACAGTCCTTGTAATCATAGGTGTGTCCATTTTTGTGTTTCATCATTGGATTTGATAATGTATGATTTGTTCTGCAGGTTTCTTGACCAGGTGTCTGATGGTACAGTTTTCATCGTGCTCTGTTTTATCACACGGTGCATAAATGCATTTGGCTTTTCTGCCGCCGTTACGTCGTCTTTTGCGGTTTCAGCAAAAGTTTTCCCCGACAACATAGCAACTGTTTTGGTGAGCTGTGGTCAGTCCTTGTTTTCTGTGCAGTAATAGTGTTTTGGAGTAAACTGACAAAGGAAGCACTATTGCTCATGTCACAAAGACATGCTGTTCCTCAAGAGAATCATCATTAGATTCAGTTATTCAGTCTGGTGTTTTTTTTAGTTTCTCACGGGCGAGGCATATACACAATGACAATGGCATTCTTATGTTTTTAAAAGATGCATAACAGTGAAGCAGAAGTTGAAATCTTTAATGTCTGTTTTTTTTTACAGGGCTTCATGGAGATATTTACAGGGCTTGGCCTGATATTGGGCCCTCCGTTGGGTGGTTGGCTATATCAGTCATTCGGATATGAGATCCCATTCGTTTTCACAGGATGTCTTCTGTTTGCGACAGTACCCCTCAATATGTGGATTTTACCGAGCTTTGGTTAGTGCGGATTTCATACTGGTTAAATATCATGATTTTAATCATTTAATTTAAAGTCTATTCTATTTGGCGTTCTCCTACTTTTGTCACATGGATGTGATTGCCATGTGTCTAATTTTGTTATTGTTTACCCTCCAGCCATAGAGACAGACATGTCTGTTTATCTCATTCTTATATAGACGCTGTTCCTTCCCAGAATTCCTTCCTCAGATTGTGTACCAGAATAAAGATCCTTCTCATCTGCTTTGTGGTGTTCACAATGAGTTCAGGACTTGGCTTCCTGGATGCAACACTGTCCATATTTGCCATTGAAAAGGTTCATCTTTAGAAAGTATCTATCTATCTATCTATCTATCTATCTATCTATCTATCTATCTATCTATCTATCTATCTATCTATCTATCTATCTATCTATCTATCTATCTATCTATCTACCTACCTACCTACCTACCTATCTATCTATCTACCTATCTATCTATCTATCTATCTATCTATCTATCTATCATTAACATACAGATTACATGTTTTACTTTAATGTAAACTCGCCAGTTTCAATCAGCAAAAATGTTTTAAACTTCATTTAAAAAATGATTGTGGAAATGTAAATATTAATGTAAAAAGTTTCCCCATAATAATTTGAAAACATCTTGAATGTTTTGTGTGAACAGCTTAATCTCAGCGCCGGTTCAGTGGGTCTGCTCATGATTGGACTTTCACTGCCCTATGGGGCGGCATCACCCATCTTTGGTGTGATCAGTGATAAATATCCTGTAAGTCAGCATTTAAACAATTATCAACATGTTTACAGTGACGACTTAGAATTCTTACAAGATAAACCTTTGTTTGAAATTTCTAAAATGACATTAATGGTTTACTCTGTTACCTACCTTCCTACTTTGTGCTTGTTATATATTTTTTATTTAAATGCAAGTTCTATTTATGTGTTTGGAAATGTTTTGGTTTGAAATAGATTTTTAGGTAAATATAAGCGTAAATCCAATGTTATAAATAATTTAATCTGTGGATGTGAAATTATGCTCTGTGTGCAGTCAATTAGGAAGTGGATGATGGTGATTGGAGGAATGGCCACAGCGGTAAGCTTCTGTTTCCTCGGCCCACTTCCTGTTTTTCACATTAGCAGGTAAAACACTTTCAAATATTTCGAATGTTAATTTCGCTTTTTCTTTATAGCATGTTAACTGTTGGTGTCTAGCTAGCAGTGCGCGTTTTTATTGCCCTTTTTCCTTATCAATTATTTTAGTAATTATAAAGATATAATTTAAAATCTTAAATACTCATAATCCATCTTTTGATAAACGTTTTGGAATTGGACAATGAAACGGTACATTAAAAACTCTTAGGACGATCAATTTTTGTGACATTTACTTTAAATTTAGAACACAACTTACTTAGACATGGCTTTGATTTTCTAGCAATTTTAGAGTTAAAATTGTTTTGTAAAATATATATTTTGTATAAAATACAAAGTTTAGTTCAGTACATTTGCTTTACTGTAAACTCAAAAGACTGTAAACTTCTATAACTTTTACAATTTCATTTTTTGAAGTGCTTTCACTTCTGCAATAATTCTCTAATACACTCCAATTGTTAACATGTTAAGTTTTGTTAATGCACATATCCATCACTAATAATTGAAATGTTTTTGTTTGTCCAGTCAGCTCTGGCTCACTGTCCTCATGCTGGTCGTGGTGGGCTTCTCTCTGTGTATGACCTGTATCCCCACCTTCGCTGAGATGATCGCTTGTGCACAGTGAGACTTTACTTCACCCAGTTACTGTATTTCAGACTAGATTCCTGGAATTAATAAGTGCAGTTAACCCTAAAACTAGTGCTGGGCGGTATTACCAAAAATCTGTATCACAGTACTTTTTTAAGATTCTGATGCTTTCACACAAGCCCCCTGGTGGCTGGCTGCAGTATAAGTCATAAACCCTGCACTCCATGTAATTGAACAAAAAAACCAAAAATAATTACACTTTTTTTTCACAAAGATGGTTTCTGTCATTTTAGGTAGTTCTTATCACAGAAACATTATGTTCAAGTGTTTGTTTTTCCAATACATCTGGTTTTAGTTAGCTATTGATGCTTATAAAAACAGGGTGTAAAGTCATGATTGACAGCTGTGTTTGCGATTGAGTCTATGGTCTATGGGTGTATGGGCGGGATCTTGATACTGCCACTCCACTTGGTGGCATGGCTCAGGGCTGTCTGAAAAAAAAAAACTATTTGGCTGGGCAGATTGGGCACGTGACTCATCAAGACCTAGATAAGATATTGCCATTCGAAGCATGGCCAAAGTATCAGAAGAGGACTGGGCCTGTCCTGCTGACTGAACTGATCCCCCACCTGACCCCACTGCTGAAACACTGGTGAAAACATCCTGGGGTGAGGGATGTGCAGTAAACTTCCACAGCACCCCCATGATCATGAAAAAATTAATCCAAAACACACGCCAAGTCAGGATGTGAAAAGCAAGGGGAACTAAGGGACTCTTCCCCAGCTCCTTGCTTCTAACCATTCTCATCCTCCTGTGTTGTCTTCACAGGTTGAAGTGAATGAATAATCTCTGAAGAAAGCACAGCAACCATGTTAGAGAGTGAGGTTTCCTCAGGACGTGAATATTCTTCACTTCGCATGAAAATGTGGCCCTCTTCTTATATGGGAGGGCTGCAGATGTCCAGTGTTTCTGACCTCACAGAGGGGTTAAATCCAACTGCTCAGCTCTACACACGTCCGTAAGAGCCCTTTATCAGATGTTGAATACTCAAACACGACAGACAAGTATCATGAGATCATCAAGTAGAAGATTATTAGGGCACAGCTTACAAGTCAGTGGGAAACCAATGGAAATCGAGTTGTGAGCCATAGTCACTCATGAACAACCCTTTGGATAGTGGCGTAAGACTTTAAGTCAAGTGGAGTGATGATAATGAAGCAAGAAAATAAATCATTACTTTCTCCGTGTAGAACTGAATGGCAATTCCAACGAAAACCTCACAAATAAACTAAAGTACAGAGATCAGGTCCTATTTTGCTGAGCCATGGTGATAGCCATGACCTGTCGAGGGATGGACTCCACTAGACCCCTGAATGTGTGTTGTGGTGTATCTGGCACCAAGATGTAAGCAACTGATCCTCTATGTCCTGTAAGTTACGAGGCGGGACCTCCATGGATCAAACTTGTTTTTTTCAGCACATCCCAAAGGTGCTTGATTAGATAGAGATCTGGGGAATTCCAAGTCAACACCTCAAACTTGTGGTTGTGCTCCTTAAACCATTCCTGAACCATTTTTGCTTTGTGGCAGGGCACATTATCTGCTGAAAGAGACCACAGCCACCAGGGAATACCGTTTCCATGAAATGGTGTACGTGGTCTGCAACAATGCTTAGGTAGGTGATCCATGTGATGTAAAAGAAAACGTGATTCATCAGACCAGGCCACCTTCTTCCATTGCTCTGTGGTCCAGTTCTGATGCTCACGTGCCCACTGTTGACGCTTTCTGCGGTAGACATGGATCAGCATGGGCACCCTGACTGGTCTGCGGCTATCCAGCCACATACACAACATGCGATGCACTGTGTATTCTGACACCTTTCTATCAGAACCAGCATTAACTTCTTGAGCAATTTGATCTACAGTAGCTCGTCTGTTTGATTGGATCACACGGGCTAGCCTTCACTTCACCTGTCATAATGTTATGCCTGATCGGTATATGGCCTAGAGCATGCTGATACAGCTTATGAGGACAATATCTTGCTGCTTTTGTAAGCTGCACTTGACGGGTTGTATTTTGTTAAGTGATATTCAAGCTATCTCAACCAGGCTAGAAAGAGAAAGAGGCAGAATGCATCATCACTATGGGTTTCTGTTGGTATATTCTTTAGGTGCTGCGATAAACCGATAGTGTTACCCTGCCTCTGGCGGACAGTAGGAAAGAAACAGACGCAGACTTAAGATTTCAAAAGCAGTTTTTTGAGCTTGAGTATTCAAATGCACTAGTCCATATTAAAATTTGATTCATTGTACAGCCCTACTTTAGTTTTATTCATCCAAAAATTCTGTGACATTCCATTTTATACAGTAAATTACTTTTGTGACTGGATCTTACAACCATTAGAAAGAAGAATATGTATTTAGTAGTGATCCCCCACTCTTCGTGGCCATTGAATAGAAGCAACAATTGTACGTTACGCGCCTACATGGAGGTATTTAAAAAATGCATATTGTATGCAAAATTGAAACTGGTATACTTCCCAGCACTATAAAACAAACCTGTAATGTGTTAAAATGACATGTTTTGATGCACACATTCCTGTTGTTGCAGTGAAAATGGCTTTGAGGAGGGCTTGAGTACACTGGGATTGGTGTCAGGGTTGTTCTCTGCAGTGTGGTCTGCTGGGTGTGTATTGAATTAAAGTTTACTTGTGTTACTCAAGTATAGTTTTTATAATTTCCAGTCAATAAACCTGAATGATCTTATTCATGTTGAAGCATGTTCTTTGGGCCGACCATCGGAGGATACATCACTCAAGCACTGAACTTTGAATGGAGCGCAGGAGTTCAAGGCCTACTCGCTTTTCTCGCTGTAAGAACACAAGATATGCAAATTAAATGTATAACTTTTTTTTAATAGATCAGTTATATATGCATTTTATACATATTAATTTATTGGCTAATATGTTAACCCTGACTTTCTTTAGGCCTTACTTCAACTAATATATTTCACAATAGAGGACATACAAAATAAGTACGTATATTTTAAGTTTAAGTTGGTGTAAAATGGTTATGCTCTGAAAACATTGATTATGCATAATCATATTTTGTGTTGCAGGTCACAAAAGGCCAAAAAGATTGAAATGTCACCATCTCAAGGAGAAAAATCACCTCTTCTCCCCAAGACGGATCGTCTCAGAGTTGACGTCGGCTGAAATAAGCTGCTAAAAGCTTTTAAATGGAAGAACAAACTTAATCATATTGCTGCTACATACGGAGATGTGGAATATGATGGGTGGCTCATGAAGAACGCAGAGAAGGTCAATACATGTATTATTTTGAGATGGACACATCGTTCCACATCAACTGAAACTTTACACAGGAGATCTGTCTGCATTTACAAAAGTAAATGTTAAAAGCCCTGTAAGACTGAATTAAGAGGAGATATGTATTAAAGTTTAATGTATAATGACAGAGTGACATCTACACTAAACAGAGCTGAGATGTGCCATGTGACAAAACATTCTAAAGTGTATTATCTTTTACCCTGTTTTTTTTGGAATATTCTAGGGTAACTTATTTCCTCACTAGAAAATGTTGCCCTTCGATTTGTTGTTTTTTAGCCATCTTGCATCTCAAACGCTGCTTGGGAAATTAAATAAGGATATTGTACACACTAAAGTGAAACAGTGAATCATATTTTGGTTTATTGTATTCAGTAACTTAATGATTAACAGGAGATATATCCATTCTGAAAAAAGGTGTACATTTTTTGTAGTAAATTAAAACCTTTTGTATATAATCATTTATATACATTGTGTCTTTGCGTACAGTACAATGGATTATTTCGGAGATCTTAAAGTTTCAGAAATCTTTTGGGACTAGTGCAAGAATGTGGGATTTGTATTTGTATGTTACTTAACACAGATTAACCTTAGTTTGTGACTGACCCGTTTCAACAGATTGAACCCAAACACTGCAAAAGTTGTTAACTCTTTTAATTTACAATATGTGCAATTGCCTGGTGAGTTGTACAATTTTCCATTGATTTGTCATACTGAAATGTATAAATATATTTAGTCAATTGTATGTGTTACCTCTGGTGCTAAATAAATGGCATTGTTTATTCCCTTCTGTGTTATGTGAATGATTACTGCTAGAATTATGGTTACATTCAAAATTAATTTAAATAAAATGTTAAATTATGACATTAACAATTAAATAAAAACTGAGTATATACATAAACACAATACAAAACAATCCTGTAAAACTACATATTATGAATACCAGTATCAAAATTACAAAATATATATTTTAAAATAAGGCCAACTACAAAAGATAGAGCCACATAAACACTTTTGGGAACCCTTGTTCCTTAATAACAGAGGTAAGTCTTAGAAATCAGATCAGGTGACGTCAGTTTGGTCCTTCAGCTTCTAACGCACCATTGGCCTGGCCTAGTCTAGGGAGGGGTCTCCTTTTAGATAATGCGGAAGACATTTCATGACCTGAGGATGGGATCTGAAGCAGAACAGAGGGAACTTCACTCCGCTTCACCTTTTTCTTCTTCTTTTTTGTTCTGTAAAGAAAATTTGTGAAAAAAATTCAACAATATGCATAAGAGAAATACCATTGCAAATGTTTTTTTTATTTATCATTTTCAACTTTCATTAATTTGTATTGTTTGTAATGTTGCTGTTCGAGCATAAAAAATGACTGCAATGTTACAAAGCACAAGTCACTTCATAGGGAGTTATTCTATATAATCGCACTGTTTATGAACTCCCTGAAAAGCCTTCATTGTAGTCTTTGAGTTGTTTTCCGGGTACGAACGCGTCACAATCAGTGTTAGGGGTAACACATTACAAGTAATCCAAGTTAGGTAATCAGATTACTTTCCCCCCCAGTTAACTAGTAAAGTAACTGTTTACTTTTAAATTTACAAAAATAGTTTTTTCAAATAATTAATCCCAGTTACATTGTTTTCCCATTTACTGACTGACACCTGTCCTGTCCCCATGTTGAGAGAAATCGGAAAAGTGCAGAGGCATTGTGTGCGCTCTGTAAATATGATGGTTATTGTAGTTCTAGACTGCAGTAAATGTGAGCATGCATTTACTCATACTCATGCATTTACTTGATTCAGTATTCCTCAGAATAAATAATAATAGTGAAATGCAAACTCAGAATATTACGCAAACCTGCAATAATTAAATGTTAAACCACAAATATACTTTATGTATATACGTTGTCTTTGCCGCTGACCTCTGATGATCCAATTCAACCTTACTAATAAGTAAAAATGACTTTAGATTAACATCATATTTGTGTTTCTTTTAAGAATGACAGCACAGCTGAAAGGTTTGTTTGAGCTGCACCCTCTACTGTACAGCTGTGAATTTGCATTTCCTTCAGACTACAGCTTATTCAATTAACTTTTAGAGCGAAAGGTCTTTTGCCAAAAATATAACTTTTTTATATTTTGTTATTAAAACCAACCAGCAAGCCCAGCCCAAGTGAGAAAAAGTAATGCAAAAGTAACACATTACTTGCCATTAAAAGTAACTAAGTAACAAATAGTTATTTTTTCAGGGAGTAACGCAATATTGTAATCGATTACTTTTACAAGTAACTTTCTCCAACACTCCACATTTAAATAAATTCCCACCCAAGGCATGTACAAAAAAATGAGTGTGGGCTGGTTGAGTCGCGTTAGTAGCGTGTTTAATGGTTATGGTAAAGGGTGTGACATTTCCCCTTTAAGAAAATTAACCATGGTTTTACCACAGATAAAAATATATATATAGGTAGCCATAAATTAACCATGGTTTTGCTACACTTAACATTGTAAAACCAAGGTATTTGCAGTAAAACTGTGGTTATACAAATGGTAATCAATCTGCCAAAAAAAAAAAAAGTCAAAATTAGTTACTACACTTTTACTACATAATAAAACTGATTAATTTTCGAAAGGGTTCCGAAACATGCTCAAAGTGCTTGACCAATCACAACAGACTGGTACAGCCAACCAATCAGGGCACATTGCGCTTTTCGGAAGGAGGGGCTTCATAGAGACGGGAACTAAACCGAGTGTTACTGACAAGCATGAGTTTCTTGAACATTCAAGCATGAAAACCTAACCTAGTAGACCCCAAAATCAAAACTTTGTAAAAGGGAATAAAAGGTCCCCTTTAATTCATACATGGTGGAGAATACTTCAGGGTCAGTGTCCAGCTCTGAGATGATCTTCAGCTCTCCAGAGGCACTGATGGCTGCAGACAGCTGCACAAGGACCACCAGGGACAAAGTATATCATCATAATTAGCAATTTTAAGAATGTTTTCATCTGTTTGATGGGAGGGATAAATTATAATTTTTCATTACCTGGACTGGTGTTGCACGCTCAACTCCATGTTGATCCAACAGTGATGGTTGTGCTTGTAAAGCTCTTGAAAGCTCCTCATCAAAATTCCCTACGGGAGATACATTTGGATGTTAGGGTTGTAAATCGAACGGTTCATCACTATATTATCTGATATCGATTCTCATAGCCAGCAATAATCGATTCAGGGTATAATCGATTGAGATATATATATATATATATATATATATATATAGATATATATATATATATATATATATATATATATATATATATATATATATATATATATATATATATATAGATAGAAAGATAGATAGAAAGATAGATAGAAAGATAGATAGAAAGATAGATAGAAAGATAGATAGAAAGATAGATAGATAGATAGATAGATAGATAGATAGATAGATAGATAGATAGATAGATAGATAGATAGATAGATAGATAGATAGATAGATAGATAGATAGATAGATAGATAGATAGATAGATAGATAGATAGATAGATAGATAGATAGATAGATAGATAGATAGATAGATAGATAGATAGATAGATATTACGTGCCTATTTTACACAACCAGTTACATTTTTATTAACTCAAAAATGCAACTAAATGTAACTTGAAAATGCATCTGAACATTGCACACCCTGTACAGCCTGAACTGGGACATTAATAAATAATGAGAAGATAAAGTCACACATGAGATCAGTAGTATGAAGACAGCTTATGACGTGACAACAGTCAAGAAGTCTTTCAGGCTTCTGAGCTAAAATGTGCAATGTGTAAAATCTAGTGCAAATCCTTATTAGACAACAGCAAAAATGATACCAGATACATTCATTTGGAAAAAAATAAAAATAAAACAACAGCCAATTTGTGATTTTCTCTGTGTCTTTTGTTGTTTGATTAACATTAATGACTCAGGTTTATAAGGCAGCTGTTATTTTAAGACTGAATGCACAGATCCAACATACTGATTTTTCTTTCTGAACCGTTTACATCCTCTTAAGACACAACCACCTGTTTGCAAGGATATTCAATAAACATGGGCATTTTTTGTTAGTATTTGTCTGTACAAGCACAAAAGAACTCTCTGTGCTCGTTATGGATGTGCACACAGAAAACTTCTCAGACAATTATTTCTCTTTGCGTCTTTATTTGCTTGAATGCTTAAATTGGCATGGCCTTGACAGGTGACTTTAAATGAGAATGCATGCTTTAGTGGCGGTAATGCATAGACGTAGGGGTGACGATTTTTTAAAAATAAAACTGGAAAACCGCGCAATACACCACCCATGATACGTATCGTGATACTCTCATGGCGTACCGAACGCGCCCTTCCCCCTGCTGCCCCGGCCCAGCCCTTGCCTATTGTTGAGGTTGACCTTATGTCCCAAAACTAATTTTTCTTCCTTGACATTGGATTAAAGGGGTACTTCAGCGCTGGGAAGATGAATCTGTATTTAAACTCAGTTATTAATGTAGTAGAAATATGAAATTATTTTTGAATTTGGTGCCTTCTAGACTGAGAAAACACAGAAAATGTATTTTTGTCTCATGGGGATGAAAGACAACAATTCCCAGAATGCACTTCGCTGCCCGAGACTGCTCTAGGCACGGGTTACTGGTTTACTTGCCCACAGAGTTCATTTTCATAAAATCAGTTCAGTTAGAGACACTACAATTAAAAACTGAACGTGTCTGTTCAATATAATGTGAGTGAGACGATTGAGTGTCACAGCACAAACGCAGCAGGATTGGATTACATTCATGAACTGAGGTAATCGTGGGATTCGTGGCTGTGGTTGCATTCACAGCGCGTGATCATTCTGGCGCGTGTTCAGTCCATGTCTTTGGAAGCTTAACTTTCATAGGAATTCATTTGAAAAGTTGAAACACTCACTTTGGTCTCCACCGCTCCGTTTACATGAATCTCCGCAGCTCCCCGAGCCGAGTGCTGTGAGTGTTATGTTGAAAACATGTGGAAATAGCGCCTCCTGCTGGCTGTAGTCTTTAGCCTCTGGCCAAAAACTCCTCTGATGACACAAAATGACGATATTTGCGTCATCGGAGGAATTTTTCCAGAAATAAAATACATAATTCTCTCGTCTCAGGGTCATATGAGGGGGGAAACTACGATAATTTGAACATACTCCCGGGTTTCGACTGATACAAAGCTTAATGCTAATCGCTGAAGTAACGCTTTAAATATTAATTAGGGGTGTAACGGTACACAAATGCATCCCGCAAATTTCTGGGGTTTGTTTGTGTACAAAATGAATATAGCATTGTAGCCGAAACACCAATAACCACCAATAACCTCTATAAGCTCCACGTGGCCACTGTGGTTTTTCAAAGTTACTAGCCACTCAGTATTTTCTAGCTTTCACAATTTTGACATTGATACCATGGGGAAAAACTACAGATATTTTTAATATCATCTCATAATTTGTCGGCAGGTATATTTGGGTGCTGTTACTTTAAGACCTGATGCATGGATCCATTACACTGTTACACATGACTTTTCTTTCTCAACACTGTTTAGGTTAACTTAAACAACTGACTTTGTTTACGTGAATACTGGCTAAGACCGCCATTTTGACATTATTTTGTGTGTATTTGACTGTTTAAGTGCAATAAGGCAGCGAAAATCGCTTTATGTGCGCACACTTTGGGTGTGATCCCAATTTAATGCCGAAATTCGAGCCCTTTAACACCAATATTATTAATCTGGAGCAAATGAAATGGGGAGGGTTTGTGTGTCAACTCACTGTCAGGAGATGAGAGCGAGAAAGCGCAGCTGGTAGTATCTATTCTGCTGAAAATTTGTATTGGAAGCGTTTCAGTATTGATATGTATCGGAATTTTTGACAACACTACATTGCACTTTATTATTTCAGATGCCTTTTTAAAAGATTGTAATTAAAAAAAAACTAAAAAAACAATAATATACTGTATATATATCAACTATAACCATGTATATCAAGTGGCTAGTGGGAGTGACTGCATTACACTCCACTGCTGAAATCCACCCGCATTTGGTGGGTTGGTGAATCTTTATATATGTATCGATTTTTTTACACATTGCATTGATACATCGAATATTGTTAGTCATTTGACTGAAGTCTCTATTTGATATATTTTCTTTGTTATCTATACTGCTAAATATAACTTACTCATCACCATATATTGTTTAATATAGCCTATCAAGTTAAATTTGACATCACTAGCTTTTAATCTAAATCACTACCACGTGTTAGCTTTTCGCTAGCCTGATAGCTTTCCATCCCGGCACCCGGGTCTCCTGTTTTCTGAGTTCATTAGACAACTGTGGTGAGTTGGATTATTAAATAGACTCCATCAAACAAAGTAAGTGGAGTAAGTTGTGTGGTAAGTTTTGGATTCATCAACAAATACGGTAAGCCATGTCTTCTTCTCCTGTCATTGTCACATGCACTGCATGCTACATGTTTAGCATATCTATCTCCGTTGGCGAACAGGGCTTCACATGTGTTAAATGTAAGGAATTAATCAGGCTGACGGAGAAGATTTCAGATTTAGAGACACGCATCCAGACTTTACGTGAGAGTAGTGAGAATGTAACCGCTTTAGATACTACTTTGGATGCGACTAGCTTAGTGAACACTCATTGTTTGGTTCCGGCTGAGCCCTTGCAGCAGGGCAATTGGGTGACTGTGAGACAGCATATTCGCGGATCTAAAAACCACTCTTCCGTTCCGATCAGAACATCAAACAGGTTCTCCCCACTCAGTGATGCACCCACTGAGGATCCTGTTGAAAGTGCCCTTGTTATTGGCGATTCTATTACACGGAACGTGAAAATAGAGACACCAGCCACCATAGTCACATGTTTACCGGGAGCCAGAGCGCCTGACATCAAAGCAAATTTAAAAGTGCTGGCTAAAGCTAATCGTAAATTCTCTAAGATTATTATTCACGTCGGCACTAATGATGTTCGACTTCGTCAGTCGGAGATCACCAAAATTAACATTAAATGAGTCCACTCCCCAAGATTATTGTTATAAACACGAGCCACGTCTGAAAGGAAAAGGGGGAGGTGTTGCTGTAATTTATAATGATATCTTCAGTATTACTCAGAAGTCTCAAATATAATTCCTTTGAAGTTTTGGTGCTTTATTTAACGTTGTGTAGTGTAAATGATAAATCCCGTTTGACATTTGTGTTGGCTACTGTATACAGGCCACCAGGGCACAATACAGATTTTATCAAAGAATTTGCTGGTTTTCTATCAGAGTTAGTACTGGCTGCAGATAAAGTACTAATTGTTGGTGATTTTAATATCCATGTTGACAATGAAAAAGACGCATTGGGATTGGCATTTAAAGACGTTCTAAACTCTATTAGAGTTAGACAACACGTATCAGGACCCACTCATCGCCTTAATCATACTTTAGATCTAATACTGTCACATGGACTAAATGTTGATACCATTAAAATTCTGCAGCAGAGCGATGACATCTCAGATCATTACCTAATATCATGTATACTTAATTTAGCTAAAGCTGCAAAGCCATCCCCTACTTCAAATATGGCAGGACTATAACCGCTGCGACTAAAGATTGCTTTATACATAATCTTCCTCATCAGTTCCATCTCCTCAGCATTACAGATAGCCAAGAGGAACTTGATGTTGCAACAGAAACTACTGACTCTCTCTTTACTAGCACTTTAGACATAGTTGCTCCTCGGCGCTTAAAGAAGATTAAAGCAAATAATCCAACGCCGTGGTACAACGAGCACACTCGGGCCCTTAAAACAGCAGCCAGAAAAATGGAGCGCAGCTGGAAGAAAACAAAACTGGAGGTTTTTACAATTTGTGGAAAGAGAGCATGATTGCATACAGAAAGGCCATAAAAACTGCTAGATTTGCTTATTTCTCAACTCTTTTAGAAGAAAACAAACACAACCCTAGGTATTTATTCGATACAGTGGCTAAATTAACAAAGGATAAAGCTTCAACTTCTGACGTTTGTAAACAACACATCAGTAATGACTTTATGAACTTCTTTACTAGTAAGATTGATAACATTAGGAATAAAATTATAACCATGCAGCCGTCTACTACAGTATCACTTCAGACAGAACATTGTAGTGTCACTGAGGAAAAATTACACTCATTCACTGCTATAGGAGGAGAAGAATTGGCTAAACTTGTTAAATCATCAAAATCAACAACATGTATGCTTGACCCTATACCGACTAGGCTATTAAAAGAGATGCTTCCAGAGGTCATAGATCCTCTGCTTAATATTATTAATTCATCCTTGACATTAGGATATGTACCAAAAACTTTTAAGTTGGCTGTAATTAAACCACTTATTAAAAACCAACTTGATCCTAAAGAATTAGTCAATTACAGACCAATCTCGAATCTACCGTTTCTATCAAAAATATTAGAAAAGGCCGTGTCTTCACAATTATGTTCCTTTTTAGAAAGAAATGGTATATGTGAGGATTTCCAGTCAGGATTTAGACCGTATCATAGTACTGAGACTGCTCTCATCAGAGTTACAAATGATTTACTCTTATCATCTGATCGTGGTTGTATCTCTCTATTAGTGTTACTCGATCTTAGCGCTGCATTCGATACTATCGATCACAATATTCTTTTGTATAGACTCGAAAATTATGTTGGCATTAGTGGAACTGCATTGGCATGGTTTAAATCTTACTTATCTGACCGTTATCAGTTTGTAGCAGTAAATGAAGAGATGTCACACCGATCACAAGTTCAGTATGGAGTACCACAAGGCTCAGTGTTAGGACCGTTGCTTTTCACCCTGTATATGCTACCACTGGGAGATATCATTAGGAAGCATGGCGCTAGTTTTCATTGTTATGCTGATGATACTCAGCTCTATATTTCTTCACGCCCTGACGAAACTTACCAATTCACAAGATTAATGGAATGCATAGCTGATATTAAAAATTGGCACTGGCTCCCTATTAAACATTGCATACATTTTAAAATCTTGCTTATTACTTATAAAGCAATAAATGGTTTAGCTCCCCAGTACTTAAGCGAGCTCTTAACGCATTATACTCCCATCACGTCTATTGCGGTCTCTAAACTCTGGCCAGTTGAAAATACCTAGAATATCTAAATCAACTGCAGGCGGTCGATCCTTTTCCTATTTAGCACCTAAACTCTGGAACAGTCTTCCTAGCATTGTTCGGAAGCAGACACACTCTGTCAGTTTAAATCTAGACTAAAAACACATCTCTTTACTATGGCATACACATAGAACATTTTTAACTTTCTTTATTCAAATCAAATGACTGATTGTTAGGCTGCATTAACTAGGTCAGCCGGAACCGAACACTTCCCATAACACCTGATGTACTCGTTACATCATAAAAAGTGGCATCCACACTAATGTTAGTCTCTCTGTTTATCCCGAGGTTTACTGCAGTCGGCGGATCCAGGCCGTGTCCGGATCGGATGGTGGACCTGCATCTGGACATGACCAGCTCATCCTGGAGTGTCTGCTGAGACCGTGTCCATTAGTGTCTCCTCTGAATTTGCCTCACCGGCACGTCATCCTCAATTAACCCGTCTCGGCGCAATAACTCCGATCTTTCAAGTATTCATATTCTTGTGTAATCGTAGCGAATGAACCTGTCGTGCGTGATACCCAAAATTTCAATATTCCTATCTAATATGATTTATGACGGCAAGGTTGCCAGAGTAATAATTATACACCGTTAATAATAGGCCAGAGGAGAACTGGCACCCCGACTGAGTCTGGTTTCTCCCAAGGTTTATTTTTCTCCATCATGCCCTGATGGAGTTTTGGTTCCTTGCCACTGTCGCCTTTGGCTTGGCTTGCTCAGTTGGGGACACTCAAATTATGATCCAAGTTACTCAACTAAATATACAAATAGAATGTATTAATTTGGTCATATATAATTCTATAAACTATCCAAATTAAACTAGCCAAATCAATTTTTGTTGCAATGTTGTCCTGTTTAACACTGTAAAGCTGCTTTGAAACAATCGTCATTGTAAAAGCGCTACATAAATAAAGTTGATTGATTGATTGAAGTATTGTTACACCCCTAATGGATTTACACAATATAATATCATACATGTGCTTTTGTTTATCAAACTCCCATTCGCGTACCTTCATCAGCTACGTAGGATGCTGGGAAATATCCCTCTTGCCCACTGACCAGTCGCCCAAACCACCAGCTGTCGTTGTCTTTGTACAGTACATGGATCACATCACCGCGACGTATAGACAGCTCATCTGATCGATTGGCTCTGTACTCATACAACGACACAACCTAGAGAAGATTTTACACAAAAGATCACAAACAACAAAATGTACAAACTCCCCATATATAGTAATATAAATAATAAAACATATTAAAGTTTACCGTCTGATAGATTTGCCCAAACTCTGTCTCTTCTTGTTTAGAGAATTCATAATCCAGTAAACTCTGTGGACATTAACACAATATTAATTTAATAGAGTAGGACCTTCATAGTTCATAAGCAAAACTGGATTGTTCTTCAGTGCTAAATAAATATATATTTTATACTAACTGAAACTGCTAAAAACAATAAAAATATATGAAAACAAATATATGTATATATATGTGTATATATATATATATATATATATATATATATATATATATATATATATATATATATATATATATATATATATATACACACATACACATTACACACACACACTACCTTTCAAAAGTTTGCAGATTTTTTTATTTTTTTTAAAGAAAGTCTATTATGCTCACAAAACTGTATTTATTTGACATGATGATCTTAAATAACTGTTCTATTTTAATACATTTTAAAGTGTAATGTATTCCTGTGATGGTAAAGCTGTATTTTCTGCATCATTACTCCAGTCTTCAGTGTCACATGATCCTTCAGAAATCATTCTAATATGATGATTTGCTGCTCAAGAAACATTTATGATTCTCAATGTTGAAAACAGTTGTGCTGCTTAATATTTTTGTGGAAACCGTGCTGCATGTTTTAAGCATTCTTTGATGAATAGAAGGTTCAACAGAACAGCATTTATTTGAAAGAGAAATCTTTTGTAACATTATAATTGTCTTTACTGTCACTTCTGATCAATTTAATGCATCCTTCCTGAATAAAAGTTAATTTCCTGAAAACTTTTGAAAGGTAGTGTAATACAAAAACTGATCACAGTGTCTTACTTTTTGTTGTTTGAGGGATGGAGCTCTTCTAATGGGCTGCCCAGCGGACTGTAACCATCTGTGAGAGGAGAGGAAGACTTAAAGGGTTACTTCAGCGATTAGCATTAAGCTTTGTATCAGTAGAAACCCGGAAGTATGTTCAACTTATCGTACTTTCCCCTCTCATATCCCCCTGAGACGAGAGAATTATGTATTTTATTTCTGGAAAAAATCCTCTAATGACACAAATATCGTAGTTTTGTGTCATCTGAGATTTTTTGGCCAGAGGCTGAAGACTACAGCCAGCAGAGGGCGCTATTTCCACATGTTTTCAACATCGCACTCACAGCACTCGGCTCGGGGAGCTGTAGAGATTCATGTAAACGGAGCAGTGGAGACCAAAGTGAGAGTTTCAGATTTTCAAATGAACTTCCTATGAAAGTTAAGCTTCCAAAGACATGAACTGAAAATGTGCCAGACTGAACACACGCTGTGAATGCAGCCGCAGCCGCGAATCCAGCGATTACCTCAGCTCATGTGATGAATGTAATCCAATCCTGCTGCGTTTGTGCCGTGACACTCAATCGGCTCACTCACATTATATTGAACAGACACATTCAGTTTTTAATTGTAGTGTCTCTAACTGAACTGATTTTATGAAAATGAACGTAGTGGGCAAGTGATCCAGTAACCCAGTAGCCGTGCCTAGAGTGGCCTCGCAGGGAAGCGGAGCAAGTGCATTCTGGGAGTTGTTGTCTTTTATCCCCACGAGACAAATACAGTTTCTGTCTTTTCTCAGTCTAGAAGGCACCAAATTCTAAAATAATATCACATTTCTTACCCAGTTTAAATACAGATTCATCTTCCCAGCACTGATGTACCCCTTTAAAACCCTTATCATGTAATTTCATGAGGTTTTTAAGTACCTTGGAAACAAACTAAAATGTTTTCAAAATACATACTGTATACTAGTACATTTTCCTTCTTCTCTACAGTGTGCTGTGCTCTTTAAAATGATGCATGTTAGAGTTATTTTATATGATATAAAGGATCATGTAGAGAACGTACTGTTGTGTGATGTGAGTGTTGCCTGTGGAATGAGTTGAGCGCTGAGTGACGTGGACATCTGGAGTTTGGAGTGAGGGGACAGTAGAGATGGAGGAGGAAGATATGAGTTCAGGCCCTGAAACCCCCCCACAAAAACAAGAACCTATTACTGAGGATCAGCATCACAGGGCACAGGATGCTAAGTACATATTTCATTGCCAATCCCATTGCATATATTTTGTAATCATTTAATAAGAGATTAACAAAACATGCCCACTGTAATAAATGGCTTTTGGCTCATGTTACTAAAGCAAAAGCTAGCACTGTTTACTTTACATGTAACTCTTAAAGCTAGTATAGCTAGTATAACTTTTATAGCCAAGTGCAAAAAAATACAAATATCCACCTCTAGGCTTCTTCCCAAGAGAGACATGCCACCTTTAAAAAAAAAAAGGATAAAAACATGTTAATTTACAACAGAATTCATTGCATATGCATTGAAAAATACAGCTCATTTTCTTAATTTCAAATAAACATTATCATGAATATCACTTGCCTTGTTCATATATATCCACACCAGGGGAACTACGATGGGGCTCCTGCAAGAAAATGGTTTGAAGTTTTACTGATTGATTATTGACTAAATGATAATGCTGATAATAATCAATTATTAATTAAATATAATCAATAAAATCTTTACCAGTACAGAGTCTAGTTTCTGTTTGACCCGCTGCATCTTTATGGACACGCGAGCTGTGCTGGCGAATCTGTCCATGCCGGTGGCAGAGGGGTTCTGAAAGGTCGTGACCTCTGATGAAATCCTGCCTGTCTTACTGTCCAGATTCTCTGAATGACTCAACCCTCTCAAACTCTCCACCTCCATCTGAGCCACTGCGTACAAGCACGAAAAACACTCAGCTTTACACAGACAATGATCATGTGAGGTTTGTGTTTAAAAACACCTATGCTTTCATCCACCTATTTTTAAGCGCATTTTGGGATATCTCATTAAAAATGCTGGATGGAAACAAGATGCACATAAATTCTAAATATGTGCATAAAAACGCGATATTCCAATTTTGCACATAAATTAACTGGATGAAAACACAGCAACTGATGAATGTGAATCAGTGGTTTTCTGAGTTATTTAGAGGACTCACCCTTCCGGTCATACAGATAGAGATGGATGAGCTGGTTTTGGCCAAAGGAACAAAAGGCCACCATGTTCTCATGAGGGTGGAAAGCAACAGCTCGAATTGCAGATGAATAACACAGCTCAGAGTAAACGGCAACCTGGTCACCTGAACAAGAGAAATTCAAATTCAACCTCCACATTCATACTATAGGCTTTATGCTGAATGTCACATAAACACATGAAAATAGGTCTCATCGCATCTGGTTGGCGGCAAGTGTTAAGATCAGTATGAACTGACGGCAATATCTATGGACTTTCAAGTTAATCAGCAAACCTAGTGAAAACCCTTACGGTTCTACTCGCACAGGTCTGAGCGGGATTCGAACCTGCCATTAATGGCATGGGAGGCAGCCACGCTAACAAAGATGCTAAAGACACCAGCATCTAGCGTCCATCACTAGTCAAATCAAGTCACCTTTATTTACATAGCGCTTTTAACAAGTCCAATTGTTTCAAAGCAGCTTTCCAGTGTTAACAGGAAAATAATGCAGCAGAATTTGTACAGCCGCTCTTGTGAAAACGGTGATGTTATCCAGCTAATTTCAATTATCATATATATTCTCGAATGGAGAAAAAAAACCTTGGGAGAAACCAGGCTCAGTCGGGGTGCCAGTTCTTCTCTGGCCGACGAACAAACAGTGTATGATTATAATTCTGGCAACATTACAGTTCAGAAGTCATATTACAAAAATATATATTCGTAAGATTATTCGAAAGATTGGAGTTGTTGTGCCAGAGACGGTTTATTAAAGATGTCTTGTCGTGCTAGTGCACCTCTTGAGGCCAGGGCAGTAAGATTTACTCACACAGCTCTTAGTAAAGCTGATTTTAAGTAATTTTATTTATGCCCTCCCCTTGCTAACTTCTCTCCGTCTTGTTCACTCGGATGTACATCACTGCTTATACTGCATGAGTGCCCACTACAGGTGGAACTCTTGCAATGGGTTTAAATGGACGCCCAAAGCCCTTGATCACTTGGAATCTGCTATGAAGCTGATTTATTATTTACAGATTTTTTTCACTTATGAATCTGTTTTACACACCATTCTATAGGCTTGTATGTTCTTGTATGTCACTCTCACGCTCTTACTAGCTGGCGCTCGTTACACTAGCTACTTATTTTTATTGTCATCAATCTGCACATGCGATGGACATTGGTTATACTCTTTGGTAGCTCCTTTGAAGGCAAACTTCAAGCTCTTTATGAAGTGAAGCGCATAAGACCTTAATCAAAAGTGACATGACCTGTTTTACAGAATACAGGAGTTTGTTGAGCAAAACCAATATTGCCTCAAAACAATCTCCAAACCTGTCTCAGAGTTCCACACATACGCCAATCCATCTTCACTGCCCGAAAAGATGAAGCTTCCACAGGGAGTGAACGTGCTGTTGATTCTCTCCCTGTAGTTGGTGGCACCTATGTATTTCTTCACTGCAAGACTGTAACAGGCAAAGCAATTGTTTTTTTCAACAGATTTGCACTTTGTTCTTTTATTACATCCTGTCAGAGTGGTACCATCAACATCAAGAACTATTAGCATGTCTTGTCTAGCACTGACTTGTCTTTTTAGTCACATTTAAAGTCACCATAAAATTAAAATCGACCCCATTTACTCTTAATACACATATAGTCTCTGTGCACATTATCAATTCTAAATTTAAAATTGTATTTAAATTAAATGGATTTTTAACAGAATGCTTTATTACATGATAGTATATTAAATAAATACCGGTACTCAGATATTAATAAAAAGATAGATACTTACATTCTCAAATCCATGACCCTTAAAACGCTGTCTTTGGCATGAATTAAAAGTCGTCTTCCATTTGGATGCACCTCTAATGAGTTGATGGATATTCCATTCAGATCTGCCTCTTTAATTTCCTGTAGAGAAATACAGAATTGGCATTCCCTTAAGGCTGAAATACACTACTCAACATTTGCCTGATTTACAGTCTGAAGGAGTCTATGCTAGTTGTTGAAATTTAGAGCCGTTCTGCAGATATTCTGCAGTCAGAGTTGCCAGATTTAGCAGAAAATCAAATAGTGTACGATGGGCAGAGCTTCAGACTATACATCCACCCAGTTGGAGAATATTTACTTAGCCGGGCAAATTAGCGTGAGAGTACAATTCCAAAAAAATAGCCGATGGGAGCGGAAAGTTCTGCGCGTGATCTACTGGTGACGTGCAAATTAAAGAACACAGACCCAGAACACAAACCTTAGTAAATCACCTTGCATGATAAATTTAAATACTCTCCTCCCATTAATTTTGTGTCTGAAAGGAAAACTCCTACAGATGCATATGCAATTAGGTCAGCTGCAAAAATAACCCTGTCGTTAGTAAATCCTGACAGTAGTTTTTAATGCTGAGAGTGTTTGCGCTGTCGCAAGCTGTTAGCAAATCTGGGCCATGTTTTAATTTGTCGTGTCAGTTTGTTGGGTTCGGAATGACTTGAAAGTCAGCAAGTGTGTGCTCCTCAGTCGTTTAGTGTATGATTCCCAGTTTTTATCCATTACCATTTACAAAGTCGACAAGCACATGATGCTTGGTGTTTTCTGTACAGTTTTTAAAAGTAGTGTAGTGTATTTCAGCCTTTAAAAGTTCCAACTGAGATTTTTTTTTATAGAGCTCTTCCATTCTGTTACCCTCTCAATACTCCATTGATTGGTCATTCCACGGCGAGACCCAGGCACAACCTTGGTTCCCCACACAATAATGATGCCGGAATTGTCTGCAGAAAACATTCTGCTCCCTGTGAGAAGACCAACACATCACTGATATCTCAAATCACAGCTTATAAATGTCACATCCAGACGGTTATAATTTCCTCTGTACCTTCTGGGTCAAAACACAGTGCATTGATGAAAGTCTTGTGTCCGTCAAACTCTTGCAGTAGTTGCCCATTCACGTCTTGTACGTCCATGTTCCACACCCGCAGCACCCCATCGTAACCCCCCGTCACCACCAGACTCTGGGCTTGCGGGTGGAACTGGGCGCAGTAGACGAATGAAGGGTGAGGAAGAGTTTTATGAGCAAGACTCTGCAATCGTTCAACATTCCACATTCTGAAAGATGAAAGCAAAGCATTATGGCCCACACTTTCACTCTTATTTGTGGCATAGTTATGGGCTGCTTAATATTAGAAGTTAACTATGTATATGCAAAAAAGCAATATTTACCTTACTGTTCCATCAGAGGATGCGGTTAATAAATCTTTATCATCTCTGGACCAGCAGAGATCATACACCACACTCAGGTGGCCATTAAAGGACGCCAGAACTTTCCCAGATGGAATATCATACACTAAAAATAAGACACAGAGAATCATTGTGAAATATAAATGATTAAAATGTTAATGAATGTGAAAGGGGAATTCTATATTATATTATATTATATTATATTTATTTTATAGATTTTCCCTTATACAGTAGTGTCCAAAATTGATGTCCGGAGGGACTAATATTAGGTTCTATTATTCTAAATATGAGAGGTAAGTTATTGGGAAGTAGAATACAAAACATTAAAGACATTAAAATAACACAATTATTTGGAAAGAAAATGCTATAGTAGTATGCAAAAAAGGCATAGAAAAACAAAAAGCTCACAGGAAATAAAGCATATATAGGATACAATGTAATCACTTTTCATTGGCTTCAAGGTCAGGAGACTGAGGTGGCCACTTCAAAATGCTGAGCATGAGCACATTGCATGCGCTTGGTTTTTGGGATTGTTATCATGTTGGGGAATACACATTTGATCAAAGTGCCAGCAACTTTGTAGATCCTTCCACACCTGCTGCAGACATGGGTCCCCAATACCATAATGTTTCCCCTGCTGTGCTTAATGGTGTCACGCATGCATTTGGTATTAAAACACTGCGGTTGTCTTCTAGGAACATACCTGGCACACCATCAAATTCTAGGTTGTTAAATTTTGACTTGTCTGACTTGGACTGCAGAACACAGCTCCAATCTTCCATGCTCCAGTGACAGTCCTTGCTATGCAAATGCAAGGTGTTTTTTGGAAGTAGATAAAACTAATAAATGGTTTCTTTACTGGTACAAAACCTCTCAATCCAGCTTCTTATAGCCGTTGGCTTACAGTTTAAGGTGATACTGGAGGTTGGAGGTCTCATCCAGGTCTTTAGAAGCTGTTTTGAGGTGGTCGCACATTCAGGGTGTTTTTCACCCTCCTGTCAAAATGCTCACTAGTCTTCCTTGACCAGCAATAACCCTTAGCATCTTGCATGCTAGTGGTCTCACTGCGCTTTGAAATAACATTGTAACCATTCACATCCAGCATATGAGCAATATCCAAAACAAGTTCACCACATTTAGCCATTTCAGCAGTATCCTCATTGGTTGCAGAGGACCGCTTCTTCCATCTGGTCATTTTCACTAAAACCCACAAAATATTATTGAATAATATAGCTAATACCTGCCACATAGTGATTTATTGGATGTTATAGGATGGGAATAATGAGTGCAAAATTATTCTGAAAGCATACATTCGTTTTAACCTCCAGGCACAACTTCATAACATGCATACAAAACATTTAATAAAAATTGGGGTGCAAACTAAAAAGCCAATTTTCCCAAGTTGGCCATCACTTTTAGCCACTTTTGGCCATCACAATTTTTCAAAAATAGTCTGTATATTCAATCAATTAATATGAAATCAAAACTAAATTAATGTATAATTTGATTAGCAAAATTCTGATTTTAAATGAAGTACATCATGTCACAATTTCAACATCACAAAACTATCTACCCAAATTGTACAAGTTTTTTGTGAGAAAATGTAAGTCAAAATAGAATACAGTACAGACACAGGAAAACATGTAAAGAAATTACTTACTAATTATAGGAAATGAATCTCTATCTGCACAAGCAGCTGCTAGCGCACGTCCATCATGGGAGAAACGCAGAGTAAAACAGCCCATCAGACCTCCACGAAAAGACTGCATTGGCTTATTTGGGATGCGACACACCTGTTTAAAAAATCAATAAGAAAAAAATTAGGCCATTAAAAGAATTACTGGCTATGTCAGAAATCGGCCATCGGCTACAGCGTAATATCATACAGGTATAAATTCATTTTTAATTATTAAATGGTTTATACATAGTTTCCTAGACAGCGTTCAAAATTAATTTTTCATTTCTACTGGAGCCACCATTAAACAGCAAGTACAAACTATGCTACCGCCCTTCCAGCACACTCATTTTCATTCACTCCTTCAAGAAGACTGTAATAGTGGGCTAATGTAGGTAATAGTGAATGAGGGTATGGGGGCGATTTCAAATACAGCTACTGACTCCCCATCTTTAACGCCAATAAAGCAAATCACTAAAACCTGTCCAGGCATGCGGCTCCACTTCATGGTTTCTGATTTGCTCTCCAGTATCTGGGTGCTGGTTTTATTGGTCATCTCAGTATTGAGCTCACTGTAGGAGGTGCTGCCCCGCTCCTGCTGTAGAGCCATCATGGAGCGGATACTGGGGTCCACCTGTGTAACAAATGCAAATCACAACAAACTTCTTGACCACCATTTTTTTTTGATTTATTCAACAACAAAAAAAAAGAGGTAAACCTACATTTTCTGGTGGTTTGAGGCCTTTCACTGTGATGTAGAGGGTTGAGGCATATTTGTTCCTTGGGTACTTTGACCACCACTGAAACACTTCAACAGTTTGCGGCAGTTTCTTTGCCCGCGGAGGAGGGCAGTAAAGCTGAAGACGCAGTTTGGTGTCAATGTTCAAAACACCATTGGTTCCTACAAGCTTGAGGAAATATTTAAAGAGTTTGATTTCAGTGGAATGCAGGATACAGTTACATAAAATAAACAAAACAGATGGAGCTAACAAACTAAATAACCAAACAAATATACAAAAGGTAATGGAGACTGCATTAAAATCAAAGCTGGTACCTTCAAAAAAGCCCACGCAATCTTCCGGAAACCCCGCTCGTGGCAGTCAACGGCGACATTAGTTCGTGCTTCCTCCATACTGATGAAATCCAGAATCTGTAACATCACATTAGGGGTTTTAGACATTCCTTTCTTTGATCAGAGAACGACAATATACTTTAAACTTATTCAAGTGCACAAACCTCAAAAAACAGTATCACGCGCGGACTCTCATCATCGTCTTGTAGGAAATATCCAAAGCGCTCATTGAAAATGATCTGTTCCTCCCACTCTGGAACTGTTGTTTTGTGTTTCTTGAAGTCAAAGGGTTGGGTTATGATGGGCAGGATGTGCTCGATATTTTCTTGCTCATAAAAGGATGAAACATGGCGATGGCTGTGAATAGAATAAGATACTGGGAATAAATATGTACTTCATTTAGTATGAAGACTATGACTGCATCCAATATCGAATACTTCCGTACTATACAGTATGCAAAAACAGTACACCAACAGAGTAGTATGTCCGAATACATAGTATTAGAAAAACAGGAGGCAAAAAGTACCCGTATGACCAACTACTGTCGCAGAGATTCTGGAGTGTGCATTCAATGGACACTTTACTATCCCATGAGGACATGGGAGAGGATTTATGAATGGCAGTGAATCGATGCAACTGATGACGTAGGTGACATGACAGTGACAACATTCATACTATATAAAACATATTTTTTTAATGGTCACAAAGTATGTTTTAAACCAAATGCAGTGCCTTTTATAAAGTATGCAATTCTGGACATGGCAAATTAGCATAATCATCCAAATTACTTCTAGCAGGTTTTGGTTTTAGGTAAAAAAAACAAACCAAGTGAAATCCAAACCTGTCTTCCTTCTTGACATACTGTCCATTGACCTCATCAACCACATGAACTTTGACCATGGGGTGCGACACCATCAGGTCCGTTTTCAGCTTGTCTGTCCTGTGGATATAAACTCCCAGCACTAGACTGTCATCAAAGGCTTGTTTCTCTTCTGCCTGTTCTTCCTCAACATTCACTACAAACAGAAACGAACAACCACAATCAGCCCCACATATCACACATGTAAATAAACATATTACACACACAAATTAAGAGTTACTGGGTTTCCATGGTGGTGGTGACAAAAAGAATACATGGAAACTGCAGTTATATTAGATGTGAATTCAGAAAAATTTTGGAAATATTTCATATTTTGTATTTTTAGATATTTGTTTGACTCTAATCTAATGTTTATAATAATGTAAAGGGAGGATAGTTTTTGTCATCAGTTACTCACCCTCAGATTGTTTTCATTGATCTTCAGAACACAATTAAAAATGAAAAACCTCCATTAACAATCTACGCAACTACCACTATGACACATTAAAAGTTAATAAAAAGATTGTAAAACTAATCCATATGAATTAGATAAACAATTCTAAAGAGACTCAATCGCTTTATATGATGAACAGATTGAATTTAGGCTTTTATTCACATATAAAAATTAATCAGCGAACATTCACAGAAGCTCAACCAAACCTGATTGATGCGCAAAAACAAGCCTCAATGGTTCTTGCTGAAGCTCAAACGTGCTGCGTAACACGAGAATGAACCTCATTGGTTCTTGTAGAAGCTCAAACCTGCTGCGTAACACAAGAATGAACCTCATTGGTTCTTGTAGAAGCTCAAACGTGCTGCGTAACACGAGAATGAACCTCATTGGTTCTTGTAGAAGCTCAAACGTGCTGCGTAACACGACAATAAACCTCACTGGCTCTTGAGGAAGCCCAAACATACTGCTTAACACATGAGAATATACCTCATTGGTTCTTGCACGTCAAGCGAACATGCTTGAGCTTCCATTTGATTAATGTTTATATGTGAATAAAAGCCTAAATTCAATCTGTTCATCATATAAAGTGATCGTGCGTCTTCAAATTTGGAATAAACCACTTAATTCATACAGATTAGTTTTACGATCTCTTTATGAACTTTTTGAAGCATCAAGGTGGTAGTTAAGTAGCGGTCAATGGAGGGACAGATAACTCATATGTGTTCAGAACATGAACAAAAGTCTTACGGGTTTGGAATGATGGTAAATGACAGAATTTTAATTTTGGGGTGAATGACTTGAGTGTTTGAACAAAAAGGTTTTTATGGTGATGACATACCTTCTTTTTGTTTCTTTTTCTTCTTCACTTTGGGCTTGACTGTGTCCTCCTTGAACTCCTCCACAACATCATCCAGGGTGTTTTCTGTCTGATTATCCACTGAAACTTCAGTCTGACTGGAGACAAAAAGACAAAACAAATTAATAAAAGAAGGCATATAATGCATATTTCATAAGAAATGTTTAGAAAAAAGGCCATTTTACTATAAGTGGCATCTCCCACTAAGTGTGTAATTTCTACAGCTCTGGCATTTCCAAACATAATTGCAAAAATAATGATTTCCATTAGTCAGACAAATATGAAAAGTCCAACATAGCGAAGTAAATAATCTGGAACATAATTCCTCCAAAAAAAACTTTAACGGCGATCTTAGAATCTTTTACCTTCTGTCACCATCATGTTTGCTTGACTTCACTTTCTTCTTTTTCTTCTCCAGCTCATTGTTTAGCATCTGGCTCTCCGTAAACGTTTCCACAGGTTTTTTCCGTCCCATTTTCTTTCCAGAAGTCTCTTCCACCTGTGAGATCTGATGTTGGTAGGCCTGCAGATAATCATCTTCCGTCTCTGTCTCTTCTTTCTGTCGAATGACATCCTTTCCACTTTTATCCTTCGCTTTTCTAGTCTTTCTAGTATGTTTTCTGTCAATTTCTGAATCAGTCCTCCTGTCGTCTTCATCTTGAACAGGGGTGGTGGTTGTGGGAGCCTTCTTTTGCTTTTCTTTTTCCCGCTGGTCAGTGTGGGCTCCTCCTCATTGTTTATGTTGGTCTTTTCAGATGCTTCTCTCTCTCTTCGCCTGTTTTTGGTGTATCTAAGACTGCCCTGAGCTGGATCATATGTGTTATGGAGGATAGCTTCATCATCTTCAGTGTCTTTACTCAAATCTAGGTTCTTCTTCAAGGTCTGAAGCTGCAAGAAAACAGGGTGGAGTTCAAATAACAGATAATGGGGTACACAGCAAATTATCTTCTATCAATGAGATTTTCCTTGGTTAAATAAAGATTACTTTCACTATTACTAACCACAATAACTTCCTGGGACTGGTCGGTGATCTGTTTGTCTTTCTTTTTCTCAGAGGGAGGGTTTGTGTATCTCTTCAACACCTCGTCAAAGCGAGCTTTCGTCTTAGCTCTCACATCAGTTTGACCTGTCAAACAGAGATTTAAAGACACATATGCATGTAAGAGCATCTATGAACATCAGTGACAGAGAAAAGAGTTGTTATACATCAAGTAGGAGTGATCTTTACTGACCTGCTGGCATTGTGATAAACTATGGACAAATTCATTCTGGAACAACAATCCTAAAACAGAAAATACTGTACATTACCATAGGATCAAATAATGACTGACCTTTCAACCTTTTGACGGTCTTTATTTGCTTATGAAGGTACAATAGTTTAGTTACTCTTATTAGAACTAATGTTAGTTAATTAGATTATGTAATATTAAAAGGGATAGTTCACCCAAAAATGATAATTAGCCCATGATTTACTCACCCTCAAGCCATCCTAGGTGTATATGACGTTCTTCTTTCAGACGAATACAATCTGAGTTATATTAAAAAATGCCCATTCAAGAGAGACTGGCATTCCAGCATATGACATAGGACGCAGGCGTAGCATGTGTCCATTTCTTTTACTGTCTATGGATAGAGCAAAACAAAACTTGATTCTCTAGAGAACTAGCATATTCTCACCAGTCGCTCATGAACACTCAACGACAGTTAGTGGAAGTTAGATATTACAGTTTGTAAAGTTTTAAATATGGATATATTTTTTTACACAAACGCATCTCTTCCCTTCAGAAGGCCTTTATTAATCGAAGGGAGCCGTGTGGAGCACTTTAATGATGGATAGATGCATGTTTATGGACTTCAAAACAGAAACCATTCACTGCCATTATAAAGCTTAGAAAAACAAGGACATTTTTAATATAACTTTAATTGTATTCGTCTGAAAGAGAATGTAATTTACACCTAGGATGACTTGAGGGTGAAAAAATTCTAATTTTCTAATTTGGGTGAACTATCCCTTTAACATGACCGCCAACACAGAAACACCTCTAAAAATACCGCTATTCGATGCTACATAAAGGACTAACTTACATTGCTGGTATAAAAGCTAATGACTCTGGTTTCATCTGATTTTTTATTCGATTCTGAAAATAACAGAAATGCCCAAATAAGTATGTTGTATCAGTGATGGTTGATGTTGTAGCTTCGCTTAAATCTCACGCGCTAGCTGAAAACAATGCAAACAAATCACTGCTAGCTCACAGCACTCGTATATTCTAGCGCAAAAATTCAGCGAATCTATTTAATTTTACATGTGCTACTGTTAAATGTAGGGTGTCTGTGAAATAAACGTACATTATAAGCCGTAAATGTGGCGAAGAAGTCACATCACTTCTGCTGTAGAGGACCCATGGATGATTTCAGTGAGCAGCCATTGCTGGCGCGACCGTTTCCCACAGCAACAACAACAACAAGATTATCCCCGCCTCCCTGGCAGTGTTGCCAGATTGGGTCGACGATTTACAGCCCAAAAGCTCACTAAAACACGCAAAATCCAAGAAAAAAAACGCCCAACATGAAGATGAATGTGCATTTAAACTGGGTCATTTATGTAGTAGACATGTGAAATTATTTTTGAATTTGGTGCATTCTAAACTGAGTGTGCATCTCAATCAGCTCCCTAGTTCAGTAGTTAGGGCACTGATCAGGACATAAGTCAATGGGCTGGCTCCCTGATCAGTGCTATAACTACTGAACTAGGGAGCTGATTGAGACGCACCCTGAGAAAAGACAGAAAATTTATTTTTGTCTCATGTGGATGAAAGACAACAACTCCTAGAATGCACTTGCTTGCTGCCCGCCACTCCCAAAGCCACGGCTACTGGTTATCACTTGCCCACTATGACACCGCCCCTGCAGTCAATTGGTTTTCATAATACAATAATTTCGTTCAGTTAGAGAATAGACACTATAAAAACTTAATGTTTTTTTCAATAAAGTGTGAATGAGCCGAATGAAAGGCACGGAACAAACGCAGCAGGAGTCAGATTTCATTCATCACGAGAGTGGAGAGCTGAGCAGAGCTCAGTTATGCACGGCAGTCATTCAAGGTGCGTGTCCAGTCTGGGTCATTTCAGATCATGCCTATGGAACTTTCATAGGAATTCATTGAAAAGTTGAAACACTCACTTATCACAAATGCTCTACACCGCTCCGTTATGAATGCCCAAGCCGAGCGGCTGCGCGCATTCACATTCTGTGAGTGCGATCCCACCCCAATGGGCGGGTTGAAAACATGCAAACTAGCGCCTGCTAGCTGTAGTCTTTAGCCTCTGGCCAAAAATTTATCCGAGGGCGCAAAATGACGCTATCTGCGTCATTGGAGGATTTTTTTTCAGAAATAAAAGGTATAATTCTCTTGCCTCAGGGGGACATGAGGGGGGAAAGTATGATCATTTGAATATACTGTTTCTTCTGATGCAAAGCTTAATGCTAAATCGCTGAAGTAACCCTTTAATGCACACACCTCAGCCAAAATGTGTCATTCATTGATACATACTGTACAATAATCCAACAACAAAAAATAACAACAGCAAGAATGTTGAAACAACGTTGTGTAGGTGTAGAGGAGCGCATGACTACAGAAAGTGTTGTCATGGAGTTAACCCAAAATGTTGCAGATGTGGAGAAAACAACAGTGCGGGTTATGAAGGCTGTAAGGTTAGAAAGGATGCTGCAAGAGAACAAAATATAAGAGTATCAGAAGGAATATGAAAGCATAAAGCCAGAAAAATGTGTCCAGTAAAATGTAAAGACAAGTACAGGAGAAACAGATGAAGGGGGAAGTCTGAAATCACCTGCCGCTTCAATATACCTGTAAATATCTTAATCAGATTCATAATCAAAGCCTTAATTAATATTTATCCTCTTATTTCTAATGATTAATTCCAGTTGATTTTACTCAATAGAACTACTGATTGTTCTTCTATTATGTTTTCTAAAGTTTGTGTTTGGTCTTTGAGTGGCGTCTGGCCTATGTGTAACACAGCCCCTAACATGCTGGGAGTACAGTAACAGTGTTTGCTCAATTAGCACGGCTTCCATAGATTAAATATGAATTTGTCTTTCATTTTTATTATATTTTATTCATTTTATATTTCCTTTAGAATTTGTTTGTTTCCTTTAGAATTTGTCACTGTAACATAATAAATATATGTGCAGTTTACTTAATAAGGTAATGTTAAATTAATAAAAGTTTTTTATGTAAGGTGATCACAATTATCAATTTAATTTCTCTTCAAGTGTAAGTGGGAAACTATTAAATAACAACAAGCATATTTTTAGAAACAAAATGCAAAAATAACTCATTGGACAAACTCAAATTTAATTGAGGGCAGGAATTCTGTCCAATAAATGTGTGTAAAAGAGTGCCCACAGCCTAAACACAGGCACCACTCTTCTGCATAATGGTCATCACAAAATTACAGAAACTGTAACTGTCCAACATAACTGAACATTAAAAACTAACATAAACTAACAACATCTTTCCATTTACTGAAAAACGTATTTATGGTACATAAAATAACTTTAATCCCTATACATTTACTCTCCTAATGCAGTCCCTTGCAAAGCATGCAGGGAACTACAGATCCACTGCCCAGTTTGTTTGTTTCACTCAGCAGTGTTAAGTAGACCGAACAAACACTTATTAAGTAAAGCGGGCAATACAAATTTTAAGTCGAAAAAACTCAGTAAATTTTAATTAATAGTTACATGAGTTTTTAATAATGTGAACAAGGATGATTTGAGTGCAACTAACTACAGTGAAAGTACATTTTTTTCTGAGTATATAGGTTTGGACAGGATCCAGGGCTAAATTTTTACAATCCAAAATGTGAAAGTTGAAATAGTGAAACTGATAAATCTAGGGGGAGAAGGTAATCATAGTGAGGTGTGGTGTGGTGATTTTAATGCACACAATAAATTATGGGGTAGCATGCATAAGGATCACAATGGAGTGGAACATCTAGTGTGTATTAATGATGGTAATTATACTAGGTTGGATATATCTAAAAGAAGATATTCTGCTATAGATTTAACAATTATGTCTGAAAGTTTAGTGAAACAATGTAGAAAGTATTAGAGATAAATTTAATAGGAAGTGATCATTTCCTTATTTTCTGTAAAATAGGATTAGAAGTTCCAAAAACAGACATAGGAAAGGTCAAAAGCAAAAGAAGTAATGGGTACAAGTAAAGATAGGCAGAAAAAGAAAAATGTGCCATAGTGGACTGATGAATGCACTAAGGTAGTTAATACAATAGGTTACTGTCATAACCCCGGTTCTCTGAAACATAGAGTTGAGAGATCCACCTATGGGAAGGGCATCCGTACCTGACCTCTGCAGAAGCATCCAATTGCACTAAGTCTGACAAGACAGACAGGAGCGTGCAGCCAATGCCCAGTAAGGCCCCACCCCTTATCTACGGGGATATACATGGGGTACATGGTCGTCATAAAGGGATGGACATGGTCAAAAACAATGCTCAGGTAGGCCGTGGCATTTAAACGATGCCCAATTGGCACTAAGGGGCCTAAAGTGTGCCAAGAAAACATCCCCCACACCATTAAACCACCACCAGCTGCCTCCACAGTGGTAACAAGGCATGATGGATCCATGATGAATCCAAGGCATGATGGATCCAATTGGAGATGGTGGTCCAGTGGGTTAAACCACCTAAGGTCACCACCAGTGTGTCCTTGAGCAAGGCACTTGTCCCTGTAATTAGTGCACTGCAAGTCGCTTTGGATAAAAGCGTCTGCCAAATGCATAAATGTAAATGTAAATGTAATGTACTCATTCGGTTTATGCCAAATTCTGACTCTACCATCTGAATGTCTCAACAGAAATCGAGACTCATCAGACCAGGCAAAATTTTTCCAGTCTTCAACTGTCCAATTTTGGTGAGCTCTATTTGTAGTGGAGATGAGTGGTGCCCGGTGGGGTCTTCTGCTGTTGTAGCCCATCTGCCTCAAGGTTGTGCGTGTTGTGGATTCACAAATGCTTTGCTGCATACCTCGGTTGTGACGAGTGTTTTTTTCAGTAAAAGCTGCTCTTCTATCAGCTTGAATAAGTCGGCCCATTCTCCTCTGACTTCTAGCATCAACAAGGCATTTAGGAACTGCAAACTCTTTTAGGAAACTGTTTTCTGAGTAACATTTAGAATAGATTGTTGCAACACCGCCACCTCGACCAAACAGACGGGGCTCATGCTTATAACAGTATCCTGGTGGAGTAGACTCATTTAGACCGAAATAATCATTTGGCTTAAGCCAGGTTTCAGTAAGGCAAAGTACATCGAAACTATTATCTGTGACCATTTCATTTACAATAACCGCCTTAGGTGTGAGCGATCTAATGTTTAGAAGACCTAGTTTTAGAAATTGTTTTTGTTCACTAATATTGAGATTTTCTGGTTTAATCGCAATTAGATTTTTCCTAGATCCTATTCCTACAGTAGATTTAATGTTTGACCTCACTAAACGAGGAATAGACACAGGTTCTATATAATGTTCTACATTGGTACTTATGTCAATTAAGTTAGGACAGCAAAGACTGTGATTTGGACTTTGGACTTTCATGTACACATATACATGAAATATGTGTACAGATATGTGTTCAACATATTGTGGAATACATTTTGAATATATGTAATAATGTTTGCACAATATATGTGTAACAAAACTGCTCTGAGACACAGGTTGAGGAACCAAATGCAACTTTATTTAAAGGGTAATCCACAATTTAGTCAGGCAAAATGTCATACACAGGTAGGCAGTCCAATCAGGCAAACGGGTAATCCAGGGAACAGGCAAGTAATCCAACGAAACCAGGGAAACCGCTAATGTGAGACAACACTTCACAGTAAATGACAGAATGAACATTGTGGGCATGTTTTTGTGAAATATCAGGACACAAATGTGTATAATGACATGGGTATGACATAGGTGTTACAAAAAGAGGGTGAAATATGAGGACGTTCCCCATGTCCTCACTTTTCAAAATGCTTATAAATCACACAGGATGAGGTTTTTCACAGAAAGTAAACTGTGCAGTCTCCTGTGATGGGTAGGTTTAGGGGCAGGGGCAGTGTAGGGGGATAGAAAATACAGTTTATACAGTATAAAATGCATTAAGCCTATGGAATGTCCCCACATTTTACAAAAACAAACATGTGTGTGTGTGTGTGTGTGTAGGCAGGGGTAATGATGTAATGAGACACAGGAGTAAACAATGAGTGCTAATGAGTCCAGGCAAAGGATTATGGGTAATGTAGTCTATGATAGAATGACAGTCCAGGTTGGAGTGCCCTCTGGTGGTGATCACGGACACTCACACTTGTGAATTGTGACAATATATGTACATATATTATATTTTGTAGAGATTTTTAGAGTTACCTGGATAACTTTCAGCTATTACCATGAGGCAGACAATACAGAGTTCTGCACTGTAATTTGCTTTGTAAGGAAAACTGGGAAAACTTTAACCATCCACCTTTGTAGAACAACCATTGAAACATGTTGAGTCAGTGTTAACGCTAATTACATTGAATTAACGATACAAAGTGATGTTGTTTTAGCATCACTCTTGCACCCTCAGTTAATGTTGAAGCAATTCTGATATTTTAACCACAAATCAATGGTAATAATATTGATTCAACATTACAAAGTGATATTTTTTCAACATCCCTTTTGCGCCCTCAGTTAATATTGAAATAATGTTGAGATTTCAACCATAAATTAACGGCAATAGCATTGATTCAACATTACAACGTATATTTTTTTAACATCACTTTTACACCCTCAGATAATGTTGAACCAATTTTGAAATTTCAACCACAAATCAATGATAATATCATTCAACATTACAGAATATTTTTTTCTACATCACTTTTGCACCCTCAGTTACTGTTGAAACAATGTTGAGATTTCAACAAAAAAATCTATCTAGCTATTGTAACAAGCATTGAATATACATTATGAACTGATGTTAGTTCAAAATCAAGTTTGCACTCACATTTAATGTTGAATCAATAGTGAAATAAAAATCAATGGTAATATTGTTGAATCAATGTTACGTTGTGATGGATTCTACATCACTGATGTTGAATCAACACTGAAATTAACCAAATTAATCTTTGGTAATATTGTTTGATCAATGTTGCAATGTAATGTTGATTCTAGATCACTTTTGTTGAAACTTTATTATGTCATTCTGTGTAAATCAACCAGAAACTTTCCTGGATTTTGGAAAAATATTGCGTTATTATTATATTTATAACATTGCATTATTTGATTTGTCTGTGATTTATATATTGTGAGATAAAAAAATTTTTACCAGATGAATAGCTCTATTCAAAAAGATTAGTTCACATCAAAACGTTGAAAAGAAATTCAACATTGTTGTTTTACCTTTATTTTTGTAATGGCCGTTTGATATAGTCTTTGCACGTTCTTCTTAACCAAGCGGCAAACTCCCGTGGTCTCTCTTGAAGCCAATACGGAAGTGACTTAAACTGCAGTTCATCGACTGGCCACTAGGGGCAGGCTCCAGAAGGGAGCAGAATCTCATTGAGCCCCATGTTAAAATGCCCAACTTTACAGCAGAAAAACATGTTTACAGCCTGGCTCGACCCTACTTTACAAAAGCCCAGCTCGACCCTACTTTACGCTTCTAAACTGCTCTTCAGAATCCTATGGGTGACATCACGGACACTACGTCCGTATTTTTTATACAGTCTATGTATGTACCCCCAAACATTACATATTGTTCCCTTATACCTACACATATATATACAAGTTACACTCGTTTTTTTGGGGTGTTTTAAATGATAATAAGTCATTTTTATTTGAATGTAAAGCCTTATAATATTAAAATAAATATGACTAATTTGACTCATGAAAAAAGAAGAAAACATGACTGATGGATATAAATGTACTTATTTTATTTTTTCAAGAAAACACATCACTCAACAGGCCATATCTGATACATCACATAAACTAATAATTCATAAATTATTTTATTTTCAAGTGCTCAGTGGGGATTTGCAACATGTGAATCTCAGTTCAGTAACTCTGAGACATTTCATTTGGATTACAACACCATCACCTCTCATTTGAGAGCAAACAACAGACAGACAGTCTCAGGCAGGAGGGATTTTGTCCATGGAGCAGCCACACTTCTCAACAATCATATTTGGGAATTCTGCCACCTCGATTTCAGTGTAATCTCCTTTTTTCACCAGGTACATCATGGGCAGCGGTGCGCTCTCCATCACCGCGCAGGTCCTCTGCCCGTATCCATAGTAACCGCGCTTGGGCTGCTTGCATCCTCCTGCGCATCTGAAGGCCTGGTACCCGGCCGGCTCAATGATCCAGTACTGAGTCCAGGTGAGCTCACGGAAGTTGATGAAGTGCTCCTCCCGGCAACACTTGCTGCTGTTCGGGCTGGAGTTACAGTTCCCCTGGGATCTGTTAACATCGAAATTAATGATTTTAGTTAATGAGTGTATGGTTGACAGGTATAAAGTTGAATGTTAAAGTCATGCAAACTAAGTAGCTCCCGTTTTAATAACAGTACTCACCCATATTCATCCAGGTTTAGGGTGTAGAACACAAGTTCAGGTGCACCCATATCCTTCTCCAAGGTGTTTTCTTTTGGGTCCTGTGTGGCAAAGCGCACTCTTTTGGCCATCTCAGCTGCGTAACTCCCAGGTCTCTCTCCCTCAGTCCACACCTCCAGATGCAGAGCTGTCTTCTTCTGGGATTTAGTCCAGTAATGAATGGCCTGAGTCACGTCAAAGCTCCTCCAGCCAGTCTCATGGATGGGAACCAGTCTATTAAAATGGTAAGTATGTACACATTAGTTTGCAATTCGTGCATTATGAAATGAAACACAGTTATTATTTGTGCATTGATTTCTTATATATATCTGGACATGTGACATACCTCGAGTCTATGAGTGATGTTCTGTTGGATCCGTTTCCCAGCACTTCCACCCAGTAGATGCTCACTCTGGCGTTGTTGATGGGTCTGTGGTTCCGCCGTTCAGGTTTGGCTGGATTCTGTACAGCTGTTTGGAAAAGTTTTAGCTCGGCCATAGTGACCTCAGTGTTTTCTTGCAGCCTGGCCTCCATGTCAAACATGAGACGCTGACGGGTTGTGTCCGAGTACTTGATTTCTCCTGTGATATCTGTGAAAAACAGAAGATACGTTAGATCACTGTTTATGACAGATGTACTATAAAATGTTTATCGTTATATTTTAGAAACTTATTCTTATTCATTTAATTTGGCATATATAATATTATAATCTTGATCAGTAAGTAAATTCAGAGTAGTCCAAAAAATTGAAATGAAGTTATAAATCATAATATCGTTCAATTTTTAAGGCATAAAGAAATTAATAAAAAAATAGAAATATATATATAATAATAATATCCGTGGTAGAATTGTACAATAAAGTTAATTAGTTAATGCAATAGTTAAACTCAACTTTATTTATCACTTTATTTTGGTTAATGTTAATTTTGACATAGATTACATTTTTATCTTTAAAAGTTGTACACATAAATGCTGCAGCAATAATATATTCATAAATTAACATCAATGCATGGTTTATGGTCTATAGTACAGTTATTTGTTGCATTTGTTATTGTTAATTGTTAGATCATGATACCAAATACATTAACTATTATAACAATTAGAATGTTATGTACAAATGTGTTATTGATTTAACAGTTCAGTTTCATTTAGCAAATACACTTTATGTATTTACAATCTCTGTATTTAATTATTTATCAATTTAATCTATTTCAAATTATTTTGCATTATATATGATTGCATTTTCATTGTATTATTTCTAAAGCATAAATAATTGTTTGTGCGAAGAACATTTACCCTTTATTTATTTATTATGCAACTATTATATATATATATATATAAAATCATTACTGCATGTTATTTTTTGCATTTATCATTGTTCGTTCATGATACCAAATACATGAACTAATATTAAAATATAGAATAAAATGTTAAAACTTTTTAACGGTTCAATTTCATTTTGCCAATGTGACCCACCTGCATTCCCATGGATGCCTCTTAGAATTCCTGCCAGGCTTGGCACAGATCTCCTCTTACGCTTGTTATGAAGTTTCAGCATGGACAGATATTTGTTCTTGATGTGAGCCGGGACGACTAGATTTTCCAAATCTCTCTTCTGAATCCTGGGGAGTTGTGTTAGTCCGAGTTTTTGGAGCATTGCCTGCTTCATATCCTCATGGTCGAAGCCCACAGTGAATGAGATCACTGCAGCACAAATGAACAGCTGGATGAGCAGAGCCATGCTTGATCTAGTGATGCCAATGTCGTTCTCCTGACTGACTGAATCTCTCAGGGTTTATATACAGTTGACCCCCCACCCCCCACCTCCCACCCTGTCTGGCTTTTCACACCTCCACAAAGGGGAGGCAACCTAAAAAAGACACCCTTCAAAGCCATGTCCCATTTAGGCCACCTATTGTTACTCATGGCTTTTTATAAATACATTCCTTTTTCATAGCCTAAATTATTATATTATTATATTAATTTATAATACTAAATTATTATATTAATTTATATATTTAGTGTATATCGATTGATTTATTAGTTTACTCTAGAAGAAAACACTTTGTACATTATTTATGATTGTTTTTATATTTGATTTATTCTTAATAAATTATAAATTATCTTGTGAGGAAAATGTTTCATCCTAAATAAATATTATTAAATATATTATTATATCAATATATTATATTTTATATATATTTATAAATGTAAAAAAGTCAGTTCATGTATTTATCAATGTAATGTGATTTATTTTTATTGTATTAATTATTTCTAAAGCATATATATATATATATATATATATATATATATATATATATATATATATATATATATATATGCTTTAGAAATAATTATGCTTTACAAATATGATATATATATATATATATATATCATATTTGTTATACATATATATTACCTTTTTACATTTATAATTTAATTTATATTTTTGTATATATACGTTTATGTTTATATACATTTATTTAGCTGTTTAACCTATTTCAAAGCATTTTTACAATATGATTGTTTTTTATTACATTAATGCTTTATTTCTAAAGCGTAAATGAATGTGTTTTTATGAAGAAAATGTAATTATTAGAAAACTAATACAACATTTAAAATTCTGTAAATGTATTTAGTGCATGGTTCAGTTATTTGTTTCATCCATTTACATTCTTTCTGCCTGTGTTTCAGTTCATTCCCTTCTACTTCCCAACTTTAACCATCTTTGGTAAAAGCAGCAGTGTATTTGGAAGGGCAGAGGCGAGAGGGAAGTGTATTGAGAAATGCCCACCCCTGCTGTCCTATGAGGGAGAGTCATTATTCCACAAACACAGGCAGTAAATCCAGGAGTGTGCTGAGGGGATGTGGATTGGAGGGAGTTTTCTCAAGGGGGTGATTATCCTGTTACTATTGCAGGACTGCTCAGACCTCTTCTGTCCTGCCAACAGAAGGGACTAAACTTACCCCAGTCTGTGTATTGTGTATTGGGGCCACAGGTTGTCCTGGGATGTCAGACAGTGATGGCACAGGAACGGCTGATGACGACGGATCACGTCACGTCAGACAGCTAAGCAAATTTACTTGCTACGCAGCCATGTTTTCATGGTAATCGTGTTATTATCTGACGCTGTTTGTCAGGATGGGCAAGACAAGTACAATCCAATGTTTACAATCAACATGGCTATTATTATTCCAAATGAAGTCAATAGCACCACAGATAAGACACATTTTCTCTAACATACATTTAAGAGCTCAAATTCATACACAATTGAAAAAAATGACCTTTGAAACATTTATATTGTATTCATTTTTGTGCATAATATAAAATGGCAACTGAAAAACTCCAGCTGGTGTTAGTATTTTGAAGCATAACAATAAAATGGTATACAAATGTAAAAAGTAATAATCTACAGATCTCAGAAAGACTTGTGAAAATGCGAAATGAATGTGTTTACTCAACTGCATCTCTGAAATCTTTCACCTGCATTGCATTGAAACTGTCCTCATTGATTAAAGACAGAGGCAGTTTGACTTCAAGACTGAACGATGGATGTTTTCTATTCATGTAGAAAAATACAGATATATCTAATGCTGTACATTAAGAAAGAAAAAGTTCTTGGGAATTTGAAATGTTTTAAATGTCAAAAACTATTCTTTTAAGAAGTTTAAATTTTTATTTCTGAAAAATGTGACCCCCCGCCCCATTTCACAACGTACACAATTATAGTTATTTTAACTGTAGTCTCAGTATTAAAATACTTAATTTCAGTGGTAAATTCTAAACTTTCTGTCATGTAAGATATTTTATGAGACGTTGAATGTTTTGAATACACAGCAGCATCATAACAAAAGATCTTAGGCCTGAGACTTTCAATGACTCATTAAATGAAACTATTATTTATGCCTATAGACGGTTGTTTTGGAGGAGGGAGGGGGGTTACAGCTGACTTTCTTTGATTTCTCAATGCTGCAAATTCTAGCACATCAATTAATTAGATGATCTAGACTGAAAGTGGTGTTTCTCATTTTATAATTGCATATGAAAAGGGATCAGAAGGATTAAACCAACAATAACACTGTGCTGTATTTTACCCCTTTTAATCAAGAGCCCCAATAAACACAAAAGGTGTTAATGATGATCATTATAGACACAGTTCATTGAAACCAGCCCAGCTACACAGCTCAGATGTCCTTAATGTTTACTACTATGATGGAGGGCTTTATTTGATCCACTATCAAGACTAATAGAAATGAAATTAAGCTATTCAGACAGACAAACTGTTAATAAACAGTCTGGTTTGGCTTTCTTTGCTCGAGAATGCCAAGAGTTAATTCTGAATCGCAGTTTGCCTACATTCCATACATGATGTTCATTCATTCACATTCCAAACATAACCTTTAATTTCAATGTCATGGGAGCAATTGGAAAAGTAGTAAATTAATCATTTAAATGGCCGGTAGGTGACGCTTCTTTACCAAGTTTTGCATGGAACTATCATCCAATGATCTGGAGATGCGCAGTGGATTGTTTTAGTCCCCAGGGGGAGCTCTTGCATTTGCAGACTTGGTTAAACTATGCTAGCTTCACGTGCTATCAGATCAGATATTTCCTACTTCCCACTTCTGAAGTCGTGATTACGAGGTCATCGCATTCCAATTGACTTGTGAAGGCGTTCGTGTCCTATTTTTTTTAACTAGGAAACTAGTATTTACGGTAATTCCCATAGCACGTGAATCCAGCAATAGTAAATACATCAAATTACAGTTTTTCTCAATCGCTTTGGTGCATTTCTTAGAGCACAACTAAAATTAAAACGACTTGTTCAAACTCCACATCATCTAGTCACTTGTGCACAGCATAAAAGCCATTTCTCATTCTTTGAACAGACTGCAAATGCTTTGGTACAATAATGCAATTGATTATGTGCAAACGGCTGTTTCATTCATTATTAGTTGCTTATTTCATGTTGCTCAAAATGTAGGCCTACTGGTTCCCTGCTGAATAGAGTTAATCCTCAATACATTGTAGGCATCAGTTCCTTGCATAAGTTATTAAATGCAAAATGGTTGAACTAGTTGTCATGAATTGTCAAGCGTATGTTCTATACATTTATTTTAGACTTTTGTAAATGTGGCCTGAATTGATGAATTTAAGAAGGTGAATTTTGAATTTCACTAATGAAGGGGAATGTAAAGGGTGAGATCAACCAATTCTCTAAAAGAGCTCAGAGGTGATGATCTCATGAAGATTCAACTGGCAAGCATATAGACAGACGAAAACAGTGTTATGATTTCTGATAATGGAAGAACAAGGAAACAAACAGTGTCAACAGCCAGGAAGAAAGAAGAAGAGTAAAGATGTGTGGTTGAAGGGTGCGGAGGCAAAACAGTGGAAGAGAAGAGGCCAAGATTGTAGACATGTTTCTGAATGGTGGACCATGTTCTCAATCATTCATGAGGCAGAGGTATGTAATCAGACAATGTTCACTACTGTAATACTTAATCTAATGCTATATTACAGTAGTGTGTGTGTGTGTGTGTGTGTGTGTGTGTGTGTGTGTGTGTGTGTGTGTGTGTGTGTGTGTGTGTGTGTGGACTGGTAATCCCTACGTTATGGGGACAAAATGTCCCCACAAAGATGGCAATATCCAAATTTTTGTCCTTGTGGGGACATTTTTTTGGTCCCCATGAGGAAAACATCTTATAAATCACACTAAGTGATGTTTTTTGAAAATGTAAAAATGCAGCATCTCTCCTGTGATGGGTAGGTTTAGGGGCAGGGGCAGTGTAGGGGGATAGAAAATATGGTTTGTACAGTATAAAATGCATTACGCCTATGGAATGTCCCCACAAAACATGGAAACACAACATGTGTGTGTGTGTGTGTGTGTGTGTGTATATTAGAGCTGGGGAAAAATTAATCGTGATTAACCGCATCCAAAATAAAAGTTTGTGTTTACTTAATATATGTGTGTGTACTATATAATTATTAAATACACACACATGCATGTAAATATTTAAGGAAACATATTTTTATAGAAAAAGTATATTCATATATCAGATAAATTATATATACAGTATGTACATGCAAATATTTAAACTTTTTAATTTTTATGTGATTAATCATGATAAATTTATATATATATATATATATATATATATATATATATATATATATATATATATATATATATATATATATATATATATATATATATATATATATATATATATATATATTCTTGCCCTTTCTTTATATCGTAATGGTTTACTGTAATTTGTTGACAGACCACCAGTAAAAGTGTAACTGTGAATCATTTTCAGTCTCTTGTAATCAATATCCCACATTCAATTTGATTCAATTAACAATAATTCGTTTATTTGCTTTTCACAATACATATTGTTTCAAAGCAGCTTTACAGAAAATGCATGAATCTACATTACAATTTAGACAGACCTGTTATCAGTTCAGTGGTGACTGTCCAAGTTATGGATTTCAAAATGTGTACAAATCATCACGCAGTTATCTAACAATGTATTCATTTAAACAATGTATAAATTTAAGGTAGAAACAATGGGCTCCTTGAAGTAATGAACACATGTTAACGTGGATAATTAGGATATATAGAAAAATATAGCATTGGTGCATGTTGATTCAGAGTTTGTGTCATCTAAAGTAATTTCTTCACAAGTGTTGGGTCATCTGGAATCTTCATAAGAGGCTGGATCCAGACTGGAGCTGACGGACTCTCTAACTCGTGATGGGCATCCGGAGATAAAACAGAAAGCAAATATATAATTTGCATTTGATCTGATTGATCTGATTTGGAGTACAAGGTTATGAGATGCATTATGAGTGCTTGGCTAAAGGGATGCGTCTTTTATCTCGATTAAACTGGGAGAGTGAGTCTGAGCCTCAAACCTTATCAGGAAGGCAATTCCAGAGTTTATGAGCCAAATATGAAAACACTCTCCCTCCTTTGGTGGACTTAGATATCCTAGGTTCTACCAGAAGCTCAGAGTTTTGTGATCTTAAAGGGCGTGATGGATTGTAGGGCAATAGAAGATCAGGCGCTAAACTATTTAGGGCCTTATAGCAATTTGTAATCAATGCAGAACTTAACCAGCAGAGATGATAAAATTGGTGTTAAAATGATCCTATTTTCTTGACAGAACTCTAGCAGCTGCATTTTGGACTAATGGACTAATTTGGACACATAGAGTAATGCGTAAATTTGTACCATTGAAATTTATATATGCCATAAACATAGACTGCAGTCTTGTGCATTTTTAATCATTGTCATTAAAACCACGGTTGCATCAGAAAATACTGACAGAAAACACTGTCAAATTGGCAACATGGCTAAGCATTTTGACTATCTTGTTTGTGAACAATGACACAAGGACTTGTCATTCTGATGGCACTGATATGTTCATTGACATAAAAACTTTTTGGGAGATTAACTAAGCATTTTGAGCAAGTTACAGGCTTTTGCAGTAAACCCATTGTTTGGGGCTGTATGAAATGATTCAAGAAATGCACCAAAGCGACTGAGAAAAACTAATATACCACAAGAATGCTCTTACCTTCGACTGATGTTACTAGATAGATAGATAGATATGGCTGGCTAGATAGATAGATAGATAGATAGATAGATAGATAGATAGATAGATAGATAGATAGATAGATAGATAGATAGATAGATAGATAGATAGATAGATAGATAGATAGATAGATAGATAGATAGATAGATAGATAGATAGATAGATATGGCTGGCTAGATAGATAGATAGATAGATAGATAGATAGATAGAT